>CM077882.1:17285000-19685000 GCA_039720435.1 Amazona ochrocephala | reverse complement strand
GCTCTGCACATATATCTGTAAGTGGAAATGCTTCGTTTTCCCTATAAAACTTAACAAAAACTTGAGACCATTGCAGAGAAATGTCCTTTCTGTGGCTACACTTTCACAAACCTACTCAGGCATTCCATTTTTCCAGCCTTTTTGGTAACAGGAAAATAAATGTACACAGAAAGATTATGACAGCCTACAAGAAATGAGAAACTGAACATGAGCCGGCCGTGTGTGCTTGCAGCCCAGAAAGCCAAGCGTATCCTGGGCTGCATCAAAAGGAGTGTGACCAGCAGGTCGAGGGAGGTGCTCCTGCCCCTTTACTCTGCTCTCGTGAGACCTCACTTGGAGTATTGTGTGCAGTTCTGGTGTCCTCAACATAAAAAGGACATGGAACTGTTAGAACAAGTGCAGAGGAGGGCCACGAGGATGATCAGGGGACTGGAGCACCTCCCATATGAAGATAGGCTGAGAAAATTGGGGCTGTTCAGCATGGAGAAGAGAAGGCTGCGTGGAGACCTCATAGCAGCCTTCCAATACCTGAAGGGGGCCTATAGGGATGCTGGGGAGGGACTCTTCATGAGGGACTGCAGTGAGAGGACAAGGGGTAACGGGTTCAAACTTAAACAGGGGAAGTTTAGATTGGATATGAGGAAGAAATTCTTTACTGTAAGGGTAGTGAGGCCCTGGATTGGGTTGCCCAGGGAACCTGTGAATGCTTCATCCCTGGCGGCATTCAAGGTGGGCTTGGACATAGCCTTGGATGGCATGGTTTAGTGGGAGGTGTCCCTGCCCATGGCAGGGGGGTTGGAACTCGATGATCTTAAGGTCCTTTCCAACCCTTACTATTCTATGATTCTATGATTATTATTGGTGGTAGCAGTAGTGATCTGTGTTATACCTCAGTTACTAAACTGTTCTTATCTCAACTTGTGGGAGTTGCATTCTTTTGATTCTCCTCCCCATCCCCGCGGGACTGGGGGAAGAAAGAGGGGGGAGTGATTGAGAGAGCAACTGTGTGAGTTATAGAGGCTTAAACCACGACATCTGTACATATAAAGGTAGATATAGATATATAATACATATATTATAGATATATATATATCGATAAATTCCTTCCTATAGCTCTGTTTTTCTTACTTAAAGAGTAACTATTATCTCTCATAACTGAAATGGTGCCCAGAGACTCAGAAAGTCCTTTTATATGCTACCTTTATGACACCCTTTTCACAACTTGGCAACAAGTCGTTAAGCTCCGCTACTGCTTCTGCTCTTGTTCTTCTGGAAGTTCTTAGCAGACATTTTGGGTTAACACCACAATAGGAGGTCCCTCTGCAAGTTATTTTGACATCAAAAGTTTTGAGGTATGAATTAATGCATGTAGTTAATAAAACTATTCAGTGCAACACGCACAAAGATCAAACTCAAGTAATTTCTAATTCATTTAAGCTGCACAGCTATAAACAAAGCTTTGAATTTATTGCATACGAGACAATAAAGTATTCCTCACCTGGAACCTGACATCTTAATAGAAATACTCACCCTGCTGCAACTGCAGGAGGGATGACCAGAATGAGTTTAAGATGTGCTTCATGCAGAGCCTCGGAAAGGTGAAGGAGCAAGTGTACCAACTCCCTGAAATAGAATATATTAATAAGAGGGAAAGCAGTAGAACAGGTGCTATATATCGGCAAGAACAAGGTAACAAGTAACAGTAGAAATAATTGCAAAAATGCAGCTGGCAAGAAAGCGAAACAATTTGTAATGAATGACCATAGCAGAAAAAAATTTGGGAAGATTGATCAGAGGCTTACTCTCTTTAAGGACTAAGAACAGTGAACTGCTGGACACAGTCTAAGTTTTACTGCAACTTGTGATCACTTTGGTGCGAAAAGGTTTCCTAGTTTTATTCTAATCTAAGTATGCAGTGTTAGCATGTAAAATTAGCATATCCTATCAGAGCAGGTAACCTCTTGAGGTCATTTTCAGTAAAAAGAATTAGATCAATAGAAGAATGAAACACTGGTCTGAAACAAACAGCTGTTGAATAGATTCAAGTTGACACTGTGTTACTGCACCTGAGGTCTGAGAATCTGTAAAGATGCTTTCACAGCAATATATGCTATCTTCAAGGGGTATTTGGAAGCACTGTGTATAGAAACATTTCTGCTGCTGGCTTTTTCCTGTATAAATCATCCTTTGTTTCTAAATACATTACTGGAGAGCTACAAAATAGATGTTTGACAATGTCCTGTCTGGAAGTCTCACCTTCCATATGCTTAATTTTAAGCTTTTCACAAAAGCTGATTTTCATATCCAAATTCTAAACACTTCAATTGGGAAATAACCTCCAAAATTCTCACATAAACTGTTTTCAGTCTTCCTTATTTGAAGGGTGATGTTAACAGAAAATCCTCCAGAGACAGACTGCAGAAAGAAAAAAGGTTTAATAGCTATTGTTATCTTCAGAGGAGTCCAACATCACCTTAAATTTGCACTATAAATATGTCCCTGCTGTATGCCTGCCTTAAGTCACTTGATTCTTCAGAACAAAGTCAACTTTCATATTTACCCACTGCCAGGGTGGATCCATGAAGGTAGTTAGACAGATGATATTAGCACAGAATTCTAGATGTGTTCAGGACTATACTTAAACCTGAACTGAGTAGAAAGTAACTTCATGACCCATTCCAGCAGTCTAAAAATGTTAAAGCAGGAAAGGCAGGACATAGACCTGAACTCTCAGAAAAACCTTCTGGTACTGTCATGCCTTTCAAAGTACTACCATCCTATTCTTCTGAAATCATCTTCCAATATAATTATCCATTACAGTAATTATGCTTTGTTTGCACAACATAGACACTATTCAAAGACAACCGACTATTTTGATTTTCCCCAAAATGGTTTGATGCCTGATGAAAGCTTCTTAAGGACACTACAAAAGTCATTCTCCTCAAAATCCTGGCAAACAAAGCAAGGAAGTTTTACCACTTTCCCAATACTTTCAGTATTTTGTGCTTACAATTTGAGAGTTGGCTGTACTGAACAGCTCTTGACAATGAACTGCCACACTGTCACCTATGTTTCTCTTCTGTGGGAAGATACGAGATTACAAGAATCAGCTTTTGGCCTGTCTGCAGCATGTACTTCTACCATTCTTGCTCTGCGAAAGTAACAGCTTTCCCTCCCATTTCCCTATATGCATCCCACATCGATTTGCCTGAATAGTGACACTCCGAATTATAGCAAAAAAGAATCCTTTTCCATAGGAACACATTAAAAAATTACAAGACTAAACTAAAACAGGTATTTATTGACTCCAACTAAACATCACAGTTCCTACATGACAATCTTATCAAAAGCTATAATCAGTATTAAAACTAGCTAAGCCTTCTTTCCCACTGATTTGTGTCTCATGGCTAAGTGACCTTTTTAATTAGTTATGCCCAAAATACAGTATGAACACACCCTTTATTAGATATCAGAGATGCTACATGTAGACAAATTTGACTAAAGAATCAGTTCCTCTGGCACTGAGATTATTCTACACTGCTCCCCAGCAGGGATCTCTCTTCTCTGCCTTTGCTACCTTTTTTAGCTGTAGGAACTTCAAGACCTCTACACTATGTAAAACGTTTGATGACTTTAATTATTTAAAAGGTGAGTAGATAGAAGAAGGGATAAAACTGAAGAAAAGACCCTAACATAGGTGTAGAAAAACATAATTTTTCATTTAGAAATGCGTTTAGAAATTGCGTTGGAAAGGCCTTTAAAGATCATCTACTTCCAATCCACCCACCACAGACAGGGACACCTTCCACTACACCAGGTAGCTCAAAGCCCTGTCCAGCCTGGATTTGAAACACTTGCAGGGATGGGGCAGCCACAGCTTCTCTGGGCCACCTGCTCCCAGCGTAAAGAACTTCTTCCTTATATCTAACCTAAATCTACCCTCTTTTGTTTAAAGCCAGTACTGCTTTTCCTATTGTTACATGGCCTTGTAGAAAGTCCCTCTCCAGCTTTTCTGTAGGCCCCTTTCAGGTACTGGAAGGCTGCTATAAAGTCTCCCTGGAGCCTTCTCTTCTCTAGGCTGAACAACCCTAAACTCCCTCAGCCTGTCTCTATAGGAGAGGTGCTCCAGCCCTCTGATCAATTTTGTGGCTCTCCTCTGGATTTGGATGAAAATCTGGAGATCTGCATACTTCACAGGAGACAGGATACTTTGAAATCATGACTTGGAAAACTGACCTACCAAATGGTAGTGATGATAGGCCTAAAAGAGTAAGAACGAAATAGACCTTAATTAGCTCAAGCTGTAGTCTCATAAGAGCAGAACAGAGGAGGAGAATCACCTGAATCACTTAATTTTGGCTCTTTTCCATTTGTCAGCCAAGACAGTTTATATAAATCAAACGTGCACCCTTTGCCTCTCCCCCAAATGGCAATAGCAGAATGCTCATTTATTGTGCTATAAATTAAAACTTTATTATGTCCCAACAGTGCTTTTCAGTATTTTAAACACAATATTCTGCTATATTACCACTAGTAATTTTGAAAGAAAAGTTACTGACATTTTAAACATTATAATGAGGTGCAGGAAAGTGGGAATAAAATCAATCTTCCTGAAAAGGCTTCATTAAATATTTACCAGAGACTTCACTATTGTCAAATTTAACTTCAGAGTAGCTACTAAAACACTGGCATCTTTAAGACTCCAGCTTGAGCTAATTAAGGTCTATTTCATTCTTACTATTTTAGGCCTATCATCACTACCATTTGGTAAGTCAGTTTTCCAAGTCTTCATGATTTCAAAGTATCCTGTCTCCTGTGAAGTACGCAGACCTCCAAATTTTCATCACCCAAAGATCGCAGGAAGCTTATTTTTTCAGAACTCCCCTTTTCTGGCATTGCTGGTCTATTGTGTTAGGGACACTTTGTAGTACAGTTTACCTCAGTGTGTAAGAGTGGACTGTATTGTATTTGAAAAGCCTTGCAGAAGATACATAGGACTGTTATAACCTTCCCTTCAGTTGTGTGACCCTTCAGAATTCTGCAACTTTCCAACTTCAACTGCATTTTCTGCACAAATTGGTAGTCAGTACTCCCTAAAATTTATACCTTATTAAGAAAATTGGACAGAACAAAACTGTCTGCTTCACGAAGAAATTGCCCTTTTGCACCATTTCACTGCCTAGTTAATACCAAGAAACTGGAGTGAATTATGGCAAAACTTTGATTAATAGATTAATTTTTCAAGGACTAAAATGAGAGATGGAACTGCCAGAAGAGCATTTTGCTCCTATACTCTTACCAATTGTAAGATGTCTGAAGGTCACCTTCTGCATGATACCAAGTGCCTACAGCACGTGATGACCAAAAAAAAAAAAAAAAAAATCGAAAAAGAAAAAAATCAGGTTTTCAGACTGGTTCTCTGTGATGGCAGTGCCATCTGTCAGCTGATGTTAGATTGATGAGAACAATGTGCAGACTTTTATGTATGGTGTGAGATTCCGATGGATGCATTCACGCCTTTTTCACATGACCCAGGTCTCAGAGGGAAAAACTCACCCCCAATAAACTCACAAGCAAGATCAGCAAGAGACACCATCCTGTCTAGTTGTTAACTAAATAATTAGGATAATAAAGCTGGCTCAGTTTTCTCAATATTTCTGCCATGTACATTTCTAAACTTAAACACTACAGGATTAATAACTTGGGATATTCTATTGCAAAAATCAAGGAAGTTTTAACTAAAAGGAGCATGTTTAAACTATAAGAAGCGGCAAAACACATTAGAGTTGAAGTTATCATCTGCGTAAGATATCTTGACTGATTTAGATCTTTGTTAGAAGACTGATTTCCTATGTGTTAGAATAAAAGTTAGGAAGCTGAATACATTCATTTTTCATCTCACATAAAATCTGACCTCACTGTAATTTGTGTATCAATAATTCTATTCCCAGTATCACAGGAAGGAGGTAGGTCGCTATTGGACATCTACAGGAGCCTGAACTGGTCAGTATAAACCCCCTAAAAACTTAGGTCGCACACACCTATCATGACAATTCATGCTCTTCAGATGGAACAGGTGGTTTTTCAGTATCTAAATATAAGAACCTAATGCCACTTTATACATCCAAACGCATACAAAGCATGCATACAGGATTAATGTGTAAGACTTGAGGCATCTACAAGCCCACCCTAACAGCTAGAGACCAGACCGGTCTCTGGAGACCTGACAGCTATATTTAGGCATATAGTTTTCTTATATAAAACTTATACTGTTGGTAAAACCATCATGTAAATGAATATGCAAAAAAAAAAAAGAAAAAAAAAGACAGCATAAAGGATTGATATAATCTAAGACTTTACCATGCATTATACAGCAAATCTAATCCCAAACCAGAATGATTAGATTTTTTTTTGTTCCTGAAAACAAACAAGGTTTATTTTCCACATACAGATTAAGCTAGTTCTGCTTAAGAAGATGTAAACCAGAAGATACATAGTGAGCCTGAAACCACAGAACTGAATGTCTTGGTGGATGCCAGCAACATAACTTCTTAGCAACATTTCACCTCACCTGTAATGCCAGCTAGGATAAACAGGAAACTCAAGGCCCTCTAGATAACTCCTCAGACCTTGCATGAAGACTCTTCATTAATTTCTAGTGTTAGAGTAGCCCCAAAAAATCAAGGTTTTTCCAGAAATATATAAACGACTAACAGAAGTACTTAAATTTGCCCCATCTTAAAAATGTTCAGTAATGACAGGCTCTTAAAGCGGGTATTTACAGGATTTGTGGGTTTACAGAAGCCTTGCACAGAGCTAACACTGTTATCCTGTTATGTGGAGATTCTTACAAAATTTGTTACAACGTCTTTAGGCTATGCAGCGTTTCAAGCCCAACATCAAGACAATAGGGAGTACATGTTACAAAGATGTCATCACGCCTCTTCAATCCAACCAAAATCCATGGTGAGCTATTCAAAGAGGTACCTCAGGGGGACACTCGCTCAGCTGAGGTCTACTGAGATGGGAGCTACAGCTGCAATTAATCCATCTTTCTGATATACGAAGTGGTATTTAAACCATAACCCAATTTTTTAGTGAGCTCGGACACCAATTTGCAGCTTTTCAGACTCTTTTGCAGACTCAACTGACTCAAGAAATACTGACGCACCCTGCTAAGAAGTATCACTACACATTGCCTTTAGAGAGTGGATGCTGATTTCGCAGTTGAAATGTTTTATCAAGCATAAATGTTCTTTCAGCAAATTCCTCTCTCTAGTCATTGTAAGTCTGATAAAAAACTGTGCTGTATTGTGCTCCTGCACCACTAAACTAATGCACTGGTTGGGATCATGGATCTTTTCCATAACATCATTAAAAAATTAACAGGAATCATCTCCACAGCTTTCCCCTCAACACAGATACAAAGAATAATTCAGATAATAGAGTACCATTTTATGATTTATTAATTTAACAGCTAGGCATCCACTTACATTTTGGAAAGCCTTAATGATTTAAAGTGAAATATTTTTTTACTTAAGATACACACCACAGCTCTATCATTTCCTAAGGCAAGCTGCCAGCTGCAGCATAGCCCCAGATGTTTTTATGCACCCATGCTGAGTGTCATTAAATGCTCCTAACTGCTATGTGAGACGACTACTTGTACTTCAGAAAATAATAATAAAAAAAAGCAAGAAACAAAAACTGATTTTTAATTTTCTTTTTAAACTAAGACATATTCATACTAAAAGACAGGAATCAATTGTGTTAGCTAGGCCAGCCTCTTTGTATTGCCAGACAGCTCTGAAAGTAATTTGCATGTGTTCCTAGGAGCATCATTATAATCTTCTGTTCCTTTACCTAGGAGTAGGTTAAGCTACTTTCAGCTGTTTGACCTTGAAGGATCCGAGTCAGGAAAGCCTATACTATGTACCTAATAGTTAATACAGATGCTTTAGATGGAGCATACACGATGGCTGTTCTACAAACACTTCACATCTCCAAAGAATCAGGGGTCATCTCTGTCTGGACACCTACCCGTCAACCGATCCCTACCCTTCCAAAGTTAAAAACATGCTTTATTACTGATGTTTGTACCCTTCGAAAAAAACTGACAAGGAAGACGAGGCATGTTACAATACTGCCACTCTGTGGGCTGAAGAGGTCATGGGCTGCTCCACTTTTCTGGGAGGAACAAGGGAAGCAGAAGACCATCTATGCTTACCCACTTAACAGGAATAACTGCTCTGCTATTCAAAAGGAAATTAGCAGATCCCAAAGTAACATCACTCGGTGGGCAATAAAAATACAGGCTTGCCAACGTGCCAAGTTCACTTTATTCTATCTGCTAAGATCTGCTCAAAGCACATGTTCACTCAAAACAATATTGACAGGGAAAACCTCTGGGGCACTGGATACCCAAGCCATCCAGTTTTTGAGCAAGTGATAGACAAAATGACTTAATCTCAATATGAAGACACTGGTCCCATAACTTACGAGCATCACAAACCAGAATTTTAAAATAATGATGTGCTTCTACGTTAACAGAACTGTTGTTCCACACACAAGCCTAGCTTCAGCTTGCTTCCTAAATTAGTCTTAGTCAGAATCCTTGTTTCTGAGGAGGTAAGCCCAACGCAAAGTATTTTTCAACTTAAGCACCTTAACTATTTCTAGGGAAGTGGCAATAAAGGGAGGAAAAAAACCACAGATGAATTTACAATGAAGCACTTAAATTGAATCTGGTCTTGAAGAGGAAGAAAATCTGCAGTTCATATCTTTTGTTTCTTTTCATGTTTTTATACCAAATAACATCTTTCACTTCTTTAAGTTGGGGTACCGCTAAATTATTATTCACAGGTGGACACATATCAAACACTGCTGACTTGGAGCAAAGGAGGCAGTTAGCATTCTACTCTATGAGTATGACCTTTCTCTGAAGAAAAATACTTCCCACTCTTGTTTATCAATAACACATAGACAGTGAGTATGTAAGCAGTGCTTCTATACTTCACCTAAATAACACTTGGCTACTAAAGGCTAGAGCAACTACAAAGCAGTACCTCCCCTAAGACAAACAGTTATCAGGACACTAAATAGGACAAGCAATGCTGTTTTGAACCAGCTTTACTTCTGGCAAACAGTAGCATTTTTACCATGTCACAAGTAAACTTACCCAAGGAGCTAATAAAAAAAGTATGCTTTGCTCATCTGTGTCATTCGCAATACAGAACTTTGACGCTAGTATACTAAAGTTGGTCTTCAGTGAATCTTGAAATTACAGTAATATAGTCTGTCTTACATTCATGTAAGTTAACAAATAATAAAAGCATCTGTTTCACTGAAATACAGGAAACACAATACATAAACTGACCATTACACCCAACTTCTGACTGGCAGCTACTAATTGCTTAAATCACCTTGTTGGCTGTCTTACTGCAATAGATTCAGAGCTCAGTATAGAGATCAACTCTTAAGAACAACCTGGCAAATTACCTAATTGTGAGCAAGAGCATCTAGTTTAAGAATTATCTGTTCCAGTACAAATGGTGGATCCCCTGACAAAGCTACAAAGATGCTGCAGTTTCAATTCTTTGCTCTGAAGTGCTGATTTTCTAGGGAAATGGCAGGACTCTGTTAATAGCACACTCATTTCCAGTAGTAACTATTATGTGCCAGTCAGTAACATTTGCCTTGAACAGAATAACCTGAAGTAACCATTTTTAAAAGATTAAAGTCTTCAATAATAAAGTCTGCATTCTGTGAAGCTTTCTTCTAACCTGTTTTTCCCCAGACATTTTAGGCAACAGAGAGCTGGTACGAATAGCGTGCTTTAGGGAATGGATGCCTGAATTTCCTGAGGGAAAAAACACAAACCTGCCAGATTACTGCACTGAATCATTCATTTCGACACGCATTCTGCCTTTTCCTCCTGAAGCAGCAGTTTGGAGATTGCCTTACCTTGAATCTTGTCCAAGGTGTTAAGACAGCCAAGGGGCCTTTGCTCAAGGAAACCACTATGTCAGGCAACAGCTTAATATGGATAAGCCCTTTAGTTTTAGCAGATACAATAAATGCAGACTCACTGAAACTTCTTAGCAGAGCCACTAAAAGGTAGATTAACTACCCTAAAATACAGACCTTATATGTACTGTGCCTGCAAAATCCCAAAGCCAGTTTCTCCCTAGATTTACTTCTCATTGGGGATTTTGGTTTTCGTTTCAGTATGTCTAAAAGATCTCTATAAAAAGGCTTGGAAGGTTTCCTAATCAAAAATTTGGTGGTCTTGAAAGCATCCCTCATTTGCAAGCTTCATGGAGTAACCCAAACCAGTCAATGTCATAACACAGGCAGGTGTCAACATCTGAGTAAGCATGCAGTGAGGTACCCTCTTCACCCTTGCACAACAGTAACACCTTGCAAAACTCAAGCATGAAAGGCTGATGTGGTCTGCTAGGTCCGCTATGAAGATTATTGTGTAATCTTTGCACTCATGTAGAGTGAAGTAGAATCTTCTACTTCATTCTAAGATAAATGGAACAAACTTTAGTTGTCCTAGAATGAAGGGTATTTATTTACAATGAAAAATTCGAATCAATATGGACAAATTAAAAAGATACTTTAAAAGAGACAATTTTTAGGAATTGCATCCTAGAGACTTATACTCACCTCTGTTTTTGATTTCCCAGCTGACTCCAAACTTCAACTACAAAACCATCAAAATTTTCATTCTAAGTAAAGGGAATCAACAACATCAATTAATCACCATGCTTATTCATTACACTTTTATCAGAGATTATAATACAGTATCAAAGCACACGATTACTGTAGTTTTTCTCATACTGTTACAGATTGAACATGCTTTGTATTCCTACACCAGCTTTGTCTTTAATGCAGCTTTTCTGGAAGAAGTCAAAAAGAAGCACAAATTATTTAAAAAACATGCAAAAGTTGAAGACCTCTATTAGTTAATCCATGACTTCCACTCTTACAGGATAAACCAATATCAGATTGGGAAAATTCAGTCATTAATGAGCAATGGTTGTTAAGCAAATCATTTAACACACATTTACATATATATTGGTAAAAAGCTCATGAGCTCTTGTGTCTAAAAATGTAAATGCTAACTTGGCATAGGTATGATTCCAAACATCTCCCACAATTAATCTCACTTGTGATTGTTTATGTTTAGCATGATCAAGGGTATTGCCAACTTAAGTACCCTTTCCTTAAGGGGCCAACCCTTAACCAAGGACCTAGAATTGATGTATTAGTTACAAATTTTAACAAACTATTCTGTTTACCTCTACATCCGTCTTCCTCTAGAGTACAGTAAGATTTCTTTACATCATGTAGCAAGTGAGAAAATCTTAGTAACCATTCCTCAAAGGAAATCCTCTTCTCCTCTCTCCAACCTCTTAATATTTTAAGCAAACTGGTTTATCAGATCTTAGCAAAATTGTACAGTAACAGATATCCAGTGAGTTATTCTTGGTAGTAAAAGTGGCTCATCAGCTCTATCACACTGAGCCCAAATGTATTCCTGTTGCACAGAAAATAGCACTCATTACACTCATGACCCTTTCTCTGCCTATCAAAAAATGCTACTAACCAGTTTTAACCCCTGCTTAATATGATTTATTTTTTAATAGAAACTTAAAAGAAAGCAGTCTGCTCATGAGGCAACCTCCATGAGATGTTTATCAGGTATCCACTACTACCTCAGTAACACTTAAGTCTGATAGCTGTTTGGAACAAGTTTTATCAATCATTTACAGCAGCAAAAGCCACCTGTGCAGCTGCCAATGATAACATAACAAGGTTATGTTGATCAGACTTGCATAGTCTCACTTTAGACTTGTAGTCAACCACACTTAAGTGTCTAAATACTTCTTATTTATAAGAATTGGGCACACACTAGGACACACTATTAAGAATCCTCCCGCATTACTGCTTTGAGCAGATTTTCTAGAAATGAGAAAAAGGCATCAAATAATCTCACGCTGTTTATAAGCATTTTCAAAAAGTCTTTTTACCTTGGCTAGCAGAACCATACTCTCAGAAAGTTCCTCTATCTCATCTTCACTGCCAAAAACACTTTCGAAGTCCTGGTAAGTCCAGCCATCAAACAAAATTCGAGGCACTATCAAGTAAACTTGTCAATCAGTAGTGAAAAATGAAGAATTTATTATCTACACTGGAATATTTCTCCAGAAACCAAATACAGCAGATACAAGCAGAGACACCACTAAACAACATATCCCATAATTAAGATCATTGCTTTTTGACCAATTTTAGCAGCACAGATAAATTGACACTGTAGAACATTCTTCTTCATTTTATGTTTAGTTAAAGGTCAGCACTGATGTAAGTTTTAAGAAAAGATACCTTCACTTGATTGAACTATTTGATTCTAGTACTTGAGTTTATGATCTTGAGCCCCATGTAAAGTCTTAAAATACCACATGAAGCAGCAATCTTTCTGCAAGTTGTGCATCTATTCTACCACAAGAACAAGAAAGTTCACCTCAAATTCTAATTTATCCTTCTGTATGCAACCTTGTACACTCTTCTACTAAACTCTTCTACTAAAGACCCTGTGACAAATTTTTATTTTGGAAAACACAGGGACTTGAGCTCATGTAATTTCTTTTTCTAGCAAACCAAAACATTCAAAACAGTCAGACAAGAGTCAGGAAAACTGCTGTTAAAACATGTGATAATCATGCACACCAGAAAAGCCAACAACTCATACAGAGTTATGTTTAAGCCCTTTGTAATTACCAAGGATGTAGAAAGGTATTTTAGAAAAGATTTAAAGGTTTATCATCTGGCAGCTGATTTAAAGTATCTGACTCAGCATTCAATTTTTCTAATGCATTTCAGTTTCATCCTCCATTCTGAATTAAGAAGGGTTTTGCAATTCCACAGAATTCTCGCTATAGAAAAATACATCTAGCACAGTATTCTCTCTGCAGAAATACTTGGTATTTTCCCTGAAGACATGCACCATGGCACATCCCTCGAGTTCCCAGCTTCAAGGGCAGAAGAGGCAAAGGAGGACTTTTCAGTTATCATGCAAGAAAGTCTAACTGACTCAGAGTTGGATTTTTATTTGTTTTTTAACTGAGCAAGTTTGTAGACTGCCCTCCCAGTACTACTGTATACACGTAGTGTTAAATACAAACTGCCCCTACAAGGAGGCCCTGTGACCCAGGGGTTATCCAGAAACAAGAAGTTAAGGCAAAACATAAGGCACCAACAGGATTAACACTTCAGTTACTTAATTATTTTTAACTGCTTTTATTTTTCTTCTCATACATTTTCTTTCATACAGCTATGCTAAGGTAACCTCCTTTTCTCCCATACACATCTGGAGCAAAGCCTTCTTTTGCTCAGCTAGCAGTTAAAGATGATAAACCCAAAAAAGTGTAATACAGAGGCTCACCAATTTTGATGTTTTTGGAGTTTTTTCTGACAACTTTCATCCAACCTGTCAAACAGTATCAAGAGAACAACTGTTAAAGTATGAATGATGTTGACAATGACAACGTATCTTGAAGTATTCTTCAAATAACGTAGCCTAGTTCATCATATTTTTCTGCCACACACTACTAGCTCATAACCAACACAGATGAAACATCCTCTAACACACAAAATACGAAGATATTCGCCTCCACCACAGCATAACTAGCATTCACTGCAATTTTACAATAGTCCCTACCCAAGCCCTCTCTCTTGCTCATAGTTCTGCCTCAAGATGGAAACTATCTTACTGCCTACTTAGTTAGAACAACACTTACATAGTCACTGAGCATCACCTGGGAGGAATTTTTTTTTTTTCCTTAAGATTGTACTTTTAAGTGTCCCATGCACTCCTCTCGGCAGTCACTGCACTACAATGAATTTGTTAGTACACACCAACACAGTAGCTGTTTCAAATAAGATTCTCTTTTGAGTTCAAAACCATAAACTACTTAGTTATTATTTTAAGAACATACTAGCTGAAATGTGAACTTCCCACCAGTTTCTTGACAGGAAAAGAAAAAAATCCCTTCAGATTAAAATTATCTTCCATTCCCAATACAAATTCACCCAAAGGTTTTTGCAAAGGTGAGGGGGAACCACACAACAGATAAACAACTGCATAGTGCAAATACCAGAGACTATTTCCTCCTCTACAGATTCTTTGTCCCTTCCTTTTCTTTTTTTTTTTTAAGAGGGGCTCTGTAGACAGCCTGGTGGAAAAGCCAATCTTTCTGCTCATTCTTTGAACTGGTAAGCTATGTATGCATATGGAAGACGATGAGGACTGAAAGAAGCTCACTCTGAAGAAAACTCCCTCAAATAACTGAATGGATGGAAGTACTTCACTATGAGGCAGAACCAGAAAAACCCACATTCACATATTGCCAAAGCTACCTACTCTACAACAAGACCAGTAACCTTACTTGCAATGCATATTCAAAGAAAAATAAAGTAACACCTTTATCAGCATCATGGAGTCCAGTGAACTGGAACCTTTCCTTCCCTCTCCTTTTCACTTGTAACCAGACTGGTGAGATTAGTGTAAATTTGTTTCCAAATATTTTAGCAATGTCATAGCCATGACTGTTCCACTTGCAAAAGAAAGGAGGAAAAAAAAACAAGTGAGAGGCTCAAAAGCAAGATATACGTTCACTTTACTATTGACCAATACAAGTTCTTTAATACAAATGTAATAATTTGCTAGGTCCCCATTTGTTAGTTTGAATAAACCTTCTGGGACATTCTTTTTACTTAAATAAGAAAGTACTCTGGAAACTGATAGCTACATGAAAGGCAATCTTCAAATTGTGAGAAAGTTGGGGCTGTTCAGCCTGGAGAAGAGAAGGCTGCGTGGAGACCTCATAGCAGCCTTCCAATACCTGAAGGGGGCCTATAGGGATGCTGGGGAGGGATTCTTCATGACGAACTGTAGTGAAAGGACAAGGGGTAATGGGTTTAAACTTAAACAGGGGAGGTTTAGATTGGATCTGAGGAAGAAATTCTTTACTGTGAGGGTGGTGGGGCCCTGGAATGGGTTGCCCAGGGAAGTTGTGAATGCTTCATCCCTGGCGGCGTTCAAGGTGGGGTTGGACATAGCCTTGGATGGCATGGTTTAGTGTGAGGTGTCCCTGCCCATGGCGGGGGGGTTGGAACTCAATGATCTTGAGGTCCTTTCCAGCCCTTACTATTCTGTGATTCTGTGATTCTGTGAAAATTCACCTAAACTACAGAAATCTGAATGCAAATTCCAACACAGTTTCAAACTTACAGACTCTACATTTATGTTCAAGAGAACTTGAGAAAGGTGAAAATTTATAGGGCACCTACTTCTCTTTTAAGCTGTGTAAGACTGATACAATCAAATGCATCCTCTAAACAAAAGAAAGCAGCATTTATTATTCAAGAAAAGATTCTGTGAATAACAGCAAGACTGGACAGCAAAAGAGATCTCTCTGTCAGCAGCATAAATTTTTTACTGTTTATTTAGAAGGTTGAAGTTGGTAGCTACATGTTATGAGGACACTTGGTAGTCCTCTTGTTCTGGCTTTACTGCAACTTCATATGGCTCATTGAGGACATAAGAATACTATCACATCTGTTGTACCAGTGAAGAAAAAAAAAGAAACCAGTATGACTTAGACATCCTCCAAGAGATGGATAGGAGAACAAGCATTTGAGACCACCTGAATCCAAGGCCAGCTATCAATAATGTTCTATTTGACTGCATTTGACCAGAAGTTTCCATTATTGTAAAAATGCTTTTAAAGCAGAGATGCAAGGCTGCAGATTAGCGCAGTGTCCTGCATATTCATTCAAAGCATAATTTTATTCATTTTACTAACTTACAGGAGTAATATAACCCAGAACATCTCCCGAGAAATGTCTTTCTCTCATCTTCTTGGAGCAATAGCTTCTGTGTTCCAGTATAATATCCTTTGCCTTTAGATCCACAACTACCAGTCCCCGGTCCTGCACATTTTTATCAGAATGCAATGTCTGGGGGGAGAGACAGTGTTTACAACCAGCTACACGTAACAGCAACTTTCAATAGCAACAGACTTAAAAAAATTAAGTAAGAAAACCACATCATTAAACCCTAAACACTCCTTTTAAACAATGTAGAGCAGTTTGATTAAAAACTGAAACAGTGCTCAGACATGATTTGTCATCACCAGTAAACTTTGTCTGCAAGGCAAAAAGCACACAAATTAAAAAACAGTAATCAGGAATTTATAAGATTAAAGAACATCATCCCTCACAGCTGATAGCATTCTGCGCCCTAGCCAATGCTTTCTGACATGTTATCCCCAAAGTAATAAAAAGGGGTCAGGAGTTCTTAACCAATGATTTGAATACTAAACCTGGATATACTTAGACTGATTATGCTGTACTGTGGTCACTGAAGGCCAAGGTTCTTAACACCTTTCTTTAAGGAAAATTTGCTTTAACTGAAACAGCACAAATAGTTTTAGTAGACAGGAACAGAGTGAGAAGGCCTAATTAAGTGTGCATGCTGAGTACATAGAAACCATCTATTGATTTAGCATAGGGGCTTTAGGCATAAGACCTGTCTTAACACTTTGCATTACCCTCACTACCTGCAGACTAGAATTTCTTTTGTTCAACATATTTGTCAGTGAAACGGACAGTGGGATTCAGTGCGCCCTCAGCAAGTTTGCCTACGACACCAAGCTGTGTGGTTCGGTTGACAGGTTGGAGGGAAGGAATGCCATTCAGAGGGACCTTGACACGCTTGTGAGGTGGGCTGATACCAACCTTATGAAGTTTAACCATGCCAAGTGCAAGGTCCTACAGCTGGGTCAGAGCAATCCCAGGCACAGCTACAGATTGGGCAGAGAAGAGATTCAGAGCAGCCCTGCAAAGGAGGACTTAGGGGTTTTAGTTGATGAGAAACTTAACACGAGCCGGCAGTGTGTGCTTGCAGCCCAGAAAGCCAACCGTATCCTGGGCTGCATCAAAAGGAGTGTGACCAGCAGGTCGAGGGAGGTGATCCTGCCCCTCTACTCTGCTCTTGTGAGACCTCACTTGGAGTATTTTGTGCAGTTCTGGTGTCCTCAACACAAAAAGGACATGGAACGGCTGGAACAAGTCCAAAGGAGGGCCACGAGGATGATCAGGGGGCTGGAGAACCTCCCAAATGAAGACAGGCTGAGAAAGTTGCGGCTGTTCAGCCTGCAGAAGAGAAGGCTGTGTGGAGACCTCATAGCAGCCTTCCAGTATCTGAAGGGGGGCTATAGGGATGCTGGTGAGGGACTCTTCATTAGGGACTGCAGTGACAGGACAAGGGATTATAGGTTAAAATTTAAAGAGGGGAAGTTTAGATTGGATCTGAGGAAGAAATTCTTTACTGTGAGGGTGGTGAGGCCCTGGAATGGGTTGCCCAGGGAAGTTGTGAATGCTCCATCCCTGGCAGTGTTCAAGGCCAGGTTGGACAGTCTTGGGTGGCATGGTTTAGTGGGAGGTGTCCCTGCCCATGGCAGGGGGGTTGGAACTAGATTATCTTAAGGTCCTTTCCAACCCTAACTATTCTATGACTCTTCCTGGTAAACACTGAGCAAGCAAGTAATACAAGCAATGAGAGATGCATCTGTATATTGAACGATTGATTATATTTATAATTTAAGAGAGAGAATTTTTAACATGTCTACTTTTTTTTTCTAACATTTTTGGCAACAGTAAGTACACATAGTTGGTATATGCACGGGTAAATGTACTTCCTCACCATACACACACATTCTCTTGCACTGCTGCGCTTTCTTGCAGTTTAGAAAGCAAAGAGGCAGGAAATAAGAACATGCTCAGCAAGTTAAGAGAGACTTCAGTGTGTTGGCTCCACTTGCTCAGATTACTATGAGACTCTGAATTATTTCTGCCTGCAAAGGAACTGCTGGTTAGGAGGCTCTTCGAAATTTCCCGTCAGAATACAGCCTTCTCATTATCAAGGCTGAGACCACCTTCTCTTCTACCAGTAAATGATCTAGCGCTCTTGGCCCAAATTACTGCTCCCTGCTCCAATTTCTAAAGGGATGGAAATATGTTTCCTTTAGCTATGCAAGAGGGGACAAAAACTTCCTGCTTCTGCAGCTTGCATGGGGGATCAAGTTCCAGAGGTCTGCACCAAGGAGTGAACCATCTGAGACACTCACAAAAGCTGAAGGAAAGGACAGTTTCAAGTAGTCTTATTTGTGATCATAAGCTTCAACACAAATGCATGGTTGCTTTTAACACCATTTTGACAGAATGAGAATCCATTTACCGAAGTTCAGTTAGTTCACTGCACATGCCAAATAAAATTAGCATTTCAGTTATTTGTCTTACCTTTTCTTCCATTTTTTTTGTAGCACCTTTCTTTGCATCTGTTTTTGACAGAGTACCTTCAGCTAGCCAGCAAATCACAGTAAGAGAAACTGAAGTACAGAGGAGCCTCATTATGTTTTTCCCCATGTCAATTTTCTCCTGCCCTGAAAACATAAAGGTTCAAATCTCCATGAAAAGACGAATGTAACAGTTTAATTCGGTTTTCTTGCCTAAGAAAAATCAAGCTATTGTCTTCCGACCTCTGGAATCAGACTTATTAAGACACTACCATTTTAATAGAGCTTTTCCTCTGACAGCAAAAGAGCAGAGTATTTTACAAGATTCCTAGGCTTGAACATCTTTTTTCGCCCTTGCTTTAGTAGATTGATCACAGACAGAGTGGGTTGGACACTTACAGCTTCCCTTTTAAAGAATCTCTATAGCGTAACGGTTTACAGCTGAAACTGAGATAAAAGTCTGCTGCCCAGAACAATTATACTATCACTTTACCTTCCCTGTAGCAAATAAGAGATATCATTTGTTACTGCTCCTGAGCAACCCAGTCAGCAAGTCACAAATTAATTAGACAGAATGAATTATAGCTATATGCTGATAGTTATATGCCTCTAACAGGTGACAGCACTGTTTTCAGTTCCTTGCCAAACTAGTGACACACACAGAATTAAAAAAAAAAAATAACAAAACAAAACACACACAAAAACCACAAACAGACACAAACCCCACAAAAACAAACACACACACACAAAACTGGGATCCTTTCCCTTTGGTCTAAATGAATGACTGACAGTTTGACCCCATTCTAGACTTCTGAGCACTTCCTGTTTCAGTTTAAAATCAAACTGCTCTACATTATTTAAAAGGAGTGCTCAGTTTAACTATGCGATTTTCTTGAATTAAAAATTAATAGAGAACATTTCTGTTCAGCACTATTTATTTTGTTCTGCCAGAGGAAAGACTAAAAAAAAACAAAAAAACACAACCAAAATCAAAAAAACAACAAACCACAGAACACAGAGTAAAAATATTTAGCACTATGAAAAACAGGGAAAAAGGATATAAAATACCAGAATGAACAAAAGCAACCTGCTACTAATTCTGGAATTCTTAAGTATCAGACTGGGACTAGCTTTCATGTATAATAAACTAGTAGCTTTTTATATGCATCAGGCTGTTTCTCATCATTATGAGGTCCTAATGGAGAAAGAAAAAAATGTTACCTTTCCCAGAATTTTCTGAGGTTTTGTTAAACTTAAAAAATTCTCCTGCTTCCTGTATTACTCTGAAGAATTAACATTTCTACCACTCACTTTGAAGACGTATGATCTCATTTCTCCAAGTCATATTTACAAGTATTTACAAGACTTGTTCTGTTGGCACTGATAACAAGTGCTGCTCAAAGACTGAATATTTTGTTCCCGTACAAAACATAAGGTGATGGATCCCACAAAAGCGGACTGAGCACTCTAAAGGAATACTGTGGCAGAAGGAACCTTGAAGGTTAAATGGAAATGTAGCCATTGGAAGAGCAGCTATTTGAGACCAAGAGTTATAATGTAGGGATGAGATCAACAACCCATTAAACTGAAACGTTTTTGGATGTTGGTTGGCTTTGCAGTTACGTTTTTAAAAGCAAAAATATTTACTGCAGGAGTTAGGGATTCTGTAGTAAAACAGAGAGGAGTACATGATTAGGGAACAAAAAAGGATGACAGCAGTAGAAGTGCTTGAAAAGAAGAAAGCTACTAGCACCCAAGAACACAAAGCAGCAAAACCCTCATGTACAAAATTTTTTCAAGGCTTTAGTCAAGTCATAGAATCACAGAATAGTTAGGGTTGGAAAGGACCTTAAGATCATCTAGTTCCAACCCCCCTGCCATGGGCAGGGACACCTCACACTAAACCATGCCATCCAAGGCTATGTCCAACCTGGCGTTGAACACTGCCAGCAATGGAGCATTCACAGATTCCCTGGGCAACCCATTCCAGTCCCTCACCACCCTCACAGTAAAGAATTTCTTCCTCAGATCCAATCTAAACTTCCCTGTTTAAGTTTGAACCCATTACCCCTTGTCCTTTCACTACAGTTCGTCATGAAGAATCCCTCCCCAGCATCCCTATAGGCCCCCTTCAGATATTGGAAGGCTGCTATGAGGTCTCCATGCAGCCTTCTCTTCTGCAGGCTGAACAGCCGCAACTTTCTCAGCCTGTCTTCATACGGGAGGTTCTCCAGTCCCTGATCATCCTCATGGCCCTCCTTTGGACTTGTTCCAACCGTTCCATGTCCTTTTTATGTTGAGGACACCAAAACTGCACACAATACTTCAAGTGACATAGCCTTGGATGGCATGGTTTAGTGGGAGGTGTCCCTGCCCATGGCAAGGGGGGTTGGAACTCGATGATCTTGAGGTCCTTTCCAACCCTTACTATTCTATGATTCTATGAGGTCTCACAAGAGCAGGGTAGAGGGGCAGGATCACCTCTTATAAACACTGCAAAATAAAAGCAGAAAGCTTTCTTGGATCCAGAGAGTGGGATAAAAGCTAAATTGCTATACCATTTGAAATCCAACATTATTCATAGTTAAGGTGTTACACTTCTACTTTGACTTCAAGGTCACTGGTAACCCTTTGTTTTCTGCATCCTAAAGCAGCAGACCAAGCAGGCTGCTCTTGATAGCATCTACTCTGTTCCATCTACCTTGACAGAATCTATAAACAGCTGCAGAGATGAAAAGCTGAGATCCTGAATAGTCAATACAAGTCTTAATTATTTGGACAGAATATCAATTCTTCCAGAAGGTCGTATATATTGATTTGGAGGTGTTTGATTTCACTTTCAGAAACAATTAGCAACAGCACCCAGTTCCCTGAAGAGATGTGAACATTAAACAGCTGAAGAACACGAGTTTAAAAAAGCCATCACTGAACTCTAATTAGACATCAAAATGCGCTCATTTCCTTGACATGATCATATTCATCTTCCCATTACTGTTAAGTCAACATCCACCCCTAGATTCATAGGAAGCACTGAGCCTGTGGTAAAATGGTTTCTGCCAGTGACAGTCCAATATCAACTCTTAGTTAGAACCTTGTTTTAATCATTTGTTCTTTAACACCACCAGCTTAGTGAAAACTGAGTAGACAGCATTGCTCTACCACATAAAGATTATCTAGGCAAACTTTAAATGCTCTTTATGGTAACTATAAGCATGAATTTCGCAAACTTCACAAACTAGATCTCCATCAAGTTTTTCTTCTGCTGATTTTCCTATCTTTTTAATTCTCCTCAAACTAATTAAACTGAGTAGAATGCATGAGCTTGGCAGCCATTTCCTGTATCACTGCAAAATGCAAGCAAAACTGAAGACCGACTCTGCTCAACTGATACTATAAAGTTTAATGCATTTTTTGACAAACTGATCTGGAGCCCACATTTGTCTCTAAGCCAGGTTAAAAATGCTGTTTAAGTCTCCATACGAGGGAACATACTTTTAGTCAGTGGTTTCAGATGAATCTTTATTTTTAAGAGACAGAGAAGCTGGCATAGATTTCGGTTGCCCAAAAGAGGCAACCAAAGAAACTAAATACTCCTGGAGGATGATACAGTAGCTATTTGGAAATCAGAGCTAATGTTTATACTTTATTTCTAAAGAAACATGATTCTAATTACCTCTGCAGGAGTCTGCATCACTTAGCAAAAGAAGCCCAAGAGGCATACCGTCAATGTGCTTTCAAGTTACATCAACAAAAACTAGATTCAGGTGTGAAAAGAGTGAAACCCGCTTATAGCTTGTGTAAGTATCACTCCTTTTCCTCGTCAGGTGCTCTACTTTGACAGTAAGAGTTGCCTTTGATACTCGTCTGTCTCTCGGGAGACCAAAGCTTTCCATCCTGTCCTGCGACCGTCAGCAGCCTACAAGCCTGCCAAGCCCAGGCTCCCTCAGAGCCAGCCCCCGCTGCGGCCTAATTCCGAGCTCGTACCCCGTGGAGGCACGGAGGGCACCCACAACTTCTGTGTCACCCCGCCACTCCAGCTGCGGCGCAGGCCGAGAGCCGACACACCGCCCCTGCACAGCCTTACCGCCCACCCCCTTCCATTCCTTTCCCCCCCACAGGCAGCCCTCAGCCGCCCGCTGCCACCACCTACCGCCCGCCGCCGCTTTGGAAGTAGAGGCGGCAGGCACCGCCCCGCCGGCTGACGAGATAGCGCTGAGGCGGCGAAAGCGGAGAGTGCCGGGTAGCGGCTAAACGCCGGCTGCGCCAACATGGCGGCGAGGCAAAGCCAGCGGTTGCGAGCTCGAGGGAGTGGCTGTTGCTTGGTGACGGCCCGGCGGGGCGTGGCGTGGCGGTGGCGGGCTGCTGCGGCCGAGCGCCGGTGAAGAGATTCTTATGGGGCTATCTCTGGGAGCGGGTGGCATCGGCGTTCATCAGTACCCGGAGAAAGCAAGTGTTAGTCACGGTCTAACCGTAAATGGCCTAGAAGAGCCTCTTGGTTTATTACAAGCTGTAGCAAACTGTGTAGGGAACTTGGGAGTTTGGGCTAAAATACATGCACAAACCAGGAGACAGCCAAGTAACAGGCAAGGCTGCTGAGAGTCAGCAAAAAATACTGCTAACTCCAGGTATGCAAAAAGGAGGAGACAAGTGTTAGATGGCCGTTAACGGGATTTAAAATAAATTTTTATCGTTTAAATTGAGATTTTTATTATCTTCAGTTTGTGTTTTCACATACAATGTGACTACTACTATTTTTACTGCAGCAGAAGTTTTGATGTAACCCTGTTAATTTCATGGGAGGCTTGCAGGGACTAAATACCATATCAACAGACTTCGTAAAAACAGATGTGTTATGTCATGATGTAGTAGCAAGCCTAGCACATCTGGCAGCCCACTTCCCAACAGAAGCCTCTCCTCCCAGAAGCTTATCTGGAAGGTTACCTTATTTTCTCCTATCTTCTCTTTTAGTTCACTCTTGTGTAAGAAAGATCTTCATGAATGCTCTTCGGCACTGAGAAGAAAAATAGCAATGTTCTTCCTCTGAATGAGTCTTGACAGGGAACTGCATAAATGGTCTCTCTGGCAAGTGCTATGAATGTGAACTAAATCACCCAGATTTAAATTCTAGCAAGGACTTCAGAAAGGAAACTGGTACTCGCTAGAACATTTAGACCCACTTACAGACTAAAGAGCAAGAAAAAGGAATGTCTCATCCCACTTTTTTAGTGTTACCCAAACACCTCTGAATCCTTCAGCTTTCACTCAGAAGTGATTTTTTTTTTACTCTCATAGGACTGTTTCACAGCCATCTTTGAAATGCAGTACATTTTCATACATTAATTACCCAAGTTTAAAAGGTGCATAACTACAGTACTGAAAGTAATTTAGAATTAATGTGGTACCAGATTTTCTGTTATTACATAAAATGCTGTTTATCTCCCACAAACTTTAAATGCTTCCATGTTACACTTCTAAATAGGAGGAACAACAGAGATAAGGCACAAAGGCATGAAAAATCAGGTTTTCCAATCTCTCTGTAAGGAAATCTATGTTTTCCTGTGTTGAGTTTCCATTATATTCTCCTATAGACACTCTTACTTGCAATCTTAGTGGGAATGCAACTAGTCGACAGGGTGCATACTGTCATTGAGGAGCCCTGTAGCTACCTATAAGGGAAACACAGATCTTATATGTAAGCACACATCCAAATTTTTAACGTGTCTACAGTAGGTGGGTAGTAGGTAGGTATTGGGCAGTCCCTACCAGAGGCTGACATTCCAGTATGCAAGACTAAAAGATAATGGGATCTTTATGCTTCCACATTTTCAATGTTCTCCTAAGATACTGGAATCTGTATCTGTTCAGGGAATCATAAATGTATCTTGTTTAACTCCCACTGTCTACCCCATGCGCTGCATACCAAATTCAGTAACAGAACTTGGCACTATGAATTCCTTGCCTTGAGCCAGGTACTCAAAGGCTGGGTGCAACAGCTCTGGACATCTGAGAACCAAAGTTCTGTATGTGCAACTAACCGTAACTCATTAAATACAGCTTTACTTTTTCTGGAATTATCTCATGCTTCTTAACTTTTTTTTTTTTTCCCCCTAAAAATGCAAAGTCCTTTGAAGCTTTGAAGGTATTTTACATAAAATACTGATCAGTTTTCTGTTTATTTCTCATACTCCAGCAGTTACTGATTTTGATTATTATTACTGACAATAAGTCTTTTGCTTTAATTATATGCATTTGTGGCCAGCTCAAAGAGGCATAAATAAGTTTAAAAATGGGTTATGGTTGCCTGTGATAGACCACATCAGTTTTATTTCTGTGTCTTCAGTCTGTACACTAGTATTCCTTTAAAAAAGCTGTAAGATAGATGGGACACTTGGGGGAGGGTTTGTGTGTTGCTTTCCTGGCGAGTAACTGTGCATACTCAATAAGAATGGTGTGGCAGCAAGAAATGAGTGGAAGCCTGTAGTTAAGAAGAAAGCAAGTTAAGAGAAACAGCAGAAGGACCTCAGAGGTTAAATAGATAAAACTCCCATGAACTAGAAGGAATTATATAGTTTATTGCAACTCACGAAGACACCCAGCTGGCTGACATTACTCTGCCAGCATGCAGGTAGCAAAGTCTTTGTTTGTAAAGCCTTTATTTACCCATATTTTATCTCATCTACTCTCTTGAAGTTTATTTTAAAGCTTTCTATTCTATGTTTTAATATAAGCATGTTGTTTTGAGTGTAAAACCCTTCTGGTCATTGAGCTCACTGGAAAGAAAAGATTTAGGCAGATCCATCCCACATTTCTGGAAGTTTAGGGTTTCATGATAGTGATATTATTCTAACTTTGTGTTTCTTAATCTTGAAAGCAGCACATCTTGTACTCTGACATTGCAGAAGGCATTGCTGATAAATCTGTGCTCTCTGTTAATAGATAATGAATGTTAGATGTCAGGTAGAGAAACATGATTGTGTGTACCTGTGGAGGAGCCACTGATACTGTTTTCTGTCAAGCTCTTTTTGCTTCTAGTAATGGTTAGAATGACCATGAGGAGCAGAAGAAAGCGATAACTGATGGGATGAGGCACAAATCTGACAGAAGTAACAAAGGGAAAAGAACAATTCCCTTTTTCCCACAAATGGATACTCACCAGCTGAATCCATTCAATTTTATGGTAATAGGTTTATGAAGGTCAGTGTAATTATTCAAGTTTTTGTACCAAAGTGCAATGAAATAGTGAAAATTATTAAAGCAACTCATATATGACATGGGAAAGATGGGATAAACTGTGGATTTATTTGCAAATGTGCTGCAAAACATCTTCTGTAATAGGAAAGCATATCGTGAGACTTTAATGCTTACTTTACAGTAATTAAATATCTTAAAAAAATCACATCTTGGGATGGAACTAATGAAATCTGGGTTTTTTTAGACTAGTGTTTTATAGATGTTAAGCTCAAACCAAAATGTTTTCCAGATTTACTAACTCAGTGGTTTTGTAAAGGGATATGCCTAGTGTGAACTCTGCGCTGTATAATAACAGCTGAGTTCACATTACAATGGTTCTTTCAGTACGGATGCATATAGAGACCATTACAGTCTCTCTTTCCTTTCTTTGCATCTTCCCCTTAGCAAAACTGTCTGAAATGGGCTAATAAGCTCTAAACTATGAGGCAGTAAGTGCAGGCACATACCTACACATTTGCCATAATTGCGTAAGCAGTTGTTGAGGCAAAAAAAGAAGACAGAGAGGAAGGATAAGTATAGTAAAGCCTCAGAAGTCAGTCAAAGGAGGTTGACGTAAAATAACCAGGTTATATGTACTGCATACTGAGCCACTTCAAATGAAATATTTAGCAGTATAGTTACAAACCTAAAGAGCTCCATATGGATTAACTACTTGAATTTACCCTGGTTCTCAAGCAGAATTTGCAGCCCAAACTTAGCTTGGTACTGTCACAGCTATTCTGGTAGCAGTACTTACGCTGCCACTTAAAAGGTAATTTAAATGTACCTGCATGACTTGCAGTTGGAAGTACTTGCAGTATTGTCTAGAATACAGTCAGACAGGACACTTAGCCTTTAGCTGTCACTGTGCTCTTAAGAGCAGAAATTAGTTCAACTTTTTGGTTAGCTCAAAATTTTTTTTTTTCCCTGAAACGAAACTCTTATGTAGTGACATCTTAAGTTTTCGGCTTCAAAGGTAAATGAAAATTATTGTTAAGCATCAAAGTTTGTCAAGCTATGAAAAGAGTTTTCTTTATGGAAGCGTACAAGTGCAGAGAATCTGAGCTGAATGTTAAGACTAGCAGTACATGACTGCCTGTAGTTACACTTGATTTAAAGAAAGGATCCAGGGAGAAATTGATATATATGTGACTACCACATGCTGTCATCTTGTCTTTCTAATAAATACTTACATAAATAAAAAGTATTTATGTAATAATGTATCCTGAAAACACGCACAACAGACCCTTGAGAGGTGAGCTGAGGTGTACAGACGCTATCAGAGATAGTATCAACATTTATGTGGTTCTTTATCTATGAGAGAAAAATGTATCAACTTAAAGGCATCGCAGCTTGATAAATTAAAATAAGATGCAAGCTCTCTCTGAGCAAGATTAACCATGGGAACAAACTACCCAGGGAAACAGTGAATTTGATGGTGTCAGGTGAAGACTGAGTGCCTTTCTTGGAAGGTTGTAGCTAAAAGCTAGATACTGGGCTCAATTTGAGGAGGGACGGGGGAGAACAGGTGAAATGAAATGTCTTTAAGTACACTGGAAAACAGATGAAATGACTGATCACCAGTAGCCCTAAACCCTATGATTCTACTGGTCATTATAATCCACTAAGTATACTAATCATTTGCATTATGACTGAAACTCTCAGTATACTTTTGTTTAGGCAGACTAATGGTTTTGACACCATTTGAATGTTTTCAGCTGATGAGATCAAATGCTCTGCACAGTCCTACCTCTTTGGCGGGTTCAGGACGGTTTAAACTTGAAATGCTTCTAATCTTAGGAGTAGATGTGGCATGGGAGTGTGTTGCTCTGCATGTTCACAGCCTTCAAGAGAAAGATGCGGCCCTAGGTTCGCATGCGTGCATGCCCACGGAGAGTCAGGATTGTGAATGGCCACACGAAACACAGATCTCTTACACAGCTGAGGGTAGATTCACAAGGATGTGACAAAGGATGGCTCTGCTCCTGGGCTTGCAAGTGTTCAGAGTAACTGCGCGAGGTATCTGAAGTAGTTCCCATGCACTGTTTTTGGGGCCCCTTTTGAGCTGGACTGAGGCACAGCTTCCATCAGTTCACCCTGTGGAAAGCAAGATCATAGACAGTACTGCACCACAGACAGCCCGTACACTGCTCTCCACATTTTATAAATAAGACCCTAGACTATCAGACTGCCCAAAGCTTACTGCTGAAGTGTAATTTTCTTGTCTCCTGATCTGCTGTCCCTTTCCTCCCTCAGACATTATGTCCTCTGAAGGCACCTGCAAATCCTGATATTTCTCCTTCAGAAATCATAAAGCTTCTCGAGCAGTAGGGGCACGGGGAGAGGAAGGGATTAGGCCGCTCCTAAGCAGGGAACGCGCAATGGATTCACGCGCGGATCCAGCGGTCGAAACCGCTCTTCCGACCCCTCACGGAGAAGGGCCGGCCGCCCGCCTGCCCCCCATCCCTCACGTCGGCCTGTGCCTGTTTGCCCTGATGGCAGTGACCGGTAATTGGCGTCCCAGTAACAGCATCTCCAGCCTTCAGGCCCCAGTCTCTAAGCAGCCGCCCCTCCCGCGCCGCAAGATGGCCCGGACTCCTCAGGAGATAGCCAGGGCGCGGTGCAAGGAGCCGGTGAACATGACGAGGCCCCCGCCCGCGCAGTCCGCAACACCCCCGCCTCGGCACGACAGGTGGCGCCAGAGCCTCGCGCGCCCGTCGCCCGCGGGGGCGCGGGAGCCCTGCTGGCGCCTGCGCGCTGCTGAGGCGGTGGCGGTGGCAGCGGCCTGAAGGAGCCCGCGGGGAGAGCGGGTGGCGGTGGTGGTTGTTTGGCGTGTCGGTGGGCGGCCGTGATCGCACGCCACGATGCCTGCGGTATCGAAGGGCGATGGGATGCGGGGCCTGGCGGTCTTCATCTCTGATATCCGTAACTGTGAGTGGCAGCCGAGGAGCGGTGGGGCTGGGGCCTGGGCCGGGCCGGGCGTTGGTGTGAGTCGTTGCCCCATTGGGCCGGGGCTTCTTTCTCTGAATCCCCTTCCTATTGCTTATCTCTTCCCCTTATCCCCTGCAGCGGGCAGCTCGGAGCGCTCTTGCCTCACGAAATGGCGACGCGCTCTGGGGGGGCGGCGGGGGAGGCGGCGCGGCGGGAGGGGGGGCAGCCTGAGGCTTTGGGCTGCGGGTTTGGGTTGATTTGTGCGTTTAGGTGGGTTGGTTGGGGTATTTTTCTCCCAGCTTCCCATGTTAGCTTCCCTCCCACGCCTCTGCGGAGGGAAGCTGGGTTTTGCCGTCGCTGTCCCGGCGGAAGGGTATGCTAAAAGGCTGGTGTCCGTCGTCGTCGTTGTTGTTTATACGGAGCTGAATCGAAGCTGGCGTGTATTCGGGATGCGGGAGTGTTTGTGGCGGAGTAGAGAGAGAGGCGGTCTGGTCTCCGTCTAAATCCGTGAACGCCTCTCAATTCGAAACGTCACTGATGGAAAGCAGGCCTCTGTAAGGGTGCCTGCTGGCAGGGCCTTCTGTGGGTATGGCTAGGCTTGGCTTAAATTGGCTTTAAAATTCTACTTTAGCACAAATCAGCTCTTAGGATCCATGTAATTAAAAATGGGATGGAGAGGGCTGCGAGTTAGTTGTCCCCCTGAGGGAGGAGGGGGGAGCATGCCCATGAGTGCGCAATGCAGAGAGGAGTACAAATCTGCTGTTACTTGGGTTGGGAGGGGGAGAGTAGGGAGAGAAGGTGTATGTCTGGGAGTACATTCAGTGCTCAATTTACCTTTTTGACTGAGAGTTACATGTGATAGCAGCTTAACATTAATCTGAGTTAGAGATCTAAGTGTATGATGTGGCAGGAATTGCCTGGGGAAGGGCTAAGGTCGCTGTGGTTGGTGTGATGAAACAGTTCTGTTTTGTCCACCTTTTTGTCTCTGTAGATTACTTGAGGCTACTTTAAAAGCAGCAGCAGTAAGGTTTCCTCACTAACAGATGAATGTGGATTTGGAGATTTTTTTTTTAAATGCAAATTATGATCTAATGATGATGGCTTTTATTGAAATAACCTCACCTGCTTAAGAAAATCTTCATGTTGATGACTTCTGATAGAAAAGGCTTGGGAGAAAATTGTGCTGATAAAATTACTGTTAAAATGCAGAGTTTACTTAAACTAAATTCAGGTGATGTGGACTTCCAGCCATGTAAACAAGGGCTTTGTATATAAAATTCAGGGTTGTTAGTCTTCCTTACAGTATAAGCTGCCTTGTTTTGTTTTGAAATAGACTTGCAGATCCTTAGGTTTCTTCTGACTTTGTTCTTGTGTATGTACAAGAAGGCTTATAAAATGTGTTGTATATTAGTTCAAGGTTACATGAATGCTTTTGTGCTTTATCTGGTTGGTCCAACTCTTTTACTGGAAATTTTCCAGTGTCAAGGTATTCTATGCATGTGTGATATAGCTCAGAATCGCAGAAGAGTTTGGGTTAGAAAGTACCTTAATGTCATCTAGTTCCAACCCAGTGCCATGGGCAGGGATGCCTCACGCTAGACCATGTCGCCCAAGTCTCTGTCCAACCTGACCTTGCATACTGCCAGGGATGGAACATTTATCACTTCTTTTTGCCACCCATTTCAGTGCCTCGCCACCCTCACAGTAAAGAACTTCCTTATATCTAACCTGAACTTCCCCTGTTTAAACCCACTGACTGCAGCCCCTGATGAAGAGTCCCCCTCTGGCATCCAAATACTTGGTGTCATAGCATCTGAGACTTGCTGTTGTATCTACTCACTATTTTTTTTTAATGATAGTTTTCATTCATTTTGATAGAAGTAGTATGATTTGTTCTTCAGTGTCTTTTGCATCTTGCAGTTGGTCAGCACATTTGTCCACCCTTACTTTCACTGAAATTCAGTGGAGAAGTTTCAGTAGAGAAACAAGAGAAACATTCGAGCTCTTAGGTTCCTAATCTGTGTTTAGAGATGTGAAATAACAAAAATTGATGTAGTAGGATTGAACAAATTAACTACTGATTTCCCCACAAGCTTGTCAGTGTGTAGGCAGTGTGGGAGCTCTCATGGAACAGCCATCTCTCTGTCCAGATTGGACAACAAACCTTTCATCCTCTCAGTGTCTTCAAGTAACAGACATGTAACTTGCTTGTGAAATAAATAAAATATTAACGTTTTCACTGTTTAAGCAAATACTGATACTTCTGAAATGTTTTGTCCCTGACCAGACAGCTATTTGGGAGCTGTAATTGCATATCCTGTCTTCATAATGAAGAGTATAACTGTATCTTGCAAATAGCTGCAGAGGAGCTAATAGTTACCACTAATAGGTGATTTATGCAGTTTCCAAATGGCTGTCTAGTGGCATTTGAGTCTTTTTCCTTTAAGGGAGTTTCTAGTGTTGCCAGCTAACCGTGGGCTGGTGTATGCTGACTAAGATTCCCAAAAATACTTGAGAGCACTCCCAAGAGACTGTGCTTTGCAGGCACTGGTATTGGCTATAAGGTATTCATCTTTCTCTCTCCAGAATGGGGAGCTAGATACTTGTCAAGAACAAAAAGTAATAGCTATTTAGACAAATAAAATCTTTTGAATTGTAAATCTACGGTACTGTTCTTCCTGTTTCGAGATGGGAGGGGGGAAGCTAGACACCAATTGCAGTGCTTAACCCCTGTGTCTGGTCTTAAAGCTGGACTAAATATCTTGACAGTTGCACTGATGTGCAAAGTGCCTCCTGGCATTCTGAATTTCAGTCTTAATTTTGACTTTGTTGGACTTGTTTATGTCCTTATAATACTACTATAAGGACCTGATATTTTTAGTTTGCCTACAACTCGTCCACATTGAGTAGTGTTGGAACATGGGGTGTGTGTGGTTTCTGAAAGACCTAAGGAACAATTTCCCCGTAACACACACACACCCCCACACACCCCCAACTAAGGGGATTGCTTAAAAAATAAAATGCAGTTGTGTGCCAGCTGTGCCCAGGTGAATGCAGTAATAAGATAAAGGGTATACATATGTAAATTTAGACTGTCTACCTTTGGAAATGCTTAATCTTCTTACATAGGGTCTTCTTTCTTGGGCACTTGTACCTACAAGGTCTGCAGCCCTAAATAAAACTCGAAAGAGAAGAATGCATTATTATATTACTGATTTGGGAGTGATGCTTGTCTTGCCTATCTGTTTTTACTAGTCTTTTACAGGCTTCAGAAAAGTCTGGTAAAGTGATAGCAATTTTCAATGCTTAAAACTCTAGTTGTCTGTGGGTGAACGATCAGCTTGAACTACCAGTCTGTCTTTAATAGCTAAAAGGTTAATTGTCACTTCTGTGTTGGTTAGCCATAGTTTGGCACTTGGGTTATCTATTAAGCTTCTTGATCTGAGTGTTAAAGGCTTCTGTGTCACATATGGTGTTGAATGTAAGAATTGCATTCTATGTGACTTTCAAAAATGCTTAAAATATACTGATTTCTTGAAAGTCTCTAAAGCTATTTAAAAAAAAGCATGCTACTTCTAGCAGCAATTGTAAACTATTTTAAAAGGGAAAAGTGCTTCTTAATGCTTTGGCTTTTCTCTGGTGTCTGTGAAACTGTAACAGTGAGTGTCTTTTTCAAAGGAAAATGTTCTTTATCCACCTAAATACCAACCGAACTTTCAAGCTCAGATATTATAAGAAGGTTAATCATCCTGCAGTTCTTGATATCTCTCCACAGTTTTGTTTCAGGGCAGCTTCTTGTTGCAGGCTCCGTATTTTGTACATAGAGATCCTGGTGCAGAAGGCAGAAAAAGAGTTTAAAAAACCAAATAACTTCTTTAGATGCCTGACAGCCTGTCAGTAGATGTATGGGCTCTTCCAGAAACTTGCGTAATTGGATTGTTTTATACCGTATATGAAATAGTGCTTTCATAGACATCAGAGAAGAGACAAGAAAACTGTAGATTGGAAGCTGAAGTACTTGGCTAAGGTAGCCCAGTTAGTTAGCACTTTGGTTAATGAGGCCCACTGAGAAAACAGCAAGGTGTGGCTATGCTGTAAAACAGATCGTGGTGATAGTGGAGCCAAAAAGCTCTGAATCCTGTTGCTTAGTGAAGTGCCATCCAGACTTGGGAGTTCAGGTCAGGAAGAGTCCTTGTAACTGCTTGAATGAAGTACCTCATGAACTAAGACCCAACAAGATTTGCCTGTGTTACAGGCATATGGAATCCTGCAAGGAGCACTTATTCTATATTGAGTATGTGAAGTCTTTTTTGTGTATATATGTACTGCAGAGCTGTTGAAGTGATTTGGCTTGTGCAAGATGGTACTTTATAAACTCTCCAGCTGTCTTAGCTGACAGATACATCATCAGGAGTCTTTTTTTTTTTTTTTTTTTTTTTGAGAATAGCTTTATGCTTCTCTGTTGATAAAGTACTTTAGAGTCATTTGTCACTCAGCCTATTTTGTTGCAACAACATTATTATCTGATGTTCACCCTGAAAACTAAAAAAGCTTACCTTTTTTTTTTTTTTTCCTTTTGGAGATGGTAGTGTAGAAATAGTTTCTATTGCAATATATTAAGTGTACTACTGGTAACCCCTTCTTCCACTGTAAAATCAGGAAGTTATCTACTCTTGGGTTGATGAAATGAGTCTGCACGGATGCAAAAGCTGCTTTTGCCACAGGCTTAGAGGACAAGACAGTTGTTAATTTTCCTCGCTACTTTAGGTATCTTTTCAGTGTCATCTTGGAAGTTGGACAGGAGAAAGAATGATTCCTTCATTCTCCAAATGTTTCTGTATATGTTCTAAGATGCTGTTCTCCTCAGGCTATATTTTTTTTTCCTTAAATAAAACCCAACAGATATATTAAACAAAGGTCTGTCTCTTCTCTTAGAACTTAATGCACTGAACAGGGAGGATGTCCAGAGGCTGAAGGCTCTTGAAGCCTGACTTCAGTAGCTTTGTTTCACTGAATTGGGACTGATGCATCAGGTTACAAATAAGCAAATGGGAATTAAAAAAGGCTGGTTCACGCAATTAGTCGTGTGAATGGATTGTAGATAGCGGAGTGCATTACCTATGTATGAGGGAGGGACATGCACATGAATTAAATGACCACATGGGTATGTGTAGTTGTTCTTTGTGAGAGCACCCCCACAGTGGAAAAAAAATCTTGCTCATGGTGAGTTGGGCATATAGAGCTTGTTTTAGTGCTTTATGTCAGTAATACTGCTTTAGTGTGTAGAGAGGCAGCCACTGTGTTGCTTCGTTGAGATGCAGGTTCTTACTTGCATTGGATATGGTTTTGAAGTATGACTTGAGTTACTTCCATATACAGTCAATGACTTTTTTCCATTTGTGTTCTTAAATTACTTATCTCTTTGAAGAAATTTCAAGGCAAGGCATCTTGGTTTTGCTTTCCTATTTCTCTTGCAAGGTTATGGCCACTCATCTAATATGAACAGTTTCTGGCCTGAAAAATCCTAAGAGCGTGCTGCTTTGAGCTATAATAAGCACTGAGTCTTGCATCACTTGCGCCTATTTGCAGGAGAGCAATTTAAGGAAAACACTATTAGTGTGAGATTAATCTGAGGAGGATGTGCAAAACAAAACTCGTATTCCTCTGCTCCTCAGTTTTAGCTTTCTTCTGGTCATTTCGTAGAACTTTGAGGGGTTGTTTTTTTTGTGGTGTGTTTGGTTTTGTAGTTTGTTTGTTTTTTTTTTTTTTGTTTTTGTTTTGCTTTATTTTCTGCATGTTTGGCCAAGAAAAGGGGAGAGTAGACAAGTATGATGGTTAGTAGATGAGAAGTTATAAAGAGCTAGAATTTCTCATGTGACAGCCACGCTCTCCAATGAAGACATTGGAAAATCTAAAATCTGCTGAACTTGAAATCCTTTTGATAAAGGCTGCCCATCAGTCTGGCAAGAGGAAATTTAGGACTGTTGCAAAGACTATTACATATCTGCATCAATTAGTGAGCTCATGCAGGATTTCTTAAGGTCCTTGAAATAGTAGTTTGGAAGTGACAGTAAAACTAGATTTTGGATAAGCCTCAAACTGTTCTTCTGTTATTTGGATGTGACCTAAGGTAGAATAGAGGCCACAGTGACTTCTAAATCAGTGCAAATACTGCCTTACCCTGTTGAAGGAAGTGTAACTTCAGTGTGAAAATACTGTTCCAGGAAATGGCTACTCAGTCAAGGAAGGAGGAAGAGCTGCTTCATGTAGTAATCTAACCTTGCAGTTCTGGTTTTGCACATCTCCTTAGCTTAAAGCTTCTCTTTTGATGGGAGTCAATGCCATTTTGTTAACTAAACTGTCAAGTAGATGTTTTATTTGTCATAAAGTCACTTGGGTCTGAGCTTCCAGTAAGCTTTCAGCTGATACAGGGAAAGATCTGGTCTTAAGCTAGACCCTCTGACAAAGTTTGAGCTGTAGTGTTTTTCTTAACTAGTAGTGCCTAGTTAGGAAAAAACACCCCTAGCAGGCACCTAATATAATTAAACTTCTATTTAATTGCTGCAGTTAAACTATCTGAATTGTGATACGATCAGAAGCTGCTGTATGCTCTTTTGCGTTTATTTCCCTTCCCTTATTTGCCTAAGAAGTTACTGTATTTCTGTATTACAGTAAAGCCTATGACTGCCTGCTGTTTCATGGGAAGTGTTGTTATAGGGGCAAATCTTTAGCAGTGTACTAGAGGAAGATGTGAATTCTGTGGATAGAATAGAACTATCTGCTGTGCAGGATATTAGAGAGTTCTTAAACAGGATCAGTAGGTCACTGATCTCTTTGTGTAAATTGGTATCTAATCACAACATGATGTCCCAAGGCACAAGAATCTTCAACTGTTTTTGTGCCAGTCATGATCTCCAACATAATAGGCATTTCTTTCCTCTGATCAAACACATCTTGTGAAAGGACAGTATGCACCCATGTTGTTTATAACAGGATGTTAATACATCATTAAGCAAAAAACTTCTTATGCAGCCTTGAACTTGTCAGTTTCTGAACAAAACTGAAGCAATACTAACATCTTATGAAGGTACAGTATTTTATAGAAGTCTCTTTGGGTTAGTTGCAGAGTGAGTTTGTAAACAATAGCACCATCATTCTTTGGATGTAGCTAGGTGGACATGGAACTTGCATCTCTGTTGTAGTGCTCTAGATAGTTTAGCCAAACGAAGGCTAAAAACTCATATAATGTGAGGGCAGGCATACAGCAAACAGACCACACTAATGTATTGCTATGTAACCTGCCTCCCTTGTGACCCTTTCCTGCTGTGCTTAATAACCAGCTGAGAGATGAAGAAGTGGAGGATGGATTTGGTGGTTTACTTTATGAAGCTAATGATCTGCATAGCAAAAGGCTAGTCGATACTCTAGAGCTGTAGTATGCATATGCATCCTGCTGGCAGGTAAGAGTAGTGGTTTCATTTACTGATTTGAGTTTTAAGTATTATAAAAGCTCTTTCCAAAGGCAGGAAAGGTTGTGCTGATTACTTTTATGTGAATATTTTCCCGTGAGTGTTTGTACCGTTCTTAGTGTAGAGATGCTACTGTTCATTTTGATTTGGTCCATCTCTTAACCAGTTTCTTTCTCTGTTCCCTGACAACAGGTTTAAGAATGCAGTGCACTTTTACCATCATGCTAATAAGCTGTTTTAGCAATAGGAAAGGGGAATGGGTAGTTTGCTTTCTTCCACTAAGAGTGTGTTTGGATGGTGAATGGGGTGAACTTGCTCTTTACCTGGTCATGTATTCTGCTGGCATTATCACTGTAGTAAAGCTGATATGATTTACTCTTCAGATATTAAATAAACCAATCTTGCATTTAGCTGTTTGACTAACTGATCTGCAGCAGTACAGAGTAGTCTTAAGAATACGTATGCCAGGAGGAGAGCAGTGCTAAGGAGCAGTCTGGAGTTGTCTTTTAAGAAGTATAGCCTTGAATCAAACTAATTATGAAACTTATAAATGATTTTTGCTTAAAGAAAGCTAGTGGCAGTTTGGCCGTGATGTCTTTCCCACTCAACTTAGCCTATCAGCTTGGGTGCTCCTAATATAGAGGCTAATGAAAACATAACAATGGAAAAAAAATTTGTTTGGAAAACGTCTGGCAACATTTTTGAGAATTTATCTTTTTGTGTAATAATTGTGTTCTTAAGTAGATGTTCCTAGCCACTACAGTGTTCAGAGGAGAAACTGCTGCTTTTAACCTAGGCAGTATTTGTATTACTGCTGTCCTAAACAGAAAACGAGACTTGTCCTGTCTTCAAGGCTGTCCTGGGTTCAGCAGTAGTGGTGTTTTTTTTTTTTTTTTTTTTTTTTTTTCTCCTTCTTAGTAGCTGGTGCAGTGCTGTGTTTTTTACTTTTGGCCTGGGAACAGCACTGGTAACACCTGTGTTTTTAGTTGCTGCTCAGTAATGTTTATGCTCACCAAGGACTTTCTGAGTCTCGTGCCCTGCCAGGGAAGAGGGGAAGCTGAGAGGAAGCAGAGACAGAACACCTGACCCAAGCTAATCATAGAGGTATTCCATACCACAGCACGTCATGCCCACTATATAAACTGGGGGCAGTTACCTGAAATGGTTAGATCACTGCTCGGTCAGGCTAGGTATTGGTTGGCGGGTGGTGAGCGGTTGTATTCTCTTCCCTTATTTCCCATATCATTATTATTATTGGTGGTAGCAGCAGTGGTTTGTGTTATACCTTAGTTACTGGACTGCTCTTATCTCAACCTGTGAGACTTAAATTCTTTCGATTCTCTTCCCCATCCCTCTGGGAGCGGGGGATAGATGGAGGGGGAGTGAGCTGACGGCTGTGTGGTACTGAGTTACTGGCTGGGCTTAAAGCATGACAAAAGTCCTGTTTGGTAATTGAATGTGAATAGAGGCATGTTCTTTTAGACAAATGGTAGTGCCACAAATAGGAACTGACGCTATTACTTGCCTTCAAGAAGCATGACAGGATGGCAAGCTTTTCCTTATGCTAATAGAGCCTTCTACCCAACATGCTTTGCAGTTCTTCACACTACTAGTGGCACATCTTTAATCATCGGATTGTCAGTTGGCTACAATTCAAGTAAGGCTAAGAGGTGACATAAGTAACAGTTCTAACCTGTGCATAAATTCAAAGCAAATGGATTGAGTGGGCCCCATAAGCAGATTTGAGCCAGATGAGTAATGGCAACGCTTACTTTTGTGAAGCAGGTTTGGTGTTTTGTTGTGTGGTTTGTTTTTTTTTTTTTTTTTGTTTGTTTGGTTTTTTTTTGTTTTTTTTGTTTTTTTTTTTTCTTTAAATGTTGCCTGTATACCTGTCTCAAGAACTTGCCTGCAGAAATCTATGGTGCTCAGTATTTGTGCAGATGCTGGTGTAGAAAAATGCTTCTTTGTTCCTTTGGGAAATAAATGTATAGCCTTGGTCAGAAATACACCAGGCTCTAAATGGTTTGTATGAAAGCTAAGAGCTCTTAACAGTTCTAGTTGATCAGCATGGAAGTGCTTTGTGCCTCAAACTTGGCTTAGACAGTCTATAGTTAGTATAGCAACAAGTTAATCCTGATGGAGCAGGTCATTGAGCCACAAGCAGCCCATTAATTCTAACTTTGAAGGACTTGCTTAGTCTCTTGCAACCCTGCTGCCAAGTTAGTATTAAGATATGTCAGATGTGTTCTTCAAATGGATGGAATGAAATTCCTTTCTGTAACTTCTGTTTTCTCATTCTTCTGTAGATTGTAATGCAGAACTCTAAACTGACATATGGAGGTGTTATTCTTGCAGTACTGAAGTTGTGACTATAGTCTGGATTACTAGGAGATTTAAGAATAGTAATTGGTTCTCTGAAAAGCTGTATGACTCTTGGTTTTCCCCAGTCTGTCTCTGTTGAACAAGATGGTAATTAATGATAATAGTGCGCTGCAGACTAAATTTATCTTGCCTAATGAAAGCAGTAGGCAGCATAGTGGAGTCTGAAGCCTGGCTAACTGCCAAATATGAAGTAATCATTCATAAGCACCTTGGATAATGTTGTGGCAGAAGATCTGTTTGCTCAGGTACTCATCTTGGAGACTAAGAGCAATTGTATACAAGGGCTGTAAGGCTTCAAACAGTGTATGTCTTTTGTGCAGAATAGCTAGCCAAAACTTACTGACTTGCAATCAACTCTTTTAATAACTTTTCATGAATATTTAATCTTATTTCCTAACCTGGAAAAAGCCTGAGTTAGTGAAAGTGAGAGGGATGTGGCCTGAACTGATGTGGAACTTAATCTTCTTGTGCATTGGCTTAAATACTGTCAGTCTGTGTATGTGGCATGACCTTTAGTAAGCATATCTGAGTTGAATGGCTTGGCTACATACAGCCCATGTTTTTTGAATACAGCTTGAAACTGGGAGCTGTGTGATAGCTTGGAAGTGAGGCAGAGCAATTGCCTTTGCAAGTATGGTGATCTGAAGCACAGTGCTCCTTCACCTGTTGCCAGTCTTATCTTCCTTTTTAACAATTTTTAAGGTTACATAAATGTTTATAGTGATGGTGAAAATCAAATATGCATGTAGAAATTTTAAAGTGAGTGTACCATGGCTGAGTAATGTGGTTAACTTCTTGGTTCATTAAACAGGTTTTCTTCAATAGTCCCTGCTTCCCCTTCTACCCTTAGTGGGACATAAGATCCACCTGGAAATTGGTCCTTGGTTTTTGATACTTATTTCTCTTTTCCTGTACATGGAACAGACTGAAGCTACTTGCCACTGGTTTTGCTTTGCCATCCTCTAATGTAAGAATAAATTAATTTGAATAAGGTTACCATGCAGTATAACTTCTGGAGTTCAGGAAACTTGGTTTTAGGTGCTTCAGCCTTGTTTTAACTCATGAGTTGCCCTAAGCATTCTTATGTGACTGTCCTCAGTGACACTTAACACCCAATGTGCAAGTGCTGCTCTGTAAAACTGAAATTTCAGGTGCATACAGACTGTCACTAATAAGGAGACAAGGCATAACCATTTGACTTGATTTCCAGTGTATGGACTTAAACTTTTATCCAGCTACTTGCTATGCTATTTAAGTTTGGTCAGGGTCTAGATGAGATTATATACTGCATTCCAAATAAACCAGCCTGAAGGAATTATGCAGAACAGGCTTTTATTCGCATGCTGTGCAAGTTTTTAACTTCAAGAGAATAAACCTACTGATACAAATTTACTGTTTAATATGGGTGTTCCTGTCAACTCATTGCTACAGCTGTGTGCAGGGGGGCAAGGGGGGGATTTTGAGTTTTGGAGTTTTGTGTTGCTGAGTCTGCAGTCCATTTCTACCGAAGGTGCTGACTTCACAAATTCCTGAAGTGTTTTAGTCAGGCTACCGTTAATGCTCTGTTGCTTGCTTAGGACACAAAGAACCCAGTTTCTAGCAGTAACTGATCATCTGTGAGCATAAGTTCTTTCCTGTGAGAGTGGTGAGGCACTGGATAAGGTCATCCAAAGAAGCGATAAGTGCTTCATCCCTGGCAGTGTTCAAGACCAGGTTGAATGGAGTCTAAGGAGGGAAAAAAAAATTGTCTTGATTTTTTTTTTTTTGAAATTTTTATTATTTTTTTTAAATCTTTGGTTAAGACAAACTGTCTGACATGTACTTGTTTTTCTTTCCTGTCCCCATTTTTACTATCTGTGATTATTGCCATGCTTGTTGAGGTTAGAGAAACAATTGCTAATAATTCAAAGTAAATTCTGCAGTGTGTTTTTCTTACAAACAGGACCCAAAGATACAGAGCAAGAACCTAGCTTCCAGATTTAGGTAACTAAATGTCTTACTCAGGTTAGCAGTTTACCTGACTGAGGTTAGTTCTCTGCCCTGTTTATCTGAATGAAGTACGAAATCTCCAGACTCAGTGGTAATGTTTTAATGAGATGTACTCTCCACTTGGTAAAAGGGGAAAGAAATTGATTTTAGAATTTTATTTTATTTTTTTTTCTAGAGCAGGTGAATTGTTGCAGATAGGGAAAGTAGTTTAAGCCTTTAAAAAAAAGAGCTAATATAAGATAGCTTACAAAATTGGAGTGTTGTCTGTTTACGTAAATGCTTTCACCCTTCAAGCATATGTTACTGTGGCCCTCTGTTCATAGAGTATGGACCCAGGAGCAAAAGACTTGCTTAAGTTCAGTAGTGAATTTGTAATGCTGGGAAGTATCTTAGACATGCACAGTTGAGTATATTTGCCATGTCCACAGGATAAATAATTAATACAATTAAGACAAATCAAAAATCTATAGTAGAAGATGCTTCAGGCCTTGGATTGTGCAAGGGTCTGCTTATTTATACAGTAGTGTTACTGCTTTAAAACCAGCTTACTTCACACTGGCAAGTTAAATTAGAAGAAACCCAATAACCTCTTGCATGATATATTAGTAAAAACTGGTTAAACTTTTGCAATCCCAACAGATGCATCTTATAAGGTGAGGGAGGTACATACACTGTGATCTCTGGCCTTGTCATTGTAGGTGTTAATTGGAATTTCTAGGTCAAATAAAAACTCTGGACACATTTCCTGCTTTATCAGAAAACCAAAATGTGTACAGATAGCAACTACAATTTATGTTTACAATTTATGGTTTTTTTTTGACCAACCCCCCCGAAGTCCTTCTCCGCAGGGCTGCTCTGAATTTCTTCTCTGCCCAACCTGTAGCTGTTCCTGGGATTGCTCTGACCCAGGTGTAAGACCTTGCACTTGACATGGTTAAACTTCATCAGGTTGGCATTAGCCCACCTTACAAGCGTGCCAAGGTCCCTCTGGATGGCATTCCTTCCCTCCAGCATATCAACGGAGCCACACAGCTTGGTGTCATCGGCAAACTTGCTGAGGGCACACTCAATCCTACTGTCCGTGTCACCAACAAAGATGTTAAACAAGGCTGGTCCCAACACTGATCCCTGAGAGACACCACTTATTACTGGTCTCCAGCTGGACATTGAGCCACTGAGCACAGCTCTTCACATGCAGCCATCCAGCCAGTTCTTTATCCACCGAGTGGTCCACCTATCAAATTGATGTCTCTCCGACTTAGAGAGAAGGATGTCATGGGAGACTGTCAAAGGCTTTACACAAGTCCAGGTAGATGACATCAACTTCTCTACCCCTGTCCATCAGTTCTGGAGCTCCACTGTAGAAGGCCGCCATATTGGTCTGGCAGAATTTCCCCTTAGTGAAGCCATGCTGGCTGTCACCAAGCACCTTGTTGTTTTTCATGTGCCTTAGCATGCCTTCCAGAAGAATCTGCTCCAAGGTTTTGCCAGGCACAGAGGTGAGACTGACTGGTCTGTAGTTCCCTGGGTCATCCATTTTCCCCTTCTTGAAAATGGGGGTTATATTTCCTTTTTTCCAGTCATCAGGAACTTCACCTGACTGCCATGATTTTTCAAATATGATGGACAGTGGCTGAGCAACTTCATTTGCCAGCTCCTTCCGGGCCCACGGATGGATTTCATGAGGTCCCATGGACTTGTGTACGTTCAGGTTCTTAAGAGTGTTGAACCAGATCCTCTCCTACAGTGGGCTTAAGGTCTTCATTCTCACAGTCCCTGTCCTGTGTCTGCCTTCCAAGACTTGGGTGGTGTGGTCAGAGCATTATGTGAGAATTCGTTTTGGAAGTGCGTAACTTCACTTTCTTTTTGGGTCTGAATCACAAGATTACAAAATCTGGTTTAATTTGGCTTAAGCACGGTTTCCCTTTTACTTTGAATACTTTGTTATTAATCTACCCTGAGGCACTTGTTTATTTGAGCGACTTCATCTTTCATCTAGCCTGCTGTCAGATTATCTTTGGAATGTGGTAAAGGGGTGGTCATCAGTCACTCGGTGACACAGGAGTTTGGACATACAAATGTAATAGGAGGATGTTTAAATGCTGAGAGTTGTTGCTTTGCTTATGTGCAAAGGGTGAAATTGGAAGTGCTTTGGAATGCTGGTCCTGATCTGCCTTTGGTTTTTCTCATAGCCAAATATATGCAATGAAGAGTAAAGGAAGCTGTCTTTTTCTGCTGGTAGTTGATATTTTGGAAACTGCTTGAAAGTTTGAGAAGGTACAGGACTGAATTTGCAACATGACTAAATGGCCAGTTCTGCACTGCTGAAGTGGACTTTGCTTCAAGCATTTGAGTACAATGCCTGGATTGGTTATTTTACCACACCATGTTCATTTATGTAGGAGATAATGGACCCAGATCTCTAGTCTCTATCACCATAAACTAAAGTGGTGAAGAATAATAAGATGCTTTGGATTTGAACAATGCAAATATTATTTGAATAAGCTTGCACTATCAAAATTTAAACTGCAGCTTATTTCTCCAAATACTTAATTTGAATTGGCACTAAAAATCCTAATACCTGTTCTTGGAATCAAAAGTTTATATGAAATATAGACTGTGCTGAGAAGTGTTAAGGTGGTAATGTTGCCTAATAAAATGTGAATTTAAAATATTTCTGGTTTTTTTCAAGTGACTTTCATGGGGCATATTGAAAGTCTGAACTTTTGCATGTGTCCTGTCTGTCTGAGGTTTTTCAAGTCTTTGAGCTACTTGTAAGTTTACTGCTTTTCATCTTCTGTGTCTGCTAAGAATTCTTTTAAAGCTGTTGAACTGAAATGAGCATTCAATAGAGAAGCAGTACATCAGCTTGTCATTAAGGTGAAGAATAGAACAAGCTGTTATAGAAAAACTGAAGTTTTTTGCGACAGCTAATAATAAAGGCATCTTGGTTTAATTGTATGCAGCTTGTACTGTCTAAAGTGTGCAGAGCTTCTTGAAACAGGGAGGTCCTCTTAGCTTCTCAAATTCCCCTGTGAAGTGGTGCTGAAGTTACCTCTGTGATGTTTGCCTCCATCCAGTCCTAATACTGGAAAGGGGGAGTAATAATTCCTGCTGATGTTTGTATGTTTACACAGCGTGGTTGGGCATAAAGAAGCTTAAGGTGTACAAGGGTTGTCCAGAGCATTGTATTTTGACATGTGTTGTTTTGATTTCAGGCAAAAGTAAAGAAGCAGAGATAAAGAGAATAAATAAAGAACTAGCAAACATTCGGTCAAAATTTAAAGGTAAGTGACTTGATGATACTAACCTATACATGTTTCTTTGCATGACATTCTTCTGTGTTTTTTTTCTTTCGTTCTTACATGTTTAGATGATTTTTTTGTCAACTGCTGATGCAAGCAAAATGCTAGAGCAGGCTGTTAGAATAACTATCGAAAATATTCTCTTAACTGCAGAACTTCCTGATAGTCCTGTGATTCTTGACCATAACAGAAAACTCCCTCATGTATCAAAGAATTGAGCTACTGTTCATAAACTTTCTAATGCTTTGCTTCCTGACCATGTGACTATTCAGCCTGTTTTCTTCCAGAAGGCCATGAACTAGTTTGAAGAAACATGGGTGGATGTCATTATTTCCAGTAAACGAGAATCTGTTTTTAAACTTCTCCCCATCCCCCACCTGTGTGCCTTTAGGGAAGTAATGGGTTAGGCTGTCTTCCAGCAGAATTAAGATAAAAACATGTGGTTGCTGAAGCCATACATCTTGACCACTCCCATAAGCAACAGTAATACAAATTACTCGATACAAGGGATATGCAGTGTCTAATTCCATCCTCATGCCTCCTAAGAGACAGCAATTCACTTTTAAACAACAGTTGATAAAACTCATGCTGTAACTGTATTCAAACTGTGTATGTGTCCTCAAATTTTAAAGATTCTGAGGGGCAGTTGAGATGCTTTTGAATGGAGTTCTACCAATAGTGGCTGTGGCAAACATGGTGTTTAAATAGATATGGGGCTGTGTGTGTAGCTAGATAATGTATTACAGTGTGGAGGCTGTATATGTGACTTCAAAATTGCTGTATTTGGATTAAAATGTTTACCTTAGTTACTTATCCTGACTTAGACAAGCATATCTATTTGGAATACTCCAACATGTTACAAAGCAAGTGGAATGTCTTAAAGGCATATGAAGACCTGCCAGAACTTGAGTGTCAACAGCAGCTTGAAAGAGAAAACGTGACCATGGTGCAAGACACAAGTATAAAAATTTCTTATAAATTGGAAGCTATCGCGTGCCTCTGCTAATGTTTTTCTCTTAGAAATTTCAGCGTACTTTATCCAGACTGGTAACTTAAGTTATTGGGTAACTGAGGAAACTTTAATGGCTATTTTTCTACAGTAAATAGGAAAAGGAACTTTCATTTAGTCACCTCCCTGTGCTGTCACATTGTTTTCCAGTTCCTTTTAATTCTAAAGCTTCCATCTAATATTGATGTTGATCTGATCTTTGCCAAAAGTAGCAGGCTTTGTATAGTTGTTCTACAGGCTCTTCTCCATCACCCAGTCCAAGTCTTAAAACTTGTGTCCCTTTTCCAAACAGTGACCTGCAGATACTGCCTTCATTTACTAAGCATGAGCAACTAGCACATAGTTCAAGGCACTAGAAAGCTGCATGCAAGAGTGACAACCATTTTTCTGTATGATCAAAGTGGATCATTATATTGCCTAGTAAATTTAAGCATAAAATTACACCTTTTAAATAAAGCAGTTTAATCTCCAAGCAAGAGCTATACCAGGCAACTGAACCGTACGTTTCAGATAAAGAGACTGAGTTTATTTGAAGTGTTTAAGATTTTGTGCACTTAAAGTTATTCGAAGTTTTATGTTACTCTGCCTTTTAACTAATTTCATGAAGTTGATTTAATATGAAAGATACAGCCACAAAGACTGCTTGTTTTCTCTTGGTGTTAGTAAAACTGCTTGCGGTCAGATAGCAGCATTATTGGTTATCAGATGTTGCTGAAATTTGTCTCTGCACCCAAATTCTCAATTATTTAGTCAAGACTGCATTTTCTACAAGCGGCATGTCGCTTTCCCTGTAAATATATTAAGTATTCCACCTATGCCCTTTTGTCATCAAAAACTAGAACTAGCTGGAAACCTTGCTGCAGTCATACTGACACAGAAATCTAGCTCTTTCAGCAGCTTAACTTCAGGCTACACCGCTGTTTTGGGTTTGGTTTTTTTTTTTGTTTGTTTGTTTTTTGTTTGTTTGGTTTTGTGTTTTGTTTTTTTTTTTTTTTTTTTTTAAATCTTGATTTAGGTGATGGGCAAGCTTTAGTTTGTTTGCAAAACCTAATCAATTTTTCACTAATGAAACTGGAAGCTTTCATCAGCCTAAGTCTTCAAATTGCAGTGAAGGTCTGAAAACTTCTAAAGGCGTACCAAATGAAAGTTATTGAGGCTTCTGTAGAACCTCACTACCTACTGCGTATTCCAGTGTGCTTGAAGCATGGAGGTTCTGTCAGACCCGCACACCTCACTGCTAAACATGTTGTAAAGGAACACAATAAGAAATTGCAGAAAAGTTCATAATGATTAATGCTGTTTCAGTTCTCACTTGTAGGGATATAGTCCGGTTCTTACTGTTTGGCTGTAATCAAATCTGATTAAGTAATCCTCTTTAGATACTAGCCCAACTCCTTTTGTTTGCATCTGACAGGAGAAGCTACAATCTGCAAGCTCAAACAGGGAAGCTTGATTCAAACTTCTATTCCATATGGAAGCTAAGCATTCTACTAAAAATCATAGCTTACATGTTTTGAGTAACAGAAACTCCATTTGGTTCCATCCACATGCACTGACCTGCATATTTCTGTAAACCTGTGATTGTAAAAGAAGTGAATCTGAATTGTTTGGGTACCACAGCAATCAATGCAGGCTTTAAAATTAATGCTAACAATAATAACAACTTCTGAGAGCACTTTCTGGTAAAGTGCAGTAAATCCTATGTGGGGAGATCGCAGAATGAATACTGTCATAATTCAGTGTTTTGTCAACATCTGCTATCATGAGTCTTGCGCTGTGAAGAGTCTATGAAGGTGAGTTCAGAAGGTTGCAAATATCGCTGCTGGTGAGAGGCTGGCTGACACAATAGAGCTAGTCTTCACTGTTCTTTTCTGTGAATGCCTCCATATAAGCATCAGTATAAGCCACTGTATTAATAAACTTCTAGAAAACTTGGCAGTAATTAAGCTCTAAGCAAACTGAATTCTGTCAGAAAAGCATCCTCTGGTTAACAGAGGTAGTTTGTCTGTGTTCAGTTTAACCTGTGTTTAATCTTGTGTGGTACAAGAGCTGCTGATAGTACAGTTCATAAACTTATTCAGTTCTGTTCTTCAGGTTTGTAAGGTATTTTGTGGCTCTAGTACAAAGAGTTAAAAGTACATACACAGTAAATCCTGTGTACATCACAGTTAGTTGTGATGTGGGGGACAACTGATTATAGGGAAGTTGGCTGAGTAGAATCATGAATTGGCAATGATCAGAGTAGTAGAGGTGCTTTCAGCAAAGTAGTGCAGTAACTTTAGCCTGTGTGCCTTGTGTAGCATCTTTTAAGCAGAGTTTGAATAGAGTTGAATAAATACCAGTGTGTGCTCATACAGTGGCTTGATTGAAAGATGACTAAAGCTTCCTGTAAGCTGATTTTCACTATGGCTGCGTCATTACTGAATTTGTATGTTTTTTAAGTGAAAAATGTTGCTTAACTGAAGGCATTAACTTGGTATAGCTTAAATGAAAACTGGACATGTGTTACAATTTAGAGGAGGCTGAGTGTGGAAAATTTGTTATGTATCTGGTTGAGGCATTGAGAGTGCGAGGAGAAGATAGCTGTATATCTTTCTGCTGCAGTTCTGCATGGGCTTTGTGCTGTGTGGTTCTCCCTTGCTGAAGTGCCTTGTAAAAATAAACACACCTTCATAATGCATTTTATTCTTGTTTTAAGTGGACATCATTTGGTTGAATCCAGTTTCTTTTTATGTAGCTCTGACTTCTGAAAATATTTTGGATTAAAATGGCTTTAAAATAGTTTGGATTAAGACAAATGTATGTCTGTGAACTTAAGATGGAGTCCCTTGCTAAGTAATTATGGGGAGAACTGTTGCCCTGGATTAATCACGGGACCAGAGATGTGGCTGTTGAACTGGCTGCATTGCTATAACCAAAGAAAAGTCTGACTGTGAGAAGCAGTGCTGGCAGTAGTGCCTCTTGGCACAGGTATGTTCTTGTTTAAGACTAGTGTAAGAGACTGGTATACCACAGGTATCCTTTACAGTCTTCGGCATACTCCTGTTGCGGTATCTAGACTCTGACCCCATGTGGCATACAGGATGTATTTTTGCACTGTTACAGAGAGAGGTGAAGTATATTTCTACTTTTGTTCTATCGTGCAAGTAGATGGCAAGCCTGTTGCCCAACCTGCCATTTAAAATATCCTTGTACTGAACAGGCTTCGATGAGGCTGCACGTCTCTGGAAAAGTCATACTTCTCCTGAACTAATGGAGTGTACCCCATGGCTTTGGGTTCTGATCTGGCTTCTGTGCTCCAAGCTCAGAAGGAATCTAGAATATCTGTACTTAAGGTGACTTTGTCTCTTGTTTCAGCATGAGGAAACACTGTTGCTGAGGTCAGTGTGTCCTTGACGGTTGCTTTAAGTGCTTCTGCATAAACTGAGATAAGATGCATGTAGTAGAGAGAAACTACATCAGTGTGATAAAGCAGAAGTTGTAGGAATTGTGTGGAGAAATACTGTTGATTTTGTTTTACATGTTCATACTGTAAGCTGATTTTGCTCCCATGCTTGAGCTAAACTAAAAGTCTGGCTGCCAGAGTAATAATTGCTTTGTGAATGAGTGGAAAAAATACCTGGTTTGTTTAGTTGTCCCATAATTTTGATCTCTCAGTCCACAAATTCAGTTGTGAAGAAACTCACCACAAATCTATAAGCTGTTTTTTGCAGTCAAAGGTACTGTTCTCTGCTTGATTGAGGCTTGTTTGTTTTTTTTCCATCTGACATTAGATTTTAGTTTTGTTCTGATTGCTTAATAAGGTTTCTTTTGTAAGAGTGGCTGCTAGATTTCAGACGTGCTGGTGTATCTTAGCTTTGGCTTGTGCAGAAGTGCTCTGATATCAGTTGATAATTTCTGCTCCCCCCTCCCTTCTTTCTTTTTTGTCTGTGGGATTTGGGGGGGGGGGGGGGGGGGGGGGGGGGGGATGTTTTTAGGTTTTGTTGATTTTTTTTTTTTTTTTGTTGTTGTTGTTGTTGTTGTATTTTTTTTTTCAGAGGTAGGGGGGTTGTTTTGTTTTTTGGTTTGGCTTTTTTGGCTTTGTACTTCAGCTCACTTGTTTTCCCAAATTCAGGCAAGTCTCCTCTGTTGTCCCAAACTGCATAGTAACTGTTTGCAGGAAATGCAAGATGAGCCTCTGAATTTTTAAGCAGAAGCTGTGCTACAGTAAATAGGTTTCCTGGCAGGCTGTAAACGTGTAGCTTTGGGTCTGGTTAGTCACACTGTCTTCTGATCATTTAAGGGACGTGAAGGCAATTGGAGAGTAAAATAATAAAGTGTCTCCACTAACAAAGTGAGTTGTTGGAAGTAAAAACCAGGCTTCAGATATCACCTGAATTGTAGGTCTGCTCTAGTAATACTTTGTTCTGGTGATAGTAGTATGGTAACTAAACACTAGCTTATGCATTTGTATGAGTTGTCTGCCACAGATATTCAGCCCTTTATTTAGAGAGCTTGGACTGTCACTCTTACAGAAAGTCAAATCTTGTCTCAAAGTGTAGATATGTTAATAAAAAGCAACTTCATTTTTCTAATCCTCTAAGCTAATAGTAGACCTTCTGATACACTATAGCACTGGATTGCTGTCATCTGCATGAATGTGAGCCAGTGTCAACCTAGAAAGGAAGCAAGGACACTAAATGCAAAGAAACACTTAAGGGTGTTGTCCACTCTGCTTTGCATAAGCCATTACTGAAGTTTTAAAAGCTGAGATTGTCTTGTCTCTAAGTTAGTAATCAACCACCTGGATGCTAGTGAGACCAGACTTGTCAGACTTCTTTACCCTGTATGCCCCCTGCCTGGTGAACTTGCTACAGGACTAAACCATATTCTTCCCCTGTCTGGCTGGTGGCAGGCTCTGTAACTTCAGCAGGATAGTTTTTAGATACATACTGAATTAGATTCAAAGCAGGTGCTTTTTTTGAACCAGTGGTCCAAATTAGAGGTAGAAAGTGCTGCCTGGGAATCAGAGGATCTCATAATGCATTTGTGCCTTATTTCTTACTGTTTGGAAAGCTGCATAAAAGACATCCATGAGCAAGGAAAAATGAAACTTCCCTGTTGAAATAGTAAAGAGGCGATGCACAGAAATATCAAAGTAGTAATTCTTAATACTATTTGGTGTTTGGCTGTTACTAATTTCTTTCTTAGAAAAAAGACTAATAAACTTTCCAGGGAAAACAATAACCTTTAAACTGCCCACTCTGCTCAAAACCTGCTGACATGTGTTCTGAACCCTTCCTGTTACTGCTGACTTGATTTGCAGTACTTGCAAATGTTCCTGAGAGCATTTAAGAATGAGCTGAGTTAAAAGAAGTTATTGTGTATTGAAAGTAAAGATAACAGGACACTTGAATTTTCCTTCTGCTCCTGTTCAGATGTTTGTTTGAGGCTCAGGGAAGCTGTACTGTTGTAACACTTAAGCAATGAGACTTGTTAGTAATGTTAAAATAGAACCTTTGTAACTCTTTGTAAATGCTACAAGGCAGGCAGAGGAATTGAATAGTTAAACTTGAAATTTCATTCAGAATCTGAATCAAAGAATCCTTCAAAGCACAGCTGGAATTAGACAGCTATACTGAGAACTTTGACTGCAATGCTTCCCCCCCACCCCCTCCCCCCCCCAAAAAAAAAAATTGCTCAGCTAATTAAATAATAAAATATTGTGGGTTTGTAAATTTTTTATTTTTTTTTTTTAATACATCTAGTAATTATTACTTTGCTTAGTTCGTAAGTTTGCCTGTTACTGACAACCTTCACATTGCCTTCAGCTCTGCATACAAGAGACAGAAGCTTCTGGAAGCAGTCGGTGAACTTACCTATCTTAATAGCAAGTGTTTCAGGTCCTGATTTTACAGTATTGTTCTCTGATAGCACACAGAATCATAGAATAGTTAGGGTTGGAAAGGACCTTAAGATCATCTAGTTCCAACCCCCCTGCCATGGGCAGGGACACCTCCCACTAAACCATGCCATCCAAGGCTATGTCCAGCCCCACCTTGAACACCGCCAGGGATGAAGCATTCACAACTTCCTTGGGCAACCCATTCCAGTGCCTCACCACCCTTACAGTAAACAATTTCTTCCTCATATCCAATCTAAACTTCCCTGTTTAAGTTTGAACACGTTACCCCTTGTCCTCTCACCACAGTCCCTCATGAAGAGTCCCTCCCCAGCATCCCTATAGGCCCCCTTCAGGTATTAGAAGGCTGCTATGAGGTCTCCACGCAGCCTTCTCTTCTCCAGGCTGAACAGCCCCTATTTTCTCAGCCTGTCTTCATACGAGAGGTGCTCCAGTCCCCTGATCATCCTCGTGACCCTCCTCTGCACTTGTTCTAACAGTTCCATGTCCTTTTTATGTTGAGTACACCAGAAATGCACACAATACTCCAAGTGAGGTCTCACGAGAGCAAAGTAGAGGAGCAGGATCACCTCCCTCGACCTGCTGGTCACGCTCCTTTTGATGCAGCCCAGGATATGGTTGGCTTTCTGGGCTGCAAGTGCACACTGCCGGCTCATGTTCAGTTTCTCATCGACCAACACCCCCAAGTCCTTCTCCGCAGGGCTGCTCTGAATCTCTTCTCTGCCCAACCTGTTGCTGTTCCTGGGATTGCTCCGACCCGGGTGTAGGACCTTGCACTTGGCATGGTTAAACTTCATGAGGTTGGCATCAGCCCACCTCACAAGCATGTCTAGGTCCCTCTGGATGACATTCCTTCCCTCCAACTTATCAACCGACCCACACAGCTTGGTGTCATCGGCAAACTTGCTGAGGGCGCCCTCAATCCCACTGTCCATGTCACCAACAAAGATGTTGAACAAGACCGGCCCCAACACCGATCCCTGAGGGACACCACTCGTTACTTGTCTCCAGCTGGACACTGAGCCATTGAGCACTACTCTTTGCGTGCGGCCATCCAGCCAGTTCTTTATCCACTGAGTGGTCCACCTATCAAATTGATGTCTCTCCAACTTAGAGAGAAGGATGTCATGGGAGACAGTGTCAAAGGCTTTACACAAGTCCAGGTAGATGACATCAACTGCTCTGCCCCTGTCCATCAGTTCCGTGGCCCCTTCATAGAAGGCCACCAGATTGGTCAGGCAGGATTTCCCCTTAGTGAAGCCATGCTGGCTGTCACCAAGCACCTTGTTATTTTTCATGTGCCTTAGCATGCCTTCCAGGAGAATCCGCTCCAAGATTTTGCCAGGCACAGAGGTGAGTCTGACTGGTCTGTAATTCCATGGGTCATCCATTTTCCCCTTCTTAAAAATGGGGGTTATATTTCCCTTTTTCCAGTCATCGGGAACTTCACCTGACTGCCATGATTTTTCAAATATGATGGACAGTGGCTTAGCAACTTAATTTTCCAGCTCCTTCAGGACCTGTGGATGGATTTCATGAGGTCCCATGGACTTGTATACGTTCAGGTTCCTAAGATGGTCTCAAACCAGATCCTCTCCTACAGTGGGCTTAAGGTCTTCATTCTCACAGTCCCTGTCCTGTGTCTGCCTTCCAAGACTTGGGTGGTGTGGTCAGAGCATTTGCCAGTGAAGACTGAGGCAAAGAAGTCATTAAGAACCTCAGCCTTCTCTAAGTCCTGGGTAGCCAGTTCTCCCGATAGCTTCTGGAGAGGACCCATGTTGTCCCTAACCTTTTATTTGCAATGTACCTGTAAAATCCCTTCCTATTATCCTTAACATCCCTAGCCAAGTTTAATTCTAAGTGGGCCTTAGCTTTCCTAACCTGGTCCCTAGCTTCCCGGACAACATCCCTGTATTCTTCCCAGGCCGCCTGACTTTGCTTCCACCTTTTATAAGCCTTTTTTCCTTCGAATTTTGCTCAGCAGGTCCTTATCCATCCAAGGAGGTCTCCTGGCCCTCCTGCTGAACTTCCTTCTAGTTGGGATGCATCGCTCCTGAGCCTGCAGCAGGTGATCCTTGAATATCAACCAACAGTCTTGGGCCCCCCTGCCCTCTAGGGCTGTATCCCATGGAACCTTACTGAGCAGGTTCCTGAAGAGGCATGGTGAAGAAGTTCAAGGTCAAAAATGCTTCAAATACCCTAAGATCCAAGGACCTTGCTAATCTGAGCTCTTAAAATACTGGTGTCTTGGAAGGATTTAATCCTTTAAACAGCTGAGTCATAAACCTGAAAAAAGGAATTGCCAAACCGTGACAAACAGTTGTGAAAGTTAAAGTGGTTCAGGGTGTACTTACTTTGATCTCCTTATGGTCTTCATTAAGCTATTGTGTTGCAGTATTCTATGTTCTCCTCTTCCCTTCTGGTATCACAAAGTCAACACCAGAGTCATTTGAAAAGATGAGAAAATAGGGTTTATGCTTGTGACTTATGTATTGCTGATGGATTGTACCCTAACAGGCAATTCAGATGCCTAGTAAAGCAAATGGCCCTTGATTTGTTTGCTGACTCAGCAGGAAAATACCTTATGGCAGCAAAATGTAAATGTGACTAGAAAAGAACATGTCTTTGGGCAGCTTTCTGCAGAGCTGGCTATTGTCAGAGGATCTTGACAGGACCTAATATAGCAGGATTGTGCTGTCATGAGTAGCTTCTGTATAACACTGCTTCATGTATCTAAGCAAAATGTGACATTATTGGCTTCCGTGGTACTGGAAGACCTGAAGGCAGGTTTTTCTTGGTGTGTTTTTTTTTGGTTCCCGCCACCCCCCCCATCCCCCCATCCCCCCCCCCCCCCGCATAAATGTAGCTTTAAGTTTCTTTTTGTTGCCAACTGATGCCTTATGTGTGCTAGTTAAAAAGAAACAGACCAAACGAAAAACCACAACATGCATCTAAAGACTCAGATTTCAAAGGTATTGTCCATATTAAAATGGTAGTTGTGTGCTTAAATTAGTTTTCTCAGTTGGAAGAAAACTAAATAAAAGAAGTTTCTAGAGTCAAAATAATAAAGCAACCTTCCCCCCCCCCAAAAAAAAAAACCATAGTTGCAGCCTGTAAACGTAACCTTTTATCATTGTCTGCTTCAGTGTACCAGTATGCTTTCTCTTGGTTCACTAACATTACATGGCTTCACATGTTGATGGTAATGTTCATTCCTTCACAGGCTGTAAGTTGTTTTTTTTCTTTTTGTTTGCTTGGTTGGTTTGGTGTTTTTTTTGTGTGTTTTGTTTTGTTGTTTTTTTTGTTTGTTTTTAGTACAATCAGTGAATGTCCTATAAAGTTCATGGGAGCTGTAGATATATTTCCCATGTCTCATGCATTTAACTTCTATACCAGAGGACAAGAAGGCAGAAACTTGTATACTATTAAGACTCTTGATTGCATATTTACCTGCCTGTTGTATAAATCTGAAGTAAAAAATAGTGCAGCTTGGAGATTTTTTTGTAAAGGCAGTGAGTTAGGGGTATCTTATTTAAGCTTTACTTTATAGAGTCCTAGTCTGACAGAACTTGCCCATCACTGAGGAATACACACTGATGTGACAGACCAGTTACTCTGGGCCCAGCATGCACAGGCTTACAGAGCTTATATATCCTTTTGGGCAGTACCATCTATAAAGTTTGTTTTATCCTGACTGAGCTCTCTAACATTCAGGCTTGCCTGATTTGGTAGATACTCCTTCATCTCCTGATCTGATGTAAAAAGAGAATGTTCCGCAAAAAGCGTATGTTTACATGTACTACTGTTCTTCAGGAAAAGAAGTAGTCTGTATGATGAGCTGTAAGCTGTCATACAGATACTGTTCCATGTACTGTTCCATGTAACTTTTACAAACTTCTAAAATACAGCAAAACTGCAACATAAGGCAAAACCTATTTAGGATGCATTTTTCTTCTAAAACTTGAGCACCTGTGAGTACTTTTGTTTTATAAATGCTTCAAAGCTCTCATGGTAATCTCGTTTCACATATTTTTGTCAAGGAATTTGCCTCTATCATTCTGTCCTAAAAAGACTTGCTGTTTTTATTTTGTGGTGTTACTGAGTTCTCTACTTTGATGTACTTCAGGAAGTGTGTGAAGACCTTTTACTGTACAGATAAGGATTTGGTAACTGGTTTAACAAGAGATCACGTATGGAAGACCTATAGCTGATCTACAGAAACAGGATAATCAAATATGTATGTACTGTCTCAGCAAGAAAATACTTTAAGGGCATAGCAGGATGATTCAGGGACTAGATAGTATTATTTCTTGACTGTCCTTTTGAGTATAGCTAATAGTAAATGCAATTGACATGAAAATCTCCAGATTTTGTTTTTCCCTCTAAATGAATTTCACATTTAGATAAATATTTAAAATAGTATTATGTGAATGTCTTGTTTATTCAGTGACAGCTCAGTGTTGAGTTATGCGTGCATGTTCCTGTCCTGGACCACTAGGAAGAGCCACAAGCTGCCTGCCTTCTATGACTGGGAATACTCTTTTTAAAACCCCATTGTTTGATTGTCTGACATCTGTTGTTTTATGATAACTTTTTTCAGTGTGTTTAGTACAAAATGATGTAGAAGCTTATAGTTCCTTAAGTCAGAAATGAGTGGGTATATTTAGCATTTTTCTCACTGTTGAGTGAATAATAGTTGAAATAATATATTCAAAATCTGTGGAATTTAAGTACTGCAGTAGCTGAACCCTCAGTTTGCCCCTCTTCTGAATGGTGATAAACAGTGAATCAAATGTCAGTCTTAATTATTAGGTACAACTGTAAGTCTTGTTACTATAAGGTATGATGTGGTACCTCAGTGGAACTAGAGGGGCAGATATAGGAACAACATAAGTTTAATTGTTCTTTGTTTCCTTGCTTTCCAGGTGACAAGGCTCTAGATGGTTACAGTAAGAAAAAATATGTCTGCAAACTACTTTTCATCTTTCTCCTGGGCCATGACATTGACTTTGGTCACATGGAGGCTGTAAACCTGCTCAGTTCTAATAGATACACAGAGAAACAAATTGTGAGTAACTCGGTCTCCACAAAAGATAAGCTGTTCTAACACCCTGCCTCAGCTATATAGTCAGCAAATGATTTGGCTTCATTCTCTCCCACCCTTCCTTAAAGCCTTCGTTTGGATCTAGCAGTGATTCTGAAATGTAAACACCATTGTGTGCACAGGGAATCTTATAATAATTGTAAAAGCTAAACTGTGTACTCTGCTTAAAATTATTACTCTTGTTAAGGAACTGCCTTGAATTTTGCATTAAAAGGTAAGCAACCTTCTCTTTAAATCTTACTAGGTAAGGTTGACATGCTGAAATAGATTGATGAAACGCTTAAAAACAAATTAGGGTCACACTAAACTTTATTTTTGTTCACCTCATTTAATCTTTTTAGCTTTTTGTCTATCTATTTCAGCCCATATGGTTAGTATTGAAGCAGAACTGTGTGTCTCAAAAAATAACTTGTGGCCTTCATGGAAAACATAATTTGTCAGCTAAAGTATTTTCACTTTCTACTGAATCACAGGGCTATCTCTTCATCTCCGTACTGGTGAACTCTAACAGTGAGCTGATTCGCTTAATAAACAACGCAATCAAGAATGATCTGGCCAGCCGCAACCCCACCTTCATGGGGCTTGCTCTGCATTGTATTGCTAATGTGGGTAGCCGGGAGATGGCGGAAGCTTTTGCTGGAGAAATTCCAAAAATACTTGTAGCTGGGTAGGTATGACTAATACAACAGCAGTAAACCTTATCAGCAACATTGCAGCAGCTTAATCTATGCTTAGACCTATACAGCCCTGGATTTGCAGTGCAAATACAATTTCCAGTAACTTGGATACTTTGGTATATTTGAGCGTGGGGTTACTTGTATAAATGTACAACAGGGAAATTAAGACTGTTGGTATCTTGGATAGGGTTTTACCAGCTTTGTTGTGATCCGGTTTTTGTTCTGTATAAATGTGTGTGGTGAACACCCTGAAATCTGTATATTTTAATTTCCTTATCTCTCCTGTTGGAAAAAAGAAGCAAATGAACCTAAATATATGTTTACACTACAAATTGTTTTAAACTGAAGCTCTTATTTAAATGGTCCCGACTTCATAAGGAATTTGTGAATATTCTCTGGTGTGAGCTTTCTTGCTTCCTTTACTAGCCACGTAAACAGCAATTCCTGTAAATGGCAGATAGTCACCACCAGCTTTTTAACTTTACCTTCGTATATCTAGAAGTCTCTTAGAGATCTGGCAAATATCTGGAACTGTAGTTAAGTAAATCTAAAATGAAACTTGTGATTCATTGCAGGGCTAATTTATTTTGAAGTGTAAAATGTTTAAGTGCAAACATTGCATTTAAATTCACTTATGGATATGAAATGTTCTGGAATATGCATGGATCTTGTTTTGTAACTAATGGCTTATGCAGCATGTTATGTTCTTGTATTAATATAAGAACTCAATACTCTAAATGTCAAGTAGTGGAACTTACAAGTGTTAGAAATGTATTTGCTTGTGCCACACCATTTCTGACTATGTGACGTGTTGGTGACAAGAGGAAGGATATGACTTGATACGTAGTTGTAGCAAAAGCCTTAAGAAATCTGTTGGAACTCTTGAAGTAGTATCTTTATTAATGCCACACTTGAACACTGTTACTGTTTTGCAGTGATGAAATATAGTATGGGCCAGAAAGAGAAGAATAAGGAGTTAGCACCTGATGGTCAGTGAGTCTGGTGTGATGGAAAAAATAGGTAGAATTACAGGATAGATTCTCTCCCTTTGCAGATATGTAATTCCCTGTGTAAGGGTGTATGTTCAGAGATGGTATGTTCTGAGGCCCTGTCAGGATTGTTGCTGTCCTGTCCTGCCGTTGCCAGGTGCTGTTCTTTATGCAGCTTAGGGAAGAAGACACTGCAATGATGAGTCATGGGGTTTGATCAGATTACCTTTAAAAGGTTACAAAAATTTCACTTCGGGTCTTCAGTCATAGAAGGAGCACAGCAGCTTCAGTTCAGATTTGTTTGAACTTTGAGATGTGTTTATCTTCTGAGATGAGTTTGTAGGGCCTCATTTCTTCTGCATTTCTAAGAGAATACAAGTAGAATGTGTATGTGTACGTGTCATGTCTAAGTGACCTGTGCATAATGAGCACTGCTGTTACATTTGTAACTTTAGTGTTGCTGCCTTAGCTTGATTATAAGTTGGAGGGAGGGAGTAAACAGGGAGAGAAGAAATAGACTTGTATTTTGGTTTGGTGGTTGTTTTATATGGGAGGTTTTTTGTTGTGTGTTTTTGTTTGGTTGGGTTTGTTTGTTTTGTTTTGTTTTTTTAACTAAGGTACAATTTGATTTCATGGAAAGTTGGTAAATTCATAAAGAATAAATGGACTGAGCCTCTACCATGGATGTAGACGTTTCTGAACATTTAACCAAGATCGCACAGTATAAACTCTCAATGCTAATGCTCTGTAAATTTTTATCCATTGCTTGTACAATGTACAAAATGCTTAATTGACTCCCTTTGTGAAAGGGAGTTTGTTGAACTAGAGTAGTAGCTCTTACAGTAGTCCATTTTTGTGCCAGCAGCGTGGATGGCAAGGTGGATAGATTTGTAGGTTGCATGCTTGGTGGTAGCTGGCTGATTTGCTTGCTAGTTGTAGATACTGAAGCTGTTGAGTAGTTAATGATTTGTATCTGATATGCAGGACCTGTTAGAAGATCCGGTTTTTGTTGCATGCGTAATAGAGTGTACCTTAACTGTTTGAGTCCATTTGGAAGAAGCTTGATCATGTGGTTAGATGAGCTTGTGTGCATGTAATATATTGCATAAATAATAGATTCATAAATGACTTTCAGATCTGATAAAAAGATGTGAAACATCACTCCAAGTTGCAAAGAATCATTATAGGGGCTACTACACAAGTAGTGGCTGAAAACTTGGCTAGTTAAACTTACTGGACAAAATGAAGAACATCATAGTAAGAATTTAGTGATCTTCTCCTTCAGCTTCTGTTGAAAAGATTCACTACCTGGCTAGAATGTAGTCAGTGCAAAGACTAGCATAATACTAGCCTACAGGTATTGCTGTGATTTCATCACTGTCTTTTAAATCCACATTCATGTTGTGCAGAGATACTATGGACAGTGTAAAGCAGAGTGCTGCCTTATGCTTGCTGCGTTTGTATAGAACTTCTCCTGACCTTGTCCCCATGGGAGACTGGACGTCTAGAGTGGTACATCTCCTCAATGACCAGCACTTGGTAAGTCAGCTTTCTTATGCTGCTTGGTCCTGCTATATAGAGAATGATGTTACTTCTGCTGTGAAATACACTGTTAATTTATTTCTTCTTGAATGTTTCAATCAAGTAGGTTGCTGTCTTCTTCAGGCTCGGGGAAGGAAATGGGAGCTGTTGTCTTTTTTTTAGTTGCCGTGTATATTAATTTTTAGTGAAGTCTTTTTATTTTTCTTGGAAGTATAAGAATGCTATGCGCAAGTCATTTTACTCTGGCTGTAAACAAATCAATCTTGTGCCTTGCAATCGTAAGTCATATTGCATAGGTGTAATACTAACCTATTGTTCTAGATAAGAGATTTATTTTTTTTTCGCCACTGACGTAAGGCTGTTAAGACCTGTGCTTCAGCAGTAATAAGTGTGCCTTAGTCTGCAGTAATATATTATGTTTGTGTTATGAAAAGCCATCTCCATGTTGGATTGTCAGAATTTTCCTGGATTATCTGCTGCATCCTGTTTCTTCTACTCATCCTTTGCTTGTGTAATAAAAGTTTGCATCCAGGCTTTATTTTAATGTAGCTCTGTTATTTTGGATGTACTATCCAAACATGAGACAAAGCTAACAGAAACATAACATTAAATGTTCTGCTAGCATGGCAACGTTGTTGAAAATCCTGTTGGATTTTGAAGATGTGTTATTAGTTTAATTGCTAGCCAAATAAAGGGCTTTGTACTGTGGGGCTTTGCTATGGGGATGAACTTTGTTTTGTTGTATATTAAAAATTACTTGAAGTGAAAGGTGTTAATGGGCAGTATCTTAAACCGTTACAAAATGGAAGGTATTACATTGTTGTTTCTTTTTTTCTAGGGTGTGGTTACTGCAGCTACAAGTCTGATCACCACTTTGGCGCAGAAGAACCCAGAAGAGTTTAAAACTTCAGTCTCCTTGGCAGTATCTAGGTTAAGCAGAGTGAGTCCAGTGATAACTCTGATAATACTTCATGGTTGCTTAATTTACTTGGCTTTCTAGGTCAGGTTAGTTTAGCGTACCATTAAAAGTGAAGATGATTTGGTTTCAGTTCATACAGCTGGTTCAGCTAACCTTTTTAACACTTTTTGCTTACCAGGGCAGAAAACTGTATTAGCTTGCCCAAACTTTGTTGGTAGAAAAGGAGGAAAAAATCCATGAAGGGGGTACCCCAACTGAAACCTAATCCAATCTTATCGCATGTTACTACACATATAAACTGCTTCTGTGAAAACTATCTGTTCTTTGTTCTGCAGTATAAATATTGCTAAAGGTGTTGGCCCTTCTGCTTTAGTTCAGTTTGTCATGGTCTTGTGCTAGAATTCCAAGTTCAGCAAGAGCAGTCAACTATAACATTTTATTTAGGGTTTCTGTTGGCTGCATTTATGAATTGCTGGACCAAAGAAAATCAAGCTTCCAATTAAATGTTCTGGTATTACAAGATGGTCATCTCCATTCTTAAGAAAAGCAAGTATGCTTTCAGGAAGACACTTCTTAGTATTTGTAAAACTGAATTTCTGTTGCTAGGGAACCTGATGGTTTAGTCATAGTATGACAACTTGCACCTAATTAAATGAATTAAACATTGCTATTGAGATAGATCTGTAAGCTTCTGTCAAAGGTAACCTACAGTGTTCTTTAGGTTTTTTTCATGATTGAGCATCACTTCAGTAGCTGATGTCCTGTCTGCTTATTTTACAGATTGTAACTTCTGCATCTACAGATCTTCAGGACTATACATACTACTTTGTTCCTGCTCCTTGGTTGTCTGTGAAACTTCTGAGGCTGTTACAGTGCTACCCACCTCCAGGTAATAGAGTGGTCATAACGGTGGTCATCTCTCTTTGTGCAGTACAGTATCTCCAAAGAGCTGCTGTTCTAGGGTTACCATAACTTGGAGCGCAAGCACATTGTGTTAAGACAAGGGTACTGAAGTCTGTGCTCTTGAGTGTTTCAGATTGTTTAAATTCAACAGCAGAATTCAAAAGGCCACGTAACTTAGAGCAAAGTGTCAAACCAGCATGCATCTTACACATCAGTTGCCACTGCCATTTTAAATATTGTTTAATATTATCAACTATATTAAAGCATTGAAATGTATTACAGTGCAGATCATGCTTGGCTTTTATTTTCAACTGTGGCGTAGAATTCTTTTGCCAATGGTGTACTGGGGGAGGGTGAACTGTTTTTAATGTATCAGAACACTTCAGTTTACTCAGATTTAGGAAGGTGGAAGGCCTAAGGTAGCAATTAGGGTGCTGAGCAAAATGAAGTTGTCCAACGGCTCGTTCTTCTCCAGAAGACCCTGCTGTACGTGGTCGTCTAACAGAATGCCTGGAAACTATTCTTAACAAAGCGCAGGAGCCACCAAAGTCTAAAAAAGTACAACACTCAAATGCGAAGAATGCTGTGCTGTTTGAGGCGATAAGCTTAATTATACATCATGACAGGTGAGCTATGCGAACACTTCTGAGAGAACTTTTTAAGTGAAAAGCTGTGGCTTTGTCTTGAACACTAAATGGGATTTTACTGGGGGAGAAGGGAGGGAGAGCAGAAAGTAGAGTTGCTTGCTAGATTGGAACACAACCAGAGCAATGGAGTTGAACAGTATTAATGAATTGTGTTGCTGTCAGCATATTTTTGTATCACTGTGTTTCTTGCTGCTTTTTTTTTTTTTGGTTTTGTATTGCCCCCACCGCTCTAATCCAACAGAGGTTATTTGCTCACAGTGTCTGATTTTTCACTTCACCAGCGGGGCATTCTAGCAGATACTTTGAGGCATTTTAAGAAATTTCCACTGCAAAAATCATATTCTGTATCTGGATGTTCTCAAACCTATTGCTTTTAACCCTTTCACTTTCTCTCCTGTTTTGTGCAGTGAGCCAAATCTACTAGTCCGTGCCTGTAACCAGCTAGGTCAATTCTTGCAGCACCGAGAAACTAATTTGCGTTACCTAGCACTGGAAAGCATGTGCACGCTTGCCAGCTCTGAATTCTCACATGAGGCTGTGAAAACACACATAGAAACAGTTATCAATGCATTGAAGGTAAATATTTAAGTGTGCAGTCTGTTTTGAGTGCTGTCTTCTCCCCTGCCTCAGTGCCCTCTCTCCTACTTATAGAATAGTTAGGGTTGGAAAGGACCTTATTTCCCCAAGTCCCTCATCCCCAATTAATACAATAATACTTGTGGGCCAAATGAATTATTCTCAGAAGTCTGCTCTAGGTTTTTTTCCCTTAATCCTGCAAAGTCTTGCTGTGCTGGTAATGATGGAGGTCAGCCTCAGTTTATTTCTGCAGCTTGCTGGTAAAATCTGATACTTGTGGCTTTTGTAACACTTTGATATGTCCTGAAGCTGTAGACTGAAGAGGAATAAGTCTTTCAAAATGTGGAATTTCAAAGTGGAGAATGCTGGGAAGACTATTATATTACTGTCTTCGTGGTATCAGAAACTATTCCTTCACTGCAATAGCTAATGGAAAGAGGCAGAGCATATCAACTTCCACTGCAGGATCAGGAAGTCAAGAAAACAGACACATTCTCAGGCCATGTTTCCATAAATAAGCAAAAGTCAAAAGAGTAAAACTGATTTGTATATATAGATTTATTTTCACACTTCAGTGTTCACATGTATTTTCTTCCAAGGACATTCTGTAGCATATTTTATTTGTCTTAACTTCAAAAGTCAAAGAAATCTATCTGAGCTTCTGTTGATACAAGACAAGCACAACACTAAAGATGCAGGTAGCTGGTTGCTCATTGGCTTGTTGACAGCCTGACAATTTTGGCCATTTATTAGTGCATTTGTGGCCAGTGGTCCCAGTTATCCAGTGCTCAGCAGACCAAAAATTCATTCACCCTAGTTAGTGTTACAGTGGAGTCATCTGTACAAACTCCCCCATCCTTTCAGCACTTGCACAGATTTGAATATGTGTACTACAGAAACAAAACCTGATGATTTAAATTTTGTAATATTATCTTAAAGTGGGAAGCTGTCTGAGTCTCCAGTGACCTCTTTCTAGGTGACTGAAAGTGAGAGTACCATAAGAAACTCACCGCTTATGTGAAATGTGTATCCAAGTTCATTCTGTGTCTGAAAGATTATGAAAATGTATTTGTCTTAAATTAAACTGTGGATTATAGTAAGTTTCATTTCTTCAGTAAGATGCATGAGCTTTCCAAATAAAGATGAAATAATCTTGACTTGCTGTGTCTTTTTCAGACTGAAAGAGATGTAAGTGTACGACAAAGGGCTGTAGATCTACTGTACGCAATGTGTGACCGAAGCAATGCCCAACAGATCGTGGCTGAAATGCTGAATTACTTGGAGACTGCTGATTATTCCATTAGAGAAGAAATTGTGAGAGATTTCCGTTTCCTTATTTTTTCGTATCTGTTTTTGGCATCATATATATCATTTATTGATTGGGATGTCTGTGATAGAGGTTCTTTTTCATGGTGGTTTAAAAAAAATAACGAAAACCAAACAAAACCCCAACCCCACAAGTTTGTTGTCAACAACAAAGTATATTCTTCATACAGGTTAAACTAATGTCATGGGGGAAGCCTTGGAAACTAGGAATTTTAAAAACTAATCTTGTCTCAGAGCATTGTATATAAAAGTAATTTTATCAATGCTTGAGTAAATATAATCTCTAGATCTGAGGGTTATGTGCTACTCTACTCAACTGCTTAATATCTTTAAATATTAGCATGATAAATACTTATTTGTAGGAAGAGCTTCATACTGTGTATGCTTTGAGAGCATTCTCTCAGTCTAAAGATTCCCTAAAACAATAAGCTATCATGCCTCTCTCAGCTGGTTATATTTCCTTCCTTCCAGCAGGGAAAAAAAAGTGCTGAACTTGAAATACTTAACAACCTTCCTTAAATGGTAGCCAAAAGCTGTACTTATGGTAATACTTAGCTTAGGTGCAAAAGTTTCTTTGTTGGAGAAGTTAACATACAATGCAGTGTTAGTTGATCTATCTCTTGATTTACTGTCTTGTTGATGTTGGCAATCTACCCTGACTTGGCAGATAATGTGAATTTTGTTCTGTTCATTTACTACTCTTAAGGAAATAGGTCTGTATAAATACATCTGATAAATTATGTAGAGGTTTCTTCCTATACTGATTGTTTGCTTTATGGTACAGGAATCTTAGTATGACCTGAAAGCCAGCTGTTTTTTTGGTGACTCTGGTTTGTGTCTGCTAGCTTGTGTTTCCATTTTTTTGTTGGGAAGAGAGGGGGGGCAGGGAGGCAGGAGGGTTGGTGCTTTTCTAGAAAACAAAAGATGTTCAATAAATCGTTTAGATGCAACATGCTCAAATGCATAATAGGGAAAGCATTATGTGCCTGGCAACTGGTATGTTCTAGCATAGAATTTCAATGTTTTTTTTCACCTTCGCTATGGGAGCAATTGAGGTGTATTATGGTGTATATGGCAGTTCATTTTGATACACAGCTTATAGTAGAAGCTGCTCCACCTTCTTTATTCTCTTACATGTGCCCAGGTTCTGAAAGTTGCAATTCTAGCTGAGAAGTATGCAGTGGATTATACCTGGTATGTGGATACAATCTTAAATCTGATTCGCATTGCTGGTGACTATGTCAGTGAAGAAGTGTGGTATCGAGTTATTCAGATTGTCATCAACAGGGATGATGTTCAAGGGTATGCAGCAAAGACTGTTTTTGAGGTGAGAATAACTGTTTTCAATTCACCTTCAAAATGAGGTAGGAATTAAATAAACAGAGTGTGATCTAGAAGGTGTGCGTGCTTTCCTGTGTTAGGGAGGAGTAAAAATATGATTCTGAATATTGCAACAAAATAGTGCTGAAGCGTCCCATAAAACTAGCATCATTGATTTTCAGAGTGAGAGGCCACATTAAGTTGATGAGAAGCTTCTCTGGCTTAAGTGATATCAATACACCTAGTACTGTTCTGGTCTTGGTGAGGGAGGGTAGGGTGGGTTGTACTGGATTTTTTGGTGCTTTGGTGGATGGCATTGAATGAAAGGCTTAGTGAGGAAATTGCTATACCTGGAAAATTACTGAAATGTAGTAAAAAGAGAAGCAGCTTTTTCTTTTTTTTTTTTTATATTTTTTTTTAATATATTTTTTTCTTTTTTTTTTATTTATTCGGGATTTTTGTTTGTTTTGTTTTTTTTTTTCTTTGCATTTTCTGCTTGCAGGAGTCTAAACAACTCAAAATAATTAACTTGGTCTATCTGGAAGCATATACCCATTCCTTCTGTTCAGGATCTGATAAAACTGGAATTTGAACTATTAAAGGAGAACACTTTTAAATGTCTGGCCTTGTTGCTCTGACTTCATTTGGAGTCTTTGTATGAGTTTTCCACTTCTATTTCCCTTCCTGAATGTTTAAGCTGACTTTCAGAACTCATTCTTGATCTGTGTTTCTTTATACTCGATAAAGAAAGTATTTTTATCTTGGACAACTTCAGCACATTCTTACAAGGTTTATATGAAGTGTATTAACATCCTTCTGACACCCCTAAAGATATGAAGGAAACAAGCAGCTGTGTCTATCCTTAGAAGTCCACAATGGTGCTAGACGGGCCTAAGAGCTCATTACTTGAGCAAGTTATACTTATGTTAGAGAGTCTTTATAAAGTTGTGCCACCTATTGTGCTTTTCTCATAAGTGTTCCACAGTGCCTAGACCTATGGCCTGCTCTTACAGGTAAGTAGAGTTGGCAGCTGGACATGAAAGTGACAGAAAAGATCTTTTTTTTGATACATTACAGGTCAATGACTACTAATATGTTCTTATAGGCTCTTCAAGCTCCAGCATGCCACGAGAATCTTGTAAAAGTAGGTGGCTACATATTGGGCGAATTTGGAAATCTGATAGCAGGTGATCCAAGATCAAGGTAAAACACCTAAAATACTGATTTGAAGTACTAACACTTTTGGTAAAGAATCTTGATGTCTATTTGATATTCATAAAGGCCAGTTATTAAATGATTCAGCTCTTGCTAGTAATGTATCAAGAATTCGCATCTCTACATAAACTGAACAAATTATTTTTCTTCCCATATTTTAAGTCCCCTCATCCAGTTCAACCTGCTACATTCCAAGTTTCATCTGTGTAGTGTTCCTACCCGAGCTCTGCTTCTGTCTACCTACATCAAGTTTGTGAACCTGTTTCCAGAAATCAAAACTACTATTCAAGATGTATTGCGCAGTGACAGTCAGCTGAAGAATGCTGATGTTGAGCTGCAACAGAGAGCTGTTGAGTATTTGAGGCTCAGTACTATTGCCAGTACTGACATACTGGTAGGTATAAAGATGATTTTTTTTTTTTTCTATGCAGACCTCTGTAGCTGTGTCTTCTGTTAACAAGTAAACTTCACTAAATATCATAGAATAGTTAGGGTTGGAAAGGACCTTAAGATCATCTAGTTCCAACGCCCCTGCCATGGGCAGGGACACCTCCCACTAAACCATGCCATCCAAGGCTCTGTCCAGCCCCACCTTGAACGCCACCAGGGATGAAGCATTCACAACTTCCCTGGGTAACCCATTCCAGGGCCTCACCACCCACACAGTAAAGAATTTCTTCCTCATATCCAATCTAAACTTCCCTGTTGAAGTTTGAACCCGTTACCCCTTGTCCTGTCACTACAGTCCCTAATGAAGTGTCCCTTCCCAGCATCCCTATAGGCTCCCTTCAGATACTGGAAGGCTGCTATGAGGTCTCCACGCAGCCTTCTCTTCTCCAGGCTGAACAGCCCCAATTTTCTCAGCCTATCTTCATATGGGAGGTGCTCCAGTCCCCTGGTCATCCTCGTGACCCTCCTCTGGACTTGTTCCAACAGTTCCATGTCCTTTTTATGTTGAGGACACCAGAACTGCACACAATACTCCAAGTGAGGTCTCACAAGAGCAGAGTAGAGGGGCAGGATCACCTCCCTCGACCTGCTGGTCACGCTCCTTTTGATGCAGCCCAAGATATGGTTGGCTTTCTGGGCTGCAAGCGCACACTGCCAGCTCATGTTCAGTTTCTCATCGACCAACACCCCCAGGTCCTTCTCCGCAGGGCTGCTTTGAATCTCTTCTCTGCCCAACCTGTTGCTGTGCCTGGCATTGCTCCGACCCAGGTGTAGGACCTTGCACTTGGCATGGTTAAACTTCATCAGGTTGGCATCAGCCCACCTCACAAGCGTGTCGGGGTTCCTCTGGATGGCATTCCTTCCCTCCAACTTATCAACCGAACCACACAGCTTGGTGTCATCGGCAAACTTGCTGAGGGCGCCCTCAATCCCACTGTCCATGTCACCAACAAAGATGTTGAACAAGACCGGTCCCAACACCGATCCCTGAGGGGCACCACTTGTTACTGGTCTCTAGCTGGACATTGAGCACTACTCTTTATGTACAATTTGTTCAGAAATCTTAACACAGGATGCTTTTAGTCTACCAATTCAGCTGTTGTCATCCATAAATTTAGAGCTAAAATCAGAGTTGTTAGTGCTTTAGTAGGACAAATGACTGTTAAAGAATGCAAATCTTGAGCGTGAAAGCCAGCATGGTGCACAGGCCTGCAGTTTTCAGACAGCAGACGGGTTCATGCTTTGTTTTGAGGACTTGATGGTCGGCAGGAAGCTTGTCTCTAGAAGTTCAGTAGTTTAACCCGATGCTCTTGGGTCTAGACAGAGCATGGCATGCTTAGTCTTGTAAACTAATAAAAGCTTAGGTCTCACTAGATCCTTGGATTATCTGTGCTTTCAGTCTGGGTCTGCTTGACTTAAGAACCATTATGTCTGCTATGATCTAATTTTTTTTTTTTTTTTTTTTTGTTTAATAGCACTGTAACAGGGAACTTGTATGCTCCTGCTCTCATAAGCAACTGCTCTGGGAGGGCTTCAGAAAGTTTTAATATTTATTTATTTATTTATTAAAAGCAAGTCTAATCTGTCATTGTAAATAAACTGCATAGGAATTTTCTGTGTGGATAATTACAGCTGCTTTTGCCTCATGCAGCCTATAAGGGTGTGTCTCTTCAAGGATGAAGAAGCTGGTTTGGCTTTTTCTGTAAGTTCAACTAACATGCTTTTTTCTGTGATAAGGCTACAGTGCTGGAAGAAATGCCTCCTTTTCCAGAGAGGGAATCTTCTATTTTGGCTAAACTTAAGAAGAAGAAAGGCCCAGGAACAGTTACTGACCTGGAAGAGATCAAAAAGGAGAGAAGCTCTGATATGAATGGAAGTGCTGAACCTGCTTCTGTCAATGCCAGCGCTGTTGTGAGTTTAAAAGCTGTTCTCTCATGATTTTAGACACTGCAAATTAGAAAAGAATAGTTTCCTTGAAGTGGCTTTTTGGGGATGTAAAACTTCTCACCTCAAATTTAAGACTATGGGTGTTTGCTGTAAGGTAGCAGGGGAACATACAGTTGCTTTTCCCCCCACTGCTTGCTTGGATGCAGTTTTCATTTGAGCGTCTTCTGTAAACGGGGACAAACTGCAGCCAAAAAAATAATGGTTTATGTTGTTACTTTCCAAAAATATTGCTGTAAGCTTAGAAATGGGAGTTTCTTTGCTGATGAAATTGCAGTGAGGGTGAGATGGTAAAATTAACATTTAAAAGGAGTAAGTTGAATTCCAAGCTGTCAGCTTTGTCAAACATGGTAGATATCTTGCATCTTGTTTTGGGTTGTTTTTGCTTAGAAGCGGACAACTCTTGACAGTGCAGATGTCATAAACCCAGTGTAATGTTACTGTTTATTTGACAGTACTGTTTGAGTTCAGTTGTGGTAGGTAAGGCCAGTTTTATTTCTTCTTAGTTTAGGTTTTTAATTTTATTATCCATTAAAGCTGGTAGAGCGAATTGTTCCCATAATGTAATACTTGGTTTTAATGACTAGCATAACTTGTAACTACATTTGAGATGTAGTAGTAGATAACCTAAGAGGAGGAAATATTGTAGCACACTCCCTGCCCAGTTTGTTAAAGCATAATCCTTTAGCTCTTAGTCATTGCAGTAAGAGTAGATGTTCCAAGTGCAACATCTTTGAATAGACAGAAATACTTTTCCAGCAGAAAAGATGCCAAGCTTTCTTCACATGCCAGATTGACTGAGGTGCCTGGCGGTTAAAATCGTGTTATGCTTTGAGCTTCATTTCATGGATTGCAGCCATGTAAGAGACTGTTGTTGCCTTCACCAGTGGCTTTGGCGTGACCCAGCTTAAGTGCCAAAAATATCTTCTAAATTGGCACTCCAGCTGTTTGTTCTCAGTAGTTCTTACCAATTGGCTTCTGATTTTTTTTTTTTTTTTGCTGGGGAGTTCTTTGTTATACTGCATTAAATTCAGTCTTTGGAGTATATAAGGACTTTGTGTTGACTGACAAAACCAGAATTTCAGACTCAATCCAAGTGCATCTCGTGTTTCAACCTCAGCTTATCTTGTAGGCTCCAGATGTCTAATACATGAGCATGTTTTTTAACAGTCTGTGCTTTGTTCTTGCGCATGAATTGGGATGTGTGTGTGGTGTCCGTTGCATGGTTCCATGTCCTGGCTACTCAATTTTTTTTTTTTTTTCTCTCTGAGGGGATAAAAAAATTGGAAGGTCTTGCCCTCTCTTCCTCTAGTGTTTGCAGCTTGAACTAGTTACAGGCTCGGCTTTTTTTGCTCGTTAGGTTATATGTTGTTTCTAAGGTTTGCCAAGCTTCAAAAACCCAGGCCTAAACTGACTTGTCAGTTTCACAGGTGCTGTGATATTTTCATTCAGGTTTGTGTAAAAGCCACTGCCTTTCTTGCTGGGTTCTTCGTGAAAGAAAAGCAACACTTCCTGAATTTTATTCTGTAAAGTCATTTATCTCCTTTGAAATTCAGAGGGGAGAAAAGAGGGGGTGAGAAAAATTGTTGTGTTTCTTCTGCAGAGTCTGATTCTAGACAGATGAATATTTTTTATTATTATTCAGTGTTATTATTCAGTGGTTAGATGGACATAACTCTTAAAAGTGAGTTAAAAAAAAGAAAACCCAATCTGTAAGTGACCTTAAATTGAAATGCAGGGTGGTAACTGCGTTCATGAAGCCTCCTACAACCACTGAAACTTGATTTGGGGTGGGGAGAGGCACTTTGCATAGCTTAGTTGTCTGTGCAAAAGAGCTTTGTTTTAGTTTTTCTCTAGTGTTAACACCAAAGTGTATTGTCTTCCATAGTCTACTCCTTCTCCATCCGCGGATCTGCTGGGTCTGGGTGCTGCCCCTCTCGCCAATTCAGCTCCCCCACCGTCCTCTAGTGGTAGCCTGCTGGTGGATGTATTTTCAGATTCAGCTTCTGCAGTTGCACCTCTTGCTCCTGGTTCTGATGACAACTTTGCGAGGTAATTAAGTCACGCTGTAAGGAACCTGAAGAAGAATCTAAAACAGGATTAGAGACAAAATACATGCAATAACTTTTGGTTTTGTTTCAGCTTATTGAATGCGTTCCAGGGTGGTAGTTGTGCAGCAAGAGAGGTGTTCTTGAACTCTGTGGTGGTTGTGCTATCTTTATTGAATACCTTTGCTCATGGAAAAACTGAGTCTGTAGTAATGTGAGGACACTGGGCACGCAGTATTGCCTAGTTTTCATGCTGATTTTTTTTTTTCTTTCTTTGTAAAACCGAGTTGCTTGTGCATTTCAGTATGTCATGAACTGGGTGGTTATCTGGCCTGATAAGAATATGTTTATTCTTATTTCCATAAAGTATTCTTGTGTCTTGTGTGTCTTCTGGAACAGCAAAATGGATTATATCCAGAGATAACTGGTTCGCAGGATTTCAAGATCTATTTAAATTGGTTTGCTACTGTCTGACACACAGTGTGAAAAGGGGAAAAACACAAGCCCTTTTTTAAAGGGTTTTGATACAAGTATCTGATTACATTAGGAAGTATAATGTAGGCTCAGTGTGTTAATATTAAAGCCACCGTGGCTACACTCAGATGTTATTTGGCTAAAATTTTGGAAAAAATACAAGATTGAAGAATGTTTTTAAAAATCTTTTAAAGTCTTCCAAAATCTTAGAGGCCAAAGAATTTCTGCTGTCCACAACCTGATTTTGAATGATGGCATGACAAAATTGCAATGAATCTTAATATTAAAGGCATAATTAGTGCCTGGATCGTTGAGACTTTCATGAAAATCTTATACTAGGCAATGTATAGCAATACAACTAGGCAATGTATTATTGCAAGTTTGCAGTAATAAAGACTTGATCCTGAGTTTCTCTTGAAATAATGATGGTAGGTAAGACCAAGACTTTAAGAAGCTACAGAAGCTTGTTAAAGCTTTTCTTTATTTAAAGAGCTTAAAAAAAAAAATCACCAAAAACCAAACCCAATACTGGTAGCTTCATAAGCAAAAGTCCAAAGTCACCTAAAAAGAGTTTTCTCTTTCTGCAGAAGACAGTATAGCATTGCCCAACTCCTTGGTCTGTCTGTAGATGATGAAATGCTTCTCTAATGATACTGAGAAGTTGCCTTTTACAGTTTCCTGCCTCTTTTTAGTGCTGTTGTCACTTTTGTTTCTAATCTGTTACTTGGGTAAGTCATTTTCTGTGTGCCTGTATATTCTTGCCTACTCTTGTGTGTTTTTGAGAGCTGATTGCGCAGCTGTAGTTAAAAGTGCCACTAAGGTTGATGAGGCCTCTGCTTCAAAGCACACATTTTGTGGTAGCTAGTATAAATCTACATTTATGGATTTGAACTAAATTTTTTTGCTGTCACAATTAAATTCCTAAAAGGATTTGGTTCTTTAAGAGGTAGAAATTAAGCTGTTGAGCATCTTCAGCTGTTTCTTGTCTTTGGGAAGAACTGCTGGTTCCTAACAGGGTCAGGGAGGGGTGGGGTGGGGAAAGAAGTGGGGGAAGACATTGCCTAATGCCTAAAACCTTTCTAGGTGAACTGAGCTAGGGCAGCTGATAAATTTTTCATGCATTAAACTCAGCAGTGCCGTTTTTGAGGAAGGAGGTAAAAGAAGTAACTAAGCACTAAGCTGTCTTTACTAACTCCTGCTGTCTCTGTCGCTACTGCCTTTCTTCCTTTGTGCTGCCTGAACTAGCCCTGACCTGGCTTCATCTGAGGTAGTTTCTGAGGAACCAGCTGATACTGTGCATGATGCTGATGAGCTTTTTCACAAGTAAGCAATACTAAAACCTTGCAAGGCTGGGCAACTTCAAGAATATAGTTATAAAGCAAAACTATATTGTGCATTAACTTAATACCAGCAAAACTAGGGAAACACGTACTGTCAGACTTGTAACTGGAACACCTCTGTAGGTGCTGTGGAGTTTATGACAAGCTCATGAATAAACTGCCTTTACGATTCAGTGCTGTCAACACACTGCTCTAAAATAAGGCAATGCCAGTTTTGTATTAAGTTTTGCAACTCTTCACAAAGAAAAACATAGAAAATTGTCAAAAGTACTGATATTTGTGAATGTGTTTTAAGTGCCTTGTATGCAAAGGGCTGATGTTTGCTGATCACCTCTTCTACTTTCAAGTGAAGGGTGACAGAAAGGACAGAAACCACTGAAAAATGGGCTTCCTCTCAGAATGGAAAAAATACAGCTCTTAGTTGACTTACATGATACAGAACTGGTGGAACGAGATTCTTTTTTCTTTCAGGTTTAAACAGTCTAAGCTTCAAACTTTTCAATTCAGCACCGACCTAATGAGTTTTGGAAGTTGTCAAGAGTATGAATAAGAAAAAACCCTAGTCTGTTGCCTGGTCCTTTAGACTCTGTGTGTGTGAATAGAGCATACTGTGGCTTCCTTTGTAGTTTCTTAGACATCAAATAAGAATTTCAGTTCTTTTGGTGTCTTGCAAGTGGTGGTTTTGATTGTAAAATTGTCTTTTCTAACTCTGCAGTTTTCTGCAAAGGCCTCTCTCACAGACTGGTGTATTCTAGGTTAACCACAATCTTCATCCTCTATGTAAACCCTGAATTTTGTGGTTCTAAATATTGTTTAATATGGCTCAATTTAAAACAAGTTTTCCCTCTCTTCCCCTAGGTTTGTGTGTAAAAATAATGGAGTCTTGTTTGAAAATCAGTTGCTACAGATTGGATTGAAATCTGAATTTCGACAGAACCTGGGTGAGATCTTTCAGGCCAACTGGTTAGCTGTCTTGCATTATCAACCCCAGTGCCAGCATGATATTGCAAATAGGACTTACTTTTCAGCTACTGGAGAGGGAAATATGATCTCAGGCCTAGCCTGTCATAGGATCATCACTGTTTCCATGTCCCTGGCTCCTTTGTGGAGTTTTGTCTTGTTAAACTTTTTGGTTGTTTTGGTAGCTGAGATGAAGTGGGAGTGGTAAGTGGTGCTGCAAGCTCTAGCTCTTGCTGCCTTGTTGTAAGGCTGTGGTACAGCCAGGGTTAAAGAACTATTATCCACAATATTTATAGCTTACAGTATAGCTTGTTGTAATAGTATGATACACAATACATCTCATACATGTCTATCCTAATATATTAATCCACAAAATGTTAAAAATATTTAGGGAAGAGCTGGGAATCAAACACAGGTCAGCACTAGCATTGCTCGCTTCTCCCCTTTTGCTTTGCTTTTGGTGCCACAAAAACTTATTTATATAAAAAGTAATGTTCTCTGGCAACTGAAAGAATTCCACTGATTATTTACCTGCCTGCGTAACAGCTGCTGGGGAGAGGTCTCATGGCTTGTTTTAATCTGTTACTGCATTTTTAACTGAATGTTGTGGTAAGATTAAACCATGTAAACTATGCTTTGTCTTTAAAAATTGTTTTGAAAAAGCATTGAAAGATAATGTATTAGATGTTTAAAGCACAGGTAGTTCAACATGATGACATGCGACATACCTAACAATTTTGGTGTCTTTTATTCTTTCTAGGACGTATGTTCATATTCTATGGTAATAAGACATCAACGCAGTTCTTGAATTTTACTCCAACAGTCATCTGCTCAGATGACCTACAGTCAAATATCCTTAAATACAGTAGCATGTGTTTGTTCTTATTTGGGTTTTATGTTTCATGCTGCACAAAGTTGTAATAAAAGCTGCTGGATGAGGGCATGGCGTCCTTGAACATGGAGAAACGAGAAACTTGCTGATAACTTTCTGAAGTTTTTGAGCAGAGATAGAAGATTTTCTCCTTAAAGCTCTGGTTACAAACACAAATTTAACTGTTGAAATAAGGAGAAATTAGGCTTAATAAGTATGTAATGTAACCCAGTAGCTTTCTCCACTGTCATCAAGTGGCAGGAGTATAGATGTGGAGTCCTTTAAGGTCCTGCATTAGCAAATAACTTCAGACTTGAGATAGAATATATGTACACAAAGATGATGATGATGATACTTTAAAATAAGCTCTTAATTTATAATTCATCCTCAATGCTTGGTATTGCAGATTTAGGTTTTCTGGGAGGCTGTGTAATCAAGCTTGTTAGACTAAAAGCATCACTGTAATGTTCACGTCAAAATGAGATAGTCCAGTGTTTTTTTTCCTGTGACGTCTGTGCCTTCATACCTTTTTGAAGTCATCTTTCTTTGAGAATATCCAAATAACTGAGAACTGGGGGGGTTACTGCTTCTAGGTGTGTCAATATGAAAAACAAACACACCAGAACTTTTTTGCTGTACAAAAATTGAGTTTTGAATATTCAGTAACATATAGAGAAGCTAATTCCTCGTATAGCTTATTGAGGATTTCTTGGGGTTTTCTAAAGTTATCATTTCATTGCTGAGTTTCCTTAACCACTTCTTATGCCTGAATCTTCAGACAAAACCTGTTGACCCCACAGTAGATGGAGGTGCACAGGTTCAACAGGTTGTGAACATCGAGTGTGTGTCAGACTTCATGGAAGCTCCAATCCTGAACATTCAATTCAGGTAAAACATAGGATTCTAATGCTAGTGAACTTAATTAGATGAAAGAGGTTAAATTGGTCCTGGTCCTCTGGCTGAAGTGTAGAATATGGCCGCATAAAGTTGTCTTGGGTAGACGATGTAGTTGAAAAATTGATTTAACTAAGCTTTAAGCTACAAGGGAAATTAGGGAATCCACTTGGAACAATGTGGTTAAAAAAAAAAATCAAGAAGTAGCAACTGATAACATGTCTCCATGACTTCTCCTTCTGCTATCTGTATAAAACAGCAGTCTTCCTGTTTGCTTAAGAAATCTTGACACGAATATATTCACTAACTTCTCCCTTTGAAACCAAGAACATTTCTGCAGACAACTTGGACTGGAAATGCATGCAGCCAAAAATAGAATCTTATGTCCACGAAACATCAGTCTTTGGGAAATCCTGATTTCTGGGCTATATTCTGTTATTCTACTCTAAACTGGTTCTTAATGGTATGTTTTCACAGGGATATATTTTCAGTCCTTTAGAAGCTGTCTAGAAGGATAACAACTTATGCTGAGACAGAGATCCTTATTAGAAATTCTGCCAATTCACTTTCACATGCCATCTAAGCAGAGCATATTTATTCAGCAGTGGATTAAAACTGTATCTTAGAAATAATGTTATCTGTAGCTGGTGGATTTTAATGATAAACAGTTGCACCTTTACCTTAGTGTTTATCCTCATTTACTTGGTTCATTTAGGCTGAGAGACTGCTGGCACTGTGCTGCATACACCATGTTCTTTTCTATTCCCAATTCAGGTATGGTGGAACATTTCAAAATCTTTCGGTAAAATTACCCATCACCCTGAATAAATTTTTCCAGCCAACAGAGATGTCATCTCAAGACTTTTTTCAGCGTTGGAAGCAACTGAGCAAGTAAGATATTGTCTGTACTTGGGCTTGGGGCTCTTGTGAGCCAAGGGGAAAACAAGGGTATACTGGAACTGCAGCTCGTACACTGCCCCATCCCATACATAATCCTGTGAGTTATAAACTCTCCCAGTGTAATTAGTTGCTATTGAACAATGTCCTGTGTAATGCATATATCACGTATTTATTTTGACTTGTCTTGCAGTCCAAAACAAGAAGTACAGAATATCTTCAAAGCAAAACACCCGATGGATGCAGAGATCACAAAAGCTAAGGTGGGTGTGTCAGTGTGGTATTTTCAATTTGTAGTGTAAGGGTAGTGGTATAAGCAAACTTTGTTCATCTTGGTTTGTACAGCAATTGGATTATCCTATTCAAGTTTAAGTCCATGTTGTGTTACAGATGTTTGGCAGTGCTAGGTTGAATGGACTGTTTCTTGGTGTGGCTTGACTTGGATATATAGTTTTCAGTAGCAGCTGGAAACTTGAAGCTATTTAGGAAAACACCAATTCATAAAAACCCAATTGGAAAATACTTCAAGCTTTAATTTATACTACAATTAGTAGTTAGAAAAGAAAACAAGTCACATCTTATAGAACTGGCTGCTTTAGGCAAAACAGAAGTGATTAGTGTAAGACTGGAATGGCTTTACCAAAAAAAAGGAGAGACTTATGTAGAATTTAAATTATTTCTCAGTTTTTTCCAAGAACTCTGTTTTGGGAACAGTTCATTATCAGGGTCACTTTGTCACTTCAAAAACTTGTAAAAGAAATGTTACTGGATAATTCTTAGTGTCTCAAACACTTCAAGTAAAAATTAGCCACCTACTTGTTTTGCTAGCTGGTGGTGGCTGTGCTTGGGTAGATTTGAAATTGGTGTCCCACTGTTCCATCCTCTAAATCTTCTGGGTTTCTTTCATAGATTATTGGCTTTGGATCAGCCCTACTTGAGGAGGTAGATCCAAATCCTGCAAACTTTGTGGGTGCCGGCATCATACACACAAAAACTACTCAGATTGGATGCTTGCTGCGCCTTGAACCCAACCTCCAGGCACAGGTATCTATTTAAGTATCTACAGTTAAATATGAGATCTTGTTTGAACTGAATACCTGCATTATCTAGAACTCTAGTGTTTACTCAAAATCACCATTGCAATAGCTAATGGGGGCTGCAGACTCCAACAAGAAATGAAATTGTAGCAGCTGGTCCTGACCCTGTTTGGTAAGCTGCTTATTCATAGCAGTTCTCTTCCCTATTGGAAGAGATCAGTGTTATTCCAGACAATCTGTGGAGTCTTACCTTCTTTGGAAGGTTGGAAACATTTAATGTTTCTGTATTGTGTACATTGGATAATTAAGTGTAATACCTTTTGCCATTTTAAATTAATAGAAGAGTGAGTGTTAAGAGATTAAACATAACAAATGAATGCAATGTTAAGAATATTTTTCATTAAGCATTTTAGTTGAGATTTTATTGAAGTTAACTGAGGACTGAAAACTTTTGGGTTGTAAGTCTTGGGTGATGAGCCTCCTGTTTTCTTCAGAAGTGGTGGTAGATTCTTCAGGCTTTCCCTGCTACATTTATTCCTCTTAAAGAACAATTTTGGATAGCACCTTGCTGTTGAAGCCTAAAAATGCTAGAACAATGGTGCAAACCCTCTCAACAAGGGTTTGGAGATGTATTCCATCCTGTGATTGGAGAAAGCAGTACTACTCAATGGCTGGCTGCTTTTGAATGTTTTAACTAGAGGTCTTTTTCCTACCAAATCTAAAAAAAACACAGAAGATGTAACTGGTAGCTTTTGCTAGTTGCCTGTGCATTCATTTAATGCCAAACTGTGTTTAAAAACTAAATAATATTGTATGTTCTTTTTCAGATGTATAGGCTCACACTACGAACAAGTAAAGAAGCTGTATCTCAGAGATTATGTGAATTGCTGTCAGAACAGTTTTAATATTAACCATGTCAGTTTGGTTTTCTTCCATTTATATCACTGTCATCATACTGCAAATAAACGTCTTGTACATCACTGTCTTGAGTACTGCACTGTTAACCATTATCAGCTCCCTGCCTTATTAGGACTTGACCCTTGTTTGAAATGAAGACTGTAAAATGTACAGTACAGGGAAGTGACTTTCCACATTAAAAATGGCTTTTAGTGCGTTACACAAAGGATGCGTGGGCTCTCTTGTGCTCCTTTTTTCTTTGCAGAGGTCCAGTTTTTAAACTCAGTAAAGGGAAATTTATTTAGATGTAGTAACCAAGGATTTCAACTGGAAAGGGCTAGTAACGTTCTACCTTAAGGAGCACCTGCTAAAGCATTCAGCTCTGAACTGAAAGAAACCAATGTAATGCTGCTCAGTAAAGTTAAGTCGGATGTTAATGTAGAGTCAAACTTTATGAAGTGGAACATTGCCACAAGTCATGTACTGGTTGGAAGCGCATGTATGTTTGAATCTGATTCAAGTGAACACTTATGTTGAGTGTCACCAATCTTTGTATTTGAAAAAAGCCACAGGACCAGAGTCTTTTTAATCTTTCACATCTTAAAAGTATTAATCTTTTAATCTTTCACATCTAAATGTTTTGTGGTCTCTGGAAAGTGGATTGAACACAAAAGCTATTCTTAATGCTTCTGCTTCTCTCAGTGAGGCGAACTGCTCTGGTAGGTGGTGAATGGGTACAGGCTTTATTCATGGCTAGTCAAAGCAAGGTTAAATATTCTCTTCTGTGTTTTTGTTTCCCATCAGACTTAGCAAGTAGTAGTCCTAATGATACTATATAACTAACTACAGGGTCTGGTATTGTATAAAAGAAGTGGGAAGAAGTGGGCCCCGGAAAGGCTGAGACATGCACTCTTTTAGATGAAAATGTAATTTTAAACAATGTTTTTGTCTAATATGCAGTAATGCTAAAACTCAAGAGGTTGAATAACTGGTATTTGAACAGTGTCCTGTCTGTCAATGGTGGTAAAAATACCCAGCATGGTGTAGAAGACTGAAAGCATGCTGAAGGCCCAAAATGGTCAGCCTGTATAGTGTTTTTTACAACCAAAGTCTTTGTAATGTGTTCCACATCAGCAAACTCTGCAGCCTCTCTGCAGAACTAATTGGCCACAACTTTGGCTCACACTGTTCAAGCCTTAAGGTGCCCCAAAGGCTGCTCAAACTAAGCAGGTAAGGTAGCACAGTTTAGAAACAGGGGGGGACTTGCCAGTGAGTGCTTCAAGTCGCAGTGAATGAAGTCAGATGCTACTGACTACAGGAGACTTGAACCTCAGATGAAGATTTCCTCAGGGTTATTTCAGAGAAGTCTGGGACTGGTGTCTCAGCACATGCAGCCAAGTATGTCCATGAAATTAAGAGTTAGCATGGTAGCAATGGGGATGCTGTCATGCTGCTCAGTGCACAGCAGGGGACAGGATTCTGCTTGTTTGGGTGTGCCTTGCTTTTTTCTGCAGTGCTTTCAGCTGAATGATGGAAGTGGGTGATTACAATTTGGTTTGGTTGAAGGCTAGTGGTGGTACTTGAGTGCAAGTGAAAAAAGAGGAGCAAAGGTTTGGATGTGGGGTGTGGATTTTGGGAGATATTTTTGGTTTTTTTCCAGAACTTAATGGTGGCTCTGGCTGTTGTGACTAGAAGTTTGACTAGAGGCCTGGTCTCTCTGCAAAAGTTCTTGAGGCACTTTTGTGGCCTTTCAGTGGCTAATCAAGACTCTTGGATCGTAGACATTTCTTGAAAATCTTCATGAGCAGTTCCTGCAGTCAGGTTGGGCAGTTGGCAAAATATTAGTAGACTATCTTATGTTGTGTCTTGTTGCTACCATATGTCTCTTCATTAGCCCTGTTACCTTAACCATGCTGTTGACTGCTACATTAAACATCTGATGTGCTGAGCTAAAGGGAGTCTTAGCAAAGACAGGGGAGCAGCTTCTATTTCATTTTTCCCACATCCTGTTGTGTATCCGTCCCCCTGAAAACAGTGTATGCCCTCATTAAAGGACATCTTGAGACACTGCGCTACTTAAGTTCACTGTGCTTTGGTTCAAGCTGTGCTAAAATGTGCATTTAAAATGTGGGAAGGAGGGGGGTAAGGGAAAGTGTCTTTTTCAGTGGTGACTGTGTTAAGCTTACAATTGTTCACACATTGTATTAAATGTCAGCTCAGTGAAGCCATGAGCAGAAAAGTGAACAAATTAAAGACAAATACTTGATTTTTTTTTATTTTTTTTTTTTTGTGAATGATGGTTAACTTACCAAAGTGATGTATCCTGTCAAGCAGACAAAGTAATTTCTGCAGTAAACAGTGTTATTGTTTTTAAGTACAGTATTTTCAGGCATTGACATATGAAAATAACTGAATAGCAAAACAGGTAGCATATGTTCATTCTTGACCTACACTCCAGTATGTAACATTAATGGTGATTGTCTTATTTGTATAAAACAAAGTTCTGTCAAATTAAGTGGAGAATTTTCATATAGAAGACTATATATTAGACTATATTCATCAGAAGAACGTATTAAGATTAAATAAATGATTAGAACAGTAATCAAACTGGCCATTTTTTTTTTTTGTCTGGGGGCATGGAAGTGTAAAGAATACTGCACTGAATGGTTGTTGGGGAACAACAATTGATATGTAATGGTAAATTACTTTCTGCAAACTACTGGTGCATTGTGTTCAGTTGAGTCTTACCCAGCCTGCAGATCTCTGCTCCCCCAGGGAGGTTGCTTATGGCTTTCTGTGTGTGTAGGGTGGGAAGAACCCACAGCAAAACCAAACAACAAAGTAACCTTGATGTGAAATGATTTACAATGTTTAACAACAGTAAGTATATTAAGAATAGAAGCTGCAATAAACTGATGTAGCAGTGGGGTATGGTTGAGGCTAAGAAGTGCACAACTGTATTACAGGCAGGACTTGTAAAACATGTTGATGCTGTAAAAGATAATCTGAGGTGCTAAAGGACTGCACTCAAGCTTTAAATGTATGCTGCAGATTCCTAGTAGTTCTCCAAAACTTGCTAAAAGAAGAAAAACTATCTGGGTACTATGAGATTTTGTGCATTCATATAACTTTGTCTTAACTGAATTGCAAACAAAGTAGTAAAAATACTCTACTAGCAGCAAGTAGAAACTGCTTCTGAGTGAACTACCTGTGTCCTGTTAAGACACATGGTCTTTGATTCCTTGGAGAGAAATGCGCTGCAGATTTCTGCTTTGTCCAAAATCCACTACTTCTGTTAATGATGTTTCTAGGAATGTCCCACCACACTAAGGGTGCATTTAGAAACCTCAGTTACATTTTTGTTCAAGTAGCACCTTGCTTTCTGGCAACAGCTGGGTATGGATTACAAGCGCAGGTGCTGTGTCCATTCAAAGGACAGGGAATATACTACCTCAGTGGTCTCCCAGTGAAGCAATGGGCCATTACGCAGGCCTTCATTCAACTGTAGTGAACCTAGTAGACTATTTTCTGTTAAAATAATTGGTCAAATAATGAGGTAAGTTTGCAAATTCAATTCCTTCTACTTTATTTGAAAGTCAAATTTCTGTTACTGCACTATGCATAGGCCAGTTTTCAGCCTCTGGTTAAATATTGCCCTCAGCAAGGCCAAACTGTCCCTGCCATAGTATTCTCTCCCAATCCCCACCCTGCCCATGCTTTTTTCCCCTCCCTTCACACCCCCTGAATCCCTTCCTGATAAGGAATAGTTTATCAGTTATGTTCATTGATGCTCCAGGTGCCTGCTCAGGATGCCTCACTGCAAGGCTGTCCTGTATAATCAATACAAGGGAACTCCAGCAGTGAGCAGTCACTGTGGAAGTAGTAAATCATGATCAGTGTTTAATTAAAAGAAAAACAACCAAAAAAGGTGTCTGAGGCCAGCTGGAGCTCTGGCTAGTGTATGCAACTGTCAAAGTCACAAACACAGCCACTAAATACAATTACTTCTCTCATGAGCCTTTTTCCAGGGTTATCTGGGTCTTGGCATGGCAGTTGAAGTTCCTTCTTAAGAAGCCGAAGTGGCCTACAGCAGCCACATGCTGTGTTGACCACCATCTCCTCAACATTCAACCTGTTTGGAAGAGAACATCAGGATTTGTATGCAGCATTGTAGGCTTACAGCTTTTCAAGTATTTGAATGTTTTTTTCTCATGGTGGAATGTTTAGAGGAAAGAGCACAACCTTAAGAGTCTAAGGTTCTGTCAACTACAGAACTAAAACACTGCACCAGCTGACTGGTCTTGGTTCTCACGATGAATGCTGTAAGAGTTCAGGTGTGCTGAGCTTCTGCCTTCCTTTTTGAGAATGAACTTTCAGAGGCTTATTAGGCCTCAGACCTCACTGGAAAACTCATAGCATTTGATTTCCCCACTCTTCTTTTGCACTTCAGAAAATCATAAAGTATACTGGAATTCTTCTAAGAGCTGTGCACTTGGAGCTTGTGAAAGGCCTCTGGCATATTATTTGTTAACAAAGATGCTAAATGGCAAAATGTTTTTGCTAAAATCTCTCTGAAACCAAATAGGCTTCTCTCCTTTAATCAAAACAGTTTTTTAACTGTAGCTTTCTTAGTGATTGTGATGAACCTTTAACTCTAAAACCACTTCCTCCAGGCTCCCCAGCCCTCTTAAACTCTCAAGATCCAAAATTAGTCCATTTGGTTTTCAAAATGCTGGGGAACATCCAAACTCCCTTTGAAGGGGATAGCTCATAGCTTCAGCATAGATTTAAAAGTAGTTACTGCAAAAGCAAAACCCTTCATTGCTTCCCTATTCTTGAACATAGTCCCAACAATCCAAGCAAACACTATTAGCTGTTTATTTCCCAAATAACTCTGTAATACTGCTGCAGCGGCTTTAGCTTCATTGAAGCCTCAATTCTCTATCTGAAGAGTCTCCTAATGAGCAAGCAGAACTGCAGAGACTGTGACAACACACTTTTAACTATAAAATATCCCTGAATTAAACTATTAGGACCACATTATGAGAAAACTGAAGTGACGCTACTTACTAGAGGTGAGAAATTCCTTATTTTGCTGCCTTGTCTACTTGAAAACAAGTAGTTGTAGCCTAACTGACCCTTTCTAGCTTCTTAAAAACAAAACCACCACCCACAAAGCAGCCCTCAAAACCTGCAGCACTTATGTCTGTGGTTTATAAAAATTATTAAGGAAGTATTCCTTGCTTAAATTGTAAAATTTTTATTCCTTGCTTAAATTGTAAATCCCTAGGCACTAAATGACCTTGTTAGCGTTGTTTTTAGTTAGCTGACTTTTACTGCAACATCTAATTACTAGGTAGATGCGAACTGTATATTCCTCCCTGAATTATAAAGGAGCGGTAGTTAACAAATACCACTATTTACAGATGGCCAAATAACACAAGGGAACAACTTCAGTACCTCAGAATCTCTCAACTTACTTTGTTGAGGATGGACATGATCCTTCACAGCGGCTTAAAGTGACATTTGTAGCACAGCCTTTGTAAGTTATTTTTTCTTCATACTTGATTTCTCTACAGCGCTCTGTCACTATAAGAGAAAAATCATAGCAGAAATTTATCTTAGTTGTCGTGAATGACGTTTGCTTCTGTACTCAGTTTCATGGAAAACCATTCCTACTGCATGAGCCAATTAACAAGTTGCAAGTGAGTAACACAACAAGATAAGGTTTTAAACTAGGCACTGAAGATGCATGAGAGGATGTCGTGGTTTAAGCTTCTATAAACCCATGCAGTTGCTCTCTCACTCCCCACTCTTTCTTCCCTCTGCTCCTGGCGGGACGGGAATGAGAATCGAAAGAATGCAACTCCCATAGGTTGAGATAAGGACGTTTAGTAACTAAGGTATAACACAAACCACTACTGCTACCACCAATAATAATAATAAGAGAAAATACAAGGGAAAAGAATACAATTGCTCACCACCCAATATCAAGCCTGAGCAAGCAGTGCACCCCCCACCGTGCACCCCCACCACCCTTCCGGGTCTCTGCTCTCCGTTTTCTACATCCTGGATATGACGTGTTGTGGTATGGAATAACCTCTTTGGTCAGTTTGGGTCAGGTGTCCTCTCTCTCCTTCCTCCCGGCTTCCCCTCCTCCCTGGCAGAGCATGAGGCTCAGAAAGTCCTTGGCCAGCCTAAACATTACCAAGCAGTAACTGAAAACACTGGTGTTATCAGCACTGTTCCCAGGCCCAAAATCAAAAACACAGCGCTGCACCAGCTACCAAAAGAAGGAGAAAAATGACTGCTGCTGCTGAACCCAGGACAGAGGATTGCCCTGGAGAAGCAAGAAAATGCAAGTCACTAGAATTGCAAATGAGCAAAAAAAATAAAACAGCCCTGTGAAGAGTGCAAATTCAGACCAGCAGGAAAAAACAATCTAATCCATTGGTGAGAACAGAAAGATGCAAATAAAACAACCAGCTGGGTAATTGTGGTGGAATTACTTCTGGTTCACAGTCTTTATAATAGATCTTACTTATTTGAAAGATGCTGGATGTAAACATTTCAATGATTGATTTGTTTATTAATAGGCAGCCAGAAGTACACACCTTAAATGCCTGCCTGAAGTCTGTCTTTCGTTACTAGATAGAATGCATAATATGACATAGCGAGTAATGATTAGATGTATTGATCTGGCATTTTCTCCTGACTTGAAGCAAAACACTACGCCCTTAATGAAGCAAACAGCTGATGAAAACAAAGGTTTTCCGAAGAGTTTAAAGGTAGTATTTCACGTTTAGATTAAGAGAAACAAGGATATTGTGTACTATGCAGGCAATTTATGCATCTCTTGCCCTGCTCCTATACAGTGCTCTGTATTCCTCCCAAGTTACCCATCCTTGCTTGACCCTCAAGGTACATCACTGTACCTTGAAAACTCAGAAAAGAGTATCCTTGCAAAAGAGAGACCAAAAAAAGCTGCCCCAAAAGGGCAGAAAGAGTTTATGACAGCCAAAGGGAAGACTGACAGGTAAGTCGGGAGATACCCTGGCCTAATAAAAGGTATTTTTCTTAACTGAGATTTTAAGATTAAAACCTAAATGATTCTGTAATTCTCCCAAGCATCCTTTTGGCCTCCTTAACTCAGACTTTTTCATACTTACAACAGTATATAGTAGGGAACCTGTTGTTATGAAATTAACTAGAGAAACGACAAAAAGATGGAACCAATCCATACATATAGTATCATACCAAAGAATAAGTAATGTAAGAATTCATACATTCATGAAAGAAAAGATGTGCTAAAACCAAAAACATGACATAGGAGATGTTATGGCTATACTTTACCTTGTGGCACTGTTAATGGTACAGCAGAAGACAAGGATGTTGACAGTCTAGCGGTGAAAGGAGCTGATGTAGTGTGTGTAGTGGTTAGTGTTGTTGTATGCAGAGAAGTTCTTTCTACTGACTCTGTAGAAGCAGTAGTAACAACACTGGGTGCAAAAGAAATTGTCGTAGACAAAACAGTTGGAATCAAAACTGGAGTGGATGTGGGAGAGACACTGGTAGGAACTATTAATGAAGATGTTTTGCCATGTGGAATAAATGTGGTGTTTGGGGAGGAAAAATATGTCGTGCTCTTAGCAGACCTAAATGTGGAAGTAGTGAGGGGTGTAGGCTTAGGGCTGGTGGTTGGGGCTGATGTGGAGGAGACTGTGTAAGTAGCGGCAGACGGCAGCTGGGTACTGATAGGGCTGCTGGGGACAGGCGTGGGGCTGGGACTTGGAGATGTCCTTGTAGGGGGGACCTTTGTGCTGCTTCTGGTGATGGTCTCTCTGGAGACAGAGGTCCTCCTGGAGGTGCTGCTGGCAGAGGTGGTGGCGGTGGTCTTCTGTGTGGTCAGAGGTGGCATGATGTGTGGCACAGTTGTCTCTGTGTGTGTGAAGGCTGCTGGGAAGAAAGCACACATTGACACACAGTGGTAGACCAAGACGGGACGGGAAAGGAAAGGAAGTAGGCAAAAGTACTGGGCTGCAAGCATGTGCAAGAAAAGCAACCCTGTAAAGTGTGGAGTTTTTTGTATGGCAAGAGAAAGAGCTGAGTTTCTGTTTCCTTCCCTAAGTCCACCCCTCGTGCTTAGACCCATTCAGCACACAATGTGTGTGCCATTCAGCAGTGGGTTGGTCCTGGCTTCATGCTAAGTGATCAACAGCTGCACCCTCACTTCCCCATCAGCAGAAATGGGGATAATATCTGAAGTGCAACTAAAGTGAGAGCAACTACAAAAACAAGTGCCCAAGCAGTCTGTGCTGCTGTGAAGAAAGGGTGGGAGGGGGGAAGGAAGGTTGGAAGGAGGGAAGACACAAATGTGCGGGCTGTGAAGATGACCAGAGCAGTGGGAAGGGAAGGAGGGAGCCTTACCAGGCTGAGAGGAGATCCGCCATGTTGAGGACATGGTTGAGGAGGGGGAAGACGCAGGTGAAGGCATTGAGCTGGTTTTAGCTGTGGAGGGTGCAGAGGACTCTGTTGCAGGTAACTCTCTTGGAGCACTCGTTGTCAGGGAAGACACCTTGGGCCATAGGGTTGTGGCTGTTGACTTCGGACTGGTTGTCAAGGCTGATGTGGAGGAGACTGTGGAAGTAGCAGTAGGTGGCAGCCAGGTGCTGAGCGGGCTGCTGGGAACAGGCGTGGAGATGGGACGTGGAGACGTCCTTGTGTGGGGGACTTCCGTGCTGCTTGTGGTGATGGCCTCTGTGGAGACAGAGGTCATGGAGGTGCTGCTGGCAGAGGTGGTGGCGGTGGTCTTGTGCGTGGTCAGAGGTGTCACGATGTGTGGCACGGTTGTCTCTGTGTAAGTGAAGGCTGCAGAGAGGAAAGCAGAGGTTAACTGAGGGTGACAGGGTAAGAGGGGAAGGCAAAGGCAGTGGGTGGAAGTCCAGGGCCGTGCACGCGTGCAGGGAAAGCAGAGTCTTGCTGTACAGAGGCTTGCCAGGCAAGAGGGGAAGAGTGAGTCTCTGCCTTTTGCCTCCATCCTCCAACCCAGCTTGTCCCTCAAAATAGAGGGACAAAGACCCCAGCTGTAGGGTTCCTTCCAACAAGTAAGCACCCTCTGCCTCTCCAAAGATAGAAGCCTCTCCAAATGCGTGTGTTTTCCTCGAAGGAACAGGCACACTGTAATGACTGCACCTTCCACACAGTAGACCAGGCTCTGTGCGAGAGACCTGTGCCTCACAGCCTTTTCCAAGGCAGGCCATGCCATTGTACTGATGCCAAAGGAAGAGGGAACAGAGAGCAACTACCAAAACAAATGCCCAAACAGGCTCTGATACTTGGAAGGAACAAGGCAGGAATGACAGAAGGGTGATCTCTGGGAACAGAAGGCAGAACACTGCGAAAGGCAGCAGGGACCCTTACCAGGCTGAGAGGAGATCCGCCATGTTGAGGACATAGTTGAGGAGGAGAAAGACGCAGGTGAAGGAGTTGGGCTGGTTTTGGCTGTGGAGGGTGCAGAGGACTCCGTTGCAGGTGTCTCTATTGGAGCACTCGTTGTCAGGGAAGATGGCTTGGGCCATAGGGTTGTGGGTGTTGGCTTGGGACTGGTGGTCGGGGCTGATATGGAGGAGACCGTGGAAGTAGCAGTAGGGGGCAACTGGGTGCTGAGCGGGCTGCTGGGGACAGGCACAGAGCTGGGACTTGGAGACATCCTTGTGTGTGGGACTTCTGTGCTGCTTGTGGTGATGGCCTCTGTGGAGACAGAGGTCTTGGAGGTGCTGCTGGCAGAGGTGGTGGCAGTGGTCTTCTGTGTGGTCAGAGGTGGCACGGTAGTCTCTGTGTGAGTGAAGGCTATTGGGAGGAAAGCACAGGTCAATTTTGAGTGACAAGGTAAGAGGGGAAGGCAAAAGTGCTGGGCAAATGTCCCAGAGTGGAGCTCCTGTGCAAGAAAATCAGACTCTTAACACAGGGTATCTTGTGGGGCAAGAGGAATGTATGGCTTCTGTTTCTTTCCCTAAGCCTCCCCATTCTGCTTAGATCCATACAAGAACCATGTGTGTGCTGGTCAGCAGTGGATTGGTCCTAGCTGCATGCGAAGTGCTCAACATCTGCTCTCTGACTTCCCCATCAGCAGGAATGGGGAAAAAATCAGAAGTGCAGAAGAAAAAACCTCACATGCATCCAGATACACTCAGATTTCAGAACTGAAGATACCAAAGAAAAACAAACTGAAACCCCCACAAGGTGCAACAGGAATCACCACATTCCCAAAGAGACCAAAGCTCAGTCAGTCTCCCAGCAATGGGTATGGCGTTCTTGGTATGGAGGATCAACTTGGCCCCTCACTCTGCCTCAGGATCCTGGCTGTGTGAACAACCAACACTTTGCCCACCATTTAACCACATTTTAACAGACAGGAGAAGAAACAGAGAAAACCTGGATGCTGTGCAAGCACTCCAGAGCAACATCTAAAGCACAGCTGCTATCAACACATACCAGGACATGCACCTATAACAGGACCAGACAACCTGCTGGAAACAAAAATCACCTCCATCCCAAACACAATCAGTCTAGCAGGTTCCAAGGTAATCAAAGGCAAAGGGAACAGATGGCCAACAGTCAAAACAAGTGCGCAACTCCCATATGGTTCAGGAGGGCAAGGATGGAGGGATGGATCGAACAAAGCAAAAAAGGAAGCAAGCATGAGAGCTGGGAACAGAAGGTAGAGCAGTGGAACAGGCAGGAGGGAGCCTTACCAGGTTGAGAGGAGATCAACTGCGTTGAGGAAATGGTTGAGGAGGGGGAAGACGCAAGTGAAGGCATTGAGCTGGTTTTGGCTGTGGAGGGTGCAGAGGACTCTGTTGCAGGTAACTCTCTTGGAGCACTCATTGTCAGGGAAGACACCTTGGGCCATAGGGTTGTGAGTGTTGGCTTGGGACTGGTGGTTGGGGCTGATGTGGAAGTAACAGTAGGAGGCAGCCAGGTGCTGAGCGGGCTGCTGGGAACAGGCGTGGAGATGGGACGTGGAGACGTCCTTGTGTGGGGGACTTCCGTGCTGCTTGTGGTGATGGCCTCTGTGGAGACAGGGGTCATGGAGGTGCTGCTGGCAGAGGTGGTGGCGGCGGTCTTGCGCGTGGTCAGAGGTGTCACGATGTGTGGCATGGATGTCTCTGTGTAAGTGAAGGCTGCAGAGAGGAAAGCAGAGGTTAACTGAGGGTGACAGGGTAAGAGGGGAAGGCAAAGGCAGTGGGTGGAAGTCCAGGGCCGTGCACGCGTGCAGGGAAAGCAGAGTCTTGCTGTACAGTCTTGCCAGGCAAGAGGGAGGAGTGGGTCTCTGCCTTTTGCCTCTGTCCTCCAACCCAGCTTGTCCCTCAAAATAGAGGGACAAAGACCCCAGCTGTAGGGTTCCTTCCAACAAGTAAGCACCCTCTGCCTCTCCAAAGATAGAAGCCTCTCCAAATGCGTGTGTTTTCCTCGAAGGAACAGGCACACTGTAGTGACTGCACCTTCCACACAGTAGACCAGGCTCTGCGCAAGAGACCTGTGCCTCACAGCCTTTTCCAAGGCAGGCCATGCCATTGTACTGATGCCAAAGGAAGAGGGAACAGAGAGCAACTACCAAAACAAATGCCCAAACAAGCTCTGATACTTGGAAGGAACAAGGCAGGAATGACAGAAGGGTGATCTCTGGGAACAGAAGGCAGAACACTGCGAAAGGCAGCAGGGACTCTTACCAGGCTGAGAGGAGATCCGCCATGTTGAGGACATGGTTGAGGAGGAGAAAGACGCAGGTGAAGGAGTTGGGCTGGTTTTGGCTGTGGAGGGTGCAGAGGACTCCGTTGCAGGTGTCTCTATTGGAGCACTCGTCAGGGAAGATGGCTTGGGCCATAGGGTTGTGGGTGTTGGCTTGGGACTGGTGGTCGGGGCTGATGTGGAGGAGACCGTGGAAGTAGCAGTAGGGGGCAACTGGGTGCTGAGTGGGTTGCTGGGGACAGGCACAGAGCTGGGACTTGGAGACATCCTTGTGTGTGGGACTTCTGTGCTGCTTGTGGCGATGGCCTCTGTGGAGACAGAGGTCATGGAGGTGCTGCTGGCAGAGGTGGTGGCGGTGGTCTTCTGTGTGGCCAGAGGTGTCACGATGTGTGGCACTGTTGTCTCTTTGTGGGTGAGGGCTGTTGGGAGGAAAGCACAGGTCAAATGAGTGTGACCAGGCAAGACGGGAAGGCAAAGGTGGTAGGCAGAAGTCCTTCGCTGGGGCCATGTGACACAAAGGCAGTGTCTTGAGTCCTGCCAGGAAAGAGTGAGGAGTGGGTCTCCACCTCCTGGATTTAATCTGCTAACCAAGAATGTCCCTCAAGATAGGGGAAGAAAGGACAGCACTTGATGGGTTCCTTCCAACATGCAAGCACCCTCTGCCCCTCCAGGCAGAGAAGCCTCTCCAAATGTGCGTTTCTCCCTCAAAGGAACAGGCACAGTGCAACAACTGCCCCTTCCCAGAAAACAGGAAAGGCTCTGTGGGAGAGACCTGTGCCACACGGCCTTTTCCAAGGCAGGCTATGCATAGTACTGATGCCAAAGGAAGCAGGAACAGAGAACAACTACCAAAACAAATGCCCAGGCAGCCTGTGCTGCTAGGAAAGAAGGAAGAAGGGAAGAAAGAAGAAATATGGAAGGAAGGAGTTGTGGTAGCTGGGAAGAAAACGTAGGACAGTGGGAAAGGTTGGAGGCAGCCTCACCAGGTTGAGAGGAGATCCGCCATGTTGAGGACATGGTTGAGGAGGGAGAAGACGCAGGTGAAGAAGTTGGGCTGGTTTTGGCTGTGGAGGGTGCAGAGGACTCTGTTACAGGTGACTCTCTTGGAGCACTCATTGTCAGGGAAGACACCTTGGGCCATAGGGTTGTGGGTGTTGGCTTGGGACTGGTTGTCAAGGCTGATGTGGAGGAGACTGTGGAAGTAGCAGTAGGTGGCAGCCGGGTGCTGAGCGGGCTGCTGGGGACAGGCACAGAGCTGGGACTTGGAGACATCCTTGTGTGGGGAACTTCTGTGCTGCTTGTGGTGATGGCCTCTGTGGAGACAGGGGTCATGGAGGTGCTGCTGGCAGAGGTGGTGGCGGTGGTCTTGCGCGTGGTCAGAGGTGTCACGATGTGTGGCACGGTTGTCTCTGTGTAAGTGAAGGCTGCAGAGAGGAAAGCACAGGTCTACTGAGGGTGACCAGGTAAGGGGGGAAGGCAAAGGCAGTGGGCAAAAGTCCCAGGCTGTGCGCACGTGCAAGAAAGGCAGAGACTTGCTGTACAGAGTCTTGCCAGGCAAGAGGGAAGAGTGGGTCTCTGCCTTTTGCCTCCGTCCTCCAACCCAGCTTGTCCCTCAAAATAGAGGGACAAAGACCCCAGCTGTAGGGTTCCTTCCAACAAGTAAGCACCCTCTGCCTCTCCAAAGATAGAAGCCTCTCCAAATGCGTGTGTTTTCCTCGAAGGAACAGGCACACTGTAATGACTGCACCTTCCACACAGTAGACCAGGCTCTGTGCGAGAGACCTGTGCCTCACAGCCTTTTCCAAGGCAGGCCATGCCATTGTACTGATGCCAAAGGAAGAGGGAACAGAGAGCAACTACCAAAACAAATGCCCAAACAGGCTCTGATACTTGGAAGGAACAAGGCAGGAATGACAGAAGGGTGATCTCTGGGAACAGAAGGCAGAACACTGCGAAAGGCAGCAGGGACTCTTACCAGGCTGAGAGGAGGTCCGCCATGTTGAGGACATGGTTGAGGAGGAGAAAGACACAGGTGAAGAAGTTGGGCTGGTTTTGGCTGTGGAGGGTGCAGAGGACTCCGTTGCAGGTGTCTCTATTGGAGCACTCGTCAGGGAAGATGGCTTGGGCCATAGGGTTGTGGGTGTTGGCTTGGGACTGGTGGTCGGGGCTGATGTGGAGGAGACCGTGGAAGTAGCAGTAGGGGGCAACTGGGTGCTGAGTGGGCTGCTGGGGACAGGCACAGAGCTGGGACTTGGAGACATCCTTGTGTGTGGGACTTCTGTGCTGCTTGTGGTGGTGGCCTCTGTGGAGACAGAGGTCATGGAGGTGCTGCTGGCAGAGGTGGTGGCGGTGGTCTTCTGTGTGGCCAGAGGTGTCACGATGTGTGGCACTGTTGTCTCTTTGTGGGTGAGGGCTGTTGGGAGGAAAGCACAGGTCAAATGAGTGTGACCAGGCAAGACGGGAAGGCAAAGGTGGTAGGCAGAAGTCCTTCGCTGGGGCCATGTGACACAAAGGCAGTGTCTTGAGTCCTGCCAGGAAAGAGTGAGGAGTGGGTCTCCACCTCCTGGATTTAATCTGCTAACCAAGAATGTCCCTCAAGATAGGGGAAGAAAGGACAGCACTTGATGGGTTCCTTCCAACATGCAAGCACCCTCTGCCCCTCCAGGCAGAGAAGCCTCTCCAAATGTGCGTTTCTCCCTCAAAGGAACAGGCACAGTGCAACAACTGCCCCTTCCCAGAAAACAGGAAAGGCTCTGTGGGAGAGACCTGTGCCACACGGCCTTTTCCAAGGCAGGCTATGCATAGTACTGATGCCAAAGGAAGCAGGAACAGAGAACAACTACCAAAACAAATGCCCAGGCAGCCTGTGCTGCTAGGAAAGAAGGAAGAAGGGAAGAAAGAAGAAATATGGAAGGAAGGAGTTGTGGTAGCTGGGAAGAAAACGTAGGACAGTGGGAAAGGTTGGAGGCAGCCTCACCAGGTTGAGAGGAGATCCGCCATGTTGAGGACATGGTTGAGGAGGGAGAAGACGCAGGTGAAGAAGTTGGGCTGGTTTTGGCTGTGGAGGGTGCAGAGGACTCTGTTACAGGTGACTCTCTTGGAGCACTCATTGTCAGGGAAGACACCTTGGGCCATAGGGTTGTGGGTGTTGGCTTGGGACTGGTTGTCAAGGCTGATGTGGAGGAGACTGTGGAAGTAGCAGTAGGTGGCAGCCGGGTGCTGAGCGGGCTGCTGGGGACAGGCACAGAGCTGGGACTTGGAGACATCCTTGTGTGGGGAACTTCTGTGCTGCTTGTGGTGATGGCCTCTGTGGAGACAGGGGTCATGGAGGTGCTGCTGGCAGAGGTGGTGGCGGTGGTCTTGCGCGTGGTCAGAGGTGTCACGATGTGTGGCACGGTTGTCTCTGTGTAAGTGAAGGCTGCAGAGAGGAAAGCACAGGTCTACTGAGGGTGACCAGGTAAGGGGGGAAGGCAAAGGCAGTGGGCAAAAGTCCCAGGCTGTGCGCACGTGCAAGAAAGGCAGAGACTTGCTGTACAGAGTCTTGCCAGGCAAGAGGGAAGAGTGGGTCTCTGCCTTTTGCCTCCGTCCTCCAACCCAGCTTGTCCCTCAAAATAGAGGGACAAAGACCCCAGCTGTAGGGTTCCTTCCAACAAGTAAGCACCCTCTGCCTCTCCAAAGATAGAAGCCTCTCCAAATGCGTGTGTTTTCCTCGAAGGAACAGGCACACTGTAATGACTGCACCTTCCACACAGTAGACCAGGCTCTGTGCGAGAGACCTGTGCCTCACAGCCTTTTCCAAGGCAGGCCATGCCATTGTACTGATGCCAAAGGAAGAGGGAACAGAGAGCAACTACCAAAACAAATGCCCAAACAGGCTCTGATACTTGGAAGGAACAAGGCAGGAATGACAGAAGGGTGATCTCTGGGAACAGAAGGCAGAACACTGCGAAAGGCAGCAGGGACTCTTACCAGGCTGAGAGGAGGTCCGCCATGTTGAGGACATGGTTGAGGAGGAGAAAGACACAGGTGAAGAAGTTGGGCTGGTTTTGGCTGTGGAGGGTGCAGAGGACTCCGTTGCAGGTGTCTCTATTGGAGCACTCGTCAGGGAAGATGGCTTGGGCCATAGGGTTGTGGGTGTTGGCTTGGGACTGGTGGTCGGGGCTGATGTGGAGGAGACCGTGGAAGTAGCAGTAGGGGGCAACTGGGTGCTGAGTGGGCTGCTGGGGACAGGCACAGAGCTGGGACTTGGAGACATCCTTGTGTGTGGGACTTCTGTGCTGCTTGTGGTGGTGGCCTCTGTGGAGACAGAGGTCATGGAGGTGCTGCTGGCAGAGGTGGTGGCGGTGGTCTTCTGTGTGGCCAGAGGTGTCACGATGTGTGGCACTGTTGTCTCTTTGTGGGTGAGGGCTGTTGGGAGGAAAGCACAGGTCAAATGAGTGTGACCAGGCAAGACGGGAAGGCAAAGGTGGTAGGCAGAAGTCCTTCGCTGGGGCCATGTGACACAAAGGCAGTGTCTTGAGTCCTGCCAGGAAAGAGTGAGGAGTGGGTCTCCACCTCCTGGATTTAATCTGCTAACCAAGAATGTCCCTCAAGATAGGGGAAGAAAGGACAGCACTTGATGGGTTCCTTCCAACATGCAAGCACCCTCTGCCCCTCCAGGCAGAGAAGCCTCTCCAAATGTGCGTTTCTCCCTCAAAGGAACAGGCACAGTGCAACAACTGCCCCTTCCCAGAAAACAGGAAAGGCTCTGTGGGAGAGACCTGTGCCACACGGCCTTTTCCAAGGCAGGCTATGCATAGTACTGATGCCAAAGGAAGCAGGAACAGAGAACAACTACCAAAACAAATGCCCAGGCAGCCTGTGCTGCTAGGAAAGAAAGAAGAAGGGAAGAAAGAAGAAATATGGAAGGAAGGAGTTGTGGTAGCTGGGAAGAAAACGTAGGACAGTGGGAAAGGTTGGAGGCAGCCTCACCAGGTTGAGAGGAGATCCGCCATGTTGAGGACATGGTTGAGGAGAAAGACGCAGGTGAAGAAGTTGGGCTGGTTTTGGCTGTGGAGGGTGCAGAGGACTCTGTTACAGGTGACTCTCTTGGAGCACTCATTGTCAGGGAAGACACCTTGGGCCATAGGGTTGTGGGTGTTGGCTTGGGACTGGTTGTCAAGGCTGATGTGGAGGAGACTGTGGAAGTAGCAGTAGGTGGCAGCCGGGTGCTGAGCGGGCTGCTGGGGACAGGCACAGAGCTGGGACTTGGAGACATCCTTGTGTGGGGAACTTCTGTGCTGCTTGTGGTGATGGCCTCTGTGGAGACAGGGGTCTTGGAAGTACTGCTGGCAGAGGTGGTGGTCGTGGTCTTCTGTGTGGTCAGAGGTGTCACGATGTGTGGCACGGTTGTCTCTGTGTGAGTGAAGGCTGCAGAGAGGAAAGCACAGGTCTACTGAGGGTGACAGGGTAAGAGGGGAAGGCAAAGGCAGTGGGTGGAAGTCCAGGGCTCTGCGCGCGTGCAGGGGAAGCAGAGTCTTGCTGTACAGAGTCTTGCCAGGCAAGAGGGGAAGAGTGAGTCTTTGTCTTGAGACAAGGGGGGGGGCACAAAATCACAAAATGAAATATACAACCTTTAGAATCAATTTTAAGTAATGTTTAGTTTGATGGCTTTGTAACAGTAGTAATGGAAAATTACTGAGGTGCATGATTCAAAGAAAAAAACAATAGAGTTTAGCTAGAGAACATATGAGAATTCTTGTATAAGATAAACTGTTGTAGCTTTAGGACTTTATGACCTTAGTACAAAATGAGTGTAAGAAAAACAGGCTAGAAGAACAGGACGTAAGGATGAGGACTATCTGGAATGGCAGGGGGGCAGGATGGGCTGCGGTTAAACTAACTGGTAAGTAGAAGGATGATTGTTATGTCTATGGTGTAAACGAATCAATTAAGCTGGTATAAGCATCTACTGCCGTGCTTCGAAGGCTGCCAGATGTGATGAAGGCTTTTGGAAGTAAACGACCCTCAGGGACCACCACCACATTTTTATACGCATGCAGGGAACTTTCTGGAAAATGATGTAATTCATACATAACCTCATGAACATGTATGTATGCCCAGCGGCTATATAAGGACGGCTTGTGTAACAATACAGGGACACACATTAGGAGGAGCTACCCCCCGTGTCTCTCAGCACCGCAATAAAGAATACCTGCTTGTCAACTTAAAACTTCGTTGGCAAGTTTGTTTCTGGAGTTTTCTCCGAATCAGTCTTCTGCCCTCCTCCTCCAACCCAGCATGTGCCCCAAAACAGGGGGACAAAGATAACACCTAAAGGTGCCTTCCATCAAGCAAACACCCCCTGCCTCTCCAGGGAGAGAAGCATCTCCAAATGTGTGTATTTCCCTTGAGGGAACAGGCACAGTGTAACTACTGCCCCCTGCAGACCAGAGGCCAGGCTGTGTGGGAGAAACCTGTGCCCAATGGCCAATACCGAAGCTGGCCATCGCAAAGTACTGATGCCAATGAAAGCAGGAATGGAGGGCAATCACAAAAACAAACGCAGTAGCCTGTGCTGCTATGATGGATGGCAGGTAGGAAGAATGGAAGTGTGGGTGGGAGGAAGGAAGGGGGCCTAGGAGAATTGAAGGTTGGGTGGGAGAAAGGAAAAACAGAGGGGAGGACGGAGAGAGAGACGGAAGAAAAGGTAGTAGGAAGGATGGAAACATAACAGATTGGAAGGTAAATCAGAGAAGTGCTGAGGGCAGGAGTGAGCCTTACCAGGCTGAGAGGAGATCCGCCATTTTGAGGACACAGTTGAGGAGAGGGTAGATGCAGGTGAAGACATTGGGCTGGTTTTAACTGTGGAGGGTGCAGAGGACTCTGCTGCAGGTGACTCTCTTGGAGCACTTGTCGTTGGGGAAGACGGCTTGAGCCATAGGGTTGTAGGCGTTGGCTTGGGACTGGTAGTTGGAGCTGATGTGGAGGAGATTGTGGAACTAGCAGCAGGTGGCAGCTGAGTGCTCAGTGGGCTGCTGGGGACAGGAGACAACCTTGGAGATGTCCTGTGTGGGACTTCTGTGCTGCTTGTGGTGATGGCCTCTGTGGAGACAGAGGTCTTGGAGGTGCTGCTGGCAGAGGTGGTGGCGGTGGTCTGCGTGCTCACAGGTGGCATGATGTGTGGCATGGTTGTCTTTGTGTTTGTGATGGCTGCTGGGAGGAAAGCACAGGTCTATTTAAAGTGACAAGGTAAGAGCATGTGAGTGAAGGGTGTTGAGAGGAAAGCAGAGGTCAACTGAGGGTGACCAGGTATGAGTGGAAGGCAAGGCAAAGGCGGTGGGCAAATGTCCCAGGGTAGGAATGTACAAGAAAGTCAGCCTCATTACGCATGGTGTCTTTTGGGGCAATAGGAAGGCTGGGCTTCGGTTTCTTCCCTAAGCCTCCCCATTCTGCTTAGACCCATCCAGGACCAATGTGTGTGCTGGTCAGCAGTGGGTTGGTCCTAGCTGCATGTGAAGTGCTCAACATCTGCTCTCTGACTTCCCCATCAGCAGGAATGGGGAAAAAATCAGAAGTGCAGAAGAAAAAACCCCCACATGCATCCAGATACACTCAGATTTCAGAACTGAAGATACCAAAGAAAAACAAACTGAAACCCCCACAAGGTGCAACAGGAATCACCACATTCCCAAAGAGACCAAAGCTCAGTCAGTCTCCCAGCAATGGGTATGGCGTTCTTGGTATGGAGGATCAACTTGGCCCCTCACTTTGCCTCAGGATCCTGGCTGTGTGAACAACCAACACTTTGCCCACCATTTAACCACATTTTAACAGACAGGAGAAGAAACAGAGAAAACCTGGATGCTGTGCAAGCACTCAGCCACACCTAAATCACTTGCGTGCTATCAATGCTGATGTGGGCACACATCTTTAACACAGCACCAGACAACCTGCTGTAAAAAATATTAGTTCCATCCCAAAGTCAGTCCACCAGGTCCCAAGCTGACCAAAGGCGGAGGGAATAGATGGCTAATATCCAAAACAGATGTGCAAGTGCCTCATAGTTCATAAGGGGAAGGAAGAAAGGATGGAGGGATGGATGGAAGCAAGAAAAACAGAAAGAAAGCAAGAAAGTAAACATGAAAGTTGGGAACAGAAGTCAGGTAGTGAGAAGAGTAGGAAGGAGCCATACCAGGCTGAGAGGAGAACCGCCATGTTGAGGACACGGTTGAGGAGGGGGAAGAAGCAGGTGAAGGCATTGGGCTGGTTTTAGCTGTGGAGGGTGCAGAGGACTCTGTTGCAGGTGACTCTCTTGGAGCTCTCGTTGTCAGGGAAGACAGCTTGGGCCATAGAGTTGTAGGTGTTGGCTTGGGGCTGGTGGCTGGGGCTGATGTCGAGGAGACTGTGGAAGTAGCAACAGGTGGCAGCCAGGTGCTCAGTGGGCTGCTGGGGACAGGAGACAACCTTGGAGATGTCCTTGTGAGTGGGACTTCTGTGCTGCTTGTGGTGATGGCCTCTGTGGAGACAGAGGTCTTGGAGGTGCTGCTGGCAGAGGTGGTGGCGGTGGTCTGCGTGGTCAGAGGTGGCATGATGTGTGGCATGGTTGTCTTTGTGTGTGTGACGGCTGCTGGGAGAAAAGCAGAGGTCAATTTAAAGTGACAAGGTAAGAGGGGAAGGTCAATGATACAGGCACTTTTGTGGTAGAATCTTCGTGCTAGATTATGGGCAAGTAGGTCAGAAGCAAATTTTGCACTTTTTTTTTTTCCTTAGATGAATGAACATGGCCATGACTCCCAGTATGTCTCATCAAATCCTGCTGCTTCTGAGATTTGCAGGCTGGTGATGGTTTTTAAATTTGCCATGTAGCAATTTGCCTCTGTCTGATTCTTCATAGAGTTCTTGATACAGGAAGAGGTATTTCTACTTTCATGTGCGATCCACTGGTTTACAGGTAGTTTATAATGTGCCTGCTTCAGACTGTGCTGGAAAGGATGCATGGGAGAGCCAAGGCTAGTGAAGCTACAAGCATTGGCCATGGATGTCTCAGCTCTCTCCTGACCAGAGCACTCACCTGTTACTACTTTACTAGTTGGAGTCCTAGCTCTTGTTGGCTCCCTTGCTACAAAGAAAGGGACGAGAGAAAAGAATGGTTGAGTCTTGGGAAAGAGTCTAGGCAAAGCATTTTGTGGCATCTCTTTCAAGGAGGCTGTTCTAGTCAACACCAAGGCAACCCAGGCATGTGGAGCCCTATCAGTCTAAGTGGGATGACTTTAGTCTGGAATTGAGCATACACCTTCTTGCCCACCCTCCACTGTTGAATCTTTTGCACACAGGCACAGCACAGGTAAGGGGATGGCATTTGTTGACCCACATTTTCATGGCTGTGTCAGGGCCTGGACATCCTTTGGATGGAGAACTTGCCTTGTGTTCTGTCTCTCACCCAAAACTGTCCTGAGGTGAAAACTGGATATATGTTTCCAGTTTCACTGCCTTCTACTTCCCCCATTGTGCACTATCAGGGCACCACCGTAATTGGAGAGAGTGTATGTTAGCTTGTCTCTAATTGCTAGTTGTAGGGTAGGAACTCACGCATGACTGCACCCTGACACCTCTGTGCCCCAGAACCAAACCCTTGAAGTAGTAAGGGAAGAAGATGCAGTTGGGGTCATGTGTGGGCCAGTCCCCAACACCTGCCTGGAACCCAGGAGTCCTGTGGCAAAAGCAGTGGGAATTAAGAACGAATACCAGAAGCAAAGCCTGTGTGGGATATGCTGCTTAGGAGAGAATGAATGGGTGGATGCTGCAAGGAGCAGCTAGGCTGCAGAAAGGGCAGGAGGGAGCCTTACCGGGATGTGATGGTCTCAACCATGTTGAGGGCACAGTTGAGGAGAGGGAAGAAGCAGATGAGGCTGAGGTGGCAGTTAAAGAGCTGGGGCTCGGAGACATCTTTGTCAGTGGGACTTCTGGGCTACTTGCATGGACGGTCATTCTTGGGACAGAGGTGCTGCTGGTGGATGTGGCAGGGGTGGTCTTCTGCGTGATGTGATGCTGCACAAGGTGTGGCTTTGTTGGTCTTCTGTGGGTGACAGCTACAGAGAGAAAAGCACAGGTTGATCGAGGGTGGCAGGGCAAGAAGGGAAGGCAAAGGAGGCGGGCAGTTCCCAAGTAGAAGGCCCAGAGAGCATGAGTGTGGGTAAGAAAGGCAAGACCAGAACACACTGAGTCTTATTGGGCAAGATGGATAAATGGGCCAATGGCTGGCTTCCACCCCAAAAAATATATGGCAAGAACTGGGCCTGAAGGGTATCTTTACACAATTCAACACCCCCTGCCTCTTTCTGGAGGTCCTGAGGAAATAAAAGCCTCTCTGGATGTGCATGTCTCCCCTCCAAGGAGTTCCAGACTGAGCAAGAACATCATCTGGAAAAGCTGGGGTAAGTGAAGCAGAGTCTTAGGTCAAGGGCATCTCTCAGCTCTCTCTTACTCACCTACTGGGACATGGTAGTGCAGAGTGGTTGCTTGGGTTCCCTCACTCTCTGTAAAGTAAGGAAGAATGGATATAAGTGATGGCTGGAAACTCATAAGGTTCCTAAAGTGGGTTGTGGTACTTTTTCAGAGGAAGCTGTAATTGGTGGCACAAGAAGATTCGGATGTGTGCACCCAAACAGTACTTTGTGGGACACGCTGGGATTGGGAGAGAGTGTACGTGTGCCTCCCACTAGAGTAGACTTCCCCACTGCACACTGTCCCAGCCTCTTGTGTCAGTTGCTAAATTAGTAAATGACTAGTTTAGCAATTCGTGTTGTCATACAGCCATAGAGGAGACTGTCCTTTTTGGCATATGGAGTACCTGACATCCCAAAGTAAAATTTCTTCCTTTATATATTTATTTTTGGGAGACTTTGTTAAAATGGCTAGGGAAACACATATTCTGCCAAGTTTTCAAGAACTTGATCTGAAGCATAGAGAGATTTTGCCTTAATTTGGAGGAAGTGTAAAGTATGACCTCAAAAAGAAATGTTCGGTTTAAAATGATATTTGGACGTCATATGTTTTCTCCATTGGCCAGACACAGAAATTTCAACTTTTATCACACTTCTTCAGTTACTCATGTCCTGTCCAATGTATTTGCAATTTTAAGACAACTAGTAAGAATTCTTGGTTTTTGGTTTGTTTTTTCTTTTAAATCCACTGATGTGCATCTTGTAAATGGTGGCTTCACTTGGCAGATACCAAAAAGTCATATTTACCTTCTGTTGTTAGTTCAGGTTTGCTGAAAGTTGTGATCCGAGATGTGGCTTGAGTAGGTATTGAGGTGGTTGTAGTTTCCTTTTTGATAGTGGTCTTGAAGGGTGGTGAGGTGAACCTTACTTGTTCTGTCTCTGCTGAAGCAGCGGTTGATGAGGCAACAGGCGTAGGCTTTGGTTTAGGGGTCATAGGTCTTTTTGTTGAGGTAGTTATGGAAGGGGAACTGATGGATGTAGTCATGTTTGGTGTGGTAAAAATTGATGTCGTATGTTCTTTTGGAGTAAAGGTTAATAATGTAACATGAGTAATCAATTAATTGAATTTTTATAAATAGATACCTTATAAAGCTACCCATATTCCAGAAACCCAGTCTTTACCCTCAATCTTGTGAATATTTCCTGTGTAATTCTTTATATTCATGTTCTTATAAGCTTGTCAAATCTCTCTCTACTTATATTTGTTTTCTATTGTCTCACATCTTTCTTTGTTCAAATTTGCTGTATTTTTCCTGGGTTTTATATATTTTTTTCTAAGAAGTCAGCTTTTTTGGCCAAAGTCTGTATGGGCTTTGCACAAATGACAATTTATTGGATATTCTCACGTTTCAAATCAGCCACAGATTCAGCTTTCCATAATTTGTACATATAAATTACAAAGCTACATACCATCATACTATAGGACCTTCCTTGTCCCAGTGTACAAATCATCTGTCATAATGGCAGTGTTTGAAATCGTGTTTTGACTGCTATAGGACCTTTTTTTGACTCTGCTTTCTCTGTTAGCCTGGGTCCAGGATGGCTTATTAGTTGAGGTGCATGTTAGTGCTAAGCTACACATTATTACGAGTCTCCACAGCCATAGAATAAAAAATAATTTATGGTGGAGGAATCATCCTCCTGGAAGCAGGACTCTAGAGTCCTAAACAAAGCTGCTGCACTGATACCTGTGTGATTCTGCTTTAGAACCTGCTTACATTATTCGGAGTTAATAGGTTGGGTGCTCCTTGAATATGACTGCATAACTGAACCAGTTGTGGAAAAGAGGCTGAAGTTGAGCTAATAAATCCAGCTGGAGTTGAGCTGGTGCTTTGCTTGTAGAGCTTCTAATGTGCTTCTGGGATGAGGCACAGTGATTTTTGATTGTGTTTTTAACCTAATGTCCATATTCATCCTATTTCTATGCACTTTTGATCTACATTTCTGAACATTTCTGGTTTACAAACTCCTTGCTAGAGCCCTAGTAGGCTTTGCCTACTTCATTATTTGTAGTCTTACATTTAGATATTGAGACAGCTTGCAATGCTTTCTTAGTAGAGTGGTATCTCAACTACGTATAGAGTAAGCCTACTATAATTTAGTTTAGACAGTAACACTAAACCCTACTAGTTGTTGACGTTATTTACTATTATTTATTTTAGACAGTAGCACTAAAAACCCACCAGTTGTTGACATTATTGTGCCATGAGGTGATGTTGGTGAAGTTACTGGAACCGTGATTTTTGAGGTTACTGTGGGATTTGTAGTCTCAATTGGTACAGTAGCTGCAGAAGAAGAAATACTAGGTACCGTTGGTAGGGTACTTGAGGTAGAGCTTCTTGATACTTTAGGCTGCACTGTTGCTACTAAGAGATGAAAAAAGAAAAAAAAAGGATAAATAGTTCTTGATAATCCGTTTATAATACAACCATACAAATAGAAAATTGTTTTCTGAAGTAAAAACACTCTTAATAACTATTAGTAGTAACTACTATTAAATACCTTTTACAGGAAACATTTTAGAGAAGTTATCCATCTATTCCTTTGCTACTATGTGCAGTGAACATATTAAACAGTAAAATGAAGAAAAATGCATAAAGCTTCTGCAGGAATTCGAGTGAATTTGCCATAAATATTTGTGCATAGCAGCAGAGATGGAATTGTATTTTATTATTCACTCAGCTGACAGCATAACATTTTCCTAATACCATCTAACTTTGGAAAAATTAACAGAGTTTATGAAGACAGGCTGAGAAAGCCGGGACTGTTCAGCCTGGAAAAGAGAAGGCAGAGTGGAGACCTCATAGCAGCCTTACAGTATCTGAAGGGGGCCTACGAGGATGCTGGAGAGGGACTCTTCTTTAGGGACTGTAGTGGTAGGACAATGTATAACAGGTTTAAACTTACACAGGGGAAGCTCAGATTAGATATAAGGAAGAAATTCTTTACTGTGAGGGTGGTGAGGCACTGGAATGGGTTGCCCAGGGAAGTTGTGAATGCTTCATCCCTGGCAGTGTTCAAGGCCAGGTTGGACAGAGCCTTGGGTGACATGGTTTAGTTTGAGGTGTCCCTGCCCATGGCAGGGGGATTGGAACTAGATGACCTTAAGGTCCTCTCCAACCCTAACTATTCTATGATTCTAATTTCTAGCAAATTTAAGATCAATATATACAGATTCCTTTCCTGGATGAGGCTATAGGGATTTGGTATGGTCAGTCATGCATTTCCACTAAGACCTTCCTAAAATTGTTGAAATGTTATACGGACAGTCATCACTAGGAATGGTGATGAATTTTTTGTAGAATCATAGAATGGTTTGGGTTGGAATTGATCTTCAGATATCATTTAGTGCAACCACCCTTGCAATGAGCAGGGACATCTTCAACTAGATAAGGTTGCTCAAAGTCCCGTACAGCCCAACATGGAATGGGCCATCCACAACTTCTCTGACATCCTCTTCCAGTGTTTCATCATAGAAAATGTCTATCTAGTCTGAATCTACCCTCTTTTAAGGGTAAAACCATTACCTCTTGTATTATTGCTACAGGCCCTGATAAAATATCTGTCTCGCCTTTCTTATAAGCCCCTTCCAAATACTGAAAGGCCACAATAAGACCTCTGTGGAGCCTTCTCTTCTTCAAGCTGAATAACCCCAACTCTCTCAGCCATTTCTCATAGGAGAGGTGTTCCCTCCCCCTGATCATTTTTGTCACCCTCCTCCGCACCTGCTCCACCAGGTCCATGTTTTTCCCATACTAAGGGCTCTACAGCTGGATGCAGTACTCCAGGTAGTGTCTCACCAGAGAGAAGAGAGGGGCAGAATCACCTCCCTTGACTTACTGGCCCACATTTATTTTGATGCACCCCAGGATACGGTTCATTTTCTGGGCTGTGAACGTACACTGTTGGCTCACATACAGTTTTTCATCCACTGGTAACCCCAAATCCTCTTCAGGGCTGCTCTCAATCCCTTCACCCTCCAGCCTGTACTGATACTGGGGGTTGCCCTGACCCAGGTGCAGGACCTTACACTTGGCCTTGTTGAACCTCATGAGGTTCACATGGACCCACTTCTTGCACTTGTTCAGGTCCCTCTGAACACATCCTAACCCCTCACGTGTGTCATCAACACCACTCAGCTTGGTGTCATCTACAAACTTGGCGAGACTGAACTCAATGCCTCTCTCCATCAGAGACAAGACAGAAGTCCTTATTCAATAACAGAGATATTTTAGAAGTGCCCAAGTACACTCAGGAAACGTTGTCTCATATTTTTTTCCTTCAGACATCTAGCAAATATTTCTGGGTAAATTTTTATGATAATTATGAAACCAAGTTATTTTTCATCATTGCATCTCATGAATGTGAAACTGGTGATGCTACTATGTTATGCAAAAAAGAACATTGCTTACCTTATATACACATATGAAGACATATATCAATGTATAAGTACTAGTTTGGTCAACTACATAAACTAACCTGTTGAAGGTGGAGATGTTTCAGGTGTGGTACTAGTGACTGCATGTCCTGTTATGTAAAGGTAAAACAGGTTATGTATGCAAATGAAAGCATATTAAAAAATTCCAAATAAGGCAAATTTCAGTTTGGATTCAAAGGATTGTGTTAATTAGTGAGATATTCCTGAAAATGCTTAATATTACATGTCTCAGTGGTAAACTTCCCATCGAAGGACTTAAATGACAAAGAAGTCAATATATCTTATAATAAAAATTATTAAGTTCTTGCTACCTTTCTTATGATTTTTCTGCTTAAGGAAGTCTCACTTTTCAGGGATAATGGAAATATGCTTTTTGTTTGGAAATAAGATTAATCATTGGCTAAGATTCTGGTTACACAAGTTAGAATTCTGTACTGTGAGAAAAAAAGTCCTCGGGTGTAAAGTAGTAAACCTCATGAAAATAAACCGTAAGTTAAAATAATATATATATATATAAAAGAAATCTTTAAAAAGACATTTGCTAAGTAAATCCCATTAGCTAGGTCTGATCCTCTTCTATATGTTCTTTTTATGAAAGCTTTTGAATATACCTGAGAGTAACAGCTCTGCTGGGGCAGGCCCTCATGCAGATCAGAACAACGATTCACTTTCAGGAAGACCTCCATTTTTAAAAGCACTCACATTTACAATGAATGTAACTCTTCATCTTGCTAACTGAAATCAGTCAGAATTATCCAACTCTGTATTATAGCATTCCCCACACTAAATCTTCTTCTAATTAGTTCTTTTCATTCCCTTACTTACGACATGTAGTTTTACATACTGGCAACACAGTAATGGGGTTATTTTGAAGGAAACTTATGTTTGGATGAACGTGGATTAATTGAGAGATACTAGGAAAAATACCTTCTTTGAGAATACACAATGTGTTGGTATGTTTTTCCAGTTACTGTATAGAAAGAGAATGAGTATGTATGGGTTGCTGCTTACCACATGGCATACATCTTTTCTTCTCATAGTCAAAGTATTCATCATGAGAGCAGTTGTAACAGCCTGAAGAAAGGGGAAGAGAAGTTTGGTTTACATTTCTCAGAGAGCACCATTTAATTTATACTACTTATAATCTAGTATTTTAAGATGATCAGGGGACTGGAGCACCTCCCGTATGAAGATAGGCTGAGAAAAGTGGGGCTGTTCAGCCTGCAGAAGAGAAGGCTGTGTGGAGACTTCATAGCAGCCTTCCAATACCTGAAGGGGGCCTATAGGGATGCTGGGGAGGGACTCTTCATGAGGGACTGTGGTGAGAGGACAAGGGGTAATGGGTTTAAACTTAAACAGGGGAAGTTGAGATTGGATATGAGGAAGAAATTCTTTACTGTGAGGGTGGTGGGGCCCCGGAATGGGTTGCCCAGGGAAGTTGTGAATGCTTCATCCCTGGCGGCGTTCAAGGTGGGGTTGGAGATAGCCTTGGATGGCATGGTTTAGTGGGAGGTGTCCCTGCCCATGGCAGGGGGGGTGGAACTCTATGATCTTGAGGTCCTTTCCAACCTAACTATTCTATGATTCTATGATTTCTGTTACTAAAAAATGGTATTGATTGAATGAGATAAGCATTTCCACTGTCATCCTCAGAAGAAGAATCTGTCCACATAGTAATTCTTTTGCTTTCTCCAACTATATCCATTTGCCTAATAAAAATATTAACTGCTCTCTCCATGTTTTCTTACCTAAGTACAGCATATTCTTATTATATGGTGCAAGCCAGAGAATTTCTCTTCATAATAGGCTGAGCTCAGTGTAAAGCTAGATGTAGTACAGGTACTGAATTGATTGCATATTTAAAGCAGAAGTTGTAAGGTAAAGGTCAGCAAAACTGCTTTAAAGGTAGCATCAATTAGAGTATCACTATTTAACTGTGGTATGTCTGTTTTTAAAAACAGCATTGAAAACAATTACTATGTTATTGCTTCCTTGTTTACACTAGTATAGCTTATTACCTTCAATGTTGACATATTTGTAGTTTTGATTTGGACAATTACAAGGCCTGTAATGCCAGGTGCAGTTGTCATTGTTGTAGCCATAGGAATAAGCATCACCATTTCTTTTTTTTTTATGAGAGTTGTAATACTCACAATAAACAGCTGCAAAAGGTAAAAGCAAGAGAGAAATCAGAATTTTTCTAATTAACGACATGTTATTTTCAAAGAACTAAAGGGAGGACAAAGTTTTGTCATTTAAATTATTAGCTTCAGATGTAAATTGAAATTTACGCTGAAGTAAAGTCAGTTTTGTTTTTTTAAATGCACTATGAAAATATTTCTACTATTTTTAATGCATAATATAGTGGAATGTTGAGAAGAAATCATCAAAGATAACTCCAGCACTGATTTATAACACTCATCCTCTTTTTCCCTCCATATACGGTGTTCTGGAATGCCTTGATACCTTTTTCCTGTTTTACAGTGTTCCAGCCAACACAGCTGTCTTGATTTCCTTTCCGTTCACACAGAAGGTGATTTCACCATAGCTAAAATGCAATATTATCTTTTTCAATTTCATACTCCTTTGGCTGAGAAACTGATATTTCACTATGCAGTAGTAGCAAAGGAAACATTCTGCCTTCCATAACCACATTATTTTCTCTTTCATCCATGGAAAAAGAAATCCAATATTTTGGTTAGTTTAGCATAAGTGAAAACTACAGGTTCCAAAACCTAGTTGACTGAAGTCAGCTATTTGCCCATAAAGAAAATGCAAATTTGGAGGTGCTTATTAAGCAATTACCTATGCTGCCATATTAATATACTCACAGTTAGAATAATAATCTCTTCAACTTTTTTAAAGAGAGCTTGAAGAAACTTACGACAGAACTCAGGGGTCCTCCAGTCAATGCAGATACCTTTATCTAAGCATGCCATGGCATATACTGCAATGGCATCACACATGCATTCACAGTCCCCTCCAATGTCACAACCACAGGAGTCTCGAACACAGGCCTCATAATAGGGCATACGATTCACCTGCATTGGAACAATGAAGTAACTAATTTCTTAGGATTCATCTGTGCCTATTTGTTAAGAAAGTGTTTTTCCCCAAGCTAAACAATAGATGTTCCATTAAATGAGAGTAACTGGTACTTCCTCTGAACGCTTGTCAAAGCAATTACAATCCCACTTCATACAAATCATTTTAGCAAGAACCTAGGTGTCTCCACATTAACAATAGAAACTGATCATGCTTTGCCAGAATATGTATTTCTAAATTCTAGTCCTGAATGTATTACGCATAGTCAGCTTAGAAAACACCCAGAACCCTCACATCCACTCAGACACAAGTGTCTGTCAGCTGTACACCCTCTGTGGATATGCATGAGCTTTGCAGCATTATCCACATTTCTCACTTGTTTTCGCCTCCTGAAAATGGAGCTGTTCCTTCAGAAGGCCTGTTTATAATGAACTATGCAATACTTTTATTTCCACAAAGTGGGTAACTTTAAACAAATAGGAGGGATGATGGTATCTTGCTCTTGGGTTGATCTGCATCTTTTAAGTGATACTGTTGATTTAGTCATAATAAAGGTTTTCAGGCCTTTCTTTAATTCTATTTTCTAACAGAGGCTAAATGGTTTCAAAAGAGTAAACAGTGCATTAATCAGTATCAGGCATCATCAACAGACTGACTAATTTCTCATACTTAAGCCTTCATTCTTTTTTCACTCAGATATTTTTGACTTATCAGTTAATGCCATACTTAAACTTTGTGATTACAAAAAGGCCAGTGAAGTGCAAATAAAAGGATGAAAGGATTAATGTAAATGAGGGCCACAATACATTATATATATAGTATTAAAATACATTGTGGAAGAGAAAATAAAGTATTGGAGCGTGAGCTTTTTGGAAGAATACAGATTATGCCTATAAATAAAAAGAAGGCCAAATCAATTCTTACCTTATTGTGACAGGCAGAAAAGACTTGGCTGTTGATGATGGAACACGTCTTTTCTGCCCATGCTTTACGATAAGGGTTCTTGCTACAGGGGTCCACTACAAAGTATACATCCCCACAGAGAGGATTCTCTTTCCAAGAATTGACAAATTCCAATTCATTTGATGCTACATACTTGCTTCGAGTTTCAAAATCATCCTTCATATTGCCATTGTAGTTCCCACACAAACCGCATATAGTTTCCTAGATTAAATGAAAGCAGCAATGTCAGTTCAACAAGTTATAATTACTTGCTTTCCCTTTTGATTACTAATAATTTCCTATGCTTTAGTAGTGAATGTGATCTATAAATACTCTCTCATACATTCTTAGCATCTTGTGCATGAGATTTTGTTCATCATTGGATGAATGTGCTTCTCCACTAAACTGTAAACTGTCCTCATTTGGAGATGCAATTCAACCATGCAGGCGTATAAAATACAAGCACTTAGCTCAAGAATTTCCTGAATGTAGTCCGGTAATCACTTAAAAATCAACCTTTAGTGAGAAATCTCTGCTGTTTTGGAGATAAGGATGAAAATGAATTTCTAGTAGCACCTCTGACAAACTTTTGCCATCACAGAGTCAAGACAACCTTCATCAATGTGCAGTTCAATCTGAACTGAAGGACAGTCTACTGGCCATGTTATTCTGCAATACCTGTGTTTCTCTGGAGATTTTGATGAAGAAGTTCATGTGCTTATTCCAGATAAGAGTCATGTTGTATTTTCCTGGGATAATGACATCAAACATCAGATGAAGAGCATTCTTTTTGACATTATATTGTACTCCAGGATTTTCTCCAGATATAGTGAAGGTTTCATCTCGCAGTACGAATGTCAAATTCTGAAATAAATTTTATCTATTTATCTGGACATTATAACTGATTCAGTTTCAGTATTACCCTCATGCTACGTCATACTGCCGAAGATCAGATGCTATGGTACTACAAACTGTCTTGACATTCCCACTGTCAAAAAGTCATGGCAGCTAGGTGAAGTCCCTGAATGACTGGAAAAAGGGAAACATCGCACCCACTTTTAAAAAGGGTAGAAAGCAGGACCCTGGGAACAACCAACCTGTCAACCTCACCTCTGTGGCTGGGAGGATCATGGAACAGATCCTCCTAGAAGTCCATGTTAAGGCACATGGAGGAAGGGAGGTGATTTGAGACAGCCAGCACGGCTTCACCAAGGGCAAGTTCTACCTTCTATGATGGAGAGCCTACACCAAGAGGACACGGGAAGTACTATGGACGTCATTGATCTGGACTTCTGTACGGTCTTTGATATGGTCCCGCACTACATTCTTCTCTCTAAATTGGAGAGATATGGATTTGGTGCATAAAGAATTGGCTGGCTGGTCACATCCAGAGAGTAGTGGTCAACAGCTCAAAGTCCAGATGGAGATCAGTGATGAGTGACATCCCTCAGGCATCTGTGCTGGGACCAGTAGAGTGTAATATCTTCATTAGTGACATACACAGTGGAATTGAGTGCACCCTCAGCAAGTTTGCTGATGACACAGAGCTTAATGGTGCAGTTGACACACCTGAGGGATAGGATGTCACTAAGAGGGACCTTGACAAGCTCAAGAAGTGGGTCCATATGAACCTCATGAGATTCAGCAAGGCCAAGTGTAAGGTCCTACACCTGGGTCAGGGCAACCCCCAGTATCAGTACAGCCTTGGCAGGGGGAATCAGTATCTTTGTACTGGCTTTTTGAATGGCTCCACATATGCAGGAAGTCTGGGGACTGAAACATTGACATGACAATTGCAGAGAAAGAAGTGATGGCAATTCCTACTAAACCTGAAGTTCTAGGCATAGCACACTGTTTCACTTCCAAGACATCACTTCAAAGATACAGCTAAAGCTTCCAAAGGGGCAGCAAACATGGGCTTAAAATATTCAGCTGGATAAACGGCAGAATGAAGATCTTACCCCAAGGTAAATGCTGATGGATCTTGAACACGTAACCCCTGATTTCCCACAGATGACATTCTCAGTAACAATTTTGAAAGAGGAAACCGGTCTATTAACACTGCAGCCATCCTAAAAAAAATCCAACAAAACAAATGTCAAAAAGCACAAAATCCCAACAGTCTTCCAACTTAAAACAGAAATAAAAGTAAAGAAAGCTTAAAGTATCGTGACTGATTCCGCCCGTTCTGGGAGGTGATGACCTCTGATTTTTTACTCAAACTGAAATCATTTCCCTAAAAGTTATAATTAGCTGGTACAGAATAGGTATATATCAATGACTTTTTAAACATGTTATTAAATCTAAAATTGGTTGTAATTGCATGAGAAAAAACTGTGTTTTGAGAACTAAAGTCTCTTCATCTAAAGTATTCAAATAAGCAGAAAATATAAAAACAGTGTTTATAAAGATTCAAGGCTCTCTATTGAATATAGATGCATCCTAGGATATTTTCATTAGCCATTTAAATCAAGCTATTTCTTGATGCTGAGATACTGCCAAAATAAGCAGTAAGAGTCAGATTACCATAGCTAATATGTATTCACAGTTGCCATCAAACACAAAACGCTGCCCATCAAAAGTGGTGATATGGCCTTCTCCGTACAGATTACACGTTGAGGAACACACTGATTTCTGAACACATTTCCATTTGCCTTTTTTGCAAGTGCTGGGAGTAAGAAGAGAAACCATACTCAGATTTCAAAGAAATGCTGTGTTAACCTGCTTTTTGTTATATATATATGCACTTTTACAGATAAGATGATCATTTCATTAATTCGTGTACACTGTGACCAAGTTACAATTAATATAAGAACCATAAGTTATGGATTTTCTAGAAAATAAATTCAAGATAAAGAAGAAATCTTAAGTCATTTTTGCTTTCTTCTTTCATGAAAGAAAGAATACAAAACTCATTCATTTTTGCTCTCGCTGAGAACAGATGTCCCTGTCCTGTGTAGTTTGTATAGTAGTGTTTTTTTAATACTAGATTAGTAACTGGGAATGAGAAAAAATACATTGAGAATGCTGCTAAAGAGATGGAAACAAACTTTTGGGGGGGTTTCTTTTCATCTATGGAAAAGAAGGATGATTGTGCTCTCATCTTTATTTAGGTGGAGCTGTTAATCCTTGACGTTATATAGTTTACAGTCACAGGCCCTACTGGATGCCCTTATTCCTGGATATGCATACGGCAGAAATTATCCCTGAAGCACATACCATGACTCTTTTATCTATACATATAGACTGTAAGATACTAAGATTCTCTTTATCACCTTTGTGTTTTGTTACTGTATTCCTTCCATTCAGCTGTTGCCATTTCCTACTCTCCTGTCAACTAGACACTGTAGTTGTACAGTTTAGCGAAGCAGAGATTCCACAGTGGAAAACTGTATTTCTTACCAGATGTCGCATTCAGTTTGGATCTGTTCACCCTTTCCATAAGCAAGACCACCATATTCACATGGACACTCCTCAGCTGGAACACACCTGCCATCAGGATTTTCATATAGCCCATCAGCACAGACACAGCCTGATTCACATTTAGTAGGTATCTGGTAAAGAGCAACAGATTGCAACATGAAATGTGAGATGCATTTTATCTTGTGATATCTATGTGAATGGTGTCAAGAGTGAAACTGTGCCAAGTTCTAGTTTTGACTTGATTTCAGTTTTGTGATTTTCCTCATACTAATATACTAGTCAATTGAACTAGTTTCACTGAAGTTGTACTATACCTGCTGTGTAAGGTATTAAACATACTTGAAGAGTCCCCTTAATTTTCACCAATCTTTCAGAGTACAACAGAAGTTCCTTTATACCAAGGAAGCTTATTACAGTTCTTCCAATTACTCTACTTCCTGAATGAAAATCCTATCAGAAGTCCACCTAGCCTAAATCTCCTGCATCCTGTGACCATCAGCAACACACAGTTGGGAAAGAATAGGACAGGAAGCATAAACTTCATGCTCTATCAATTTCCAGTGACATGCAGCTTATGCAGTACCTGAGTCAGAGATGATAGCCATGCAGCTAAGAATTCTTAATGGATTTTTATTCTGTTCAATTAATCAAATTTAATTTGTTAATTTATGCAATTTAATTCTTTTAACCACTTCTTGACTATATGTAAATTTTTAGTGTCTAGTCTGTGGAAAGAAGTCTGAAGTTTAACTGTATATTACGTTAGAAGAAGTATCTCCTTTCATTTCACTAGTAGGAACATTAGAAGGAACATAGGTTCCAAATAACTGGAACATTCTTTCTCAAGAGGATAAATATCGCAGAGCTGTGAAACTCACACATTCAATTCCAGTAGCAAGCATCTGACAGGTAGGGGCACATGCAGCTCCATACTTGTTTTCTAAACTGTCGGAACATGATATATATTTCTTAGGAGCTTTGCAGCTTTCTAGGAAAAAGGAAGAAAAACAAACATTGCAGAGATTGTGAAGTAGCAATTTTACAACATGTGGAAAAAGAATATGTTTCTAAGTAAACCATATCAGACCCATACCTGCTGGATTTTGAGGTCTGCCTGCGCAACTTAACCTTCCATTAATGCAGTAGCTGGGGAGGGGGAAAAAAAGGCATTTCAATACAATTTGCTCCTAAGAAAGCCATTTTAATTTTTTGTGAAGTGGCTTCATGTTTCTTACCATTGGAAGTGTTTCATTTGTTACTAGCTCCTCTGCATCCTTCAAAATCGAATGAGTCAACTTGTCTTTTTACATTTTGTAGTATACAGTAACATCAGTTTTGAAAGTGAATAGTAAGCCATTCACGATTATGATGGCCTATCAAATAATTCTTGAGGCTTGTATATAGCTGTCCAGATGCTGCTGTTTGCTGTTGACAAAATCTCCTACCAGGAATAATCAGATCTTACGTATTATTTTCTACTTTTTTTCCTTAACATTGCCAAGCTTAAGGTAAGTCAAATGCTTTTTGTTCATTTAAGAATCTTTCTATTTGAGGAAAGGGCAAAAATGATTTCTTAAAAAATGGACCTTTAGTATTAAAAGTAAGGGAGACTGTACAGGAACTGAGTTAATTTTCTCTGTAGCAGCTTGATGGTGCTGTTTTGGATTTGTGACCGAAACACTACCGATAGCATGATGTTGTCTCAGTTATTGCTGAACAGGGTCAAGGCCTTCTCTGCTTCTCACACTGCCCCAACAGTGAGTAAGCTGGGAGGGGACATAGTCAGGACAGCTGACCCAAACTGGCCAAAGAGAGATTCCATACTATACAACATCATGCTCAGCAATTAAAGCATAGGTAAAGAAGGAGAAAGAAGGGATGTTCAGAGTTATAGTGCTTGTCTTCCCAAGTAACCATTATGCATGACAAATTCAAGTTTCCTGGAAATGTCTAAATATCTGCCTGCCGAGGGAAAGTAATGAATTAATTCCTTACTTAGCCTTCATTATGCATGCTGCTTTGCTTATTAAATAAACTTCTTTTTGCTTATTAATAATAAAGTTATTGAACTGTCTATCTCAACCCACAAATTTTCTTGCTTTTGCCCTTTTAATTCTCTTCTGCATCTGGCTGAAGTGGAGTGAGAAAGCAGCTATGTGGTACGTAGCTACTTACTGCCATTAACCCTCAATAGAGACACATGAAGATCCCTTGTCTCCATTTTCAGTGTGTTAATCTTCAAACTTGACACACTTACCAAGTAATTCCACCAGTTATTATTGACTGGTCAGGCAAGATGTACTTTCTATCTTCTAAATAGCAAGGACAATAAGATTTACGAACACACTCATTCTTGTGGTTCAAGTACAGTCCTTGAGGACAGTGGCAACCTTCAATAGGGATGTCAGTTGGATGACACTCCAAGGCTCGGTTTGAGAGTGACAAGCATGTCCTGTCACATGCCTGAGTGTGGTAGCTGAATGTTTGATTGCCAGTACAAGTAATAGCTGTTAAACAAGACAAGAGTGTATGTTAGACTTCATTTACTTATCCTCTTCCTTGTGAAAGATAACTATGCTCCTAATGTGTTGCTTATATTGTGTCAACAGCTTCAATACTTAATGCTTCCTACTGATTCTCTTCCTGTGGATGTGGAGCTCTAGCAAAAAATATTTCAGACCAGGGCTTAACCACAACTATGTAGCTGTTTTGAAGTTTTATGAAGGTTAAATACCTTACTGCTCCTTTGTGCATCTTGGAATAAAATAATGCAAAGAGAAGCTTTGCAGAAATACCAATATATTTTTGAGTAACTGTGAAACCTTTGCCTATGTTTAAGTTGCATAACAACAAATCCCATCTGCAGAACTTTTCCTAGTTCTTTCTTATCTTAAGATACAGTACAGCTTTGTTAATCTCTCTATTCCATCATACAATTTTCAAGTCGTGGAAGCATTCACATGCTCACCTTAGAGCATATGAGTTATCTCATATAATCCTTTTTTGAAACAGACTAGAGGGTACTCAGTAATTGGACGTCTGTTATCCCATTTCTGCCTTTTCTCTCTGTTATTTCTGTTCACGACTTTCCCCATTACTATTAAGATGATTTGGACACTGTTTAGAATACTGTTTTACCATTTATGGCTCTGTTATGACACATTGGTGAAACCAGCAACTCCTAGGAATATGGGTTTTATACCTGTTGTTTGGCAGACTTGAGCAATAAGTAGTTTTTTTCTAATGACTGGCAAGTAGTTTTAAAATACATTTTTGCTCTTATTCAGTTTTTTTTGTCTAGGTAAATCAAACATGGGAATATTCTAAATGGAAACAGATAGACCTGTACGCATGCATTCATCTGATGGTAACTATAAAGAATTGGTTCAGTGACTTACTACAGTTGTCCATACTGTTTCTCCAGTTCTCAAGGATTAAACCCATTGAACTACATGTTCGTGCATATGATCCCAGAGCAGAACAAATGTAAGGAAAGGTCTCTTCATAATTACAGGCCTGGTAGACACATCTCTGAAACCCAATACATGGAGAAAACTCTGTTACTAGGGAGCAGACATTTAGAAGTGCTAAACCCTGGAGGTATTTAAAAGCTGTGTAGATCTGTTATTTAAGAACATGGTTTAGCAGTAGGCAGTGTCAGGTTTAAAGTTGGACTCAATGATCTTAAAGGTCTTTTCCAACCTAAATGATTCTATGCTGACTTGTAAAGGTAAGTTAGGCAAAATACATATTATTGCATAATAACTGATGAAAAAGATTGACATGAATAAAACATACTCAGTACCTAAAAAATGCCTTTGTTTATCCACTGCTTTTCATTTTATTTTTCAAAATGTTATGTGGAGATTGGCAAGTAGAATGAGCTCAATTATGCATATGGGAAAATCAATATTTTGCATATTTAAAGTTGTCGATGTGGAGAAGTGAAGCTTGAGCAAAAATATCTCCTGACTCATACGGATGGCACTGGCGCCTATTGCAGACTTTTAGTGTGGTAGAGGAATGACTTTCAAAAACACAGTTCCTCAGCTTCTATGCACTGCTGATCCAAATGAGTGGGATACTTTATATTAGGATGTTTTGATGCAAATTTGGACTCCCTCTGTACAACGTCTATTATAATTTCCTACCTTGTAGAAAGGAATAGGGTTCACCACAGCATGGCATTTCTCAAACACTGTACCCTTCTTGGTAAGAATGGAGCAATGAGTCTCAGCAGATATTTCTAATGAAAGTAAAATGTGGACATTAAACAGGAAAAGTTAGGAAAAAGGAAAATAATAAAAAGGAAATTGAAAAAAAAAAAAAAGTCTGGACACACCACTCTAGCTCAGCTTTTGGCAATGATGGACGGAACAAAGGGGCAGCTTCGTAGCTTGTTAGCTTGCAGACTATAGTTTAGACTATACTTCCGCTCAAACAGCTCAGTAGAGCTTTTTGGTTTGTTAAGCCAACAGCAATAGAGACTTGAGAAAGCAAAAATTTCATTCACAGCACTTCTGAGCAAGACTAAGACATCCATGGACATTGCAATTTCACTGGAATATCACCAAATCCTCTCATTCATAATCTCAATCCCAGATCTCTAGATCTATGCTATATAAGCATACATATACTAGATAGGCTGAGAAAGTTGGGGCTGTTCAGCCTGGAGAAGGGAAGGCTGCATGGAGACCTCATAGCAGCCTTCCAGTATCTGAAGGGGGCTTATAAGGATGATAGGGAGGGACTCTTCAGTAGGGACTGTAGTGACAGAACAAGGGGTAATGGGTTAAAACTTAAACGGGAAGTTCAGGTTAGATATAAGGAAGAAGTTCTTTACTGTGAGGCTGGTGATGCACTGGAATGGGTTGCCCAGGGAGGTTGTGAATGCTCTATCCCTGGCAGTGTTCAAGGCCAGGTTGGACAGAGCCTTGTATGACATGGTTTAGTGTGAGGTGTCCCTGCCCATGGCAGGGGGGTTGGAACTAGATGATCTTAAGGTCCTTTGCAACCCTAACTATTCTATGATTCTATGTATCCTAGACATCAGAAATGTCTTGTTAGTGACAGAATTTGTGATGTTCAATTGTCTCAGCCTCTGCTTCTCTCAAACTCTCTCATTTCCTTGGTATAGGCTTACAGAAGAGTCAGACAAAGCTGGCTCGAGAGATTAGTTACAACAGGGCCATCTACTTACTGTTCAGTTGACTCAAAGCACACGGGTCAGTATCTCTCTCTAAAGCAGGATGGCAATTTCCTGCCCTCCAGGAATCTACGAACAAGGAGGCTGTCCCTTCAGTGATATCCATGCTAGTCATGAAGTCATCTGTAGTGTCTCCATTGTAATTGCCACACAAACCTAATAACATTAGAAATGCAAGGGACGGGGGAAAATTAAATAATGTACACAATGGTCTATGTTTCATTCTATAATAGTGAGAAAATGGATTCAAAAGTTCTATATGGAGTGTCAATGAATACTATCAGTCAAGCAGGCAGAGAATCTTGATTATCTACACATTCAGTCACTGAGCCTCCGTCTCTTGAAGTTAAGACTGCCCACTTCAGTGACAAATTCGTAGAGAAGTTTTTGTCTTGTTTTTAGAAAAAAAGGCTTTTTTGGTGTTTTTAAATCATGTGATTGAGGAAGGCCATGAAATACTTTCGCAGTTACAAGTTTTCTTATGTGTATAATATCTGTAAAGACAAAGAATATACATTTAGATTTTTTCAAATGCCTCTCTGTAATTCCCCACAGACAATTAGAATGCAGGACATGCCTTTGTGGCTAATGTTGCTGTGGAATAAAAATAAACATCTCCATCAGGTGCTGAGAAGCTTTTAAATTCTTACGCTCATTGTCTTTACAGGCTTGCCAGACAGGTCAAGGATGCTTTAAACTAGATGTGTTGGGGGAGGGGGGCATCATTCCATCCCAACACACCCAGTCGGTTGCCAGCACCTACAGTAAACGTTTGGAGCAATGTAGAGATATTCCAGCTGCTCCAGCCAATGAGCCGGCTTCAATTGGATCTCGGCTCAATTGCCTCTACACAAATGCCCGTAGTATGGGGAACAAACAAGAGGAATTAGAGATGTGTGCACATCTACGGGGGTATGATATCATAGGCATCACAGAAACATGGTGGGATGGCACCTATGACTGGTGTGTTGGAATGGAAGGTTACAGGCTCTTTAGGAAAGACAGGCCCGGCAGACAGGGATGGGGAGTTGCTATTTATGTTAGGGATAGGCTGGAGAGTATGGAACTCTGTCTGGGGACAGGTGAGCAGTCGACAGAGAGTTTGTGGGTCAGGGTTAAAGGGAGAACAGCGATGGGTGACATTACTGTGGGGATCTGTTACAGACCGCCTGACCAAAGGGACTTGCTGGACGAAGCGCTCCATAGGCAGATAGGAGCAGCCTCACGCTCGCAGGCCCTTGTTCTCATGGGAGACTTCAACCACCCTGATATCTGTTGGAGGGATGGTACGGCCCGGCACAAGCAATCCAGAATGTTCCTCGATTGCGTGGAAGACAACTTCCTTCTGCAAGTAATAGAGGAGCCGACAAGGAGAGGTGCCATGCTTGACCTCGTCCTCACCAACAGGGAAGGGCTGGTTGGGAATGTGACGCTCCAGGGCAGCCTTGATTGCAGCGATCACGAGATGGTTGAGTTTGAGATCCTCAGGACAGTGAGAAGAGCGTGCAGCAAGCTCACTGCCCTGGACTTCAAGAGAGCAGACTTTGGCCTCTTCAGGAACCTGCTCAGTAAGGTTCCATGGGATACAGCCCTAGAGGGCAGGGGGGCCCAAGACTGTTGGTTGATATTCAAGGATCACCTGCTGCAGGCTCAGGAGCAATGCATCTCAACTAGAAGGAAGTTCAGCAGGAGGGCCAGGAAACCTCCTTGGATGGATAAAGAGCTGCTGAGCAAAATTCAAAGGAAAAAAGAGGCTTATAAAAGGTGGAAGCAAGGTCAGGCGGCCTGGGAGGAATACAGGGATGTTGTCCAGGAAGCTAGGGACCAGGTTAGGAAAGCTAAGGCCCACTTAGAATTAAACTTGGCTAGGGATGTTAAGGATAACAGGAAGGGATTTTATAGGTAAATTGCCAATAAAAGACAGGTTAGGGACACCGTGGGCCCTCTCCAGAAGCTATCGGGAGAACTGGCTACCCTGGATTTGGAGAAGGCTGAGGTTCTTAATGACTTCTTTGCCTCAGTCTTCACTGGCAAATGCTCTGACCACACCACCCAAGTCTTGGAAGGCAGACGCGGGGACGGTGAGGGTGGGGACCCTGGGCCCACTGTGGGGGAGGATCTTGTTCGGGACCACCTTAGGAACCTGAATGTATACAAGTCCATGGGACCAGATGAAATCCATCCGCGGGTCCTGAAGGAGCTGGCAAATGAAGTTGCTAAGCCACTGCCCACCATATTTGAAAAATCATGGCAGTCAGGTGAAGTTCCCCATGACTGAAAAAAGGGAAATATAACCCCCATTTTTAAGAAGGGGAAAATGGATGAGCCAGGGAATTACAGGCCAGCCAGTCTCACCTCTGTGCCTGGCAAAATCTTGGAGCGGATTCTCCTGGAAGGCATGCTAAGGCACATGAAAACCAACAAGGTGCTTGGGGACAGCCAGCATGGCTTCACTAAGGGGAAATCCTGCCTGACCAATCTGGTGACCTTCTATGAAGGGGCTACGGACCTGATGGACAGGGGCAGAGCAGTTGATGTCATCTACCTTGACTTGTGTAAAGCCTTTGACACTGTCTCACATGACATCCTTCTCTCTAAGTTGGAGAGACATCAATTTGATAGGTGGACCACTCGGTGGATAAAGAACAGGCTGGATGGCCACAAGCAAAGAGTAGTGCTCAGTGGCTCAATGTCCAGCTGGAGACCAGTAACGAGTGGTGTCCCTCAGGAATCGGTGTTGGGACCGGTCTTGTTCAACATCTTTGTGGGTGACATGGACAGTGGGATTGAGTGCGCCCTCAGCAAGTTTGCCGATGACACCAAGCTGTGTGGTTCGGTTGATAAGTTGGAGGGAAGGAATGCCATCCAGAGGGACCTTGACACGCTTGTGAGGTGGGCTGATGCCAACCTAATGAAGTTTAACCATGCTAAGTGCAAAGTCCTACACCTGGGTCGGAGCAATACCAGGCACAGCTACAGATTGGGTAGGGAGGAGATTCAGAGCAGCCCTGCGGAGAAGGACTTGGGAGTGTGGGTTGATGAAAAAATGAACATGAGCCGGAAGTGTGCGCTTGCAGCCCAGAAAGCCAACCGTATTCTGGGCTGCATCAAAAGGAGCGTGACCAGCAGGTCGAGGGAGGTGCTCCTGCCCCTCTACTCTGCTCTTGTGAGACCTCACTTGGAGTATTGTGTGCAATTCTGGTGTCCTCAACATAAAAAGGACGTGGAACTGTTAGAAGAAGTGCAGAGGAGGGCCACGAGGATGATCAGGGGACTGGAGCACCTCTCGTATGAAGATAGGCTGAGAAAAGTGGGGCTGTTCAGCCTGGAGAAGAGAAGGCTGCGTGGAGACCTCATAGCAGCCTTCCAATACCTGAAGGGGGCCTATAGGGATGCTGGGGAGGGACTCTTCATGAGGGACTGTGGTGAGAGGACAAGGGGTAATGGGTTTAAACTTAAACAGGGGAGGTTTAGATTGGATATGAGGAAGAAATTCTTTACTGCGAGGGTGGTGGGGCCCTGGAATGGGTTGCCCAGGGAGGTTGTGAATGCTTCATCCCTGGCGGCGTTCAAGGTGGGGTTGGAGATAGCCTTGGATGGCATGGTTTAGTGGGAGGTGTCCCTGCCCATGGCAGGGGGGTTGGAACTCGATGATATTGAGGCCCTTTCCAACCCTTACTATTCTATGATTCTATGATCATGTACTGTGTTCAAAGAACCATGTGCTCGAAGATGTAGAGACCACACAGATCAGTTTGTTGCCCCTCCTTGTGAAGCAAAGCACATATTGAAAAAGGCACACATAAAACATGTGAAGTATTATACTACACAAAAAATGTCACCCATCTAATTTTTTGATCTCAAAGTTACTAGTAAAAGAAATATATTAATTTCTTAAAATTGCTTTCAAAATTGCACTCCCTACATTTTTCTCCCTCACATGGGGACCAGATTTCTTACCTAGGGTTCTGTCTTTGAACTGTGGTCCAACTTTAACATAGGCCTGGAACACAGGTGATGTTTGAACTACAAGTTCCAGCCCAAAAGTTGTATACATTTGAATGTACATCGAGGACTGTCTGAAAATTGTGATGTCTCCTAAAAGAACAAGGAAATTTAGAAACAGAAATTTTGATGCACAGAATATTGCAAAGTAATTATTTCAATGAATATGTAAGTATTCTAGCATTCTATGAGTCACCTTATTCCACACACAACTCTCCACAGAGGGACAGATGCAATGGGAAAGATTTCAAGCTGCTCTAAAAACTCTGTTCCTAGCAATTGTGAGAGAAAAGATGCTGGGCTGTGTAAAACAGACGTTTAATGTAATTTGGATTTTACATATATTCTCATTTCTTTACCTGATCTGTAAGGTAGCCGCTTAAGTTCATCATCGTCAGTAAGGAGTTCATTCTGAGAAATCACAATTTTGTCCTGCAAGAAAAGGACATGGAATCAGAAGTACTTATCTGTGCTGATGGTACTCACATGTTCTTTAACTTAAGCAACTGTATTGTCAATAACTTATATTATAGGAAAACAATGACTCAAGCTTTTTCTCATGTTATCCCATATTGCTTTCAGTTTTCACTTTGAAAACACTCTAACTTCCTGAGCTGATGTGTCAACTAAGATCTTTATTGTGTATGTATGAACTGAAACATATCTTTAGTATCTGTCCCCTATAATTTTTCAGTTCTGGCTACCAGCAATGATTTTAAGTATTTATTTTGCTAACCTAGTTACTGAAATGCTGGATAGAACCTGTGGAGGGAATACTTACCTTTGTAGATAGGTAAATTACAGCACTAAGTGATGTCTCAGAATGAGAATAACCAGACTTTTCATATACAGCCATTAGAGTTCCATTGTGCGGCAGGCTGGGACTCTGGAGGAAAATAGTGAAAAGGGAAGTCTGTGTCAGAATAACAATGATTTGTAGAACAAATCTATGTCATAGGATGACCTCAGTTTGTGTTCCAATAGGAAACCAAAGACAAATTCAAATATGTCCATTTGACATTGTGTATTTCTAGACTGCAGGAAATTACCTTTATAAGAACGTAAGTGCAAACCCCATGGAACCTGTATGATCTAGAATCAAATGTGGTAACAAAGGAGCCTCCTTCCAGTGAACACCTTCCAGGGCAGGGCAAGTCTTTGCAGTTCCATTGACCCATTGTACATTTACTAAGGAAAACAAGAAATTCTGTGTGAGCTTATTCTCATACTAAGGCACTATCACCAGCAGAGGATTTGATCCTTATGTCTGGAATTTTTGCTGTAGCTGATCAACATGGAAAATGGGTTAGTGAACACAGTGAAACATACATGTACATTCTGAAATTTTATTTCCTTTTTGAAATTTCTTTTTGTACCCTCCAAAAACTCAAGCTACTTCCTAGTAATAGGAGATGTCTTTTGTTTCACTTTTTCCCTTATGCTTTCAGTGCTTTTCTTTCTGTATGATTATCAGCTGAAGTTGTTCATCTTAATTGAAAGTTGCTGAACTCTTGTATGTACTGTCAGTAAACTTTCCTGAATAGATTAATCATGAGAAGGGTTCACTGTTACAATTCTGATGATCAAATTCCATTATTTATTCTTCTACTTATTAGAATTATGGTAGCAAGAGATGTAAGACACAAAAAATAATTCCAATTAAAAAAAAAATAATTCTAAATTAAAAAAAAAAGTGGTCATCATTATTTACCACTGCAAAACAGAAATTTTTTGATTTGGTATCAGAAATACTGAGATTGCGAGGAAGAAACTGAAAACACTGGATATTTGTTTTGTACTAATTTTACCTCCACTTTCATAAAGGAGATAAAAATCCTACTGTTTTGTGTGGCCTAAAGGAGCACTTATATTTGTACAAATTAATCTGGAATGAGACGTGTACATCTTCAATTACAAATATATGATTTGTAGCATTCCAAGAAGGTGGCCTTGGAGATGCTATGAAATCCTTGCAGCTCTGAAAAGGTAAGCTGAATCTTCCAATTGCTTGGTGAGGATACTCTTTATCCTCTCATGAAAGTACTGGTTACTACTCACCAGGTCCTACATGCTGCTTTCATTGTCTCACCAGGAGCATATGTTTTCCCATTCAATGTACATGGACACTGCTTAATGTGAACACATGTTCGATTTTTTGAGATGTCATCAAGAACTGTTCCTGCCAAAGATGGTAAAGAAAATAACAAGTACTTTCCCATATCCTTACTTAGCACTGAAGATAATATAGCTTGAATGCCTTCCTAACTTTGCTTGAGAATGCTGTTCTTGCACAGTCAGTGCCCATACTTAAAGATGTAATGTACAAGGCATTTTCTCTTAATTAAAATAAAACTGACTCTTTACAAATGATAACAGCATTTGACTACTTTTTTATATGAAAGTGCAGACAATTGTCTTTATTTGAAATTTTAATTTAACTTGAAATAAGAGTAAGCTTGAATGTAATTTTTTCAAATTTTATACTTTGCTATGAGACTAATTAAATTGGGAATTTTGAAGAATGGACACCTTCTTTTTCCTAGAGTACTAGGTCTAGTTTTAAATATGTAGCTCAGAACAAATTACTTTTGACTACTCTAAAATGGTTATGATATTGATGTAAATACCCACAGCACAGTAACCTTGGAAGATAGTTCTGAAATTCCAAGAAACATTGCAAATGATAGCCAGTATGTTTTTTTGCAGGAAGTTAATCTTAAACTATTTTAAAGGGATTTTACAAAATGCCCAAAACATTGCAAAAATTCTCTGAGGTATGCTACCTCTTGCTGGTGCCCTGAAATGCTGGATACCTCTTTAGGGTAAGAAATTAATCAAGCTTACTCAATGTATATTACAGCACAGAACTTCAAAAAGGCAGCACATCCCATCACGTATTGCGGTCTTGTCAGGAAAACGCTTTCCCAGTTTGTTCTTGTAAATAGTGATCATGGACCTTCAAGGACCACGACTACTCAAGACTTCAGTTATATTATATGACATGAAAAATGGCAGTTCTAGCAACATAATGCCCTGAAATGCACTGCTAGTTCATTATTAAGAAGCCTATTACACGTGACTGGATACATGCCAGAAACATTTGTATGTGCCATTTAAGATATTATGAATACAGAAATGATACCTTCTGGACAAAAGCAACCATAGGTACAGTGACTGGAACAGCTGTACTCTGGGTTGGAACAGGTTTTAACACACGGCGAACCACATTCCTCATAGATTTGGTTAGCAGAACATTTTCCCACAGCTGCAACAAACAGTGAAAGTGTTAAGATTTTAAAGTGTAAACACAGATCTCATCTACCACCCAGGATGGAGAAGTTTTTGTGGTTTCTGGCACTAATGTTCTCTGTTCTTGCTTCAATACTCAGTTCAACATTTGAATATTTGTCATTACCACCATATTCACTCTAGCTCTTATTCATTCTTCGTACCCTATTTATTAGAAACTCCTTTCAGAAGCTTGAAGAATGGCAAACAAGGCTGTATTACAGCCTAAAAAACTACCACAAACCAGATTTTCCATAGCACTTGAAGAATTTAAAGAATACAACTCTTCATCTTCTGTATAGCTCCTGCTTCTCAGACATTATCTGCTTTTCAGAATGCACTACCTAGAAATCTTAATATATGGAACATAGAACATACATAAATGTGATAAATTCAATCTTATCTGAAAGAGTAAAAATAAAAGTAGGGAAACAGAGACAGAGATGAGGCTGACAAAGAAACAATAAGGACTAAAAAATTCATTACCTTTGCTTATTTGGCATTGATTTACAGATTCTTACATTCTTAAATTTTTATATGAGCTGCATCTCTAGTAATTTAATGTGTGAGTTGGTTTAGAAGTAACCTAAACTTAAGTTACTTTTGACTTCCTTTTTTTGATAAGCATATTCTCTTTAAAACAATGAATCGTGCTACATAGCACTGACTATAGATTGAAGTTTCACATGGATTCAGAAGGACTGCAAGAAAATTAATCAGAACTTTGATAATAAATAGGTACTTGAAAGAAAGCATGTGTAATCATGTACAGCTTGGAAAGTAATAGAAGATTTGCTTCTTATTTTTTTCCAGTCATTATCTGTAACTAAAAAGGTTGAGCATCTAAAAATAGACTACTGAAAATCTCCTGTGAATAAAAGGGGCTATGGCAATTGTTAGCAAAATAGGTTCAAAGACTTCAGAGGCCCCTTAAAAGTTCTTTCCTTCAAATTTCCATGCTCTCCTTCTTAAGGTTTTACCAAAAACCAGTTAATCTTAAGAAAATAATATGATTCAAGAGAGTAGAGACAGTTTATTTCATTATCACTTAATCACCATTCTTACAGAGTGTGTAAGATATAGCAAGGTTAAGTAAAATCTCCTATGAGTAAAATGATTGCACTTACAGCAGAAGTTTTCAGTTCTCCAGTTGAATACCATTTGATGGGACATAGCACACTGCCTTGAATACTCTGACAGTGTAGGGCAAGTGCAATTCTTTTGTCCTGGCTCACTGCAGTCCTGCATATCAAGCTGACAACGAATGACAAACCCATCCTTTGGCACACTGCAAGTTGGCGATACCAAGTTAAGTAGCTGAGAGCAGATCATGGCCTAAATAAAAAGAAAATAGTTCCTAGTAGTGTTTTCCCCATGTGAAAACCACAATATAACATCAGTGATAGTTATGATTTTCTTGTTGGTTTCTTTGCTGTTTTCCCCTACAGTTTAGTAATATGTATTTGACTTAAAATGCATGAGAAATTCATTAATAGAAGGGAATATAAATCCATTGTATAATAGAAGGACTTGATGTGTTGAATTAGTTGCACTTCTCATTAAGTTGAAAATTAATTAATTCCTTGTGTACTATCAATCCCCCTAAAAGTGGATGAGAACACTACAGGCAGGGAGTATGTCATCTCATAGAGATTCAGCTCCAGGACAAACATCCCTGATGTGACAATTACAACGTTTGTTCCTCTTTGAGCAAACTTTTGATACGTTTGTGTTGCCTACCACATTGCCCACTGCAGTATAAGGTCTCAGAAAGAAAAAATGTAAAAAGATTAAACCTCCCAGGAAACAGAAGTTCTTCACCAGATCAAAGTAATTTTTCAAAGTGAATACAAGTAATATTTACAACCCGCTTCTTCAATAAAGTATCTTCCTCACATGACCCACAGAAATTCCTGTCCTTTATTCTTGCTCTTCTTGTGGAAGGGATGTCACAAAACTAATGTTTCTCTGTTTTTCTGTTCTGGGAAGAGGAGAATCTCAGGCTGGACAGGGCTTTGAGGAGCCCCATCTGGCGGAGGGTGTCCCGGCACACAGCAGCGGGTTGGAACTAAATGATCTCTAAGATCCCTTCCAACACAAACCATTCTATGAATCTATGAATTCCAGATGACTCTTCCTCTGTAGCATGAAACCAAAACCTTTTAGCAAGAGGAATGGTTTATGTGTTCTAACTAAGAGATTCTTGGGTTTCTAGACAAATAAAATGAAACTATTAAGGCAAAAAGAAGAAAAGTCTCCTATTTCAAGGGAAAAATTTTTAAGAATTCTGTAATTACTAGTAACCTGTATACTTTATACAAGTACATGAGAATTGCAAAGTAAGATCATATTCTTGTGAAGAAATACAAACAGAACCAAAGAACATGATCACTCTATGTAAAATTAAATGCTTTATAGAGGATAGCAATGAGTACTTGCCATTAGATATATGGTGACTTTATGACCTCCAAGGTATTAAAAATAATAGGTGAGAGAAATTGTGCAGTTTCCGTTTCCTCAGCCTGGTAGATCTATGCAGGAAATACTCCAAACCTACTAGGACATTGGCCTGGACAACTTGCTCTAGCTGACCCTACTTGACCAGAGGGGTCTGACTACATCATCTGAAGAGATCCCTTCTAAGCTAAACCACTCTGTGATTCTGTAAAACCTATGTGGGAACGCAAAACCTGTGTGGGAATGTCTGGTAAAACAACAGGATCATCCTAATTAGGATTAGCAATATGTTATAGGTATTCTTAAACGTCTCAAGTCTGTACAGCTTATAATGTCAGGTCTCTTGTTATTTAATTAAAAGTTCTTTGACTGGTTCCAAAAATTTCCTGTGATGACTTGCATGAAATTTCAGAAAGCTGTGGGCTAAGCGCTGGTAGATTTAGATGAATGATATAAATGCAGCCTCAAAAATGCCCAAGGACTTTTTTCAAAATGTATTTTAATGCAAAGAATTCCTTTTCTTTCTTATATCATTCTATACAAATTTTGACATTATCCATTTTCATGGAAGTCAGTTTTACGAAATCACTGCCTCCCCATTATTGGTTTCTATCTTTCTACCTCTGTTAAGAACCATGCTGTAGAAAAGCCAAGAAGATCTTTCTTACGTATTTTTTGTGAGGAACGGGGGAAATTGATATCTCCTCAGACAGGCAGATCTCTGATGGATCATCCATTTTTTGTAATGCAGCAAATTTATATGTATCCAGCAATTTACCTGTAAATTGAACATTTGTATTTTGTCAGGAAAAAGCCCACACGGACATTGTCTGTTTATTGCTGTGATGTAACAAAACTCAGATTCTACTCTTTGACTGTGAAATATCCTACTAATTAGTCTACCTGATGAATAACTACCTGTTTCGCCCTTTACCTGGAGTCTGGTCAGTAAACCATACTTTTATCACCTTGATGGTTTCTCTGAGCCATTTCCTAATATATCATATCTACTACCTTATCTGATGCCAGCTGCTACTGTTTTCCTGCCAGATGTGTTATCTTTCACCAGCTGCTAATTAATGCCTCTTCTCCTCATCCCCATTCTAATATTTTCCCTTACATGTCGGCTAAACTCATCACAACCCCAAAAATACTGTATATTTTTTAGAACTCTCTTCTGTGATGTGTCTAGAAAACTGCATCTGGCAGTGTTGATCTGAGATTAGTTTACTGTGCAATTTAATGCCCCCACACTAGCACTGGAGTTCAGAGTAGCAGTGTGCTTTTAAAGCTAATCTTCTGAACGTCCCCACTCCATGTTAATTTTATTTCCATTGTGGAGTTCCTTTAGGATGTAAAATAAAGCAGAAAATGTGCTCCAAGAGCATGTGTAATGATCTCCCAGTGATAACGGGCATTAGTTCAACAGATTAGAGTGACTCCAAAGTGAACCCCCCAAACTACATAGAGCGCTGATGTCAAGTCCTTGCACCAACTATTTTGTTCTAAAGGTCCACCCTTACTGGGAAACACTACTTGTTAATATTCTTGTCCACTACGCTCTTTTTATTGTAGCCTCATTCTTACTTCAGCCTAATGTAATTATTTCACTTACTGTGCCTTGCTATACAACTAGACTGCTCTGAAAGTTAGGTGACAGAGTAGTCCTTATCACAGTTTTCTGAAATATAAGATTTCTTACCACTTGTCTGAGGAACCCACAATAATATCATCATACCAAATTATACTGTGTAGCATAATCAAATGACAAGTATGTGGGTGACATATAGGTGTGCTTTACTGAATTCTGAAAAACTTGAGAGAGCAGTCAGAGCAATGTTAGTACTGTATTCAGTTTCCACCTTGACTCAGTTTAACTAGCTCTCCTTCCACGCAATATGTCCTTAGAGCTTACCTTCACTCACAAATTCATTCAATTCATAACCATCATAATTTCCACACATTCCACAGGTTTTCCCCATATATTTTTTTTCAGTCAAAACCTAAACCAAAACAAACAAATATATTTAAAAGGATCACCCTAAGTAAAATTATCTATAAAGCATTACTTTTCTCAAACACATTCAGTTCAAGGACCCAATTAAAGGTGATCTTCCTCATCAATTTCAGTGACTTGGCTAGAAGAAAAGTTTTGGAAGCAGTAACTTCTTTTACCAAATAGGCAAGTAGTGACTGTTGTGATTTTTTTAATTTAGGAAAAGAATAAAAGACATTTGCAGAGAATTGAAGGGGAAGATATTCTAAGGAACCAGAAAAAATAGAAAATGAAATGATACTGTTTACTTGCTCATATCTTTGTTGATAGAGCATGAATTTCAGGTTCATTGTCTTAAGAAGCTGAAAGTTACTGAAAGAATATCTGTTTTCAGAAGGTTATTCAATTATTTACTGCTCTGGAGAATAAAGTGGTTATACTACTACCACTGGCTACAATCAATGCATTTTTATAAAAACATTAGATCAGAGGAAATAATTTGATTGTAAGTAGGATACAGTGCATACCAATTACAGTAGCATTTCCTGTTATATGTGTGATCGCAACATTGATAAATCTCCCATACAATCTCTTACATAACAATCTCTCTGTTTTAGCATAGAATTCAATGTCTTTTGTGGCAGGGAGACTGCGTGATTTCTCACACTGAGGAAATCTATCCTCTTCTCCAAAACATATCAGGGATTTTGGAGAGAAAACATGACAAGATTCAGAAAAAGAAGGGAAGGGAAGGGAAGGGAAGGGAAGGGAAGGGAAGGGAAGGGAAGGGAAGGGAAGGGAAGGGAAGGGAAGGGAAGGGAAGGGAAGGGAAGGGAAGGGAAGGGAAGGGAAGGGAAGGGAAGGGAAGGGAAGGGAAGGGAAGGGAAGGGAAGGGAAGGGAAGGGAAGGGAAGGGAAGGGAAGGGAAGGGAAGGGAAGGGAAGGGAAGGGAAGGGAAGGGAAGGGAAGGGAAGCTGGTAAAAGCACCATATGTTTGAAAAAGAAAAAAAAAGATGAGGGGGAAGCACAGTAGAAATGACAAGACTAAGGCATACACTATTCATAAAGAAATTCTAAACAACTTTAAATAACTTCAACAGCCCTTTAGCAAAACATTGTAGCTGCTGAAATAGCTTGAGGAAAACTTAAAATTTGTGAAAGCATCCATAAATCTCAACATTGGTGGCTTTAGTTACGTACAAATGCTGGAAGTTAAAGGAACATGCAGATATAAAAAGCCAAGATGGTTTTTTCAAGGGGAATGAATGAAGCAGGAAAAGCATAAACATGCAAAAAGCAACCATTAAGTTTAAAGACATCTTCTCATTCCAGTAAATTAGTGAGCACTTTCTCTTTTGCTTCATGAGAACATTTTACTAACCATGAGATAGTCATCATTGTTCCACATGACAACTAGCTCCATCTCCATCAGTTTGGCCACCAGACGAATGCTGCGTCCATAAGGTGCAATCTGAATTCCATTGCTGGTGTAAGGCAACTTAATGATACTGTAATAAGGCAAGAAGAGAAACTGACCATCTCATACCATCGGTAAGCAGGTATCAGTTATCTTTTCTGGATCTAATACATATAACCTGAGTACTTGCAGCAACATAAAATAGAGTTTTTTCCTTTGTAACTGTAGCATTTCAAGATACATTTAAAATTCTCTTGACTGAAAAATCAGTGTCAGTAGTTTCATAGAAGAATTGCAAGGAGACAGTTGCATAGTGAGTATACTAGTGAAAATGTTTGCACAGCACTTGGCATCTTCACTTGGTTTGGTTTTATTAGGGTATAGATAAGGTATATGTTTCAAGAACTTGTAACAATACAGTTTGTGTGGTAGTATTATTTTGATTACCCTGAAAAGCTTACAGGTTGTTAATATAGGAATTATTGCTATAACTGAAACCTGACAAGGTTAGAGAAACCCACTATGGGAATGTTGCAGCAAAATTAGATTTTCATCCTTGCAGCTGAATTCTAGTGCTACAAACTAACAACATTAAAGACAAAGTATATTTTGCTAAGTAGTCAATAAGCATGTGATATAATCATAGAAAAGTTGGTTGGAAGGGACCTTCTGAAGTTGCCCAGGCCAGACTTCTACCTGAAGAAGGGCTATGTGCAACACTAAACCAGGTTAGCCAAAGCCTTTGGTTCTTGTGAATGTAGGATAAAAATTTAAAATGGAGATTAATTTGGTTAGGTCCACAGTTTTAGATAGTTTTCCTGGGACATTAACTAGTAAAGAAAGTATTTTAATAAATACAATTTGCTAAAATAAGGTATAGCTTCAAGTTCTCTTTTTGTCATGATGGTTATTATACCCAGGTAAGTATAAAAAGATACAGACAATCCACACTCAAGCATTTCCTGTACCCACGTATACTCACAGGCAAAAATTCAAGCCTGTCTTATCTGATAAAAATGCTGAAAACTTCCATGGAAAGATTTCCTTCTATGTGAGCATTTTGTCTAGAAGAATGAATGATGCAGAACCCAAAGTTTCCCATCAGTGTAATTCCTCAATAAAACAGCTGTTTTCTGGACATAGTAATCCTTGGTATAATGTATACAGACAGTGGTCTCATCCACAAGGACAATTTTGTGAGCCCTTCTGATATTTCTCTATTGGATGTACAGTTCAAAGTTTCTCTTATAACCTATTTCTCTATTGGATGTACAGTTCAAAGTTTCTCTTATAACCTATATGTGTCATCTTTACCAGAGAGGGTTCAGAGTTCTCTAAGTCTCAAAACAAATAAACTCTAAGCAAAACACAGGAATTTCAACTAATATCTACTAAAGGCTATAAGCTGTTCTTGTAGTAGAGGCATATGCATATGCAAACTGCTAGTACATAGGAGACTAGTTTCAACAATGTGAGAACTGTTTTAGTTTGGGAAGGTTATTAGTTTATCCCTTTAACTGCAGAAACCAATCTGGATTGAAATAACTGCAATTGAAATACTCATCTATAGAGTGTGAATTCTTGAAAGGAAGAAATGGGAGTAGAGTCATCAGGTGTACTAACCTCTGTAATTTGTTGATTCATTTTTGATACAGAGTACTCCTCTTTAGTATGACTGCTATATATATAACTCTCTGCTGTCTTTAAACACGGTTTTTCCCATTAATTGCAGAATCTTACCCAACACTCCTGACAGAAATGCTGCCTTTCTCAACAACGACAACAGAAGGTCCCAGCTCAATAATGATCCTTGCAATTTTTTTGTCCAGCCCACGGCGGAACTGTATGTTGAAGTCAGGGCTGGCTTCATCACATACAGTTGCAAAGATATAGTTGCAGGTGCCAGTGAAGTCATACTGGTATTTATCAAAGGTGGAAAAATGCCCTCCGCCCCAGGTAGAACAGGAATCCTTGCTCAAAACTATAAAAGTGAAAGAGAAAAACAGATTTAGGTCTCCTAACAGCATATTTGCTCATTCTGACTGCTATTTCAGTTATGAAAAGCTAGGAAGTTTCTATTCAGATTAATTACCTATGCAAAATCCTAGACTTCTTTTTTTTTTTTTTTTTTTTACGACCTCAAAATTGTATCTCAAATCAGGAAGTGAAACAGTAGTGGGAGTCAGAGCAATATTCTTATTTACTGTAGGCAGAGAAGACCCCCTCGCTTGGGAAACACACTTCCATCTCCTTCATGGGATATATAAATGTTTATCTTCTTACTTCAGTCTGCACAATCTGTTTGCAAAGGTGACAGCTCGCTACTGGAAAAACCTTTAACATTTCAGGTACATTTGTGAAGCTATATATGGCATTACTGCACCATGATTCATTGTACAGTCAGATCATCAGACGTCAGGAAACAGTCTTCAAAGCCCAACTTGTAAGTCTCCGCTATTTTGGGTCTGTTTCTGTGAAAAAGTTCCAGCCAGCTTTGTAAATACATGGAATGTTTTGATCAGTTTTCATTTTTAAAAAGAAATCACTTTTCATCTGAATGGACAGATTTTAGGAGGTTGAAATGAATCATGAAAAAAAAAAAAAAAAAAAAAAGATAACTCCAGCACTTGATGTTAGATATTTCTATACCTACTTAAAGCATCTGAACTGTCCTTCTGAAAATGACAGAATTACTGAAGTCAGTAAAATCATGTCCTTGGTTATGTATTTCCAGACTTAGATAGATACTTTTCATTTTTTAACTATTTTTGCTTTTAGAGTTACATGAAGCTCAGGTATCTTAGAATATATCTTAGAAGCATAAAGTATCAGGTAACTTTTGCAAAGTTTAGCTGCAATTTTTATTCTCTGCTCTCTTAAAGAGTGCTCAAATGACTACAGAATGATATTGGATTTATTCAGGTCAAGTAGAAAATACTGTTTCCCAGTGAGCTGTTACCTGTTGGCAAAAAGTACTCCTCTTCCATACTTCTGTGCTGTCCAGAACGTCTGACTGGAAAATAGGAATTGGCTAATTGTTATTGTTTCTTCATGCCCAACTCTAGCTAGTGTAATATACTGTGCTTAAGTGATTCTAACCAGCAAACCCCAGTTTTTTCAGAGTGTGCCAAGAAATGATTACCTGGGGCTGCACAATGGTCAGAGTGCAATAGGAGCCCCTTTCGATAAATGTAGGTGTGCTTTCCGTGTATTTGTTTTTATTTAAATATTATCATAGAAAAATACGATGGGAATGTCAATAACTCAAGATATTTAAAACTAGATTCTACACCTGTCTTTTGAGTTCAGTTTCATTAAGTGATATCTAGATTTTCTTTTACTTTGTGTACATCCATGTCCTACTGTTCCTCTTGTTGTAAGAACTGAAAGAAGACAGAGATGACTTGATGAATTTCATTTTTTTTTTCGGCTGGTCACAAGTTCAACTATTTTTACCTCTAGGATGAACTTCATGCAGCTTTTCCATGCATATGCTGAATGAGACTTCACTTAATTCAAGCTACTCTCTGCTTCTCAATATAATAAATTTGCATTTTATAGAATTCTTTCATTCTAGATCTCTGCATTTTCCCTAAACTAGATTAACAGTTTCACTATCAACTACTGAAATGCAGCAACTTTTGCAGTACAGAGTTCCTTTTCAACAGTATGCAACAGTAAAGCACAGTATTATAACATAAAATATTAAGATTATGGAATACTAGGAAGAATATCTGTAAATAGAATATATTGTGCAGAATACTAGGATTGATAAACACATTTATTTTAGAAAAGATCTAGTAGAGGAACAGCACACCCTGTACACGGGTTATCATGATGACATTTGTTTATTCTTGTCATGGATGTGGAAAACTAAACGTTTAATGAACTAAATTTAAATTGAAAAGTCAGTGCCTCACATTTCTTCAGAAAAGAACATGTGAAAAGTTGTATTAGTTCTGACCAAGCGTTGATGTACTTTGCTTATTTTATTTCCAGCAGTGACCAATAGCAGACTGCCGAAGGGAGGATACCATCAAGTCAAGCATGTATGCTTCCGCAGATACTCTTCAATCTACAGTTATTTTCAAATCAGGGTATTTTGTGAGGCTACTGAGATTTGCCTGCTTATCCTCACTTGTGCTCTGACTTCCAAGTACTTCTCTAACCTCCTTTTGACTCAAAGTGAAATTTCTTTGTAACAGAAAATACCACAATCACTGCTGTCAAATGGTACCACTTTAATTGTGAGTTAACATTTATATATAATGATACCTACCTTCCTAACAGTATTTCTGATAGCTATAATTTTTACTACTTTAAAGCTATAATACATTAATTATGCCTTGGCATGGCACACATTTTTATTTGATAGTGGTATCTTACTATATTTTGTATTTCTTAGACTCAGAAGGACTAGCACAAATCTGCAGTAAGTAGGTGGCTGGAGTTAATTTTCCTTATAGATATGGGTTCATGCACACAGGCCATTCTTAGGAGTTAAAGGAAAACTGGGAAACTACCAGAACTGCAGCAAAAATAGCTTCAGCTGGCACATCTGGATGTTGAAGCAGAGATCTGTCCAAACCCCGACTCCACACTAGCTCCTGGCTATAAAGGTGAGGAAGAACTATCTTGTATTTTGATCTTTCACTTACCCATAAATTTATTTTAACCTGCAATCTTTAAAATAATCTCATAGACCTAGCTTATAATCAGCTTTATTCAATTTCCTGGATTTTGCAGCATCAAAAGAATCGAGTTCATAAATTCTTAAAGAATATTAACCTAAGTGCAGGAATGAAAACCAAGCAGATCACACCAGTGACTTCAGTAGCAAATTTCTAAATGTGGAAGGCTACTAAACTGCTTCACAGTTTCTATCCTTAGGCATCAAAACCTCAGCATGGCACACTAAAGTACTTTCCATTCAGCATAAATCTTACCAGAGCAAGGCAACATATTTTACTGTCCTTTATAAGCAAACTCTTCATTTGGGATTTCTAAAACTAATGCTTTAAAACATATGCCCCTTGAGGCAAGGACTTATTTTTATTATGTGTTTTCTACAGCATCTTCTGCAATACAGAACTGATGCTGAATTGAGTTGCAACATGAATGTTAAACACCAGGTCAGGCACTTACTTCTTTGCAGAGATTCTTTCTGTTTTTGGAGAAAAAAGTGAGGCCAATAATTCCCTTCAAAAGCTGTGAAAGGAAAAACAAAACAGGAAGAATTTATCCTCTGAGCACAAGGAAGTTGAAAACAAACAAATACCCAAATATTCAAACGTGGCACAAATCAAAGCAGTGTCAGCAGATATAAATTGCGTCCTGCCACACAAAACCGAGCAGAAATTATAGTGGAAAACCACATAATTCATCTTGTAACAAAAAAATTACTCTACAACTGGTAAAACTACCAAAAGCTTCTACAAGCAAAGCTGCCAGAAATCCTGTACAATATGGGGTTTCCTGCACTTCATCCTTGAATTCTCTGTTCCTTATTAGAAATCTGTGGAATAAAACTTTCCTTGTGTTTTGGAATTCTTATTCAACCATATGGGCAGAAGTAGTGGAGGGAACAGCCAAAACAGGGAAAATATGGGAGAAGTAATGTCCCATGTGTTCTTCACAAGAATCATGGGATCTGCGGCTGAACAGTGGGAAATCGCCAGGCCTAGTTTTCACTTTTGCTGCTCATGTTAAGGCAGAATGATGAAAACTGTTATCTGCTTCCTTCCACACACCTCTTATGCACAAAGCCTGCTCTGGTTATGAGAAGCCAAGGACTGTTTAGCAAATACGGAGAACAGCATGGTCCCTCTTCCACCACAAACCCAGAGCTACTGCACGCGCGTGACTGTACAGTGTCCTCATACGTACCTAAAGGTTCTTTCACCTAGCAGCTTGCTTCCTGCCCAAAGCACAAAGAGAGTAAAACAGGTGGCAAAGGGCTGCCACAGCCAGTCTACAAGCAGCGAGCCCTGTGCAGGAACAGGGGGAGTGCATGCACGGAATGAGCTCCCATAGAGTAAGAAACTGGATAGTAACAACCAAATCAAGCTGTAAAAAAAAGTATCCAGTGGGCTTCAGATATGGGCTGCTCCTTTTTAAAGTTTGTCAGGTCCAGTATTTCTTAGGTAACAGGAGTAAATATCCTGTAGAAACCATATAATTCTCTGTTATATGTTTAGGTCTTTTTCAACAGAGAAAATGTTATGGCAGAAGGTTTCTTTAATCACACAAACCAGGCCAAGTCTGCACACATAGGCAGGCCAAGCTCTGCGGGCTTCTGTTGCTTCCTTATATACTGAAGACAGTAAAATCCTCTAGGGAGCTTGCTAACTGTAAGAGACTCTCGAGCTAGTTTTACGCCATGCTGCTGATGTGATATTTATCATGTAGTATCTCAAGGACTGTAAGAAAATAGATGAAGTTCTGTCTTGCATGTGAGGCTAAGTTAAGGAACAAGAGGGTAATTTGGAGTTCCATCACACGCCTTTGCTATGGATCTGAGATCAGACATCTCCAACTTCTCCGTCAGTCTATGCCTCTGTTCTCTGAAAGAACACTTATTTTAAAGGATGTTATCTGCATAAGCTACTCTAAGTTTTTAAGAGCTAAAATACTACACTGGTGGAATTGTATACAATGAATATCTAGACAGAAGGGAAATAAATGAAGGATGTAAGTTCAGCAACAGAAGTGTTCCCACCCCAATTGTTCCAATAGCTTTAAATGACATTTATCTCAGCCAGTTTTCTATACTCTCTTCACAGGCTGTGAAAGTAAATACAGATTTGCTGAGTACAGTCTGACTTGCAAAATATGTACCTTAACACAGAACAAATGGATTATACACAAAAATTGTATTTCTCTCCATTGGTGTAAAGGAAACCTTAGGTGACTGCAGTGTAAATGCCAAGGCAGAAGTTCAGTGAGATGTATTCCCTCTGTCCTTCTTCCTAGATACTGTGTCCATTTCAGAGGGACAGTGCTCTATAAACAAAAAATGAAACTCAAGAGTACAACATAACATAATTTTTCTAAGTTGGAGTAAGTTATCAGCATAATAACTTCTTGATGAATTAAACAAGAACATTTCTACAAGAAAGAAATAGCACAAAACAATCTCATTAGCTGTTGAGTTGCAATATAGACTCTGCATGGCCAGCACTTCAACTTCCAGAATTGCCTGACATACTCCTCAAAATCACTGTAGATTCTACTCATTCTGGCTTGCTCTCTATAATGAGTTAGCACTGGCAAATAACTGTCTGAAATTTTGCCAGTGTTTCAGTACAACCTCTTTGATCAGCCTGCACTCGGCAGGCACCTCCAGAACACAGCATGCTTCTTCTTCCTTTGTCCTTCCAAGTTCCCAGTGAACCATGCATCACAAAAAGTACACCACAAAAAGTAATAGTCAGTTTGTGTGGGTATCGAGCTAACACTCTTCACACCTACAGCTGCTGCTGCCTTGTTTGAACCCCTTTATTTTGGTATGTCCATTTCTGCCATAATCTGTTATTGCTGGTTTAACAGTTTTGCAATTGTTACAGTTACATCCCAAACTACAAACACAATATTAATAGAATTTGAGAGCATGTAACAGCTGCCTCCAGATGATATCTGACTTGCAGGAATTGAAGGTATGTCTAAAACATTATTTCAGAGTGAGATCTATCCAGAGAACTTCATGTAAAACAAAAGTCTAATACTTTATGAATGATGATCAGGGGACTGGAGCACCTCCTGTATGAAGACAGGCTGAGAAAGTTGGGGCTGTTCAGCCTTGAGAAAAGAAGGCTGCATGGAGACCACATAGCAGCCTTCCAGTATCTGAAGGGGGCCTAGAAGGATGTCGGAGAGGGACTTTTCTTTAGGGACTGTAGTGGTAGGACAAGGGGTAACGGGTTCAAACTTGAACAGTGGAAGTTCAGGTTAGATATAAAGAAGTTCTTTACTGTAAGGGTGGTGAGGCACTGGAATGGGCTGCCCAGGGAAGCTGTGAATGCTCCATCCCTGGCAGTGTTCAAGGCCAGGTTGAACAGAGCCTTGTGTGACATGGTTTAGTGGTGGTTTAGTGTGGTGTCCCTGCCCATGGCAGGGGGGTTGGAACTAGATGATTTTAAGGTCCTTTGCAACCCTAACTATTTTACGATTCTATGAAATATTTTAGACCAGAAGAGTTTGGTTTACAAAGCTTTTCAAATTCAAAATTCATAAATCTAAGCTTGCCAAACAGTTACAAAATGTTACAAATACTCCAGGTTTGCTATTTAGATTAAAACATTGAATGTAACAATCATCCTGAATTATACTGGAGGCATGCAAAAGTTATATTGAAAATAATTAAGGATATGAAATCCATTACAAAGTTTTGTTCAAACAATAGCTGGTAAAACAAATACAGGGCCATTTCCTGAATATCTGCCAATCAGTCTGTATCCTGTCAGATCAAACTATTAAACTAATTACAGTATTGTAATTATTCTCAGCATTGACATTCTTTTCCTGACAATTCTGAAGAGATGATTAAATTTTCATGGCAATGTTATCAACCATTCACAACCACATGAAATTACAGATTGCATAGATGCAGCAAGTGCTATTGCCCCATGCAGAAGTTGTATCTAGCAATCATTTAGGAATTCTCTACTGAAAATGCTGTCCTAGTGGTAAATGATTTCTAAACTACAGAATTCTTTCTGACTGACATTTTTCTATTACTGCAATTATTCTGTGTTCCTTTGAGAAATGAGATGGTTTTTGAATTGACATGAAATATTTGACTTTGAATTAGCTCAACAGAATTTTAAACAGACTTTTACTTTACTTACATAAAGGAAGTTTAACTTTCAATTCCTACTCTGCTCTAGCTGGCCTGATTTCCTTGAGAATTATACCTGTCAAGGTGCAGATTCTGTGTGGTTAGTCTGACAGCAATACAATCCAGACTGGGAACTTGATCTACTGTGAAGAAATAATTTCCTTTCTATGCCATAGTTACTATGAGATATCCCTACGGGAAAATACAATTTTATGTTGTAATGACTTCATTCAATGTATTTCACATCCGCTAAATGAATGAAAACAAAATATTTTCATTTGATGTAAAACATTGAAACTAAAACCTTTTATACTTCCAAACAGAAAGAATTAAGGATTTCTGTTCTGTAAAGGGTTCAGTTTTCCTTCTCATGTGGGACAAAAAGAAGTGTCGAAATAAGAAGTTCTGGAAAAGACAAGAGCTTTAAAATAAACTACATAAGCCTAAAACAAAATTTAACAGCAAGTGTAGTGCTAGAGTCATGACCATAATACTCAATCAGCTGCACATATTCATGATGATTTCTCTACTGTATGAAATGATTAAATTCCTTTGTCTTTAGCAAAAAAAAAAGATAGCCGAACAGCATAAATCAAGGTAACTTCTTAGTTACATACTTAGTACGAAGAACTATCATGACTACTTAAATATTTCACGCAGTTCTGATTATTGAAATAGCTAAAGTGCTGAAGCCTCTAATCAATGTAATCTCTTAGTTTTAAAACGTTTTTAAATTTCTGCAGGTTTTTAAATCAGGCTAAATAATGTTCACTGCTTTTCTTTAGTTATTAAGGAAAAAAGGAAGTGTGTCCTCTAGCTTCTATCAGATTTCACATCAAATGTATGTCCTTACAATGAACATTTACATTTCTAGTTAGAGACAGACTCAATGTATGGAATTTGGATGCAAATCCGTTAAGAGGAGAACTGGAGTCCTTGCTTTGATTTAAATCATTCTAAAGAGACAGGATTTGGATCTAGAGTTTGCAACAAATAGCATCTTGCATGTTGGCATCCACATCAACCTCGTATGGTTCAGGTATGCCTCAAAAAATTGTCTGATTGTAAAATCTTACTTGACAGAATGAAACTTCTATTTGTTTTCATAGTCTCCAACCTCACACAGCATTTCAAGGCACCAGAATGCTGACACATCCCAAAGCAAGAAGACTGCACTGAATTTTCTGGATCTTTTAGGCTTTTGTGTTTAAATTCAGCTGAACATCTATCCTAGACAACAGATCATCCTAGACAACAGCCTTTATAGATGAGGCTCTATTTGTAGTTGCCAAGAAAGCCTGTGGCTGAGTAGGGGTTGACAGTAATTTTCCGTTTGATTGCATCTACTTATCTATTATATGAAGTCATGAAGATTAAGAATTTGCAGGCATCTGCATTTGGGATTAGGACCCATGGTCAGGTACTTTACTCGATCTTGATTGCAATGGTGCTAATACAGGGAGTGCAGTTATACCTGTTCTGAGAGTCTACTAAAGGGTGGAGTAATTTATATTTCAATTTTCTCAGTGCTACAGTTTAAGTAAGTCAGTGATTTAAGAGTAATACATGTCCTCACGCAATTTGAACTACATGGTTCATTAAACGTAGTAAATACAATGAATAAGAAATAAATTTAACTTTGTTCAAACTAAAGCAAGTGAATTATGCTATTTTTAAGCTCACAACCTGTTCTTGAAATCAGAACTGTAACCATTTACAATTATGGAGACTATATAGAAGAGATGAAATGAAATCATTGCCAAACCATGGCAAATCAGGTTCACTCTCAAAGAATTAATTGAAAACACTATTGCAAAAGGAATGAGTAAGAAGGCAGAGTAGCTACAGAGTCAGTTAATTTACCTGTCAAGTCTTTTTTAAAAATTACTCAGTCATCGGATATTTTCGTTGGACAAAAAAAAGAGCTCCATAAAATACTCAAGAATTACATTGAATAAAATATATGAATTGAATATATATGAATTGAAAAATATATAATATATATGGAGGAATACCTTAAGAGTAATGCAAAATTTTTAGACTGGAATAATTTGCCTGTTTTCCAGCACAGGATTCTATCACATCATTTTTCAAAATGTAGTGCAATCACATAGCTCATACTTACTACTTTTTGCAGTCTGCATAAAAAAGGAAAAAGGTTTTGACCATCATTATACATAGAAGATACACAGCTTCCACAATGACATTACTAGAGCACTTTGAAAATCTAAAAAATGAAGGCACTTGGCAGCTAGGAAACACAATGTAAATACATTAAAAATACATTCCTTGTATCTAGGAAACCAGTTTTAGGGAATGATCCAACAAATCAGTAACCATGCTTCTAAAAAAAAGTTAAGAATAAATAGTTCCATTTCGGTCATGTACTACTAAATGTGCAGCTGTGTTTTAAGATGCAGTAAGAGAGAAGAAAATGTGCAAACTTAATTCTGATGATTGTGGGAAAGGAGAGCAAGACCTGAACCTCACGTTTTATAATATTACAATGGAGTCACCCACTTTGCTTCAATACATGGGTATTTTCCTCCAAATCCTATACCAAGACAAAGCCAAGCATCTTAGACTTACCAGCAGATTGCAGAAAACTGCAGAAGATGAGCAGTACCACTGTCGGAAACATCATGCATGCCCTAACTGCAGAGGTTTTCTCAGCACTACCTTGCGTTCCAAATGGGCAGTACCACTGCTGCCACTTTCTAGGTTTACCTCTTCAAGCTTGGATGCTTTATATATAGAATTGCAATGCCCTCCCTTATTCCCATGGCTTGCAGAAAGCAACAGCAGAGTACCCGCCAAACAGGATCTCTTTATCAAGTTCAACACACCTAAATGCCATTTAGAAAGAAAAGAAAAAAGAAAACACAAACCTCCTCCAGTACAGTATCATTCTTACAAGGTTTTTATAATGGTTTCTATTCGTAGCAACTCAAACACTTTAAACTTCATTTACTGAACAAATTTAGTATTATACCCAAAAGCAAGATACGAAGAGACAATACACAAATTATGATCATTATCTGATAAGGACAGGAATAAAACTGGACCAGTACACAAGAAGTGCAGGAGTTCTGGAACTGCTGGAAAGAATGTGTGTATAGAAGATGGTAAGGCATATAAGAACAGAGATACAGATCTCAGATTTTTTTGTTAACTCTCATTAACTTTAATTTGCTCTCCTGAGTGATTGTGTTCATCTCTCCCTTGCGTAACATTTTAGGCAAAATGATAAATTTTGTCTTAGTAAAAAGGGCTTTCCATGGTACAGCTTCTTTCCTGAGTTTGCAAAGGGAGCTCTTGCCTACCACTTACCACTGCCAAGGGCAGAGGGCAATCTGTGTTACAAAATGGAAATGGCTATTGCACTGTGGTACTTTGGCAGCTCTGAGAAGTTAATTTCCGCCTTCCCACCAACATCACAAAAGATCATTTCCAATTCTGTTACAACACTCAGGTCTCTATACATCACAGGTGAAACACTGAATACTGGATACGTTCACTGCATCACTGTCATCATTCAACTGACACAATATAAGAACTTGCTTCAGGAAAAACAGTCTAATTGGAAGACAACTTTTCCCTTAAAATATGCAAGGTATGGATTACATCTCCACATGAGATGTAATGCATCTTCAGCATTTCCTGTTTCACCTATGCAATTCTTATTTTATGTAATTCATTACTTTCCTGGATTCTGATTGTTTTGTCTTTCTCTGGTATCATTTCTTTGCTTAAAAACTGGCTCCTCACCATGTTCTCAGAGTTCTTGATTCCAAGTGGTGGGAAAAAGCAGAGTGACCACTCTTTAATGTCATTAAAGCCATGGCTCAACCTGGTTGTAACTGAAATCAAAACATTAAATTCTAATTGAAATGAAGGTCTGCGTTTTTTTGTTTGGTTTTTTTTTTTTTTTTTTTTTTATTTTCTGCTCCAGCAACTGAAGGACAAAGTATATGGTTATTGGTAACAGAATTGTGACCCTAAATTCCAAAATTTTTGTGGAAAATTTTCTGCATATTCTTAATAACAAAAGAAAGTAAATGAACAAAAGAAAAAGAAAAAAAAGGAAAAAAAATAATCTGTTTAGTTAAACCATAGACACTTAAAAAAGAATTCTACACCAAGTATTTGACCACATCTACAAACTGATCATTATCATATCCCATGGTTTCAATGGGATTGTGAACATTTACTATTAAAGTCCTCTACAAGATAATACAAGAACAATCTCATTACCTTTGACTCTGTAGCACTTGATGCATCTTTTTTTTGTTTGTTTACAGATCCTTTTCACAGAATTCATCTTAATGTAGTTAAAATAACCGAACTTCTAAAATTAAATGTAATAATGTGAGAACTGTCTTTTGACTCCAATATTTACATCTCATATGTGACTTCTACATAGCTGCCTTTTGGGATGCAGGAGTTCATACACTTTAGAAGTGCAGAACTGCCCAGGACCTTCTGACTGAACAGGGCCTTTTTCAAAAGGCGTCACATAAATACCCTGTACCACTTGTCGCTTCTCAAAATCTTGATCAAAATGCAAAAATATTAAGTCCTCAAAACAGTCTGAATAATTAGATACTACAATATATCTATAATTATTATGATACCACAACTGTACTTATCACATTAATTTCTGGCAAATCTGCTCTAAGTTTTTATTAATGAAATCCAAATCAGAATTTAATTTTTCATACTTTTAAGAAATAACTACTCTGTGATTATCAGGACCTGTACTGTTGCTACCAACTCAAACTTGATCACTGAGAGTGTCATACAGAAATCCACCTTTCTTTGACAGAAAAAATGAAAAAAAACTCATCACCGTTGTCAAATAGATATTTCTTTCAATCTGTTACATATTTACATAATCTTTCTGTCAAGCAGTAAAAAATTAAACCAGTTGATTTTAATGAGCATTCTGTAATTTGCTCATGTCCAGAGCTGGGCAAATTTTTGCTATTAAAGGTACCAGATTAACACCTCATAGAACTAAGATCACTGGTAATGTGTGAGAAGGTACCAAAGCCTTTATATACCACCTAACAGCTAATTTTCCTCTTCCATTACTATGTATTCAAGCTTTTCTCTGTAGTCTTTATGTTTACCAAAACCTTTTACGCCTTTATTACATGAACCTGAAGAAATTATGAAATGCAAACGCTGGCAAGAGTTATTACAAATACTTATAAAAAATGTTGTTTTCAGTACCCCATATATGTAGCAATGCTCTCAGCTGACACTCATTCTGAGAAGCCAGGCTAAAGATTCACCTTCAGCTATCCTGGAAGGAATTTCACTGAATGAGCCTAAATATTTATGATTCAGCAAGTAACTTGTTATTTTATGAGGACATCCAATGATGATGCAAATGCCATTAATCAAAAGCACCCATCTACAACTATTTTTAAGTCACGATTCCAGACCAAGAAAAAAGCATTTGCTGCAGGACAATAAACGACTATGTCTGCAGTACTTTCAGTAGGAAAGTCTAACATTTCAGAAAAGAGTGATTCTGGTTTTTTTATAGACTGTCTCAAGGTAACATTATTTATTTTCTATTAGCATACCTCTTTTTAGCATATTTGAACATATCTGGTATGAATACAGACTTGGAAAGAAGTCTGAAATCCTAAGAACACGGAACTGAAAAACAAAATTGCTACATGAAGGAGATTTCATGCCAATTTTATCCTGTCCAAACAGAACTGCAAATTTGTCTTAGAAATAGAAATAGTCCTATGCTGTAACATATACTGAATATTTTATGTCTTGGTCTTCTGTTCTCATAAAAATATAGCTTAAGTGAAAAAACTGAAGAAAGGTAAGTATCAATATTAGGTATTTCACACAAAACTCTTAATATACATGTGAGAAAATTCAGTATTGTGAACATATGAAAGGAAGAAAAAGACGAGTGCAATGACTAGTCAAGTCAGAATGAAAGGTAGAAGTATTAGTGCTTCACCTTACACAAGGTAATTTCATCAGTATTCCTCTATTTCAAAATAAATAGAAAGATCAGCATAACTGACATTACTATTCCAGACATAACAAAATAAGCTCCCATTTTGTCTGCCTGTTTCTCTTTGTTCTCTTTCAGGTAATTTATCTTGGGAGCAAAAGGATTGCATACATGGCTGTTTCTCTAAGCCAAGCTTACTGCACAGATCAGGGGCGCCTGTCTAGTTGTCTGAATAGCTGGCAGGCAATCAGGCAGGCAGGAACCTCACAGCCAGCTGGTTGCCCCTGCTGCCGAGATGCTTTCTGGAAAAATAAACCTGGCAGTAAAATAGATACATATTCTGAGAATGTTGCAATTGTGGTAAATAAGAAATTTTAGGCTGAGAACTATTCACAAAAAAAAAAAAAAAAAAAAAATCATAACCAGCTATGCACTTACCTGCAGCCTATGTCTCACTTTTAGCACCCCCTTATACTTAGGTTCATTTGTGGGCGCCTTTCTACATGCCTCTCTTCATGCTTTTTGTACACTTAAAACTCCTTCCCCAAATGGTGGCTAGAAGCCGCCCAGTGCGATCATGCTATCACACACTAAATAATCCACCTTACACTTCTAGTAGAAATCCATACCTCCTGCTTTCTTTTTGCTCACCATCAAATCTCTTTCATGATACCTAGAAAACGCCCCACAATTCTGGAGTTTATCAGACACAGTCACACATAAACAGGAAAAAAATCGCTATTAGCAGACTGTTAGGGCTGCCGCTCACTTGGAGTCAGCTCTGCTGTCCTTGTGTATCTGACTACAGATATTTACACGTAAAACTTCATTAGACATTGTAGATTATGTTTTTGCGGCAATGTACAGAGACACAGTAGCTACAGATGTTACGGAGGATTTAATTTCTTGTTTAACAGTTCATATAGATGAAAAGTAAATATAAACTAAGAAACAACTAACAGCACTCTTTCACTGTTTCAAAAGTAGAACTTTCACATTTTTCAAAACTACTTTTGTACTTCCATGACTGTAAAGTCAAGTCTTTCCCATATACTTGTTAAGAAAAAAATGTAGAAAATAATGTAAAACACATGCCTCTCAAAGTGGCAAAGACTTCATCAATTGGTACTTAACTTTCAATTATAATTTGTTTGGGACAATGGCCTGAGACCTCCCCATGTTGGCTTTATGCCTTTGGCATTCGCTTTGATGAATATGTCAGATACTAAAGCTGTAGGGATCTCGGCTGGTGTCATTCAGTCTTTGTACCCTGCCAGCACTAGAGGCTGAGAAAGCCTGCCACTCCCACAGTTCCCTGAAGCATATCCACTGCCCTGAACACAAACTTAGACGAAATATTGGAAGGGTTTCTGAAGTAAAGTATAGAGAGAGTGTGCGTGTGCAGTGTGTGTCACTGTGAGAGTGCGCTCTTACAGGATACCACATAATCCTTCCTGTGCACAGGAACACAGGGAAGGAAAGCTGTTTGATCTCATCTCCCACACTCTCTTCTCCTGCTCCTGAATTCCATGTTGCTGATGCAGGACTCAACTGGTTTGCATTCTGGTCTCTTAGCAGTCTGGGCTGCACAGTTTGTTCTCTAACACTTATTCCTAAATTCTGGTCATTTTAGGTACAGTGCTACAGGAAAGAACAGAACAATACAGAAAGAGAAACCACAGAGGGAATACCTACTTTATTCATGTTTGTCTTCTATCCCTTGATACTTGTGCATGGCTTTTTAATTTAAACATCCCTCAAACACTGTAATCGTGAACAAAATCTGTGCAGCATCTCTTAAGGCCAAATTTATCTTCTAGCGTTTAAGTAGAAGACATTGATTTTACATTGTCATTTGCTTCTAGAAGTGAGATTAAAGGTGTTCCTTCTTGCTACTTCATGTCTATTTGCAATGACCTCATAGCAAAGTCTAGAGACAGGTTAGACTTTATGCTGAATTAACTCCAAACTTGGTGTCCTCCTTTTTTGCCCAAACAGAAAATGCTGATACCAACTTCATTTTTTATTTTTTTTTTTTTTAATTTCTAACATATTTTTTTTTCCAAGTTGTGTTAGCATGGAGAACTTTTATCCTATCAGCAAAAATCTGGGAAAGCACAGGTCTGTTTTTTCTTTTTTTTTTTCACAGCTTTTAGGCTTTACCAATTCATCGGTACTCCTTTTCAAAAGGAAATTCAGGAGTTAACCTGAATTATATGTTAGTAGCTCTCCTGCGCAGCATGCATTTTGACTCCATATAATAGAGCAAAGGAATGGAAAGCACTGCACATGAAAGCAACTTGGTTCAAATGTTTCTAGCTTAGTTAGAACCCAGTTTGCTAAACCACATGAACAGGAAACAGCCTAAGTTCTCCTAATTGCTATACTCAAAACTGCCATGCAGCTGACCTAAACCTGTAGTTTGTAATTAATGTTCAAACCAGACTTAGCAAAAATAATTTGCCACTTGTTACATCACAGTTCTATTAATTTAATAATCAGACAGATTTTATTAACAGATATGGAAAGAAAAGCAAATATGTTGTGTGAACTAGGAATCCATTAAATACAAGCTTTGACCTCTGCTGGTTAGAAAGTAAAATAAAACCTGTATTTACACAAATATTAAGAGCTGGGAACAGGAATTCAGTGGCAATCACATGTTTAAAACTTGCCACTTAATGTGTGTGCATTTTAGAACAAATAGTCTGCAATTGATGCTAATATAATGTATCTGCAAAGATAATACGGTCAAGCATATACTTGTGTTTACCCCTTTACGTGATACATTCTGATTCTTTTTCTTTTTTATGCATTTTAGTTGACTTGGATTTAAAAAACAAAAACAAAAAAAAAGTAACCGATATTTACAAGTTCTGAATCATGATAGAACAGATTTGTAAAACATGACTCGTACCTTATTCCGGAATTTGGAATCCTCTTTCCAGTTCTAAAGAAATGAAGTTATTGGGAGAATTAAACAAAGTTAAGGGTGTAAAAAACATTAAGGGATTAATGAGGGTGGTTTCCATGCGTAAAGTTTCAAGAACAAAGGAAAGCATAGCTATTTTTCCCATCACCAGAGAGCACTATGTATGGAGAATCATAAAGAAGAATGCATTCAGAGAAGTCACTCATCCTCTTGCAGCAAGAATGAACAACTTGCATCACTTTTGTGTATCTCTTCTTTTGACTAGTACAGATACATGATGGAACTGCAGCTGCAACTTGCAACTCCTATTTACAGCTGCTTGACCTCTTAGCCCCGACAGCTACATTTCTGTCATTTCTCTGTCAGCTCATCATTTAACATATTAAGATTTCACTGTTTGGAGACCACTCTCTGTTTATTTTCATTTAGAATAAAGACATCAGTGCTATGTTTTCTCACAAAGATTTGACATTTTTGTCCTCATTTTTCACCTGGATACATGCTACAGATTCAGACCGGAAGGCTTTTTGCTTTTGTGGGTGACTAAATATAACTGAATCTATATGATATTATCAGTCACACTGCCACAATAAGAATAGTTTTTTTCACAGGAAAATACTGTTTAATTAAGTGCACATGCATTTTTAATACTCTGAGATTCCCAAGAAAGATTGAACACAATAAAGTATGAAGAATAAGTTTGAAAATGAGAACCAAATATTAAATTGCCTTTATTTGGCAGTTTCTATCTGCAGCTTCACTTTTCAGTTTCTAAACTGAGTACAATATAGCACTGAATTGCTGCACTGTACTATGTAGTTATATCTTTAATATCTCAAGCTTGGATTTTCTCCCCCTAGGTCAGCTGGTGAGTATCTCACATGCAAATGTACAGGACAAATATGAAGACTATTTCACAGAACTTAGGTAGGATCCAGACATTTTTTTTAGTCCTTACACTTTTCAGCATAACTACTTCCTTGTCCTCTTTGTTAAAGTAATTGCTAAATTAGTAGTAGGTACCGTCAATGAGCTGTTAATCTTTTTTATTCTAGACCTTCTTTCCTTTCAGGTACATGTTCTACTGCTTTAATTATTGACTTGAAATACCTAGGTTCTCAGTGTTCAATTTAAGAACAAGCAGTGGGAGGAATAAAAAAAACCCATGCATCTATGTTAGGTATCTATAATACAATATAAATATAAGATAATCACCAAATGTATTTTCCTAAGAAAAGATCTTATCCAAATATGCTAGATGATTTAACTATTTTAACAGGACTCAACATATGTTCCGTCTGGTAACACTTACTGTATATATAAATGTATATATATACTGTATCGATATACATAAATATGTGCATATACACATACAGATATATATTTCTGTATATATGTATACAAAAAAAAAATGAACATGAGCCGGCAGTGTGTGCTTGCAGCCCAGAAGGCCAACCGTATCCTGGGCTGCATCAAAAGGAGTGTGACCAGCAGGTCGAGGGAGGTGCTCCTGCCCCTTTACTCTGCTCTCGTGAGACCTCACTTGGAGTATTGTGTGCAGTTCTGGTGTCCTCAACATAAAAAGGACATGGAACTGTTAGAACAAGTGCAGAGGAGGGCCACGAGGATGATCAGGGGACTGGAGCACCTCTCGTATGAAGATAGGCTGAGAAAATTGGGGCTGTTCAGCCTGCAGAAGAGAAGGCTGCGTGGAGACCTCATAGCAGCCTTCCAATACCTGAAGGGGGCCTATAGGGATGCTGGGGAGGGACTCTTCATTAGGGACTGTGGTGAGAGGACAAGGGGTAATGGGTTTAAACTTAAACAGGGGAGGTTTAGATTGGATATGAGGAAGAAATTCTTCACTGTGAGGGTGGTGGGGCCCTGGAATGGGTTGCCCAGGGAGGTTGTGAATGCTTCATCCCTGGCGGTGTTCAAGGTGGGGTTGGACATAGCCTTGGATGGCATGGTTTAGTGGGAGGTGTCCCTGCCCATGGCAGGGGGGTTGGAACTCGATGATCTTGAGGTCCTTTCCAACCCTTACTATTCTATGATTCTATGATTCTATGTATATTAATACCGTTCTTGTGAGTGAATATACATATTGTATGTATATTCATACAGTTCTTGTGAGTTGAGAGAACTGTGCTGCTGTCAGGGTGACAGCTCTATCCAGAACTAAAAACTCTGACCAATCAACGTGCTTAATGTGGCCCAAAGCAGTGAAAAAAATGCAGGGCCAGGTTTTGTTTCACTGATGTAATTCTGGTATGAGGTAGGTAATTCTTTTTGAGTTAACATCACAGTTGTTCCAAGGCCTGTGAGTGCCAAGCTGTCTATAGTATACTTATCTTAGTTTCTCTGCAGAGTATGAGCAAAGTACTTGCTTGTTCAGAATATGAGGTATATGAGAACTTGAAATCGCGTGTAGGAAATCTGGCAAATTGAACTGCTCCTATGTTTACATATTTTAAACAAACAAGCCTAATACACCCATGAATGCTGGCAGCTGCTGAAGTCTCATGCATTTAAAAGGCAATATTCCTCAAGTCTCAAAAGCAGAGAAAAATTGATATCTGAGAAGTACAAGAATGTAAAACAATAAAAAAACCACAAACAAACACAAAAACCCACCACAAAACCACAAACAGCAAACAAACAAACAAAAGTTGGAACTTTAGCTTTTCTTTCTTTTTGGGCAGTCTTGGGTGACATGGTCTAGAGTTTGGTGTCCCTGCCCATGGCAGGGGGTTGTAACTTAATGATCTTAAGATCAAGATGAGCTTAAGGTCCTTTCCCAACCTAACTGTTCTGTGATTTTATGATCCATCATCTCTATCTTCCACGTGTTACCAGGCAGAAATCAATTTTTTTTCACTAATCTTACACAAAAAGCTAGAGCTTATGATGTTTACATACACTCTCATCAATTGTTACAACCTCTTACTTGGTGGAGTGATGCCTACGTAAATGTGCAGATTCAAGGAAATGTTATGTATCCCTTGCCATCACTGAGGAAGTGTGTATGTTTCTTGTTACTCTCAGGTTTGGCAGCCTCTGGATTTTCAACAAGAAGCAGACATTGTAATGTCTGATGTTTCATACTAAGTCAGAAAAAAATAGGAGAACCTTCTTTCTATTTAGGAGGACCTTTGTATTATCCTTTCTTCTGTAAGAACAGCAAGCACAAGTGTGAGGGATCCTTGCTTTGTTCTGCAAGGCTTCATATAGAAAGGTGGGTATCCCATGAAGCTTGATTTTGAGAACAGAGTGAAATTCAGTTTCAAGCAGCATAATGCATTCATACTCATTATTACTGCTATACCTATCTTCTATCTACATCCATCACAGTTATGATCTTGCTTGAGTTTCCTCCAGTAATGCATTGAGAAACAAGACTACATACCATTAAATGTAAGAAATGTTGAGGTCAATGCCGTGCACATGATGCATGACAAGTAGTGAGCATTATGGCAGTCCTCCCTGGCTCTCAGGTAAGCTTGTTCTTACAGGTTACCTTACTGAAAAGACTACCAATTTGCTAGAAGAGCACTGCTGATGACTACAGCCTTTTTCCAGAGCTTTCATCAAACTTTCAAGAATCTTAAATTCAGACAAGGGAGCCTGCTGAAGATAAGGACTGTGACTGGATTTGAAATTGTATGGGAATGCAGCATAGATAACAAAGGACATGCATGATACACTTGCAATGGACTGCTAAGAATGTGCTCTGCAGCATTTTTCATTGACTGCCATTTCCCATACAGTGAAAACCTCACGTTCAGATATATCCTGTTTCTTCCTGTCAAGCAATGAAAAGGCCATGTCATTGTTTGGAAAGATACTTAGTAACCTTATATCTTTAAATCCAATAGGAGACAATAGGAAGAGTTCTCTGTAGCCAAGAGTTGCTGTCTAAGAATACTTATATATTATAGCCAATACGGACAAATGGAGATAGTTTTTCTGCAGAAAGGAAAACATCACAAGGGCTGCAACCTACAAACTGTTGTATTAAAATGGCAGTAAGCTAAAGTATGTTAATAACTGTTTTTAACACTTTTTGCTGGTTTTGCTAGTACTAACTGCATCTTCTGCTATTTTTTTTATGCTTGCAATGATGATGATTATGGTGAGAGAGGTAAATGTATTTTCCATCAGTTTTTACAGTTTTTCCCCTAAAGACCCTTCTCCTCGCATCCTACTTGAGATGTGAGCACCGAGAGTAAGCAGTAAGAACAGTGAAGTACCTGCTGTTAGGAGATGGAGACTCTACCGTTTTCCACAACCTTATGTGGCAATGCCAGAATACATTAAGGCAGCCTATATCATGGGATTCTTACTTGGAAAGCACTTTGTCTTGGAGCAAAGAAAATACACAATCTTGGCAATTCTCTTGACAATCTGTGCTGAGGACATTCATTATTTATCTGATCATTCATACACAATTGCTTTCGTAACACTAGGTCAGATACAGAAACCACTGGACTGCTGAAGGCACATTTATTGCCTATAAAGCCTGTCCCTGCATGAAAGTTCTTCCTGATTTCACAGATAAAAACTGCACAACGCTTAGGACACTGCTGTCTGTACTGCTACACTGAACTGAATCACTGCTATTGTAATTCTGAAGATTATTTTCCTAGCAATGTGTGAAAAATCATATTGTGTGTGATGTCCAAGATTTAGCACTTCAATGCTGTATATTTGCTGAGCCAAATCTTAAAGAGACCAGCAGAAGATAGTTAAATGACCACAATTAAAAACCTTGTAAGCAAGCATCAAACTCAACAGGTATCTCAACAGTGACATAAACACGATTCAGCATGTCAGGATACCCTTGCATTTGAGGCTTTGAAATATTTCCTGCAGTGTTCTCTCATAGATACAAGCACAAGAACACACAAACAGAAGTTGACTCTGGGTTTTTGATTGCTTATTGTCACTGAAGATGCAACCCACCTGTACTTTTCATGTGGCCTTTCCAAATATTCAGCACATTTTAAGGCATCTGGATTTAATGCAGTCACACTACTGGTTCTGCCAAAGGAAATGTTCGCTCATGGCTGGCAAGGAGGGAAGTGGGAGAAACTTCCATCTTTACTGAAGTATGTACTGTTAAGTATCAGCATCTAAAATGTCCACATTATTAAAGAAGTAGGATTAAAAAAAGACAGTGGTTTCCCCAGCTGCCTTCAAGGTAACCCTTACTGGATCTGACAATCTTGATACGATCACATATGATTCACAAAAAGACCAGTAACATATCTGGGGACTGGTGGCTAAAGACTGCTACTGACTGGAATACCTCTTTGAACCAGGAAACTCTTGTCTGATTATCCATACAAAATGGTACTGCGCTTGCTGTACCCAATGTAGCAATACAAAAGCAGAGCAGCATAAGAACTTGTGGAAATGCTCTATTAAAAAGGCTGTTACAAAGCACCTGTGACTTGTGATCCAATAAATCAACTTCTTGTTGCTTTTGCCAGGATAAACTGTACAAACATGCCTACAACTTGCCATCAGTAATGACACTGCATATACTCATGCAAACATGTATCTGTGACAGACACTTCCAAATCAAAATTCCCATTTTAATTGCCATATGGTACCATGCTTTGTTGATATCCTTACTTTGGGATCAAGGAAACTGCTGACTAGCTTTAAAAAGTGTGGAGCATTCACCTGAGAGTAGATCAGATAAACTTAACTCATAATGTCCTGGAATCAAAATACAAACATTCAGCTTATACATTTTTTGAGTCCTCATTTATCAGGTTTCTACTTCAAATTTAAAAAAATGCAGAAGTTCTCCCCAATTCTCTGACACTGAAGTTCCATGGACATCAATGCAAAAATAGGCAGAAGCATTCAGACATAGGAAGAAGTTGCTAAGACATGATTCTATCCTTTCTAATATGACAAACCAAGACTTTTGGTGATTATCTGTGACATTCTGACGTGTGACTTTGGGGCTGTTGTTAGTCTGGACCAATTTAGATAGGCCGGAGGCACTGAAAGCGTACTATCCAATAACACTGATGCTAACTGAACAAAAATATACAGAAGCAGACACAGAAACATCCATCAATGGAATAAAAACAAGTAACTTTAAAAAAAATCCCAACAAACCCAACCCTGTAATTACGGCTATAGTAGCTTGTTTGTGGTTTGTGTGGAGTGAAATACAGTGCTAAAGAGTATCTCTCACTCTCCAAAGACTAGTTAACTCTTCCATTTGTACTACCCCCCCTGCTATCAAATATTACACCAAATACTGATTTCCAAGCCAAGAAAATCAATCATGAATGTGCTGTGCTGGCTGCTAGGGCATATTCTGACAGACTCAAGTCTTGAAGAGGACTCTCGAAGTTCCAACAGCAATGTAGGGTCATACAGGTGTGCAGGATGCCTGATTAAGAAAATAATCTGGTGAGCTTAAACCATTTTAACCCATAAACTCATAATGAAATGCCTTTATGGCAGGTTATCCCAAAAGAGGTTAGCTGATTGCTTCAGCTACATTAAAAGCAGCACATCAAACTATCATGCAAATTGAAACCACTAGCCAAAAGTTACATCTACCTACTCAGCACTACTGCAAACACATGGAAAATTATAAACAACCAAATTACTTCCAAAAATAGAGTTGCTGTACTTTTTGGTATTTCTCTGGAAGATTATCCAAGCCCTGTGATTCAAGATCTCTATAGATTTCATACTACTTATATGCCGGGGGGAGGGGGGGGGAAGACACACCCCCAACTTCCTGCTAGTGTTGTCTTACTTGAAATGACTTCTGAATTTATTGCCACTGCAAACATCTGCTGTAACGTTCTGCATCCCTCAGTAATTGTGACTCACAGGGTGGTGTATTTGGTAACTAAAGTGCTTTCACCCCTGTGACTCAGGAATTTGACCAAAACCAGCTGCATGTGAACCTCGAACAGTACACCACGGTAAACTGTAGTCAAACTGTATGGAAGCATTACAGCGCTCTTCTCAATAAAACTGTGTTTTCCTTAAAAACAGACTAGAACAATTAACATTTTAAATATGAGGCTTCAATGGGAGAAAAGAAAGAAAAAAACTGGATAAGACCGTAAACACAACTTCCCACCTACAGCATCCTCACAGCCCAGCCTTCTAACTTGTGGCACGTTTGCCCCTCAGCAAACCTCCACAGCCTCAGGCACTCTGTGCACATTCCCCTGCGCGTTCTCAGGACTCACCTCAGAGAAAGCATGCCTGCTCCTGACCCTCCTCCACAGAACCAATCTGCAGCCCCCTCCTCCACAGAACCATACTGCAGCCGCTCCCCCCCCCCCTCACATCACTTTCCTCCCTCCCTCCCTCATTCCCGACCCTTTCCTTCCCGCGCATGCACAGGCACCCTCCGGAAAAGCCCGCCCTCGCCTTAGAGTTGTACCTCACACAGGAGGAGTCCGCCACGAGAAAAGAGGTAGATTTTTCCTGTACGGCTCACTTATCTTCTTTTAAAGCAGAATGCTACACCGTGCACACTAAATTCGAGACAAGCGGGCAGAATGTGTACTGTCCTTTGTATACTATTCGAAGAAATGAGTGGGGAGCAGCCTGACATGGCTTGTCAGGTATTGAACTTTATGTTCATGTCACTTGTGCAAATATCAGAGCTTGGCTGGCGAGCTTAGTGGGGGAATGAGCAGAATTTTTGTTAGTGTTAAAATCTATTTCGTGCTCCTATACATGAGGAGTATTTATGTTTTATCAGAAGATAGGGGACTGCCTCATACGAATTTCCTTTACCAGTCACTGGAGGAAGTTCCTGACTGCCGAAGGGCAAATGGAGCTCCCCCCTGTCAACAGGACTAAGAAAGCCACGCTCTGAAACTTCCTGCAGTCACAGCCCTCTGGTGTATCCCACAATGCCTTTTGGAGTGAGGGGTCACTCTGTGGTCTGAAATGTCAGAGCCTCCTGAAGCCATCACTTGGAGGGGGAACTTGCTGTAGGTGGTTCGAAGAGTGTGTGGTAGCACTGGGTGTACCCTGGCTGGCTGGTTGTCACGTGTAGCAGAGTGGGAATGGTGTATTCCTGAACGGTTTTTATCCTAAGGTATAAACGTCTGTCACTGATGCTGGCCTGTGTGAACCCGATGGAGTTTGTTTCAGGCCTGAGTTTCTTTTCTGTCTCAGTGTTATGTACGTTGCCACAGCCTGCAGCAATTCCATTTGTTCTCCTCTGTGAGCATGATTTTTTTAACACCAAATTTTACTGTGGTTTTAAAATCTATTGTGAATAATGAGAATATTAAGATGTCTCAAAAAAAAAAAAAAAAAAAAGAAAGGTAAGCATTGCATATCTGCTGGTAGAAAACATGTTATAACAGCTGTCAAAGATAATATAATCTTTACAACTGTCCATTTTTTGAAGGAAATAGCATCCTTGCATGTGAGTGAAAACCTCCCCCAGCCCTGTTTCTCTGGTTTAATTTAAACCTAAATTTTCTTTATTTGCAGCATACACTTTTGAAATGCTCTGTTAAAGTGCTTCACAATAATTGAAAAAAATAATGAAACACAAAGTCATTTATGTAGATACCGTGTATCGAACTAAATTCAGCTGTGGGATTGATGTAGTCTGTTTTGATTACTCAACATTTAGCCTTCATTTTCCTTAAATTCTTTTCTGTAATATACTCAAAAGTATGTATGCTCTGCTCTAAAATCCAGTTACCAGTGAGATGTCAAAGAGCATAATCTTTTGGATGTAATTTAGATCTAGCATGCTAAGAAGATATATTCTAAGCCAAGAGCAGGAAATAATTTTTTTTTCATGTTTTTCGTTTTGTAGATCAATAATAATTTTGTGGTGCTTGGAGGGTGGATGTTGGTTGGTTTTTAATTTTTGTTGGCTGTAAGTATTAGTTCTAAATCTTAAAGGGTCAATATGCACTTTGCTATCTCTGGAATCCAGGATTCTGCGTAGGTTAATAATCTCCAGCATCACTTTTATGTTAAAGAATCCAATAAAATTTGAAGTGTTTACTCTTAGGTGAGTTTCCAGGGCTTTAACTGTGCAATCAATAGATAGCGTATGTTTGCATATTGCTGGTAATCAGTGAGTTGCTATTTACTATTTGCATTCAGTGATGATGTTGTTAATAACAGATTGTGATATCTCCGGAAGTTCCATACAGGTTTTTTTACTCTCTTGGTCTAACAGCAAGTTCATCTCATCTTGTACCTATGATAGCTAAAGAAATTTTCAGGATATTTGTATAGATTTTGTTCAAAGAACCAAATGGAATCCTCTGAAGCAGAGCAGATGTGGAGAAACGGCTGCTTGACATCTTTTGGCAGTATTTCTTTGGGGCAATTGCTGAACTTACAGGAGAGCTTTCAAAGTAAAGTGTTGCTTACTTGAAATAAGAACTTGTCATGGGCTGACCCTGGCTGGATGCTGGGTGCCCACCAAGGCCAGTCTGTTACTCCCCCTCCTCAACTGGACAAGGGAGAAAAAATACAGTGCAAGGCTCATGGGTTGAGATAAGGACAGGGAGATCACTCAGCAATTACTGTCATGGGCAAAATCAAATCCAAGAAGGATGAGATAAACCCAAACCTTAAAACACCTTCCCCCCACCCTTCCCTTCTTCCCAGGCACAACTTCACTCCTAATTTTCTCTACGTCGTCCTTGGCCAGCAGCAAGTCCATCTTGGAGCTGGCTGGCATTGGCTCTATCTGACACAGGAGAAGCTTCTAGCAGCTTCTCACAGAAGCCACCCCTGTAACCCCACTGCTACCAAAACCTTGCCACATAAATACAATACAGACCTAGTTAAGAGGAATTGTGGTTTTGATACTTTTAATAGGTCTTGCTAGTTAATATAGGCTCTTTGGATCTAAGCAAGTCCTCTATTTCCATTTAAGAATAAGTGGGGGGAAAAAATGCTATTACATTACTATATATCATTAATTATCAGACATTATTTAGTAATTGACATGATATTTGTAAGGATGGAAACTTTGTTTACTTCTGTAGCACAATGGAAAGTTTATATTCTGAGCCCATTCTCTATGAGTGGGACTAGTAAAAAAGAAAACAAACAAACAAAAAAAACAACCCTAACACTTTCTTTTTGCTGTGAGAATGATCTTTTATTTTCTTTATTAAGTGTTACCTAAACAGGTCTTACTGAATAGTCTTAAACAGTGTGTCGGATTTTTTTCTGAATTTCAATTCAGCATGTCTCTTGTTCTTTCCCGTTTTCATATTTTCCACTTTTATTTCCTCCCTGTTAATCCTTATGTTTATAAGGGGTCCAAATCCCATGCTCAGGCAGGGCCTTTTAAAGGTGGTTGCCCAGGACCATGTCCAGATGGCTTCTGAATATGTCTAAAGATGGAGAGTCTATCACTTTTCTGGGCAACCTGTTCCAGTGCTTCCTCGCTGTCATGGCAAGAAAAGAGTTTCCTTATGTTTAAATGGATGCTCCTGTTTGTGCATATAGCCTCTTGTCGTGTCACTGGGCATCACTGAAAGGAGCCTGTCTCAAATCTTAACACCCTTCAGTCAGCTATTTATATACATTGATAGGATCTTCCTTCAGTCTTCTCTTCTTTAGGCTGAACAATCCCAGCTTTCTCAGCTTTTCTTCAAATGTGAGATGTTCCAGCCTCTTCATTATCTTTGTGGCTCATTGTTAGACATGTCAGTGTCTCTATTGTACTGTGGAGCCCAGAACTGGACACAGCATTCCAGGTGTGCCCTCACCAGTGCTGAATAGAGGACAAGAGTCACCTTCCTTGAGCTGTCATCAATACTCCTAATGCATCCTGGGATATAATTAGCGTTCTTTGCTGTAACAGTGCATTGCTGGCTCATGTTCACCTTGGTGTGCACCATGATTTCCACATCTTTTAAGAAACTTCTTTCCAGCTGGGTGGCCCCCAACGCATACTGGTGCCTGGGGTTGTTCCTCCCCAGGTGCAGGACTTTCCACTTTACTTTGTTGAACTGCATGAGATTCCTGTCAGCCTACTTCTACAGCCTGTCCAGGTCCCTCTGGATGGCAACACAACCCTGTGGCACACCAGCCATTCCTTGCAGTTCTGTGTCATCTACCCTATCATCCAGGTTATAAATGAAGATGTTAAACAGGACTGTACCCAGTACTGACCCGTGAGGTACACTGCTTAGTTTCTGGTCTCCAACTACATTTGTGCCAGCTTCACAGCTTGTCTATGAGGATCTTGTGGGGAGATAGCATCAAAAGCCATAGTGAAGTCTAGGTAGGCAATATCCACTGCTCTCACCTCAGGCCAGTAATTCAATCATAGATAGCTATCGAGTTGGTCAAGTGTGATTTTTCTGGTGGTGAGTCTATGCTGAGCACTCCCAATGACTTCCTTGTCCTTCATGTTCCTGGAAATGGCTTCCAGGATTAGTTGCTCCATCACCTTCCCAGTTACTGAGGCAAGGCTATCCAGCCTCTAGTTTCCGGGGAGCTTCCCTTAGAGGAAGTACCAAGATCTCACCTTGTGTATGAAGTGTTTCCATTAGTTTGAAACAGTTACTTTCAAACAAATATTGCTAACCTTCAGTTTGCTACTGGAAAAGCCAACCGCTAAAAATCTCTTTCTATGGCTTCATAGAGTATTTTGATTCCTTACGTATTGTTTAAAATACTGGTATCTCACACATTAAAATAAATGGTATCTCAAATATTCAAAAAACTTCAGCAATTATAGTAAGTTGCTCTGATTCCTTTGCATGCCTCTCATCAATGGTCTCTGTATTCTTCAGTAAGCATAACAAAAGTATTTCCTAAAAAAGAATCACTACTATTTGTTAGTAACCATTAGTTACTCAATTAGCTAAAATCAATTGATTTTAGTCTAGTGGTCTTTCCTTCCTCCTGTCTGAGGCCATGACTTCTGGCCAAGATCCCAGCAATCCTCCCTCAGCTCTCTTCTCTACTTTCCTTTTCTCATCCCTTTCATGTGCCAGGGCCTCCTTTGGTTCTGCACCATGCAAAGATATTACACGCTCTGTGCTACCACCTACTGTGCAAGTGCTTTACTCAAAATGCTAGGCAGGACTGGAATCACTGGGAAGCTAGCAACTAGGAGAAAAGTTGATGTCTCTAGTCCAAGGCAGAGAAACTTTCAGGGCAGTCAGAGCTGGTAAACAGCATTCTTTAGAAGGTTCTGACTTAAAGGGCTCTTACAGAGCTTAAATTGGATTCCTAGTCCTGAAATCATGGCATGCAGATGCTGTTTCTGGTTTAAGGTGAGCTTTTCCTGCAAGGCCTTAAATACCATGACTCATTTGTAAGATCTTGTTTCTCTGCCTTCCCCTAAGTTACACAGCAAAGCAACTATTTAACGTAGGGAGCTCTAGCTCAATCTCTTCTATTTGCCAGTTCCTTTATTAACTCCCACTACCACTGACAGTGTTCCTTTGTATGTCCTAAGCAGCACACGGTTTAACACTCTTCTGCCAGGCAGCAAGAAACTGATTTGGGTCTATCCAAAGATGAGGATACAAGGAAAGGAAGAGATAGCGCTCTGGAACTGGATCTGGTTTTGCCGTTTGTTCAACTGACAAGAGTTTATGGCAGGACCTGTGTCTCTCAAGGTACCCCAACAACCATTGTCCAGCACAAAATTACTATTTCCTCTGCACCAGCGTATACTGTAGAAAACTAGATATGGGTCTGTGGTTGTTTTAATCACTCTTTAAGATCTGATACTCTGAGTGACTGGTTGCTTTATCAATGCCAAAAGCAAACCCTGGTCAAGCAGACATCTTCTTCCAGTGCTCTGCTTCTGTCACCTACTCCATGTAGCTTTGCACTTTCTCTGCTGTGTAGGCCTTTGTGTAGGCCAAGTAGGCACCATACAGCTGCAGCCATTTCTCCCAAGAGCAACTTGATGTTGCTAGAAAATAATTCCCATACCTTGTTGTGGTAACAACTTTGAGATGTTGATCACTTTCAGGTTTGGCTCCTTCAAAGAGTAGGAGGATGGCAGCCATTCTGAATAGCAACATTCATAAATGGCAGCCTATTACCCTGTTTCTTTAGGTTAGTTAGCAGCGTTAGAGCACTGCACAGTTTATAAACCTGCACAGTATGTGAAGGCTAAGATGGAAAGAAACTAATTTGGTGGGCACTGTCCCCTCTGAAAAGCATCTCTTCTGAAGAGTATGTAATACTGCTGAGCTGCTTCCTGTCTGTGAAAGGAAACCCTTAATACTGCAGGAGTAGGAGGTCTGATAAGCCAAACAAGTAGGTAATTTGGAAAACAAATCCTTTCATTAAGCATAGCAAGTGCATACAATATAAAGGGACAAGATATGTTTTTACTCTTCTGGTCTATTGGGTACAGGATAAGTAGGTAATTAGTATGGTACTTAGTGACTCTTCAGATTCACATCAGCTCGTGTGTTTGGGGATCTTAATTCCTACTTGAAAGAATTGGACAGGACTTTCACTTAACAAGTAGCCTAGGAGTATCACTTTGTGTCGTAGTAATTAACATGAAAATCATGTCTTCAGAAATTTGGAGTGGAAATAGGTAGATGACTCCCACATACCTAATTTTCACAACATATTTCAGTGAGAGGAAGTAAATAGGTTTGGTAAATGTTACAGTAGCATATAATAGATGAGTGGTGTAATAGCAAAATTTTCTGTTGTCTGGCTATAGGCAAAAGTTTCTTGGTTTCCCTCAGTGTGGATCAGGAAATCCGTTTTATCTGACAGAGAATCCGTGTGCCTTGGCAGTTCTGCAGTTTAAACTTGACTGCTCACCCAGAAATCCCTATTGTAAACGTCAGGTAGACTTGGCTGCTTCTACATGCACTCCACATTCCCTTAATTGATTAATATTGTTTCATTTATAAAGTTCTGCAGGCAGAGGTGACATTTGTATAGTTGCATTTGGATGGTGTTTGAAATATTGCTGAGTACAGAATGGCTGTGACATTCAACAGCACAGTAACAGCACTACCCATATTTTATATACAATTGTGCAAAGTGATTTGAACATTTCTGAGCTTGAAAGCAAAATATTTCTTCTTCAATCTACATTAAAATTAATTATTTAGGAAAAAAAGGTTCATGAGTTTTCACTTTTGACTTTACATTTAATAGGAAAAAATTGGACCTGGCATAAGTAGACAAGCTCTACTGCTTCATAGGAGTCATTCCCTGGGTTTACACAGGTGCAACACTGCAACATTATCTACTTGTGAATGTGTATTTATGCATATGGCTTTAATAATTTTTAAGAAAAACAAATACACAATTTCAGTGAGAGTTGTATTTTCCTGTTTCTTAAGATTTTGCATTTTAATATGATCTGTTATTATTTTACCAAAGTGCTTCTTAATGTTCCATATTAATATTCCAAATAAAGAAACATGCTTTTTTATTTGGCATTTTTAAACAAAACTTAAGAGCAATGAATAAAGTCCTGTTTAACATCAATATTTGAGTTTTTGGGTCATTGTCCCTTCACTGCTGGATTTTTTAGACCCCGACAGAGCTTCCAAAGGAGGATGCAGCTTCTGAACTCAGCACTTGTCTGAGTGCAGTTACAGGGCTGTCGTATCACTGGGATAATTAAGACAGGGTAAGGTAGCTCATATGGCTGGGAAGCATTGGTGAACTGATCCATCAAGGCAGAATCCAGCTGCTGATGCACATAATTTGCTCTCATAAATACCTTATCAAAATGAATATCATCCAGTGTTATTTCCCACTGCTGTAAAAGCATGACATAAGATTATAGCAAAGATGAGACAAATGGTGATGAAAAAGGAGGAACTGGCAAATTTAAGAAATAAAGGATGAGAATTTGCCAAAGGTATTAAGCAAATGACCTTACTTAACAAAAACAGGAGAGGGATGCTTACTTCTTTACCAGCATCTGATTGAATTTAAATAAACATCTTAATATAAGTATAGAATCATAGAATAGTTAGGATTGCAAAGGACCTTAGAATCATCTAGTTCCAAACCCCTGCTGTGGGGAGGGACACCTCACACTAAACCATGTCACTCAAGGCTCTGTCCAGCCTGGCCTTGAACACCGCCAGGGATGGAGCATTCACAATTTCCCTGGGCAACCCATTCCAGTGCGTCACCAGCCTCACAGTAAAGAATTTCTTCCTTATATCTGACCTGAACTTCCCCTGTTTAAGTTTGAACCTATTACCCCTTGTCTTGCCACTACAGTCCCTAAAGAAGAGTCCCTCTCCAGCATCCTTGTAGGCCCCCTTCAGATACTGGAAGGCTGCTATGAGGTCTCCATGCAGCCTTTTTTTCTCAAGGCTGAACAGCCCCAACTTTCTCAGCCTGTCCTCATAACGGGAGGTGCTCCAGTCCCCCGATCATCCTCATGGCCCTCCTCTGGACTTGTTCCAACAGTTCCATGTCCTTTTTATGTTGAGGACACCAGAACTGCACACAATAGTCCAAGTGAGGTCTCACAAGAGCAGAGTAGAGGGGCAGGATCACCTCTGTCGACCTGCTGGTCACATTCCTTTTGATGCTGCCCAGGATACAGTTGGCTTTCTGGGCTGCAAGTGCACACTGCTGGCTTATGTTCATCAACCCACACCCCCAAGTCCTTCTCTGCAGGGCTGCTCTGAATCTCTTCTCTGCCCAGTCTGTAGCTGTGCCTGGGATTGCTCTGACCCAGATGTAGCACCTTACACTTGGCTTGGTTAAACATCATAAGGTTGGCATTGGCCCACCTCACAAGTGTGTCAAGGTCCTGCTGGATGGCATTCCTTTCCTCCAGCATATCAACTGAACCACAGAGCTTGGTGTCATCGGCAAACTTGCTGAGGGTATGAACAATCATAAACAATAGGAGTGCTGTAATAGTGTAGTATTAATTATGGAACTGCCTTGTCACTGAGTGCTATAAATGGATCATCATAAATTGCTGATTTGTTATTTTCTTTGATGTGCATTGATGGCAAGGTGCTAGCTTTTCTTTCTTAAAAAATTGTACCTTCTCCATTGCCTTCCTGGGCTAAATGCATATGAAAAATAAAATTAATATTTAATTTAAGGTATTGCTTCAAAAAGAACCCCCATATTTATAACCATATGACCTGAAACAAATCTTAGAAATATGGTATGCTTAAATACCTGAATGCAAAAGTTGAGCTCACAATATGCTTTTGCAAAACTAGTAACAGAAGGAATATAAATCCTTTTTTTCATGTTCAATGAAGATGTGAGAAAAATATTTAAGGAATTACTTGTTTACTGGCAGAGTGTCTTGGTATTCTTTTTCCTCTAGAATCACCAGTCAGCCCAAAGGAAAGGAAGGCAACATTCAATTTATTGACTTTGTCCACTAGTGAATTTAAGTAGCATGGGGTTTATAGGATGACAGTTAATCCTGTTTGGGATGAGATGGGAAATCACAGTCATCCAAATAGAATGGCAGCTATATTCTGGAAATTCCTATGCAATTTGTGTTTCAGAGGAAACATCCTATTTCAGGAAGGATGTGTGTATGACTAGTTGTAGAACACATATTTAGTATGTATGTACCCCTCCATTTAGTATGGGGTTAGAAAGTGTGCTGAGAAGCTGTACGTACTTCTAGACTATCTCTGTTAGATAGAAAAAATACTGCTTGAATTGCAGATGCAATGATGCTACGTAAGAAAATCATATTGACAAACTGAGTTTCATGTCTGTTTTTCAGTGCCAGAAAAGTTTCTGTTAGGGGCACCAAAATGATTTTTACTGAACTCAACTAAAACCTGCTTTTTAATCACCATAACAGTTGTTGAAGCCCACATATACTTTAAAAAGAAATCCCAAATGACCTTTACCTTTCTTTCTTACTTCTCACAAACTGGACTATAGAGCTATCACAATTAATTTGTTAGTTTCTTGGCTAAAAATATTAAAAAGAACGTTAGCGTAATACTATCTAGACAGAATGAAGTATGTTGGACAGTTGGATAGTACTGTGTAGTGAAGACCTGTATGTTTATAATATGGCACATGTACCATTGTGCAGGAGACAAGAAGTTTCTGTGTTGGGATTTTCACTGTTTGAGCACATCTTTCATGATACCTAGCTAGATTCCAAACAGCTGCTCTTAAATTTTTTAATATCTGGTCTTAGGTAGCTTTGTAATTTTTCATGAATTAAGGCTTTTGTTACAAGAAGTAGACTGCATTGAGAATGTAATCTAGAAATAAGTCTTGTTTTTTAAAAAAGGAAATGCTAGCAGTTTCATGGGTGACTTATTTCTTTGTGTCATCTCAGGAGTTTATAAACAACACCAGGTATTTGGAGCTGATACAGGGTGAGAGTTTTAAGCTCTTCTCCATGTGTTTATTTCTGTTGCTTTAACAGATAGCAACCATTCTGTAATCTCGGAGTCCAACATGATAAGATGATTTTCCCATACCAGCCTGGCCATCTAGCCCGCAAAGTCTGGTTTAATGTGTGGAAAAAATGAAAAAGGAAAATATAAGAACTATTCTTGTTTTCATACAGATAAAGTCTTGTGGATAAACTCTTGCTGTGTGTAGATTTTGAGTGAGCGCACTCGATGTGGCCCAATTCTGCAGAAAAAGGGAATGGGCTGTCCCATGCCAAGCAATAGAGCAGATCAACAAGTACCCTGCTCATTTATTAGAGCTGGAAATGCATGTGAAGGAATTTACAGCAAGAATCTCCAGACACAGGCCAATGAGCACCTAGAGCAGATAGTCACAGATATGACTGTTTGTAGTGTCAAGCAATGCCAGGCAATCTGTTCTGGGACATGGAATAACTCTTTGTTGTTTTTTACTGATGAGAGCATTTGTCATTTGCAATTGCCAGACTATACATACGTTGCCATTAGATAAATTCTCAGCATGCATCTTGAATATTTTCTGCCTACGGAATGATTTCTGGCCAAAAGCAAATCTGAGTAACTAATGTCTTCTCTAAGAATTTGCTCAGAAAAAGAGTTCTGTTCTCCCCTCAGTCTGTGGGAACACAAATCCACGTATCTTACATTTCACCAGCATGCAGCAATACTCCTTTTTCCTACCTTATTGGTGCTGTGCAACTGTGCAGCAAGATTCAAGGGAACAGGAATAAAGCAAATAAAAAGGAGCACAGTTCTGTAGCTTCCTGGGATAGGGCACTCATTTGGGAGGTGGAAAGAACTATATATTCAGCCTGCAAAATTCTAGTTCAGTAAATTTGTATTAAGCTGTCTTTTAAACTCATGAGTAATTCTGGAATTTATACCTGTATTACATTGTCACCACCATCATTATAATTTCATACATGCTTGGATGCATTTTAAAACTGGTTAAGTTGTATGTCCTAGTGGACTTTACATAACACCAGACTAGGGAGATTCATCATCAGGGTTCATGGGAGGTTCATGGCCATGCTCCCATGTTTCTTGTAGTCCTCTGCAAAATCTGAGGTACTAAATGCTTACAGATCACAGTGCATAAAACCTGAAACTAGTAACTTGAAAGATGTATTTACAGGCTTTTTTTCGTTGTGAAAAACTCTGGATGGAGTCAGTGTTTACTTCTACGTGCATATCTGTTTTCTACCAGTCCTCATGTCAGGAAATTGAAACTTCAGATTTCTGAGGGCTACGATGTAAGAAACGACTTGTGTCATTAAACCAGAGTGATTATTTTGGTGTTTTTTTTCTGTCATGGCAGATTTTACTGACCGACAAAAAGAAAGGAAAACTTATCCTGATAGTTTTGTGTAATGCAACATCTTGTTCTGTGTTACTTAAATAGTCCCACTGTAATGTCTATGACTTCCACCTGTAACATGCCAGGGCAAGCAGCACATGCAAAAGTGTGGTAGAAAATTGTCTTCATGTAATTTTCATTCCGTCTTCATTCAAGGTCAGCTGTGTTGCTGCGTTTTATAGTTCATTCTCTGAGCTAGTTCTGCATATCCATATTGCTTCTAATTTTCTCATGAGTTTTAATTATAACTTCATTGGATAGCAGTAGAGTTCCTGCCCTTTTGGTAGTGTCACTGTGTTGCTTCTAGAGGCATGTCATAATTCTAACAAGTAAACACCATGCTCTCTTCCCTCTGGGAGTAGCAGTTCCTTCCTGTTGGAGTAAAGTCAGTCTCACCTTTAGCCAGTACAGTATCATCACATACAGTATTGCATGATTTTCACAACTAGATTTATTTGCTTTTGCAGTTTGATGGCTCCTTTCATTCCCCTGAGACACCTGTTCACCTCTCCTGGGAAACAGCTATCCTTTGTTTCTGCCTGCTATGTCAGGTAGAAAGAGAAATTTAAAGCCTGCCAGTCATCATTCTTCTTCCATGTACCTGGATTAACTTTAAATTATTATTTAAAGAAAACACTCCAAACTAGATCACAGATTCTCGATGAACATTCATTAGGTGTATCATGGCATGGAATGTAAAAGGCAAATCATTTAATCTAAAAGGGGAAGTGTCTGTAAAGCTTAATTCTGTATCCTTAATAGGCAATATTTAAGCCATCCTGTAACTGTTATTTCGAAGAAATGTGTGTAAACCAGCTTTTCCTACTGGTGGTACCCTAGAGTAACTTCCTGAGACAGACTGTTTGCCGGTGATTGCAACAGGCTCCCAGCAGTTCTGGGGCTGTAGAACTGCAAACAATGCTAGGAGAGAAAGTTGGTTAATAAGTTACAGTGTTCTCAGGTTAGTTAATTGTGAGTGACCTGGATCATAGTGCATGCTTTACAATGCAGTAGTTCTCAGTGTGTAGTTTTGAGTGCCCACTTTGAAGTATGTTGGAATATATGCAGTGAGAAGCCAATAGGAAAGCAGCAGCTCATGTACATTACTGCAGAAAAGTAAATAGCAAACTTTCAGAAGTCACAGACTGTTTTATTGGGGTTTTTTTTCAGTATTCTGGAATTTGGACAGCACAATTGGCTGACAGAGGAGCTAATTAGAGGTCAAGTTAGAGGGCATGAGACTGGCAACTGTCACCCTCTTATGGGAACAAGCTTGGGTCTGTATTCTTTTGGATTGCCCAGGAATAAGGGAGCAAACATGACAAGAAAGACTGGTATTACTGTTTACAGACTTCCTGCCCTTTCCGCCTTTCTTTGGTCAATGAATTCCCACCAGGGGTATGTCCTTCCTATTATTTTCCATTTCCTGTGCAATGTGTCTGTTTTTTCAGTCCCACCATATGATGCCAGCAAATTTTGACAAGATACTACTACTTAATGTTCATTCAAATAGTTTCATCTTTGGAACAGAGTATAAAGGCTGTCTGCTGCTTGTACTTTTTCACAGGGCTATGGAGGCACATGGTGTTACTTTTGCTGTAAGCAATGGTGAAGTGACTCATCTGAAGAGTGCAAAGCTTTTCGGCATTACTGCTAGAGTGAGAGCTCTGTACAAAACTGTCTCTGAAAATGGTACCCATATGAAAGAAATTTACGTTTTTATTAGGAAAGTGGCAGTGTTATGATCGGAGTCACTTATCATAACCCTTTCAAGCTCCTCCTTTCCCCACTGATCAGCTCCATCCCCAGAGAGCTGACACAGCTAGTCCTCTGCTGAAACTGAGGCTTCTGACTACAGTGATGCTTTTGGTATTCATAGAATCATAGAATCACAGAATAGCTGGGTTGCAAAGGAGCTTAAGATCATCTAGTTCCAACCCCCCTGCCATGGGCAGGGACACCTCCCACTAAACCATGCCACCCAAGGCTATGTCCCACCCAGCCTTGAACACCGCCAGCGATGGAGCGTTCACAACTTCCCTGGGCAACCCATTCCAGGGCCTCACCACCCTTACAGTAAAGAATTTCTTCCTTACATCCAATCTAAACTTCCCCTGTTTAACTTTGAACCCGTTACCCGTTGTCCTCTCCTCTTCTTCTGGCAACCTTTTAATTCATCTTCACTTGCTCCATGTGCTCACTTTCTTTATATATAGTAAGATGAGACGTGCACTACTGAGTAGGTAGTTGCTAGATATAAGTGCTGGAGTGTATCAGGTGACATTGCTGCTTCACCTGGGTTCTTGGAGATAGGGTGCCAAGTTAGGAAGAACTTCCTTCTTAAATTCAGAGTTTAAAAATGAAGTTATAATTTCAGCATTTCAGTGTATTTCAAAGATCAGCTGATCTTTGAAAATATGTTGCTAGTTTGAGGCAATACGAAGTAAACCAGATTAGCTTAAACTACTGCATAAATTGTACAATTTACTGTATAAATTATAATACTGTATAAATTACTATAGTTTACCTGCGCTTTCCATCAACCAGTTACTGTGGCTTAACTAATTTAATTTATCATGTCACCTAGTATCTGTCTTTACTCTGCTGGTGCTGTGTGGGGGAGAGATGAAAGAGCGTAGCGGAGAAGTGTGACTGAAAAACTGCCTATGAATCCTGTCTCAGTGAGAAGCTGGAAGCTGCTGCTGCAGCCAACAGTGCTGCAGTGCATCAGTGCAGTGAGCGCAGCTAATCACAGTGAATGACTGTATTTATGGACTAGGACTACACATGAAGATCCCTTAACTCTGCTACCATTGTTGAGGGACTTCTAGTTCTTACTTAGCAGAACTAGAACCTGCAGATCTTGCCTCCACCTGTGCAGTGAGTCCTCTCTGCAGAGAGAAATCAGGGTGGTTGCAGGAGAGTTCCGTTTGCGAGTCAGGAATCTGGGTGGGTTTTGAGAACAGTTCCTTTAAGTGGTTCAGTGCTGGAGCCAGGAAGTCTGTGGAGGAGCTGCAGATACTCCCTTTCTGGTATGCGGAGGCAGATGGAACTGATGGCTCAAGCACCTTTGGCCTGGAATGATCTTAAACATCACAAATAATATGTTTTCTCTGACTAGTGAATTAGTGTCCCAGTGTAGTGAAAAATAGGCCTCATATGGTTCTGTTTTCTGGGAATTATATTCTTTTGAACTAGATGATGCTGTGTTTTCATATTACTGCCAGAACCGTTTCGTATTATTGCTTCTTAGGCTTAAATAGCTTGTACACATCATACCAATCATACCAATAATCATTTTAGAATTGGAATTACTCTTACCATGAAGTATTTTTTAAAATGTTTTCTGTCTTCCTTCTTGATAGTTATCCTAAGATTTCTAAGCAAAAGTAGCAGCTGTAATGCTCCTGGAAGATTTCCAGATCTCTGGATAAAAGATAGTGTGTAAATGGATTTCATTGGACATCACAGGAATATGTGTATGTATACCCATGTACATCCACGCTTGTAAAGCAAAAAAGTAACCAAGGAGCGAATCTAAAAAAGAAATATGATTCCTCTTGTATTAGCTTAATTTGTTAGTTCCACCCAACATCACATTGAATAGGCAATAGTGCAAAAAATATGGGTTTGTGTACAGTATGTCACCTTTAAACAGTCTATTATATTGTAATGTACAGGACAAGCCCTAGAATATATTAAAGAATCAATATCAGGTATAAGAAACCTTTGAGTTTCAGATAGAGTGGAAAATACCTTTATCCTAAGATCTTCAGTTATACTGTATCTTCTGTAAAGTAGCAGAGAAAAAACATTTTAAGCCAAAAATTACAGACCAATGAGACAATGAAGTACTTTATACACTACAGCCATTTTTTAATCCATCTGTCTCTAAGGTCCTATTTTATTTCATTGATATGTATGTAAAAACTGTTTCTATTGAAATGTTGTTTGTATTTCCAAATTCTAGTGTGCATTTTTTGACAAAATATTGTTTTATAGAGCCGAACCTAGACATTTCCAATTAAAATTAACCTATACTAGAAGATCGTTGCAATATTCTTTAGCTATAAAGAGCTGTATTTATTTAGTATGTAGTATTACATATTAAATACCTATTAATACATATCATAGAATCATAGAATACCTTGAGTTGCAAGAGACCAGTAAGAATCATTGAGAGCAGTTCTGTGTTCCTTGCAGGACTACCTAAAACTGAGCCATATGGCTTAATGGTGTAATCCAGATTATCCTTGGCCTAAAACAGGCTTGATGCTGTGACCACTTCCCTGGAGAGGCCTGTTCCAGTGACTGACCACCCACTCAGTGAAGAACCTTTTCCTAATATGCAATCTGAGCTTCCCCTGACACAGCTTCATGCCGTTATGTATTATGTAGGGGCTGTAGTTCTGTTTAATAGGATTATTCATTAATTACTGCATCACGTACCACCTATTTATAGATACAGAAGAGTGGTTTAAAAATAATTGTGATTCAGGGCCTGTGTCCATCTGCACAGAATGATTAAAAGTGAACAAAATTGTTTTTTACATGAAAATGTCATACCTAATTATTCAGTATCTAGAAATTTTCAGTTGTTTTGAATTGGTGCAGGGCTTTCTGTAAATTCTCTCCACTCCCCTTTTTCACAGGCACAAGAAACTAGATCTTTACTGCACTGTTACAGTGAGATTCAGTATTTTCTGTGTCTCTCTTTCTCAGCCCCCTCTCGTGGTCAGGTTGTGTATGGGCTTTCTCTTGTCTTACGGGCCACTGGAATACAAAACCAGCACCTAAGGCGAAGGATTCTATTTTATGTGAAAACTGAAGAGCAAAAATATCTATATAGTGGCCCCAGGTTTCGCTTTTAGCGCTTTTTCCCTTGATCCCTTTTCATAAAGAGAAACTATGCCATCTACTGGCAGAGGACAGACTGCTTCTGGGAGCTAGTTCCTAATAAAGCTTGTGCCTTCTTCCAATGAGAGACTAATCCCCACCCCCTCCACCCCTGCATGTTTAATTCATTTGTCACTTATATATACCACATATATACCACACCGAGGAAATTATTTCTGTGTGAGGTCCGTGAGTTGCGAAGAGTTGAACCAATAAACTATATACACAGAAACCTTTTCAAGTACTCATTGGCCTTGTCTTAGTAAATGAGCTTAACAAAACAGTTATAATAGGATCCTCATTATAATGAAATGAAAATCAGTGAAATAGTGTTACTACAATTTTACCTATGAAAAACTGAAGAAATTTGCTGTAAAACTAGGATATCTTTTTTGTTACCATCTAGATAGCAAACTGTGTTTCCAGACTCTTCATTAGAAGACAGAGGTTACTCAATCAGATGTCTCACCAGTAGAGTCAACAGGAAGAGACAACAGGTGCCTCCAACCTGGGTGTTCTTTTTTTAAATACCTAGTTCATGAATGGATGTGATTACATGCTCTCTAGGAAGGCGTGACTATGTTGCTGCTTTGCAAGGATGGGGATGCCAGAACAAGATACTGAGTCAGTGGCAGTTGTCTAGATTTCTCCTTATCTGAAATATATTTGGCTTTATTGCAGTCCCATTTGGCTTCTTTGCTTTCTTCTTGCTGAACACAAAGTAAATGACAGTGTTCTTCCTCTTTTTAGAAAACTGCTGATCCTGAGGATACAGATGGAGGAAGTTTCCTGTTTTGACAGTGCTTAATTTTACAGATTTTATGTAGGTCACAGGATGCTGGTGGTTGAAAACCCAGGCCTTTTGAAGATTATGGGAATGCTTTTTCTTGAGTAACCACAAAGGGCTCTGAGTGTGATGCCATTCTCTCTGCAAAAGAACAGTGTTTTTGATGTTTATAATTTTCACTAACTGCAGGATGAACCAAGATGTATTTTGATTGGAAATAGAATGTTATAAATGTCTCCTGTGTAAACAAATACTATGTCTCATGCTGAGGCCATTATGAAGTGCTTTATTTTTGCTGGATATCAAATGCTGTGGACTAGAGGAAGCAGTTGCGTTCCATAAATTAGAAATAATCTCATTTGTATAATAAGATTGTCTTACAGGATGCTGAATGAGAATAGCACAGGTGTCTAGTGAGAAAAGATTCTGACTTCCTGGGGTTTTGGCAATTAAAGGTCAAGTTGTAATAAATTCTGCTTAAGTTCAAGGGGAGGAGGAAGGAAATATGATAAGAATTTGCAAAGAACCCTCTTTAGTCTGGCCTATAATCTTGAGAGATCTCATTTCTCTGCCTTTATGTGACTTAGAAGCATTGTTTGAATTGAAAGCTTTCCTCCAACTGGTTATGGTTGCCACAGAGAGCAGAGTATATTTGTCATGGTTTAACCCCAGCCAGCAACTAAATACCGGGTGGTATGGGCAGGAGGATCAGCAGAAGGTAAAACCCACGGGTTGAGATAAGAACAGTTTAATAATTGAAATTAACAAACCCAACAAAACCACCACCGACAATAATATCAATAGGGAACAAACAAACAAAAAAAAAAAAAAAGAAAAAAAGAAAACAAGAAGGTGGAGTAAAATTCAGGAAAAAAAAGTGATGCACAGTACAATTGCTCACTACCTGCTGACCAATGCCCTGCATGTCCCTGAGCTGTGGTTGGTTGCCCCTGACCAAATTCCCCAGTTTGTAGGGTGAGCATGACATTTTGTGGTATGAATATCCCACTGAATATTACTTTCTGTAACTTAATTTTAAAGTTCTTGTATTAAAATCTAAATCACCTTATCTCTCCGTGTTTTGGAGAGTTGGTTGTTCTGCAGCCGTTATGTTAAGAGTACTGGGACATGGGAAAAATAAAGATAGACCAAAAGAGTGAGTAAAACCCCTACCCATGAACTTCCTGTGGTTTGTGTTTTCAGTAGCTTAGACTGACAATATCATGTACCTCTGTGAACTGATACCACAACTAAAATCCTTGCATAGCCATTAGTCTCGTTTTCTGGTGGTTACTTTGTGGTTATTTTCTGATGATTTTGTCACTGTCTCACCTCAGAGGATTAGTGCTTTTCACTCAGGTTTGTTCAGTTTCATTTCCCTTTCAAGCAAAATTGGACTTTTAGAGGCACTATTAATTTACTGAAGGATGTGTGACTTTAGAGTGAAGTCTAATGAAATTACTTTTATGTGTGTGTAGATAGGATATTTCAAACAGCAGTGGTGACATCTATTACAATAGCAACAGCGTCAATGAGGTTGAGAACTACAAGCTCAGTGAGCAGTTTTCCCATATTAATCTTTTGAGAAGGACAAACTCTTATGAGAAAAAACCAAAATGTCTTACTATGAATGAATGACAATTTAATCATACTATGTATTCTCCTGTATTTTATCTTAAAGTCATCCCAATGGTAGCAAAGCTAGCTACATGCTTAAGTTTTTGGTTGAACTTTGTGTTTTGTCTTTGTCTTTCAGAATCATAGAATCATTTAGGTTGGAAAAGACCCTTAAGATCGTTGAGTCCAACCATTAACATAATACTGCCAAGTCCACCACTAAACCAAATCCCTAACCACCACATCTGCATGTCTTTTAAATACTTCCAGAGATGGTGACTCAACCACTTCCCTGGGCAGCCTGTTCCAGTACTTGACAACCCTTCACTGAATGAAGAAATTTTTCTTAATATCCAATTTTTGCCCTGGTGCAACTTGAGGCCATTTCGTCTTATCCTATCACTTGTTACTTGGGAGAAGAGACTGACTCAGAGAAAATTTATAACTGACAGCAGCAGATGTCTTCCACTTTGCTAAAACAGTGTGGAAACTGGTTATCACTCAAGTACAACATTATAAATGGTTCTTTCTTGGCAGGCTAACAAATAGGCTGCTTTTCTTAATTGGAATTACTGTACCAGTTGGAATATAGTGCCTTCAAAGCTTGCATTGTGAACAGCAACACCCAGTTACGCTCTATTGAAGATTGTTATGATACAGAAAAGTGGTATTAGAAAGCAGAAGATAAACTGTAAAATAGCACCAAGGCCCCTAAATGAGATAGGTCCAAAAAGTGCTACCTGAAATGCTGTGTTGTATGTGCCTGAGGTTTCCAGCAGAAAATTCCTGAGGTGTCTAAAATATGTTAATATACATGCTTTATAATTAATGAATTTGCTTTAAGCTAACTGTCTACATGTCCTGTCTCCTTCCTTGGCACTATAAATTCAGGAATGAAGTGACCTTGCATTTAAACTCCCTGAAGAAACTGGTATGTTTGACATGTTCTGAACATACCTAATTCCATCTGATAGTGCTGAGTCAGACTTAGTCCGACACTGACTCCAAAAATGTTGCTGCAACATGAGAAGATTTAAACATGAATTTTGAAAGTGTCTTCACCAAAATTGTGGGAATGTGCTGAGAACTACAAGCTCAGTGAGCAGTTTCCATTCCTGCTGAGGCAAGATAACTGTGAGAATGTCAGCTAGTAAATCAGAGGGAGCCGTGGTAGGAAAGAGGAAGCCCCGTTAGCTGGGAAGTGCAGAAACTCTTAACACAAAGCTTGCAGTGGATCTAATGCCTCCGGGTGACTGTGATGTAATGCGTAGTAACTGCAAGTGTCTAGGTGGCTCTGTGAACATGTCAACATTGTGATTTATGAAAAATAATCTGAAACAGCTTTCTTAGTTTCTGTATCAACTGGAATGCATTTCTTAATCATATTGAAACTCTGTGTTTACCATTATGATTCTTAGATGGTTAAAAACAATTGTGTTCCACCTGAATGGAACTTTGGTGGAAGTATAGCTGAAACAATAAGATTTACTTTATTCTGGCCCTTTTTCATGAGTATTTAATTATACTGCATGCTAAACTTCAGAATTTTAATTCTCTATTATGATATCTCAAGCCAAATTCTATAGAAGAGTGGTTTGAAATTGGCGCTAACAGCTTTGTTTATAAAGTGGTGAAACAAAGAGGTAGAATCACTGTATGGCTTGTCAAGAGAATTTTTTGCTGCCAAAATTGTTACTCCTCCAATGACAAATGCTTTTTTTATGTAAGATGTGAGAAGGTCCAAAATATGCCAGGTTGGACAGAGCCTTTGGCTACGTGGTCTAGTGTGAGGTATCCCAGTCCATGACAGAGGGGTTGGAAGTAGATAATTTTAAGGTCCATCCAGCCCAAACCATTCTATGATTCTGTGCTGTATTTTTGTTAGGGAGATTTCTACCTCAGCTCCTTACATGGCCTTAGATTTCTAGTTTTCTTTTACTGTATGCATCCTGAATCTTTTATGAAATTTCTTACCTGTCAGTCTTGATGACCACAGCTAAACTGCCTAAGATAGATCTAACCAAAACACAGCACTCATTCCTGCTTAGATAAATAGTTTGTTATAAAAGGTAAGATTTTTGCTGAATTATTTGGAGTGTACAAAAGCCACTTTTTACTCAGTGGTGATAGTTGCTCTAAGATTAATGAATTCACCTAAAATGTTAGCTCTGTGTGAATGCCATTAACTGAATTAAAAGATCTTTGAGTTGAGGAATGTTATATGAATGAGAGATTATGTAGTGTTTAGCACAACAGGTTCATGTCTGGGTATATCGACCTGTACTACTGCTGCAAAATAAGAGAGCTAGATCTTTAAAAGTTCTTTGTCTTGATCTAAGTTTGCCTCCAACAGATAGAGTAACAAAACATTCATCAGAAAATAATGCAAATCTCCCATAAACATAAGAATATAAATTATTTTAAATTAGTAGCAATAAGCCACATAGATTAAAATGTTGGAAAACAAAGTATACTTGTGCACTTAAGTGTATTAAGTAAAATGTATTTAAGCGAACAATATATTGTGCTATTGAGCCTAAACGTAGAAATATAAACAATATTGTTTGGTTTTGTTGTTTTTTTTTTCACATTTTGAAGTTCTGTTTATAGCCCTGTTTTCAATCCAGATGCTTCAACAGTCACTGGATTTCAGAATGATAATTATAACAATATACACTGTGCAACAGAGTATGTGGCATTCTAGCCTACGATCACAGTCAAAACTAACGTATGACATGATATCACTATATTATCATGTATGAGAACTGTCTATTTTTATGTTACAGGAAGAGGATAATTTTCTTAGGAAGTGGTTAGTAGAGTCCTGTATTCATACCGTTGTAAGAAGGGCATTTGTCTATGAAACAGGAACTCCCTTTCCTTGCACCAGGAACTTGCCACAAGCCAAGATACAAACATGAAGATGGGTGCAAATTCCACGTATATGCAATTTCATAATCATTCTTTTTTATCAGCTGTGGCAAGCAGCTGTTGTTAATTCTTCAGCTCCTCCCTGAGTGTTTATTATTTGTTCTCTTCAGAAACTGCACAGAGATTAAATAATGACTATCCATACTGAGTGTTTATCTTGGGCCAGGCAGCTACTTTAATGAGAGTACTGTTCTTTCTCTATTGTAAGAAGAGTTTTCATTTTCAGTATCTCAGTATTACTGCAGCATTTCAAGAATTTAAAACTACTTTTCAGAACCATCAGCTTCTCTTCAGAGAATTATTCCCCAGTTATTCCTCAGAGCCAGTCTGAGTTTTCTCTGTACTAAAGTGATCCAATTTCAGAGATGCTTTCCTCCACAAAAAGCAGTCGCTGATTACTAATGGCCTAATCTTTTTATTGAGAATCCGTATATTATGTAGAATAAATTGAAAGTACATGTCTGTATTCTGATAAATGAAATAATCATTCACCTGTTGAGCTGCATATTAGTGCAGCTTCTTACAATACAGTGCTGGAAGGCAAAAATCCTTTGTTGAGGATGAAGTTATGGCATTTAGTAAGATACTTGTACATGCATTGGGCTGTATTTGCATGTTGAAGGACAGCAGTGCACAGAGCTGGTAATTATTTTCTGATTTTCACTGTTCTGAAGATGAATGTGTGCACTAAAACATGTTGTGAGGTGTGTATTTTTAAATTGAAAAAATACTTCAGTACTTAAGGAATAGAATAAATGTCTACACCAGGGGGCATGAAGCATTCAATATAACTGCAAACTTGATATAACACCGTTGGTACCAGTTTGTGTATTACTAGAGCTGTAGCGATTTAACCTCACTACCATTATCTAAGTTGGTTTTCAATTTCTCGTGAAAACATAAAAAAGCTCTAAATCCCTTTAACAGTTATTAAGAGGATTAATGATCTACAGTGTACAGTACCATGCAAATGATGCTACCTGTTTCAGGCTTCATGCTTTTGTTATGTGCAATTTTTCGCAGTATTTCTTTCAACTTTTTTTCCAATCATGCTTTCTTGTATGTGTGATCACTAGAAACGTTGCCATACTTGAGGAGGTTTCTTTTCAGATTAGATGTGGAGTGACTTTACTGTGATTTTAAGACGGCATATAGAAGGAAAAGGCTTACCTGTAATGGCATGATCTTATTTATTGCCCCTTAAACTCTGCTTACCACTCAACTGTTGCTTTAAAAAACTGAGGTCAGTACAATGTGCTAGAAGGCATGTGGTACTAATGGTACCAAATATGAAGAGACTGGTCAGTCTGAATGTCATATATGCATAGAAATGCATATACAGTTATTGCAGGGCTTTTTTCTGATAATTGCTACCCTGTTGTAGGAAAATTTTCAAAATTGAAAAGAATTTCCTTTTCTTTTTGATGAAGAATACTGGATGGTCTACGACAATCTATTACAATGCAGGTATTAATAACATACATTAGTTTTGCTGCTGTCAAAGTGTGTATGTTTATTTCACACTAAAGGAGGCCATACATTTAATAAGGGCATAACTTCAGTGTGCCACCATGATTAACTCACAAATAAAGAAAAATTAGCAGTGTAGATAGCTATCAAGGGAAATTTAACACTTGCTCTCACTTACTCAAAGCCTGAAGATACCAAGAAGTGGCATATAAATTATTTCTGGAATTCAAAAATGAGAGAAGGAAACTATACAGTGGAAGGTACTGGAAATGTCATCATTTGAGTAATTTACAGATAGATTTAAGAAAATAAGAAGTAAATGCCAAAAAGCAAGCATGTCTGCAAAGAGAAAAGATAATAAAAGGTAGTCTGTGTCTCTGCATTCAAATAAATTAGGCAATATTTTTCAATCACATTTGCCTGTATTCTTTGCCAGGAAAAAACAATGCGTGCATGATTGATAAAATATAGTTTTATATTCACTTTTTCTTAATGTGACATTTGTTTGTCAGCCTTTTTTTGCAATAGCTTGAAATAACTTTTATGACGCAAGAAGGAACTAGCACTAGCTTCTATAAAACTATTGTGTACATAAGCGGTTAAGGTTGTAAAAAGGATATATTTAAATAAAGTAGGTAAATAGAGGTGAAAAGGAAAGTCTTGTCTAAGAAATGAACCCTGTAAAAGAAGTCTGCCAAGTAGCCACATATTACATAACTTCTTACTGCAAAACTAATAGGAAGAGACAGTCATAAGCAGTCAGGCCCTCAAAGTGAGAGGATTATTTAGTGGTTCTAATTGTGGGCCAAATGGGACTTTTATTTCACAAGTCCATTTTTGGCAGAAAGTGCTGAATATTGCTGTATTTTTCCCTTCCTACATATTACTTTTTTTTTTTTTTTTATAATCCCAAAGAAGAATTCAGAACTTTTCCTGCACTGAATGGCATCTAAAACTGAGCAGAAATCACAGTACAAGCTGCAGACACAGAATCCTCTTCTGCTTCAGGGAAGATGCTGGTTACATGTTAGGAATATGTTAATGCACTTTTGATTTTATAGGCAACATAGGAAGATGCAGAAGTGAAAAAAAACTCACCAGCACCAAAAAAACATCAAAATCCTTTTAAATTATTTTGAAATAAAATGAATTGCTGACTGAAAATGCTTTCTGGGGGGTGTTTATCTACTCTGTGATTTCTCAAGCCAGTCTGACTAACTGTGGGAGTGTAGTACAAACACTGCAATGCTGTATTCTGTCTTGCTGAGGAGAAGACTTGATGAAAGGAATACTGATCAAACATCCCATTGTTGCATGAGATAGGACTGTCCCAAATATTCTGTTACCCTGTTAGGGCGTCCGTATTCATCACCACCTTTATTGAGAGGCTATGGAATTTGCATAAATAGAAATGGACAGGATAGGGTACTTCGAGTGTGTTGAATTACCTCTGTTCTTGCAATGTATTGTTCTTTATGTGCCAGTGACTGTACCTCATTCTGGAGTCTTCCTTCAGGAGAATACTGACGAGACACTAGCAGCATGTGCTTAATATATGTTCTTAAAACCTTTGAATGTAGCACGTTGTGGAATTGTTTAAGTCCAATAAACTTTACCATTTCACTTCAGCAGATATTTTAGCCTTACACCTCCACAGGTGGGCAAGTTATACTCCCCTCTTGCAGTAAAAGGAAGGAGTAAAAGCATTTGCCTGAGCTGTGTTTTATTTTCAGCACCATGGCCAGGGCACAGGGTAGGGAATACAGAACAGTGATTACAAGAATGTATAAATCATTTGTAAATAATTTGAAAATAATTTTACCATGGATAAATCGCTGGCTGCACTTTTGATGGATGATCAGTAGCATATGGTCACTTAGATTTGCCAGGCAAGAAACTGCTTGCTTTCCTCCTCCTCCTGATAGTCATCATTAACAGTATGTTTGTTTCTCCTGTAAATTAGAGCTGCCAGCAAGTAAGGTAAATTACAGCATTATTTTTAATCTCTTAATCTGAAGTGAAAGTAGTGATTGATTTTTTTCAGATTTTACATCAGGCCCAAGGGAACTGCAGTCATATCATCCTCAGTGGTGTCTTATTTGGCTTCTTAGCACAAGTCAGGAGTTAAAATGTTTATTTTAGGAAACATGCTCCAAACTTGAGAAAAACACAGTAAGCATGAGAAACTCAAAACTGAATTTGAAGTTGTAGTTTAATTTCAGGGAATGAATAAAAAATATGAAGGCTTGTCATGGGTTCAGCAGCAGCAGTCATTTTTTCTCCTTCTTGGTAGCTGGTGCAGCGTTGTGTTTTTGATTTTGGGCCTGGGAACAGTGCTGATAACACCAGTGTTTTCAGTTACTGCTTGGTAATGTTTGGGCTGGCCAAGGACTTTATGAGTCTCATGCTCTGCCAGGGAGGAGGGGAAGCTGGGAGGAAGGAGACAGGACACCTGACCCAAACTGACCAAAGAGGTTATTCCATACCACAACACGTCATGTCCAGGATGTAGAAACGGAGGACAGAGACCTGGAAGGGTGGTGGGGGTGCACTGTGGGGGGTGCACTACTTGGTCGGGCTGGGTGGTGAGCAGTTGTATCCTTTCCTTGTATTTGCCTTGTCATTGTTATTACTGGCGGGGGTGCACTGCTTGGTCGGGTTGAGCTGGGATTGATGGTGAGCTATTGTATTCTTTTCTTGTCATTGTTATTAGTAGTAGTGGTAGCAGAAGTGGTTTGTGTTATACCTTAGTTACTAAACTGTTCTTATTTCAACCTGTGAGAGTTGCATTCTTTCGATTCTCCTTCCCATCCCTCCAGGAGCGGAGGGAAGAAAGAGGGGGAAGTGAGTGAGAGACCGACTGCGTGAGTTATAGAGCTTAAACCACGACAAGGCTGTGCGCAGTTGTGCTTCTCTTACTAACCCTGACTTGCAAGTGCAAAAGTGGCTTTTGTTCTCATTTCTAGTCCTTTTAGGTCTATTTTGACTGGTGGTATTCATTTATTCTGGACTTCTCATGTGGTGTCTTCAGTCAGTGACCAGGTTATTCCTTATTTTGACTGTTTCACTTCTTCATGGGCATTTCCTATTTTTGAAATACCATCCTTTACACAGTTGGTAGCAAATAAAAATCTCCTGTATCCTCAGGCAGTTCAGAGGTAGGTTTTGCTTGGGTTTGAATGAGCCAATATGAAAAGATTCCTATGATGACAAAGTGAAAATAAAGAGTTTTTGTAGGACAGTAGGACAAGAGATGAAAGAGTTGCAAAATTATCTGTTCTTTGGCATATCTGTATTCCCATAAATTTCTTGCAAAGAAAGGCAAAAGTTTACTCCCAAATGCATTTAACGTTAATAGGAAACAATAGTTTTTCAGATGACGGCCAGAAGTAAGATTTACATTTTGGCATATTGTAAGTTTTTAAGAGCTCACATGCCTGTCTGGGTCTTTCCATTTACACATATCCTAAGTTACCCTGAACACAGTTCTAAGCTGGGGACTTTACTCTGGTCTGTCCTGGGAAACTAGAGAAGATACTATCACTTATTTCTTGGACCTGCTTTCCATGTATCATTTTTATTAAGCTATTTGTCTACAGCAAACAAATCTTACAGAGTTGCTATGAAATCCTTTTTCTCTATAATATTTCTAACATATGGAAGTATTGCTGGAAAAATAACTATTCTTCAGACTGTGCAGAGAAAGATTATTTTACTGTTATCTGCATTCTGCATGCTTTTAACATCAGCAACATTCTGCTGTAGTATGTTCAACTAAGTTTTTCTGTGGAGGTCTCTTTACAGAAACTGAGAAACATCTTTTTAAATTACCTTAAAAGATCTGGGCTTCTATCCATACCAAAGTTTCTATTCCCAATAATTGACCTATATTTTTTATCAAATGTATGAATTAACTGAGACCATGCCCCTTCTCCCTCTTCTCATCAGCAAGTCCCTCTAATTTCTGCTTGATAAAGTCATGCTCGATCCTGCTTTTCTTGTCTTTGGAACAATGAAACTCTTAAGTATTCTCTGCAAAGTTGCAGAGTTTCAAAAGGAGGAGAGTGCCTTAGAACCCAGGGATTCAGGTATTAGAACTGAACTATTCAGTTGGAAGGGACCTACAGCAGTCAACCAGCTGTATTCTCACATTCTCACAGGAGATGTGGATGAGTCCCCAAGACAGATTTAGGTATGTCAGCCCTCACTCTATTCAGTGAACTGTAGAATGAAGAGTCCTCCTCTGGCATCATTTTGAGAAAAGGGTCTATTTTTGAAAGCCATGAAGCACCCATATTCATGGTGCACTGTAAAGTTAAAATTCAGAAACACTTTTTTTTTTTTTTTTTTTTGAGGTTTTCCTCTTTGATGGTCCAGGCAGCTTCTTGTCATGATATGTAGATCTCATTTTGAGTCCTTGCCGTATATTGCCTAAGCACTTTTGTGGTTCTGTATCTCTGGCTGTGTGTTTAATTCTGTAGTTTTAAATACTGGGACAGAGGTTTTGTGGAGGCACATACATCAAAACTGAGGTATCCTGATAGTCTGGAAAACAGTTTTTCTGGACATCAAGTACCTGTAATTTGAAGTTACAATCAGATTTTTTTTTTTCCCAAATTGTTTTAATCCATCCCTTCCAAAATTTGAATATAGGTAGTCCTAGTAGATGCAATACATCACCACATGGCATGGACTGTAAGTCTTACTGCTGGTGTTTTATAGTGCAGATGATCTGCTTCTGAGAATTGTCATTTTAAAAAGCAGTAACTGAAAAGGAGGCACATTAAAGAGTGCTCAAAAGTATCTAGTTTGCCTTCTCGCTTTGTTCAATATTTTTTGCCTTTCAAAAGGAACCTTAATGACTAATCAGATTCAAATTTTGAAAATGCATGGAAAATAAACACAAACTGTGCAAAACATGAAAGTGTGTGAAGGAAAATATTTCTCAGGTTATCTAATTCATCCTTCTCTCTCCTTTGCTGTGTGGGAGGTAGCAGCTCCCAAAGTTCACACTGTTGCTGTGATACAGTGCTTTGTATTGACAGTGTTGTCTTTTTGATGATTCAGAAGTTAGTTACAAAGTAATGTTAGAAAATGTTCATGGCAGCTGGAAGACATGAATATGAGTCAGCTGTATTCTAGCATTTGACGTAGTTTTTTCCTCTCACACACAACAGAAGGCACTATTAATTCTGTAACTGCTTATTTGCATAACAGAAAAAAAGCTGAAGTTTACCATAGCTGTGGCAAGTGTAGAAAATTGTACCAGTAGGATTGTAATATTTGATGGTAGGAGGAGGAAGACTAACGACTCTTAGCTAAATGTTCATGTAAGTGAACTCAAATTTCCATAGTGTTCTGTGGAACTATCACCAGAGTTATGCCATGGCTCAGAAAATTGTTTAGCTCAGCTATTTGTTATGAAATCTTAAATGTATGAAATTGTCAGCTCAGTAGAAGTGTTGACATGTCATTAATTAAGCCATTCCATCAAGAGTTCAGCAAAATGGAAAAAGTTTAATCTATCAGCCAAATGACTAGACTGTTTTTTGTAAAATAGGAGAATATGCTGTGTTAAGCAGGCATTCAGTGTAATATTTGGAGGGTTATTTAAAAATCCTGATTTGGAAAGCTAAAAAATAACTCATAGCAAATATCCATACACTGCTGCAGAAAAAGGAAGGGAAGAGCAAAGGGTGGTTTGCTCTCTAGTTTTATTTGTGACAGTAAGGTGAGAATGATTTCTCATCTGGAGCCTGAAAATCTTGTGTAAATGCAAATTTACTTCAGTTCCACTGTCAGCAGCAATAGGAATTTTGAGACAAGGAGATGATAGAGAATATTAGTAGTAGAGGAAAATTGCAATTAAAGCAAGTATGCTCACCTTGCTTGCCAGTATTTTTCTTCTCCATGTTTCCCAGAAAGAAAAGATTTGTAAAATCCCACTCCACTGGGGTAAAACTACCAGAAAGGAATGTGGAGTGTTAACTCCCTTGATGTCTTTTCTATGTCTTCTTTTCATGGCTCTGTCCATTTCCCTGTACTAAATCCCATAGATGCTAGAGCAAAGGACAACTGTTCTAATCTTTTTTTAAATTCTCAAATGTTTTTCCATACATATTGATATAGAAGCTGTCATGCCAAGGCTTTTCACAGACATACGTTTTCTGGAAGGTAAGTGTTAGTAGGAAAGTTTACTAGTTGAAGTTATTGCTTACTACATCCATTCCTAATTTCCAGTAATTGTGTCACATGTTCATCTGTATTTGTACTTAACTGGAAGAAATGTTTTGCAACCTTAGCCTCAGAGTATGAGCTACTGACAAAGAGAGGGAAGTATTATGGGTGGAAAATGGATGCTGATTGTAAAATTTCTCTGCCAAACCATTTAAGGAAGGGCATGTGAGAATGTTATACCCAGGTAGCATCAGCAGATACCTTATACCATTGGATTTGTTTGAATAAAGGAATGCCAATTACCCAAAGAGTTGCTCAAGCAATGAAATTAGTAGTTCAAACAGAAATTGCATACCTTAGGGTAAAACAATAGTTTTCAGAAGGGTCCTAGGATCAATCAAAACTATGTGAGTTTTTGTAACATTTCCTTAAATAAAAGCTTGACTGTTGAATACATTACAGACAGAAACAGACCCAAATTATTTAAAAAATTATTTATTCTTCCTAAAAGAATAAGCCTAGCCAAGTCTCTGATTAATTTTATCTTAAAGTAATACAAATTTTCCACACAGGTAATTTTCTTTTGCTATGGGAGTCAGAATGAATATAACCTTCTGTGTAGGTTGTCTTTTTAACAGAAAATATACTGTAAGATAAACTTACACTGCAATTAATATGAACATTAAAAGTTAGCTAAGCTGATGGAAAGATTAAGTAGTCTCATAAAAGTTTAAGGGTAGGGAAACATTCAAGGCAATGACACAGCTATGACTCAAACCACGTTTTTTATCTCTCCTTCTACATCTGCTGCTGTAACAAACACACTTGCCATGCAATCAACTTTTTTTTGGACTTTGAGTTTTGGCATAGGCTGTCATAGCAATAGTGTCTGGGTTCTAGGTCAAACATATAGTGAAAGATTATGGGAATTGTATTCCTACTCATAAACTTCTGGAACTTTTAAGAAACTATCGCTGTTAAGACTAAGCAGTGGGACCTAATTTGAAAACAGTCATTCTCATCACTTGTTCTAGCGATGCCACTTGTACAGTGATAGCTTTTACCCAGTTAGGATTCCATGTTTTCAGTTGTAGTGTCCCTATTAGGGAAGGACTGAAGTGCATGCAAAATTATAAGTATCGTTTGTGTTAATGGCAAGTTAACACCTGGTATTGGAAAGAGGAGGATGACTTCTGATTAAGATGACCAGAAGCAATGAATGGCATGAAGTTCCACAGACAGATCAACTAATATGTAGAGAATTGATGTAAGGCTAAAGCAATGATGCTAATGATAAAGAATTATCTTTTTTCCAAAGTGGATTGATTGTTTCAGGTTGTCAAACAATTTATAGTAAATAAGTTAATGCATACAAATATATGTAGAGTTATCTGTGCATTAGCGATACGATTCTTCTGGATTAAAATGTGTAATACAATAAGCTGTAAGGTAGCTGAGCATGAAATAAAACAGGCTATGGTGTCTACCTAAAAGACTGATTATTTCAGAAAGGAGTATAAAGCAGCTGGTAGGCAGGATCACTAGCCTTCTGGCAATAAGGAAACAGAAGTGGTATAGCTTAGGACAGTTTCTAATGCTAGCAAAAGTACAAATACTTATGAACTATGAAGATAAGGATCTGTACTCACTTCTCTTCAGATCAATACAGCCATGTAAGTGTGAGTGCAAATTCTGTAAAAGCACTCTCAGTGTTCAAAGGCGTGTTGCTTTCCCTTATTGGGATGCATCCTGGTTTCAGCGGGGCTAGATTTAAGATTTTTTTCTAGTAGCTGGTGCAGTGCTGTGTTTTGGCTTTAGTGTAAGAATAATGCTGATAACACACTGATGTTTTAGTTGTTGCGGAGCAGTACTCACCCTAAATCCAGGACTTTTCGATCTCATGCTCTGCCACTGAGGAGGGGCATAAGAAGCCAGGAGGGAGCACAGCCAAGGACAGCTGACCCAAAGTAGCTAAAGGGATGTTCCATACCACAGAATGTCATAAATAAATATAAACTGAGGGGAGCTGGCTGATAGGGGCTGATTACTGCTCAGGGATGGTCAGATGGTGGTGAGCAATTTTACTGTCTATCACTTGGTTTTGGTTTTGACTGTTTGGGTTTTTGTTTCTCAGGGTGGTGGTGGGGAGTTGTATTATATTTTACTTCTATTTCAGTTATTAAACTGGTCTTATCTTAACTCATGGGTTTTTACCTTTTTTCCAATATTCCTTCCGATCCTGCCTGGGGGAGGAAGAGTGAGCAAAAGCTGCGTGATACTTAATTGCCAGCTGAGCTTAAACCACAACAGGATGTCGCAGTAAGTCACAGTTTCCTATATGTCAGATGAAGAGACAAAAACAAGTTTCTGATCACTCTGGGAAGAGAAGACTGGAGATGAAAATAGTCCTGTTTTAACTTTATAACCCGAGAAGGAATTGTGCTTCATGTACAGGCAGGCCAGAGCTGGAGCAGAGAAAATCAGTCAGAAAAATTTAGCGATGTTTGGCTCAAAGCAGCTTTTCAAAGCGTTAGACTGATGCATATTGCCCAAAGAAAGGTGCATTGCTCACCTGCATAGGAGAAAACCACCAGCATATGAAAATAGGTGAGAAAATTTGGGTAGACCAGCCTGGAGAAGAGAAGGCTGCTTGTACACCTCATAGCAGCCTTCCAATATCTGAAGGGGGCTTACAAAGATGCTGGAGAGTGACTCTTCATCAGGGACTGTAGTGATAGGACAAGGGGTAATGGGTTTAAATTTACACAAGGAAAATTCAGGTTAGATATAAGGAAGAAGTTCTTTACTGTAAGAGTGGTGAGGCACTGGAACAGGCTGCCCAAAGAAGTGGTAAATGCTTCCTCATCCCTGGCAGTGTTCAAGGCCAGGCTGGACAGAGCCTTTATGAGCATAGAATCATAGAATAGTAAGGGTTGGAAAGGACCTCAAGATCATCGAGTTCCAACCCCTCTGCCATGGGCAGGGACACCTCCCACTAAACCATGCCATCCAAGGCTATGTCCAGCCCCACCTTGAACGCCGCCAGGGATGAAGCATTCACAACCTCCCTGGGCAACCCATTCCAGGGCCTCACCACCCTCACAGTAAAGAATTTCTTCCTTATATCCAATCTAAACCTCCCCTGTTTAAGTTTAAACCCATTACCCCTTGTCCTCTCACCACAGTCTCTAATGAAGAGTCCCTCCCCAGCATCCCTATAGGCCCCCTTCAGGTATTGGAAGGCTGCTATGAGGTCTCCACACAGCCTTCTCTTCTGCAGGCTGAACAGCCCCAATTTTCTCAGCCTATCTTCATACGAGAGGTGCTTCAGTCCCCTGATCATCCTCGTGGCCCTCCTCTGCACTTGTTCTAACAGTTCCATGTCCTTTTTATGTTGAGGACACCAGAACTGCACACAATACTCCAAGTGAGGTCTCATGAGAGCAGAGTAAAGGGGCAGGAGCACCTCCCTCGACCTGCTGGTCACACTCCTTTTGATGCAGCCCAGGATACGGTTGGCCTTCTGGGCTGCAAGCGCACACTGCCGGCTCATGTTCATTTTTTCATCAACCCACACCCCCAAGTCATTCTCCGCAGGGCTGCTCTGAATCTCCTCCCCGCCCAACCTGTAGCTGTGCCTGGCATTGCTCCGACCCAGCTGTAGGACTTTGCACTTGGCATGGTTAAACTTCATTAGGTTGGCATCAGCCCACCTCACAAGCGTGTCAAGGTCCCTCTGGATGGCATTCCTTCCCTCCAACTTATCAACCGAACCACACAGCTTGGTGTCATCGGCAAACTTGCTGAGGGCGCACTCAATCCCACTGTCCATGTCACCCACAAAGATGTTGAACAAGACCGGTCCCAACACCGATCCCTGGGAGACACCACTCGTCACTGGTCTCCAGCTGGACACTGAGCCACTGAGCACTACTCTTTGCGTGCGGCCATCCAGCCTGTTCTTTATCCACCGAGTGGTCCACCTATCAAATTGATGTCTCTCCAACTTAGAGAGAAGGATGTCATGTGAGACAGTGTCAAAGGCTTTACACAAGTCCAGGTAGATGACATCAACTGCTCTGCCCCTGTCCATCAGGTCCGTAGCCCCTTCATAGAAGGTCACCAGATTGGTCAGGCAGGATTTCCCCTTAGTGAAGCCATGCTGGCTGTCCCCAAGCACCTTGTTGGTTTTCATGTGCCTTAGCATGCCTTCCAGGAGAATCCGCTCCAAGATTTTGCCAGGCACAGAGGTGAGACTGACTGGTCTGTAATTCCCTGGCTCATCCATTTTCCCCTTCTTAAAAATGGGGGTTATATTTCCCTTTTTCCAGTCATGGGGAACTTCACCTGACTGCCATGATTTTTCAAATATGATGGACAGTGGCTTAGCAACTTCATTTGCCAGCTCCTTCAGGACCCGCGGATGGATTACATCCGGTCCCATGGACTTGTATACATTCAGGTTCCTAAGGTGGTCCCGAACAAGATCCTCCCCCACAGTGGGCCCAGGGTCCCCACCCTCACCGTCCCCGCGTCTGCCTTCCAAGACTTGGGTGGTATGGTCAGAGCATTTGCCGGTAAAGACTGAGGCAAAGAAGTCATTAAGAACCTCAGCCTTCTCCATATCCAGGGTAGCCAGTTCTCCCGATAGCTTCTGGAGAGGGCCCACGGTGTCCCTAACCTGTCTTTTATTGGCAATGTACCTATAAAATCCCTTCCTGTTATCCTTAACATCCCTAGCCAAGTTTAATTCTAAGTGGGCCTTAGCTTTCCTAACCTGGTCCCTAGCTTCCCGGACAACATCCCTGTATTCTTCCCAGGCCGCCTGACCTTGCTTCCACCTTTTATAAGCCTCTTTTTTCCTTTGAATTTTGCTCAGCAGCTCCTTATCCATCCAAGGAGGTCTCCTGGCCCTCCTGCTGAACTTCCTTCTAGTTGGGATGCATCGCTCCTGAGCTTGCAGCAGGTGATCCTTGAATATCAACCAACAGTCTTGGGCCCCCCTGCCCTCTAGGGCTGTATCCCATGGAACCTTACTGAGCAGGTTCCTGAAGAGGCCAAAGTCTGCTCTCTTGAAGTCCAGGGCAGTGAGCTTGCTGCACGCTCTTCTCACTGTCCTGAGGATCTCAAACTCAACCATCTCATGATCGCTGCAATCAAGGCTGCCCTGGAGCGTCACATTCCCAACCAGCCCTTCCCTGTTGGTGAGGACGAGGTCAAGCATGGCACCTCTCCTTGTCGGCTCCTCTATTACTTGCAGAAGGAAGTTGTCTTCCACGCAATCGAGGAACCTTCTGGATTGCTTGTGCTGGGCCGTACCATCCCTCCAACAGATATCAGGGTGGTTGAAGTCTCCCATGAGAACAAGGGCCTGCGAGCGTGAGGCTGCTCCTATCTGCCTATGGAGCGCTTCGTCCAGCAAGTCCCCTTGGTCAAGTGGTCTGTAACAGATCCCCACAATAATGTCTCCCATCACTGTTCTCCCTTTAACCCTGACCCACAAACTCTCTGTCGACTGCTCACCTGTCCCCAGACAGAGTTCCATACTCTCTAGCCTATCCCTAACATAAATAGCAACTCCCCCTCCCCGTCTGCCGGGCCTGTCTTTCCTAAAGAGCCGGTAACCTTCCATTCCAACACAGCAGTCATAGGTGCCATCCCACCATGTTTCTGTGATGCCTATGATATCATACCCCCGTAGATGTGCACACATCTCTAATTCCTCTTGTTTGTTCCCCATACTACGGGCATTTGTGTAGACGCATTTGAGCCGAGATCCAATTGAAGTCGTGTCATTGGCTGGAGCAGCTGGAATATCCCTACATTGCTCCAAATGTTTACTATAGGTGCTGTCAACCGACTGGGTGTGTTGGGATGGAATGATGCCCCCCTCCCCCAACACATCTAGTTTAAAGCATCCTTGACCAGCCTGGCAAGCCTCCTACCAAATCCACTCTTCCCCTTCTTTGTCAGACCAGCTCCACTAGCCCCCAGTAGACCTGGCCTACTATATTGAGTCTCATGTTCAAGGTACCCAACCCCCTGACTATAGTACCACCCTTCTAACCATTTATTAACCTGCCCAATCCTCCTAGCCTTTTCAAGGTCCTGCCCTGTATCCTGGAGAATTGACAAAAAGACAATCTGAGCTCCAGAGCCCCTAACCACCTCTCCCAGTGCTCTGTAGTCCTTCTTCATGGTCTCCGGGCTACTGCTATCTATATCAGTAGCACCCACATGTATTACCAGGAGTGGGTAATAGTGGGACCGACTAGAGCAGGCAGCTTTTCAGCCACATCCCTGATCTGAGCCCCTGGTAGGCAACACACCTCCCTTGAGCCTGGGTCAGGCCGGCAGATGGTGCCTCTGTGCCTTTCAGATTAGAGTCCCCGAGCAGAGTCTAGTGTGAGGCATTGGTACCCATGGCAGGGGAGTTGGAACTAGATGATCTTAAGGTGCTTTCCAACCCTAACTATTCTATGATTCTGTATTGAACTGAGGGATGATACATCTTTATGTGAAGAATGATTACCTTTCTCAGTCCCAGAAAACGAATGAGGCTGGTTCCAGATCTAGAAGTTTCATGTCAAAAAAAACCTGAATGGAAAACATGCAAGTTTCCAACTTATACCTGTGAGTATACACATCCAATTTAAACTAAAAAGGGATCAGATCTGCTGTGTACATGGAGTTGCTGTTACAGTTTGCAAAGAATGTATATGAATTAAATAATGGGGACTCTTTTTCTGGAGCAATAGTAGTTCCAAACAGGAGACTGTCTGGAAAAACACATAGAGGAGAAGAAATGCTCAAAATAAAGTCATTCAGGAATCTTCTAAATATTTTTGAAAACATTTCTGAACTAAAAATTCTAGTGGCCTAAAAGAAATTTCTAAGATGGAAGATGTCTCTGAGGTTTCATAAGAAAGTAGACCTGCCAAAGTAACCATCAGGGAAAGGTCTCTGTAGACAGTCTCTTCTTTTTTTCTCTAAATGGTTTGTTCTTACTGGTTATTACTGCATTTATTTTCCAAGAAGGAAAATAAATTGTATATTCTTCTAGTGGTAGAATCCCAAAGGAATAAAGAGTGACTACTTCGTTTCTATCATGAGTGTTGAGTGAATGATACCCTGTGTAAGGGTGAGAGAAGTGCATGTCTTCTTTCCTGTATCCCTAAACAGGAAAAGCAGAAGGTCTAAAACCTTTTGAGATGTATTGAGGGAAAAGAGGAAGATGTTCAGGTTAAGGCAAGGCTGTACTGGAGATAAAAATAGCAAATAAAAGAAAACAACAGCTGAGGACCATGCCTTTATGATAAAAGGGTGTTTCTAATTGGCTAGAGCAGCCAAAGGGGCCAAGTGAAGAGTTTTCTTGGTGCTTTACAAAATATTAAAGTTCCACTTTTAATTTGAGCAATTAAAGTAAGGAACACTCTGAACAGTTAAGGGTATTGGAGTTTTCTGGATACTGCACTAAGAAACTTTTAATGAGAAAATACAGAGCCTGGCCTAGGTGCTTTAAGATGTAAACTGTGTTAGTGCTAGGAAGCAGCCATGTTAAAAGATCTGTTGAAATAAGTATAATTTACTTCAAGGAGCCTGTGTTTTGTCTTCTGAAGAGAATTGCAGAAACACCTCAAGAGAATTTTTCAGAGTAATATACAGTGTATGTGGAGACGTATTTCTGAAGCTGCATTCTGATCTGGTTTTTGGTTCTGTTTTCTGCTTTCTTCTTCTCCCAAGGACCCTCTGCACAGAGCAAAGCTAACCCTATAGCTTTAGTAGCTTCTGATGAGAGGCAGTAGAATGTAAATTTATCATTCATGTAGAAGGTAAGAATGAACTAGCTTCTTTAGGGGGATTCTGTCTGAAAACATTTGTTATTCAGTCTGGACAGTAATGGTTTCCACTTTACTTTTCCCTCCTTTCCTCCCTCCGAAGCTTAATATGGTGTAATCTCTTGCAACCTTTTTGATGGACTTTCTGTTGCACCATGGCAATGTTCAATAGAGCATCTCTTTTGCTGTGAATTCCTTGAACTTACATTGTCACCTATCTCAATTATGTTTTGGGCACAATATGCAGTATGTGCTATATACCTTGCTTTAGATGCTCACCAGAGCTTTACAAATGAAGGTAATCTAACCATTGCCTGCAAAATAATTTTATAAGACATGGTGTATCATTTTTATTTGTAACGGTTACTGTGGTCTACAAGGAGCTTCACAAGCATCAGTTAATTTTTACAGAAATCATTCTTTGCGATAGGGAAAAATGAAAAATCCTTTGGATCTGAAGCCTTTGTTTGAGGGTATGTCTTCCTAAACCTTCTTCAAGGAATTTCTTTGTTAAGCCACTTCAAAATTTACTATTTGTTATAGGAAGTTAAACTGGGGTTAAACTTGGCGTGAGCATTTGAAGGATTTAAAAGCATACAATCCTGTAGGTGAAGCAAATCAATAAAAAATTGCATGATTACTGAATCAATATTATACCATTTCCTGTATACTGAATTCCTTCATTTATGGTGAAAAATACCTGTCTGTTTATCTCTTATCTTCTGTAAATATCCTGCCTATTTTTTTTACTCCTCCTCTTTACTCCTCCCATTGTATCTCCTCCTCTGTAATAGAATCAATTGCATCAGTGGATATTATATAAAGAAAAGGTTTTAGTGGAGTTCCCAATTCACCCACCTTAGCCACCATGAGGCTAAGAGTTGCCAGCCTTTTTATGCTATGGCTGGCTCTTTCCTATGCAAATGAAATAAGAAAAGGTAAGCTCTAGAAATTAAATGGTAGCAGACTGCCTCCTGGAAAAGAGGGAGAGAATTAAAATACCACTGCAGAGATAGAAGGAGGCAATGCATTTAAATAATGCACTGGAGTTTTAAGGTGCCTTAAATTTCTTAAACTTTCAAATACTGAGGCTATATGGCTCAGCAAGAATAAGTAGATACTACTCTCTTTGGAGAGATTAGTACCAATATCTACTGCATTAATCTCTAGTTTGATGTGCTTGGAAAAATTTTCAGTGTTACTTTTCTTTCAACATGTTGAGACTTTCCTAGATATGACTGGGCTTACTTGGCAGAAAGCAACTATGGGAGTTTGGGAGATTCATTGTTGCATTAATGAAGAAAGTGGATGATTGTGCCTTCCGTTAGTTTGGGATGACATAAGTACTTTATTCAAAAGTGAATGTACTAACATTGGGCAAAGATGATTTTGTCATTCAGGACATTAATAATCCTATAAATGCTCTAATTTACTCTGTTATCAACTTTGTTTGAAGTGTTGAAATGGAAAATACTGAAAGCTGTTTTTGAAGGAACAGGTGATGAATTTTGAGCCATGATCACGTTTGGGGTATTGGTCTTGCTTGCTGCATCTTGAATTCAGGAATGCGAGGAAAGCATTATCTTAGATACTGTGTCCCAGCTGTGAGTTCTGGGAGAGTCCCTGTGTAGCCTTCATTCTGGGGGGAGAAGCATATAATCTTCTAGGTATATCTGGTATGACTGATGCCATCAAAGTAAAATAAGTTTGAGGTCCCCTTAGTAGTTTCACTTTCTCAAATTAAACATGGCAAGAAAGTTTTGTGAAGGTGAGTGGTGTGTGTGCTTTTGGTACCTTGGCAAGCTTCTCAAGTATGCTCGGCTTTTATGTTCACCCCTAATCTACAGCATCTTGAGATTTATCAGATACTGTGTTCATTTGTATTATTTGTTGGTACAAATGGCTGAAAAAGTGATAGGGCAAGGGGTAACAGGTTCAAACTTAAACAGGGGAAGTTTAGATTGGATATAAGGAGGAAGTTTTTTACTGTAAGGGTAGTGAGGCATTGGAATAGGTTGCCCGAGAAAGTTGTGAATGTTCCATCCCTGGCAGTGTTCAGGGCCAGGTTGGACAGAGCCTTGGATGACATGGTTTAGTGTAGGTGTCCCTGCCCATGGCAGGGGTTTTGGAACTAGATGATCTTAAGCTCCTTTGCAACCATAACTATTCTATGATTCTATGATTCTGTACCTGGCTATCGGAAGTATTTGTTAATGTCTTAATTTCTTAATGTCTTTAATTTTAATTAATTAAAGATTTCCATCTCTTCTGCTTAATAGGTAGATCCTTGATGAGGTTTGACATCTGTACATGAAATTGCAAGTGCTTTCTACTGTGAAATGCAACACAACGTTTTTTGATGCTAGCTCACTTGTTTCATTTTTCTCATGCCTGTTTCTTTTTCGTCACTGAACAGGCAGGACAAGAAACCATGGTCACTATGTCTGCAGCACTTGGGGAAACAACCATTTCAAAACTTTTGATGGAGATGTCTACCAATTCCCTGGCATTTGCGAGTATAATTTTGCGTCTGACTGCCGAGAGCCTTACAAGGAGTTCTCTATCCACATTCAGCGTGCTCTGAACAGCAATAACCACCCTGAGATTCAGTATATTCTGCTAACAATCAAGGACTTTACAGTGTACCTCAGACCAAAACTGGTTGTTGTGGATGGGCGGATGTAAGTTCCTTTAGTATAATACTATTTCCAATAAATGTGCTGGGAAGTTAAAGCAGAATTGATTTTTTACACAGCTGTTTGTATACCATTAAGGAAACTACTACAAGCATTTTATTGTGCAGAAAACAACCTCTTGAAATCCAGCATAAGAATTACTTTGGGGAGGGACTTAAGTATTAATCACTGTTTCTACACAGGCATAAGGGATGATTTAAATGGAAGTAAGGACAAAGCTTGAGTGAATTGTTCTGGTTGTGCAGGAAACAATCCAGCACGTGATCCAGGCATAAAATGATGTAGTTTCATTTGTTTTATGGCGTCTACCTTAGCAGATGGTCTAGCAGATCATCAGAAATGAAGATGCATTTCTGTAAGGTCTTTTTCTCTTATTTTGTGGCAGATCATTTTTTCTGATCTTCATAGATATTTTTTTAAGGTCTGATGGTCATTCCTTAAGGGATTATAACAGATATTATGCAGGTCAAAATTTACACTGATTTGTACATAGCAATATGTACTTTTTCACAGTGAGCTGTAGTATTTTTCTTCTCCTGTAACATAGTTGCACAAAGAACTAGGCGGGCGCCATTACTTGCTGCCAAGCAGTGTCTTAACCTAGCCTTTCCTGTTGTTAGCCTATCATTTCAGTCTCTGTGTGTATACATACTGAAACAAGTGAAGCAACTCATAGATTAAGACATAGTTCTGAAGATGGAAGAAACTGGGTTGGTATGACTTAGGATAATTAAAAAAAAATCCATTCTATTGTCACTGTAGGACTGGGGTTTGCTCAAAATTCAGCTTTTGCTCCCAGGTTTGGAAGCCGCTGCAATGAAAATCTGTTTAAAGATAGGGAGTAACATTCAGTTTTCCAAGGATCATGCCAGATACGTAAAAAAATGACATGAAGCTATAAAAAATGCATTCTTGTCCCAAGTAAAAGAAGTTCTTTATTGTGTACTCAAGTTTTAAAAAGAACTCCATTGAAAAACAAATTTAGAAATCCTTTAAAATTTGCTTTTCTTAAACCAAGCGTCTTTTTGTCTTAGATAGTTTTCATAAAACAGTAGATCTCTTCTGAGCAGGTTGAACAGGATTTAGTTTTTTATAGAACTTAATTTTCCATTTTGCTTTTTAAATTACATGTGATCCAGTGTCATCTAAAATAGCATTTCATGCTACTAAAGGGAAAACTGTAAAATAGAAAAATTTATTAATTTGCTTTTTGGTACCTGATCCACTGATTGATTGAATGTCCTAGTATTAGAAAAAAAAAAGTAGAAATATTCCATGCTGTAATAGCTGAAAGGTCAGAAGCTGCCCAATGTTTTATAATCCCTCTCCAAAAACATGACGTCTTAAAGCCTCGTTGCCCAGAGGATGAACAATGCAGCTAAAGGTAGAAATAATGGCTTCTGAATTTCTGCCTCACATTTAGATGTGTAAGTCATTTGGCCATGTTAAAAATGCCTGAGGTAAATAGCTGGAAAAATTCCAGTGACTGAAAATTAGGAGATAAAAATTCTTCCAGTCAAGAAATCAGTGAAGAGGCCATGTGCATAGACATGAATCCTGTAATAATTATATTGGCAAATCTATAGGCATTTAACTGGTTGTTTTTACTGGATTCCAGTTTACTTCTGTTTGAACTGAATCTAGTTCTCTAGATTTTATAGGATGAGGCTGCTTGCCACAATCCCTTTATTGCTGAATTAAATTCAGCAGTTCTCTGTAAGACAGACGTGAAAGAGCAGGAGAGAGATCTGGTGAGCTGATTCTTTGTCATACAAAACCATCTGTGCTCACCCTTCTTCAAAATGTTTTCTGTCACATTAACATGTCTTGCTGTCACCATTAACAAGCTTGGTCCTGTCAATTGAAAAATAGTTCACTAACTACTGAAACAAAATACTGAATTCCTCTTTACATGCTCCTTTCGTTTCAAACGTCTGTTGGCGGCCCCTGTATCTGCCTGTGCTTTTTAAACACTATATTGAGGAGGATGATCCTTGCAAAGGAATGTTCATTCTCCCTGAAATAGTTGTCAAATCTTTTGGTAAAGAAAAGCTTCCATTTATGTTTTTACATCTTTCATTGAAGTAAATTATTAGTGAGTGTTTGGATATCCTCTGTTAATAGCACAATGAGGATGGATTCTCTTTTGATTAAATTGAAGACATCCAACATTTTGGCTTTTTTTGTAAAGAATCTGTACCCTTAGGGAGGCTTTGCCTCTGAAATTATTTTGCCTTTTAAAGGCAGTAAGTTATCTTGTCAAGTGCCAGAGAGAGAAGATTTTGTGCCTTATTAAAACAAGGCATCCTGTGCAGCTAAATTCAGGTAGACAGGGACTGGTTTCTCTATTCATTAGGGTATTTTGCTTATTACAGGCAATCATGTCCTCTCTTATGTTTCTGTACTAATGCAAAGTATCTGTTTTTCTTCCTAGTGTGAAGACACCTTACTACAGCTCTGGTGTGATCATTGAAAGCAATGACATTTACACCAAGGTTTATGCCAAATTAGGCCTGATTCTGATATGGAATCAAGAAGATGCACTGATGGTATGTATGACCCATATCTTTTTTATTGACATTTCCTGGGTTTAACAGGCTACTGTATACTGAACAGAAGTTGAATCTCACAAACTGAACAGAGCTAGAGTGTTGGGCTGACTCACCCAACTGACACTCATAGTACCTTATTTTAAAAACATAGAAGTTCCCTTCTCTGCAGTGTGATAGAGGTAGCAGTATGGCATGCAGATATTCTTACTGTTCTCAAGAAAGGGAGAAGAAGTGTTCTAATGTTTTTGCTATAGCACCCCCATAATCCAATCTGTGTTTTCCTTCATTTGTTTTTTGAAGGACTGCCACCATTTACTTTCCTAATTTACAGCAAGACTTAAATTTTATCCCAGTATGCAATTAAAAAAAAAGGACAAAAATTAAGCTAAAGCAGTAGTCCTGTGATTTTAAGAATACTTTCCTTTTCATCTTTATCACTACTTCCATTATTGAAATACAGAAACTCCAGTCACTTCTTTCTGTTTACTGCGTTACTTTTTGCATCTCTGTGTTTATTAACTATGTTACAAATTTATTTGCTACTTCTCTGAGAATTTTAAATGACTTCTGTCATTTAGTAACTTGTCTTTCAAGTAGAAGTATTTGTTTTGGAATGTCTTCATGCACCAGATGATTCTTTTCTGTTTTTCTTTCCATTATCTAGGTAGAGCTGGACAGCAAATTTAATAACCATACATGTGGTCTCTGTGGGGATTACAATGGAATTCCAATCTACAATGAGTTTATCAATGGAGGTGAGTCATTCTACCATAGTGACAGTTATCACAGAAGATAGTCAGATAAGCATTGTGCATAACAGCATAACAGGAGAGCAAATTTCACCTGAAAGATTTCTGTGCCTCAGAATTATTGTGTTCTAGTGCTGCATTCCTGGTCTAAGGTTATTTTATTCCCAGTAAATCATCTTGCCCTTTTCTCTACTGGCCTTCTTTACAACTTTAAATTTTTAAGCACCCTTAGACATAACAGACAAAATTCAGAGCTAGGCCTGTGTCTGACAGCACATTTGATAACATAGTACCCCAACCGTTTTCTTTGATCAGTAGGGTACCAGGAATCAGATGCTCCTTGTTCTCAATTTCTGGGGCTCAGGAAGTCCTCTTTGTAATCTTTTTCTCATAGGTGAAAGCTACAATGCAATTACGTATGGGAATTTACAGAAGATCAACAAACCAAATGCCGAATGTGAGGATCCTGATGAAACTCAGGCTCTTCCAAGCTGCAGTGGGCATGTGAGTATTCCTAGTGGTGAACTTCACTTGCATGGGCATGTGAAGACATCCTTGTGCTACAGGGAGTTAGTGTGTGAGGAGCTGGGAAGACTTAGTACCTTCCAGGGCAAATGGTTTCTTTTTCCTTCTTGAATAACTATTGCTGTTCAGAAGACAAGTTTTTGTGACAAAGCAGGAAGTGTCTAGAAGCTCAGGTGCTTACATATCTCTGAAATATTATTCTCCTTAGCGTGATGAGTGCGAGAGGCTGCTGACTTCCTCTGCATTTGCTGATTGTCGTTTACGTCTTAATTTGGAAATGTACATCCAAGCCTGCATGCAGGACAAGTGTGCATGTAATGGAAGCGAGGACTCCTTCTGCCTCTGCAGCACCATCTCTGAGTATTCTCGCCAGTGTTCACATGCAGGTGGCCGCCCGGGTGAATGGAGGACACACAACTTTTGCCGTAAGCAGCTATATGAATTTTGCAGAAAAATATTTCATGGGTATAGCACTTTAACATTCACATTTAAATTAATTCTTTCTCTACATAAATTATGTGTAGTTAAGCCATATCTTACACATTTCATGCCAGTAGTGCAATAAACTGCATACTATATTCTTGTTCTTTTCTTCTTCTATTACCCTTATTATTAAGAAATCATTTTCAGCAAGTAGAAATTCTGTTCCCATTGAAAACCTGTGAGGTCTGGTGATCTCTTTGAAACCAAAAGAAGAAAATATAAAAAGCAGGGGAAGCAGTTCAGAAACATGCTTTGCCAGATGATGTCTGGCTTGTGAAATCACTGGCTTGAAGGGAGTAGGGTATATGATCTCTGGTTTCTTAGGAATGATTAACTTTATACACATATAACTGGTGATGTCTTTCTCATTCTTTCAGCTAAAACCTGTCCTGATACCATGATCTACAGAGAAAGCAGCTCACCCTGCATGGATACTTGCTCACACTTGGAGATCAGCAGCCTTTGTGAAGAACACTACGTGGATGGTTGTTTCTGTCCTGAAGGCAAGTGTTATCCTAGCTACTGTATATGGACAAAACCAGGAGCTTTGGCGAAGCAGGTCATAGCTAAAATATTAAATGTAGTCAATTTATATCTTAAAAATTAGTACTACTGTTCATTATTTCCCCCCTAGGTGAACATTATTATAAGGTTTTTAAACAAGGTCATAATTGCTTAATCAATGATTTTATTGTTAAATCATATACAGGTAATAAATCTGCTTTTTACTTCGTAATGAATTAATTTCTGCTAATATATAGAAAAACATGCTTTTTAGGTTCAATAATTGTGATACAATGGCTGGTATTTGCCCAGAGAGTGATAATGAGGGTCACTGAGTGAAATTCTCAGACTCACTGTCCATCATATTTGAAAAATCATGGCAGTCAGCTGAAGTTCCCAGTGACTGGAAACAGGGTAATATAACCCCCATTTTCAAGAAGGAGAAAATGGATGAGCCAGGGAATTACAGACCAGTCAGTCTCACCTCTGTGCCTGGCAGTCTTGGAGCGGATTCTCCTGGAAGGCATGCTAAGGCACATGAAAACCAACAAGGTGCTTGGGGACAGCCAGCATGGCTTCACCAAGGGGAAATCCTGCCTGACCAATTTGGTGGCCTTCTATGATGGGGCTACGGAACTGATGGACAGGGATAGAGCAGCTGATGTCATCTACCTGGACTTGTGTAAAGCCTTTGACACTGTCTCCCATGACATCCATGTCTCTAAATTGGAGAGACATCAATTTGATAGGTGGACCACTCGGTGGATAAAGAACTGGCTGGGTGGCCGCACGCAAAGAGTTGTGCTCAATGGCTCAGTGTCCAGCTGGAGACCAGTAACGAGTGGTGTCCCTCAGGGGTCGGTGCTGGGACCGGTCTTGTTCAACATCTTTGTTGGTGACATGGACAGTGGGATTGAGTGCGCCCTCAGCAAGTTTGCCGATGACACCAAGCTGTGTGGTTCAGTTGATACATTGGAGGGAAGGAATGCCATCCAGAGGGACCTTGGCACGCTTGTGAGGTGGGCTGATGCCAACCTGATGAAGTTTAATCATGCCAAGTGCAAGGTCCTACAGCTGGGTTGGAGCAATCCCAGGCACAGCTACAGATTGGTCAGAGAAGAGATTCAGAGCAGCCCTGCGGAGAAGGACTTGGGGGTGTGGGTTGATGAGAAAATGAACATGAGCCGGCAGTGTGCGCTTGCAGCCCAGAAAGCCAACCATATTCTGGGCTGCATCAAAAGGAGCGTGACCAGCAGGTCGAGGGAGGTGCTCCTGCCCCTCTACTCTGCTCTCTTGAGACCTCACTTGGAGTATTGCGTGCAGTTCTGGTGTCCTCAACATAAAAACGACATGGAACTGTTGGAACAAGTCCAGAGGAGGGCCGTGAGGATGATCAGGGGACTGGAGCACCTCCCATATGAAGACAGGCTGAGAAAGTTGGGTCTGTTGAGCCTGGAGGAGAGAAGGCTGCGTGGAGACCTTATAGCAGCTTTCCAGTATCTGAAGGGGGCCTATAAGAATGCTGGGGATGGACTCTTCATTAGGGACTATAGTGATAGGACAAGGAGTAACGGGTTCAAACTTAAAAAGGGAAGTTTAGATTGGATATTAGAAGGAAGTTCTTTACTGTAAGGGTGGTGAGGCACTGGAATGGATTTTCCAAGGAAGTTGTGAATGCTCCATCGCTGGCGGTGTTCAAGGCCGGGTTGGACAGAGCCTTGGGCAACATGGTTTAGTGGTTTAGTGTGAGGTGTCCCTGCCCATGGCAGGGGGGTTGGAACTAGATGATCTTAAGGTTCTTTGCAACCCTAACTATTCTATGATTCTGTGGCTGAGAAAATTGGCGCTGTTCAGCCTGCAGAAGAGAAGGCTGCGTGGAGACTTCATAGCAGCCTTCCAATACCTGAAGGGGACCTATAGGGATGCTGGGGAGGGACTCTTCATGAGGGACTGTAGTGAGAGGACAAGGGATAACGGGTTCAAACTGAAACAGGGGAAGTTTAGATTGGATATAAGGAAGAAATTCTTTACTGTAAGGGTGGTGAGGCCCTGGAATGGGTTGCCCAAGGAAGCTGTGAATGCTTCATCCCTGGCGGCGTTCAAGGTGGGATTGGACATAGCCTTGGATGGCATGGTTTAGTGGGAGGTGTCCCTGCCCATGGCAGGGGGGTTGGAACTCGATGATCTTGAGGTCCTTTCCAACCGTAACTATTCTATGATTCTATGATTCTACTGTCAACCTCAGGAAGAAATATTACTATGACAGTCTACAGAGTATGCCAGAACGACTGAAAATTTAAACATGTGAAACTCTGAGATTGTTCTTGTATGCTTACATTAGCCTTTTTGTCTGTGTGTAGTTATGTAAACAGGTTGACTTAGGTTTTCAAAGCTGGATAGAAGTGCTTTCCATGGGTCTTATAAAAAGCAGGAACAGTATTCTTCAGTTTTGAAAATTTCAACCTTTGCTTTCTGTGCTGTATTGAGAGCACACCTCCTCTGAGAGTTTCTCCTCTCTGGAAATCACTTCTTTCAGAAAGAGCTGGAATAGTTTTCTGTTGTGCTTTACAGGAACTGTGTATGATGATATTACTGAAAAAGGATGCATACCTGTTAGCCAGTGCCACTGCAAACTCCATGGAAATGAGTATTCACCTGGAGAAAGCATTACCAATGAATGTGAAGAATGGTAAGGATCACAGTTGTTTATACACCTTTCTTTGCTTGATTGTAAATGGGTCTGTGTTTTTCAGTCTTCCACTTAGTCATAGAAGACTCCTGAAAACATTCTGAAATTAGTGTTTATGTTGCATATTTATACAACCAATTCTTTTAAAAGTTTTTCTATATCTATGGCGTATGGCAGAGGGGATATCTTAAGGAAATGGTCAAATATACATTTTTAAAACACTTGTGTTTTTCTTGCTGTTTGCTAGGTGTGCAGATGCTTTCAGCGCTCTTAGCCTCTCTAATACCTACAAGCATTTTTAAATTATTTGTCCGTTTCCAGCACCTGTGATTCAGGCAGATGGACATGCAAAGATTTACCCTGTCCAGGCACATGTTCAGTGGAAGGAGGCTCCCATATTACCACCTTTGATGGGAAGAAATACACCTTCCATGGAGACTGTTATTATGTGTTGTCCAAGGTACTGTGCACTGTAGAGCTTTTCTCTTTTTGAGTAAATAGAAATGTGTGCACACTGATATATAACAGGTGCGAATTATTGTTTTATTCCATTTTTTTGGGATGAGGGAATCAGAAATGCTAAAACCTGCACTGGAAAATTTAGGAGGGGCTGTAATGGCCCTTCTGGGGAGTCAGGCACTTACTGCAGTGGGTTGTTAACAAAGTCAGATAGACTATGTATGCTGTTATTATCCAGTGGAATCCTTCATGTATAGGAAATCAAAGGATCACTCTGGCTGCATGAATAGGTAGGCTACAAAAATTGGCAGTTCTTGGGTTTAGATGCTTTCAACCAGATTGGTAATAGCTGTTCATGTGTCTGAGTGTCAAAGTCAGCTAAGGAAAGGAGCTGGGCATGTTCTTCTAGAGAACAACAAAGATCTTGAACTGGAAACCATAGGCAGCTCAGATTCCAGAACCAGTGCTGAATTGGTGGTCTTAATAGCTAAGTTCTAGAGTAATTGTTATTGTACCTGATGACTTTATTCTGTTTTGGAAATAATCTTTTGAAATCTTTGATTTGACTAATGGATATTTATTTCCCTGTGATTGTAGGGTTCTGTAAATGACAGTCATGCTCTCCTGGCAGAGCTGGCTCCCTGTGGCTCCACAGACAGGCAGACCTGTTTGAAGACTGTTGTGCTGCTAGTAGATGACAAAAAAAATGTAAGTATTCTGCTAGATATGTTGAAAATTAGCATATTTCCCTTACTGTACAGCAATAACTGATCTTCTGGAGTCACTGTTGTGGATAGATAAGGCACCTCAGGCTGAAAAACAACTCAGGCTTCTGCCTTGACAACTCAAAATAGACCTAAACAGTACAAAAGATGAGATCCAAATAAGATGACATTTCCCCCTTTCCTTCTCTGCTGTATGATTCTTCTTGCTGTATTCAGGGATGGCTGGAAGTAAGAGTGCCATTCGTCTCCTCCTCGCAGCATTTTACTTTATTAGGATACAGTTTTATAGACCTAATTGTGTCTTTTTCAGAAGAGATACCATCTTTGAATATTGATACAATCCAACCTTCTTTAATGTTATATTTTTATTCATTTTAATATTCTGTTTTGTTATGGGAATATCTAGATTATATTTATACCTAATTTTACATACATGTACACATAATTTTCCTTCCATGTTTCCAGTGTTCCATGTCCTTTCCTGCATAACTAGAACAAACCCAAACCAAACCAAATCAAAACCCCATAATTTTATGTTTCTGTATGTACAGACTCTCATTTATGAGGAAGTTTAACAAACTGCTTTCTTACCATACCAGAATCATGCTTAATCATTGCACTGAAGCTGTGGCACATGCTTTTATAGAGATTTGGAACTTGATATAGATTTTGAAGGCCTAGCATTTTCTTGCTTTAAATAAAGTGGCCAATATAAACAAGATTTGCATTTCATTACTGCTATAAATTGTTGTAGGCAGGTGTAAGTGAAATGCTGAACAGCGAGACAAAACCTTACTTGTATCCTACAGGTCTGCTGCACATTCGATTTTCAGACAGATTCTTCATTCCAAAGATTTTAAGTTCTAGCCACAGTCTAAATGTGCAGAATGTCTCCCCTCTTTTTTTTTTTTTTTAAGTTCCTTTTCCTCTCAATACCTGGAACCTCAGTGATTCTATTTGCTATTATGCAGGTGGTGGTTTTCAGATCAGATGGCAGTGTGTTGCTAAATGAGATGACCGTGCACGTGCCTCATGTGTCAGGTAAGGGACATATTCTTGTGTGTCATGTGTCGTACACCTGCCTTCTCATGTGTGTTTTTTTCAGAGGCAAAAGTGGAAAACAGTCATATAAAATTGCTTAGATTTTGGAACAACTTGGGGATGAATGTGGTTTAATAGTCATCACTGAGAATTTTATGGACAGACTGACTGTATACAGCAGATGATTGAAAAAAATGTCGCTTTACTTTTTTCATACATCTTGAGTATACTTTGGCATGTAGCTTGGGAAATAGGAATTGTCATGGCTTAAATTTAAAGCCAAGCCTGGCTACATGGTGGGATCATGTCTTGGCTCACGGTCATGCTGAGGCTTAGGCATGTCTGCACCATCCTGCTTCTTCCCCATGCTTTTTTGGCTTTTTCTTCCTGTGGGAAGAAAGCCTGGCAGAAGGTAACTGCTGTATTTTCTGGTCAATTAGGGCAGGAAATAAGGATGTACTGTGTAGCACCCTCATCTTCTCAGCTCAGTTGACGCATCAATGTCTTTTAATATAAGCACTGAATTTAGACAGACGCTTTCAGAGGCTGACTCAGATCACCTAGTGTAGGAGCATAACTTGTGGTGGAAGGTCATTATCAGACAGCAGCTGCGGCCTCTGGGAGTAACTGTTGAAAGGAATGCATAACTTGTCTTGGCACTCCTTTTGAGATATGTGCAGGCAGCACACTGATATGGCATGTGTTGCTTCTTATTTACTGGCCTATCTGCAGATGAAAGAAAGTAATTCTTCATCTGAAAGGAGAAGTATTCATGGGGTGATACATTCATGAGTACTTGTGCAAAACAATCACAGTGTGTAGCTGAAAGTTTAGAGAAATTTAAGTGCTTTGGGCAAGAAAATAGACCATCTAATAATAAGATTAAATGGATGAATCGAGCATACAGTAGCAATTTGCTATAAGAAATTGGTTAGCCATTAGATACTGGGGTTTTTTACTTCAGAAAAGTTTTTTATACTGTCTCTCAGACTATCCTTCTGTACAAAATGTCCAGCAGACAGCTAGACAAGTCCATAACGGGTTGGGTGAACAATTGGCTGACAGGTTGTGCTCAGAGTTACAGTAAATGTGGTTACAACAGGCTGGCAGACAGTCACCAGTGAGGCTCCCCTGTGAGGCTCAATTTTAGGGCTAGTGCTCTTTAATGTTTTTATAAATGATCTGGATGCAGGAGTCAAATTTACATTTAGGGAGTTTGCCAATGTGAAGTTGTGGGGACGAGCACTGTATGTTGGTGGCCAGCAATTTTTTGAGGAAAGAAATTATTACTTTGAGCCTCATCTCAGAGATTTCATGGCAGGTTATAACTTAGAATCTAATAAATGTTTCTTTTGGTATCCTGTGTTTACCACACAGTTCATATTTTGTGTTTTCAGCCAGCTTCTCGGTATTCAAGCCATCTTCCTACTACCTTGTTGTACAAACTTCTTTTGGGCTTCAGCTGCAAATCCAGTTGTTTCCAGTCATGCAGCTGTTTGCAACTGTGGATCAATCAGTTCAAGGAAAACTTCAAGGTAAGTATCTAGTCAAATGGGAGGCAAAGCCATGCTGTTCCACAACTGAAGAGTCATGTATTCGTATATGAGTGATAATTCATGCTACTTACTGATTCAAGAGGAGGAAAATGAAAGCAGAAACCAAAACATTGAAAGAAAATCGACTCAAGCAAACTAGAAATGCATTTTTATTATTTCATATTGAAGTCACCTATCACTCTGGTGCCAGTACATGAATGTTTCCTAGAATATTTCTTACTTTTGTATTCAGTTTCTTTTTTAACAAGTCACAAAATCAGGCTTCTGGTGTAATTTGTGGTTTTAATGTCATCAAAAAGCATAAAACATACAGGACAGGGTGGTGGTCTTCTGAGGCATCGATATCTTCATGAAAACTATTCTTCTCAAGACGTAAATATTTAAAGTAGGGCTCCTTAATCTTCACTACTTGTAGCATGCGTTAATATAATCAGCTGTATGGATTCTAATGTTTGTGATTAATAGGTGCTTTCCCTTTGATCTTTGAATGAGAATGAGTAATGATTATGTAATTTTTTTACCATCTTTTTAAATAGGTCTTTGTGGAAACTTTAATGGAATAGAAGGTGATGACTTTAAAACAACCAGTGGGCTGGTAGAAGCTACAGGATCTGCCTTCGCTAACACATGGAAAGCTCAATCCACCTGTACAGACCAGGTAGAAAAGCTGGAAGACCCCTGCAGTCTCAGCATTGAAAGTGGTAAGCACATTAATAAGTCAGATAGTTGCTGTATATTGCTGCAACAGGCATGTAAGTGTTGTGGTGTGGCACTGATGTTTTTTTTCAGAGGACTGTCAAATTAATAATTAATTTCTGCAAGTGTGTATACATAGGATCCCTGAAGTGAAAATTTAGGGGGTGATTGCAGAGGAATCCTGAGCTGGAAGACAGGGAAACAAGGTCATTAATTTATATTCTCTACAAAGGCAGCTTGTATTTCCTAGTATTATTTTGCCCTATGTTTAATTTAGCTTTGTGATCTCTGAATAAGTGCTGTCACAATTCCATGTAGACAACTTGCAGCAGAAAAATACGATGTTTGATTTTATGACTGTGTGTCTACCGTTAGATAATTGAATATCAGAACAGAAATACATGCACAGTGATTGCATGTAGTTTCTCCTCTCCCCAAAATGCATGCAGTTCTCTCATTTTTATCATTGCATTGCATTTATGTGACAACATAACTAGACATGGCACAAGGAAGATAAGTGAACGTTATGAATGTAATGACATAATTTAATTTTTCTCTTTTTTGCAGCAAATTATGCTGAGCATTGGTGTTCTTTGCTGAAAAACTCAGAGGGTCCTTTTGCAAGATGTCACTTGATCATTGATCCGTCAGAATACTATAAGGTATTGTAATCTTGCACTCTTTTAGTACTGCCTTATTTCAGATGGGTGACGGTAGGCATTTATTATTGTTCAAATGTTTGAGACGTTACTGAGTAGCTTGCCCATAACAGCTGGTGAGGTTTTTGCAGTGATTAACTGAGACAGCATAGTGTGCATTAGAACTATTTCATATGATGAGTTTCTTGCCAAGTGCTGCTGAAGAAAAAGATAAATTTGTTCTTCTGTTGTCTTATATTTTGTATTTAATGTACATTTTTATTAGACTGGATATTTGAACTGGAAAGAAGATTCAAGAAATGCAGGGATGCACAGAAAGTTTAAGTCTACCCTTATACATTAGTTGCTAATGAGTCAGGGAAAAAAAAACCCACAAATATTTATTATGTTTCCTGTATTGGATACAATGTAACAGCAAATTTTCTTTTGTGCCAAAATTATATGGTTTTGTTCCCTCCATGCTCATCGCTGTTGGGCAGTAAATGAGGCCTACCCGAGCAAAAAAGAATTCCTATTTATTTCTTTGCAGCACTTTCAGTCCTTGGTCTTTGTCCTTTCCTTCCATAGTTCTCTGAGCATAGGAATTGATAAAAACAACATCAAAAAAAAGACACAGAATATTTCATAGCAACTGAGTTGCAATTGCCCATTGGTTTCCTGTGGGCTTACTGATCCTTTTGCTCTTTTTTCAGAAATGTAAATATGACACCTGCCTCTGTGAAGACAGTGAAGAATGCTTGTGTGCTGCCCTGTCCTCCTACTCAAGAGCCTGTGCTTTCAAAGGGATCATAGTGGAAGGCTGGAGACAAAGTGTCTGCAGTAAGTAGTGGAACTGTAATCCATGTGGAATTATTTAGCCATAAGACATTAGTGGGTTCTTTCTGAATTTCATTGTCAATGATCACAATATTAAGGGATTTGGAGTATCTTGGAAATGTCTAATGGACTTAAAAGAGATAATGCTTATAAAATTTACTAATTCATGTTATATTTTTTAGTTAGCAAAAAATTAGCAAGCTGTGTTTTTCACTTTCACTTTCTTTTGCCCATTTACATAGTAATTTTTATTATCTTTCTATCTTTGACTAATGAAATCACACCCATCATGGCTTTTACATTGTCTTTGCTTATCGGTGTCTTTGTTTATCATTGTCCTTTCTTTTCATCAAAACTACAGTATTGTTGAGACTAGGAGTTTATTACCTTGTGCTCTCTCTCTCTGATTATCAGTGTGTGGAACAAATATGGGTATGAAAGTAGAAACTATTAGTAGCAGTCAAAAGGAAGTCTTCAACAGGTAAACAAAGTTAGGCTAATGTTACTTGTGACAGGATACCTGTTGAAGACTTCCTTTTGACTGCTACTTAAATAAAACCTCGGGAAGTATTTTTACCTTTACATGCTGCACAGCCAAAGAAACCAAATGGAAATGTCATGGTTAAATTCTCTACCCTGCATCCCCTAATTATTGGTTTGTTTATTTTCTCTCCAGCTAGTGAAGTGTCTGCCTGCCCAGGAAATCAAATCTTCCTTTACAACCTTACAATGTGCCAGCAAACCTGTCGTTCCCTTGCTGATGGTGAAAACCAATGCTTGCAAGACTTTGCTCCTGTGGATGGCTGTGGCTGCTCATATAATACATACTTAGATAACCAGGATACCTGTGTGCCCATCTCCAAGTGCCCATGCTATTACAAGGGATCATACCTGGAACCAGGGGAATATGTCACAAAAGATGGGGAACGCTGGTATGCTTTACTGTAATTTTTTTTTTGTATGTGATAAAAGCCCTTTTAAAATTTACTTGATTAGGTGTAAGCTCCTTAAATTTTTGTGGTGCTTTAATGAGCACTTGTAATGCATTTCACAACATCTTCTTGCTGAGCAAAGCGTCATCTTGTTGCAATGAAATTTATTAATAATTGAGAAATGCAGCATTGTTTGGAGGTCAAAGTACTGGCCTTCACAGATAAACACTACTCTGAACCTACACTGTTAATGAGTCTTTGTTGAGCAAAGGGATAAGAGGAAGATAAAAGGCTGGCTATATTTTTATGTTGCTGTTTTCTTTTCTGTCAGGGACAGATTGCTTGTGTTTTCCATTGAAGGAAGGTCTCCTTGATGTGTATTTACTGTAGCATAGGCTTTTGAAAGGAACTTTCACAATGCTGGTATTCTTTATCATTAGCTGACAACTGTTTGCTGCATGAATCATCAGTGCAAACTGTGAAATACTTCTCTTATCCAGCAGATGAAGCATACAGGCTAACAAATTCGCAACATATGAGTTAAATAGGCATGAAAATGTTTTGTTTATCCAAATGAAGGCTTTGAATTAAATTATCGTTGTTATCTATTTCATTATTATCTATTTCCTGAGCCATCAAAAAGCTCAGTATTAAGGATTAGTAGAATAGCTGTCATTCCTTAAAAGATAACTTTCCAGCACATTATGCCTAAAATCTTGCTGTGGTTTTTCTCCCAGTGAAAATTCATGAGTACGCTTCAGTAGAGTTCAACTTGAAATATCCATAGAAATTATGCACAATAAATACTAATAAATACTCTCAAATTTGTATTAATAAATTCTTAAATTTAAATTGAAGACACTGAGCTTACTTTTTTTTTTTAATTTCTACTTACTTCGCTTTTCTAGTGTTTGCCGAAATGCAAAGATCCAGTGTACGTCAGTGAGAATAAGAATGCAAAGTAAGTGACATTCTATGAAGTAAACTAAAATAAAAGCCATAACTCAACCTCCAAACCCAAATCTACACTTTCCATTAAATTCTTCACTTAATTGTTTTGTATGTTTACTTTCTATCTTTATGTGAAACAGACATTTTCACTTTGTTCTGTCTTCACTGAGCTTTTTTTTTTTTCTTCATAAGGATAGCCATACCCTGAGATTTCTGTCTCAGTAACTACCACCTTTCACACATTTATTTTGCCTTTTCTGGATTCATCCAAACCAGCAACATACCTTTCAGGTGTAACAGAATGTTCTTCTAACAAGACGTACTTTGACTGCAATGCATCCCCAAGCTGGAATTCACAAACGCCTGTACAACTTAGCTGTCACACTCCTCAAACTGATCATGTATGTATTCAGTTTTTCTCCACTTTGTGTATTCTTTATTCTATATTCTTTAAATGACACGGTGCAGCACAGAAAATGCAGTTGTAATTAACAGTTGTTTTCTCTTTAGTTTAGTCTTCCTTTCTTTTACCCCATATAACAGACTTTGGCCTCTTCAGGAACCTGCTCAGTAAGGTTCCATGGGATACAGCCCTAGAGGGCAGGGGGGCCCAAGACTGTTGGTTGATATTCAAGGATCACCTGCAGCAGGCTCAGGAGCGATGCATCCCAACTAGAAGGAAGTTTAGCAGGAGGGCCAGGAAACCTCCTTGGATGGATAAGGAGCTGCTGAGCAAAATTCGAAGGAAACAAGAGTCTTATAAAAGGTGGAAGCAAGGTCAGGCGGCCTGGGAAGAATACAGGGATGTTGTCCTGGAAGCTAGGGACCAGGTTAGGAAAGCTAAGGCCCACTTAGAATTAAACTTGGCTAGGGATGTTAAGGATAACAGGAAGGGATTTTATAGGTACATTGCCAATAAAAGACAGGTTAGGGACACCGTGGGCCCTCTCCAGAAGCTATCGTGAGAACTGGCTACCCTGGATTTGGAGAAGGCTGAGGTTCTTAATGACTTCTTTGCCTCAGTCTTTACCGGCAAATGCTCTGACCACACCACCCAAGTCTTGGAAGGCAGACGTGGGGACGGTGAGGGTGGGGACCCTGGGCCCACTGTGGGGGAGGATCTTGTTCGGGACCACCTTAGGAACCTGAATGTATGCAAGTCCATGGGACCGGATGAAATCCATCCACGGGTCCTGAAGGAGCTGGCAAATGAAGTTGCTAAGCCACTGTCCATCATATTTGAAAATTCATGGCAGTCAGGTGAAGTTCCCGATGACTGGAAAAAGGGAAATATAACCCCCATTTTTAAGAAGGGGAAAATGGATGAGCCAGGGAATTACAGGCCAGTCAGTCTCACCTCTGTGCCTGGCAAAATCTTGGAGCAGATTCTCCTGGAAGGCATGCTAAGGCACATGAAAACCAACAAGGTGCTTGGTGACAGCCAGCATGGCTTCACTAAGGGGAAATCCTGCCTGACCAATCTGGTGACCTTCTATGAAGGGGCTACGGAACTGATGGACAGGGTTAGAGCAGTTGATGTCATCTACCTGGACTTGTGTAAAGCCTTTGACACTGTCTCCCATGACATCCTTCTCTCTAAGTTGGAGAGACATCAATTTGATAGGTGGACCACTGGGTGGATAAAGAACTGGCTGGATGGCCGCACGCAGAGAGCAGTGCTCAGTGGCTCAATGTCCAGCTGGAGACCAGTGACGAGTGGTGTCCCCCAGGGATCGGTGCTGGGACCGGTCTTGTTCAACATCTTTGTGGGTGACATGGACAGTGGGATTGAGTGCACCCTCAGCAAGTTTGCCGATGACACCAAGCTGTGTGGTTCGGTTGATACATTGGAGGGAAGGAATGCCATCCAGAGGGACCTTGACACGCTTGTGAGGTGGGCTGATGCCAACCTGATGAAGTTTAACCATGCCAAGTGCAAGGTCCTACAGCTGGGTTGGAGCAATGCCAGGCACAGCTACAGGTTGGGCGGGGAGGAGATTCAGAGCAGCCCTGCGGAGAAGGACTTGGGGGTGTGGGTTGATGAGAAAATGAACATGAGGTGGCAGTGTGCGCTTGCAGCCCAGAAAGCCAACCGTATCCTGGGCTGCATCAAAAGGAGTGTGACCAGCAGGTCGAGGGAGGTGCTCCTGCCCCTTTACTCTGCTCTCGTGAGACCTCACTTGGAGTATTGTGTGCAGTTCTGGTGTCCTCAACATAAAAAGGACATGGAAGTGTTAGAACAAGTGCAGAGGAGGGCCACGAGGATGATGAGGGAACTGGAGCACCTCCCGTATGAAGATAGGCTGAGAAAATTGGGGCTGTTCAGCCTGGAGAAGAGAAGTCTGCGTGGAGACCTCATAGCAGCCTTCCAATACCTGAAGGGGGCCTATAGGGATGCTGGGGAGGGACTCTTCATTAGGGACTGTAGTGAGAGGACAAGGGGTAATGGGTTTAAACTTAAACAGGGGAAGTTTAGATTGGATCTGAGGAAGAAATTCTTTACTGTGAGGGTGGTGAGGCCCTGGAATGGGTTGCCCAGGGAAGTTGTGAATGCTTCATCCCTGGCGGCGTTCAGGGTGGGGTTGGACATAGCCTTGGATGGCATGGTTTAGTGTGAGGTGTCCCTGCCCATGGCAGGGGGGTTGGAACTCGATGATCTTGAGGTCCTTTCCAACCCTAACTATTCTATGATTCTATGATTCTAATATTACTCATTTGGGAATTTCATGATTTCCCTCCCCTTTTTCTTTTTACTGTGTCTTCAGCAAAAAAGAAAAGAAAAACATTAGAAACCTAGAAAGAAAAACCTCATAAAACCAATCAGGCTGTTCTGTTATAAAACAAACAACAAATTAGGCTGTTCTGTTATAAATGCTATTTTTACCAGAGTACGTATGAAGAACTGGAATGAAAATGCTGTGCTTTTTCATAAATTAACAATTTTTGCTCTGATTTCTTAGTTCCAGGCAGAGTGTGTCTCAGGCTGTGTGTGTCCTGAGGGTCTATTTGATGATGGGAAAGGGGGCTGTGTGGAGGAGAAGGACTGCCCATGCATTCATAACAACCAGTGGTATTCTCCTGGACAGCAGGTAACAGTGGACTGCAACACCTGGTAAGTTATAATTTTGTACTGTCTTCTAGAATATATTCTATGCAATAAATTAATAGCCATGTGTAGGCTTATGTACTACAGTGGCCACAGTAGCTGCAAGTATAAACCTTTATTTTCAGGCGTACTGTTTGCTATCTGAGGTAATACATATTGTGCTGAAAATGTTGGGGTAATAGTTGCCTCTGTTTTCAGTTGACATCTCTTATTAGGAAAGTGCACTCATTTTTTGAATGTGAACACTATCAGATCTGAAAAATGTAGCTAGCCAGAGTTAAAAATCATGTTATAGGCTTAAACCCAGGATAAACTATTGAAGTTGAAACTTAAGACCCTCTGTAACACTGAAATTGGTATTGTGCACATTGTCATGTTTTGTCAGGTAGCTGCTGATGTGGTTTATTCTGTAGTTTACCAAACAACGTGCTCTTGGTGAGACCTGAAAATTCAATTCTTGTGTTCTCTTCTAGTACCTGCCAAAAAGGGGTTTGGAGCTGCACTGAAGACGTGTGCTATGGGACTTGTATAATATATGGAAGTGGCCATTATATCACCTTTGATGGAAAATTCTATGACTTTGATGGAAGCTGTGAATATGTAGCTACTCAGGTAGTGCTCATCAGGGGGGCTGAAATGGTATCCAATTGCCTTGAAGATATACTTTCCTTCTTGGTTTTGTCATTCGTTATTGCCTGCCATCACTCTTCCTGATGTGTTTACACGTTCTGCCAAGATAAACTCTGTATTTTCAATGCCATCAAGGTGTGTGAGTGTGGGCTTTTCTTGATACAGCAGTCACAAATTGTATTACGTAAGAGGACTATTTTTGTAGTGAGCTCTAACAACTCACAGAATCACAGAATCACAGAATAGTAAGGGCTGGAAAGGACCTCAAGATCATCGAGTTCCAACCTCCCCGCCATGGGCAGGGACACCTCCCACTAAACCATGCCATCCAAGGCTATGTCCAACCCCACCTTGAACGCCGCCAGGGATGAAGCATTCACAACTTCCCTGGGCAACCCATTCCAGGGCCCCACCACCCTCACAGTAAAGAATTTCTTCCTCAGATCCAATCTAAACTTCCCCTGTTTAAGTTTAAACCCATTACCCCTTGTCCTCTCACCACAGTCCCTAATGAAGAGTCCCTCCCCAGCATCCCTATAGGCCCCCTTCAGGTATTGGAAGGCTGCTATGAGGTCTCCACGCAGCCTTCTCTTCTCCAGGCTGAACAGCCCGAACTTTCTCAGCCTATCTTCATACGGGAGGTGCTCCAGTCCCCTGATCATTTTCGTGGCCCTCCTCTGCACTTGTTCTAGCACTTCCATGTCCTTTTTATGTTGAGGACACCAGAACTGCACACAATACTCCAAGTGAGGTCTCACGAGAGCAGAGTAGAGGGGCAGGAGCACCTCCCTCGACCTGCTGGTCACACTCCTTTTGATGCAGCCCAGAATACGGTTGGCCTTCTGGGCTGCAAGCGCACACTGCCGGCTCATGTTCATTTTTTCATCAACCCACACCCCCAAGTCCTTCTCCGCAGGGCTGCTCTCAATCTCCTCCCCGCCCAACCTGTAGCTGTGCCTGGCATTGCTCCGACCCAGGTGGAGGACTTTGCATTTAGCATGTCAAATAAATCAAAATTCTAAGTTTATGAAACAGAGGTATTTATATTTAAAGATATATTCTTCATTTTGTTTTATTGTCCCACTTCTTTCGCAGGTTTTACCACACACTAGACTCTGAAGTATTTATATGTATGCAGAGATGTATGTGTATATGTTTGTGCATCTGTAAAAATATATGTCTGTAGGGCATGGTTTAGTGGGAGGTGTCCCTGCCCATGGCAGGGGGGTTGGAACTCGATGATCTTGAGGTCCTTTCCAGCCCTAACTATTCTATGATTCTATGATTCTATGATTTCACATATGAAGCAGCAGTAACTATTTATTAGTTGTGGAGATTTAAATGATTCTAATTAGTATGAGATTGAACTAAAAATTAAATATTCTACCTAATCTTCTTATGCTCATTTTTAATTTTTTCAATAGGATTTTTGTGGTGATAGAAATTCCAGTGGCTCGTTCAGTATCATCACAGAGAATGTCCCTTGTGGAACTACAGGAGTTACCTGCTCAAAGGCTATTAAAATATTTCTAGGGGTGAGTAATGATGCTCAGTGAATATCAGTATTCAAGTATTTAAAAAATGGAAGCACTGCTCCAAAGCCACGTCCCTAAAAACAGGTATGACAAGCAAAGGCTGGAGGCCCTATCAAATTTATCTGTAAAAGTGTAGATTCTCAGGTACTTGAACCTCTGTCAAACAAAATTGCTACACTATTTCCTGTCATCTCAGAAAGTCATTCTAGACTTTGAGCTATAGGTTTCAGATATTATTTATATTGTTATGAGCATATAAATATTTTTTCATCATAGAAATTAGTGTTACAATAGTTCTCTTTTTTATCTTTCAGAAAACTGAATTGAAATTGGAGAACAAAGATTATAAAGAAATTCAGCGAGATACTGGTGATGATGTACATTATTGGAACAGAACAGTAGGCCTCTACCTTGTTATTGAGGCTAGCAATGGCGTGATGCTTATCTGGGATAAGAAGACTACTGTTTTCATCAAGCTGACCCCTGATTACAAAGTTAGGACCTGTCTGTCCTTTTTCTGAAGTAGTAGTATGAATAGATCAATGAGATAAGGAAACGTATATGTTGTTCTATTCTGACTCCATGTTTGATTCCTATATCCTGTGCACACTGATTATTAACTTGCAATATTACTATCACAGCTTGCAGAAGTGCTACTAGAGTTCCTTACCGTCCATCATGATGCATTGCAGAGGGTGCATACCATATGATTGCAATAAAGCTAAACTTCTAAGGCTTTCTGAGTTTGTAAATATTAAGAACTAAACATCCAAAGTAATTTAGGGAACGCGAATTGAAAATGCATGCACTTGGAAACCTGCATAGAATCTCAGCTCTGAGTTAAAACCAGACTCCCTGTGTAGTGTCTGGAGATGGGTATGATTTCTGAAAATCAGCATGCTGAGTTATAGACTGCTAGATTCATTGTGGTGAATAAGGAGGTGAGCGGTTGTATAAACAAGATGTTCCTTAAGGGGGCTGATGTACCTTAAATAGCACTACCGAAAATTCACTGTTGTGTGTAAGTTGCTGAATTCTTTCTTTCAAGAAAAATGCATCCGTCATTTTTTTTCCCATGGATTAGGTGGTTCTCATAATGTTAGAAGTTTTAAATAAAACCAGTTTTGAGCAGAATAAAACTCACTCAGGCTTATATTAATAAAGCTGAGTGATGATAAATTGAGAAAAATGAAAATAAATTAATTCTTCTCAGTTGAAAGAGGTTTTCAGACTCTTCAGTGTTATAAGTTGGATGAAAGGATGCCACAGCGGCATGGAAATACACTAGATGTAATTGGTTTCAAGTAAGGAAGACATGGCAACTGAATAATTTGCTGAGTACACAGACGAATAAAGGTTTATTTATTTTATATTTATTTATAATTCCATTATATAAATAGAATTATTTTTATCTATAGATATGTTTACTATATAAACAAATATAAATTTAATATTTATTCATAATCTTCTGTTAAAATTATTTGGAAGTAAAGATAAAAACGCTATTTACACAGAGAGTCAGTTGTCCTTTTTAATGTCAATATTTTACTTTACTAGAGTCTGTTTCTCACTTCTGTGGTATATTTAAAAGCTGTGGATATGTTGATTTTTTTTTTTTTTCCAGGGCAAAGTGTGTGGTCTGTGTGGCAACTTTGATGACAAGTCTAACAATGACTTTACAACAAGGAGTGGGCTGCAGGACACTAGTGCTCTGAAGTTTGGGAATTCCTGGAAACAGTCTTCCATGTGCCCAGATGTTACAGAAGAGATAGAGCCCTGTGATGTAAAACCACATCGGAAGTCCTGGGCAGAGAAAGAATGCAGCATCATCCAGAGTGAAGTCTTTAAAATTTGTCACTCCAAGGTTTGTAAGGGGAAAGTAGGTGATGGGACAGCATGGTGCATTTCCGTTACTGCAGAAGCAGAGATACTGTCAAAAATGAAGTGGCTAAATAGTTAAGTCTACAGTACAGCTACAGGTGGCAACACATTTTACCTAGCCTTAGTCAAAGTAGTTCGAGTATCTGTGGCAATGTGACTGTATTAGTAGTGGCACCACCTCTGGCTGTACAGGCCCATATTCATTCCCACAGTTTAACAGCTTCTGCTGTGCAAGTTAGCTTCATAAATCTAGCCTGAATAGGTCTGTGTGTACTGCAATTACTCTATCTCTTCTTGAGAGACTAGCATATTGTAATTTCTGAAAGGCCTTGTGATCATCAGACCCCTCTTCTGACAGAAGCAACATACTATGCTTGAAAGGTGGCTATTGAAGAGACCACTGCTGCTTGTTATATTCAACCCACAGAAGGAATCCAGGATGCAAACCACTGACATTGTACAGTTTAGTCACTTACTAACTTTGCCACTGGTAATGTGCCTCGAATTCTCATATGCCATGTCAGTCCAACAGCTTCCAGACTACAGTGCACGGGGAACACTGCCCTCTACTTCTTGTATCTTTCCTAAGTATGGTCGTATTAACAACAGTTTCATCTTAACTCACAGTGGAAAAGTCACAAAGAATTACTAATTTAATTAACTTAGTATGTGTTTCTACGTTGATTCCTTTAGCAGCTAAAATCCAGACTAAGTTTCTCCTCTTGCAGTTCCGAACAAAAAATGTTTTGCTAATATGTCTTTCTGCTATTGATCACCACTTGGTTGGCAAAGCTTATTGGAAGGTTAGACTTCATTGGCGTTAAACAAACTTGGCTTTGAAAGGAGTAAAATGTAACTGTTAAAAAATGTAGGCACAGACAAGGACTCTAATTTTTTCAGTTGTAGCAAATTATGAAGGTGCTATGTTATCCAAATTATTATCCAAAATCTATTGAGCAGATGGAAGCCTATAATGTTTGTTTGTGATTTGGTAATTCTTAGAAACAGTCTCATCCCTGCCCAGCTCAGTTCCCATATCTCAAGAGATCTTTCAAGCTTACTAGTTTGAAGACTAATTTGGAGATGAACTGGGGCATCATTTCTTTCCCCATCAGGTGGACCCAGTTCCTTTCTATGAAGCTTGTGTTCACGATGCTTGCTCTTGTGATAGTGGTGGAGATTGTGAGTGCTTCTGTTCTGCAGTTGCTGCATATGCTCAAGAATGTACCAAGCACCAGGCCTGTGTTTTCTGGAGAACTCCTGATATATGCCGTGAGTAACAGTTAAACACAACTTTATCTTTTGGCTACTGTCAGGAAACCTATCAAATAAATCATTAATAATATCGAATTTTATGTGCCCTAAGTTTAAGGATAATAGCAGAAAGTCCAGGTCCTATACCTCAAGAGAAATTTTGGTAACTTAACATGTGGATTCATTTAAGTTGTAACTTTAAAGGTCTCATTAGCACTGCATTCTGGCAACTGCACTTTTATTCAGCTTCTCTTTTTTTTCTCATCAGCGGTATTTTGTGACTACTACAACCCTCCTAATGAGTGTGACTGGCACTATGAGCCTTGTGGCAGTAATATCATGACTTGCAGGATAATTAATAATGTCAGCACCAACTTCTCAGTGCCATACCTGGAAGGTAATAAATTCCTTGCCATTTTTGTATTTGATTTCATATAAATTTGTTCAGGTACCATATGATAATGATGGAATAGTCCATCATCTTGACAAGTCAGCTGGATAAAATATTTCTATATTTGTTATGTAGAATTTATCTCCAGTCTTATGTAAATGTTTCATATAATGTAATTTGTTATTTATTAACATCAGTGAATGATCGTTACATTTCTGGAAGCCATAAAACTAGGTCTCTGCTTGGATGATATCCCTAAATATGCAAGATTATTACACCATTGTTATTTTGCATCACATCATAAGGGCATTTCGAGAGGAAGAAACCTTTTACATGGTAAAGAAGCAAGTTACTGATACCTAGGGGGTTTTAAACTCATCATTCTTTATGAATCAGATCCATCTTGACTTCGTTAATGTGCAGCATCCTCTTATCTTTGGTAACTGAAAAAGAATCTCACGTTAGGGGACTGCAATGATCCAATAATATGAATGACTTTACAAATATCATCTGTTTTACCACATGATAAAGTTGGAGAAAACAGCATCGTTTTTGGCCTCACAGTCTTTCTGGTCTGGATTGGAAGCAGTTATCTGCAGTTTAGGGATTGTAAAGAAATGCCCATAGTTACTTTACATGTTACTTTAATCCTTGAATTGCTGGTAACAAAACAAACAAACAAACAAAAAACCCTGAAAAAACCTAACAAAAACATTTATTTTATTTTTTTTTTTTAAAGGTAATTCCATGTTTTGAAATAGATTATTTTAGATTATTGGAAAGATTTGGAAAGTGTCAGAAGGCGGATCATTATATATCTAATTATCTTTCTATGGTTTTTTTCAGTGGAAATATAGAGCACATTTACTTTTGTTACAGCATCTTTAGTACTGTCTAAGAGTGTGAAGCAACTTTTAAGTATCAGTTAATTAGTTGGTCATTAAATTTATAGGCTATTTGAGACACTGGAACAGGTTGACCAGAGATGTTGTGGATCTTCCCTGGATTCATCCCAGGCAGTGTTCAAGGCCAGGTTGGATGGGGCTTTGAGAAACCTGGTCTAGTGGAAGGTGTGCCTGCCTGTAGCAGGGGGTTGGAACTAGATGAGCTTTATGGTCCCTTCCAACCCTAACCTTTCTATAATTTTGTGATAAAGAGAATTCATGCAATTAAGCATTGGCTTTTATAAAAGTTTATTTAAGCAGAACAGAATATTTTTTTTTAAATGTATTTACGTGAAAAATGTAACAAGAATTGGCATACAATTAATTCCTTTCAGCTGGGGTTTGGGTCACTGGGCAAAGGTGCACAAAAATGCAGATAAATTATCTGTTTAGGGTGGAGATACCTGATCTATTGAAGGTGAATAAACAATGTCTAGTGTTCCGATAAATGTAGTGAAAAACCTGTTTGTTAATGAATCCACTTCCATATTCTTCACTGAATTATTTTTGATACAGTGATAACATTTCAATATCTGTAGAAAACCAGGGTGTTTCTTTGTCTTAAAATTACTAACTGCCCACAGAAATTAATATAAATTAGGGCTTTCTCCAAGATCTCAAACTCGGAAAAAACAACTTCTCTAGTTTTCTTGACTAAACTCTGATTTAATCCTCCTCACCCCAGTATTATCAATAAGAATTGTTTGATGTAAGTCTTTTGGAAAGACTTACTGTCCAAGGTTTAATTTGAATTGGAAATTTTCTGTTTTATTCACTATGCTTTATTCAGTGAGAATCATTTACCTTCAGAAGATATCCTGTCATTGAGTTAATTCTTTATACTTTTTCTTCATCCTGCATGCTGTTGTACTTGTCATCAATAGGTTGCTATCCCAGATGCCCTATTGACAAGCCTGTTTATAATGAAGAGACAAAGGAATGCGTGACTGCAGATCAATGTTGGTGTTACATCAATGGAACTCATGTTCCTCCTGGGCATGAAATAACCACAGAAGAGAACTGTACAAAATGGTAAATAAAAAATTGCAGAATTTTTGCAGTATTTTAGGAAAGAATTTATGTATGCTGAGGCCCTCATTTACTTAACTGGGCTTCAAGAAAATAGAGATGCAAGTTCTACTGAAGAGCTGGAATATTCTATTATTTATCTATACAAATAATAGCATCAATGCCATTTATTCCAGTTGAGACTTAGATTCAAAAAATGGGGCAATTGCACTATGTATTGATTATGAACTTTTCATTCATAGTTTTCCAAACCCATAACAATCCATATTTCAAATTGATAGTGTCATTATAATAGGTGTGTTAGTGAATCCAGTAAGTATATTTAAGTGTCTTAAAAAATTTAATGACATGAAACCTGGATGTGTCTCTATAACGTTTTGATTCTCATTGCTCTCTCTTAGTAGAGAGGGCCTACTCTGCTTTGCATTCTCACTTAAAACTGGGATTTGGAAGTCACTGTAACCTGAAATTTTTTAGCCCTGAAAGAGATAGCTGAAACTTAACTGCTTATTCCTAGAACCTTACTAATAATAGCAATGACATCTATGACTCTACATGGTGACCATAGACACACAAAACACCCCTTATCTAGCTATAAGTTCACTGCCCTGAAAAGCAGTTGCTAATATTGCAGTATTGCAACTTGCAACACATAATGATTCATGATAATTTTAAGATGTACTTAAAGAATGAAAGTGATGACTTAGGTTAAATGAAATAATGATAGGTAATATTGGAAATTATTACACCCAGAAAAATATCCAGTAGGATGAATAAAGATTAAATGACAAATTTCTACAGTTCTGTGTCCTTGGCTCTGCTAACAGGTGCCATAAAACATCTGCAATATGTTAATATTTGAAAATTTTGCTTTTAGTGTCTGTGGCCCCTCAGGATCTATACAGTGTACACCAATCCCAGGTAAATAACATTTGATTTTTCTACAAGTTAATGGAAAAAAAATGGATAGAACTGCTACATCTGTCTCTACCAAAGACTTAGTAGAGATTTGGAATAATTCTTTTCAGTGCAAGAAAGTTGCGGCCAAAGGAAATTGGGCAGCACTTTTGTTAAACCTTGCTGTTAGTATTTCTTGTTCTCACTTTCCTTTATTCTTTCTCCCAATGTCCCATATCCAAACTAGTGTATTTCACTACAAGATTTTGCACTCCCAGAGCATGTATTGTTATAGAAAAGCGTGAGATGGTGAATTGCAGTTGTTATTTCTTGAAGAACATTGTAAGACCTGGTTTGTAACTCTGTTCTTCCAAGTGTTTTATGCAGGGCTTTATTTAATATGTTTCAGTGTCCCTCTAAATGTCAAAATAAGTTAGTGCCGTATATTAGATCTAAGCTCCAGGTATAGATCTGAAAAGAGCATGCCTGAATCATGTAAATGCTTACTTGTCCATAAGTAATAAGAGCCTTTGTCTCCTACCAAGTAGTAGACAAATTGCACAGTAAAGCTGTTTCTTGCAGGGTGTCCTTGTGTCATCAATGGAACAAGTTATGAAGTGGGTGAAATTGTGGCACAAATACAGGATGGTAACATATGCATAACATACATTTGTGCAGAAAATGGTTCTATAGTTGTTGGAAGTACTTATCCTTGTCCGACACCTGCTTCACCAACAACCATTTCGACCTCCTTTCCTACCAGTACTCTAACTACCACAGGTAAAACTTCAACAGAGATGTATATCTAAAAATTATTTTCTTTATGTAAAATTCTTTGAAGATAGAAGTACAAGTATATGGCCTTATAGTTGACACAAACGGAGCAATACTTATGAATAGTTTTATCACTGCACACTGAGATTTTTAAAACTTTGAGTTAATTTACTTTTAATGGAAGAAATTGTAACTATAAATGTACATTGTGCCTTCCTAATTCTGAAAAACATGTTAACATTTCAAAATCCTGCTAAGATAGAAGAAGTTGTATCAGTAGTGTCTGCAAAAAAATATACTTAGGATATTTAAAACTACTATTATAATTTTTCTAACTTTGCAGATGATGTACTCTGTTTTTTTTCTATTTCAGTTACTACTACAAGCCCTCCAATAACTACAAGTAAGTTTTAAATAGAAAACTACATTGTTAAAAAATGTCAAAAGAAACTTAAATTAGAAGTATATTGAAGATGGCCACTATAGGAAAAATATGTATAAACCAAGAAAATTTTTTTTTAATTGCAAAAGTACAGTAAATGTAGAGAGAAGACTTTCAAAGGCCTCTGCTTCATATTGAAAAACCTGGTAATATAGAACCAACTATAGAACTCTTTTTCTCTACAGAAAGAAATATTTTCTCGTTTTGAAAAATTACTAGTTTCAATGGATTGCTCTAGTCTCTTATGGAATAGAGTACAAAATTAAACTTCACAGAATGTTCTCTGTAAGCTCAATGCTGAATCTCTCTTTTCTTGCAGCTCCATGCTTTGTTTTAATCTGTAATTGGACTGAGTGGTTTGATGTTAGTAAACCTGAAGAGGATGGTGGTGACTATGAAACCTACGACGCAATAAGAAATCAATATGGAAACAAAATATGTGAAGCTCCTGAAAATATTGAATGCAGGGCTAAAGATAATCCAGATGTTAGTTTAGAGGAGCTTGGCCAGAAAGTAGAGTGTAATGTTACATATGGACTAATCTGTAAAAATGAGGAGCAAGATGCAACTATTTGGCAACTTTGTTATAATTATGAAATCAGGGTAAATTGTTGTGAGTGGCATGAAATTTCTTGTGAGATTACAAGTACACGCCGTCCAACACAAACTGCAACTGCAACCACCGCTAGCACAACAGTACCCATCACCAGTACAGCCAGGCAGCCAACAACAATTACCGCCACATCCATACCCACTTCAACAATCACAAGCGAATTCACACCGTCAGTTACCACCCCAGTAACTCCAACCTCTCCAGGTATTTAGCAGACCAATATTTTCTACTCTTGCTTTGTATAGTAGAAATACAGTTACCAAAGAACGTCAGTTACCAAAGGCATGTCACCTTCATAGCACATACTGAGCTGGCAGGAAGTCTTATTTATGCTGGTCTGGATGTCTGTCCTCCTGCTGGAGAGAATTCCAGAACGTCCCATTGTGTGAGACGAGACTAGGCCTTGATTTAGAGTACCACCATTCTAGGCATTATCTGGGAGGAGCTGTGCACAATTCCTTCCATTTATCTTTCTGTTTTCCCTCTAGCAATGCTAAAGTTTGTTAGTACTCTGTAAATACCTTCATCAGGCTGGCATTGCACAACAGGGAAATTACATGACAATTAGACTGGAACATATTCTTATGCATACTTCCTTCCCAGACCACAAATTCACCTCCTAATTATTACTTCACGAGATAGCAAGATGTTCCAAGTAATAAGCCAGGGATAGAAAGCATCACACAGCCTAACTCCTCCTCATAGTCTTACCTATTATTAGGTAATTTTGTATACTGAGAAGCACATTACAGTAGCATCTCCAGAAAAAACCCAGGGATGATGTTGCAATGTGAAAATTATTAATTCAAAAATGTGAGGAAAACATTGCCATGACCTTGTCTGTGCAGTAATTTTGAATTAGTCTCCTTCCAGGGCCAGACTAGAAGGACTAGAGAAACAAGACCTTACTGTGATAAGAGTGGCATGACAGATATAAGTTTGTGGAAGCTCCCTAAAACATAAATTCTTTTCACTGCCCACTATGCCCCACTCAGGTCTTTTGTAACTTACCTGTTTTCTCAATCACTACTATTTATAATAGGAAGACCCTCATCCACAATGAGCACAGGGTCCTTTCCACCCCTGTCGACAACCGCTCCCTCGCCAACACCGTCGGAGACTCCCAGCAGCGCCGCCAGCACCACGATGCCCCCCAGCACCACCACCAGCAGCACCCTGGGGACATCAACGACCGTTCCTGCCACATCAACACTCACCCCAACTACAGCAAGAACATCCACGCCCACGCCAACGTACACCACCACCACACCACGTACAGGTACTCGTCTGGTCTGTGCTGTCGCGTGTTGCCTTGCTGTAGGAGAAATGAACGTCCACAATGAGCACCTCAACTCCTGTCTTCTGTCTGGGATCAGGGGTGGGAGTAGTTGTTGTGTGTTCCCTGAAATGGCAAGTGCCCAAAGCTAGCCCTCGGTCTAGCTGGTTCAGTGGTGAGGAGGGTGTAGTGTCCTGGGTTGAAAGTCTTGTGTTCCTTGGCTGAAGAGGGTCCCGAGGGTATTTTCTGTGCTGGTGCCTCTGCCCACAGCTTAGACTGGTACTGATCTGTTGGGAAATCTTGCTTTTGCTGCTGCTTGAGCTTGTGCTTCAGCAAGGGAGAATGTACTCAGCAGGCGCCATGGTGTGCAGTGGGAGTGGGGCTTGGTTTTGTGGCAGTGTCATTCCAGGCACTCTTTGGGCAGAGCTGCGCAGAGTTTCTTCCCTTTCCGCTCTTGTGTTGCCTCTGTGGCCATTGCTGCCACTCAGCTGCAGTTCTGTCTGTAGGCAGCTTTGATGGTTTTCTCCAGGAGGCTTTTGGGAAAGGTTTCAGAACGCATACTGCCCCTTGCCTTGAACCAGTGCTCTGGGCAGCTGGGCTCTCGCAGTGTTCCCACAACTGCTGTTTTCCATCTGTCTGTGTGCTGCTGGGAAGCACACCGATGTTTTTCAGGAGCAGGTGTCCTGTGCCTGCTTCGTAGGTGCTCACAACCCTGCCAAGTGCTTGATTTCTCCCTGGGATAATGAGGTGGTGTGAGTGACAACAGAAGGTTAGAGAGTGGTGGGAGTCTCTGCTTTGTCCTGCTCCACCTCATCTATTGCCCTTTAGGTGCGCAGTCTTTGTGCTCAAGGAGCGCAATACAGCAAGACGCTCTAGCTGTGAGGGAAGAACACGTGACTCGGAAGTGCCTGCATGTGCTTTATAGAGCCATTACGGGGAGGCCTGTCCACACAAGGGACTCTGTTGTACCAGGGTTAGATACTGGTGTGGCAGTGCCCGAGGGACACCTTTGTGTGCCTTGGACTCCCAGGGCACCACCTGCGAGTGGGCTGGTGCCCTGGCCTTCTGGATCTGTTCTCTGATTGTTCCTCTTGTGTCATCCCCCAGACTGTGACTGCGTCTGGACAGACTGGATTGATGTGAGTTACCCAGATAGTTCTGACAGAAACAGTGGTGACTATGAAACCTTTGAGAATATTCTGAAGAACGACCCCTCCTGGGTCTGTGTGAAAGCGGAGAATATCTCATGCAGAGCAACGAAGTTCCCTAACATTCCCATTGCAGATTTAGGGCAGAAGGTGGAATGCAGTGTTAACACGGGGCTGACCTGTAACAACAGGGATCAGGTCATAGGAGGTATAATACCGATGCCGGTCTGCCTCAATTACGAGATCAGCGTCTGCTGCATCCCCAACATACCAGAGTGCATTCCTACAAGTGCCACCACGAGCACCACGACAACCCTTCCTTCGTCCACAATGAGCACAGGGTCCTTTCCACCCCTGTCGACAACCGCTCCCTCGCCAACACCATCGGAGACTCCCAGCAGCGCCGCCAGCACCACGATGCCCCCCAGCACCACCACCAGCAGCACCCTGGGGACATCAACGACCGTTCCTGCCACATCAACACTCACCCCAACTACAGCAAGAACATCCACGCCCACGCCAACGTACACCACCACCACACCACGTACAGGTACTCGTCTGGTCTGTGCTGTCGCGTGTTGCCTTGCTGTAGGAGAAATGGACGTCCACAATGAGCACCTCAACTCCTGTCTTCTGTCTGGGATCAGGGGTGGGAGTAGTTGTTGTGTGTTCCCTGAAATGGCAAGTGCCCAAAGCTAGCCCTCGGTCTAGCTGGTGCAGTGGTGAGGAGGGTGTAGTGTCCTGGGTTGAAAGTCTTGTGTTCCTTGGCTGAAGAGGGTCCCGAGGGTATTTTCTGTGCTGGTGCCTCTGCCCACAGCTTAGACTGGTACTGATCTGTTGGGAAATCTTGCTTTTGCTGCTGCTTGAGCTTGTGCTTCAGCAAGGGAGAATGTACTCAGCAGGCGCCATGGTGTGCAGTGGGAGTGGGGCTTGGTTTTGTGGCAGTGTCATTCCAGGCACTCTTTGGGCAGAGCTGCGCAGAGTTTCTTCCCTTTCCGCTCTTGTGTTGCCTCTGTGGCCATTGCTGCCACTCAGCTGCAGTTCTGTCTGTAGGCAGCTTTGATGGTTTTCTCCAGGAGGCTTTTGGGAAAGGTTTCAGAACGCATACTGCCCCTTGCCTTGAACCAGTGCTCTGGGCAGCTGGGCTCTCGCAGTGTTCCCACAACTGCTGTTTTCCATCTGTCTGTGTGCTGCTGGGAAGCACACCGATGTTTTCAGGAGCAGGTGTCCTGTGCCTGCTTCGTAGGTGCTCACAACCCTGCCAAGTGCTTGATTTCTCCCTGGGATAATGAGGTGGTGTGAGTGACAACAGAAGGTTAGAGAGTGGTGGGAGTCTCTGCTTTGTCCTGCTCCACCTCATCTATTGCCCTTTAGGTGCGCAGTCTTTGCGCTCAAGGAGCCCAATACAGCAAGACGCTCTAGCTGTGAGGGAAGAACACGTGACTCGGAAGTGCCTGCATGTGCTTTATAGAGCCATTACGGGGAGGCCTGTCCACACAAGGGACTCTGTTGTACCAGGGTTAGATACTGGTGTGGCAGTGCCCGAGGGACACCTTTGTGTGCCTTGGACTCCCAGGGCACCACCTGCGAGTGGGCTGGTGCCCTGGCCTTCTGGATCTGTTCTCTAATTGTTCCTCTTGTGTCATCCCCCAGACTGTGACTGCGTCTGGACAGACTGGATTGATGTGAGTTACCCAGATAGTTCTGACAGAAACAGTGGTGACTATGAAACCTTTGAGAATATTCTGAAGAACGACCCCTCCTGGGTCTGTGTGAAAGCGGAGAATATCTCATGCAGAGCAACGAAGTTCCCTAACATTCCCATTGCAGATTTAGGGCAGAAGGTGGAATGCAGTGTTAACACGGGGCTGACCTGTAACAACAGGGATCAGGTCATAGGAGGTATAATACCGATGCCGGTCTGCCTCAATTACGAGATCAGCGTCTGCTGCATCCCCAACATACCAGAGTGCATTCCTACAAGTGCCACCACGAGCACCACGACAACCCTTCCTTCGTCCACAATGAGCACAGGGTCCTTTCCACCCCTGTCGACAACCGCTCCCTCGCCAACACCATCGGAGACTCCCAGCAGCGCCGCCAGCACCACGATGCCCCCCAGCACCACCACCAGCATCCGTACCTCGGGGACATCAGCAAACATTTCTCCAACCTCAACAACCACCCATATAATCACCAGACCACCACCAGCTCCTCCGACAGAACGACAAGGTAGGTCTATTACTTGTAATTGTTACCTTCGTTTACAATAAATACGGTTTTATTGAGAGCCTAATATGTGTCTTAATAGTTTTACTCTAATACATGACATTGTTTTATATTTCAAAAAATTCATAGAGTTGCCTACAACCACCGTAAGCACCACAAGTTCAGACTCCCACATACCAGAGCCTACAGCCAGCCCTACTGTATCACCACCACCGCTATCAAGAACCCCAGTGACAGCCACCACTTCTGCCATAACTGAAACAGGATTGACCACCAAAACCACCACATCAAGACCCACACCCTCAGGAACTCCTCTGCACAGTACCAGAATTGTAACGGAAACATCGAACCATGAGACCACCTCGACTGGGACAGGGAGCCCCACAAGCACATCACGTACAACAGCCATAAGCACCACAACTCCAGGCTCACCCACGCCAGAGCCTACAACCAGCACTACTGTATCACCACCACCGGTTCCTACAACCCCAGTGACTGTTACCACATCTTCTATAACTGAAACGGTATCGACCACCAAAACCACCACATCAAGCCCAACACCATCAGGAACGCCTCTCCACAGTACCACAATTATTACAGAAACATCGAGCCACGAGACCACCTCGACTGGGACAGGGAGCCCCACAAGCGCTTCACCGACAACCACCATAAGCACCACAACTCCAGGCTCACCCACGCCAGAGGCTACAACCAGCACTACTGTATCACCACCACCGGTTCCTACAACCCCAGTGACAGTTACCACATCTGCAATAACTGAAAGAGGATCAACCACCAAATCCACCACGTCAAGCCCCACACCCTCAGGAACGCCTCTACGCAGTACCACAATTGTAACTGAAACATCAAGCCACGAGACCACCTCCACTGGGACAGGGAGCCCCACAAGCACATCACCTACAAGCACCATAAGCACCACTACATCAGGATCTCCCACGCCAGAGCCTACAACCAGCACTACTGTATCACCACCACCGCTGTCAACAACCCCAGTGACAGTTACCACATCTTCTGTAACTGAAACGGGATCGACCACCAAAACCACCGCATCAAGCCCAACACCATCAGGAACGCCTCTGCACAGTACCACAATTGTAACAGAAACATCGAGCCACGAGACCACCTCGACTGGGACAGGGAGCCCCACAAGCGCTTCACCGACAACCACCATAAGCAGCACAACTCCAGGCTCACCCACGCCAGAGCCTACAACCAGCACTACTGTATCGCCACCACCGGTACCTACGACCCCAGTGACATCTACTACATCTAGAGTCACTGAAACAGGATCAACCACCAAAACCACCACATCAAGCCCCACACCCTCAGGAACGCCTCTCCACAGTACCACAATTGTAACTGAAACATCAAGCCACGAGACCACCTCCACTGGGACAGGGAGCCCCACAAGCACATCACCTACAAGCACCATAAGCACCACTACGTCAGGATCTCCCACGCCAGAGCCTACAACCAGCACTACTGTATCACCACCACCGGTTCCTACAACCCCAGTGACAGTTACCACATCTGCAATAACTGAAAGAGGATCAACCACCAAATCCACCACGTCAAGCCCCACACCCTCAGGAACTCCTCTCCACAGTACCACACTTGTAACGGAAACATCAACCCACGAGACCACCTCGACTGGGACAGGGAACCCCACAAGCACATCACCTACAAGCACCATAAGTACCACTACGTCAGGATCTCCCACGCCAGAGCCTACAACCAGCACTACTGTATCACCACCACCGCTGTCAACAACCCCAGTGACAGTTACCACATCTTCTGTAACTGAAACGGGATCGACCACCAAAACCACCGCATCAAGCCCAACACCATCAGGAACGCCTCTCCACAGTACCACAATTGTAACAGAAACATTGAGCCACGAGACCACCTCGACTGGGACTGGGAGCCCCACAAGCACATCACCTACAAGCACCATAAGTACCACAACCTCCGGATCTCCCACGCCAGAGTCTACAACCAGCACTACTGTATCACCACCACCGGTACCTACAACCCCAGTGACATCTACTACATCTGGAGTCACTGAAACAGGATCGACCACCAAAACCACCACATCAAGCCCCACACCCTCAGGAACGCCTCTCCACAGTACCACAATTGTAACTGAAACATCGAGCCACGAGACCACCTCGACTGGGACAGGGAGCCCCACAAGCGCTTCACCGACAACAACCATAAGCACCACAACTCCAGGCTCACCCACGCCAGAGCCTACAACCAGCACTACTGTATCGCCACCACCGGTACCTACGACCCCAGTGACATCTACTACATCTGGAGTCACTGAAACAGGATCGACCACCAAAACCACCACATCAAGCCCCACACCCTCAGGAACGCCTCTCCACAGTACCACAATTGTAACTGAAACATCAAGCCACGAGACCACCTCGACTGGGACAGGGAGCCCCACAAGCACATCACCTAGAAGCACCATAAGCACCACTACGTCAGGATCTCCCACGCCAGAGCCTACAACCAGCACTACTGTATCACCACCACCGCTGTCAACAACCCCAGTGACAGTTACCACATCTGCAATAACTGAAAGAGGATCAACCACCAAATCCACCACGTCAAGCCCCACACCCTCAGGAACGCCTCTACGCAGTACCACAATTGTAACTGAAACATCAAGCCACGAGACCACCTCGACTGGGACAGGGAGCCCCACAAGCACATCACCTACAAGCACCATAAGTACCACTACGTCAGGATCTCCCACGCCAGAGCCTACAACCAGCACTACTGTATCACCACCACCGCTGTCAACAACCCCAGTGACAGTTACCACATCTTCTGTAACTGAAACGGGATCGACCACCAAAACCACCGCATCAAGCCCAACACCATCAGGAACGCCTCTCCACAGTACCACAATTGTAACAGAAACATCGAGCCACGAGACCACCTCGACTGGGACAGGGAGCCCCACAAGTGCTTCACCGACAACAACCATAAGCACCACAACTCCAGGCTCACCCACGCCAGAGGCTACAACCAGCACTACTGTATTGCCACCACCGGTACCTACGACCCCAGTGACATCTACTACATCTGGAGTCACTGAAACTGGATCGACCACCAAAACCACCACATCAAGCCCCACACCCTCAGGAACGCCTCTCCACAGTACCACAATTGTAACTGAAACATCGAGCCACGAGACCACCTCGACTGGGACAGGGAGCCCCACAAGCGCTTCACCGACAACAACCATAAGCACCACAACTCCAGGCTCACCCACGCCAGAGCCTACAACCAGCACTACTGTATCGCCACCACCGGTACCTACGACCCCAGTGACATCTACTACATCTGGAGTCACTGAAACAGGATCGACCACCAAAACCACCACATCAAGCCCCACACCCTCAGGAACGCCTCTCCACAGTACCACAATTGTAACTGAAACATCAAGCCACGAGACCACCTCAACTGGGACAGGGAGCCCCACAAGCACATCACCTAGAAGCACCATAAGCACCACTACGTCAGGATCTCCCACGCCAGAGCCTACAACCAGCACTACTGTATCACCACCACCGCTGTCAACAACCCCAGTGACAGTTACCACATCTGCAATAACTGAAAGAGGATCAACCACCAAATCCACCACGTCAAGCCCCACACCCTCAGGAACGCCTCTACGCAGTACCACAATTGTAACTGAAACATCAAGCCACGAGACCACCTCGACTGGGACAGGGAGCCCCACAAGCACATCACCTACAAGCACCATAAGTACCACTACGTCAGGATCTCCCACGCCAGAGCCTACAACCAGCACTACTGTATCACCACCACCGCTGTCAACAACCCCAGTGACAGTTACCACATCTTCTGTAACTGAAACGGGATCGACCACCAAAACCACCGCATCAAGCCCAACACCATCAGGAACGCCTCTGCACAGTACCACAATTGTAACAGAAACATCGAGCCACGAGACCACCTCGACTGGGACAGGGAGCCCCACAAGCGCTTCACCGACAACAACCATAAGCACCACAACTCCAGGCTCACCCACGCCAGAGCCTACAACCAGCACTACTGTATCGCCACCACCGGTACCTACGACCCCAGTGACATCTACTACATCTGCAGTCACTGAAACTGGATCGACCACCAAAACCACCACATCAAGCCCCACACCCTCAGGAACGCCTCTCCACAGTACCACAATTGTAACTGAAACATCGAGCCACGAGACCACCTCGACTGGGACAGGGAGCCCCACAAGCGCTTCACCGACAACAACCATAAGCACCACAACTCCAGGCTCACCCACGCCAGAGCCTACAACCAGCACTACTGTATCGCCACCACCGGTACCTACGACCCCAGTGACATCTACTACATCTGGAGTCACTGAAACAGGATCGACCACCAAAACCACCACATCAAGCCCCACACCCTCAGGAACGCCTCTCCACAGTACCACAATTGTAACTGAAACATCAAGCCACGAGACCACCTCAACTGGGACAGGGAGCCCCACAAGCACATCACCTACAAGCACCATAAGCACCACTACGTCAGGATCTCCCACGCCAGAGCCTACAACCAGCACTACTGTATCACCACCACCGGTTCCTACAACCCCAGTGACAGTTACCACATCTGCAATAACTGAAAGAGGATCAACCACCAAATCCACCACGTCAAGCCCCACACCCTCAGGAACTCCTCTCCACAGTACCACACTTGTAACGGAAACATCAACCCACGAGACCACCTCGACTGGGACAGGGAACCCCACAAGCACATCACCTACAAGCACCATAAGCACCACTACGTCAGGATCTCCCACGCCAGAGCCTACAACCAGCACTACTGTATCACCACCACCGCTATCAACAACCCCAGTGACAGTTACCACATCTTCTGTAACTGAAACGGGATCGACCACCAAAACCACCGCATCAAGCCCAACACCATCAGGAACGCCTCTGCACAGTACCACAATTGTAACAGAAACATTGAGCCACGAGACCACCTCGACTGGGACTGGGAGCCCCACAAGCACATCACCTACAAGCACCATAAGTACCACAACCTCCGGATCTCCCACGCCAGAGTCTACAACCAGCACTACTGTATCACCACCACCGGTACCTACGACCCCAGTGACAGTTACCACATCTGCAATAACTGAAAGAGGATCAACCACCAAATCCACCACGTCAAGCCCCACACCCTCAGGAACTCCTCTCCACAGTACCACACTTGTAACGGAAACATCGAGCCATGAGACTACCGTGACAGGGACAGGGACCCCCACAAGCACATCACCTACAAGCACCATAAGCACCACAACTCCAGGCTCACCTACGCCAGAGGCTACAGCCAGCACTACTGTATCACCACCACTGCTGTCAACAACCCCAGTGACAGTTACCACATCTTCTATAACTGAAACGGGATCGACCACCAAAACCACCACATCAAGCCCCACACCATCAGGAACGCCTCTCCACAGTACCACAATTGTAACTGAAACATCGAGCCACGAGACCACCTCGACTGGGACAGGGAGCCCCACAAGCGCTTCACCGACAACCACCATAAGCACCACAACTCCAGGCTCACCCACGCCAGAGACTACAACCAGCACTACTGTATCGCCACCACCGGTACCTACGACCCCAGTGACATCTACTACATCTGCAGTCACTGAAACAGGATTGACCACCAAAACCACCACATCAAGCCCCACACCCTCAGGAACGCCTCTCCACAGTACCACAATTGTAACTGAAACATCGAGCCACGAGACCACCTCGACTGGGACAGGGAGCCCCACAAGCGCTTCACCGACAACAACCATAAGCACCACAACTCCAGGCTCACCCACGCCAGAGCCTACAACCAGCACTACTGTATCGCCACCACCGGTACCTACGACCCCAGTGACATCTACTACATCTGGAGTCACTGAAACAGGATCGACCACCAAAACCACCACATCAAGCCCCACACCCTCAGGAACGCCTCTCCACAGTACCACAATTGTAACTGAAACATCAAGCCACGAGATCACCTCGACTGGGACAGGGAGCCCCACAAGCACATCACCTACAAGCACCATAAGCACCACTACGTCAGGATCTCCCACGCCAGAGCCTACAACCAGCACTACTGTATCACCACCACCGCTGTCAACAACCCCAGTGACAGTTACCACATCTTCTGTAACTGAAACGGGATCGACCACCAAAACCACCGCATCAAGCCCAACACCATCAGGAACGCCTCTGCACAGTACCACAATTGTAACAGAAACATCGAGCCACGAGACCACCTCGACTGGGACAGGGAGCCCCACAAGCGCTTCACCGACAACAACCATAAGCACCACAACTCCAGGCTCACCCACGCCAGAGGCTACAACCAGCACTACTGTATCGCCACCACCGGTACCTACGACCCCAGTGACATCTACTACATCTGGAGTCACTGAAACAGGATCGACCACCAAAACCACCACATCAAGCCCCACACCCTCAGGAACGCCTCTCCACAGTACCACAATTGTAACTGAAACATCAAGCCACGAGACCACCTCAACTGGGACAGGGAGCCCCACAAGCACATCACCTACAAGCACCATAAGCACCACTACGTCAGGATCTCCCACGCCAGAGCCTACAACCAGCACTACTGTATCACCACCACCGGTTCCTACAACCCCAGTGACAGTTACCACATCTGCAATAACTGAAAGAGGATCAACCACCAAATCCACCACGTCAAGCCCCACACCCTCAGGAACTCCTCTCCACAGTACCACACTTGTAACGGAAACATCAACCCACGAGACCACCTCGACTGGGACAGGGAGCCCCACAAGCACATCACCTACAAGCACCATAAGCACCACTACGTCAGGATCTCCCACGCCAGAGCCTACAACCAGCACTACTGTATCACCACCACCGGTTCCTACAACCCCAGTGACAGTTACCACATCTTCTGTAACTGAAACGGGATCGACCACCAAAACCACCGCATCAAGCCCAACACCATCAGGAACGCCTCTGCACAGTACCACAATTGTAACAGAAACATTGAGCCACGAGACCACCTCGACTGGGACAGGGAGCCCCACAAGCACATCACCTACAAGCACCATAAGCACCACTACGTCAGGATCTCCCACGCCAGAGCCTACAACCAGCACTACTGTATCACCACCACCGCTGTCAACAACCCCAGTGACAGTTACCACATCTGCAATAACTGAAAGAGGATCAACCACCAAATCCACCACGTCAAGCCCCACACCCTCAGGAACTCCTCTCCACAGTACCACACTTGTAACGGAAACATCGAGCCATGAGACTACCGTGACAGGGACAGGGACCCCCACAAGCACATCACCTACAAGCACCATAAGCACCACAACTCCAGGCTCACCTACGCCAGAGGCTACAACCAGCACTACTGTATCACCACCACTGCTGTCAACAACCCCAGTGACAGTTACCACATCTTCTGTAACTGAAACGGGATCGACCACCAAAACCACCACATCAAGCCCAACACCATCAGGAACGCCTCTCCACAGTACCACAATTGTAACTGAAACATCGAGCCACGAGACCACCTCGACTGGGACAGGGAGCCCCACAAGCGCTTCACCGACAACAACCATAAGCACCACAACTCCAGGCTCACCCACGCCAGAGCCTACAACCAGCACTACTGTATCGCCACCACCGGTACCTACGACCCCAGTGACATCTACTACATCTGGAGTCACTGAAACAGGATCGACCACCAAAACCACCACATCAAGCCCCACACCCTCAGGAACGCCTCTCCACAGTACCACAATTGTACCTGAAACATCAAGCCACGAGATCACCTCCACTGGGACAGGGAGCCCCACAAGCACATCACCTACAAGCACCATAAGCACCACTACGTCAGGATCTCCCACGCCAGAGCCTACAACCAGCACTACTGTATCACCACCACCGCTGTCAACAACCCCAGTGACAGTTACCACATCTTCTGTAACTGAAACGGGATCGACCACCAAAACCACCGCATCAAGCCCAACACCATCAGGAACGCCTCTGCACAGTACCACAATTGTAACAGAAACATCGAGCCACGAGACCACCTCGACTGGGACAGGGAGCCCCACAAGTGCTTCACCGACAACCACCATAAGCAGCACAACTCCAGGCTCACCCACGCCAGAGGCTACAACCAGCACTACTGTATCGCCACCACCGGTACCTACGACCCCAGTGACATCTACTACATCTGGAGTCACTGAAACAGGATCGACCACCAAAACCACCACATCAAGCCCCACACCCTCAGGAACGCCTCTCCACAGTAGCACATTTGTAACTGAAACATCGAGCCACGAGACCACCTCCACTGGGACAGGGAGCCCCACAAGCGCTTCACTGACAACAACCATAAGCACCACAACTCCAGGCTCACCCACGCCAGAGGCTACAACCAGCACTACTGTATCGCCACCACCGGCACCTACGACCCCAGTGACATCTACTACATCTGGAGTCACTGAAACAGGATCAACCACCAAAACCACCACATCAAGCCCCACACCCTCAGGAACGCCTCTCCACAGTACCACAATTGTAACTGAAACATCAAGCCACGAGATCACCTCCACTGGGACAGGGACCCCCACAAGCACATCACCTACAAGCACCATAAGCACCACTACGTCAGGATCTCCCACGCCAGAGCCTACAACCAGCACTACTGTATCACCACCACCGCTGTCAACAACCCCAGTGACAGTTACCACATCTTCTGTAACTGAAACGGGATCGACCACCAAAACCACCGCATCAAGCCCAACACCATCAGGAACGCCTCTGCACAGTACCACAATTTTAACAGAAACATCGAGCCACGAGACCACCTCGACTGGGACAGGGAGCCCCACAAGTGCTTCACCGACAACCACCATAAGCAGCACAACTCCAGGCTCACCCACGCCAGAGGCTACAACCAGCACTACTGTATCGCCACCACCGGTACCTACGACCCCAGTGACATCTACTACATCTGGAGTCACTGAAACAGGATCGACCACCAAAACCACCACATCAAGCCCCACACCCTCAGGAACGCCTCTCCACAGTACCACATTTTTAACGGAAACATCAAGCCACGAGACCATCTTGACTGGGACAGGGAGCCCCACAAGCACATCACCTACAAGCACCATAAGCACCACTACGTCAGGATCTCCCACGCCAGAGCCTACAACCAGCACTACTGTATCACCACCACCGCTGTCAACAACCCCAGTGACAGTTACCACATCTGCAATAACTGAAAGAGGATCAACCACCAAATCCACCACGTCAAGCCCCACACCCTCAGGAACTCCTCTCCACAGTACCACACTTGTAACGGAAACATCGAGCCATGAGACCACCGTGACAGGGACAGGGACCCCCACAAGCACATCACCTACAACCACCATAAGCACCACAACTCCAGGCTCACCTACGCCAGAGCGTACAACCAGCACTACTGTATCACCACCACTGCTGTCAACAACCCCAGTGACAGTTACCACATCTTCTATAACTGAAACGGGATCGACCACCAAAACCACCGCATCAAGCCCAACACCATCAGGAACGCCTCTCCACAGTACCACAATTGTAACAGAAACATCGAGCCACGAGACCACCTCGACTGGGACAGGGAGCCCCACAAGCGCTTCACCGACAACCACCATAAGCACCACAACTCCAGGCTCACCCACGCCAGAGCCTACAACCAGCACTACTGTATCGCCACCACCGGTACCTACGACCCCAGTGACATCTACTACATCTGGAGTCACTGAAACAGGATCGACCACCAAAACCACCACACCAAGCCCCACACCCTCAGGAACGCCTCTCCACAGTACCACATTTTTAACGGAAACATCAAGCCACGAGACCACCTCAACTGGGACAGGGAGCCCCACAAGCACATCACCTACAAGCACCATAAGCACCACTACGTCAGGATCTCCCACGCCAGAGCCTACAACCAGCACTACTGTATCACCACCACTGGTTCCTACAACCCCAGTGACAGTTACCACATCTGCAATAACTGAAAGAGGATCAACCACCAAAACCACCACATCAAGCCCCACACCCTCAGGAACTCCTCTCCACAGTACCACAATTGTAACAGAAACATCAAGCCATGAGACCACCTCGACTGGGACAGGGAGCCCCACAAGCCCTTCACGTACAACCACCATAAGCACTACAACTCCAAGTTTATCCACATCAGAGTCTACAACCAGCACTACTGTATCACCCCCACCACTATCAACAACCCCAGTGACAGCCACCACTTCTGGTGTCACTGAAGTAGGATTGGCCACCAAAACCATCACATCAAGTTCCTCACCCTCACGACCTCCTCCCTCCAGTACCTCAGTGGTAACAGAGACATCTAGTCCTTTGTCAACAACTGTAACTAGTAGTACGTCTGCAAGATCAACTGTTTCTACCACCATGAATTCTGGATCGCCTACGCCAGGGCCTACAACCACCGCTACTCTGTCACCACCACCAGTACCTTCGACCTCTGTTACAGTTACCACGTCTGGAGTCACTAAAACAGGATTGACTACCAAAACCACCACATCAAGCCCCACACCCTCAGGAACCCCTCATTACAGCACCACATTTGCAGCAGAAACATTGAGCCATGAGACCACCTCCTCTGGGACATGGAGCCCCACAAGCACATCATCAACAAACACCATAAGCACCACAACTCCAGGTTCACCCACGCCAGAGCCTACAACCAGCATTACTGTATCACCACCACTGCTATCATCTACCCCAGTGACAGCCACCACTTCTGGAGTCACTGAAACGGGATCGGCATCCAAGACCACCTTGTCAGGCCCAACACCCTCAAGACTGCCTCACCCCAGTACCACAGTGGTGACAGAGACATCTAGTCCTTTGACAACAACTGCAACTAGCAGTATGTCAACAAGATCAACTCTTACCAGCATCACATCTCCAGACTCACCCACGCCAGAGCCTAAGACCAGCACTACTGTATCACCACCATTGGAATCAACAACCCCTGTAATAGCCACCACATCTGGAGTCACTGAAACAGGATCAACCACCAAATCCACCACATCAAGCCCCACACCCTCAGGGCTTCCTCCCCAAAGTACCACAGTGGTAACAGAGATGTCTAGTCTTATGACAACAACTGCAACTGGTAATACTGCATCAAGATCAACTGTTGCCACCACCACAACTTCAGGAATGTCTATGTCAGAACCTACAGGCAGCACTACTGTCTCACCTCCACCAGCATCAACCATCCCAATGACAGCCACCACATCTGGAGTCACTGAAACAGGATTGACCACCAAAATCACCTCTTTGGGCCCCACAACTTCAGAACTGCTTCCCTTCAGCACCCCAACAGTAACAGAAACTGGTAGCCCCCTGTCAAGCACTGCTGGATACACTACTTCAGTAACATCTACTGCCATCAACACAGCAACAACTGTGCTATCTTCTACAGAGCCTCCAGCCAGCACTACTGTAACTCAGTCTTCCGTATCAAGTCCCATGCCGGTCACCACCTCTGGTACAACTCCAACAGAGTCTTTTACCATGACTTCAGGAACTACCTCTAGTAATTTTACCATGATCACTGCAACCACCACCACATCTAGAATTGTTTCCTCTGGCTCAACTAGTGTGTCTGTTCCAGTTGCTACCTCAAGTGCAGTCACTATTCCAGGAAGTTCTACATACAGTACAGTTACTAAATTCAGTGCTTCAAGTTCAACTCTTAGTCTACCACCAGCCACTCCTGGAAAAAATTGTTCTATTTCATCTAATGAATCTTACGCGGTAAGTAGATTTCTGCTGTGGATGGAGACTAACCGCATAATTTCAATATTAATAACATATAGAGGACATATTAGTCTGGACAGAAAAACAAGTTTTAGTCCATTCTATTTATTTATGGGTTTTCTGTTTATAAGTGTGATTTCCAATGATACTCAGTTTGATAGCTTATATACTGCTATTAGTTCTTCAAGTATAGTTTTGAAAAGGATTTTTCAGGGAGGTAGATCACAGTTCTGTGTTCCTATTTATTGTAGGATAGCTTTGATGAAGAGGTAAACAAAAGCAAAGTGGTGCTAAACTCTTTTTATTATTTCTGCTTTTGAATAGGTCTAGAGTGGGTAAAAGTTGTTTGTGTGTTTACAGTGCAGCCCAACAAGAAACCACAGGGCTGAAGTAGTCTGAGTTTAGAATGAGTTGTACTGGGTCATAGTCTGGTTTCAGGAGAGTACTGTGAAACAGATCAGCACATTCAAATGCTAATGAAATTTGACTCAGAGTTCTGAGGTTTTTCGAACCGTCCACTTCTGACACAGACAAGCTAATGTCTTGTACATTTTTAAAGCCTCCTCACAGCTTAGATGCTTATCAGTTTGCTTAGTATACAATATTATACATGGCTGAAAACCTGGTAGAAGATAGACAAAATGCATACAATCACAATGCATGCATGTAATGACCTTAGGCATTACTTCCCAAACAGCGGGTGTTCACTGTGGCTTTAGCTGTTAATCTGTTCTAGGCATTCATGGAAGGGGATTGCTTAAATATTGATCATTGATCTGGATCAGTATCTTTCACTGATACTGGATTAGAAAGAGAGTCTAGATGATGAAATTATATCAGACATTTAACTTTTAGATACCTGAAACTAAAAAAGGCAATTCGCACTTCAGGTTACTGGCTTGACTTTTGTAAGTAATGCTCTTCAGATAGCAGGTCTCAGTAGTGCTAGTTCATCCTGCAGGCCTTGGTGCTGCCTGCTGCACTTCCTATTTTCAGACTTCTGGTGGGAAAAAAATTGTCAATAAAAATATGGCATTTTAAAACACTGCGAAGGATTTTCAGGCATAACTGTTAGTAATCTGGCCATAAGGTTTCTCTCTCTCTTCTATCAAATACTCTCTTTCCAAACACAGCCAGGTGAGTCATGGTGGCTCTGCGACTGCATTAAGGCAATATGCATAGAAGATGATATAGTCCAGGTGGTTCCCATAATCTGTAATCCACCTCCTAAACCTACATGTGCCAATGGGCTTTCTCCTGTGCAAGTCATTGATGAAGATGGATGCTGTTGGCACTGGGAATGTGATTGTAAGTATATATTTTGTTGAATATTTTGTCATTGTCTGTGGGAACAATGCTAGTGTCAAGAGCGACAGTATTTATTAGGGGATAAGTATCACACAAGTCTGTGGCCCTCAGACTTCTAGTGTTGGACTATTTGCAGTGCTTCAATGATTCTTTTTAGCTTCTGGGGGCTTTTACTTATATGCTGTAATTTCTACATAATTATTGTGTTAGGAGAAGTAATTGGTCTCCCAAGGCAGGATGTAAATATCCAGATGCAGGCATCTATCTGAAGGCTAGAAGCCTTTAGTTTAGAGTGTTGTTTGATGAGAGGCTCAGCACAATGTGCACTTGCAGGCCAGAAAGCCAACTGTATCCTGGGCTGCATCAAAAGATGCCTACAAGAAAGCAGGAGAGGGATTTTTTTATAAAAGCAGGTAGTGATAGGAAAAAGGGGAATGGCTTTGAACTGAAAGGGGGTAGGTTCAGATTAGACATTAGGAAGAAATTCTTCACTGTGAGGGTGGTGAGGCAGTGGAACGGGTTGCCCAGAGAAGCTGTGGCTGCCCCATCCCTGGAAGTGTTCAAGGCCAGGTTGGATGGGCCTTTGAGCAATCTGATCTAGTGGAAGGTGTCCCTGCCTGTGGCAGGAGGGTTGGAACTAGATGAACTTGGTCAGGGTATCTGTAAAGGTATGTCTAGGATGCAGTTAATCCTATTCTCCATTGTCAGAAATGTCAGATGAACTGTGCCGTGAAAGTGCCCGCTTTTCTCTTTTATTTTTGTGTTCTAGATAATGAGCTCATGCATTGACATACACACTTTAAAAATGCTTAAACTTATATGAAATGAATCCCTACAGATTTTGTTTGTAGTCTGGCCTAATTCTGTATGTTGCCATAAGGAGCTAACCTAGCTGTATGTTTCTGTAGGCTACTGCACTGGCTGGGGAGACCCACATTACATGACTTTTGATGGACTGTACTACAGCTATCAAGGGAATTGTACATACGTCCTCGTGGAAGAGATTGATAAGAAAGTTGACAACTTTGGTGTCTACATTGATAACTACCATTGTGATGCACGGGATGTAGTCTCCTGTCCTCGAACACTCATTGTGAGACATGAGACTCAGGAAGTGAGCATAGCAACAGTCGAACAAAATACTCTACAAGTAGAGGTATTGGAAAATGCTACATTTGATTTCTTGGTTAAAATAATAGTGTAACATCAACTTGATAATTATGTGCACAATGTCAGGGAAAAAAAATTAAATTAAATCTGTGTTTCAGAATTAATACTAGCTTGGACTTTTCCACAAAGGAAAATAACAAATGTTGAATGGGAGGTTATAGCATAAATTAGACATAAGATTAAAGTATTTGCCTTAAGCATTTTTTTGAAGTGAAATTACTGGCTTTGATTGGTGTCAGTGTTTTCATTTTGCAGAACAGGGGCTCTCCTGTGTTTATTTAATTGATAAACATGATGTCTGAGTTTTGAGCCTTCAAAATTGGGTGAGAAGTGTTTGAGTTTGTGGTTTTGTGGGGTTTGGTTGGTTTAGTTTTGTACATCACTGTGTAGGAATATTACAAGTTAGGTTGCAGCATATTGTTGAAAATTTGCAACATTTAGACCAATTTTTTTCTGTAAAGCAAAGCAAAGCAAACTACCATTGCTAAGTAAAAGTAGTAGTGTTAGTTCCATAGATATATGGTTACTGTATTTAAATAAATAATACAGATTTTGGCTTATTTCTTTCATTTAATTTTCCTACAACCTTGTCCCCTTTTTGCCTAGAAAGTTAAAACTGTGTGCACTAGGAATTCAGGAATTTATACTGCACTTTCATAGGGTGCCCTTAATGTCGTAGTCACTCTAATAAATCTGTTGAGTGTTAGAGTTTAGCTGGTTTAAACTCTGAATTTTAGCCTTGTTTATCAGTGGCTGGCAGGCCTTTTTATTTGGCTGAGGAAAGAGAAGTTTGGCTTTCCGGTAACATAAAAGGAAACACAGGGACAGTTGCTGCAAACTAAAAGCACCTTATTTGCTTTTACTTTCTATCTCCAATGCAAAATAATGAATAGTCAATTGTTTTCTGAAGTCAAAATAAATATATGCATCTTTTCTGTTCTATTTATTAGGTGACAGTAAACAAACAGGCAGTGGCTTTGCCTTATAAAAAATTTGGTGTGAGCATCTATGAATCAGGCATAAATTGCGTAGTGGAAATTCCTGAACTAAAAATGAATGTGACCTACAATGGCTTGTCCTTTTCTATCAGAATGCCCTACAGCCTGTTTGGCAACAACACTCATGGACAGTGTGGTAAGGCTTACTCTTATAGTTTTTGTACTCTCACAAAACCATAAACAGGGAAATGACAGCCTTGCCACAAAGATGAATGGAATTTGATAACAAACCTGTGCACAATTTCTTTCTCCCCTTACCGATTTTAGGCACTTGCAATAACAACACGGCAGATGATTGCATGTTGCCAGATGGAAACATTGCAGAAAATTGTGAAGTTATGGCAGATCACTGGCAAGTTATTGATCCCTCCAAACCACAATGCTCTCCAGGCCTAATTCCTGCAAAAGCACCTAGCAGAACTCCAATGCAGCCTTGCAAAGAATCTTCCATCTGCGAGCTTCTTTTCGGAAGGTAGACATTCCTTTGGGATTTGTAAGCCTTTGATCTTCAAATTAAGTGGCAATTTTTAAGACTCATTTATCAATAGGAAGTCTTTCTAACTATTGCTCCATTTCTTGTAGCTTTGTGGGTTGCTTCTGTTCCTTTTACTGTTCCTAGATGTCATTCTTTGCTGATAATTTGCTTCCAACTGTCTGGCTTCTACATAAACCTTTCTTGATGTTCTCACATTCTTCTGAATTGGACCTGCACTGTTCTATGCTCTTGTCTTTTCCCATGCTTAATTAGCAGAAAACAGAGTGCAACTGAAAAGAGAGATCTTCATTTTTAGAATGTTGTGTCAGGAATTAAAAAAGAAAAGAAACCCAAACAAACAAAATCTCTTTAGAGATTTTAGAACAAGTTTTAGAAAAGTAGTTCATGGTTGTCATGTTTTAAGCCCAGCCGGTAACTCAGAACCATCCAGCTGTTCGCTCACTTGCCCCATTCCTTCCCCCCAGCTAGGAGAGGGATGGGGAGGAGAATCAAGAGAACGTAAATCCCATGGGTTGAGATAAGAACTGTCCAGTAACTAAGGTATTATACAAAACTGCTACTACTACCACCAATAATAATAATGATAATAGAAATAACAAGGGCAGAGAATATAAAAGTAAAAGGGGAAAGGAAAAACCCAATAAATACAAGTGATGCACAATGCAATTGCTCACCACCCTCCAACCAATACCCAGCCTGACCTGAGCAGTGATCTGGGCCTTCTGGGTAACTCCCCTCAGTTTATATATTGGGCATGACGTGCTGTGGTATGGAATACCCCTTTGGCTAGTTTGGGTCAGGTGTCCTGTCTCTGCTTCTTCCTGGCTTGTGCCCCTCCTCAATGGCAGAGCATGAGACTGAACAGTCCTTGACTGGGGTAAGCATTAATTAGCAACAACTAAAAACATTGGTATGTTATCAGCATTTTTCTCAGACTAAAGTTGAAAACACAGTGCTGCACCAGCTACTAAGAAGGAGAAAGATAACTGTTACAGCTGAACCCAGGACAATAGTTATGCTTGATAATATTCATGGGCAGAAAATATTGGTGCCTGGTTGTTTTGTAGGTGAGGGGAGGATACATTAAGGTACATTGCAAGGTTGAAATCTAGGTAAGTGTTCCTAGTAAAAAGCTGTCCGTAATATAGTCCTTGTTCATATCTCCTTAAGTACCACATATGCCACATCATAACATGTTAAGAATCTTGAAGAATTCAGTAACTATTCAATAATTAATAATAATAAATGTATATGTTTCCAGTGTGTTCGAGCCGTGCCATGGCCGTGTCCGGCCTGAAAAGTACTATTCAGCCTGTGTTTTTGATAGCTGTGTACTTCCCAACTTAGACCTGGAATGCTCAAGTCTGCAGATCTATGCTGCCACCTGTGCTGATCAAAGTGTATGCATTGACTGGAGAAGTCATACCAATGGTGTTTGCTGTAAGTATTTGGCCGTTTGTCCAGACTATTACAGAAGTTTATATGGAACTATTTTGGCAATAATGTCCTAACAGTAAGTCATACTGTATTCCGAGCAATGAAGACACCAGTAAATCACAACAGCTGCTTTTCTAAAGTAATTTTACGGATTACATTTTTATCAGTGGAAATGATAAATGAGCCTGCAAAAATATACATCAGTTGACTGTGCTAGAAACACTTGTATCAGTAGATATTTCTTTGTGCATGGGCAGTTTTGTGTTTTGCAGGCATCAGCAGATCACTCCGTATTTAGTTACATATGCATTCATTTTCAGCTGTAGTAAGATGAGGACACACGGTATGAATACCCTCCCCTTTGAGAACTTGTGCAAAAGAGACTAAAATTATGAAAAAAAGAGAAATATTAAAATATTTTAAAAAGAAAATATTAAAATAAAAAAGAAATATTAAAAAAGAAACATTATCTTCTTAATGTAAATTACATTGTGGGGCATCCCTGCCCATGGCGGGGGCTAGAGCTAGATGATGGTAAGGTCTTTTCCAGCCCTAACCATTCTATGATTCTATATCTGTATGGCTACATTGCATAAAAAAATTCCTTTCAGGGGCATGAGTCTGACACTTGGTTCTGGTAGTTTTTCTCTTTGTTTCTCAAGATTGTCAAAGATACATATGAAAATGAGTATTTGGTGTTGAAGTTCTTGGCATAAAGTCGTGGGACTTTTATATGATAATTGTCACTGAGTTCTTCCTCCTTTTTGTTCTCCCATTCCAGCTTATACATGCCCCTCAGATAAAGAATACAGAGCATGTGGTCCTATTAAAGAGATAACCTGCAAATCAAGGTAAATAATTCCTTTAATGTTAGTTATAGATCATACAAGTAGCTGTTCAGTCATATTTAATGCATAGGTGGATAAGAGAAATCAACCTCCTGTTATTTCTTAAATTGACTGTCAAATTTGGTACCACTGTTCTCTTGATCCTAAATCAGAGTGCCTCTACTGTTTATATTGTTTGGCTATACCAAACATGAACAGACAGTACCTAAATTGCAAATATGCGTATTCTTTGCCACTGTATCTATCTTCAGCGAAAGATTATTTGGCATAATCCTCCTCTGCATGTCTATGATAGTAATGGTGTTCCTCTGAACATTTTATCTCATATAGCCAGCAAAACGAAACTTCAACTAAAAAAGTGGAAGGCTGTTTCTGTCCTAATGGAACAATGCTGTATGACTCTGGTGTGGATGTCTGTGTAAAAACATGTGGTGAGTTTACTGCTTCATTTGGATGCATGTTTGTTTCCTCTTTGTTGTTTCCTTTTCATGTATACATCATAGATCTGACTGTGTGCAGTACTCGTACAACATACAGTAGAGATATCTACTGTTATATCAGTGGTAATTGAAATTTATTTTGATATTTTCACAGGCTGTGTTGGAGTGGATAAGATACCAAGAGAGGTATGCTGCCATATGCTTTTGTACTTCAAATAGAAGCTAAGCTTGGGGAGAGGGAAGTGGTCTCCACAGTCTTGTTTTGTGGTCTCCCAAATTTTCATTCCTGTCTTTACTTCTGTTCTTTTTAATTGATAATCATACAATCACTCACTTTATTTTCTTTAATGACAGTTTGGGGAAAAGTTTACAGTAGATTGTCAGGACTGTATTTGCCTGGAAGGTGGAAATGGCATTGTATGTACGCCTCATGAATGTGCCAAACAAAATAAGACCACTTGTGATGGAGAAGGCCTCCATGAAGTCAATGAAGTCAATCCTGAAGACTCCTGTTGCCCCATTATCACATGCAGTGAGTTTATACTTTTGTTTTCATTCTTCCTATACCTTTTAGGGTGAGAAAGGAAAAAAGAACTGGACTAGTTTAGCACCAGAGACTTGCAGCAGGGAGTCACAAAATAGTATTCTTCATGCTTTTTAAAATCAGCTTGCCCAGTGTTAGATAAAATACATTTTAATATTGCAATGACTCAGGATAACTGAATTTAAAATTATGGCACTCAGCTAAATCTATAGTTCTCAAGTTCAGGACCACATTTTATTCAAGCGAAATGCAGATAGATTACTGAATTCTATGTGGGTTTTCATTTTGCAGCAATTACCTACATTGGAGATTGTAACAGTTGTCCACTACTTCTGTGAAGGAATTGTTAGTGCTTGGTAATTACATAATAGAAAAATTTTCATAAACTAGTGCCTGGATTCACTAAGAAAAATGTGTTCTTTTTCTGAAATTTGTTTCTTTGGAGAAGATCTGGACTGTTGCCTAGCAATAGGAAGTCTATCCTAAATGCCTTATTAGGTGCTTAGTTCTTGTAGCTGTGATTGTGTATTTTCTGGCTTATTCCTTTTTTTTCAGAATGCAATACAAGCTTGTGCACAACTAATGCCCCCAGGTGTACACTGGGATTTGAAGTTCATTCTCACATTCCCAGGGGTCAGTGCTGTCCTGTGTACCAGTGTGGTAAGTCCCTTGGAAATATATTAACAGTGATTAGCAATATATGTTGAATAATTTAGTATCACACTTAGTAAGACTGCATACAGTAGCCTATTGAAAGAGGTAACAAACACAGTCAGATTCTACAAATTGATTACTATTAATGTTGGTTACTACTGCTATGGTTATGCTGAAAAACTACAAAATCAGATACAGCTCATGTGGCTCAAATTCAAGTTTCGTTGTTGCAAGTACATATCAGAACAACTAAAGAATTAGCTGGGATTGTGGTCTCAGCTTAGTCTAAGAAAATGTCCTGCCAGGCATCCCCAGTAAAAGATAGCTTTACAAAATCTGCTTTGCTCTTGGTAATTGAAACAAGCATTTACTTGTACCTGTTAAATATGCATTCTTGGGTATTAACTGGACTGAGTGTATTGGGCTAAATCTTCCTTTCGCATGTACAGTATTAGTTCTTGTATTTATATAAGTCATATCTGCTACCAGAAATGGACAAACAATGTATTTGACCATATGCATTGTGATTCATTGTGGAAGGAATGAGTTTGACTAGAGAGGGGTGAAGAGGTTTGGGGTTTTTTTCCCTCTGTGTAACCACCTATCTCCTTGCTTGTTAACAGTTCCCAAGAGGGTTTGTGTACATCAGAATGCTGAATTCTTGGTAAGTTCCTATTTCAACAGTCTTCTGAAAATGGTTTAAATACCAGTTAGTGTACTTTATCAGAAGTATTATGAGGAGGTTTATCTAGTACAGCCAATATTTTAGCGATTTTTCAAATGTCTATAAGGAGTCCATCAATTTTACAAAGCCTAAATCTTTTCTGTAAGGTTGCTGTGTATAAAAGAGACTGAAAAGCCATTTGTATGTCAGTAGCAGAGAGATTTGCATTCAGAGTTAAGTGTACATGCATTTTAAAAAGTCAGCTGACATCTTATGATGTCATCTTATGATCATAGAATCATAGAATAGTTAGGGTTGGAAAGGACCTTAAGATCATCTAGTTCCAACCCCCCTGCCATGGGCAGGGACACCTCATGCTAAATCGTGCCACCCAAGGCTCTGTCCAACCTAGCCTTGAACACCGCCAGGGATGAAGCATTCACAACTTCCCTGGGCAACCCATTCCAGTGCCTCACTACCCTTACAGTAATGAACTTCTTCCTCATATCCAATCTAAACTTCCCCTGTTTAAGTTTGAACCCATTACCCCTTGTCCAGCACATTGTTGCAATTTTTAGACTCTGCTTTCAAAAATGAAAATATTTGTAAATAAGTATTATTCAAAACAGGCTTAGATTCCTAATAAATTGTGTTTGGTCTAGTAATTTATTTATTGCATATATTTTTATGACACCTGTCCCTTAAATATCTGAGTTTACAATTGCTATATAAGACTTCAGTAAAGAAACATGCTAAATTAAATCCAGTATTTAAAATGTTGCCTTCATAAATATCCAACCAAATAGCTATCAAATAGTCAGTATGAGTGTTTTGTTTTCTATTGATTGGTTTACAGATTTTTTAGAAATTAAGAAATGTCTGTCACACGTCATATCTGATTAATATGTAAATCTTTTTGTCTTAAAATTTGTAGCCTAATTCCTCAGTCTTTGTTGATAAGTGTCAGAATTGTTTCTGCACTAATGAAGTTAACGTCAGCACTCAACTGAATATCATCTCATGTGAACATATTCCATGCGACACATATTGTGAACCAGTAAGTGACAAACTTCAACCAAAAAAAAAGCCAGAATACTCATGTATGTGAAAAGGAGTTTGATCCATGAGAGGCATAAGCAAAGGACAAGGAGCAGAAATCCAGAGTCGAACTTCAGCATGGATACCAACTGTTCTTGAGCAATCTATTACATGAAGCTTGACTGTAACTTATAGTATTCAGTTCATATTGAATTAGCTGGGAATTTTCTGTAGAGCACTTTGTAGAGTTATATTTAATTATTAGGCATATTTATTGTAGTGCTTTAATTTATTCTACCTATAGCCTGCTTTTATTACTTATCTTCCATTGGGTTAGAACACTGAAAGGCACACAAAGGCACAAATCTATAGTGCACTTCAAAGCATAATCAATTAATGTGTTAGTATGTTTTCATTTATTTCTCTGAAATATGTCATAATACTTTCATTTTTAATTAATTTTACTATCTAGGGATATGAACGTCAACCAGTGGAAGGTGAATGTTGTGGAAGATGTATGCAGACTAAGTGTATTATACAAACAGTAAACAATTCTGACCTCATCTTGAGTGTGAGTATGCTCTACGTCTTCTTTACCAAATTTGTAAAGTTCCCACTTTCAAAGGGGGAACATCTCCTTTTCAGAGGTAAGGCTTAGTATAAGTTTGAACCTAGAAGGTCATAGGCTCACCTAAAGCAAAGCCTATCTGCATTTTTTTGGCCTGAAGAAATGACTTTTATAATCAAATTTCTGGAAGGCTCTTCCTGGAGTAACGAATCTAATACCATTGGAAGCATTTTTCTTGCAATGTCTGAAAGCTTGGGCTCTTTTATATTATTTAATTTCTGTGTGTTGAAAAACACTAGTAAAGCCTGAATATGAAACCCTTTTATTGCCCTGTATGGTGAAAGTTTAGGATTGTTCTTAATTACAATATTTATTTTAGCTTTCGCTAGGCAAAATTCATTGCATAGATTATTTTGTTAATAACTCTGATGTACTCTACATATTTCAGAGGGATTTTTCTTTTCCAAGGGAAATCACATGTAAAACTGACTATTCTTTCCATATATGGCATACTGCAATGCGTGTAATAAGGTGTTAATCTAAAGTAATTAAAATGGCTGTTAAGTGGCTGTTAAGCTAAAATAATTGGGAAACAATGAGGAGAGTCATTGTCAGAGGGCAGGAAAATTTCTGACTGAGCTCCCTTCAGCTTTCCTTATTTCGTTTTGTATTTCACTTGCAGCCTGGAGAGTTTAACTATGATCCTAACAACAACTGCACCATTTACAGCTGTGTAAATATCCAGAACCATCTTCTCTCTTCCAAATCTGAGATAACTTGCCCAGCATTCAATGAGGACAGCTGCAAACCTGTAAGTAAATATGGAAAACTTACTCTCTACTCAATGTATAGATTACTTCAGTTTACTTCAGCCACTTAACTATCAACAAAAGTCAAATAAAGCTCTGATGACCTTTCACCAAAGTTTGTCAGTCCCAAAGGCAAAAGTTTTGCTCCATCCATGCACGGACCTATACAGTGTATAAAGTAAGATACCTGGGTGAGAGTTCATGGCTTGTAGCTGGCAGCAGTCTCTCAGCAACCAAAATACTGTTCAGCACTTAGATACAAAGTCCTTCCTGACTGCTTTGTGTGGGGCCCTGGAAAACATTTTTTTGGCATTGTTTCTGAGGAAAAATTGCATGATGTTAGCTATAGACTTCCTTCAAAGCATTATCTCAATTTTCACAATCCTTTGTAAATTGATATATTTCAAGTCTGGAAGAGATAATTATCTTTTTTATCAGAACAATTCTTCAGTTTTTGCTGGTTATTTCCAGCCACTGAGGAATCACTCTATTCAGTATTGGCCTAAAAGCTGCTTTAATAAAGGGAAAGAAAATAATATTATTTTTCCTGTTTCTTTGTCTTTTAGGGAACTATTGCATTCTTACCTAACGGTTGTTGCAAAACCTGTAAGTATTCCAGTGTACCTGAGTCAACAATACAGAGAATGAATTTTCTTCTTATATCAATCCATTTCCCAGCCATAAAAGCTGATGTGTTTGTATTCAGATAGATTATATTTGTGTTTGTTGTTCCAAGCATTCCCTGTCCATGTCTCTGGGAAAGTTTAAACTGAAGCAGAAAGACCACTAAAGGCAATTTGAGTGCAGTAGTGAAGTCCAGCAATTGTTGAGCTGCAAGGAACTTCTTGAGCTTCTTCAATGAAAGTATTTTCAAATCTTTCCTTGTAGGTGTACCCCTGGATAGTTCTACACCGTGTTCTGTCCGTCAACGAAAAGACTTTATCCTTTATAAGGGCTGTCGTTCTGTGGACAGAGTTGTCATGACTGAATGTGAAGGAACATGTGGAACCTTCTCACTGTAAGTAAACTGATCAGACAATGGGATTTGAATTCTGCTGGCACTGAGCTTGTTTATATTAAAAGAACAATAGATAAGTAGACTACAGAGTGGTAGAGGACTTGAAACTATCAGCTCCTCAGAGAAACTGTCATTTGCTGCCTATCACTCAATATGCCACAGGGCACCTTACAGGGGAGAAAACTGATCTCAGATTCAAACCCCAATTAGCTAGGTGGTTTACTAGTATTTTGAAATACCCTATCATCTTAGAGTCTTGCTCTGGTTGCCTGTGCACTAATACAAAAAAAATGTGACTTTTGACACAGTTTATAGACTGATATTGACGGATTCTGCCTGTTAGGAATGGTGCTTGGGAAGCTGATGAACAAAAGGCTTCAAAAAAATACTTTGCTGTAAGATAGGAGCAGAAAGAGCCGCTGCTTCCTCTTCTTGTTAACGCTGCTGGGTATGGGATATGCACTTTGATTCACCCATTGCAGTTGTAGTCCTTGTAGCCATTTGATTGATGTGATGCCACTGTAGATGGCATTGTAGCCACTTGTCTATGCAGTATTTTTACTCAGGTCAGGGCTTTGTCTGCCCTTAATTGTTGATCTGATGTATTTAATATCCATCAGGACTGGAATGATGAGAGGAATCTAAGGAAGCTGAGCTCCTAGAACTTACTGGGGTTTTTATTAGGACTTGAATGTTAATTGTTTTTCCAGAAGAGAAAAAAAAGTCTCAGCAAATGCAATGAATTTTAAAAGCATACTGTTATAAACATTGCTCTGTCAGATGAGCTTAACACTTTCATTAACCACAGCTATGGCTCTTCTACATATTATTCCAAACTTCTTGCAGTAGTTCTGTATTTAATTTCACCCTTTTCTCTGTATGCTGGCTTCTCACACAGAGTATTGTTGCCATTTTCATGTTAACAGATATTCCGCTGGGGCCAATTCTCTGAACCACAGCTGTTCCTGCTGCAGGGAATCAAGGACTACCATGAAGGAAGTGGAACTGAAATGTCCCACTGGACATTCAATTTCACATGAGTATGTATATGTGGAAAGCTGCAGCTGTCACGACACTGAATGCAGCAACTCACAGTCCAGTGAGCTGCAGACCACAGAAGAAAATGACGAAGCAAGCACCCTAGAACGTATCAAGAGGGCCATCAGCTTAACATCAAAATGAACAGGAAAAACAATCAACATTCAACTAAAAGGGTTACGCACAATTCTCATCTTCCTTGACAACATTTGAACTTTACTTTTACCAGTTACTGTATCCTGCTTGTTCTCTGATTATTTTTAACAGTGCTCTATTTATTTGTGCACAAAATAAGAACAGAGATTTGTATTCTTCCAAGTGCACAGCCTGTTGGTTCCTTATATAATCAGCTTATTTCCTTTGAATGATTAAAAGCACATTTCAAAAAGCACAGATTTTGTACTTACATGCTGTCTTGATGAGCCTGAGTTTTAAAAGGGAAAAAAAGTTCTTTTTCAGTTGTAGGAAGTCAACTGACATATTTCTTAAACTTTTGGGGTATCTATTTCTCGCTCTTTCAAAACTGAAGTATCAGAAGGTACTGTCTGGAGGACCCAATGTATAAGGGCATAAGTTGATGTTGCCAGAACAAAACCAAATATGAAGAATGATCATGAAGTGATTCAAATGACTCGGAGAAACTTGGAAAACTTTGAAAAAAGTTTAGCACCAGATCTTATTTTAGCAGGGCTGTGTATGTTAGAACTGTCTCAGTTCATCACAGTTACGTATTTTCACTAAGAAAGTGGTCCCTCATCTTCAAAATATGAAGTTCATTTGCAGTGCTTGATGAATGTATAGATAGTACCATAGTAAGAGCTCTCCAAATTCCAAATGTTTATTAAACATTGGAATGCCCATCTCTGAACTAGTAATCATAAGCTTCTTTTACAGGAAACTGTAAGAAATAGTCATTTCTGGCATTCATTTGCTTCACAACAAAGGACATACATGAAAGAGGTCAGATGAATTACATTCTGAAGTGCCTGTTTATCTGATCTTACTGTAAGGGAGCTGATGGAGATCAGCTGAGATATGGGCATCTCTTGACTTACCTGAAGTACAATGAGGGTAATCCACACCTTCTGTTGAGTGTGAAAACACTTTTGGTATTATTTTGTCTCTTTTAATGAACACAAATTGTGCTTACCCTTCTAAGAACTTAAAGTAACATTAGGCTTCAATGTTAAGTAATGTTGAGCCACAGCCAATCTGAATATAGGCATATTTGCTACCTGAATTGGTAGCACCGTTTTGTGCTACTATTAGTCCTGCCAAACGTGATGCAACTTAGAATGCAGACACCAGTAGGAATGCACAGAAAATGAAACTACTGAAGTTTTGCGTCTTTAGAATACTAAGATTAGAGAGCTAATTTCTGTGAAGCTGAAAATTTCAGAGGTAGCTGACTAAGAGGCTACAACAGTTTTCAAAGCAAGCTCCAGTACTAATGAAGCCTGGTTTCTGCTTTGGTATGAGATTCTAAGGATTTATGTCTCTAGGTTCATCGTGAGGTGTGACTGAGACTTTTCTCATGAGGCATTTACCAGGTCATTCTCTGTGGATTCTTTGTCATCTAACAATTTCTGTGCTGACACTATAGCCGTTAGTTTCCTGGAGTGGTTTGCAAAAAACACTTTTCTCAAAATCTGTTAACATTAACCAACTCTGAGATCTTCATTTTAGCAGTTAAATTTAGCTGAGGTCAGCAAATCTGAGGTCTGCAAATAGCTTCTGGAGACAAACAGGTACAAAGTGTGACTAAATCTGCCTTGTTTCCTATGAAAATGAGATAAAATATTCCAAAGCAGTAGTGGCATTTTACTGCACTCTGTATTTATGCTGACCACTAGAATTTCCCTTGCTTCAATTTTTCCATTTGTTCTGCAAATGTTCTGGTCTCTTTCTGTGCCTTCTAGTGATGGGCATACTACTTCTAAATAAGGAAGTTAAAAGGTATTATATAAAAGTCAGTAAGGTTGCAGATTTTGGCTTCGCCACTGCAGGGCACTCTATCGCCAAGAATGTAAAATTATTTCAGACGCAAAAAAAGGCAAGCTGCCTCCAGAAGGGAGTTCGTACTCATCAACTAGAGGGGTTTACCTCTGAGAGCAATGTATGCTGGTATTCCCCACCCAGACACTTGTATGCTTTTAGTAAGCACTGAAAAAATATTATTCTGACAGGAATTTACATGCATGCACAGGATGGTATTCCTTCCAGTGCTCTGGATTATATCAGCGCCTTCAGTTTTGGTGCTATGTCAGTTCTGCCCATAAACAGGCTACCAAGCTGGTTTTGTCACAGAATTCTTACCTACAAGTGCTTGGTAGTTCCAGGTCAAACTGTACATGTCAAACCTCCACCCCTTTCTGTACTTATGGTTCAGATTGTACCTGTATTTTCATTGGAACTGGATGACTAAGTTGAACAAATTTAACTTTTTCCATCAGAGAAATCCACAAATAGTCTTCTGGAGAGAAAGGAAGAAAAGAAGCTTTAATTGTGTGTCCCTGCAATGACAGTAATAGCGGCAGTGAGCAACGCTTTTGCTCCTTCCACAGCCCTTGTGGAAGTAAATGGCGACTTGACCTACCTTATCCCATGGAGTATTTTGTTTCTGAAGCAAGAGCTGTTGTGTCTGTAGGTCTCAAGCAGAGATTCATCCGGAAAACCCCAGAGATGAACTGAAGAAATCTCTCACAAGGCTATGTTAGCCCTTTAGGGCCTCAGAGGAGATGGTAGAACCTTCTTATCCTATTATCTCCTAGGTAGGACCTACTGCAAAGGGCGCTGGCAGCTTCATAAAATGCATTGGTTCTGGAAGGGAATGGGCTTGACTCCCTCTGTCCTCGAAGAATTATGCAATTCCCCAGGAATTTTCTTGTCTTCTGGAGTCTTGCAAGAAGGAAGCAGTAGCAAGAGCCATAGCAGAGCTCAGATCACTGGCAGAGTGGCTAATACACTGTCATGTCTCCATACTTGAATCATACATTCATCTCCTCTAAGACTTTCTGTCTAGCCTTTTACTTTCATTGGTGGCAAAGGGTTTATTTTGGGTTTGTTTCTTTTTCTTCATCTCCAGCTATGTAGCAGAGAAGCAAGGAAGTCTTCTTGGGAGGCAAGTGGGACTTCTAGCCGCACAGCATTTGGAGGCCCTAAAAGCCAAGGTCATAGCTCTTACTCTCCAAGAGCTGCTTGATTTGGCCTCACTTTGTTATATTGTCCCTAAGGAAGAGATGAGCAGAGTTTCTCTAAGCATGGGGTGTGGACATGTCCCTGAGGCCCTCAAAGAAGTACTTGAACCTGCTTGGGCATCCTGGTGAACAAAGCAAAACAAAACAAATCACAGCCTTATTGCTGTTCTCCCTAAGGTGAAGAAGGGCAGATACCAACAGGCTGAAATTCCCAAGTACAGGCTGGAGCTGGTATTCACCTGTAGCATGATTATTGCCTTGGTTGCCGGCAGTTGTGATTTTGAGTCCTTGACTCAGGTGCAGGCTCCTCCAAGGCAGCTGGAAGCTCAAGCAAATGCTTCCTAGGCAGCTGCAGTCTTACAGGAAGCACCTCGCAGTATAGAGCTAGCTGTAGGAGACCACTGCCAAATGCTGGAGCAAACCTGAGTGAGTTGGCTGCAGCTCAGGGAGGGTGCTGTTGCCACAAAAGAGCACTGCAGCCTTCTCCGAGGTAGCTTGAAACTCAGACAATTTCTTCCTAATTACTTGAAGATGCACTGGAAACTCAGTGTTGTTCATATGATGCTACAGTGACATAGTGAGAGCCTTCAACTGGAGTTAAAAAGGAGTTAGAAAGTTTGCTGATTGAGCACAGTTATTTTATGAGCCGTTACCAGACAAGTGTTTTAAGAGCACTGGCAGAAAGACAAATGCTTGCTAGCAATACGGTAAAATCACTGCTACTATTTGAGGTGAGGAGATGGAATTCAGGGAGTAGGAAAAAAGCCACATGCAAACAAAGAAGAACCCTGCCCAAAATAATACAAGGTAGGAATTTCTGATCTAATAACTACCTTGATTAGTGTTGCAACTATAATATTAATATTATTTTATGCTGCAGGAGAGGAAGGGTAAGATAAAATTTTCAGTGTTTACTGTGGTACTGTACTTTGCTAAACCACACATCACTGACCTGAGCACGTGCAACTCTGCACATAAGCCCCAGTGAAAGGGCTTCAGCAAAGGCAAAGCCCTAAGTAAATAAGCATGTAGTTACTGTGTGTGTTATACCTGAAATTGTATAGCAAGGCAAACTCAGATATTGAGAAAAGAGGAAGAAATAGACTTTCAGACTCTAAGATCATAGGAAGAAAATTCTTGTGAACTTTAGGTCCAACAAAAACTGAAATACATCTAAAGAACTGTAACACTGACATACAAGTCCTGAAATTTCATGTCCTAGCAGAAGCTTTGAAGAGGTAGTCAGAATAAGTTCTTCAAGTTAAGCAGCCCTCTTCCTAAGCCAAATTTCCTAAATTAACTCAGTCTTTTCAGGCTACCACAAACAGCTGTGCTCTTAACTGGCAACCTTCCAGACTAACTTCCAACCAGGCTACTTAAGCTGTATTTCCATTACTAATGTAGAAAATCCTGTAAGTTTTTTTCAGCATCACCCTTTTAATATCTCTTGTGTTCAAACTGGACTTCCTTAAATGTTTCAGTTTTTCAACATTTGTATGTAAAATGCTTGAATTCCTTTCACAAACTTGTCTTTAGAGCAGTGAAAAACATACTAAGTCTGTTAATCTCAGTCTGACCTAATGATAAGAGAAGCATGACAGATTTTCAAATCATGCAAAGATTAGTATGCATGTGGAGAGTAAGGTGGAGAAGAAACCTTCGATACTAAGTGAAGCAACATACATAAAACTACCTTATTTGGCAGAAATCAAATAGAAAATATGGCAGAGCTGGGCCGAGAAGGAACACCTTTGCTTCATGCAGCTCTCTTTCAAGCACTTACAAAAGGCAACAGGAACTGTGATCAAGGTATGAACATAGCTTTACACAGTGCCCGTGACCTGGCACAGCAGTGAAATTTGAATACCCTGTCCCTTTGGATTAGGGTAGTGAGCACTTCTTGCACTTTGCAGCATCTATGGGAGCTGCATGCTCATTTTTCTTGACCAAACAGGCCAAGGTTGCTTAGCTTTTCACCTCAACCTGTTTTCTGCCCCATCGCTCTGCTTTTCTTTTGGCCTACAGTAACTTTCAGTCATGGCAAACATAGTTGCTGGGTATGTAATTTCATATAATTTCAGGGTTATAAAGGCTTCAGTATTAAGTATGCAGTGGCCTATTCTGAATTGTCTTGGCATCCGTGAAATAAGAAACTGCTTTCAAAAAAAGGGATGGAATCTGTTCTTGCCTGAAACCCATAAAACTCCAGTTCTTAAAGCAGCATGTTTATATCCTTTCCCAAATGGGACCCTGTGTTCCCTTTGTTCTACTACTCCCCAGGTTTCACCAGGAAGGTTTAAAGAAAAGTCTTTCAAGCAGAAAAAGCTCCAGGGCCCAGCCTCCTGATGAGATGGCTTTCTATGCAGGGAGTCTTTCTTACGTGAGGAAGTGCCATGAGGTCAATGAGACCTGTGTGCACAAACACCAATCAGCCGTGTCATTACTCCTTGTGTATGGATTTTGAAAGACTTACATCTTCTTAAAAAAAAAAAAAAAAAAAAAAAAAAAAAAATCCAACCATAAAACCAAACCAGAAAAGAGCAACTGAACTGATTCCTTACAAACATGAGCAACTAATGCCCTTGATTAGTTCAGGAAAAGTCAAGGAATCCTATGTCAAGATTAGAGTTTTAGGAGCTTTGTGTTCATTCTAAAGAAAATGGCAAGAAAACACCCAGCCATATCCCATCAAAATCAAAATGCTGAATGCATTTTTGATGTATTTTAATTAACTGTGTGAAGGATGCAAATCTGATGAGTCAAGTAAATCTGTGATATGAATTTCCTAAATTTTATGGGATTATACCAAGGATAAAAATATAATCCATGCTGTTCTTCTGGCAATTTAGAATGTGGATTATTGGCACAAGAGGGTTTGACACCAAATCCAAATTAATTGCTTTTCTAGCTAACATTGCCTTGTTAATGAAGTATACAACATTTCTTTAGAGTTATTGTCTAGGCAGGCAGTGCTTGTAAAACATCACTTTATAATGGATTCATATTTTAAGAAGCAATACCAGCTTTGCCTGAATTGAACTGGAATATTAGAGGATTTCCAAACTGAATCCCACCATTGCTTGGACTGACCCAGGGTGGTGTTAAGGCTACCAGACAAAAGTCTTGCTAGCCTTAACACTTCACAGTATGGGATCCTCTTCTGACAGAGGGGTGTGATAAAAATAGAACTTCCAGGCTTCAGTACAGTAGCTGGCTATGAATGGCATTAATCCACCAGATGCCCCTAATTTCAGTGCCTCTTTACCAGGTTTGTATGAAAAAACAAGTCGCGAGTCACTGGTGTATTACATTAGCTTCATGATGATTTATCTCCAGTAAGTCAGTGGCGATAAAGAAGCTGAGTTAATATTTACCTATTGTATTTACTAAAATCACATACCCTTTAATGGCAAATGATCCATGAAATGGGCTGCGAGGAGGTTAAGAATTGTTCTTATTGCTAGTATAGCTGCAGCAGTTTGAGGGTCTCTTATGCCACTGGGCCCAATAAAAGGAAGAGTTATTAATCCTGGTATGTCACTGCAGGAGCAATAGTTATAAGTAGCATGCCTGTAATAGCAATGATTCAGTGGTAAGTGATCAACATACCCACAAACTCCCTGTCAGTCTGAATTTCTTTCTGAAAAGCTACCACGTGCTTCTGAAAACCTGAGTGTTGCTGCACTTTAATGTAAAAACTTTACTTGAATGCAAATATACTGTCAGTAGCCCTGAAATCATTGCAGGAGATTGAAGCATCCAGTGATTTCTAAGGAATACAGGCAGCACTTTCTGTGGAGAAGCCAGAGGCAGCAGCTTTGGTTAGTCGCTGACAGGAATCCTGCTCCCCAAGAAATGGCAAAGGAATGGCAAAATGGCAGAGCAGACAAGCAAAGGTAAGAAAATGGCTAGGTACAGAGCATGAGAACTCAGTTTCCTGTTCCTCTGAGTAGCAAGAGATGCGCTCTTTCTTTTCTCAGGGGAGGATCCCAGATAACTGATATTAATTTCTCTGCTAAGTGAAGCATAAGTGGATGGTGGTATAGCGAATTGTTTCATTTTATCTATTCCTTGGACACAGTTTTAGCATATGCTGTTCATGTTCTTCCCAAGCCCCTAAGTGCTAAGCAGGGCTTGCAGGTGAAAATCGTGCCTCAGCTCATCACTCCTGACCACCCTGCCATGCCCTTGCACCACCCAACACGTAGAAGACAAAGTGCTGGGAGTTGCAGTGGTCGGCCTCATCATGTGTTTTTCATCTAAGGACTACAACCTGAAGGCTGTCTTTCACAAGTAGTTCATATGTGGTTTCTGCTGCTTTTGTTCTGCCCATTGGGAATAAAAGGATTTTCTATTTTTTTTCCTAGGGTCATGAATCATACTCCTAGAGTCCTTTTCTTCTTTCTGCTTTTGTATCAATATGAATGAAAGAAGTGCCTTGGTTGCCCAGGTGGGAATGGGAAAGGAAGAGAATCATGACTGAAAAATGGACTCTCTCTCAGCAGAGTTCTGCATTTGCATTTTGACATTCGCATTGATTTAGAAAAATTAGTATGTTCAGCTTTTCATCTTTATCCTCAATTAAGCTCTAAAATACTAAAGGCATTCTTCATGTATTTTAATCAACAATTAATGACAGGGATCCATTCCCTGATTTTCTGCTGCGTGTTACAGATCACCATATTTGAGTGATTTGGGAAATTGATTTGGGAAATACTGGCTGTTCAGCCTGGAGAAGAGAAGGCTTCGTGGAGACCTCATAGCAGCCTTCCAATACCTGAAGGGGGCCTATAGGGATGCTGGGGAGGGACTCTTCATTAGGGACTGTGGTGAGAGGACAAGGGGTAATGGGTTCAAACTTAAACAGGGGAAGTTTAGATTGGATCTGAGGAAGAAATTCTTTACTGTGAGGGTGGTGGGGCCCTGGAATGGGTTGCCCAGGGAGGTTGTGAATGCTTCATCCCTGGCGGCGTTCAAGGTGGGGTTGGACATAGCCTTGGATGGCATGGTTTAGTGGGAGGTGTCCCTGCCCATGGCAGGGGGGTTGGAACTCGATGATCTTGAGGTCCTTTCCAACCCTTACTATTCTATGATTCTATGATTCTATGATTTGTGAAAATTAATAGGTTTCGGCTTTCCATCTTTATCCTCAATTGAGCTCTTTTGCCAGCGTCTGTGGTCTACCGACCAATGTGCTTTTTCTCCTGGGCTTCACAGCCCTTCCCCACACCTGACATTAACACTGTTCTGTGGCCTGAACAAGAACTCAGCTTGAAAGTTACCACCTGCTGAATTGGAGTATCTGCTGAATTGGAGTGTTACTAATGCAATGTATACAGTTTCGGATTATCCTTATTCCTATGATGCCATATTCTTCTGGTTCAGTTTATCTACCAGATGTTCTTCTGGTTTACTTTGTAACTATTTGGATGGGAATCGGCAGGAAAGATGCATTATGATAAAAAGGAAAAACAGCAGAAGCATATTACTTCCATCAGCAGTGCCGTAAATCTGTGTTCTGTTGGTTCTGTATTCCAGCCAAAATGGCAGGGCTTCAAGAACAGACTTTACTTTCCAGTATTGCCCTCCCTGAAGTGCTACTGACAATGGAATTAATGGGACATGGACAGTGAGAAAGGGGTGACATGAACTCATGTTTCATGTGCTGCACAATGCTCTCACCTACTACAGCAGGATTTTCTTAAAAGCAATAGCAGCAGCAAATCATGTGGCAGACATTCGCACCTGCAATTCTGCAAGCCATTTTGTAAGTGGCTCATAACTATGTAGGGAGAACAGCTGAAAGAAGCAGTGGGACAGCTTTAGGACACTTAACTTTATAAATGCTGGAAAGCTTTGTAAAGCAGTGAGGGACACAGTTCTCAAGGACCAGCTTACTGTCTGCCAACCAGATAAAAGTGCATGCATACCCCCCAGTGACTGCATGGACAGACTTGACCTGAGGACTTGCAGCAAGGGTGAAATCTAAGTCCACATTAAACTTTATTTGTGTCCACTGGCAATCATTCTGGCATTGTGTATTCCCAAAGGGATATGGAGCAGTTGAAAGTGTGGGAATGTCTGTTACGTGTGTTTGATTTGTTGGGACTAGGTGAAAGGCTTCTTCTGTCTCAGGAGGGGTTCCACCATAGGACTGGTAAAGTGAAGAAATCCTAGGTCAGCTTGTGCCAACAGAGCAAATAAGTCTCTGAAAGAGACCCTATAAGAAATGTCCTACAATGGAATGTAGATCAGCTTGTGACTGAGTCAGCTGGATTTTCTAGGGGCATGTCATAGAGTATTAAAACACTCTGATAGTACCAAAGGACCCTTTTGCAGCAGCATAATTTAGGAGGTGAAGGAATGTGATGTACAGTTTGGTGGGTGCTGAGCACTGCTGCCTCATGATGTTTGGAGAAACCACTACCTCTCTGTGCATAAAGAATGCATTAACTTGTATGTCCGAGTGGTGCTATTAAATCCCATTTGTACAGAGGTGAGAAGTTTGCACTTTGTGAACCAATATCATTCCTGGTCTGTTGAAGCAGTAAATCTCTGGCTTTTTTTGTAAGATATTTTGTATGTACTTCTTAAGGAACTTCACATTCCTTCCAAAAGTTTTTGCTCTAAATAAACCGTACATTATGCCTGACCTTACATTTTTTGCTCTAACACATAGAAGTCACCATCAAGCTAACAGAGGCAACACTTTTTCTTGAGCTGGGGGACTGTGCTGATGAGCAAGCCAGAGTAAAGCTCTGAAAGAGGTCTATGATTGCTTGTTGCTAATCAGCTGTTTTGAAAAATAAAAGCTATTGTTGACAAAGAAAAAACAACTATGTAGCGGGGGGGGGGAACTATATAAAAGGAAAGAAGTAATAAAAATATAGATGTCTGTCTCCACATAAAGCAAGAGTGAACTGGATACTTATCTTGTCTGAAATACAGGAGTTGTTGGGTGCTAAACACAAATCACTGAAGGGAAATTGAATGAAGCTCCACCTTTCAGGGACCCTGCCATCAATGTTTTGTTCTCATGCCAAATTCCTGGAGTATAAATATGTGCCTATAAGCCATGAAAAAAACACTTCTCTGGAAGGATTTTCAAGTCACCACTGCATGACAAGATGGATATAAAAAAGGGGAGGTCATTTTGGATCTTTTGCCTAATTTGGAGTTGTTGCAGCAGCAAAGAACCAGTTCAGATAGGTAAGAAAAAAATCTAATTCTCAGATTATTTACTCACATATTGCTCCCCATAGGTGACAAATAGAGTTGTCAAATGAAAATGTGTAACATATTAATGTAAGAGCTGTAGGCATGCCAAATACTGTTTAACATTTTACATTTTCATCTTTAATGTCAACCACTTAAGTAGTTTATTTTTTTTTCCCCACAGCGAGGTATATTGTCAGCTGGTTTATGTCCTAAGCAACTGATCTTAAAGAGGAGACTTACTGGATGCAGTTTGCATCATAATAAAATGGTGACACTCTTCAACACATTTGACCTATATTCTTTGTAGAAGAAATATGTTACCATAATGCCTGCTAAGCTTGATTGACCAGTATGAAATACTGCATTAGGATTAATCACATTTTTTATGGTCTGCTGGCTGTTACCTCCTAGTTTGGTTTTGAATGTCTTATACTTTACCCAGTTGCTTAATACACAAACAATTTACGTGACAGTTATTATGGTCTCAATAATTCTAGAAACTCCACTTTCAAGAATAGCCAAACTTTCTTATTTCCTCTCATTATTGTGTAGAAAAGGGCTAAATTTCCCTACTCCACTTCAGAGCTGCAAACTCCCATGGCAAATTCCAGTCCTTTTAAAAAACTGTTTCTGTGAGGATTTCTTTACACTGGAGTTTGTGTTGTACATTTCTAACATCAAGATATGAATTTTTCATTGTTCACTTGCTGGTTCTTAGGTAGGAATATTTAATGAAATCTTAGAGTTCACTGAGTATATTAATGACTGTTTCTCATTTGATCTGTAATGGATGTTGCTACATTGAAATTCCCAAACATGCTACATAAACAATACAAGAAATTTGCCCATTTTCATTTGTTGTTCTTTGAGATGGGCCTAGAAGAAATGCTAAAAGCATTTTGTAGCAAGCACATCTTATTTAATTCAAGGTGACTTATACTGACTTTGTGCAATATGAAAACTACTTTCTGAAGTCATGTCTTACATGCCCTTCAAGTATATATCAATACCTTTGACAGAGGTACAACTCAGAGGTCCAAGATATGAGTTTTGTTTGAAAGGAAAAAGAAGTAGCTCTAAGTCAGCTGCTGAAGCTGGTGGCAGCCTCAACTGCTAAGGTCAGTGGCTGCCATTTTGCTGAAGGCTCATGCCACCCATGGTATGTCTTGGAAGGGACTCAGTTCAAGACTTCGGACCAAAATCTTGCCTGTGTTAAGTAGCAGTATTTCAAAAGTAAAAATGAGATTTAGGCAGCCAGGATGGAATTTCCCTCACTTCACTTTAGATATTTACAGTGTAAATGCATCTACAGTGTAAATGCTGAGGGGTGCCATCTGCGCTGGCATGCCTCAGCAACCTTTATAGGCAATGGAGGGAAACATGCCATCTTGGAGCATCTTCTTCCTAGGTGGACATGTAAGGTAGGGGACCTGAACCTCTTCTGCTTCTCACTGTTAACTTCAAAGGAGACTGGGCTCATCTGCTTACATTGGAAGTATCTCTGGCATGGACTTCAAAAGTTCAGTGAGGTGAAACTCCTTCCCATATACTAGTATCTTCCAGGAGTTCACATTTTTGCCTTTGAAAATCTCTCCTTTAATGTTTTTCAACAAAAAAAAGGTAAAGCACCTCATGTGGGTTGAATTTCTAAGCTTCCCTCTTATGACTTTTTCTTTAGTCCAGGTCTCTACTGTCAGTAGGAGTGAATGTGCAACCTGGGGCAATTTCCACTTTCATACATTTGACCATGTTAAATTCACTTTTCCTGGAACCTGCACATATGTCTTCGCTTCGCACTGCAATGACAGCTACCAGGACTTTAACATCCAAATCAGGCGCAGTAACAAGAATAGTTCTTTGATCTACTTCACTGTCACTATTGATGGAGTGATCTTGGAGGTGAAGGAGACGGGCATCACAGTGAATGGGAATAAGTGAGTAAAGGCCGTACTGTTGTTTTCTTGTGCAGCAATTTTAATGTTATGTATTAGCATTAAAGATTGTATGTCGAGAAAGGGGTCCTATTCCGCAGAGGTGCAAATGGCTGTGTATGATATTCATAGCACTTTGAATAAGATACTGCAAATACTCTACCCCATAGTGGAGGAGGAGACCAGAAGCACATAAACTACATCTCCCAGAGATGAACATGAACATGTTAAGCAAAAGGCAATATGTATGTTATAAAACCAGAATGCATAGGTTTCCTTAATGCTACTTTGATTTGGGAGAGAGGGATGGAATGAAGGAGATAAAATCAACACTTTTTCATTGAAGATTTTGATTTTGTAGAAACTTTGTATTTAGTGTTTTTTTTTCTCAAAGCAGTATTTCTGTGGTACTAACCCTACTGTTGTATGTTGCTGTTCAGGAACAGATGGTCCTCTTAGAAAAAGTTATCTGTTTCAAGATAGGTTAGTCTAGAAAATAGCCCTGCTTTGCAGATCACAGCTTGCCTTGGGATCTTCTTACATGAAAGACAAAAGTTTCAGAAGTAAAAATCCACACCTCTAGTTCCAATCTGAAATGAACCAGAAAACAAGCTGCGCACAGAAAGTTAAAAATACTCCGTAAGTGAAGAGTCATATGCAACAGTAGCTGAAAGTTGAGCACAATTTTAAGGGTAGTCAGCATGAGAAGTGCAGTTACCTGATCACAGCATACAGATATGGAGGGCCAAGGTAAGCTTTGACTCTGGGAAAAACCCTCATAATCTTGTTGGAGAGAAAGTTGCAAGATTATAGCCTGTCTTCTCTTGACAGTCCTCTAGAAATGACCAAGCATAGAATAGCATCACTCAGTTGTAATTAAAGTATCAAAGCCCAGATGTATCTTCTAAATCAAAGAGAGAAATAAATCTCTAATCTTTCAGCCATTTTCTGATTTTCTAAGTTTTTCAGGCTCTGGGAAAATAGATGGTTATTGTCTTGGTGAGATGAAAAAGTAATGTAAGTCTGAGTCATGTTAGCACATGAGTAACAGAACACAACTCTTTTCACACCTCTGTGAATCCTGAATGTCAGTGAAAACCTGGAGAGATGATGACAACCTGCAGTATCCTTGTATTGTGATCTTGCTCCTTCTGGGTTAGCTCCTCAGGACATGTAAACAAGCAGAGCTGCACTGGTATCAGTTGAGTGACTAATGTAGTATTGACACTCATGACCAAAATACACTGTGTTATGGATTAAGGGTGGTAAAAGGTCATGGTGGACAAGGTGATCACACCTAAATTTAATGCAGTGTGTGGATGAAGGTTGACACTGAAAAGAATGTCCCTATGGCTTATTTACATCACTTTGACTCTACTTTTTCTTCTTATATCTCTGAGAGGATTTAATCAGACTTTTTTTCAATGCAATCTGTTTTGTGTCTTCCAATTTCCAGGATCCACATGCCCTTCAGCTTGAAGAACATCCTGATTGAGGACACCTGTACTTACTTCCAAGTTACTTCCAAGCTGGGCCTGACACTCAAGTGGAACTGGGCTGACACTCTCCTGGTATGAACAGCCAGTTAGTTGTTTTTCTCATGGTGAACGTCATCAATGATGAAAAGCAGAGTTGGATGCAGGCACCATGTTGATATAAGAGATTATATCATTGTATCAATAAGCTGATAGGGGCTTACCAAACTAGGCAATATTGTCATGGGGAAAGGACATGTGGTCAAACCTCTAGGTGTTCCCAACTCATTTTATTTGGCAAAAAGTGCCACTGTTAACCCTGGAGATAGTACATCTGTAGTTATCTGCTTCCTTCATGGGGCTCTGGCGGCAGCACAGCTAGTCCCTCCAGCTCTGACTTGTTAGTTACCTTCTGACTTGATGCGCATCTTGTGTGGGAAACTAATCTGTGTGGCCAGTTCAGCCCCTCTGTGTGGCGTCTCTCATTCCAAAGCCCTGTTATGCAGGAGTTCCCCTCTATATATCCACCCTAAAATATCCTTTTCTGCAACAGTACATTTACACTTTCGGGTGTGAATGCTTATTTTCCATGATCAGGACTGAGTAAATAAATGACAGTTATATGTCATGTTTTGCAGTTCAGAGACAGAGAGTAGAAGGTGAATAGAGAGAAGAAAAAAAATCAGGAAGCAATCAAGTGGTATTTGAATTCTGATTAAATGAAATATTTGCTTCCCCCCTTCCCCTGTAAAATTAACAGCTGAAGTATTACAGGCATCACCTGTACAGTGGACACAATTTTAGGGTGACACACTAAAAGCACCACCTTTTTTTGGTGGTCCCGAGTGGCAAAAATGCCACCTTCCAAGCATGTAGGAGTGATTAGGTGCCACAGTTTCATGCAGCAAGACAATAATGTGCTAACCTAGTTCTTTATTGCCTCTGAATATGGCAGAACAAGTTATTCTGGACAGACCCACCCCCAGAAAAACTATATTTTCCATTTAGCCTATGGACTAGAAAAACACTTAAGTATGGTTAAAAGCTGACCAGAAACTGCTGTTTTCAGCATCCAGCAGGTTAGTTATCTAACCTGCCCAGAATGGAGCTGTGGACCTCGCAAGAGGCACCATATGTCTATATACTAGTGTCTCTGTATTGGGAGGCACTGGTCCAAGGATTAGTGCAGTATTAAGCATGCTTCAGTTAGAATGACAGTTGCTAGAGGATTATCTTCCCAGTTAAATTAAACTTGTCTGCGTGTAAGTTCTATGGCAGGCTTGTAACAGAAAAGGAGACTGCTACAAACTGGTAATGAGCATTTCTGCTACTGTGCTTTCCAGTTGTGGACCGCTTTGTAGCATGTGCTGCAGATGTGGTAAAAAGCCTTTAAACTCTGGGTTTCCTCTTTCCTTTTGTTTTGTAGCTGGACCTAGAAGAAACATATAAAGAGAAAATATGTGGTCTATGTGGGAACTATGATGGCAGTGAGAAGAATGATTTGGTTTTGGATGGTAGGTCATGAATACAGCATATTCCACGTAGAATAGAACTGTTAATACTTGACATGAAACTTGATATCAGTTTCCTCTAAGCAGGGTTTCAGATTTGCTGATAGACACTGAAATATATGAACATTTCCATATACAGGAGATGTATTTTAGGGATGTTCTGGGATGATCTGAGTTTCTCTGCTGTTCGCAAACTTGCAAGAGTTTCAAACCGTTTTGATCCAAATTAACTGCCTGCTATCATGCAGTAACATTGCCAGGTTTCCCACTTAAAGTAGCAGACTTTAAGGAACTTGTAGTCACAAATGAGGCACAGGTGCATTTTCTGCCCCTCTATTTTGATAATTTTACAGCTGGGTATCAAATGTGATTATTTTTGCCTCTGTAATAAAATGAAAGCATCACCACTGAGGCAGAGAGATTTCACTGAGCATCTTTGCAGAAGCCGTGGTGCCATCCATTGACACCTTCAGATATTGCACTGGGCTGGAAAGACGCCAGCACAGCAAACAGCTAAGGCTACAGTCCTGCAGCTGATCCTACTCTTTCCTGCGTGGAAAGAAAGCTGCATCCTAGGATATTAGCTACAGGACTGAAGCCAAAGTTATAACTTTGTAACCTTCATGTAATACTCGGGCTTCTTAAATCACCAGAAAAGTATTTTCATCTACCTCACCAATTCAGAAAGAAGCCTGAGATTTGTTAAAAATACCACTTGTAGTGATACCTTTGGGGTTCATTGTCATATTTCATATTGAGCTTTCTGGATGTATCTTAGTCACGTTTCTGCTCCTTACTTTGTAAGCATAGTAGACAAAACCTAAAGCTTGCTTAAATTTTTCTGAACAGTTTACTGAGAAGCATTGCTCTAAGAAAAGCAGGCTGTTCTTTTATGTGTCTGGTCACACAAATAACAGGTTCCCATGCCTGGGGAGCAGGTGGTCTCCTATGTCCCTTCTTTATACTCTGAATTCATCCTTCTGCCTGCGCTAAGAAGGCAGCAGTCATTCTGCCTGCCCAGACCAAGATGTACTGCACATAAAGTTCCAAATCTTATTCTCACTTTCAGACTCCTTTCTCTTGAGGGGAAAAAAAATAATAGCAGGCAAACTAAAACATATGATCGTTACACATGCAAATGCAAAACTCTGTAAGATCAAATACACCCATAATGAATACAAGTATTTGGAAGTGATGAAGTGCAACAGAAACGTCAAGAGTCTCATGTGACTGATTATAAATGCCCAGGCTGATGACAGGCCTTGATACAAGTGTGCCGGACTCCTGGCTGTAGCTCAACAGAAGTCATACCAGCTTGTCATCTTCTGTAATGTGGATACTGCGGTTAAATTTGGGCATTTAGTGAAGAGCATACTGCCTTAGAGACCAAAGATTGAGAGCGTTTTTATAGCACATTAAGTGATCTAAAGAATTGCAGGCAGATACTCAGATACATTTGGGGATTTTGCAGGGTATAAAATGCATCCAAGACAGTTTGGGAATTTCCACAAAGTAGAGGATCCATCAGGAAAGTGTGCTGATGTGAGTCCAGATGACCGCACTGGAAGACATCCTAGGAGGGAAGACAATAGATGCAGTAAATACGTAAGTATGTGTGGCCAAGAAGTACAAATGCTCCTGAACTACAGCGCTGGAGAGACTGTTCAAACAAGTGTTAGTTACAGAGTATGCACTGACCTGAATTTTTCAGCAGTACTACCCATGAGTCTGAGCAAAACGCTGGTCTTATAGCAGAAAAAATATCCTATTATAATAGGATATAAGGAAATATATAGGATATACATATAAGGAAATAGATGGTGGGAAAACACACAGTTGAATGACAGATTCCAGTCCAAGAAAAAGGAAGTCATGACAAAGACTGTATAGTTTCCTGAGGTCCCATCCAGTCTGAACCTGTGACCCTGGAATTGTGTCATCAAAAATTGGAATGCGCATCTATGAACCTGAAAGTTGGTAAATGTCAGGTATTGCTTTTCTTTTCCTTCTTTTCATTTTACAGAGAAAAAGATGCAAGAAGCTTATGTCTCATTTTGGAAACTGCCCCAAAGTTGTTGCTTTTGATGAATATGTAGAGACTTGCACTGAGGATATGTGCCACTGTGCAGTTAATTCTTCTCACTTTGACTTGGTTTCCAGCTGCATATGCAGCACTTTAAACCAGTACTCTCGAGATTGTGTCCTCAGGAAAGGAGACCCTGGGGAATGGAGAACCAAAGAACTTTGCTGTAAGTAACTGCTGCTCTGGAGATTTCTTTCGGGTTAGATATATAAACATATATTCTGATCCCAGCAGAGCAAAGCTAAGAGCCATTTTATCTACTGTGAATCAATCTGTAGAAGTACTTACACAGAGACATTGTTAATAGAAAAGCTTCTATAAATTTAACTTGATTTTGCTCCTAAAATTAGAACTATATCTTACTATTGTCCCCCTCCTCCTTATGGCTACATTTTCTCCAGTTATTTTTTGAATTTTTCCATGCACAGTTAACTCATGAATAGCATTCTTTTAAATGTTGACATCTATTCAGAAGTTGCTGAGAAGTCTAACGTGTTTGTCCTTAGCTTATCCTGTGCTTTCATATTCAGTAGTCGCAGCTGCTGAGCAGAAAATCACTGTAAATCCAGAGGGAAGTCTGCAGGTAGTTCTTTCAAACTGCTGGTGTGGATTGGGGTAGAAAATTAATGCCAGAATGACTTACGCTTCAGGCAAAAATAAGCTATTATGACTTCATAAATTATTCCAGTGCCCTTTGCTGACATCATGACTTCAGCCCAGCCAACTTTGAGAGAGTAAAATAATGTAAAATAACTCATATTTCCCAGCAGTACTGTTTTGTTCAAAGATGAAGTAAAAGTAACCACAAAAAATTCTTTTAGGGGTTAAACAAACATGACACATCTGGAAATTTTTAAAAACAAGCTATGGGGTAAAGGAGGAAGATGGGGTTGGGGAGTGAGACACTGATATGAGAACTCTTATAACTACACCATTAACATATGCCATTTTTCATTTTGTCTTGCAGATCAGGAATGCCCAAACAACATGGAGTACATGGAATGTGGAAACTCCTGTGCTGACACATGTGCTGACCCAGAAAGGAGCAAGATTTGTAAAGCCCCATGTACAGATGGCTGTTTCTGTCCTTCTGGTAAGGCAGTTTACCTCTTCCAATGCGCCACACATATCAAGGAAAAAAAAGAGGAAGGTTGTTCCCTTTCAGTTAGTGGCATTTTTTTTTCATTAACATTTTATACTAAAACCAATGAATAAACTGTTTCTTCTAGCATAATTTAACAACTTTCTTCTTGAAAGAACCAGGTCTCTAAAGATTCAAGACACTGGAGAAGGGGAGGGAAAGATTTCTAAGGACTAGACATAAAAAAATGGTACAGATGTGGAAAGAGGAGAGGTGGTCTCTAGACAGTAAGAATGCAGGTGAAGTCAGGTGAGGTGCTTCCCTGTTAAAAGGCTAGATATTGCTGTAGCTTAAGTCATGTGATATAACTGCATAGCTAGCTGTGTGCATGTGTAAATTTGCACATGAAGTAGAGGCTAAGATGAGGGTCAGATTTCTGTTACATTCACTGTTAGAAAAGGATAGAAACTGTCTCACATCCTTGCAGTCTGGCACTTCATAATCCTACTCACAGTGACAAATTCTAGTAACATGCAAAGATATTCTTTGGGTTTTGCTTTGCTTTCTTTTAATTAAAAAATGTTTCCCACCATTGCCTGAAAGGGCCTGGTTTTTCTTAAAACATACCCCATTCATTTACAGAAATCCTGAATATTCCAGAGATTTTTCCTTGCTCTAATCTTCCTTGATGTTATTTCCCAGACTCACCAAAAGAATATTAACTAGTCAATGTGTCTGAACAGGAACTATCCTTGATGACCTTGGTGGCAAAAAATGCATCCCCAGAGACAGCTGCCCCTGTATGTTTCAAGGCAAAGTCTACTCATCCAGAGGGACCTACTCCACTCCCTGCCAAAACTGGTACTGTTATGATTTTTTTTGCATTAACAAAGCAAAGGCATTTGTTTCAGAGCTTTGATAGGTTTCAGTATGTTATTTTCTCCTTCCCCCAACCCCCCCCCCCATTTGTCTTAAATAATAGTGCAAACTCTGGGTCTAAATTTCAACAGTACAGGAAAACTTACAGGTAGACCTCAACCACACGTAGTTACCACACTCACCTGGAACTGCCAGCAAAACCTGAGCTCAAGATTTCAGAATGTGGAAAACTGAGACTCTTCTCTGGTTAGTTCAGAGGCATTGGCCACTAAAATGTGGCAAGGTGTCATATGTTAATGAGTTACATTTCCAACCTCCTCTAAGTCTACAAAAGGATGTTTGAAGGCCTGGATCTCAATCACAGAATCATAGAATCAACTAGGTAGGAAAAGGCCTTTAAGATTATCAAGTCCAACCATTTCCCCAGGACTGTCAAGATGACCACAAAACCACATCACTGAGGGCCTCATCTACATGGTTTTCAAACACTTCTAGGGACGGTGATTCAACACATTCCTGTTCCAATACCCTATCACCCTCTCTGTGAAAAAAATTTTCCTAATATCCAATTTAAAAAGTCCTGATCCGTAAGAATTACTTGATTCAGAAAAAAATCTGCAGCTGGAACCTGTATCCACTTTGCACTAGTGAAAGGTGATCAGGCCTCAGGTGTATTATTCTTAAAACAGTTTTATTTCTTAGTAGATACCCATCTAATAAATAAAGAGTCGTTTGTGTTATTTGAGCTCCTGTGACACCACATCATTTCTTGACCATAGGCCTAACTTTTACTGTAGTGAGGATTGAAATAAACTGTGGTGCATGGTAGGGTAAGCCAGACATTCTGCAAACCCCTTTGGGTCGAGTAGTTCCTGCAATTTGAGGAAATACTCCTCAAAAGCTGCAGTTTTGAGGAACTGAATTTGATGGGCTCTCAGTGGTTCCCATCTAGCCACATCCTCACTTATTCCTCACAAAACCTGAGCTGGGCTATGGCCAGGCTGTTCTCCTCTTGTGTGCGCAGCTCTAAGAATTGTAACCGCTCGTTATCTCAGGTCCTCCACAATTAGTTGATGAAATGTTGCATCAGCAGCTTGCTGAACAGTTGCATCAGTAGCATAAAATGTTGCAAGATCCTGCTTGAAGAGGTTAATTCTATCTTTGAAAGCCAAGTAAACAATAGGCCCCCAAAACCGTTTCTTGCTTACTCAACTCAGTGTTTCTCTGAAGGAGCTAGTTTGAAGCCCAGTGCAGTTAACTCTCATTAAGAGGCATTCAACTTTCACACTTTAAGGGCCAAATATAAAGTCTTCCTCCCACAAGGATTTAATAAGCAGCCAAATAACAAAGTAGAAAGACAAAGAGGTTTCATCTGTGAGGATTCAGATGCAGATGTATCTTTGCTCCTTTAAAGTTATGTTTATTCTAACTATGCCGTTTTGGGTTTTGTACAGTACCTGCAAAGGAGGCCACTGGAGCTGTATCTCTTTGCCCTGTTCTGGAATTTGCAATATAGATGGAGGATTCCACATAACAACGTTCGATAATAAGAGATTCAATTTTCATGGCAACTGCCATTATGTCTTAGCTAAGGTACGAGCAAACTCCCATCTGACTCCTAAATCTCATGAGTAGCATGAGGCATCAAGTTGTGATGAAGCTTTATATAACTTAGTTTAATTAAGTGGCACAAATCCAGCAAAGCTCTTCAACACATACTCAGTCTTAAACTGCATAAATTTCCCCATTTGCAATGAATTGCAAGTGAAAGGAAGTAGATGAGCAAAAATTCCTGCAGAAGGATTCAGTTCCACATAACTGTCTGCAAATATGTGATCCACACAGCTTGATAGCAAGGAAACAGTGCAAAGGAAAGGCAGTGAACATTACTGAATTTGGCAATGAAATAAGGTGGTTTGCAGTTAGCTATGAAGTGCTCCAGTTCTTTCATTATTGCATTTCAGCCTTTCAGAGATCCCTTTTTCTCTTCTCTCTCCTTTCCTGTAACATGCTAACAATGTTTACACATCCTTTTTCTCACCTCTTTTCAGAATACTGGTGATACATTTGTGGTGATTGGAGAGATTATCCAGTGTGGGACATCAAAGACAATGACTTGCTTAAAGAATGTATTAGTCACACTGGGAAGAACTGTAAGTAACTTGCTTTAGTTAGTGGCACATAATATGTCACTTCTATTTAGATTCAAAGATGGGATTTCTCTAACTCTGTGGACTCATTTTGGTCTGTTGCAATCCCGAAATTGCAAGATTAATACCAGCAGGTGGTGCAGTGCATGTGTTTATTGGTTTTTTCTATGAGAGTTATTTCTTTTCCAGTTCTTTTGTATTCTGGCATTTCCATTTCTTTAAAGGTAAATGGCTAAAAATCCTTGTCAGTTTTCCCTCTCTTTTCATGACTTCAAAGATTTTCACTTGGTTTTTTTTGAAAGAAAGATTGAAATTTCTATTAGAAAAGATTCCCGTCTTTTCTGAGTCCAGAGCTTTTCCTGATGAAATGAGTGAAGTAGCAGAATTTTCCAAACTGAGGCCAAAGGCTTCTCCTACTGAAGAGTGTGCCATGATTCACACTGAAGTGGAAGCCGAGTTAGGGATGGTATTTATGTATTCCAAAGTTATGCAGATTCATCCTGTTCACCTGGCATTTAACTGGTACAGTTCCAGCCATGTTAGGAGATCGAACATTCTAACCTCCTTCTATAATCACTAAAGAAAGATGGGGATCTCCAAAGGACAAGTCAGCTCACCTAAGGTATGAGATGTTCTGGAGGCACCTGTTTTCCTCCATTGACTACGAAGGGAGTTTGAGTCAGATAGCTCTCATTTTATGTACATTGTATTTTCAGTGAGGTAGATCCAATCCTAGATGTAACATGATATGTGAGAGAACTCAGTCAAAACTGTTGCTTATGGAGAGGGTTTTTCATTTTTTGTTATCTCCAGATTTGCTCTGTGTTATTGTAGGTCATCCAGACACTGTGTTACATTGACCCCAGAGATGACCGCGTTTTAAAAACACTACTTCTTAATGCTTAATGAAGCTTGTCAGGTTGCTGTTGTCTGTCTCATGTCATATTCGTTCACTGCTGTGGGCTTTTTCTTTTCTTTTTCCCTGCAGACAATAAAATTATGTTCCTGTGGAAATATCTACATGAACAATTTCATTGTGAAGCTGCCAGTAAGCAAAGGTAAATGTCCTTCTCACACCTTCCCCAGAGTAGCCTACATTTATTTACAGAGGCATTCCTCCTCCTTTTTCTGAAAATAATATGATCCTGCTCATTGTTAAGTCATTTAACCTGAGTGGCTACTAGGTCTGGGACTCCCTGGGAATTCTGTGTTGCACTGGTCCAACGGTATCCTGGGCTGCATCAAAAGAAGTGTGACCAGCAGGTAGAGGGAGGTGATCCTGCCCCTCTCCTCTGCTCTTGTGAGACCTCACTTGGAGTATTGTGTGCAGTTCTGGTGTCCTCAACAAAAAAAGGACATGGAACTGTTAGAACAAGTGCAGAGGAGGGCCACGAGGATGATCAGGGAACTGGAGCACCTCCCATATGAAGACAGGCTGAGAAAATTGGGGCTGTTCAGCCTGCAGAAGAGAAGGCTGTGTGGAGACCTCATAGCAGCCTTCCAATACCTGAAGAGGGCCTATAGGGATGCTGGGGAGGGACTCTTCATTAGGGACTGTAGTGAGAGGACAAGGGGTAATGGGTTCAAACTTAAACAGGGGAAGTTTAGATTGGATCTGAGGAAGAAATTCTTTCCTGTAAGGGTGGTGAGGCCCTGGAATGGGTTGCCCAGGGAGGTTGTGAATGCTTCATCCCTGGTGGTGTTCAAGGTGGGGTTGGACATAGCCTTGGATGGCATGGTTTAGTGGGAGGTGTCCCTGCCCATGGCAGGGGGGTTGGAACTCGATGATCTTAAGGTCCTTTCCAGCCCTGACTATTCTATGATTCTATGATTCTATGGTTGCATTGGTAGATCACAGTTCCTGTTTACTCAGCTTCATAAAGATTTGCAACTGCACATATTTCATTTTCTTTTTCTTTTTTTCTCCTCTTTAGATGGCATCACCATCTTCAGGCCCTCTACATTTTTCATTGAAATCTTGAGCTCAACTGGAGTACAGATTCAAGTGCAAATGAAACCTGTAATGCAGCTCTCCATAACAGTCGATCATTCTTATCAGAATCTCACATCTGGTAGGAAAGATCATGTTCTTCCAGTTAGCTCTTAAACTGAGTTGTAGCTGCTTGTTTATCACTTGAGGTGAACAAGTGGTTTGATTTTATATTGATTTTGATATTTCGAACCCCCGGTTAAACCTTTAGACTTCCTGAAACAAAATGTTGGCTAACCCCTTCAATTTACTGAAGAAAATTAGATAACTCTGTGATGTTTAGTGTGTGCAGTTGTTTTAGACCCTGTTTGTAAAAGCAGACATTTCTCAGAAACTTGAGATGCAGATTGCGTACTTGGTTTTTCCACAAATCCCCTGTTTATACGATTTGAGCTTTTTGCGCTTCTGTTTCCTACCTGTGTAATAGGATTGCATCTTGTCTCTCCTACCTGTTTTGTTTTACTTTTGTGATTTCCTTATCTTGTAAGCCCTTGATGAAGGCACTTTGTCAGCCAGTGTTTACAGAAGCACATTGAAGCAGCTTCCATCTTTGCACTAGAACTAAGTGCAAATGTAATGCAGAAAAATAATAATTATACTCTAAAGACAGGGTGCTGGCTGATTTGTGGGACCATCAGGAAGTCTGTGAAGGAAAATGGGCTTCTCTCAGGAGAAGGGCTGAGAGCGTTCATATAGGAGCCATTCTTTTTTCCGGTAGTGATTTTCTTTTTTCTTTTGCCTTTTTTTTTTCTTTCCTGCCATCACCAACACAAGGTCTTTGTGGCAATTTCAATAATATCCAGACTGATGACTTCAGAACAGTCACTGGAGCTGTGGAAGATTCAGCTTCTGCTTTTGGTAACTCATGGAAAACTAGAGCCAGCTGTGCTGATGTTGAGGACAGCTTTGAAGATCCTTGTTCAAACAGCGTGGATAAAGGTAGCAGGCTTTTCATGCCTGGATTATCAGTGCTAAATAATTTTCATATGGCAGGTAACCGGAAAAGCTTTAGAAATCTCATAAACATCAAAAGCCACTGCCTTTGAGTATGTTAATAGAGAACACATTGGTCTTTGAGGTGACAGCTTTGCTTTAAAACAAAGCGACTGCACTGCTGGAGAAAGGGCCAACACTGATGACTCAAAAAGCACACACAGCATCAATAAGAACAATATAGGTTTAAGGCAGAGCATACTTGGTTATCAATATTAGGGCAAGGTCTTAATCCAATCTAGGTTGTTACAGCTGTGCTGAAGTCAGAAGGAAAGAGTTATCAGCAGTACTGACTTCAGCAAGCATTGTACTTTACTAGGTGCTTGTCTGGTTTCCCACTTGACCGGCTTTGGCTACATACAGTATTCAGTTTGTACTGTCCTAGGTATTGCCACAAGTAATTGAAGCTGCAGCTCATAGGCATACACCTCACTGATCATTACATACTTGATGTTGTTGCTTGACTATAAAGAATTGCCTGAATGTAAAGAATTAGCAAAGTTCGATGGAAAACAATGAAAATGGGGAGGTTTTGCAGATGTTCTGCTAACCCAGCCACAGTAATAATATTAATACTTGGAAGGTGAAACCTTTCGTTTATGGAGATGGCTGGTCACCATCCAACTGTGCTTGTTGCCTTGGTATTTTAATTCCCTGTATTTCTTTGCAGCATTATCTGAACATTTCAGGACATTCTAGTTCTGTGTGAACCCTGATAAGAACATTGAATCAAATAGTAACGTGGTTTAAGTGACTACAGGTAATGGTGTTTCTTCCCACTTCAGAAAAATTTGCCCAACAATGGTGCTCTCTTCTGTCTAATACAAGCAGTGTGTTTGCTGCCTGCCATTCTGTTGTAGAGCCTTCAGTATACATCAAGGTAAGGCACTTGTCTAAATGGGTGGTTTAATCTAGTCCAGAGGCTGATCTGCTATGAAGGCAGTCTGGCCTAGGGGAGTGAAATAGATTACATTAATGCCCGTTTGCAAAGAAGTTCACTTATGCTGACAAGAAAAATTGCAAAATAAGAGTTTATGTAAGACACAATGGGCCTTTATAACCTTGAAAGCAGCCTGGAAAATATTAAGTGTCTGCCTTCACTGACAATTCTGTTGCATGATCCAAAAGGAAAACAGGAAAAAATGGGTTTATTGATTTTGAAAACTATTTACTCATTGAAAAGCCAAATCAGTGTTTCTGTGTGGAACTGAACTGAGAGCTTTTTCAGTCCCATGGATTCCTTCTGGCGTTGTTTAAAGTTCACCTCTAAGGGGAGACTATATCCCATATTTATACAATTTATATCCCATTTATTACTTTGGAATTATGTTAGTCTCTGCATATTTAGAATGCAAGAAGCTGCCCAAAAGTACTCTTGGTGTTACAGCTGTTGAAGAAGTTGAGCTAGAGAGTTACCATATTTATGTGAATAGTAAAGAGGTTTCTGTAAAACGCAGAAGATTCATGTAGGGGGTGTGTGTGATACAATTTACTGAGAAAACACCTGAACATGAAATTTTGCCTAAAAATTAATGTGTTCAGGTACCTTTAAACATATGGCTTATGCTTTACCTCTCTCAGGTTTCCCTCAGAAAATGTCTGCTTGAGAATTCTTGTTAAGTAAGGAATTTGCAATTTTCAGTTAAGGAAAAGTAATAACCAGTTTCCTATGGATATGTCTGTTACTTCAGCTGAAACCATGATTTGTGAAAACATTTTTTATGAGATCAGTAATGGCAAGATATATCACCATCTATGCAGTATGACCTTACTGCTCTCGAGTGACTGGCTGTATCAAAGTTGTTCTGTCCAGCCACCCAACTAAAAGAACTTGGGCTTTAAATCCTCTTTATACTTTCCTAACTATTTCTTTTGATGTCATTACAAATGATTCTCTATTAAACCATCTTCTGTTACATACCTGTCATTTAATTGCATGTATCTTACCTGCATACTAGGTAGGTACACAGCGCCAGCCATTGCTGTGCAGAATTTTCAGTCCTGTATACTTTCAGATGACATATTTTGACATGTCCTAGGTAGTATGTCCTCATGGGAGGCCAATATAGACATTTCTTGGTGCTTCAATTAACTGTAAGGATCCTTATCATTCTTATTATTCATCTATTTGTGAGTGTTAAATATAGCATTAAACACTGCAATTGATTTCCTATTTCTCAAGTTTGCATAGTATTTCATTAGCATACATTTTCTTTCAGAGATATTACAAATTCAGTTTCATTGGTAATAATACTTTTTTAAAACAATATTGATTCATTACTTTTTGAATTGCTATATGATTCTATGTTTCCCTGTTCCTTCTGTGAGCAGGGCTTAATAATATCCATGTCCTTTTCTGTCCCCTAGAAATGTATGTATGACACCTGTAATTCTGAGAAGAGTGAAGTTGCTCTGTGTAGTGTGCTCTCTACCTACTCCAGAGACTGTGCTGCAGCAGGAGTAACCCTGAAGGGCTGGAGGCAGGGCATCTGTGGTATGCATCCTAACATACCTATGGTAGGGATATAGGTGAAGAGCTTCAGGAGAGCCCAGTCTGTGGCAGTCAATATCTTTTGCACTTAGCCATCAAGCTAGGGGGTCTTTGAAAAACAGAATATGCATACATTCTATAAAAAACTGCCTGTCATAATCAGTTCATGTCCACTTCATCCTCTTATTAGGCATGTTCCTTGTGTAAATATTATGTGAATTCAGCACTCAGAGAAGCAAAGGAGTATGAGATGTATATAATAATAAGAAGTTGTAACTAGGTTAGTTTTGAGCACATAGGCTTTCCCATGTATTTTAATTCTGATGCCTTTTTTTGAACTTCATCTCAGCCCTCTTGTCTCAGACATTGCCAATGCAAATGGCATCACTCTCATTAGCTGCATTTTTACATGTAAAATAGTAATGTTTTTTAATACATATGTATTGGTGATATCTGAGGTTGTGGAATTGTTTAAAGGCTTTTTCAGCTTAGGACTATCTAACAACTGAATGAAAGTTTTGTGGACATACACACTGCCACTAAATCCATGGTTGAGAGTCCACATATTTTATTTTTTTTTCTATGGCACTGCTAGAATTTATTATGAGGTGGTATCAGAGCTGAGAATAAAACTCACAAGTCCCAGTTTCTGAACTTTACTTCAACATTTCTATTTTTTCACTGGCAGTCAGCTAGTTCAAGTGACATTTGCCTATATTGACATGAAAATAGATGTATGGGTTTCTTGACTAATAACATATCTGAATAGGAAACACCACAACAATTATTTTTATGCAGCTTTCATGCAGATATCATCTATTTAATTGCCTTGACTTAGAGGCTAGCTGGGATATTTAGGAGAAACAAACAATGTAACAATGTATGGTGCTTTGTAGAAGGCATTTAAGATTACAGTAAGAGCAATTTAATAAACCTGTGCTGAAAGAATTCAGAGGTACACCGTGTAATCCACAGCAAATTATCCTAGAATCATGCAGATTTATGTACTAGACACAGTCGCTGTTTACTGAAAGCTTTGTTATCAATATAGAATTACTAACATTTTTTTACGCCAAAGCAAGGCTGGTTTGCAGCATGGGTTAGACTGAAATCTGTGGACTCATGACACGGTAGATAATATTGACTCAAACACTGCAGTAACCTTGGGAAAAAAATGCTAATGGCTTAATCAGCTCAATCATTTTAGGCCTTTACAAGAAGAAATAATCTTTCAGGAACATGCTTATGATAAGATTGAAGGTTGCGCTATTCATAAGTGAAAGAATAAATGGGCCGGAACAGTCACCCTCAGTGATCTGTCCCATTGCAGGGGATGGAAAGGCCTTTCTGGCTCCTGCAGCTGTGTCCAGCTGTTCTGGGCTGTGGGCAGCATCCAAGAGAGGTTATATCTTAAGGGGATGTCTACATTGAAGTCAGTAGTGTGCATGAAATAAATAAACCCTACTAGCTAATGGTTGACAGTGCATGCATGTGGCACAATCTTTAGTGCAAGCATGAACCATTACTTGAGTTACTGGTTTCCCAGAAGACCATCGCAGTTAGTAGCATCTGCTTAGCCATGGCATTGTTTTTCTGGTGCTCCTTTTGCAAGCTAGCTTGAAGCTGGTTTTGATATGCTCATGTTCTCTGCACTCATGCCTCCAGATGTGATGTACATAATCTAAGATTACAAATCTGTGATCGTGAGTACCAAGATCAAATAACCTTTCTCTTAGCAGATTTCACTTTACCAAAAGTGATCTTTTTCCTCTATGAAAAAGTTACAGGGAGAAAGTAAATGCAATATTTTGTTGCTTTAATAGCTAACAGTTGAGACACCCATTCAGGTAAATCTGATCTAAACTCATCTTTATTAATATCTTTCTTATTTGGCCTCTTTTGATTTACAAATACCAGTTGATGCATCTTTATAGTTTGCCTATAAAGTAGGAGAGTATGGCTTGCATGGTTTATGCACAGGATATTGTGTCTGCCTCAGGTAAGACCAAGAACCAAGAAACTAACTGGTTTTTATTCTTGGAGGTGGTGGTTTTGAATGTGTACACAAACTTAACACGCTAACTGATCTAAGAAAGTGTACTATGGTCATGGACTGGAAAACCATACATAGCTTTGCTTAGACAAGGAACCTATTGCTGATATGGTGATAACATTGCTGCAAAGCTGATTAGCACATTTGCCTATGAGCAACTTCCCTGTATCTTCTAGTACATCTGTGTGTATCTGAAAACCAATTGTGGGGTTAAACCTATGGATTTGATCTAGAAAGAGGCCCAAGATGAGTAGATCCCCATTAATTGTTGAATTTCATAGGAATCTGGAAGCCAGGCTTTCTTGAAAACCACAACCTTAATGCGGGTGATATTTCCTGACAAAATTTGCTGTCATCCATATGGATCACTACTGCACATTTTTTGGTAGAATTTTGAAGCCGTTGCTCCTTGGTAGCCTGGGAAAATTAGCCAGCTTTTCAACGTCTTACAGGATCAGCTGACTTCTTTAGGTATTGATATTTAACTGTTTGCTCCACTGGAGGTCTTAAACAACATTCTTTCTGATTTCCCCAGAGGACAAGAGTTTTCTTCAAGACATCTATGAAAATCCAAACACGCTTTCTTTGGTAGCAGGGTTCCTTGGCACTGTCCATTTAATGTCAAAATTTACCCCTTACAAAATATGTTCATTTCTTAAGCTATTCACAGCCAAAGAAATTATTACTAAATTACAGAAAATTAGTTTTTAACTACAATTCAGAAGTAATTTAGTTTAGTTCTTGGTATAAAATAGAAATGTAAATTGTACCAATTGTATAATTGTAATGATTCCTTTATTCAGTCAAGATATACCCTGTTGAGTATTTCAGTATTCAATATAATGTAATGGGCAGACTTCCCTCAGACCACTGGGAGACAAGGACTTACAGCTTGAAAAAAGCACACTTGTGGCTACCAATATGCAGAAAGCTGCATCAACAGCTTGAGTGATGATCGCACAGAAAAGGCCATACATCCATTTTATTTCTTTTGCAAAGATCCCTCTGAGGAGTGTCCTGAGACTATGGTTTACAACTATAGTGTGAAATACTGTAACCAGTCTTGCCGCTCCCTGGATGAACCTGATCCACTGTGTAAAGTTCGTATCGCTCCTATGGAGGGCTGTGGTTGCCCTGAAGGGACCTACCTCAATGACGAAGAGGAGTGTGTAACTCCAGACGACTGTCCCTGCTACTACAAAGGCAAGATTGTTCAGCCTGGCAACTCTTTCCAAGAGGACAAACTGATGTGGTAAGATGCTCTGATGATGCAAAGGCTGCATACCTGGGGGATGTCAGGGCTCTAATCTCTGAATGGTGTCTCTCTACTGTAAGGAATAATGTCAGTCTTCTCCTAGATTCTACCAAAGCAAATATTTCCCTGGCAGGAAGTGCAGCAAAGGTTAAGAACCTATATTCCTGTTACCAAACAAGAACCTGAAAACATGTTAAGTAATGTTTGCAGCCTATATCTATGCAAAGTTCATTGTTGGGTAAAAAATTACCATACACAGCGGAAGCAAGTTTTCTAGAAGTAAGGGGTCTTGGGAGAGTTTCTGGCTTTGAAATAAAGACATAACATAAGAAACACCCTCCAACACAACATCCTGCAGACTGTTAAAAAAAAAATTGTCCAGAAAAAAAAAAATCTGTTTTTAAACTGAGATTTTTAAGAAGAGAGAGAGGGAAAGAGAAAATTGGGGGAGAAATGCTCAAAATAACATAATAATTTGTATCACACTGAAAAACAATTGGTATTTTTCTCATTTTCAAGTAGTTCAGGACAGCAATGCAAATAGCAGGGGAAGGCTGTTTCATTCGAACAATTTATTTGCATCTTTAGATATCTACATATTTTCTCTCTCAAATCCCACATTTTTTTCTGAGGATTCGATACTTTTTTGTAAACACAGGTTCATTTTGTAATTTAATAGGTCTCCTTTAAGAAAGTATTAATCTCATCCCATGGAGTGGAAAATGGATGCTTACGAAAATTTTGATTTGGGGAAATCATACAGTAAACCAGTGGCAGATGAAGGAAGAGCATTCAAGAGCTGGGTGTCTTAATCTTCCTTCTGGGGATGGTAGTTTATCTGTGAACCTGACAGCGGTACCAAATACTCATTTTGATAGGAATTTGTTATTTGTGTGAGTAGCGAAGCTTTGTAGTGCCTTTCTCTTTAGTGAGAGAAAAATATGCAAAGAGCTGATGTGTTTCATTTTATGGAATTTTTTAGCAAATGCATTCAAGGAAGATTAGACTGCATTGGGGAGACTGTCCTGGTGAAAGGTGAGATTTTGTTGAATAATGGCATTATGGTATTAGCTAGTATTTATAATGTTCTTCTGTGTTTATCTCACTTTCTGTAACATTTTAGTATTTTATGTATTTTTGCCTTCTCCCCAAAATGTGCTGGTTATTGATAGTAGCTATCTTTGTAAAAATGTCACCAGACTTGATGAATTCTTTAAAAGATGAGGATATTTCTCAAAGCTTAGTTCTCTGCTTCCTTCTCCCCACACTGCTGGTGGGCAGGAGCAAAAGTTAATAGAAACTAAATGCTAGACATATGCTGCCCTCTGAAATGCTCTGTTTTACAGCATCCTTATTGTTTTCACTAAGTTGCCTTCCTAAAATGTTTTCTTCCTCCTATAGATTGCCCTGCTCCTATGTATTACTTCAACTGCAGCTCTGCAGGTCCTGGTGCAACTGGATCAGAGTGTCAGAAAAGTTGTAAGACACAGGACATGCACTGTGTAAGGACTTCACCTCCTAGCAGGAACATGGGACAACGTGTTTGTGCACGTATGTGCACATCCTCAAAAAATGCTGTTGGTAACATGTTATGCTGTTCACAGACCAGCTACTTAAATGATAACACAGCAGCTATAGCTACCCACATAGCTGTAATACTTGTAATTTGGTTGTCACTAATTTACAGTTACACGCTTAAAAAAGAATACACAAAATATTGGCATCCAGAGCTAGCACTTCTGCTGGTTCCCTGTAGTTTCTGTGCATTAACAAGTTGCCTTGTATTATGTCTTCATATACACAGTATGTCACAGAATGTGCTTCTGGCTGCATGTGTCCTGATGGGCTGGTATTGGATGGCAGTGGAGGATGTATTCCCAAAGATCAATGCCCATGTGTTCATGGAGGACACTTTTATAAACCTGGGGAAACCATCAAAGTGGACTGCAATACATGGTATGTTACTCCAGGGAGCCCTGCTTTATAACAAAGCTATTAAAATTATCAGTGCATTTTGAAGCCTGCATCTTCATCATTAGAGCCATCAGGCTTCCAGTAAAAATCAAAGGGGAACCATTTCCCCTCTGCAACACACTGCATGAGCCTGCACTTGGGGAGAACAAGTACTAAAACATCCTGTGAAATAATTTCCATCCTTTTTGCAAACTGCTTCCGCACAAGCTTTAGAAGTACCAGCCTCATCCTGTTGGTCTGTGGCTGGTCATTCTGTAAGGGGTTCGTGTCTGTTGGGCACAGCTGAACACTAGAAAAGGATTTAATTTGGAGGAGGGAGGACTTACAATGATCTTCTCATGACTTGCAGTACTTCCAGGTGAGGAGTTTTCAAATGAGATAAATGAATGCTCTAGTTGCTCCAATTGCTGGTATAACTCTGCCACAGACTTCACTGCTATTACTGATCATGGTGGGTAAAATTATTTGAATCCTTACCCATTATTTAGTGAGGATGACACTGTATAGTCCTGCCAAGAATCTTTACAGAAAATAAGTGTCAGAAACATTTTGGTCTGATCACCATGGTACAAGAAATCAAGTTTAGCCATGTGAAGCCAAAACCTGATAAGCAGTTGTTGATATCACAGAGGCCATTAAGAGTTTTTATTGCAGTTAGGGCTTTGTTTTCTCGTGAGAACAAGACACACATGGGAAAAAATCACAGTCTCTGTGTCAAGGGTATAGCAATTAAGATTTTCTGTCTGTGGTCTCCATGAACTGGAGGAGAAGTTTGTCAAGGTCTGATGGCTGGATGCCAGGTGCCTACCAAGCTGCTCTATCACTCCCCTCCTCAGCAGGATGGGGGAAAGAAAATAAGATAGAAAAAAAGTCATGGGTCAAGACAAAGGCAGTTTAATAAAGATAAAGCGAAGGCTGTGTGGAAGCAAAACCCCTCAGATTTATTCCCTACTTCCTATCAGAGAAGGGCTTCAGTACACAAAGTGGTTGCTCTAGAATACAAATGTAATAATAAATGTCCCCACTCCTCCTTTCTCTAAGCTTTTATTGCTGAGCAGATGCCATATGGTACAGAATATCCCTTAGGTCAGTTTGGGTCAGCTATCCTGGCTATGTCCCCTCCCAAATCTTGCCCACCCCACAGCCTACTGGTGAGGGGGAATGTTGGACAGACAGCCTTGATGCTGTGTGCACACTGCTCAGCAGTAGCCAAAACAGTGTTGTGTTGTTCAGCACCTTTCTAGCTACCAGTACAAAGCATAGCACCGTGAGGGCTGTTTTGGGGAAAATTAACTTCATCTCAGCCAGACACAACACACAAAGAAAGACAGGAGTAATATTGGTTCACACCACTGTAGTGAGGAACAGAACTGACCACATGGTACCTCACAGATTAATATTCAGAAATGGCTGAAATATTCATTTCTTCACCTTGAACTTACTTCATAAATCCCCACTGTCTGCTGCCAGGACTTAATGATTTAATTATACTTGAAGGAAAAAATTAAATAAAAATTAACAAAGTTCATACATGTGTTTGTGCTAAACACGAACTTTCTGATTAGTATACCATCTCATGGCATGGTCTCAAAACAGTTGAAAGGGTAAACCTGGAAGAATGACAGATGACTGCTTTCTTTGAAGTACCGCAAAAGACAAACCTATGAATTATTCTGCCCCTCTTTGGGTGTTAAGGAAAAAACAAAGATGGTGATTCTTTGCATTTAACCTCCCAGCACCTGCAACAAAAGGGAGTGGAACTGCACAGACAATCCCTGCAAAGGAACCTGCACTTTATATGGAAATGGGCATTACATGAGCTTTGATGGCGAGAAGTTTGATTTCCTAGGAGACTGTGACTATATCCTAGCTCAGGTATCAATTTTTTTCACTTTCCTATCATTATGCTTTTCAAATCTTACACTGTAGGGGTCAGTCTGATTAATTAAAGGGCTATCCCTTGCTAAATATTCAATGCTGATGAGCAGAGCCTACTCCCCTCCTCTTGTACTTAGAGCAAAGCAATTAACCCTCAGAAGTGACACAAGAGGGCGCTGTGGGATCCTAATTCCAGGGGTGGGTAGCCCTTTCCTGATGTAATTCCAGCGCCTGTAGTGGAAAGGAATTGGTGTGGTGTTGAAAAGCTAAGTGCTTCTGTCAGCCGTCCAAGACTGACATTGCTTTTGTTGTGACAGGAACACGCAGAGGTTAATATGTGAGCCTCATGTATAATAATTGCATGCAATGAAACAGTACCCTGTGAGACATTTTGTCATTCCCGTATTACAGTTGGTTTTGCTAATTTTAAGGAAAAAATAAAACACCTTTTTGATTGTGCAGGATTTGTGCTATGAAAAGCTCAATTTTTTCTTACTTTTGCTCTTGAAATTCCTGGTCAAGTATGAACCCGACACCAGTTCAGCTGCCACCAGATTCTTCTAAAATGCCCAGAGTTTCGGTGAATAAAAAGGTGACAAAATAGCAGAAGTCAGATTAGAATGTCATTCATTTAGAGTTCCTGAAAATGCTTAACAGTGGCCTGGTTGCGTGAAAAGATCTAATACAATGTTATCTGTTTTTCTAAGGATTTTTGCCCCAATAACAAGGATGCTGGCACCTTCCGAATTGTAATTCAGAACAACGCCTGTGGGAAGTCACTCTCTGTCTGCTCCCTAAAGATCACACTGATTTTTGAGGTTTGTCTAGAGCTGCTTATAAGTGAGGAGCTGTAGTCTTTATTTTGTAGTAGTTAGTGTAATATGCCTATGGAAGTCAAACAGCCAAAAATCAGAGGCAGGAAAGCCGGGAAATATTTAGGTATTTGCTGTTAACAGGGCTGGACACTTCTGCAGGGGAGGGGACAGATGGAGGAAGTCAACTGCACTCTGTACGTGCATGTGTGTGTGTGTATTTGCATCTGTGACATTATCAGTATGGCAGAAATGGTAAAGGTTTTAGAGAAGCAAGTTTCTGTACCATGGGTTGAGCACACGGCAGATGTAACTACAGAGGAAAGAATTTCTTCTTCCATCCAGCTCAGGTTTAGCATTTCCCCAAAGTGTACACAAAAAAACACTTCTCCCATAGCAGGGAGTGAGAGGATAGTGAAACAAAGCGGCGTGACAAGGGGTGTGCTAACGTGCCCAATTACCCATGCACTCAGGAGCTGCTGTTCCAGCAGAACAGATTTCATCTAGAATGAGGACAATTTCTGTGGCTATGAGGTAACACTTACCTGTTGAGGTAAGATTGAACATAGTGGGTCTTGTTTATAGCTCGCATGTCTGGCAATAGACCAAGATATAGTGTAAAGACTAAAGAAAAGTAAGATGAAGGACAAGAAGCAGAATACCAGTGCTGTTACACAAAGATTTCTATTGGATTTCCTTCCATGCAATTTCTCTGTTCCTTATAGACCAGTGAAATAAGGCTCTTGGAAGGAAGAATTCAAGAGATAGCCACTGATCCAGGAGCTGAGAAGAATTACCAAGTGGATCTCAGAGGAGGTTATATTGTGATTGAAACAAATCAAGGGATGAACTTCATGTGGGACCAGAAGACTACTGTTGTTGTTCACATGGCACCATCTTTCCAGGTGGGTATGGGATGGACAGACAGTTATGTTTTCAAACTCAGAGAATGGAGAACTCAAAGCACTGAAGCTCCAGTTTGAAAAGCAGGGCTTGGAAAAGTGTTTGGTTCAGTGGACAAGAAGAATCAATCAGGCCGTGTCTTGTGTGTTTTTTTATTTCATTGTTCTGTCAGTATGAAAAGCTCCAGAATATTTGGAGCTAGGAGACAGACTTTTTGCCGTATTGGAGGGCTAACAGAGTGATTTTGTCATTTGAAGTCCAGCTTTTTCTAAGCCTCATTGTGATGGCTGTTTAGACATTTGCAGCTATTTTGCCTCAGCCTGCTCTATTGTTTATTTCTATCAAATAGTGGGCTGAACACAAAATAACCAAGCTATTTACTGTGCCTACACAAATTACCCAGGGAAAAGTCTGTGGCCTTTGTGGGGACTTTGATGGCCGCTCAAGGAATGACTTCACAACCAGAGGGCAGTCCATGGAGATGAGTATCCAGGAGTTTGGAAACAGCTGGAAAATAACAAGCACCTGCTCAAATATAAATATGACGGACCTGTGTGCTGATCAGCCTTTCAAGACTGCTCTGGGACAAAAGCACTGCAGCATCATTAAGAGTAACATCTTTGAAGCCTGTCATAGTAAGGTAATCCTGTTCTACCACCCTTAGTATTTGTTCACAAATACTAGGTATTTGTTGCTATTATAAAGCACATTTGCACACAAATTTTTGCTATTAAAGTCTATTACACAGTATCCTTGAGTATAAGGACTGCTTCTTTCAAAACCTCACTTTACTGCTATGCCAGTTGAATCCTGTTGCACAATATTGAGGAAACAACAGTGCCTGTTTTGAGCAACTGAAGACAATGAGAATAATAGTCGGCCACCAGAAGTAAAAACTTAGGTATCAGTTTGTAAAATCTGGAGATAAGTTAGCATAGGACTGTTTGTAAGGGGATCCTTGGGAAAGTTTATTCAAATTACTTAGAGAGATTATTTGGTTTATTTTAGACACAACTTGAATTAATCCAAACAGAAACAAGGCTGCTAATTCTTAATTACAATGCCTGTGCAAAGTTTCAGTGCAGTTTAATAAGCCATTTTAAGAGCAAATATGGCTTATTTTCCTTGGTTAGTTAATGCTGGCACAGGTTAAAACACAAGCGATGTGAAGTTCAGTGGAAATATTTAACATTCACTTAATCACTATCACTCAGAGAGTGTACACACTATATAGTTGTGCTAAGCCAAAGCAAGGTAGGTCAGCCCTGCAGAAATCACACTGGAAAGACATTTTAAGCATATATGCCTGTATTACACACATGAGAATTAGAAGATTTAGAGTCCAATTCTACCTGAATTGGAAGAATAGAATAGAAAACTACCTGGGTAAGATGTCATGTCTCCTTCATGATGGCCTCAGGTTGTCAAAAACAGCCTGGTTCTGCCAGAGAAACTGCGAGTGGATGGCAAAAATTCTCTCATTAAAACACAGTGGAGCAGGTGCTCTGTGGTAATAGATGTGTTGGTGTTTTGATAGGTCAACCCAATACCGTATTATGAATCTTGTATTTCTGACTTCTGTGGCTGTGACAGTGTGGGAGACTGTGAGTGCTTTTGTACCTCAGTTGCTGCTTATTCAAGAAGCTGTAGCAGAGCTGGTGTCTGTATCAGCTGGAGAACTCCTGCCATTTGCCGTAAGTATTGCGCTGAAAATGCTCACAGAGAAGCAGTGCTCTGGGTGCTCATGTACATGGGAGATATAGAAGAGCAGAATTTTAACATAACTGTGCACACATGACTTAACAATCTCTTGTCTACAGATTTAGAAAATGCCCCCTGTTTGGTGTCTGAGACTTACAGGTTTTTTATTCGTCTATTCCAGCTGTGTTCTGTGATTATTACAATCCACCCGACAAACATGAGTGGTTCTATAAACCCTGTGGAGCCCCTTGTCTAAAGACTTGCAGGAACCCACAAGGGAAATGTGGGAACTTGCTGTACAGTTTAGAAGGTAATTCTTATTTGACTTTCGTGAAGTTTATGGAAGTTGAAAATATTAGTCTGGTTTAAGATGTCTTAAGCATCAAGGTTACTGAAAGACTATCCCATTTGCCCCAGAAACTTATTTACCTGGGCAAATTCCCCATGTGATGGTGCAATTTGTATAAAAATCTGTCCGTTGCCTTTAAATGTGGTGACAGATAAAAGGTCATTCAGTCTAATTTTGCAAATAATAATTATCTGTTGACTAACAGTTGAAACTTTTGAGAGAGAGGGAAAAAGAGGATGTGGAAAACTAATTGTAGTATAAAGAACATCTGTACTGGCATTACATTAATTTTTGGATCAAATCTGCATCTGATAGAGGTATTTATGTGTTTTGCCTGGATCTACATAAAGCAGACTAAGAATGCTTTGTTTACTTTGACTTTTCAGGCTGTTACCCGGAGTGCAGTCCTGATAAGCCGTATTTTGATGAGGAGAGCAGGGAGTGTGTCTCCCTCCCCAACTGCACTTCATGGTAGGTCAGTTGATGGCGAGAGAGGGAGAATAGCCCTGGAAAGGACAAGCTAGGCAATGTTTAGTTTATGTTCATAGGCAGTGGCAATTATCATTAAATCCTTTAGGAGCAGGCTTTTATGTGAAACTAGGTACTGTTGCAGACATTGTTATTCCACATATTGATTCAAGTCAATAAACCAAGCCTTCTTTTCTCTTTATCCTTAGTGATCCTGAACAGAAACTGTGTACTGAAGACTCCAAAGGTAACTTTTCACCACCCTCACTATTCACTGAGTATAGGTATAGAAAGGAATAGTATAGAATAGCATATTCCAGCATAGGAGTGGAACAACCCGACACCACATGTTACTGCAGGTGTACTGGTAATAGGACTCTAGCTAGCTAGTTCAGTAGGTGAATGCACAGCAGTACAGATATACTTTAATAAGCAAAATGCAATCTTTAATTTGAAGAACTGTCTGAAGGATAATAATAGAGAGAAAGTAGAGAGGCGTGAAATGTGGGATTCATCTCACCCAGGTAAATACCACTTCTCCGTGTTCGTACTTCATTGGTAGTCGGTGAAGACAGATAGAAAGTAGTCTGAAGCAGGCCATTTATGGTCACTGTTTTAATGAGCATTTTTTAGATGGGTCAAATCTTGTAGAAGTCCATGTAGCTATTTCATGTCCACTAATTTCATAATAAGCCTAGACAGCTATCTCATAAGAGACATGTTTGTGTGCTTAAAGGACACACTTGCGTAAGGTGTATTATCAGTTCATTCCCATATTTGGGGGAAACCACATCACACCCCAAAATACAGAGTGAGCCAGCAGACAACACATCTTCAATTTTACTGATTTTGTTACAGTAATAGATATATTCCCTTTGGTTTCTGAATGTATATTCTCCAAAACCTGAGGAGTTTCTCATTTATTTAAATTGTTTATCACCACATATTCCTCATTAGTGGATACAAATGGCTGTGCAGCATCTTCTGAGCCAGTTTTTTATCACACAGCAGGGCAGTAGTCCCAGTCACATTCCCTGCCAAGAGGGAACACACCTGATTTCCATGCTGGGTAAGGACAGTGTCAATTCTGATGCTTTTATTAGCCAGTAGTTCTTCTATACAGGCTGACTCCAAGAAACACCAGCAACCATGAAAATCTGACCTATTTTACATAAATGAGGTAGACTTCTGGTGCAACTTCTCAAGCAGAAACGGAGATATTTTTTCAGCCAGCTAATTCATCTTTGATGATATTAGCTGCAGAACAGTAAATCCAGAGTTTGGTTTTCTTTACAGTTGTGTTTATATTACAAGTGTCCCCTGTTACCACAGCATTTGCTCTTTTTGGTGCCTCAGAATGCCTTTGCTGCTACAATGGAAAGACCTACACCTTAAATGAAACTGTATACAGCCAAGCATATGGGACCAAGTGTGGTGATGCTGTCTGTGGCCCTAATGGGGAGATCATTAAAACATTCATCCCTTGCAGAGCACCATCCACACCAGCTCAAGGTACTAGATTTGTAAGAGGTTTGATGGTGATTTTATGAAAGTCTGTAATGCTAATAAGATTCCTTCATCTTGGAAAAACACTCCTACTGCATGTAAAAGAATTTAAGGGAGTTGAAGGTTAAGGAATGAGGGGTCAGAACTTGTGGGTCTCATAGTGCAGACCAGAAGTGTAATTTTTATAGAATCTTACTGTCAATGGGGTAAACAGCGAATAGGGTGATTCAGCCATTTTTCAGTACAGCTTTTACAATAACCTATGGCATATCACAGTTGACACTCTGGTGTTTAGTCTCAATATTTCTTAGTTCTAAACCTTGTTTTACTCCTTTATCATGCTATTTCTTATTGTGCTGTTTTCTGCATTGGAATAAGTCAGTCTCAAATGCTCTCTGAAGCAAGAAAATAAAGATGCCTGGTGTTTTACTCCCCTCTCAAAAAAGAAGTTGCAGGGTGAAGGGGGCATGAATGAACAGAAAACAGGAAATAAAAAGAAGTAAAGAAAAGGCAGAATTTTGCTGCATGATCATAGCATAAAAAATATGTATGATCCTGGTAGCAAATTCTACAAAGGGAACAAGGAAAATTGAAAGTTAGATTTTCCACTCAAGTGGAAGAGCTAAAGACACACCCATGTGTTTGGTATTTACTAAATGTGTTAACAACTGGAATAAGAAGTATAATGCAGTAATAGCTAGGAAAGGAAGGACTATTGAAAGTAGAGTGTAGGTGACATAGTAGAATGTCAAAATGATCTGTCTAATTTTAAACGAAAAGGTTCTTTGCAACAAGGCATTAAAAAGCAAAATGGTGTGCCACTGGAAATCACTTCTCCAAAGCTAAGTGACGTCCTGCAGGTTTAGAAAGTTCAAAGAAATCCTAAATTGGAATTAATAAGCAATGGTAGGAGGGTGGTTTGTTGTATTCTATACAAATTTAAAAAATAACTACAAGGGGATATGTGTGAGTGTATTATTCTAGTAGCGCACAGTGTAATAGAGTGTATAAATACAGAGATGATGTACTTAGTGTGTACATGCAGAGAATGTGGTGATGGCATAAAATTATTTTTTGTTCCCCTTTTTGTGTCTGTAGAGAATGTAATAAATGCCATAGGGCTTGAAAGTAGAGTAGCAAAGGATTTGAATATTATGTTCATTTCCTGCAGAAGCACAAATGCAACCTGTAACATCTACGCCTCCATCGTCAATGGTAGCCACTCCCTGCTTCTGCAATGACAATGGACAATTGATAAAAATGGGTGAGAAACCAAATTTTTTTCTGCACCACTGATGTGGGAAGATGTGCTGTTAGATAAAAGTGCTTCAGCAAGTGCTCATTCAACCTCCTGCAGTTACACATTGCCACATCTTGTTACATCTTTGAGATGTAACTAACAACTCTCCTATATCTTATGACTTTGTCCTGGTTTGAATCACTCTGATATGAAGAAGCGTACACAAACCTTAAATCCTAAACTGCTGAACATGTGCTTGTAATCCACGGTCATATTCCAAACACAGAGGAGGGAAGACTCTTCTTCATCTCTTAGTAGCTCCTGAACCACCTATCTCCTGGTCTTTGTGAAGACCAGATGCACCCAGTGATATACTCAGTATTCTCTCTTCTTGTACTCATTTTCAATTCCCACTAATGTACTTAAGAGCAGAATTTTAGATTAACTGTCTGTGGCACTCCCTCATCCTTTGCTGTTTGGATGAATTGAGCTCTGATTCAGTCACTGAATTCAAGGAGTCGCAGGCAGTCATATCTGAACATGGCCACTGGGTACAGGCAGACCAGATAGCTAAATACAGGGCTAGATATGTGGCTGATCTGTGATGCATAGGCCTTGAGAGTTATCAGTTTCATTCACAGTTCAGCACTAACTTTTGTTTTGGTCTTGCAGGAGAAAATGTTTCTCTGCCAGTGAATGTATCAGGTCACTGTGCTTACTCCATTTGCAATGCGTCATGTCAGATTGAATTAATTTGGGCAGAGTGTAAAATTGGTCGTACTGAGGCTCTCAAGACATGTGATCCGAACTCTGAAGCCTGTCCACTAGCACCTGCTCCCAGTGCACCAAGCCAAGTTCCTGCTTCAACAGGGACTCCTGTGAGCGATTGTCTTGGGCTCATTCCCCCCAGAAAGGTGAGAGAAGGAAAGAATATGTGTTTCTTTAGCTACCACATTGTCTGCAGCCAGAATTTAGTGTTCAGCTCTGATGCTAGTAACACCATTACAGCTGGTCTGCGGGTGTGGCAGGATTTAGAAGTATACCAGAAGCCCCCAAATTACTGAGGGAATAAACTGAAGATTATTTTGTTCACCTGAAACATCTAAGTGATCATAACTGGATAGAGTTACCTAAGATGAACAAAGACTAGGAAAGCACATCTGGCAGTGTCCCATCCTCAGAAATGAGGTCAGGACCTGAATACTGAGTCCTATACAAAATGCTGTAGAACAGAAGTAGATATCAAGGCTCTGTTGATAGCTATATGTTTCATATTGCCTGGTTTACAGAGAAAGAATAGATGATAGCAAATAATGCCATGCTAGACAATCAACTGTGTTGATTTTAAAAATTTTTTTACATTGCTTTGTCATTTGCCTCTCGTATTTCAATCCATCAATAGTTTAATGAAACATGGAACTTCGGAAACTGCCAGATTGCGACTTGCCTGGGAGAAGGAAACAATATTAAGCTGTCCAGCATGACTTGCCCACCTCAGCAACTGAAACTCTGTGTCAATGGTTTCCCATTTGCAAAACGCTATGATGAAACTGGTTGCTGTGAGGTCTTTGAGTGCCAGTGTAAGTACTGCAGCAGGAGAAATCCTGAAATTTATGTTCTGTTCACTTTGGTCTCAAGAAAGATGTCTATGTGGTCAATACCTGTATTATGTTCATATTAATTCAGCAGGATATGATGGAAAAGAAGCGTATTTAATGCATTTGTTTTTAACAGCAGCTAACAGTGTCCTTGCTAGGCTAATTTTTCTTTACCAGACTGGTCATTTCAGCTCTCACTGAAAGCAAGTAAAAGGATTAAAACCAGCTTGTACTTACAGGAAGGTCAGAAATCAAGCTTGAAGTCTGTTACTCTGTCTTTCAGGTATTTGCAGTGGATGGGGAAATGAGCATTATGTGACTTTTGATGGAACATATTATAATTTTAAAGAAAACTGCAGTTATGTGCTTGTCAAGTCAATTCATCCTGACACTCGCAACTTCTGGATTCACATAGACAACTACTACTGCAGTGCCATTGATGGAGCAATTTGTTCAATGTCCCTTCTCATTTTTCACTCTAACTCTGTTGTTGTTCTGACACAAGCAATGGAACATGGAAAAGAAAGAAACTTGGTAAAGTATTATGAAAAACTAATTCTCAGTGTTATTTCGCTGTAGTTATATTACTGTACTGCCAAATGTCCTGTCACGACAAAGGATGAAACTTGTAAAAATGCAATGGGTAGGAAATGTAGTTGCATTGCTTTCTCTCTCTCTTTTTTCCATTGTGTCAAGAAAAATTTGTATATGCTAAAAGCTTGGGAAATTATCACATAATTGAAAGTTGTTCTCTTTTTCAGTTTTTCTTCCTGACATGAATATTAAAAAAGAAACTACAACATATTAAAATCATACAGACCTGCTTAAATGACTGCCTTTGACAGACTTCTTTTGGTGCACCTGAAGTATGAACCTGTGCTCTACTTTCCAGTTGCACAAACCTCATAACTTACTCAACAGAAGGGTGTCCACAGAGACTTTTGTTTCTCTCTTTTTTAGATTTTGTTGAATGCTGAGAAAGTTGTTCCAGACATTTCCAAGAATGGTATCAGGATAACCAGTTCCGGCCTCTACGTCATAGTAGAAATACCTGAATTAGAAGTTTATGTCTCCTACAGTCGACTTGCATTTTACATAAAACTCTCTTTCGGAAAGTTTTATAACAGTACCATGGGACTGTGTGGTGAGTGTCCTCATCAGCTGCCAGTAATGAATGCAATAGATTTTTCTACTTTTTTCTCTCATGCCCTTGTAAACATCTCTAAATGCTTGCAAATCCACTGGTTTTTATTTCTCCCAAATTTTAATAAATGTATTTCTATTTGGTAGAAAGACACTGTCAGAAGACAGAGTTTTAAGTCACTTTCATTCCATTCACAGCCTGTTGATGGATGGAGATAGGCTCTTTCTAAGCCTTTCTTCTTGATCATATCTATTTGATATGGGAATATACAAAATCTGGAGAGTTCTGTGCTAGATAAAGCCATCTCAGTTGCTTTAGCATCCGGAAGAAGGCATCAACCAAGACATCAACTCTGGTTTTCATGAGTAACTGGCAAACTATTTCTTCTAGCCTTCTTTCCCACAAACAGTTCTTGTGAACTCAGATAGGACCCCACATGTTGCTACCTTCCCACAAGAAGAACTTCCCTTCAGGTTTTCTCTAAAAACAGATTCACCAGCATTAGCTGTCCTCGAACTTTCACTTTGCTTTTACATTGCTACCAGGTACCTGTACCAACCAGAAATTTGATGATGCTATGAAGAGGAACGGTGAAGTTATCGAGTCCTTCAAAGAGATGGCATTAGATTGGAAAGTCCCAGATCCTACCAACAGATACTGTAATCCAGGTGTCTCAGAACCAGCTGAGATTGAAGACCATCAGCACTGTGAGCCTTCCAATCTGTGTAAAATCATTTGGTAAGACATCTTGCAAAAGTGCCAGAAAAATAAGTCCACAAGATAATTTTGTGCTTCACTACGTTGACTTAGGTGAACTGCTTATAAGAAAAGATGAAAATATGAAGTCTAGCATACCTTGAAAAACTGAGCAGTAAAATTATATGTGAATGTTCCTGAGTTTGGCAGACACTTTTCAGCTGTATCATCAAAATCAGTCCTCTCTCAGTAGTGTCTGCTGCTTGGCACTCTCCCTGCCTGTCATTTCTGGAGAAGCCAACCAGGAACTAGCTATAATTCTGTATCTGAAAGCTTTGGATAAAAAGGAACTCAGTCAGAATATAGTAAGTAAATGTGTGTCTGTTCTTTAAGTCGGTTTAAACCAGGATTGTCAAACATGCTGGCATAAGAGTGTCAGCATATAGAATAATAGCTGTGAGCTGTGCAGAAGACTTCCCTTTGCAAGTACTTGTTCAACATAAAATTGCTTCCTTTCAAAGCATTGTAAAGAATGGGAGGTAAAGCTCACTCTTAATTGAGCTGTGTGGGTGTACTGCCTATCAGAGCAGTTTGTAGCTGTATCTTTACCCTGAGTCCTTTGGGGTGGGACAAGTTTGGTTATGAGTTGAATCCTTCTTTGGAAGTAGCCCAAGAAAGTGAAATGACATGTCTCTCTCCTTGCTTTGCAAAGGAACTTGACCGAGTGCCACAGCGTGGTCCACCCACAGCCCTACTACGAGGCGTGTGTGGCCAGTGGGTGCTCAGAACAGTACCCCAGCTCCGAGTGCCAGAGCATGCAGACATATGCAGCATTGTGTGGGCTCCAAGGGATCTGCGTGGACTGGAGGACGCAGGCGAATGGGCTCTGCGGTAAGCCTGGAAAGACCTGCTGGTGGTGAAACAGCCCTGGTCTGTTCTTTCCTCACCTACACGCCTGTTTGTGTTCCTCCACATCATCAGGCTTCAATCCTTCCTGAGCTGCTCTGAACCTGAGAAAAAGCAGGAACAAGTCAAAGAGGTTGTTCCAGTCCAGAATTGGCACAAAACAAGTGGGAAATAGGTTCATGGTCTCTCCTGAGCACCTCAGCTGAGGAGCCCTGTGTGTTACCTATACCTATACCTACGTCACTAGATGGCAACACACAGCTTTTACCTCAGTGCTTTACCCTGCTCAGAGGCGCCCAGTGATTCAGGGGTAAGCACTACTAGTACAGTCGCAAGCAGCTTGCTGAATACATCGATCCCCTCTTGCTGAAGCTGAAAGGGACCCCCTCGCTGGGCAGGAGCATGGGCTGCGGGGACCCATGGGGAAGGCTGCGTTACTGTGATCAGTTCGTCCCTTGTGCAACAAAGAATACGCATAGGTCTGGGCTTTCTAACCTGTATGTTGTAACGCTCCACAGAGGCCAGCTGTGTTCAGGATCAGGTATACAAGCCATGTGGAGAAGCAAGAAGAGACACTTGCTTCAGCAGGTGGGTCATTTCCTAAGGCAATTTTCCAAGTCTGTATCTTGAAAATTGAAGAGGAAGGTTGGAAGTTCACATTCCCCTGGGAATTAGGTGTCTGATTGCCCTAGGACACATTTCTACCTCTCATTCATTTCTATTTATATTCTAATTTTACAGAGGAGTCATTAGAAAAACCCTTCCCTCCCAGAACAGCACACCAGTGTTTGTTGAGGGATGCTACTGTCCTGATGGAAAAATTCTGCTGAATGATCATGATGGCATTTGTGTTTCTGTCTGTGGTAAGAAATAAAATGTAAATGGTACAATGGGAAGGGGTAAGAGCCTGACTAAAAGTTCTCCCCCCCATATTGGGTATGTTCTGGGTACAGAGGAAATAGGGGAAGACCTTGATACTGACCTGATCTAGGCTGAAATTGTTTCAGATTGGCAGTTTCTGTCTGCTCTTATGCAGAAAGTGCAACTTTCAGAAGAAGAAAGAGGAGGATCTTTGGATGGTTTTGGGCAAAAAACCTGTACTTTGCACTCTGGATCTCTCTTCATGGCTGTTTCTCAGATTTCAAAACCTTCCTTCTATTTCTGTCCTGCTTCTGTTGTTTTCCCCAGTTCAGTTACCGTAAAAGTAATCTGTAATTAATTTTATAGGTTGCACTGCACAAGACGGGTCAGTGAAACAGGTAAGAAAAAAAAAAAGATGCAGACCCAGATACAGTATCTGGGTGATGTGACCTGTAAAAATGACTACATAAGTTTATTCCTTTAATCCTAAGCAGTGAACTGCAATAGCAGTTTGTGGGAATCACTGTTTCCTGGTAGAATTACCAGACTTCCCTTCTGGAAACACATATACCTGCAAAGGAAGGTGTCAGATAATAGCATCTTTTCATACTGTTCCCCTCTTCTCCCTCTGGAATGTGAACTGTGATTTTCCTACAATATAAACTAGGGTAATTCAGCCCTACATTGTCTTGAAGCAGACATTCATTAGTATAATGCTTATAGTTTTTCTCTCTGAACTACTATCCCTGTTTTTTACACAGCCTAGAGAGGCTTGGGAGCATGACTGTCAATACTGTACTTGCGATGAAGAAACCTTGAACATCTCTTGCTTCCCCCGCCCTTGTGCTAAATCTCCACCTATCAACTGCACTAAAGCGGGCTTTGTACGCAAAATTAAAACACGTCTGGATGACCCATGCTGCACAGATACAGTCTGTGGTGAGTAGATAATTTAGATGTCATAATGTGGTCTCATTTGCCTTTAGCAGCAACCCTCAAGTGAGATCTGGTACCCCACACATACCAAATTCAGATAAACACACTGAAGAGGTCATTTCTTCCATCTACGTCAGGAGCTCTTGCTGTCAGAAGAGACCTCTTCTGGTCTGGCTTGTATTCTAAACTAGTGCCATGAACCATCAGACACTTACGTTGGAAAGTCCCCCACAGATCATTGGGATGACCAGGTGCTTCAAAGTATCCTCTAGCTCTTCTCACTTATGAGATTAGAGGGTGATTCTTGCACAGAGATTCATCCAGTAAGGGTGTATGTTCTCATCTTTCAGATTCCCCCAAGGCTTTCTTTGGTGGTTCTTGATATATCTCTGCCCTCACTTTTCTATTTGCATCCTCCCAGGTGCCCACCACAGCACAGGACCTTCTCATCAACCTGTTTCTAACCCTGGCTATTCTCAGCACCTATGAATGCAGGACAGGGTATCCTGATAATGGTGGTGGGATGGTTTTCTGTTCCTCATCCCTTCATGCTGCCAGGCAGAGATCCATTAGTTTTCTTGGATGCCTTGAAGGGAACAGTGGATGTTGTCAGGGTGCTTTGCCTTGCATGTCCCAACCTTTACATCTTTTGCTCTCATCCACCACCTCTTCATTTTTATCACTCTGACTCATTTATCTTTACCCCGATTTGTTTCTCTGTCACTTCTTTGATGTGAAGGTTTTTACTTTTTCAGAAATCCAGAACCCAAGTGGGGGAAGAGAAGCAGGAACAAGGGCCAGAAGTACATGTCCAGGGAAGAGCTTTACAGTAGGGCATACTTAGAGATACTTCACCTGAACATGTCCAAAACTCAAAAAATGTGTGGTTCAAGAATCGTCTATTTCTACCCAATCCCTTAGATGTTCAAGCTTTGTTCAATCTTTGTGTGCAAGTAACACTGCTGGATGGGATGCTTTGGCTTACTTTATCTCTGTTGTCTATTGCAGAATGTGATATAAAAACCTGCATTATCAACAAAACAGGATGTGACTTAGGCTTCCAGCCAGTGGTTGCTATATCTGAGGATGGTTGCTGTCCTATTTTCTCCTGTAGTAAGTACCATGTTTCCTTAAAGGGTTTTATTTATTCACTGAACTACTCCATTTTTTTTCTAAATAAGTCAAAATCATAAGCAGTAGCTCCTCCCCTTCACTTCCCCTTCCAGCTTTTACAACTGGTGCTTTTCTGTGGAGAGAGGTGGAGTAACTAGTGCAGCTTCTCTTTAGCTAGAGTTCAGTGAGTGCAAGTTATTGGTCAGATACTGAATGTCAGCTACATTGAACCCATTCAGAAGCTCTGCTGACAAATTATAATTCCAGATTCACATTTGTGACTCAGCTTCCCATTGGCTTTGCTACAGAAGGGTGGTTAACAATAAAGAAAAGCTCAACTAATTTCAAGTATGTGTAAAAACCCATGAGGTAAGTAGATTATCCCATATGGAAAATACCAGGATATAGAATTATCCCCCACTTTGTGCATAACATCTGAACAGATGTTACATGTGGGCTTCCAAATAACAATTAGCACTATGTACTAGTTATTTTTTTTCCCGTTTTGTGTGGAATATTAAGGCTACTGAATAAGTTCAGTTCTATGTCTCCTCTAAATCATTCAAAATTCACAGATAAGAAGAGTAACTGTTTACATCATTCCTAGCACATCCTTTTAATTTTCCTCTTAATTTTCCTTTTTCTCACAGTACCAAAAGGTGTATGTGTTTTTGAAGGAGTTGAATTTAAGGTAGGTTTTCTTCCAGACATTTCTTTCCACAGGTTAATGCTGCCTAAGACAGAATTTTGTGAAATTTTCTTGTCCACAAGCACATAAAAAGTAGGATTAGAATGCCCATAATTTTTCCCTGACAGTATGTACTATTGTAACTGTTCCTGAGCAAGTAATGCAAGAGACCAGTAGCTTGCTTACTAAATGGGATTTTACCTTTATTTTAGAGTCAGTAAGTCAGAATTGTGATTGAATACAAATTTTAAATTTCATTAGATGTTGTAAGATTAACTACTAGGTCAAAATGAGTGAAAATTGATGCATGGAATTTATGAGATATTATAATAACTTATTTAACACCACTGATACACTTGGGAGTGTCAGCCTCCGGTTCATTTTGTGATACAGGCAGTGTGAGGTTTTAGAGATCTGGAGGTATTAATTTCAGGAAGTTCTTCCGAAAATAAATCAAAAGCATAACATTCAGTTTTGATAGTCTTGGGGATGTTATGTTTATTGTAGAACCCACTGAATTCTTGCCATGGCCTCTCTCCTCTCTCCTCTATATTTCCAGCCTGGGGCAATGGTGCCTAAAAGCTCTTGTGAGGACTGTGTGTGCACAGATGAACAGGATGTTGTGACACAGGCCAATCATATCCGATGCGTTCCAGTGAAATGCCAAACCACCTGCCAGCAGGTCAGTGCTGCACACTCAGCCTGCTCGACCATGACCAATGGTTGTTTAGGTGTTGTACTCTAAAACTGGCGTACAATAACTGCTTCCCCACTGAAAGATAGAAGGATATAATCTTCAATTAGATTTTTTTGTAAAGTCCTTTTTAAGATGCTGCTTATTTTTGATCTAGCATGTTTAAGAGATCACCCTTGGAGACATGCCCTGAGGGAGAGCAAGGGCAAACTGACTGCTGAAAGACAACATTTGCGTAGCTGTGTTGGTGTTGCCTGCAGTCATCTCAAAAATTAAGATTGTAAAGAAACTGCACAATAGTTTATATGTTTTCAGACACTCCTCAGTACTCGTGAGCTGGAGTTTGCACACAAAATGTTCAGTTGTCTGTTACTGAATGTAAGCAGAGTGGTTTCTCTTCCATTCTTGCCCAGATAAGGCCAGGCCACTGTCAATCCTAAAAATGGATAAAACTATTACCCTTTATCCTGAAGCCAGCCACACCCACCAGGAGACCTCAAACAGAGGGGAGGAAATAACTGATGCATGACCTTCACGTCTGACAGCATCAGTTCTCATGGATAATCACGTCAGACCAAGCACTGGAAGTAGATTGTGCCAGTAATCATGCACTGAGTTAATTTACTTGGCCTGACTTGCATGTTAGCCACAAGAACAGCCAAAGACAGAGTCTTGATGCTAACAGAGGTACCCAGAAGTCACTACTCAATAAGAGAAAGAATTATCAGCTTTGATTGTCAGACTTACTGTGGTTTCAGCGGGTTTCTAAGGACAACAGAAATGAAACCAGAAAGTTGGCTTATTTCCTCTGTCATCTCCATTGTGGCTTTGGTCCAAAGGTGTTTCATGAACAAGACATCAGATAACATGGCTACATGCAAACTTTATTCCCCCAGGGTTTCCGCAGTGTGCAAGAGGAGGGTCAGTGCTGCAGCCAGTGCCAGCAAGTGGCATGTGTGGCAAATTTTCCATTTGGCAATGTGACCATTGAGGTAAGCACTTCCCTGCTCTGCACACAAAGCTGGATTATCAAAAAGACCTCAGCATTTTTTGAACCAGTGTCACACATTTTGAGGCTAGGAAGAACTCTGGGAGATTTAAAAGTGTCTGTGTTTCCAAAGTAAATGTAGATGTTTATACAGCTGCTCTCTGCTGTGCTGTAAAATTATGCATCTCTGGCAGGAATGGAATTCATGTTACCCTGCCTCCTCCTGACATGCAACAGAAAGAATTTCAAGCGGATGGTGACACTGTGTAATGCTGCAGAGATGCATGATCTGGCTTCACATCATAATGCTTTGTTCTGAAACTGTGTCATTATCTTGCCCTGGAGATAGAGGGTTAAATAGTGTGAACAAGCTGATATAGCTGTTTTACCACTAGTTCTGAATTTGCTGAGACAGAGATCTAAAGCGGCATAGCTGCCACAGGGTAGTGTGACTCGGTAACAAGCCCAGGTAGTAATACATTGTGTCTTGTGAGCACAGTGTTGTGTAGACATGGACTGAGACTGGAGGCTAGCTCTTTGATTTTATTAGTCTACTACTCTTGTGAAGTGTTAATGACGCTGTGTCAACCAGTCACTTGTCTTTCATGCTATCCCTTCTCTGGTTGCTATTGCATTCTGCATCTTTTCCATTTCCATTTAATCTTTTATTCTCTGATAATTCTTTCCACCTAGGTGGCCACAGAAGGGATCCTGCATGGGCTTGTAGTAGGTGAATCTAGTACTTGATTTGCAGATATAATTCCAGATATCTCTGCACTTTCAGAGTGATATGAAAAACCCTGTGCTTCTGCCAGTTCATTGACTGTAGTATTTTTTTACATTATTCTATTTTTACTGCTATACTATATTGGGTTGGGTTTGTCCTGTTTTGTTTTTTCCTGTTTTTATTTAGGTTGGAAAGAGTTATAAAGCTCCATATGATAACTGTACTCAGTACATGTGCACTGAATCAGCGGGCCAGTTTTCCTTGACTGGCACAGTAAAGGTCTGCCTACCATTTGAAGAATCAAACTGTGTCCCAGTAAGTATTTTACAGCCAGAAAAAAAAGACATCTGCAATGAACCCTGCTGGCGTGGGAGTTTTCTTTACTATTTTGTATGAGTCACTTCAGTATTTCTTGATCTTTCCGAGCTGATTGTCCTTGTTTGAAGGAAATGTCCTTTTTCATCCCTGAATGGAGTGTCCCATGGAAGTAAGAAAAACTGTTTTGCAGACAACCTACATATTTTACTGCTGTGGGATAAGCACTAGAACTTGAAAGAGAAGATTATTGGGGCAATAGCAAGGTGGGATTTTTTCATCACTTGAGAAACACCAATATTAAGAAATGCAATTGAGCAAAGGGTAACTCACAATGGGCCCCTGAGGAAATTGACATCTGCTGATACCTGGTGCATCGCTAAGTGAGTGTGCCGTGGTTTAAGCCGTAAACCACACAGTTTGCTCACTCACTCCCCCCCCTCTTTTTTCCCTCCCCACTCCGAGGGGGGGGGAATGGGGAGAAGAATCAAAAGAATGTAATTCCCACGGGTTGAGATAAGAACAGTCCAGTAACTAAGGTATAACACAAATCACTACTGCTACCACCAATAATAATAATGACCAGGGAAATACAAGGGAAGAGGATACAACTGCTCACCACCTATGACCAAGCTGTGAACTGAACTCTTCCGGGTTCCTGCCCCAAGTTTTCCCATCCTGGGCATGATGTACTGTGGTATGGAATACCTCTTTGGTCAGTTTGGGTCAGGTGTCCTGTTTCTGCTTCATCCCAGCTTCCCCTCCTCCCTGTCAGAGCATGAGACTCAGAAAGTCATTGGTCAAAGCAAAACATTCTAAGCCATAACTATAAACATCCATGTTATCAGCACTGTTCCCAGGCCGAGAGTTGAAAACACAGCGCTGCACCAGCTGCTAAGGAGAAAAATGACTGCTACTGCTGAACCCATGACAAAGTGGTACATGAGTGAGCAATTCATGCCCTGACTTTCAGCAATTAGTGGCTTCCAGTAAGTGTTGTAGGGCTTCGCAGCTGATCTGAAAACCAAAGCAGGGACAAAGATAGCCACTGACCTGAATTAGCTTTGGGGTAGGTTCTGCTAAGGTCAGGCTGTTCAATTCCAGGATCAGCTGTCATTCCCTGGGCCTTGGGGTTTTGTTCAGGCTTCAGTAGTACCTGCATAAGGTCAGGCACATGTTACAGGACATCTTACCTGGCTTGTGAGAGGATATGCAGTTTTAAGAAAATTCACTCCCTTCCGTGCTGTTTTTTTTTTAAGCAGTTTTGTATATAATTTGTACACAACTAGGTCTGATACGGAATCTGTGTAGGTTAGAGATGAGGGAAATATGCCTGAACTCTCACGGTTGCTACTAGCTGCTTAGAAATTTGTGCCTCTGAACTATTCTGGTCATGTTTGCTTTCAATGCAGGGGACAGTTGATGTGACTTCAGATGGCTGTTGTAAGACATGTGAGTGTGTTAAATCACCGATTCCCTGTTTCAACACTATTAGGTTCTCCCCTGCTTGTAGTCCTGTTTCTGCATGCACTGAAAGTCTGCAGTTTCCAGACACTTGACTGTTACAGCAGCAGTGTGGTTTTGTACCTCACAGCTGAGGCTAAAAATCTGCCTCATTATTCCAATGGGGACACTAAAATTCTTTGATCTCCTTTTCTGTGTTAATGCCTCTTTGCGCCCTCATTTGCTTCTTTGGTTATGCATTTGAACTGCAAAAATGTTTTAGTAGGTTGATCTGCCCTTGATTTCCTAGCAGATAACTTTCAAAACATATACTTCCCAGAGTGAAGAAGTCTAAAAGAAGTATTTTCTTGCACAGGTATCGATCTGCCACATAAATGCAAACGCAATGTGAAAGAGCAGTATATCGTCCACAGCAACTGTAAATCAGCTGCTCCTGTCCCAGTGCCCTTTTGTGAAGGGACATGCAGTACCTATTCTGTGTAAGTAGGAAACCTTTCTCTGCCCACCCCCATGTCTGATCTTCCTGTGCTCTTGTTGCCAATGGGCTGCAGCTGTTTGTCCCCTTCCGCCCATTTAGAAGGGCCTGATACAGAAACTGGGTGTGCTGTTGGTCATTAGCAATGTCTTTAGTGTGACCTGAATGCCTTATCTTAGTTAGGAAAATAGACCCCTTTGAAAAAACATCAAGTAAATTCAATTTGCTTCACATATTGTTACGCGGGTTTTAAAAGCTCTGGTGCTTACTGGAGTTTTTTCCTGCTCTTTGATTTCTGCATGAATTGCTCCTTTCTGTCTTGAAGGAATTGGCCTGATCCAAAATCCACTGATGTTACTGGGATTTTCCCCATTGATATCAAAGGATCTGGCCCTGCATGGCTAAGAGCATCCTGATAAAATATGCCACAAATAATCAGAAAAATAAATAGGAAATTTTGTTCCTCTGCTCCTTAGAAGTACTTCCATTTGGAGCAGCAAATATGGATCAGTTTGGGAAAACAACAGGCAACAGACTGACATGCAAATCTCGTTTCTATAGGTATTCCTTTGAGGCCAGTGAAATGGAACACAAATGCATTTGCTGCCATGAAAAAAGGAGTCATGAAGTGAAGGTGGAACTGGTTTGCTCTGAGCATAAGACAGTCCAATTCACATATATGCATGTAGATGAATGTGGATGTGTGGAAACAAAATGCCCAAAGAGGAGAACATGAGCATAAACTATAAGAAACATTTCAGCTCCCATTTAATGCTTCCCTAGCAAATGCTTTCCCTATAAAACAGCTGCATACTTCTCTCTTGTTCTTTTTCCTTTTAGTACTATATGCAGTTATGGAAATTAGCCACAGATTTTGCTCTAAATGCTTGTCGAATAAATTGAATTTCAAAGAGGACATCTCCTGTTTCAGTGATGCTGCTAATGGGGCAAGGTGGCTAATCTTTAATCCCATAGTGTTGTATAAACCAAGGTTATTACAAGACAGTCTAGAGACAGCTGATGCCTTTGAAAAGTCCTGTCTGAAGAAACTGCACATTATAAACCCAGAAACATATAGCATCACTTCATTTCCCTTAGAAGGGAACCAGCAATCATTTATACAACTGCAGTTCAATCAGAGAGGCAGGACTCAGCTCAGAGGCTCATTTGCGTTCTTCTCCCCAGCAGTCCTGAACCTGCTTTGGCTGTGAGTCTGAGTCACTGGAGGAAAGCAAGGTGCTGTTTTCCTTCTGTACAGTGAGCACTGACTGCATCAGGAGCATGAAAACATAGTTAACATATACACTACAAACTACTGTATTTTCACCCTTACTGTGAGTCCTTATCTCAGCAGTGGTTTTTATTATTTGCCAACATCAAACTCTGAGCTGCATGTGTGAGGTGAAAGACTGATGTTCAGTCTCGCTACTGGTTACATGACTATGATCTGTGTTACAAATGATTGACTCCCAGTTGGCATGTCCAATGGTACTGGTGACAGCATCTTATGTGAAGAGGGATCAAAATGGTCCAACAATACCTTCAGAATACACAGGGAAGGCAGATATTTCTGCTATTGAGTAGTTTGTTCTTTTGTGACTTGAAAGAGAAATGAGGACTATGAGTCCTTTCTTAGAGTGCAGCCCTCTTTGGGTTTTTTTGGGAATTGTTCTGAGGGGAATGCTGCAGCTGTTGAGCCCTAAGTAATCTTTAATGTAATTCTTTTTCATAATAATCATTTTGGCTGATATCAGGTTCCTTTCATGTGTATTGTTCCATTATGTAGTTACTGATCTTAAAATTGTGGGAATCTTTTACTTTGAATAGGCGTTGGGGTTGAATGGTACATTCTTTTCTCCACTCTTACCTGAGAGTCCATGCTTATTGGGTCATCATTGTGATGCAATAGGGCAGTCTGTATTATGCCTCTGCAGGCTCAGATTGTTTTAACTAACCTGTTCTTCAGCTCATTCCTGGCATGATTTGTCTCAAAGACTGCTGTAAGAGCAATTGAAAAGTTGCCAGTTTCTCAGCCCTGGATATTTTGAGAGTCAGGATAGCCAACTTAGCTGAAGCCAGAGAAGGTGAATTTCATCGCTTGTTTTTATTCCATTTCCTTCTAAACAGCAAAAGAGTTGCTGGGTGTGCCTGACAATCACGGTGGTGTACTGCAGGTATTGATGGGTAACATGGACAACAAAATCCAGCAAGATGTTTGTGCTGAAGTAATGAATTTTAGGATCATAGAATCGTAAAATATTTTGAGTTGGAAGGGACCCAAAAGGATCATCAAATTGAACCTAACTCTCTCATTCCCAGCCTTACAATAGTCAGTGGACTGGTTTGCTTGATTATAAATGATAGGAATCTCTGAATAATTTTGTTAACTGTTGGTGCAATGCAACTCACTTAGAAGGCATGTGTTGCAATTGTTTGATAGTGAGGCTCATGTATAAATTTCATATTAGCCCAGAAAAAGTGCTTACTGATACAAATCAAGTGCATGTATGCTTTTACAATTCAAAGAACAACTGCAAAAAAAGGACATTCTTTTCCCCTTGCTTTTCCCAGAGGGGGAAGAAATCATTCTTGAATGCTTTTGTCATCTAAAGAGTAAACAGACTCTAAGTAGTCAGATAGCAACCCATGTAAACCCTGCAAATCAGTCATTCTCAGCAGGATGTCTTAGCAAGAACACAATTAGAAACCTTTTCCATATCTGCATTATCTTCAGGTGAGAGAAAGACATAAATCACAATCTAATCTTACCAGGTGTACTTAGGTTTCTGTTCTCCTGTGAGTTTTAGTGATGATGAGACTGTATAAAGAAACTGGGAATGGCACTGATTTAAAAGTGTACTTTCCTGTTCAGTTTTGGCATGTGTTCTGCTTTTCAAGCAAGCAAAATGCTGGAACCAAAAACATATTCCCATCTACAATATATACATGATAGATATAAGGAAGAAGTTCTTTACTGTGAGGGTGGCGAAGCATTGGAACAGGTTGGCCAAAGAAGTGATAAATGCTTCATCACTGGCAGTGTTCAAGGCCAGGCTGGAAGGTTGGACAGTCTTGGGTGACACGGTCTAGCGTGAGGTGCCATAGCAGGGGGCTGGAACTAGATGATCTTAAGGTCCCTTCCAACCCTAACTATTCTATGATCCTATGATCTTCAGAGTGCTTTTGAACTGAGTATCATGTGCAGCCTCCCATGCTCCTTCTCTGTTCCCAGTTACACCTGGCACTTCATTCAGTCAGTCAGTCCAACACCTGACTGGCTTATGAAATACTACTTTACATCTCCAATGGCCAGATATTAAAGTGAATTGATTGGTTATCTGTTTGCAGGTACAGAGTCCTATTTAGCTGAGATGTATACAGCAAGGCAAGGCCTCTTCAATGAGAACTTTCAGCTTTCTGAGCTCAGAGACAGTCAATGGGTGAAACATCTCTCTACCTCTCCCGTCCCCTAAATTCATAGAAACAAAAATCCCAAGCAGCCTTCAATGCATTAGGCTGGAAGCAAACAGATACAATGACCCACTTGCAAGCTTATCTTTGCTAAGTGGCTCTGCCTCTGCATGCAGCAGCATTGCCACTTCCACTGAGAAAGCTGGACTGCAGCTAGAGTCTGTGTTTCCTCCTTTAGGCTCTTGTCACAATCACCCCACTAGAACTGGCAAAGTTAAACACAGGCAGCTTTTCCAGGGAAAGCTTCCCTGTAAGCACTTGACCATGATCCTGCTGCCCTGTAGCTGCTTCTCATGTGTGTGGATGGTCAAGCCCTCATCTGTAGCCTTAGGGCATCTCTTCCAGTTAGTGGCTAGTCTCTGCAAGTCAAGCATTTCCCTGGCATGACTCAAGAAAATCGGTGGCATTTCTCCAAGTACTGTTTCTTCCTTTTGCGTGAATTCTTTACACCAGCATCCACTTCAATAGGGTAACCCCAGGAGAACCAGCATTCAGCCAAGCCTGTTGGGTCAGGGCTCAGCTGGTTTCAGCCTGCAGCCGTTCTTTTCTTATCATGCAAGGATGGTAATCCCACTCACTGAACAGTTCTGAGGCAACACACCAGGAAGTACTGTCCCATATTGCTAAAATAAATATTTGCTGGAGATACTGCCTCATGTCAGGTGAACAAGTCCAAAAACACTTTTTCATGTCACTGCCGCACACAGAGTCTGAGTTGCCATTAAGAGATGAACTCTGACGTGCCTATTGGTTTGTGGCCTGGAAAGGTCAGTTCCCAATGCTACTTTGACGTAGTTTAGCAAAATTTTTCTTTGGCTTTTGTTACCAATTATTGGTGTTTGCAAGGAGGAAAAGAAAATTAAAGGTGTGCTCTGGATTTTTATTTGGGGAGAGGCACTGTTCTCTTACATATTTTTCCACTGAGCAGATCCCCTGACTGTGGAATTAGACCTCTAGTGTTATCTACAGTGCATTGCATTGATATCAATCTATTCTGATATCTAGAATCTCAAGCTGAAAACAAAGACTGTGAACTGTAAATGCCCTCTAGTACAGAAAGCATTGTTGAACAGAATGCTGCACCTATTTTGTTTCAGCTTACCATCTTAGCAATTAGAAAGTTGCAATGTAAACATGACAAAATTTGTCTAAATATCACTTAGGAAAGTTATATGATTAGTAATGGACCAGAAAAGATAATCATCTGGCAAATTCGATGGATTATCTTTCAGATAAGGGGGAGACCAAGCAATTGGGTGGTCTGAGAGCAGTGACCGAGTCTTCTACAGATTCGTGTGCTCAAATACATGTTCTTGGCCTTGTTTATATTTCCTTTCTGATCTAAGATAAGGGTAAAGATAGACCTTTATTTCTCTTATGTGACTGTAACACTTAAATTCAGAAAGCCTTTTTGCAGTAGTATGTAACACACAAACCTGAACTTGCTTTTGTCAGGCATTCTAACCATCCTTTAGGAGAAAGAACTGTGACAATTTTCCAAAGACACCAAGACAAAGGTATCTGTTGTGAAAATCTTTCTGGTTTTTACACTTCAAATGATCTGATTATTCAGTATCTTTGGGGCAACAATGGAGTCTCAGTTTACCTTGTACAAGGCCATTCTCACATCCATTTAATTCTTTGACAGCCGCAATCCCTCCCTCAGGAAAGCAATCCCTTCAATGGTGTGCCCAAAGCAATTGGCTTTGTGTCAATAGTAGGCCAGGCTTTGATCATGAAGCTGTGGAGAGGTTGTAATTTCTTATCCACTTTTCCCTAGGTGTGAAGACCCATTTTTCATCAATAGTTTCTGAGACAGTTTGATACTCAATGTATTGTTTGATACTCAATGTATTGTTTGGCTTCAATGTAATGATTTCTTTAATTCAAGGAGAATCTCTTCAGTGGCTTCCTGTAACTGTAGGTTGACACTTGTTTATAGATATCCCTGTTTCACTCAAGCTTGCTTTCTGTGAAGGCCTGTTTTTGAAATAACATGCTTGTTGAAAAGAAAATTAACTACTGATCCTCCAGTGGATCCACTCCAGTGAGGTCTCCTGCTTGTTCTGAGTGAAGAAACCAAGGGGGACTGGATGGGTAATCTCTAGTTCATCCCACTTACCCAAAAAAGTGTGCATAAAGTAGGGCCTGAGGCACTGTGATCTTTTTGTATAGTTACTGAAATTGTTATGCATCTTATATGAGTGTTCAACTGCCTTCTGGAAATGCCCCCACCTCACCCCTTTTTACTTCATAGGCAGTCTAAATTAAGTACAGCCTTGTCTCATCTAAATCCTTCAAAGCAGTGGAAGAAGTTGATCCCAAACGCCAATTTGATATATTTGTAATGGTGCTGTCAATTTGGGACTTTCTAAACAAGACACAGAATCTAGTTTAGAAAGGAGATATTATTCATTCTGTGTAGGGTGCTCCATGGAAGTCTCCACAAATCAAGAACTCCAATGATTGTAAGTTTAAGCTACTTATACATTTTGACAAACCAAGAAATCAATGTCCATTGGTTGAGAGTTACACAATTTGTTCGTTAATTAGTACTCCACCCTTTATTGGTTAAAAATCCATCTCGTCTCTTATGTTAATCAGGCTTCTTTTGAGTCAGTGGGTTGCTTGAGCTGCTGGTTGTGATGCTCCCAGCCAAAATTACCTTTTAGTGCCCATTTTCTTCTGGCTAGTCATCCAAGGGCTGGGACCTGATATTTCTCATTTTCAATTCTGACTCATCACCCAGAGACATCTTTGTTTTGAGCATCACTGGGAGCACCAGATATTTACCTCAAATTCTGCCAACCCCATATCCTGCTTTGAACATCTCAACCATCCACAGGACTTTCACTGAAAGTTCCTTTCACCGAAAGTTCCTTTCACCCTGATTTCTAATAAGAATGATGCTGAGAACAGTTTCATTATTTTTATAGGTTCTTTGGCAAAGACTTCATCTTACTTGCTTTTATAGTGGTCTTGTGAATCTTTCCAATACTCCCTTTTTTTTTTTTTTTTTTTTGTTTTTTTTTTGTTTTTTTTTTTTTTTTTTTGTTTTTTTTTTTTTGTTTTTTTTTGTTTTTTTTTTTTAATGTATTCCTTAGGAACTGGTCTCATTCCCAACCCTGACACAGAGTAGTATTTTGACCTATACCAAAGTCCCTTAGCATGACTCCAGAAAATCAAAGGGATCTTAAAACTGGGCTAACTTAGCAGGCAGGGAGTTCACTGCTGTTCCTATGTGTTTTATATGTAAGTTAGATTCAGCTTGAATTCCTGAAAGGCCACTTAAGAAATTCATAAACCCTTTTGTGTTCTAACTCTGAAATGCTTTTTCTATGTCACCACCTCACCCTACACTGCTATTCAAAGATAAGCATGAGGCAAGTCCATTGCTGCTCCTTTACAGCATCTTTCCTTCACTTTACATATCCAGACATTTTTCTGTATCGACTGATCCATTTCCCGTAATGCCATAAAAACCTGGCTTAAAACCAGAGTTTAATCTGATCCTCAGTGAGCATTGTTCTATAAACAGAGGGTTACCAAAGTGCAATGTAGCCATACCAGCTGCCACTTTATGGCCTGGAATTAGCTTTTCCCCAGAGCTATTTCTCTCAAAGACCACAGCAGATACCTTTACATCCCTAGCGCTTCTAGCTTACCCACTCACACTTTCTCTCTGCTGTTGATGTTCTCTGGCTTTTTCAGGTGCAGCCACTTCAGATTAGGAATGGAAGAGATTTCCTGGGTGTTTAATATATGCTGTAAATCCATCTTTCCTTACTGTTACCACAGGAAAAAAATTTGGGGACTGCTACAATTTGTCACACCCGTCTTAAATAACTAGTTTGGGAAATCCTTCAAACAATTTTTATAGTCTGCAATGCTTGCTCTGTATGGTGAACTCTCTGTCTGGAGGCTGTTTACTGAGAACCAGAATTGCCCCTGTGGCACCAATGTGAATGCTTGCTCTTCTCCATCACCAAATAAATTGATCTGGGCTTAAAGACATCTGTGCCTTTCCAGCAGCAAGTAGTTGTGTGGCATTTTTGTTTCCTATGTTGTACTGCTCGGAGGAGATTATAATAATGACCTTCATAGTCTTTGTAAAAGGTAAAGCAGTCTCAGGCACATTCTCACCCTACATCCACACTTCCATAATTGGATAATTACATGTTCGATTACTGGTCATGCAAAGATTTCTGGCAGAAACAGAAACTGTGCCTAATAATTCACCTTTCTCTCAAGCTCAATGACTTGAAAAACACCTTGTCTATCTGTGCAAACTGTTGATTCATATTCAACTTGCCATCAACCCAAACCCCCAGATCCCTGCCCATGGCAGGGGGGTTGGAACTAGATGATCTTTAAGGTCCCTTTCAACCCAAATCATTCTATGATTGTATGAAAAAATCCCAACTCAAGTTAAAAAAAACAAAAACAAAACACCAAAATTTTCCCAGCAGTCTCATATTTTGCTTTCAGAGCAATACTTGAGAGTGTGCTCGACTTCCCTGACATATTTTATTAATAACTAATGAATTAAGGTGCTGCTTTTGGTGTTGATTTTTCACTGCAGAGTAAGACTCAGCAAAAGGAGTTTCTTTGCATTCTGGACGTCAGTGTTACCACTGCGTCTTAGGTCTTCCCGACTGGTAGTTGTCCTGGGTTGGTGTGGCATTTCTAGTTACAAAATTGTCTCTTCTATACAGGTCTTAAAGAAATGAGTCATTATTTTATTTGATGAATAGTTCTACATCACTGTGTAATACCATCCTTGCTTGTAGATACTGAAGCATTCCCTAGGATAGTTACATTTCACTAGTACTGAATCACTTTGAATTCTCCAGTTTCTGATGGTTTGGGCCTGATTATCTTCTAGTTTCTAGTTTATAAATCTGGGGAAATTCAGGAATCATATTTTTTTTAATCACAGCTTTTTAGTATAGCTTTAAAACTGACCTACATTTTTCTGTTTTATTTCCCTCATAACTTGGGCTGTCTTGCCTGAGAATGAGAAAGATTCTCCTAACCAAAAACTAAGTAACGAAGTTTTTCATTATCATCAGCAAAGAGAAATACTTTGTAATGTGATGGAGCTTGTAAAACACTACTCCAACTATTTGAACAAAATAGACTGTTAATAAAGCATGCAAGGGATTATTAGTAATTAAGAACTGTTTCTCCTTGTTCCTGTAGTCACAACAGCGAAGCCAGCATTGAAATATGTAATCTTTGTTGCTAATGGATTCTGACTGCACTAGGAGGTCCTGCTTCACCTGCACAGTTTTCTTTGAAGGAAATACAAATTAGTTGCATGTTCAGTCTGCGCTACAGCTGGAGACATGAGATGGGTCAGTACCGTCCATTAGAAGGAATATATACTTACACCAGCAGAATCTGAAAGTGAGAAAAGACCTTGTTTCCTGTGAAAATCTCAACCTGTCATTTGATCTGAGCTGACATTGGAAGTGGTGTTCCGATGTGGCAGAAATGTGGTGTAACAATATCTCTAGCCAGCCAGCTCCTTGAAGTGGAGTGTTTTTAAAGTAAAAGGGCTCTCCCTTGCTGAAAAACCCAAACCCCAAACCCCAGTACTTCAGTTCCTACAGCTGGATTTTACTAGAGTACAAAATAATAATCCTCAGCAGAATGTCTCTCAGCAGAGGAACTGCAGAGCTGCTGGGTGAATGTGATTTTAAATGTTTTATTAAGTAGGTCCTCTGTCAGCTGTGGTCATGAAGAGTGGGTCCTTTCCCCAGTCCAGCCCCTGCGAGAACCACTTGTGTTGCCAGACTCTTCAGGGTCCCCGGGAAGCCTCCTTCCCTCCCTCACTTCTCAAATGTGGCTTTGAGTTCGCTCTTGGCTGCAGAAAGCCCCTGCTCCTTCTCTCCTTGCCTGCACTCCTGTTGCAGGGTCACCCCATTTATTTTACACCATATTTAGAAGCATTTGTCCCCCAAAATATTCCCCCAGCTAAGTTTGTGCAGTTACTCTCAGGAAAGGAGTCATCACCCATTCCTAGAGAGGGTCTGCTTCAGGCTGCAACAAGCATAGGGAAATCCCCAGTGTCAGTGTAGGCTGGGTGATGATCGATTGAGAGCAGCCCTGAAGAGAAGGACTTGAGAATACTGGTGAGTGTAAAACTGGACATGAACTGGCAATGTGTGCTTGTAGCCCACAGAGCCAATCACAGTCTGGTCTGTGCTAAAAGAAGCCAGCCCAGGTTGAGGGATGTGATTCTGCCCCTCTATTTGACTCTTGTGAGATTCCATCTGGAGTATTGTGTCCAGTTCTGGAGCCCCCAACACAAGAAAGACATGAGTCTATTAGTCCAGAGGAGGGCCAAGAAAATGATCAGAAGGCTGAAGCACCTCTCCTATGAAGATAGGCTGAGAGTTGGCATTGTTCATCAGAGAGAAGTGAAGGCTCCGTGGCGACCTTACAGCACCTTTCAATATAAAAAAGGGGGCTTATAAGAAAGATACGTAAAGACTTTTTACCAGGGCCTATAGTGAATTGACAAGGGACAACAGTTTTAAACTGAAAGAGGGTATCTTTAAATTGGATACAAGGAAGAATTGTTATATAACAACTGTGGTAGGACCCTGGAACAGGTTTCTCAGGGAAATTGTGGATGCCCCATTACTGGCAGCGTTCAAAGTCAGGTTGATGGCACTTTGAGCAACCTGATATAGTGAAAGATGGCCTTGGAGGGAGGTTGGACTAGATGATCTTTGAAGGTCCCTTCCAACCCAAACCACTTCGTAAATCTATGATTCTAATTCTTCTCTACAAAGACACGCTCTGTAACAGAACATGCAACAGACAGCAGCTATTTCCACCAAGCTGAAGACCAGTAATGGTTTCTTTGGGGGCTTTTATTTCTAGTAAGTGCAAAGACCAGTGGAAAGCATGCCACTGCTCTGCATCCCTCTTATGCAGAGGAAGCCTCTCCAGTCCCTCTTTGCTTTTTCTGTACCTCTGTCTCTAACCTACCAGGGCACACTGTCTGGCTTTCTATTGGTTTAACTTGCAGATGGTGTCAGCCTTTTTGCAGAGTCATACACCAGGCTTTTGTCCCACAAAAATATTAGCAAAGTAACTGCAAGTTGTAGCAATTTCTGCTGTTAAAAAATGTTCATGCGTGATTGCATTACTAGAACAGAAACCTCTTGGAAATCTGTCTTGCCCTTTCAGTGACATTGTTGCTTCGGGACTCACTACAAACACTCAGCAGGGCATCTTTTTATTTATACATATATTCTGTTTTTCTTTGAGCACAGATTTGCAAATATGTGAAAAAAAATAAGCTTGGTCTGAACCTTTTGCAGTATTTTAAAAGGTGACAAACTGCCAACATGAAAAAAAATCCACAAGTGAATTTGTATAAAACTCTTTGACTTAGGTTAGATTACTGTAATACTATATTCATAATATTATCCATGCTCTGGTTTTTAAATTATGCCAGAGGTGCTGTAGACATTCCAGAAATTAAACTTTATAAAGTGCCACTCTGGCAGGCCTTCATATTTCCTTTACAATATTGAGAGAAAACAATACAATGACCTCTTTATAGAACAAATTAAAAGCCAAAAGTCCATGTTACACCTAATAGTCCTGAGATCCTTTCTCATGTTTTGATAGAGGATTAGACTAAACTGCATCCACAAAGGTGAACTTTTAAGAAAAAAAGCCACAGTTTGACCATGTGTCAATCCTAGGTAAACCTTTTCTTCGTTTACTGGAAATTTTGGATTTAAGCGAAACATGGAGAAAAATTCTTTTAAAACCAGTTCTGCAGATCAATTACTTGTTGCTTTTCCATTTCATTCAGTGTCAGAATATTTAGCGTTATGAGAATTTTATTTAATGATTCTTATGATCATCCTTAACTATTTTTAAATGGTCTTCCATCTTTTTAGATAAAATTTATGATTTCCTAATGTGTGTTTTGAGAGCCTTTTCTTTTATTCTGCTTAGAACAGGGTCTAGTGCATTCTCTCAATACATTTATGTCATCAGTTAAGGAATATCTTGCTATAGATTACTTTACATCAGTTTCGGCATAACATATACATATATACCAAAAAAGTTAAGTACTGCTGATTGTGTTACCCTTTAAACCCATTTGAAGTAATCATATGTTGCTATTGCAGATGTTACTGCTTTTACTTCGGTACAGAATAAAATTCATTGAAGTCAACAGAATTTCAGTGAGACAAAAAATAGTGTGAAGAGAGATATTCTTTTTAGTAAAGCATTAGATTTATTAGTAGTACATCCATTTGTATACCAATACTGTTATTTCATGTATCCTGTATTCCAGTTCTCCTAGTTCCTACTTAAAACCATAGTCCTATTTGTAAATATGAGTGTTTGTTGAGAACCAAAAGGATCTGATGCTGACAGAGCTTTTTCAGGTAAAGGATAAAGAGCCAATTTGCATGTTTTAGTGCATACACCATCTGCACCCAGAAAGTCAATACAAGAAGGGTGGAATAATCAACAGTTTTTACAGAGGTATTTACCTTTTCTTCCTTAATCTGAAATCAGACAGAGTTTGTAATCCATCAAACATGAAAGGCCCTATAATCATCTTCTTAGGAAGTGGCAAAGGCAAAAGTCCCACTGGGTTTAAGGTAGAGACCAATACATTTATGAGAGATTACCTGATACTATTCCTTGTAGATACAAGAGGGGAATCTGGTGACCTGAGAACTCTCTTCCACTTTGAGGTTCTTAGTTAATGTAATGGGCAGACCAGGGACATGACTTTTAGTGGGCACAAATCAGGAAGGCCATGTTGATGCTTTTAGTGCACACTAAAGTCCATATGGCCTGTTTGAACAACATGTTCCTGACCGTTGGTGTATTTCTGTCCAGAGAGCCAAGTTAAACTTCATCTTCTTGCTTTCAGTACATGGTTTGACATCAATCATGGCTGCAATGGCATGTCCAGGACCTTTGCCAGACTGAGCATTTAACATAGCTTATGTCCTGAGCTACTGTTCCTTAGTTAGCTTCCACACTGGGTTTTTAGCGCTAGCTTTCTAATTTCTGTTGTAATTGTGGTTATGCCACTGAATGTCACCTTGCCTTATCTGTGGGCCTTTCTTCACCATGAACATTCCCATCTCAAAACCTTAAAAATCAAGTGACCCTGCTTTTTTGTGCTGTGCCTGTCAGGGAGGTCTGGAGGCATGTAAGACTCTGCTTCATGGTTCACATGTTTGAAATTCACTGTCACAAGTTCAGATTCTCTTAGGTGTTCATACTGCAGAAAAGGTGACTGTATCTCCTTCGTCCCAGCACAGGCGTGTTTCCTTTTGAGGACTGTATATCCTGTGGGACCAAGTGTTACTCCAATACTTTGCCATGCTTTGGAAGGTTCCAAAGGAAAACATCAGGGAAGCAAACTGCTGTGTGTCAATAGTGGTGTTGTTGCACTGGACAATGTTTGCTTTTCAAAACCCATGTTCAATAGAGGTAATAAATCATTTAATTGCTTTCCACATGTCTGCTGCAGCACAGCTAACCTCCTGCCTACCTGGCCAGGCAGACTTCAGCAAACACTGTACACAGGAGAGGTGAAAAAGGACCCAAACATAATAGCAGGAGAAAATTTGTTTCTTAGCTGGGAAAAGCAACTATTCATCCCTAAATCAAATGCCAGCACAATGGAATCACCCCAAAATACAATGTATTGTGTTGTTCTTAGGTTTTAGCATGGGAGTATGTGTTCTCATTGTTCTTTCGCATATACCAATAAGCGGTAGTGTTTACTGTACAATTTCCATGGGTTCAGCTTTTGTGCTTAGTTAATTACAAGGAAGCAGCTACAATTTAAAGTCATTGCATATCTGAAAACAGGACAAAGTGCTACCAGACAAAACTTTCATGTTCTGTAACAGCAAGCACTTTAGAATGGCTTTTAAGGTGTTACAGACTTCGTTCTTCCTATCAGTGATCGGTGTTGAGTCTTTTTCACCACATTCCAGTGAGCTCCATGTCGAAGGTGAACAAATTCAGGAATTAGGAAATCTGCATTGTCAGTGTAAGTGACAGGAGCTACCTGGGGTGCAGCAGATGATCTACATAGGGTCTGGACAAGTGCTGTGACCTGTTGCTCAAAGCATGTACAGTCAAGATAACAAGGGCCAACACTGCGAAAAGGTATTGATGCAAAAAACCTGCAATGTGTTAGTTAGAGACACTAATAAAGCAGTAATGAGACAAACCCAGGTCTGTTACAGAAGGACTGCTTCTGTAAAAATAATCCAGACTTAAAGAAGCAACTTAGTTGCCAAAATTATATTGGCTAAACCCAGATGCATTCATGTTTTCTCCTGGTGGTTACTAAACATTCCTTATGTTTTTTAGAAGAATTCCATTTCTTTTGATGACCCACCAACAGTGAGTCTCTGCAGAGCCAAATGGTAAGATAGTTAATGGAGGGTTTGTTTCTAAGCTTGTCAGATATATTGCACGTCACCCAGTGCTCTGAATGGTTCAAATATACAGTAAAACCACCCCCAGTGACACCACTGGCTTTGGAAAAGCTGCTGCTTACTGAGGTTCCTCTTTTTTTTTTTTTGCTTTCCTTTATATTCTACCTGTCCCTTTCAATGGTTGTTCATAATTTTGCAACCTTTGCATGTCTTAGTTCTCAGTTTATTGTTTCAACCGTATTTATCAAGAAATGCTGACTTGTTAAGAAAGAAATGTTTCTGATGGAAACTAGTGTGGGAGCGCTTCTCTCATTTTACCTTTGGCTTAAATTAAATACAAATCCTGGAAAATGAACTAAGTAGTGAAACCACACCTCCTATTCTGCTTTCTCCTCTTATACTGGTTGATTAGTGAACTTACTGAAAGCTTATCTCCTTACGGAAGTGAATTTGGATTTAGGGCGTGCATGAATTTAAACTGTGCTGCTTGTCACTGATTGGTTTCCTGGGTGATTGCCCTTATCTGTGAATTATGAGTAGTCTGTGCACAATTCAGCCAATTCGGAGTAAGACACTCTTTCCAGCTTCAGAAAGTAATTTTTTTCCTAAATTACCTTAATCTACAAAGTACTGGGTTAACAGGGTCACACAGGGAGTTAGTGTAAGTCTTAGCATGAGACGCTCAACAGAGGCAGAAAGGGTTGGAAGACAATGGCTGCGCTATTGGCCCTACAGAGCACGAGCCCGCCACTTTTTCCATAACCCACAAGAGCTGATAACAGTTGAGACAAAAGACTTTGCTGCTCCTAAGTCTCAATATGCCTTCTGTGAATAATGTGGAATCTTGGACAGCATTTACAGTTCTTCCATATTGATGGGCAATACAGTATTCAAAGTATTCATTTTTCAAAGAGGTAGAAGTGTTAACACCCATGCCTACTTCTATTTTGCTTATCCATGTTAGCCCTGTAGTTTCAGCTTCTGTAGACAAAGCATTTGCTTCTTCTAATTCTAAACTGATAAATAATAGCCATGTTGTCAGTCTGTTGACTCACAGGGCAGGGCATTCCTATGGCTTCCACTGTTATTACATCTGTCTGGTAAAGAATGCTGTTATATCACTCATCACAAAACGTTTTTGCTAGTACCATCTTTCCCTCATTCTTTAACTATTCAAACATTTACCTAAGAACAGGCATTTTCCATGCTTGGCCAGCAACAGATTTGGATTTTGTTTTGTTTTATTTTGTTTGTTGGAAAAATAATTCCCAGGTTTTGTTTTTCAGAAATGCAGTTTGACTTCTTCCTCTGACGTTTTTTTCATCATGAGTAATTGCTATTCTTTATCTTGTCCCTATTTTCTCATCTTTAGATATGATAGAAAGAGACACTAGGTACAACTAGCAAACTAACTCTAAGACCACAAAAATCTACATCAAGAAGAATAGAGATAGATTGATTGAATCTTGACACTGGCCTTCTGAGAAGTGTCAATATTGGCTATTTCTACTATCCACATTGGCTAATGATAATAGTAATATACTCACAGATGTTAAGAGAGAAAAAAAATAATCATTTCTCAGCACTCTCAGAGAGAAAGAAATACCCAGCTTACTTAAACACTTCTCCATGTGTTTTTTTTTCTGATGCAACTGTCCCTATGGACCTAAAGAAAACTATAATGAGCCTAGCAAGACTGTCTGTGTTTACTCAGTCAAGAACTAAAGGAACTTTTGTTAGTTCATGTACATAAAGATGCATAAATTGTTTATTTTTAATTGAGATGCCTAGCTGAAATCACCAGGATGTATAGTCTAATGACATAGAGTGGTAAGATCTACTTTTAAGAGTGTTTTCCCCGTGTTTGAATTCACATGCTTTTCTGGGGTAAAATCAGCATGTACCTTCCCTCTTCACTCAAGACTGGCCTTAGTTCAGGTTTTCTGCGCACCCAGATTGTCAGCAGTAATGGCTGATTGCAACCATTAAAATACTAATATTGTTCATTAAGGAGTTTTTTTTCCACCACTCATTTTTGTCTTGTGTTTTCAAAAATTAAGGGAAATCAGACTTAATTGGAATGTCTGCAGCACTGAAAGAAAATGGAGAGTTCCCCTAGAAAGATTGTCTACTGCTGCAGATTTACACATTTATTTTGTTGAAAAGCATTTTATAAGCTCTGCAGAAGAATGAATAAAGGCATATTCAACAATAAAAAAGGCACTGAAAATGCAATGGATTGGTATGAAAGTTAATCTCCTCATGTTCTAAAGCATGATTTCCATTCAAAGCTGTGATGTCAGATATGTTTTCAGTTAAGAGAGCACACACACAGTACAATCACTTAATTTCATAAAAGCATTAAGATTCTTGGTGAAGAAAGGTGCTATTATAAATGCAATGCATTATTATAATTATTAATATGTTAACAACTGTAAGAATGACTTCAAAGGAAGTGAGCTATTTGTTCAAACAATATAATTTTATTATCAGTTCCTACCTATGTACATGTAAATGGGATTGAATCCAGTCCACAATAATGTCAACTGAATTTCATTTACAGTGCATTAAGCAGGAAAGAAAGATAATTTGGGAAGTGTGGAATGTTTGGACTTCTCTCACTTTGGCAAGACCCATTCCTGTATAATACATTCCTGGATTTCCCATTTCTGCAGTCAGCATCTATTTTTTTTCAGTGCCAGGAGATCAGTGTACTTCTTTCTTACAAAGCAAGGTTACATAATGCTCATAGCACATGTGAGCCAAGGGGAAAACCCCTCTATTCCACGTTCTACAATATTTTAAAGCCAGTATTGGCAACGTTTTTTTTTCTATTTGCTGCATGAGGTTAATTGTTTTTAAGTTGCTGCATGTGAAAAAATAAAAAGCAGCCTGGTGTTTTGAACAAGTGCATCTATCAATGTATTTGGGCCCTATACAGCCCATTTGGCTCTAAGCTTCCCCAGGTAAATGGGAATTTTACTGCTGTCTTTTTCCCTTGTCCCTCAGTTACATATTCTTGGCACAGTCTCTCTCCCAGAAGGATGAAAGAGCTCTGGTGCTGCTTTTTTATCATCACCCCCAGTGTTACCATCTGCTCTGCAGGATCTCCAGCCCAATGGATGCTCTGGATTTACAACAACTCCAGTCAGACTTCAGACTTGTTAACACATTTGCTCTTTAATAGCCCAAAAAGCTATGTGGCAGAGGGGTGGGTGGGGAGCACATCCTGAATGATATTGCAAAAGCCTTTATGGATTGCCTGATCCATTTTCCCTCACCAGCTGGGAGCACCCTCTGAGAACAATTCCTGCATTCCAGCTGCCTTGTTTGCATGTGGTAGGAGTGTTAGGTGTTGTGAGAGAGAAGGAAGTGGCAGCTGCAAACTGTTCAAGATTATCCAAGAACCTTCTTCCAGGCCAGAAAGCCAACCATATCCTGGGCTGCATCAAAAGGAGTGTGACCAGCAGGTCGAGGGAGGTGATCCTGCCCCTCTACTCTGCTCTCGTGAGACCTCCCTTGGAGTATTGTGTGCAGTTCTGGTGTCCTCAACATAAAAAGGACATGGAAGTGTTAGAACAAGTGCAGAGGAGGGTGACGAGGATGATGAGGGGACTGGAGCACCTCCCGTATGAAGATAGGCTGAGAAAATAGGGGCTATTCAGCCTGCAGAAGAGAAGGCTGCGTGGAGACCTCATAGCAGCCTTCCAATACCTGAAGGGGGCCTATAGGGATGCTGGGGAGGGACTCTTCATTAGGGACTGTAGTGAGAGGACAAGGGGTAACGGGTTCAAACTTCAACAGGGAAGTTTAGATTGGATCTGAGGAAGAAATTCTTTACTGTAAGGGTGGTGAGGCCCTGGAATGGGTTGCCCAGGGAAGTTGTGAATGCTTCATCCCTGGCGGCATTCAAGGTGGGGTTGGACATAGCCTTGGATGGCAGGGTTTAGTGGGAGGTGTCCCTGCCCATGGCAGGGGGGTTGGAACTCGATGATCTTAAGGTCCTTTCCAGCCCTGACTATTCTATGATTCAATGATTCTATGATTGATTTCTGGCAGCTCCAGGTGCAAGGAATAAAAGCCATTTCCTGTAGCTTCGACTTTCTGTCAGTCCTGTAGGCTGTCTCTTCTCCTCACCAAATTACTTCTGGATGCCAGCTTCACAGTATGCACCCACATGCAGACACACACACCCTTGTTGGTTTTTTTTGTACTCTCTATGTCCCCCAGCTTAGGTGCCTGCATTTAGAAATTGCTGCTGAACAGCAGAAGCCACAGGTATAGACCTGCTATCTGTAACACTGGCTCACATCTTGTGGTACTCCTGGCCACTGGGAAACTGGAGAGATTGCCCCTTCCTAAACTGGTGTCCTCTTCCCTAGGGGGGTGTGGGGACAGGCAACATGAAGAGGGAGGTGTAGGAAGGAGTGGAAAGGGAGAAAGTCCTTACTCCATTTGGGAAGGCCTATGTGTGGTGAGATGCTGTGGGACTTGTGTGGCCCTGGTCTGCAGGGGTCATCAAAGTCTGGCTTCGTGGGGAGCTAGAGGGTGTGCCTCTCCCCTGCAGCATGTACAGGTTCTTCTGCCTGCAGCTCATCTCTGAATCACTGCTTCACTGCCCTCCAAATAAATTTTATTTGACCTTAGTTGAATTTGTTGTCAGAAACAGGCTTCTGCATGGCCAAAATTTATTTCCTCTTGTCCCATTTGCTATGCTCAGACATCCAGTATTACAAGACCTCACACACATCGCGTGGTTTTTGTTCTGATTTGAGAAAATTCCACTGCTCCTAGCCATTTTCAAGAAAGAAAATGAAAACTGGTTACCATTAAATTTTAGTCATTGTTTAGTCTGTTCTTGGACCAGTCTCTAATTGAATATTCTTTATGCAGGTCCCTTGAAACCAGAGTTGTAGCTGCCACTCCTTTGCTGCTTAATGCAAAAAGCAGGAGGTAGTAGGAGGAGGTAGAGACAGTTTTATGACATAAAAAAAACCCAAAATAAAAAAAACAATCATGTTACATTTACAGAGGCATTTGTTTTTTAAAGGGTCACAGCATCCAGTTCTGTAACTTCAGAACACACACAGTGGCAGGAAGTTGATTACATTTTTGCTGATACCATATCAGAAGTATTGAGTGTTTCATGGACCATGTCTGTCCTAATAATGAAAAACCTTTAGTTTATCATCCTATTGCCTTGATAGGTCCTAAAGCTGTATATATTTCCGGAAAAAAGGACATTTTTCCTTTAAAAAGTTAATTACTGAGATTCTAGCCCATGCCATCTTGACTGAAGTATGTTCGAGTCATGGAGGGTTGGTCTTAAACAAATATTCCAACTAATTTATTACGTCAAAGTCGTGTTCACTCTATTGTGTCTAATGCCAAAGGTATTGAGGAAATTCCAGTAAGATCATTTTCCAGTCTCCCTGTGTTCATTGCCAAGATCAGCATCAGCAGATCTGATCAACAGAGTTGCTATTGGTCTGTAGCATTCTTCTCAAATTAAAACCAGAGCAAAAAGAGCACAGTCACTGAAATATAAATGGAGGAAGAAAAACAAAAAGCTTAAAACATCAGCATTTTGGTCTGCAGTTGAAAAAGACAAGACTTCATGTGGAGTCAGTGGAACTTAGGCCTGAATTGAAACAGATGTTAAAATTTGCTTCTTGAGTGAAGGCCCTGCCCTGGTTGGAACCTGCCCCTCATTGGTGTAAATAGGCCAATTCAAGGATGTTCAAAACAATGCCGTAAGTGAAAGGCTCTTCAGGATGCAGTGTGCTTTCCAATGCATTTCATACACTGTTACCATTATATGATGTGGGACCCACTATAGCCCCAGCCAATCCAATTGCTGTTCTCCAGTAGCCATTCCTGCTGTTGCTTTGGTCACTTCAATTTTGCAGTAGAATAAGGAGGCCAAACTGAGATAGATAATCTTCCTTTGTATCAGCTGGGATTTCTTTCTAGGAAAATGAAGGAGAAGATTTAAAACTTGTGAAGTTCTAAGTGAGAGTAATTAGAATAACTTTCACTAAACACCATCTTCAGTTACTAAATAAACAGAGGCCCTATGTGTACACACACTGTTTCCTATGCCCAAAGCTAGAACCTGTTCTCTCCCTCAAGCAAACCAGAAAGACTTCAGGTATTTTTCAAACCAGATCTCAGAACCAAAACCAGTGAAACTTCAAGGTGGTCAGATTCTGCATTTTGATTTTCCATATGGGACCTTTCCCTATCTCAGAGCTCTTCTAAAAAAGAAAATAGAAGGATGTGGCTTTGCATTGCAGAGGCTAACCTCCTTTTGAATTGCCTTTTCCATTGCTTATCTTCATTCATCTACTCATTCTTTCCTATAACATGTGCTTGTGATGCAATTGTAATAACAGCACATGGCCTCACAGCCCACGCTCCCAGCAGCAGTGTTATAGCCCCAAGATTACTGTATTTGTAGAGCTGGAAGAGTTAATGAAGAGTAAATGGTAACAGGCAACTTGAGGGAGAGATATTAAGAATTGAGGTATTGTTTTCTGGATTAATGGTTTGTACACAGAGAGGAAAATCAAAACTTTTCCTGTTATAGGCAGTTAGGATTGGTAGAGTCTGGTCACACCTTTAGAAAAAAAAGTCCTAGCAATTTACTCCAAACAATTCCAGGTAAACTGAAACTTTCCAGGTTGTTGTCTTCCTCCTGGTATATCATTCGTTAAAGATTCAACACTTGTGTTCAGAGCTGTAGTATTTATCACATCTGAGAAGGGAGTTGTAGCAATGGGAAGGGAGAAGTGTGTTGAATGCATATATGTAAGCCTGAGATTTCCTGCTTGGCTAACCATGGCTGTATACTATACTGCAGATGATGGAAAACCATGCTGTGTCATAGCCCTGTGAAACAAGAGCCATCACAGAGTCATAGAATGGTTTGGGTTGGAGAGAACCTTAAAATCATCTAGTTCCAACCGCCCTGCCATGGTGGGACACCTCACACTAGGCATGAAAGAAATTCTTAGCAGCTGAGCTGTCAGGACAGTTACAGACCTTAGGGGTGCTTCCTTAGTTCAATGGGACATCACATCATTATCCAACTGTCAGGTTAATCAGATTTTGGTTCCTATGATTCTCTTTAAATTTTAATATATATAGAATAGGTCAGTCCCTGAATACCCTAAATATCTGCTTGTACTATATGACCTAATTACATCTGTTTAAATGCATTAGTGAGTTAAAACTCACCACATCAATACTCCACCAAGGCAGTTCAGCCAATCAGAGATACACCTCTCCACTGACTCAGTTTCTAATTTAAGTAAAGTACCTCAGTTAAGTGTCCACAGCAGACTGAGTGTATGTAGGGCCCTCATATTTTATTGGCAGGTAAGCTTTTGGCATCCATTAAAACTAGAATTTGCTGTGAGTAACCATTTTAGATACTTAGCAGGGTTCCAGCCTTGATTTAATGACCATGAAATGTTTCTTAGCCTCTCTACCTGTAGTGCGTCAAGTGGCTGTGGTCTGGTATGGAGAGAGATCCCATCAGCAACAGGCACCAGGTTTGACCTTCCATTCTTTATCCTGCAATTTGTTGTCCAGTTGCTTTACTACTCCTTCTATGTGTCCCTTGGAGGACCTAAATGCCTTCTAAACCCTCTTGTCCACAAAGATCACAGTCTGACCTGCATATACATTCAATCATACAGTAATAGACAGAAGAAATCCTGAGATGAAGATTGGAAAGACAGCATAAAAATGATAGTAACTCCATGATAAGGAAATTTTCCATAATTTTGGAAAAGAAGAAGAGTTCAGTTATGCTGTGAGCAAATTTCAAATTAAATATTACTTTCTGAAGTTCATGGATTACTGAGATTTCTGAAGGCAGTCACTGATTCAATCTCTTAGCCCTTATTTAAGCATCTGGGGATAGTGTCAGCATCCTGAATGAATCATCATATCTCAAGGGCAGAGAAGTCAAACGAAAGATCCTCACTGATTACAGATGGGTTTGGATCCCGTCTGTCATCTTCATTTCACTGCCTCTGGTGATGAGCTGACACAAAAGGAAAGCACTCCAAAATAGGGTTGTAGCTACATGTAATACAGGGTGCCAGGAGGGAAGCCCTGTGCAGGGGATACAGGAAATCAAAGGACCTCCTTCAGCAGGAATAACTCAGCAACAGAGTCACTAGTCAGCATGAAAAAGGTCTTGTGCCTCTATATCTGTACTTAATATCCACTGCTGGTTAACAGTGGTAAAAGCTGTAAAAATGTAGGAACTTTCTACAACATAGCTGAAATGAATTACCAAGAGTATTTATTTTTGCAAAATGTCAGGGGTCTCCATCTTTACTAGCATCAGTTCATCCAGCTTCTTTGTATCCCATGAAGAACTTTCCATTGTGAATTTCCCTCCCAGCTCTCTCTCTTCATCCATTCATCACAGCAAGCTTACACTTACCAGGTTACTTTATTGGTGTATCAGGACCCTGAGGATCATCATACTATATTTCATCCTACTCTATGAAGTGTCATTTAATGAAGTCTGATATTTCTTCAAAATACAGGACCCACTCATTAAATTCAGGTGTTGGATTTTTATCCTGCTTCTGGCCTCTGTTTAGTAACCTTCCAAAAATAGACTTTACATAAAATAGCAGGGGCAATCAATATTATAAGACGCAGAAAAATAAAACCATTCTTTTTGTATTAAGTTTTCCTATTAACTCTGGGAAATAACAGTATAGGGTACTGTTAAACTGTTTGACTTCTAAAACAATATTATTAACTCGCTATCTTTACATGGTAAGATTGTGTTGTTTTTCAGCTACAGTTTCAGAAGAACGCTTCTCTGACTTTGTTTCTTAGACTAAAACTGTCCTGATTAAGAAAATATTCATGTAGTTTTACACGATCACCAAATGGTTTTGTAAAGCTAAATGTGCATTGATGAATGTTAATCACTTCCCTTTGTGGGGAGAAGTCATAGGTAAATAAAACGGAATAGTTAGATAACATTTCCACAGTAATGAAACACTTGTTGTATGGTTGTATAATGTACTTAGACCAGAAAATTTCTTTTTTTGGGACACTGTTGCCTGTTTAAAACCGAACTTGTTCAAGTCTATTCTGAACAGCCTGCTGTGACTGACTGGATGAAGCAGAGCCAGAGGTATCTCCGAAGAGATGATCTGGGTTGCTCAGTTTAGATCCAAACATTTCTTGAAACTGGTCAGGGAGGTGGAGGTTTAATAAGGTTTGCCACACAAGTTTGAGTCCCTTCCCTATCCTACCTACCCTAATCCTCATTGAGATACACCCTTCTTATCCCACATCCTACATTTACATAGGGATTGGTAAGGAACCAGTAAGAAGGATAAGTTACTGAGCTGTAAGTACCGGGTTTCTCTTAGCAGTGAATTGCTGCGACAGATGACATGTACTCCTCTCATGAGGTGAAGGGAAGACCATTTATTGAGATACAGCTTGAGTGTTATAGCCCCTGCCCCAGGCCCACAATGTGCAGCGCAGCAATTTTCACTTCCCTTATTTCTATATAAAATATCGATCGCAAGATTATGACATTATTCCTTTTTTCATTACACGGGCTTATCTCATGTTAATCTTATGATCACATTATTGCAAGCACAGCATCTTATGATCATATTATTGCAAACACGGCATCTTCATAGTCACATTATTGCAAGCACAGTGTCTACACATTCCATTTTTGCTCAGAGCCAGTTCCTTATCTTTAGTCCTGGTTCCTTTCCTCTTCTTTATTTTTCTCTCTCCCAAGGCCTGCGTCCAACCATCTGTATGAAGTCCCAACCACTTCTTGTGGTGGAGACTAAGCTGCATCCATCCTCCACAGTGAGTGTCCCTGCACAGAAAAATTTCCCTAGCAGGAATCTCCTTAATTTTTAAGATTATGTTTGTGTTGCCAATGGAGGAGCACAGCAACATTCAGTGGATGGACATTCAAGTCCAGGACCCTTGCAGCAATGGATCAAGGTTGTAAATCCTACTGATACAAAAGGGATTAGAAAGGCTTGAGTAGCACCACCAAAGAGGAATATGGATTTCACTGTGGGACAGTTCTGGCAGGAATAAATCCTTGACTTCTACTGCAGGGATGACTTCAGAGTGTGCAGGCCTGGAGATGAATAAGAGTAGGGACAATGGTCAGCTGTTATATCAAAATCCATCAGACATGTCCCAGAAAAACAGAAGTGAAGGAAACGTGATCTACTGTAGGTTTGAGAGGTTGATCTTTTTTCCCCCCAGGGAACCCTTCTCCATAGCCTAGGTAGTTAAAATGCACAGCATGTTGTTTGCTTCATAGTGGCTTCTTACGTGACAGCTCTCATGCTTAAGGTACCATAAATCATACTCTTTTTTTTGGTCAGGATGCTTAGAAATCTGATACAAACAGGCTCCTGACAAAAATGTTACACCACTGGAATGGCCAGGAGTCACTGATTTTATATGTTTACAGCTTCTCTTCCGCATATTCAAAACAATCCACTTTACAGCTAAATGCAAATTGTCATGGGAGCCATTTCAAACTTTGGAAGCCAGTGATATCAATGGCTTAGCAGTGGCAGATTAGTTAGCTAAAGAGAAGTGAAGTGTTTATTCCTCTGACAATATTACTTATTTAATTCCAAATTATTTTTCCAAGTACTTATATGAAATCATTAACACAAAGGGTTAATTGCCCCTAACCTCAAACCAGCCTCAATTTTTGCTGGAGCTGTCATAGCACCACTACGGAGCAGGACCACAAAGAGATGGGCAAGGTAAAACAGCAAAACCCTGATCTCAGAGGATTCGAAAATTTTATCCAAAGGATCTCTCTTTTTCTGTATCTAGGAGGCAGGATCCTATTTTCTATTGAACTCAATAGCAAGTAGCAGTCCAAAAGAAAATAACCCCAAAATCTGCTGTAACTGCTGCTACACTAAGGCGATGCGAAATGAAGAGATTAATTTGGCCTCTTCAGGAGCCTGCTCAGTAAGGTTCCATGGGATACAGCCCTAGAGGGCAGGAGGGCCCAAGACTGTTGGTTGATATTCAAGGATCACCTGCTGCAAGCTCAGGAGCGGCGCATCCCAACTAGAAGGAAGTTCAACAGGAGGGCCAGGAGACCTCCTTGGATGGATAAGGACCTGCTGAGCAAAATTCGAAGGAAAAAAGAGGCTTATAAAAGGTGGAAGCAAGGTCAGGCGGCCTGGGGAGAATACAGGGATGTTGTCCGGGAAGCTAGGGACCAGGTTAGGAAAGCTAAGGCCCACTTAGAATTAAACTTGGCTAGGGATGTTAAGGATAACAGGAAGGGATTTTATAGGTACATTGCCGATAAGAGACAGGTTAGGGACACCGTGGGCCATCTCCAGAAGCTATCGTGAGAACTGGCTACCCTGGATTTGGAGAAGGCTGAGGTTCTTAATGACTCCTTTGCCTCAGTCTTTACGGGCAAATGCTCTGTCCACACCACCCAAGTCTTGGAAGGCAGACGTGGGGACGGTGAGGGTGGGGACCCTGGGCCCACTGTGGGGGAGGATCTTGTTCGGGACCACCTTAGGAACCTGAATGCATACAAGTCAATGGGACCGGATGAAATCCATCCGCGGGTCCTGAAGGAGCTGGCAAATGAAGTTGCTAAGCCACTGTCCATCATATTTGAAAAATCATGGCAGTCAGGTGAAGTTCCCAATGACTGGAAAAAGGGAAATATAACCCCCATTTTTAAGAAGGGAAAAATGGATGAGCCAGGGAATTACAGACCAGTCAGTCTCATCTCTGTGCCTGGCAAAATCTTGGAGCGGATTCTCCTGGAAGGCATGCTAAGGCACATGAAAACCAACAAGGTGCTTGGTGACAGCCAGCATGGCTTCACTAAGGGGAAATCCTGCCTGACCAATCTGGTGACCTTCTATGAAGGGGCTACGGAACTGATGGACAGGGGCAGAGCGGTTGATGTCATCTACCTGGACTTGTGTAAAGCCTTTGACACTGTCTCCCATGACATCCTTCTCTCTAAGTTGGAGAGACATCAATTTGATAGGTGGACCACTCGGTGGATAAAGAACTGGCTGGATGGCCGCACGCAAAGAGTAGTGCTCAGTGGCTCAGTGTCCAGCTGGAGACCGGTAATGAGTGGTGTCCCCCAGGGATCGGCCTTGGGACCGGTCTTGTTCAACATCTTTGTGGGTGACATGGACAGTGGGATTGAGTGCGCCCTCAGCAAGCTTGCTGGTGACACCAAGCTGTGTGGTTCGGTTGATACATTGGAGGGAAGGAATGCCATCCAGAGGGACCTTGACACGCTTGTGAGGTGGGCTGATGCCAACCTGATGAAGTTTAACCATGACAAGTGCAAGGTCCTCCACCTGGGTCGGAGCAATGCCAGCCACAGCTACAGGTTGGGCAGGGAAGAGATTCAGAGCAGCCCTGCAGAGAAGGACTTGGGGGTGTGGGCTGATGAAAAAATGAACATGAGCCGGCAGTGTGCACTTGCAGCCCAGAAAGCCAACCGTATTCTGGGCTGCATCAAAAGGAGTGTGACCAGCAGGTCGAGGGAGGTGATCCTGCCCCTCTACTCTGCTCTCGTGAGACCTCCCTTGGAGTATTGTGTGCAGTTCTGGTGTCCTCAACATAAAAAGGACATGGAAGTGTTAGAACAAGTCCAGTGGAGGGCCACGAAAATGATCAGGGGACTGGAGCACCTCTCGTATGAAGATAGGCTGAGAAAGTTGGGGCTGTTCAGCCTGGAGAAGAGAAGGCTGCGTGGAGACCTCATAGCAGCCTTCCAATACCTGAAGGGGGCCTATAGGGATGCTGGGGAGGGACTCTTCATGAGGGACTGTGGTGAGAGGACAAGGGGTAATGGGTTTAAACTTAAACAGGGGAAGTTTAGATTGGATCTGAGGAAGAAATTCTTTACTGTGAGGGTGGTGAGGCCCTGGAATGGGTTGCCCAGGGAAGTTGTGAATGCTTCATCCCTGGCGGCGTTCAAGGTGGGGTTGGACATAGCCTTGGATGGCATGGTTTAGTGGGAGGTGTCCCTGCCCATGGCAGGGGGGTTGGAACTTGATGATCTTGAGGTCCTTTCCAGCCCTTACTATTCTGTGATTCTGTGATTCTGTGATTCCACATGTGAAAGTCCTAGTCCTACAGATGCATGGAATTGAACATATCTTAACAGGTTAAATTTCAGTATGATCAGAGGTACTTCACAGATTTCAGTCAAAAACATAAAAGGGATGTTGATTTGCCTGCATTTATGCTAGGGTAGCTTACCTGAAAGCTTAGGCCACTCTGTATAAGGGTGTGTGTGTGTTTGGAGTGGAGGAGAACAGGACAGACAAAACCTAAGCAATAAACTGATGTTAAAGAGTTAGCAAAAAATTATGAAGACCTTAATCATGTAGGAAATACAGTATTCCCACTGGGGCTCTTGGAACCCTGAAAACTGTGTAAGAAGTTTTTTCTTTTGTTTCCAGTGGGAAAACAGAGATTGTTTTATTGCAGCAAACATAGGAAATTAATTTGGAACTAATAAGTAAGTTTCAGAGTCTATTTGATCATGGCACAACAAGATTACAAGCATAAAAAGATAGAGCATTTATAACATTACATGCCTATATGGTGCCTTATCAGATTATGTGAATAGCAAAGATCAGACAAGTGCCAGTTAAGAGTGTAATAAAGCCTATATAATATTAGGCTTTAGCAATGTTGACAATTGCAGGGAAGCAGAAGGTAGGCTGTCACATATCTTAATAAATCCCTTTTTAGTAAGCACTGTTTGCTTGTCATAAAATCAGATCACTAACACAGCTGTCTGTGCAGAAACGCAGGTTTAAATAAACAGAACTTGTATTTTCATTCTTCAGTTTTCATTTTCATTTCAGCCCCTCTTTTAGCAATTTGTCTTTTGTCAACACTTTCTGAATCATGAAAGTTCATAAGCAACACTGCTGACAAGCTTAGCTGCTAGGATTTCGATGCAAAATCTAAAGCAAGAGACCCAACATCCAGGTTGGTTTAAAATGAGTTCTTGGATGTGGTAAAAGGGGAAAAAAGTAATTTTTTTTTCTGAGATTGTTACAGTATTATAGTTTAAATTTCTTCAAATGCCCTCACATTTAAGCATAAAAAAATACATGTAGTCTATGTATTTCGAATTGATATTTTCCCATGGCATAAAGCATAATCAAAAATTAAAGCAAGTTAGAGTCACAAAAAGTGACTTTGAAGTGGTAATTTTTCCTTGCTGAAACAATTTTTTCTTGATTAAAAGTGTCATTTTCTTCAACATGGTCTTGCAAAATATTTTGTCATATTCTCCTTTTAGGCCAAAAATGTTTCAGTGGCGTTTTCACTAATATTTTTCAGATTAGCTCAGTTCATGACCCTTGAGTGGTTTTGCCTTTAGTATTTTAGACTGTTGCTTGATATTCAAGGATCACCTGCAGCAGGCTCAGGAGCGATGCATCCCAACTAGAAGGAAGTTTAGCAGGAGGGCCAGGAGACCTCCTTGGATGGATAAGGACCTGCTGAGCAAAATTCAAAGGAAAAAAGAGGCTTATAAAAGGTGGAAGCAAGGTCAGGCGACCTGGGAAGAATACAGGGATGCTGTCCGGGAAGCTAGGGACCAGGTTAGGAAAGCTAAGGCCCACTTAGAATTAAACTTGGCTAGGGATGTTAAGGATCACAGGAAGGGATTCTATAGGTACATTGCAAATAAAAGACAGGTTAGGGACAATGTGGGTCCTCTCCAGAAGCTATCAGGAGAACTGGCTACCCTGGACTTAGAGAAGCTGAGGTTCTTAATGACTTCTTTGCCTCAGTCTTCACCGGCAAATGCTCTGACCACACCACCCAAGTCTTGGAAGGCAGACGCAGGGACAGTGGGAACAAAGACCCTGGGCCCACTGTAGGAGAGGATCTGGTTCAAGACCACCTTAGGAACCTGAATGTATACAAGTCCATGGGACCGGATGATATCCATCCATGGGTCCTGAAGGAGCTGGCAAATGAAGTTGCTAAGCCACTGTCCATCATATTTGAAAAATCATGGCAGTCAGGTGAAGTTCCCGACGACTGGAAAAAGGGAAATATAACCCCCATTTTTAAGAAGGGGAAAATGGATGAGCTGGGGAATTACAGACCAGTCAGTCTCACCTCTGTGCCTGGCAAAATCTTGGAGCAGATTCTCCTGGAAGGCATGCTGAGGCACATGAAAACCAACAAGGTGCTTGGTGACAGCCAGCATGGCTCCACTAAGGGGAAATCCTGCCTGACCAATCTGGTGGCCTTCTATGAAGGGGCCACGGAACTGATGGGCAGGGATAGAGCAGTTGATGTCATCTACCTGGACTTATGTAAAGCCTTTGACACTGTCTCACATGACATCCTTCTCTCTAAGTTGGAGAGACATCAGTTTGATAGGTGGACCACTCGGTGGATAAAGAACTGGCTGGATGGCCACAAGCAAAGAGTAGTGCTCAGTGGCTCAATGTCCAGCTGGAGACCGGTAACGAGTGGTGTCTCCCAGGGATCAGCCTTGGGACCGGTCTTGTTCAACATCTTTGTGGGTGACATGGACAGTGGGATTGAGTGTGCCCTCAGCAAGCTTGCTGGTGACACCAAGCTGTGTGGTTCGGTTGATACATTGGAGGGAAGGAATGCCATCCAGAGGGACCTTGACACGCTTGTGAGGTGGGCTGATGCCAACCTGATGAAGTTTAACCATGACGAGTGCAAGGTCCTCCACCTGGGTCGGAGCAATGCCAGCCACAGCTACAGGTTGGGCAGGGAAGAGATTCAGAGCAGCCCTGCAGAGAAGGACTTGGGAGTGTTGGTCGATGAGAAACTGAACATGAGCCGGCAGTGTGCACTTGCAGCCCAGAAAGCCAACCGTATCCTGGGCTGCATCAAAAGGAGCATGACCAGCAGGTCGAGGGAGGTGATCCTGCCTCTCTACTCTGCTCTCGTGAGACCTCCCTTGGAGTATTGTGTGCAGTTCTGGTGTCCTCAACATAAAAAGGACATGGTACTGTTAGAACAAGTGCAGAGGAGGGCCACGAGGATGATCAGGGGACTGGAGCACCTCCCATATGAAGACAGGCTGAGAAAATTGGGGCTGTTCAGCCTGCAGAAGAGAAGGCTGTGTGGAGACCTCATAGCAGCCTTCTAATACCTGAAGGGGGCCTATAGGGATGCTGGGGAGGGACTCTTCATGAGGGACTGTAGTGAGAGGACAAGGGGTAATGGGTTCAAACTTAAATAGGGTAAGTTTAGATTGGATCTGAGGAAGAAATTCTTTACTGTGAGGGTGGTGAGGCCCTGGAATGGGTTGCCCAGGGAGGTTGTGAATGCTTCATCCCTGGCGGCGTTCAAGGTGGGGTTGGACATAGCCTTGGATGGCATGGTTTAGTGTGAGGTGTCCCGGCCCATGGCAGGGAAGTTGGAACTAGATGATCTTAAGGTCCTTTCCAACCCTAACTATTCTCTGATTCTATGATTTACACAGCAGTTTGGGTTAAAATGATAGCATACTACTACCATATACTACATTTGCTCCAAAATTTCACTACATCTTTTGAAATGGTAAATGGTAAATGGTAAAAAGTAGAAGTGCATTATGATTCCCAATTGAAAAATAGAATCATAGAGTGGCTAGAGTTGGAAAGGACCTTAAGATCATCTAGTTCCAACCCCCTGACATGGGCAGTGATGCCTCACACTAGACCATGTCACCCAAGACTCTGTCCAAAAATAAATGGTTTATACCTTAAAAATACATTCATTTAACTGAACATGATAACATCATCATTTATTCAACATTACTCATGGGGAACTAGTTCTATGATAGTCCACTGAAATGCTCTGATGTGCTTGAATCTAGTACAGGGTCCACCAGAATGAACAATAAAGCTTAATGCCTTCTGTAACTTTCCTTTGGCTAGAAGGAAGCTGCCTGATGTGTGGACATCATCTTTGAATGTATTTTCCAGAAAGTATTAACCTTTAAAGTTAATATTGGTATTGTGTGTTAATTTGTTTAAATCCTCTTATATGCATACAGTTGAATAGGCAACTTGGTTTAGGTTTATTCTATACACAATGAAGAGAATTAGAATGAGGAGTTTATGTAGGTCACTGTATAATCACTAAACAAGCACTATAGGGATTATACAGATTATATGGAAACCAGAGGACAAATCAGAAGATCTATATCAAGCACTGTGAATGTCTGCTGCAGCGTCTCATCAGAGAGCTAGCTCTTCAGACACTGGCTGCAAGAAGATAAGAAAGGGCTCGAGCCATAAAATAGGGCAGATCTGGATTTCAAATAATTTGGAAGTGGAAGAGTTTAGTTTCATTTAGCTTATTTCACTGACAGGGTCCATGAACAAAACCACTTGAACAGACAAAACCTATGCAGAGCCAAAAGTCAGATTCAAACACTCCTGGTTACAACATGGGTTAAGACAGAGTAAGAGAAGAAGCCAAATCGCCAGCTGCTGTCAACTGATGCAAATGTCATTACTCTGAAGATATGAGTGAAGTTTCTGTTTTTCAATCATTGTACAGAAAGAAAAAGAAATGTTTTACCCCATGTAGGTATTTTCTCACTGCACATAAAATGAGAAATTTCTTGGCTAGCTGATTCTGAACGGACAGAAACTACTGAAGCATAATGAAGTCTTAGGCAGTTATTTTTGAGTATCTTCTAATGCTATAAATGTAGATCATTCCTTGTCACACTAAAACATCATGTTCATAGCTTTACTATATAAGAAGAGATTGAGACAGCTCATTGTGTAAATTCTATGTTTATATGGAGAGAAAAAAAGATTTGTGCATAAATGCACTCACACATATACATATGTGAATATAAACATGGATGGCTTCATTTCTTTTCCCATGTCTTTCACTCAAACCTTCACTTCTCTAACCTGCTCAATCTTTCTCTTTTTCTATAGAACATGTGTATTATAGCATGTGATCTCTTTTTTCTTGAGTCTCTGCTGCTCAAAAGGAGTAAGGACTATGAAGTAGATTATTAAAATAAGTTAAAAGAGCTTAGAGTATTTAGCCAAAGATTTAAAGGTTTTTTAAGACATTTCTTTCTATACACATAGAAGGTTTGAATCTGAAGTGGGGAAACAATGTAAAGAGAATGATGCAAACTGGAAACTAACGTAGGCGAAATAGTAGACAGTGATTAAATTGGTCATGCCATTGAGAGTAGCAGATTTGGTTTTCCAAAAGACTTAAAAAAACAAATGATGAAGATGGAACTCTTCACTCTTGCAACAGAAGGGCTGAGATAAGTTTGGGGGAGAAATCCTGGAAACAGACTTCACAGTTGTAATTACCTGCCCCCCTCCTCCTCCACAATAGCTCCAGGGACAAAGAGGATGTTGAAGGACAGAGGAGGAAGCAATAATTTCCCCCATGTCCTTTCATGCATGATTTGGCTTCCTGGTGTGTTTCAGATTCTGAAGATTGTGTAGAGCTAAGAGGGTGCAGCAGGGCTCATGTGACATTCCCCTCCCATTGCACTCAGCTTCCATAACCTATTTGCACAGAGTTAAACCAGATCTTGAGAAGAGACGAATTCTTTTCTCACCGAAGTATATTGGAAGAGGTTGTTGGGTTTGGAGGGTTTCTTCTCTTTTTCTCTTCATGAGAGTTGATGCACACAGCTAAACATCTCATTTTCTTCTGTATCCTTTGCTCTGTTCCTCATTATAGGATGTCTTTAAATCTATAAGCTCTGGCTAGTCTGTTTTGTATATGCTTTTCTGATTTGTGACCTCCAGGTGAGTTTTCTCTAGGAAAGCAGTTTTTCAGAATTGTGCCTTGATGTGATCCATTCAGGAGGCAAGGCAAATAAAATACAGTAAGGAACATTTGAAATTTATGATATTTCCCTCATGCAGCAATAGTGACAAGCCGACACCAGAGGTCTTCTGCCTACACAGCACTCTTTATTTTATTGGCAGCTCCATGCTCTTTAGAGCTTTATCCAGCTATCACTGCGTTGAAAGGAAAGTTGAGATTTTCAGGCAGCCTCTCAACATCAGCTATGTTTCCTTTAAGATAGTCACGAGAGGACCCTGAGGCTTGTCATAAAATACTGAGTGATGCCAAGCCTGACTTTAAACATGTAGTTTCTCTGACATGGGGAAATTTTATGCAAGTGGAACCTACCCCCAGTTTTCTCAGCAGACTTCTAATAGGTTCACTGTGCCCTCACTTATTTGCCTTTTCTTGTGTATAACAGCATTACCTGTAGCAAACTTTCAGTCTCTACAAATCATTTGCTACATGTTCTTGGAAAGATATCAAATCCAGAAAGAAGTTTAACTAACCTTTGTGGTCAAGCTGATAAGGCACAAACTAATTTGCAGCAGTAATACTGGTTAAATACAGATGGTTAAGCCTGATGAGGATATGAGCTGTCAATATGTCCTTTAAGCTTTTACTTCCCTGTACGTATGATTTTGGCAATTTTCTTTTGTGATATCTTCCCTGATATGAAACTCTAGATAGACGCAAATTCCTGGGAGGTCTGTGGCGTGCAGTTTAAATCTCTGCAGATTTCTACCCAAGGAATGAGAAATTACCTGATGCATTTCTCCACCTTCATTTTGCTGTTTGAATGATAATGCTTCTGGCATACATGTATGTGTAAATCTTCTTGGGAATCAGTTTGGATGAAAGGTATTATCTCGATGTAAATTTTTACTTGTTAGAAATACCACTTCAAACTTTGTATTAGGAATTATACGAATAGGTGTTTGAAAAGTCTGGCTAATTCCCTTTGAAAAGCAGGGCTGTAAGGGTCCCCACACCCTACCTTAACTTTTTAAGGAAAGAGAAACATCATGAAAGAAACCGGTGGTTATCTTCATTCAAAGCCTATCACACTACCAAGGAGTTGCCACTGCCTTCATCAGCTTCTTTTACAACCTTAAATTTCCCATATACCTCCACTGCTTTCTCAAAAACACATTTTCCAGCAGTGCCAATCTCCACCAGCCCTAGTAGCTGCTACTCATTTTGCACTACTGAGAACAGGATGCTGCTGCATCTGCTACATGTTTGAAAAGACCCGACTTGTCCCAAACAGTTGAGTAATTTTTACTGTGTTAAGGATGTATACATTGATTTATAAACATAGGACTTGAAATAATCTGTGTGACAGAACTGGTCAGTCTTATTTTGGAAGTAGATGAGAGCCTGGCTTCAAAGCACACCCTACTGCAGCTGCCAAACAAGCTGTCTGTGCTGATGTTCATAGTTGCCTCATTTTGCCTTTTACCAGCTACCATCCACCCTCCCCCAATTACATCAGGTCCTGTATCCTGTGCTGAACCCATACAAACTACATATATTTCTTAAGTCATCATCAAGATTCCTGTTGAAGGCCAGATGATGCCAAAGGGGCGTCACCTTACCATGACCTCTCCATTCCTGTGAGGCACAGCTCTGCAGACACTTTCTTCTTCTCCATGCATCTCTCTAACACATGCAGAATGTGAGAGATGGTATGCTGACAGGTCAGAAGCCAGGGTCGAGGAATTGTGCAATTCCTGTCCATCGGCTTTCTGTATTAAGATCTGCACATGGGTAGACTCCAACCCTGCAGATACTGACTGGAAAGTCAACAGCAGCTGGGTCAGTCTGCTACGTGGAGGTGACCAGATCTTCCACCACCGTCAGTTTGCACTGCTGTTTGGGGTCAAGGAAAAAGCTTAGGGTTGAGATGAAAGGCAGATAGGCCCAAAGCCAACATTAAGGACAATGTAATTTTGCTCACAGCTACAGCTTTACAGCCATAGAAGAATTATGTAAAACCGTGTAAGAACACATGTACACAGATTCTTCACTGACTGCATTCATTAGGTTACCCCACTATTTGCAGTGGATAAGCTTTAGGCAAAGCAGCAAGCTGTTGGCTTCCTCTAGTAACATTTTCCCAAGTGGTAATCTCTACGGTTGACATAGCTAGCAAAAAAAATTGCTGGTCTTTCACTTCCCTTAACCCTGATAGTTTGTAATGCTAGACAGGATAAAAGTGAGCTAGAATGAGAATGAAAAGCACTGGAGTAAACATACGTGTACATACTCCCAGTAATAACACTATCTTATACTAATTCAAGGTCTTTCATCCTCTATGGCTTCACAAGCTGTTTTAAGAATATTGTGTGGATAGGTGATTTCAATTTATAGGCTATGCAGAACACAGAGAAATACTGCAGAATAGAGGATAATAGTACTATGTTTAGTTGAAAATATAAGACAAGTTTTCTATTCATAAAAATTCCTCCAAACTGGAATTAAGCCACCACGGGATTAATATCTTATCCTTTCCTGAATTTACCTTTGATCATCAATTTTTATCTGTATAATTGTTCTTTCAGCAAAGCATCATCCTATATTTATATGCACGATGGATGGGAAACTATGGTCTAATGCTGGGATAAAAGGTGAATGGGTCAACCACTGAATTGTTTATGCCACCGATCAAGGTTCTCTGAGAGGTGCTATTCAACTACAAAATAGCTGAGGTTATACTATCAGACTGTACCCAGCAAAAGCAAGTAGAGGAAAAAAGAGGGATCACAGATACCATGCATACTTACTGGGACTGAAAACTAAAGAAACAATATATCAGAAAAATTTGCTAAATTCAGATATGCAATTAGTCTCTGAGGTTACTTTTCTGAAAGTGTAATTACTTCTCATTTAGTAACACTTTTATTAAAACTTCGTGTCCTTCATGACACTGGGAAACTCATAAATGCATTCACAAAAAAAAAGATACCCAAAACAAAGCTTTTGTGGGCTGATCACAGCAATCAACATCTGAACTTAGGTGTTTGTTCTTGTAGTTTCTTTGAAAACCTTGTGTTTTTAACAGTTATTATCATAGTGGTTCTGCTCTAAAACACAGCCAGGTCAATTGGAGCCTTTCCATTGATTTTATTGGCATTTTTATCAAGATCACCACTTCTAAGATTTTGCTGTGTTTTCCACTGAAACAAATCAGAAAGTATGTGATTTTGTGTGTACATTACTGACTTTTCAAGGGATATGAGCCAATGGCCACTTCTGCCTTCCTTGACTAATTTCAGATAGTTTGAAAGTCACGACTCCTGGTATTTTTAACTATTCCTTTAGTAGAAAAAAAAACAAAACCCAAACAAACAGACACACAAAAAACACCCACAAACAAACAGCTATATGGCAACTTACTCTAAAGTTTGGAGTACTGCTCCAAATTGTTTAAGTATTACTGGTAAAGTGTACATGGGAATGTAGAGAACATCTTCAAGATATCAGGTATTACTATACTATCTTTAGTCATTAGACCTTTGAGACCTCCTGAAGAAAAAAGAGCAATATGGCCACAACTTACTTCTAAAGACCTTTCCCTAATCTCTACTACTGGCATTCATTTTGGCCAACACACAGTGCCATATAATCTCTACGGGTATTTACTTAGACCTTGCTGTCGGTTCACTGTTTTTACCTAGACAGCAGATTCATGGAAACATTCATGTATCGTAATCTAATCACAGATGAGATACTGAGAACAAGCTTTACGTGACTGTACAAGAGTGGCTTAACAGGTTTTGGTCCATGGTTTTGGTATACTTCTGAATGCTTCTGATTTACAGTGACATCCCATCAGATTTACATCTAGAAGGGCAATCTAATATTGATTTGGAAACTTTTTACAGCAACCAGTTCCTATTTTGCCACAGCAAATTCCTCCTATAATTGTTTTACTTATTTCTTTATGGTCACATGTAGTAAGTAGTGTTTTGAACAATTTGGAAGATCATCTATTTTTTGTGGGTTTTGTTTTGTTTGAATTTTGGTTTTTGTATGACTGTTAGTTTTTCTCAAATCAAAGTAACCTGTCAGTACATTAACTGGATAAAACCTCCTTTTAACTGTATTGAAGTGTAATCTCTAAAACTTTCAGGTGCCTGCCTGCTGTTGAGGGTGAGAAACAGCTTTACTTCCTCTTGTGAGACGTGCTCCAAAACCAGTTACATCTGATTTCAGTGAACTTATTGCACATTGCTTGCTTGTTGACCACTCATCTACTTATTAATAAATGCCTTTAATATGTTACTGAACCAAAAGGAATTAACAGGTGTTTTGTCTACATCCATACACAGATTGACCTGCTAGCTGTGCATCAGAAAGATGAAAAGGGGTACAAGCAGCCAATTTTTTGTTGAATTTAATGAATGCTGCAGTATCAGTTATGTTAGCCAATTTCAATGAATGCTTCTCAAGACCTAAGTGAAATTCAGGAGGCTGAAGTAAGTTTAGGGAAGGCTGATGCCCCAGAGAAATTATCAAGAGATTTGTTTGAGGAAATGGAAGTTTAAGTTCCTTTGGAGATAATCTCAAAAGTATGATAAAGATTTAATGCAACTAGCCGAAGATATAAGCAGAAGAAAGTATGTTCACAAACACTGAGGAATATTGGGTCTACCTCTTGGGAAAATGTATTTACTGTAGAATGTTAATCATCAAAAAAGAGAAATAAATTATCATCAGAACAAACTACATAATTGCATATAAATTATCTCCAGTTTGTTTCTTTAACTGCTCTGTCAGCTAATTACAATTTCTTGTATTATATAGAAGCAGGACAAAAATGTAACGAGACTGTGCAGTCTTTGATAAGGTCTACCAGTACTGCAGTCCTTACACAACCTCTTCCAGGAGCCCTGGGACCACAGCTTTTATGTTATCATAAAGTTTGTCCAGCTTGCATCAGTATATGTTATGAACCATATTGTGTGAATAGTACTATAACAGAGCCTGGTTTTGCCCAGACATTGCAAAGGGAGGCATAGGCATCCGATACAAGCGCTGCAGATATCCAACAGGGTATAAGATGAAGTAAACCTTTTTCTTTTTGTCTAATTAATTATATTCTAGAAATAGTAGTTTACTGATATGTCTATTATTGTTGTTACAGACCTACTGGGAGGTGCTCCTTTACGTCATTAACCTTCATTCAATATTGCTAACGTAAAAATATGCAATACAATGTAGTGAGGCTTGTTATGGTTACTAAAGATAAAGATCTACACATTCACCTGCCTTTTTTGAGGCAACTTTAGTCTGGTGGTTTTGTTCCTCCACACATGGGTACAGTATCTGTTGGTACTAGTGAGTCAATGGCGTAAATACTACACCAAAGGGAAAATTATCACTATATGTGACTATCTTTAAGTATCATGCACAGTCAGAGAAGGAAGGCAAAAGCTTAATTCTTCATCTACACTCCTAGTTCAATGAATCATCAGGTCTGAATCTGGCTGATCTGATTTGCAACGGCATGCAGTAATTTGTAAAGCCCCAGAATTATATCACTCAGGAAGAATTCTTGACAAACATCCGAAAGTCTGTAATGCACATATGACTTCATCACATAGAAGCTAAAACATGGATTACACAGATGATGGGATGCAGAACAAATGTTCAGGATTTTCTTGGAAAATATGAAATATGTTGCCCCAGTAAAAACGAAATATTATAGACACAGTAAAGATAAAAATCCAGTAACAGCTAAAGGGTTAGACAGTGAGGAGTGACTGCCCAAGTGAACTGCACTACAGCCTCTGCAAAATTCATTATTCATAAATCATATACCTTATTTATAAAACATCAGTTCATCTGACTAATGAGCAAGTTCATTTAAAGAAATATGCATCACTTCAATTAAGAAAACTAATGGACCATATTCTCCTGTGGTATGATTTGTCATTCCTGCACCAGTACAGCCTATAGTGCAATCACAATTATAACACTACAGAGGTATTACACTCTATTGCAAGTGGTTAATGCAGAAATTGACACTATGAACACGCTACATATATACCACCAAAATTATAGCCATGCTGCATTTTCTGTCCTTGTACAGGTGTATGACTTCTGTGTATAGACAATCTGAAGCAAAAGCAACCAATCAAAAACCACTGTCAGCTTGAAGAGATATATGTAAAATTTAGCAAAATAAGCAAGGTTATGAGGAAAGAACCAACATGCTGCATGAAATGTGGAACAAAAAGGCCTTGTTTCATGCAGATCTGCACTTCTGATGATTAATTCATGGCTTCCCTGATAGATAGCAATGGTCTTTCTTCTAATAAGGACATTTTTTTTTTGCTTGACCCCCTATATTCATGAAGCCTGCAAGACTCTAGGGCTTCTTGGATCACATACCTCTGTCAGATTTCACTGAAATCAGCCACTGACTTAAAGTGTTAACTGGGAACAGCAGACAAATAGACAGACAGACCCATGCTGCATCACTGAATGACCTTAACTCCCACATAAAAATCTGAAGCAAGAAGAAAATAGAAAGTTCTTATTCAACACAGTAGACAGATGAAAGCAGCATGGGTTTATACTCACTTAATGTACATTTGTCCAATATTCTGCTTTTCTGTTTCTTCTTCCGTTCCCAAGTCGAGTACATCAGAGAAAGGGTGCATCACAACCTGGGGTAGAAAAAGACCTTAAAGATGCACAAATGTCATTAGCACAGCTCATTCTCCAGAAAGGCTCTGTGGCTTTGAGGAATCTGTGTTTTCTGACAGGTCCTACAGCAGAGCCAAGAAAGGGGTAACCGTTGCTGAACAGTGAGGAGTAGTGCGGATGCACAGCTTTCTCAGCAACCCATCATGTAGAGCAGCAGGAGAGAGGAGCCTAGAGGTGGCTGAGGAGCAGTGAAGCAAGAAAGCAATGAAAGTTTTGTTGATTTGCCTGTCCAAGAAGGGGGCCCAAGCTTTCCTTACACACCATCTCTTCGTACATCCCTGGGCAATGAACTTCACTCACCTATGCAATGAGTCACTTTACCTGAAAATCACACAAGAGAGCTTCTCTCCAGGATCAATTGCCTTGTAGTACAAAGGAATGGTTAAAAAAGCGCTGCTGGAGAGAGAAGGAAACCTTTGAGTGAGACTCCCCAACAAGGGACGACCAGAGTCAGCCCTGTGCCACATGCTTTGCACACTACATGGGTGTCTCTCTTCCACATTCTCTTTGTTTCCGGACAGTATCTTGACTCATAGTGACAATGATCAACTGGCATATGCTGGAGCAAAATAAGTCTCCTGCAATGCAGCATTTCCCTTCCAGAAGCCCCTTCAGTCTTGTGTGACACAGAAACAAAACAGGCCTACCACTTCTTTCAGCCCATTCTTAACATCTTCAGTTCCTCATTCTCTTCCAAGATGTAGAAGGGACAGCACCTTCCACTTGGAGCCACAAGATGATGCCACTTTGTGTTCTGCCATCTGGGACTGTTTCAATAACAAATCAATTAGAAGTATTCAGGTTGTTTAAACCCCCACAATGTTACAAGCGTATCCTGACAACACTTCATATTTCTTTAGAATACAGTAGTAGAAAGTAGCCCTATGTATTCCATACCAGTTTTACAGCAAAAACTTGCAGCAGCTTTCCAGATGCTAAAGCTGCTCTTGCTGAATGAACTCTTTCAAATCCAAATGAGATATAAACCTGTAAGACCTTGACTAAGTCTTATATTCTTTCCATGAGCAATTGCCTCTGTATATTAGAACTTCCTGAGGAATGGGCTGCAATTGTTTTGAGTTAAGAACTATTAATGGCCAGCTTTAGGACAGAAGGGGTGGGAAAATTATTTTTAAAGTCTATTATCATTACCTTGATTTGGGGTTTTGACTTAGAAGAATTGCAGCAGTTCACAAGGATGAAGCTCTGCACAGGCACTGAGCCTTTTGACTAAGGACGTATTTATTGTTGAGGTGTTAGATTACAGTTAATAGAAAGAAAGGAATGAGCTTTTGTACTCCATGCAGAATAACCTTTCTGCTAAGACATAAACAAATCATTGTGCAATTGCCAAGTGTCTGTTATTGTTTTTCCTGTATCTGTGAGAACACTTTGAACATTACAAGCGGCCACTTGGCTGATGTTAAGAATGTATCCCACTGAAAACTGGTGGTCACTGCTGAAAGAACTAAGTTTTGCTTGGACTTCCATCCAGCAATAAATAAAACAAAAAATGACCACATGGACAGCATGGGACTATTCCTTGACGATCCAAGTCTAAAAATAACATCAAAAAAGGAGGTCGGCAGGGAAAGGATCAGAGTATAGACTAATTGAACATGAATGTACCAAGTACTCTATACAATAACTTACAATAATATTGTTCACAGCTTTACTACTTCACTGTGTCTACTTTTCAGCAAATATAATTTAACTCTGAGTATTTGCCTTCAGCCATCACCAGAACACAAATACTTCAAGTTAGTATCTATCTACTGTATATATCTAGTTACAGATTTAATACCTCCAAATACTGCAAAAAACCCCAATTCGTCATCAGTCTGATGACTACAACATAACTATTAATGCTGATAAAGAAGAAGATAAAATGTTTTACTAGACTGATCGAAAGAAAAAAAACAAAAGCATCCAAAAAAAAAAAAAAGAAAAAAAAAGAAAAAGAAATGCAATGGAAGTGCCAGCTCTTAAGCTATAACACAGTGTTTTAAAAATACTAGCCTGTTCCCAGAATACCACAGTTACTCAGGAATGCCATTTTCACTGAGCATCTTATGGGCTTCTGAATGTGGAGCTGTTAGAAGCAGGGCTTCCCAAGCCAGTTCTCTGGCACTGATGGATCTTTCCAAAGGGTTTCAGGTTTACATGAAAACAATACACTATACTACTAATCCTAAAATGGTCCAGAGTTTATTTTTTGATTGGAATTCTTGATCATGAGCTTGTAAAAAAACAGACTTAAGAGGTACTTATTAAACTTTGCAAGTTAAACATTTTACCTGCACACACACGCAGTAACAGTGGTCATGAAAGCCCACAAAAGTATCTCTTAAGGTGCATATTAGGGGTCTCAGTGTCAATACACAGTGAATATTGGGAGTATCAGGAATACTTGTCTTAAAAAATATCAGAGGTTACCAATATGAAAAAGTAGAGTAAAAGCTACGCATTGAAATAAGACTTTCAAACTAATCAAACTATTTAAAGTCAGTGATATAGAAATACATGTATACATTGTTAAATAATGACAGGTTAGGGTATTTTAAAATCAGTATCATGTTTCAGTAAAATCACAATATTTATTACAATATAATATGAATTATTTTAAGCAGTACTAATACTCGAGAAACTTTCAGTAATCACAGAATCACAGAATAGTAAGGGCTGGAAAGGACCTCAAGATCATCGAGTTCCAACCCCCCCGCCATCACAACCTTTTTTATTCTAATACAAAGTTTTTTGCTTAAGAGAAACAAGAATAGCAGATTTTGGAAAGGAAGAGTTATTTGATTGGTTGTTCTCATAGAGCTTGCATTTGTTTAGTATTTTATACCCCTTATTTTATTGGTTAACATTCAAATTACATCACTTTTATTTTATTAATATCATTAGAATCACAATGTCAAATATTAACTTTGTAAATCTCTCAAAAAATACTGCTGGACTTAAAAGCATATTAGATGCTAAAATATCTTTACTGTGTAATTCATAAAGATTTCAATCTTACCACATGAATGCACTGCAAGATTAATTGCTTCTATTATTCCTTGAAAAGGAGCCATGTGACTGTTCATGTATTAAGGTAAACCATAATATTCTTATTTTACTCTCATATTCAATGCTCATACCTTCTTTTGTCTGTCTGAGCAATTGTGCAACTTTTAGCAAGGCCTCTCACTGGTTTCTGTTTGCACAGCTCTATGGCCATTTGAGTTAGAAGCTTTAATGTAGTGAATAAATACCTCTAAATGGCCAGCTGACTGCCTTTTACATTCACATACTGATGTATTAAAAAGCCTGACACATGCTACTAATTTCAGCTCTCATTTTGTTTGTGCAAGTCTTCAACATCACATCAGACTTTGTTGTCCACTGTGTTAGAATTGCCAATGGGAACCAAAAGAGGCCTTATTGGGCTCTTCTATCACATGAAAAACTGGTTTAGTTCTGATTTGGAGGGATGTGTGAGTGCACAGTAACTGGATAGAAACATGGTGTGACCACACTGCAGAAGGCCCTTTTCACTTAACTTCAAGAATTTGAAGTTTAGGCACGTAAGACCACATAAACACCTTATTTCCCCTATCCTAGCCACCCCAAAAGAGAGGAATCATCTTCTAGAGCTACCCATCTCTTCAGATGGCTCAGGTTAAGTGAAAGTAGTCCCGCTTAATATGACAGCATATATCCTTAGAGGTTTTAGCTTACGTAAAAAATAGAGATACTTTTATAAATCAGCTGCAACAGTACAGGCTAATTTAGATTCATTTTACCTAGGTTTTGTGGTATGTCTGCACTTTACTGCCGTTGGAGTGACAGCAGAGTAGACATGCTTTTAGGAAACCGTATGTCAGCTTGTTTGGTGATTGATGCAAGGCACTGAGAGCCCTGAAGCCTCGACAGAGAATGCGCTGAGTGTAGGCTAGGTACCACTGGGTGTACACTGTCTAGTATTACCTGAATGCACTACTTGTTTTGTAATGTATAACACTCTTTTGAAGTAATTTGAACAAGTGAAAATAAAGCCATGAAACAAACTAGACACTGTGTAATGAAAATTTATCACATTCAAGGTTATTTCTGAAATTCTCAGATGTCTCATTTAAAAAAAAAGCAACATCTGGTTTCTACACATCAGCAAGATTTTCTTAAATAAATGGTACAGTTTAAAAGGCAGCACAAAAACTTGAAGGCACAGTTTCCCTTCTTCAGGCACTATGTAGAAAGAATTAGAAACTATCCATGTTTATCTGGTGTTTATCTCAAACATGGGTGAGCTACCAAAAATAAAAAGAAGCTATTTGTAGAGAACAAATACCTGTTTCCTTATCTACTTTTTCTTCAGGCCACTGAACCTTAACTGGCAAACAAAAATGGTTTTGTGGCTCTGTGGCTTATCAGTCTTCATCAGAAACATTTATTTACAAGCAGTTTCTTGAAGCTATACGGTGAATTCAAGTGTTTTATAAGCTAAGAGTCAGCACTTAGGCAAACTGATAAAACACCATTTACGTGAACAGTAGCACATCTATGCTTTTGACCCAACATGTTTACTTACAGCTGGAGTATTAGCCTCAATTCAGATTTTGTTACACTACAATAGCAGAATTATTTCTGAGATTGAAAAAGCTAGCTTAGTCCAGCCGCAGGGTAAAATATTAGATTCATTAGAAGCACATACGGAGATTCATACACAGCATGATGTGTCTCTAGCCTTCCTCACACATCACCCTGAACTCCACCAGAATTACCAAGCCTTGCTGCAAGCTCATCACCCTCTGTATCTGCAGTGCCCATTTGAATATACTCCAAATTGATGTATTTTCCTCTCTTTGCAATATTACTGAGGATTTTTTTCGTAGCTCAGCTATGTGGCAGCTACATCCACATCAATAGCAGTAAACAAAGCTGTTTGCTCACCCCACAGCCCCTAACCCCATGCACGAGGTGACCAGGTCTCTTTGGCTTGTACACAGGTAATGCAGATACTGCTACACAAACCTTCAGGCTCCGTTGCCCAAGAAGTAGGAGTAAATTCTTCTTACTATATACTAGTGAGCTATTCCTTTTCACTGACTGTTGTGAGGTTTCTTGCACTTTCTTTGGAAGGCGCTACTTAGTCAATCATTTCCAAAGGCGACTTACAGGATTTGCAGACTTGGCTGCTGGAATTATTCTAATGCAGCTCTGTAAAAGTATGCTCGGTGTTTTCCTATTTTAACTGCTTTGAAACAATTCCCAAGAAATCACAGAAGGGCTTCTTGGACTGCCAGCACTTGAGAACACTGTACATGTAGTCTGCCAGGACCAATTCCTCTCATTCAAAGAGGAAGGACTATTTTATACCCTGAGGAAATGAACAGTGCAGGGAGGGAAAAAAGTCCTGGGAGGCCAGGACGTAGGTAGGAGAGAGGAGTTTCCAGCCTGTGGAGGACAGAATGCTTGTGAAGGAGGATATCTCCTTCTGTGAGCGCTGAAAACTACTTAGGATTCAGATTAGAGTTCCTTTCTCCTTGAAACACTAACAGTTCTCCTTAAATCTGAGCAATGTCTAATTTAGAGTTCTAAAAGATAAAAATATTCTCTTCCATAATTTATTGCCTTAAAAATATGCAGATCAAAGCACATAGACTGAAATAAAAATAGTATGGAAACTGATATCCCCTGGAAGTTTTGCCTGTGTGCACAGTTTGTTACACAGATCCAAATCTATCAAGACATAGAGATTTTAAAAATATTACTAAGAAAATGAAAAACCAGCTTGAAAAATCTAATCTAACAAGAAAGCCCAGTCTTTTCAAATCTTTATGATTTTTGTTTGCTTTTTTTGGGTTTTGGCTTGTAGGGCTTTTTTTTCAGTAGAAAACCTAATTCATGTTTCTCCTTTTTTCCCTATATTTACCTCAAACCCCACCTCCCTGCTGTTTCTTGGGGAATGCTTGTTCTGCCCATCCAGACACAGTAAAGCAGAATTTTAACACTCTTTTCAGTCTGTCAGCACTACCTTGTCAGCACACCTGATCACAGAGGTAGATAGCAGACCTTCTCTTTAGTCAATACAATTTCTAAGGTGCATATAGTATGCAATAGAAACTATGCAAATTTTCATTTTACAGCCATGGCTGGAACTTACCTTAACAATCACACAAATAAAACTAGAACCAGGAAAGAAGTTGCACTTCCCTGTTACATAGTTTCTCCATCAGCAGTAAACCCTCACAAAATCTCTCAGTGGGGAGATAAACTTTGACATGAAGCATATCACCATGAAACATTAAAATTTAGAGATTTAATAGACCAGATCCTTCACTAGATAAGCTCAAGGTAAGCCTAGGGAAATTGCGGCTGGGATTGCTGACAACAATTGCAGATAGAGCCTGTTTAGGTGCCTCGTTCAGAGCATGCTCATATTTTCCTACTTTTTTTGACAGAAATGAGGTAGAGAAGACATATAAGCCAGGAAGGATCGCCAGGATTCCCATGCACCAAATAGTTTTATTTCATTGTGTCAGAAAAAATGGTCAAAGGACAAACTGGATTAGAGTTGTAGAGTTGCATCCACCTAGGCATGCTGGAGATTGACTCCTGTTTTACATATCTTTATGTTACTTGCATTTATTTCTCTCCTGTAATTTTTACAGTCTTTGTCCGTTGAACTTGTTTTCTGTTTGGTAGCTTGTAAGATGTGTTGCCTCCTTAGCTACACATAGATAAAATAAAAACTTGAGAGGAATAATATAAGTAAGGTTATCATTATTTCGTATGTGAATCAGAATTGCATGAAGTACAGGGGCAAGGAGGCATCTCTATGTTTAAGTCAATAAGGAAAATACAATCTCAGGCTTCATAACATTATGAAGAAAAATAGTATATTAATCACCTCCCCACTATCAGCAACAGACAGACATTATTTTATACCAAAATGAAACCCATTTCACTATTGCAGTTTCTAATTTTTTGATAAGCAGAAGGTCCTTTTCTGGAAAATCAGACTTCTAACTCACCCTTCTCAATCCCCTTTTCTGGAAAAAATCTTTCTCACAAAAGCCATAGTTTACAAAAAAAAAAAAAAAAAAAAAAAACAAAAAAAAAAAAACCAAACCGAATGCAAACCACGATATAAGGAAGAGGAAAGGAACCACAATAAGTCCTAAGTCCAGCTCTTGCAGGCTGCTCTTCCAGCCAAAGCCGTGCCAAGTGTGCATGCAGAGGGCCTCACTCTATGAAATGGCAAACTTCAGAATTTTGAAGCTGCTCTGGGAAGAGAAACCATTTGCTACAGGTTCTGGTCTCTTCTTCCAACTCAGATCAGTTTTGAAACAGCTTTCTTAATTTTTTAAGTTGCCTCTGAATTTGTCCCATCTGTCCTTAGTTACCTGGTCTCCAGCATGCTTTGCTCCTTACTTCTCCTAAGGCAGAAACAGCAACTCTTCTTTATTCCCCATCTACCCCTTCCCACCTTCTAATGCCACAGGCTGTCAGACCGTATTTTCCACTACTGTGCTAGCGCTCTTCTTTAAAAAGAAAATCAGGACACTAGATCTGGAAGTGGCTCCTGGATTACATCTTTAATAGGTTAACTGTAGGCTGAGAAGCAAACTGAAGGAAGTTGAAGCTGAACACACTGAAGTTGTGGAGTTAAAATATCCCTCCCCAGGCAAATGAAAACAAATAAGTTTTATTATTTCCTGTGTTGTATTTTTCAGAAGACTTTGTTGTTGTAACTGAAACACAACTAGAGACTTCCTTCTCAGCAGCTGAAGGACTTACTGAGGTGGCCCTTACAAATGCGTGTACCAGGAAATGAATCTGAATGCCCATGTCACACAAAGTCTACCGTAAAATCTACACTGCTGGTAACACAATCACCACCTCCCCTGCCTGCCCCAGGAGCATGACAAAGACCAGTAACTCTTGTGGTGTAATACAGTATGTCACATTACTTGACAAAGCCACTAGAAGGACTGAAGCTCACGTAGCACTTTGATAAATCATTTATGAACAGATTTTCTTTCACCTTTGCATGTACATTAAGAAGAGGAAAGGAAAAAATGTGGATGTCATGCCAGGAACAACACAAATGAAAGTACTGTTGCATGGATACCTAAAATCCCCCCAGCCTGCTTTCCCAGGAGCTATACGTGCATTTGAGAAGGTGTGTCTGTTTTTCCACCTAATACACTGACAGAGAAATGCCTACCCACTCTCCATCAAACATTTGACTGAATAAATAGTACCTCTTTAACTACAGGCATTCAAACATAATTTCCAGAGTGTAAAGTCATTTCCTGTGCACTATGGGGGTGACAGAGCAGTCCCTGTTTCCTGAAATGTTGGTCAATATGACTTAACTTTCAGGCAGCAGAATGTGAAAAGGGGGATATTTTTTGCACAGGGGTAGAGACTAGCAGAAAGTCACTTATGGGACTGGGCTTTGAGCATGTGACAAAGTCAAAATACTGTCTAGAAGATGTCTATGGCTAACATCAGCAATGAAGGGAGACCTCATTTTGCAGGAGACAAGAACCTTTGTGTACAGCACTGTGTCGTTCAGGTTTTTGTCTGCATGAATATCATCACAGATATGTTAATGACTTCACCTGGGGAAAGCTGCCTGGGAGATCAGAAGAGGCTGCAGAACCTGTATGCTGCTCACACACTTCCCCTTCTACCAGAAGTATCAAAACTTATCCAAGACCAAGCTTGCCTCCAAAGGCTCCAAGTCACTAAGACACTTCAGACCAGGTTTTCTGCACTTATCTGGGAGGAAGAGCAGCTGTGAAGCATTCGCTGTCTCAACACACATCTGTAAGAGGAAGCAGTGCTCACTCTCTCCCACAGACAGGCCTGAGGGAGCATACTCACATCTGAATTAGGTCTATATTGGTCTTCTTACTGCGGTTTGCAACCTCATAGTAGTGAACTGGTTTTGGCTCCTCAATTTTCACTTTGAAGGCCATGCTTGTGATTTTGTGCAAATGATTGCTTACTTGCTGCACAGAGAATCTGCTATGGTATTTCTGAGAGATTCACCTGTCAACACATGGCTTGAGAAACAAAAAATCTGCTCCTTCAGGGCAGATGCCACTATTCAGCTCTCAAGAACGCTCTGAATTTGACTGTACTTGGGTGTAAACAGTTTTCTGACTAAGGTGCGTAACAAAAACCAAATAGAAACAAAAGAAAATGACTCCACTGGGGAAATGGAGTGGTAAGACGCTATAGAAGGATGAAAGAAAAGATTTCAGGAGCATTTCTTTCCATAGCTATAGTGGTGAGTGACAGTGGAAAACAAGACAATAAGAAAGCAGACTTATTTCTGATAATGGCAATTTCTAATGCACTGTGTGGGTTGTAACCCTGCTCATGAACGCAGGAGGAGGAAGCTGGCTCTGAAACTCCTGTTGTTTGTTTTTTCTTGTGAGATTCCTCGAGTTTTGTAGCTCTTGAAATAACCTCCTAACTGATTTTAACGTTGTGATCCAAAGAGAAAACTACAGAAGAACTGACTGAATACCCCAGAAAGTTTTGAAAGTAAGAGTTAAGAATTAACAACAGTTTACCAAACAAAAGAAAAAACTGAAGTTCAGACTGAATTTATAAAGGAGGAATAGCAGTTCAATAAAAATACCAGGAACAAAGACCTGAAAGCAGTAAGATGAGTCACTGATAAGCAAGAATGTTATCCTGGTGTGCATAGATAGAACAACAAAGCACAAGAGCTTCAGACAGCCAGGACACTCTCAGTCTCAGAGAGAAGGAAGAGTGGGGAGGAAGGGCAGGAGATCTGAAAGTGTCTTCATGACTCATGACTGGAAAGTACACAATTGCATAGAAAAGTACATCTTTTTTTACAGCTAAAGGTCATTCATTTTTCTCAGAACAGTAGCGCACAATGAGGGACAACCATAGTGGATTAATTTATTTCCAGGGCAAAATCTCATGAATTCCACAAGAATCAGACCTAATAAAGACTAATATCCTAGAGGATACTGTCTTCTTGGTCCACTGAAACTCTGAGTTACACTAAATAGAATTCTAATTGAATTACACTAACAATATTCATCCAAGCTAAGGATGTGAGGAATGTGCCAGCTTTCAGTCAGTATTTACATTAACAGACAACACAAAATCCACCTGTCAGGTCAGACATTAAAGGTGTTGGGCAATGAAGCCTTGTTTCCAACATATAAGTATTTTGAATTTAAGCTCTCATAGAGTCATAGAATCATAGAATAGTTAGGATTGGAAAGGACCTTAAGATCATCTAGTTACAACCCCCCTGCCATGGGCAGGTACAGCTCCCACTAAACCATGTCACCCAAATCTCTGTCAAACCCAGCCTTGAACGCCACCAACAATGGAGCATTCATAACTTCCCTGGGCAGCCCATTCCAGGGCCTCACAACCCTTACAGTAAAGAGTTTCCTCCTTATATCCAATCTAAACTTACCCTGTTTAAGTTTGAACCCGTTACCCCTTGTCCTCTCACCACAGTCCCTAATGAAGAGACCCTCCAAGCATCCCTATAGGCCCCATACAGATACTGGAATGTTGCTATGAGGTCTCCACACAGCCTTCTCTTCTCCAGGCTGAACAGCCCCAACTTTCTCAGCCTATCTTCATATGGGAGGTGCTCCAGTCCCCTGATCGTCCTTGTGGCCCTCCTCTGCACTTGTTCCAACAGTTCCGTGCCCTTTTTATGTTGAGGGCACCAGAACTGTACACAATACTCCAAGTGAGGTCTCACAAGAGCAGAGTAGAGGGGCAGGATCACCTCCCTCGACCTGCTGGTTGTGCTGCTCTTGATGCAGCTCAGGATATGGTTGGCTTTCTGGGCTGCAAGTGCACACTGTCGGCTCATATTCATTTTCTCATCAACCAACACCCCCAAGTCCTTCTCCGCAGGACTGCTCTGAATCTCTTCTCTGCCCAACCTGTAGCTGTGCCTGAGATTGCTCCAACCCAGGTGTAGGACCTTGCACTCGGCATGGTTAAACTTCATCAGGTTGGCATCAGCCCCCCTCACAAGCATGTCTAGGTCCCTCTGGATGGCATTCCTTCCTTCCAACTTATCAACCGAACCACACAGCTTGGTGTCATCGGCAAACTTGCTGAGGGCGCCCTCAATCCCACTGTCCATGTCACCCACAAAGATGTTGAACAAGACCGGTCCCAGCACCTATCCCTGAGGGACACCTCTTGTTACTGGTCTCCAGCTGGACATTGAGCCATTGAGCACAACACTTTGCGTGCTGCCATCCAGCCAGTTCTTTATCCACTGAGTGGTCCACCTATCAAATTGATGTCTCTCCAATTTAGAGACAAGGATTCGTGTGGGACAGTGTCACATGCTTTGCACAAGTCCAGGTAGATGACATCAACTGCTCTACCCCTGTCCATCAGCTCCGTAGCCCCTTCATAGAAGGCCACCAAATTGGTCTAGTAGGATTTCTCCTTAGTGAAGCCATGCTGGCTGTCACCAAGCACCTTGTTGGTTTTCATGTGCCTCAGCATGCCTTCCAGGAGAATCCGCTCCAAGATTTTGCCAGGCACAGAGGTGAGACTGACTGGTCTGTAGTTCCCTGGGTCATCCATTTTTCCCTTCTTGAAAATGGGGGTTATATTTCCCTTTTTCCAGTTGTCGGGAACTTCACCTGACTGCCATGATTTTTCAAATATGATGGACAGTGGCTTAGCAACTTCATTTGCCAGCTCCTTCAGGACCTGCGGATATATTTCATCCAGTCCCATGGACTTTTATACATTCAGGTTCCTAAGGTGGTCTCGAACCAGATCCTCTCCTACAGTGGGCCCAGGGTCTTCATTCTCACTGTCCCTGCGTCTGCCTTCCAAGACTTGGGTGGTGTGGTCAGAGCATTTGCCGGTGAAGACTGAAGCAAAGAAGTCATTAAGAACCTCAGCCTTCTCCAAATCCAGGGTAGCCAGTTCTCCTGATGGCTTCTGGAGAGGGCCCACATTGTCCCTAACCTGTCTTTTATTTGCAATGTACCTATAGAATCCCTTCCTGTTATCCTTAACATCCCTAGCCAAGTTTAATTCTAAGTGGGCCTTAGCTTTCCTAACCTGGTCCCTAGCTTCCCGGACAACATCCCTGTATTCTTCCCAGGTCGCCTGACCTTGCTTCCACCTTTTATAAGCCTCTTCTTTGTTTTGAATTTTGCTCAGCAGGTCCTTATCCATCCAAGGAGGTCTCCTGGCCCTCCTGCAGCACTTCTTCTAGTAGGGATGTATCACTCCTGAGTTTGCAGCAGGTGATCCTTGTACACCAACCAACAGTCTTGGGCCCCCCTGCCCTCTAGGGCTGTATCCCATGGAACCTTACTGAGTAGGTTCCTGAAGAGTCCAAAGTCTGCTCTCTTGAAGTCCAGGGCAGTGAGCTTGCTGCACGCTCTTCTCACTGTCCTGAGGATCTCGTATTCAATCATCTCATGATCACTGCAATCAAGGCTGCCCTGGAGCGTCACATTCCCAACCAGCCCTTCCCTGTTGGTGAGGACGAGGTCAAGCATGGCACCTCTCCTTGTCGGCTCCTCTATTACTTGCAGAAGGAAGTTGTCTTCCACGCAATCGAGGAACCTTCTGGATTGCTGGTGCCTGGCCGTACCATCCCTCCAACAGATATCAGGGTGGTTGAAGTCTCCCATGAGAGCAAGGACCTGCGAGCGTGAGGCTGTTCCTATCTGTCTATAGAGCGCTTCATCCACTAAGTCCTCTTGGTGAGGCAGTCTGTAACAGATCCCCACAATAATGTCTCCCATCACTGTTCTCCCTTTAACCCTGACCCACAAACTCTCTGTCGACTGCTCACCTGTCCCCAGACAGAGTTCCATACTCTCCAGCCTATCCCGAACATAAATAGCAACTCCCCCTCCCCGCCTACCGGGTCTGTCTTTCCTAAAGAGCCTGTAACCTTCCATTCCAACACACCAGTCATAGGAGTCATCCCACCATGTTTCTGTGATGCCTTTTATATCATACCCCCATAGATGTGCACACCTCTCTAATTCCTCTTGTTTGTTACCCATGCTAGGGGCGTTTGTATAGAGGCATCTGAGCTGAGCTCCAATTTAAGCCAGCTCATTGGCTGGAGCCGCTGGAATATCTCCACATTACTCTGAACATTTGTTATAGGTGCTGCCAACTGACTGGGTGTGTTGGGATGGAATGATGCCCCCCTTCCCCAACACATCTAGTTTAAAGCTTTCTTGACCAGTCTGGCAAACCTTCTCCCAAATCCACTCTTCCCTTTCTTTGTCAGACCAGCTCCACCACCCCCCAGTAGACCTGGCCTACTAAATTGAGTCCCATGTTCAAGGTACGCAAACCCCTGACTATGGCACCACTCTTCTAACTATTTATTAACCTGGCCAATCCTCCTAGCCTTTTTAAGGTCCTGCCCTGCATCCTGGAGAATTGATGAAAAGACAATCTGAGCTCCACAGCCCCTAACCACCTCTCCCAGAGGTCTGTAGTCCTTTATGTTGTCCAGGCTACTGCTGTCTATATCAGTAGCACACCCATGGATCACTAGAAGTGGGTAATAGTCAGTGGGACTTGTTGATTCCCTGTGTGATAAGAGGCAAATTAATACTGAAGCTTCTTCTGCAGTGAAAGGTCTTGAAGTTTCTTTCTTTTACTTGGCTAACTAATTTCTCTAGCTTTACAGAAACTCAAGATATCTAGCCATCTGCAAAATGTGATTGCAACTGGCCAAAGGTCCAGAAAATGTTCTTGAGAATAGACATGTTTACACCAGGGAACACATTATTATTGTATAAAAATATTGCAAAAGAGATTTCTATTTTAAAATGGGCTCTTTTCTACTATCTCCCTATGGTTAAAGTTGGAGTGATTTGACTGACCAGGAATATTTCCTTTTTCTGACTTGGGCAAGTGCCCTTAGTAATGTAGATCACGTGTTTGTGCGTATTCACTACTGCTTCTGGAAAATACTGTTTCTGCAGTCAGAGGTTGGCTTGTGTTCAGCAAGGCCAGAAAACACTATCAATTTTTGGATGCTCACAGGGTCAAACATTTCCATAGCTGACATGTTACTGCAGAGGGGGCAAAAAACCCCAACTAAAAGCATTTTCAGCAGAAACAAAACTACAGGACAAGAATGTAGTGTGTATAATATATAAAGATCTCTAGAAGTTCTGGATCCCACCCTCTAATTTTGATTAAGCATTTCCTTACTGCTTAACTCCAGAGCCCATAACTATTATTTCAGTTCACTACGGTTCCCATTTGCTGCTTTCACTATAAATGTATGTCATCCCTTATTTGCTTGATAACAAAATCTTATTCTGACTCTTCCCCAATATTTGCTTCTTGCAAAATAGAAGCTCTTTGTCTTTGCAATATCCCTGGTTCAGTTTACACTGAACTCTGGGATCAGTTTATCACCCACAACTGATACCAAGTGAAAGGTATGCAATGGATGGATCATTTAACTTACTGTGCCGCCACCTGCTCTGGACATTTTGCCCAGGATAAATCAGGTAGTACATCTGCCAACAAGGGCCAATGACGACTTTTCAATACACTATTAAGCAGTTTGGGATCCATGCAGACTTGTGGTATAACTGAAGGATTTCTTACCACCACCAAACTATAAATTTATCAGCGTGACCATGCTATTTGGGGAAGTCTTCTTGTTCTTTACAGGTTTGCCAGTACATTCCTTCATGCCTTTGCTTGCATATATATGTGTATACATTTACTTGTATCTATTAGTTATGATAACGTATGATGTGACATGATTAGTATAATCTCAAAGGTGCCTGGTCCTAACTTCACCAGACTGTCTCCTTGCCATATGTCCTTGCATCCTGGTAAATTCTGGGCAGGGACTATCATTATGGTACTTGTGCCTTAGGTCTTATATTGATGTCCTGAGTTTGAATACAGCTTCTGTTGTATTGCTGCCTAGTAGTGGGTGGTACTCTCATCCAAAGGGGCAATGTGAGCTACCTCACCAGCTTTCAACTTCTTTTGCCCACTGTCCCAGAATGCTTTACTTTACATTGCCCCACCTATCCATGTACTGCCAGTACAGTTTATGTCTTACCAACTTCCTTGGATGCATTGGGCAGAGTGTTGCCCTCTGGTCGAGAGGGGGAGGGATCTTTCCCCTCTACTCAGGACTGGTGAGGCATTTCCAGAGTGCTGTGTGCAATTTTGGGCTCCCTATAAGACAGTTATGGAGTTATTGGTGCAAGCCCACCTAACAGCCACAGACATGATTAAGCCACTGAAGCACCTGTCATGTGAAGAGAGGCTGAGACAGCTGGGATTGGTTAGTCTGGAGAAAAGAAGGCTCATGAGGCCCCTTAGCCTTGTGTATAAATATCCGATGGTTTCTTTTCTTGCTGTTTTTTATGTTCCAGGAAGTTTCTAAACTGTTTATTGTAAAGTATGGCTAAGATATCTCAGAGGAGCACATATATCTTACACACGCCCTGTTTCACAATATTCTGTAAGCATCTTTTGTGATTCACACAGTTATTCACAAGCTTTAAGTTCTTATCTTTTCAGTAAACTATTTGTTAGACCATAGCACCCACACTCTTGGTGTAGGTCTCTGTTATACTTCTGGAGACCCCACAGGTGTTTCTTTGATCTGCACTTTAGCCAGCAATGGCAAATAGCTGTTTTGATCCAACCCTGTATGATCTACCTAGATTGTAGTTTCTATCTGACATCATGTTCTCAGCACTTCAACAGCTTTTCTAGGCATTCTCCTCCTTCAAAGCCTGCTGGTACTATCAGCTTTTCCACCCTCAGGCTCTCACATAAATTATTCTGAAGACTGATGTAAAATTATGCACTGTCCAAATATTTCACTGGGGCGTGACTGATATATAAACACAGAATATATAAAGGTTATTGTATAGCTGTGTATATTATTGTATATATTGTTATAACTGCTACTTGTCTGCTAGCAACTGCTTTTCTGATCAGCTGAGTCAACTAAGGGAGGTTTTGTGCAAGAAATAATGATTCTAGTGTCAGATGTCTGCAGGCACCTATTCCACCTAAGCATTGCTTGGGCAGTGTGACATATGCTTCAGGAGACCTGAAAATATGAAAGGTACCAGAGGTAAAAAAGGTGTCTCTGGTTTAGAAAAAGGACATGACCTAATCCATACTTAATCTGAGAATGGACGCAGGACTTTGATTGAAATAAGGAGGTCCTGGGAGGACTGAATTTTGATCCAAAAGTCTTTGCCTAAGAGAGTGGATGTTGTTTAGTAGCTTCTAAAATAGTTGTGAAAGGTCGCTATCAGAGAAAACACTCTCTGAACTGGGTCTAGGCTCATGAAGTAAAACTAGTTCTAGTAAAACTATCCTGACAGCAAAACCCAGCTCAGTAACAGAAAGGTTTTAAACAAATGGGCTTGACTCTTAAAAAAACAAAAAAAACCCAATAACAACAACAACAACAACAACAACAACAAAAGGAGCACAATGCTTTCTGGTTTGCCTCCATGTTATTAGATATGTTGTTACCCCACGCTCTGGTGGTCCACCAATGGCTTCCAGAACCACCTGCAGCGCCCAATTCCACCACTGGTTACTAAGTGATGGTTATCAAGGAGCAAAACCTCACTGCAATCTACCTCAGTATTATGAGAAGTTTTTCCTGTTTAAACTGAAACAGAAAAAAAGGCCATCTTAATAAAAGTTTAACACTGATCCCAAGGTTAGACATCCAAAGGGGAACAACAACAGGAGAACCACACTATGAAGCAAAGTACATGGCATTTTCCCTCTAGATGTTTCCACACTTGGAAGAGGGAACTTAAGCTGTAATAGTATGTCTTACAATATGCATCAAATTTTCCATTACTTTGTGATAGTGACGTATGAAACACGTTTACAGAGGGAAGGGTTGGCCATGTTGTGGGAATAACGAATATATTTAATGATCTACACTAGCTGATTACATAAACAAGGAAAATCTTTCTTCCAGTTCTGGATTTGAGATTTTCTTCTCAGATTTGATAGAAATGGTTGACATTTCTGGCCAGAGAATTTACAAGCCAGCATGTATGTGTGTGATCTTAAAACTCAGTTTTCTGCATTACTTTTCTCTATTTTTTCTTTTCCTTTTTGACTTCTAAAGATGGCAAAATTACAAAAGCCCTAAAAGGACACTCAAATGCAAAATGAAACTTCTGATAGTAAGTCTTTAGAAAACAGATCCCTACAAGCAGATGGGCCCCACCTTGCAGCAAATTGAACAAATAGAGAATAATTTATCTTTTGGTGCAGTAAGCATCATCTAAAAGTTTGCCAAAGGCTGGATAATTCCATAAAGCTGCTCAACAAGCCAGAAGTGATTAGAAATGAAAGTTCTGACAACACCACCCTGAGTACTCAGCTCTTAATCAGGTTATCACACAGCAGGGCTTTTCTTAATTGATACAGCCTTTTATCAAATGAGGGTGTTACCTCACTGGTGAGGTCATAAAATATGAGTCACACAGAGTCAATAGGATATCTATCACAAAGGCAATGCAATGCATTATAGAGTCTAAAGATATAGGTATTGTAAGTGCTGTTTACTTAAAAGCAACAAGTGAGTTCTTAGAGGTGAGCACCACTTTAACCTTCAAAAAAAATGCCGTTTTAACCTCATTTTAAGCTATGGCTACTGTTTGGGGTAATTCTGCAAATCATGATCTGCTATAGTTGCCCTGCCAATGCTGTGTGACATTTTGAACTCAGGGTCTAATTTCTGATAAGCAACTGTAGTTCCACTGATTTTCAATTGCCACATACCTGTGATTTTGATTTAGCTAAGCTGAATACATTCTTTGAACACTGAGTTTTGTGTCGTTAAACTGGCCACCAACTCTCCCTCATTAGGTAAAGAAAAATGAACATTATGAATAAAGTTCTTCACAGTTTGACCAAAATTTTGTCTTCAGAATTGATGCCAGTCAGCATTAGACTTCCTGTCTTCCAGATCGGTCTGTGATGACTTCTGGTTTCATACCTGAATGCTTGTATGACTTCTGGCAAGCTTTGGTTTTCTACAACTCTTAGGTACATAACTCTTTGATGTTGCACTCCTGCATGACAACAAGTGCCTTAGAATATAGTTAGCTTCTTTCTTTCAAGTGTAATGCTTTGTCTTACACCAGGAATGGTATTATACATTATGTCCAGTGGATAAATAACTTTGTTTTGTTACAAAGGAGCAACAGCAGCAGGGAAATACTTCCAGGCAGCAATGCAACTAGAATGACCAGAAGAACAGAAAGTATCAGCTGATACAGGAAACTAGCAAACCTTAAAGTTTAAACCAATTATGTTCATTATAAATTTGCAAGAAAAAAACCTCCCAGTGTACCCTACAAAATAACCTGAAGCTTCAGCTTCAAGTAAGGTGAAAAACTGCAAAAGACCATCCCGACACTACTAAAGCCAACAGGCTGCAAAGAAAACATTCACAATTAACATAAGTGCCTCAGATCTGTAATTGTATCATTAGAGAATTCTGGATGGAAAGACAAGGGCAAACAACCCATTCAATCTCCCTTTCACCTCCTCATTCCACAAGCTTGAATTCTCAGGTATTCTGAGCCATTTAAAGGACCACAGGACTTTTTCATTGGCACTATATTCAGGTAACTAAATCCTACTTATGTGGCCTGAGAAAGGCTGTCCAAAATCAGGCTGTGCCAGGGAGTCCCCAGTGCTCCCAGATGCAAAAAGATAACGAAGTATTGAGGGAGGAAGCGTTTGTTCTCATTCTTAAGTAACAACTCTTTACTAATGTATCAAGTACTTGTTTTGAGTGATAGAAGGTTCTGCACTAAGCCCTATTTAGAAAAGAGAGACGCACACGAATGTACAAAAATGTAAAAGAAAAATATGATATGATGCATTGTCTATAACTATAAAAATGGTGTATAATCTATTAAAGCTTAATCTCATCTGACCCACTGTCAACAGAGCCCATGGAAAATCCCAGCTCCCGTTTTCAAGCCTAAATTTGCAAGCCAAAGTTACTGATAGTCACAGGTACAGAGTAATCAAACAGATACATCAAGAGATAATTTCCTTTAGCTCGTTTTTCAAAGATTAAAAGGCAGCATTCCTGAAGAATGAAAGAGGCACTATCTTTTAATGGATCTATAACTTCATTTTTCACCAGCTTGTTGTATTTCCCTTATCCATGTTTATCTGCTTCCTTATGGAAAAAGAACTCCAAAACTCCATATAACCACTCTGTGACAGCGCCTTCTGATGTGATAACAAAGCAATGTACTTGCTCTTAGAACTGTAAAAACCTACTGTATCATCAGAAAAGCCAGTCACATAAAAGTAAGACAAGATTCCCATCTGTATGTGAAATGTAATGGTTTCTTCAGGATCAATCCAAGCAATTTTCTACCAAACTAGGCAGCTCCAGCTTTTAGAAACTTATCTGCATTTCAGTTAGGTCTTTAATCCTATGTTCACATATATCATCTTGGGTCAGTTGGGCGCTGGATCTAACTATAAACTCTTTTCATCACTAAAATAAAGCCTGAAATCCACTGCCAGGCATGAACATTTCAAGCACCTCAAGCTTGAAATCAACATGAAGTTGTAAAATGAGCACTGTCATTAAAGAAATAATTTTCTCTTGCTGTCTGGTCAGCTTGTATGTAAGTTAAAAAACTGAAGCTAAGACACCAAAGAAGTAACAGTAAATGACTGGGAATGAGAACTGCTTATTTGAAAACTGCTGTGTTATTGAGTTGGTATGTTTTACCACATTTGCAGCCACTGGGAAAAAATGCAGGTATGTGCACTGTAAAGCAAATTGGATCTTACAAAATATCTCCCGATTTGTTACCTCACATCTCATGCACTTCATAATGAAAACTACCCAACCTTTTTTGTGTAAAGCATTGTATGTTTCTTTACTAACAATGATTCAGAGCAACAAGATGTTGTAAGAATCTATAGGACCTCACTTTCATGTCACTTCAAATATTTGCTCATACTTCAACCAAAAAGAAACGGGCATTTCTAGGCAGACAGATACTGCAATAAACAGGACCATGTTTAATGGTTCAGTGTGTTTGTCACCTGGCTGAAATCCACCCATGGACTTAAAAAGCCCTTACTTGTAGTTCAGCTTAAAGACTGTCTCTGCAAGCCAACAAAGTTGGCAGGTGGGCAGTCTGCCAAAATATTCAATGCAGAACAGAAAAAAAAAATGTTCAAAATATATATTGGCAAGTCTAAGTATTCCACGTCTCTGGCGCCGTGATGCTGGGAAGTCAGATGTTAGTTCTTCCCTTACAAGAAATCCTAGTTTCTACATCATCATACTCCTTCTGGTTTCAATTCCTTGCTCACTTTGTGTTATGCCAGTTTATTTCCAGTCTCTTTTTGGAAACACACTAACTCCACCTAGGCTGAAACCTGGATTTGAGGGATACCTCCATTTGGAAACTTCCCTCCCAAGGCAGAATGGAGAAGCCCATGTTAGGAGCAGCTCCCTCTGACCTACAAGGTCCTTTAGCATTTAGTCCTGACCCAACCAGGTCTTAAATCAAATGTCCTAGTCCCAAGCCCCAAGGGTCCTCTAGACCCAAGGTTCACAACTCAAGTGTTCGACATCATGCTATAAGACACTCCCCTTCCTCTAATTGATTTGTGCACTTCAGACTGAAAAAGGCACAAACCAAACACAGAATACCTACGTTTTAGTGATACAGAAGCCCTACATAGCACCCAGAGGAAATCCATGTCAAGAGCTTTACAACATGACTGTGGCCAGTCTGCTCCAGAGGAAACCAGGCTTGGCAGTCAGAGGTTGTCTGGATATCTTTAGTTTTGAAGGCATAGTATGGTGTTTATGTCTACAAACTAATTTCACTCTCCTCTGTAATAATCACACAGCTAAAACTTGGCATCTCATATTAGCTTTTCATTTTCTAAGCCAAATACTTGACTTTTTTATGTATTAATCTCTACAGTTTTAAACATACACATACAAACTTATAAAAATTAGATGTCTGAAATTGATTTACACTGAAGCCCAACACACTTTCGTTCCTTCAAGAATACTTAGAAAATATTCTTCTGAATGTTTTAAATTATCAGATTTTTGTTTCCTCCTTTGACTTCTTTCCCTGCCTTTCCACATCTCCAAGCCCTTCTTCTCTTTAGGACAAATACAAAAATAAGATGACAGAGGTTCTTTTACTTTCATATTTTCTCTTGTACTTTTGGGTTTATAACCTGTTACATTTCTGCTCAGTGCTGGCATAGTGAAGTTTCAGGTAGCACAGAAGGAGTTTCGTTTTCTTTTTGAAAGTTCTGATAAGTGGCAAATAGAAAAATCAATGAAGGAACAACCCTAAATATAAGTAATTCTAGAATAATTAATGGAAAAGGGTTTAAAAACTTTTTATAATGGAATTAAGGCAACTGCTTTTTTTTTTTTTTTTCCTTTTTTTTTTTTGAAAACTGGAACTAACTCTCTTTTCAATCAGAAGAACAGCCCATACTACTTTTTCTTTTCCATCTAGGGGACTGCTGCTTAAGAGATGTATGTGTTGGGTTGCCATTCAACTCTGCAATATTGGCAGCTGTGGAGGTCAGATCCCAGCTACAGGACATCTTCAGTCTGCCCACCAGTTGTGGCAGCCCACATTTGGTGTTATGTGGCTATCCATGTACATGATGAGAACAGATTCCATCACTACCATGCATGCTTTTAACTAAGCTGTATAACTCACCCTTTGTTTGTTCAGGAGGAAGCATTAGGTGGTGTGGGCAGCACTTGCTTCCTGCACAGCTGCTCCTCATCTCTTCAAGGGAATGGCGCCAAATAACAACAACCGTGAACATGGGCTGTGCCAACAGGATGCAAGTAGCCCACCCCTGGGGATGTCTTTTTGTTCTTTTGTTTTTGCAGAGATCTGATGTATAGTCAGTGTTACCATAAAGGAATATGGCTTGCCACCGGCTAAGAATGCAGACAAGCTGGCTGACTGACCCCATAGGCTCTGGGCGCTGACACCAGCCATGCAGAATTGAATTCTGTAGTCTCCCAAAAGATTTCTACCTCCCTGTTGACCCTGACTGAGGGGGGCTTTTTGTTGGTGGGCATGCCCAAGGGTATCGACATCAAGATTCTTACCGACTGCTTAGAAAGTGTCCCTAAAGGCATCATGAAGGTGAAGCCTTTGCTACTTTTGCATAAATAAGAAAGAGTCCTATTATTGACTTCCCCAAGGCCTCTGCCTCTGAAACTCAAGTCAATACTTTAAGGAGATGGTTTTATATAGTGGTTAAAATACCCCAGAGATGTTTGGGTATTCTTTTTTGTGGCCACAGATGTGTATTTCCTGTGTTACATTTTATATGTTTTCAGGAGCACAAACTCTGAAACACTGAACTGGAAGCTTGATTTGAAGTACAAGGAAAACATCTGGAAAACATTAACTATTCCGTCTGAAGTCTGGTGGGCTCATCACCCTTTCTAACTATACCATCTGATCCTGTGAAAGGTAACAATTTCTCTAAGCAGGTATTTTCTCCAATGTGTCTGAGTGCAAACTGTTGTTACTGACGCTCCCTCTTTGCTATCAGGAAAAGGCTGAATGGACACAAAAAATGTAACCTGACTTGTATTCCTCTTTCACTATATCAGACTATGCTGCAAGAGGCAGACAGTGTGGGTAATAAAACCATGTAAGCAGCTATGAGAAGTGAAGGAGAGGTGCGGTAGAGGGAAGAAAATACAGGCTGGTTTTTTATCAGTCCATCTAGCCAGCGGCATCAGATAAATACAATCACTGACAGAGACTTGTTGAGTTGGAACATCACCCAGACTTGGGTTTTGGCCGCAGTACAGGAAGAAGTCAGATTGTCTGACTCAGTAACTTTGAATAGATTGCTATTTCTCTGGTTATTAACTGGCATCTGAGAGCTGCTAAATCAGTAAATTGTTAGCATATCTGGAGCTCAGCAAGCTTGACTTGCTCATCCAGTTACTGTTGCACATGCTTTTACATCAACTTCAGCAAGGAAAAGGATCTGAACCAGGAACTCCTATAAACAATTTTTCTTTGAAATCAGATTAGCAAGTCAGAAATGCCAAGTGATAAGAGAAGACTTTCCTTCACAGACTTCCTTCAGCAGTCCTGGGTCAATGGCATCAGAAGGACACAAGCCTTCATATTCACCTACACAGGTAGAAAAGTTGATTCACTATCATCACAAAACACACAATTTTAGCTTCACTTCAGCAAGTTATGGAACGTAATTAGAGATGTATTAAAATCAGACATATTTTCCTTATTTCAGAAAAAAGAAAAGAAAAAAAGTACAACATACTTGGAGGAATTACTCCAAATCTGGATGGAAAGAAAAAAAAAGGTAAAAATATATGGGGAAGAGAATCAACCTGCAATGTCGTTTCTTGCTGGTTTTGACATTAAGGTTCTTTTCAGGCAAATGTGAGCCTTCCAAGAAAGCAGATGGGTAGCTGCTTCTTTTGGCTTGGGGGGGTGGGAAGTGGAAGAGGAGGAGAGTTGTTTCATTTCTGGAGTAGACTGGTTGCTAGAAAGATCTTTTTAACAAAATTATCCTGAAATTTAACATAATGTTCCTGACTAGTTCTACTAGTGGCAGCCTTTGTATTGATGGGAATCTAGCAACTTAAGAGATGCTCAGCAGGAGACTCAGAGAGACCAGTGCTTTGAGGGGTGGTATGCTGTACGCTGGCATCACACCTACAAAACATACCTATAGAAGAGCCAGACGGATACACTGAAGCCTGTGGTTCCCCATCAAGCAGGCATACTTGGAAGAAGCATTTGGTGAACACGTGGGATGGCAGTTTCTCTTCTAAAATTAAGAGTTTATCTTTTCTTCTGTTCATCTGTGATGATACTAACCCATCTCAGACTCAACATCCTTTGTGGGGGGCTGGAGCTCCAGGATAAAAAGCCAGAGTGAAAGAAAGCAAGTGGATAGTATAAGCAATTTATGAACCTGCAAGTATCCAAACTACTCCCAACTAAAGAGAGTGCTGTCCAGCCTAAGAATTTTCATCATTATGCCTGCTTTTTTCATCTTTCCCCACAAAATTTACCTTTACAAATATCTTCAGATCATTGTCATTACAAAAACAATACTGCTGCCTTTTGTAACTTCTCTATATAGCAAAAATGTGGAAATAGTAATTTCAAAATGTAGGCTATTTCTACTATACACAGCACATCAAATCCTTTATCATCTATAAAACTGGATGGGTTATTTTACAAAAAGCAGTTTACAGAAGGGATTTCACATGTATTCTGGTTTACCTTGATTTAACAAAACTTCTCACACCTAATCCATATCTTTCTGCCCAAAATGGAATCAGGAATTACACAGAAGAGCTGACAAAGAGTGTGAAATGTGCTTAAGTGTGTCTCTTAAAGTCAGCACTTAGTTTCTTGGTACTTCTCTATTAACATTGGAGAGAAATACCCTCATGAGGTCATTCAGCCCATGAAAAGTCTGACTGGAACACGTAGTATAGCTACACCAGAAGTGACCACTCTGTAGCAAACACTATTAAAGCAGCATTCAGAAGCAGCTTCTGACACCTGTGCAAGGAAGATCAGATCTTTTGACTTGATAAATTTTAATGCAAAAGAAGAACACACATTATAGTGTTGAGAAAATGAAGCTAAGCCCTGTACATACAGTATTTTCATGTACAAGCTCTTGTCAGGTCTATGATCTGTCAACAGTGTGGTGGGTCATTACTCACAGGTATGGTGCTTCTTCTGTCAATATTTGTTCAAGTCTGCAAGTAAGTGGATTAACTGCATGTATATGTCTCTGCAATGGTTTGCATGTTAAATTTGTTTCTATCAGATCACAAAATGTGTAACGCAAATTTGACTACATTCATTTCAAAGAGCTAAGTTCCTTTCTCACCCTGGTGATTTACCACAAACTTTTCACAGTAACATCATCTCCAGGACAGACACAAGATCAAAAGACATAAAATAAATGACAGAACAGGAAAAAGTTCTACTTCTAATTCCACCATGCTTTCTATTCACTGTATGAATTTTCTTACAGCAGTGGTTCCTACTATAAAGTGAGCAGAGCTTTAAGGAGAAAGTATCACAGAGGTGAACAGAGGATTACACATTTTTCTGTCATGCCTGGAAAACAACTTGTAGCACTTTAACTTACTAAGCTGTCATGGAAACCAAGATAGTATTGAGTCATTAAATCAGGATCTTCTAGTCAATGAGAGAGCTTAGGTTCCTTTGAGGTTCATGATTCAGCATTCACCTCCATTTTCAGATAGTAAATGGTGGGGTTTCCTGACTTCAAAGGAAATAGGCATTTGCATTCATATCCTAGTGCAAGCATGGTATATACCACTGCCTTAACTAAACCAAGCTGTGCTAATACTCTGTTAGTGTAAGAAGTTACTGTCACAAAACTTTTGACTAGGAAAGAAAATTAGAAGTCCTGTTTGGAGATATCTTGAGATTAAGGAAGTCAAGAGAAGAGAGGAAAAATATGTGATGTATATAATTGTGATGTATATTACATGTGGAGAACTCTAAATAATTTCCTGTGCGCTATGTTCTGAAATAGTCAAATATCCCATTTCCCCCCCCCCCCCCCCCCAAATGAGAAATATGCTGTGCAACTGGGCTCCAGAGAAGAACATAAACTTAAAATGAAAGGCTTATGCCCAGGAACAACTAGCTGAATGCCAGTCTCAAGACATAAGAAATGCAGCTCACTGTTAGCCAAAGATCTGTGATTTTGAAATACTTAAAGATATGTAATTGCTTAAATATTAGTAATCCACCAAACTTCAGAAATTAATCATAAATCCTCCCTAACAATAGAACTTTTCCTCCTTTATAGTGTGGAAAAGATGGAGTAAGATATCAATAATGATAAGAAATTTGGGAAATTATGCAAACTAGTGGCTGTAACCACACAAGGAAATCTGCAGACCCTCCTAAATTCCACCTCACTTATGTGAGGGCAAAGAACAAGCTACCTTGATTGCTCTTCAGCAGCATTCATATCTATTCAGAGAGTTAGCTGGACCAGGGAGGGACTAAATTTCATTCTACATGTGTGTACTCAGCATTACAGAGTTTAAGCCTGCAAGTCTTTAAAATTACAATGATAATTTTAAAAACTCACATACTGTTATCCTTTTTTACCTGAATTGAACTCTGCCCTGTTCCTGTTGTTGTTTCAGATTACCACACAACAAGATCCGAGAGCTTTTCAGTAATTTATTCAGAGCTTCTCCAAAAGATTTTCACCTGTTTGCCACAAATGCAAAGCGTCATGCTAGTAAAACACATGTTCACAACTCTTTAAACGACTTTGTATTTTCACTGTAATTTTTAATCACTTTTTAAATCTGACATCCAAACTATATGTTGAAAGACTTAACAGTGAATCCCACTACACTTAAAAAACCCTCAGCATCTTTTCTGTTACCTCAAATCACACCACTTTTCCCACCCCAGTATAAAAGCCTTCCAACCCAGTCACTCCTTCCTTCCTCCCTTTCATCTGCTGGCTGTCTTCCCGCCAGCCCAACACTCTGCTCCCCTGACCTCTGCAAACTCACCACAGTGGAAATGCCTGGAAGACTGGAGTAAACCTCCCAGGCTGCACTAAGAAGACCAAAATTTTTTATGATGAGGTGGTTTTCTGCTCTAACCTCATCTTTCCTATTGGCACAACAAACTTGTTGGGAACTGTTGATCTGTGTAGCACTGTCAAATCTGCTTGACTTGGGTGCTGAAGCAGCGATAAACAGTGGCTATTGGTGTAAGCACTGATTGACAGCCACTGCAATTATCATCATGATACAGTGCACCATCTTGAAGGAAGTCCTCATGGACCTCCTTCATCCACTGAAGAGCTGTTTCTACAAATGGTACATGTCTTGTCTAGGTCAGGTCTGTCATGACAGAGAAAAAGAAAAGGCAAAACATTAGATGCGGGTGACTGAACACAAATAACTGGAGGGTAAAGAAGTTTAAAATGCATCTCATTTCCCTCCTTGACCTTGTTCCAGCCTTAACTGTAACATCTTGGAGATACACATTCAGAGGGGAAGGTATTTTTTCTGCAGAGTATTTCCATTTTGCAAGCAGTTTCATGAGTTTCTCCTTTTGTGAGCATCTTATGCAATGCCAGGAGTCTGGCAGAACGGGGTCTGGCAGGATGCTTTGGCATTTCAGTCTTGCACTTGCTTCTTGCAGTTGAAGGAATGCCTCCGAGACAACAGGTGTGTAGTGGCTGAACAGACCAGCTGACTTCACACACACATCCACTTTCATTGCACATGGATAAATATCTGCAGTAATTCCTTGCTAATATTTACTCAAAAAGTTGTTCTCTGTACATGTTTTACAGAACAGCTGCTCTGTACTCTGCTTCCACACTTTCTAACATTTATACTTGTTTTTAACTAAGACCACTTGCCCATACACTATTAAATGCCATCACAGCCTGTTCTTCTGTCTGTTGTTTTGTTCATTGGTTGCAAGACCTTTGTGGCAGAGAGAAATATTTTGTTCTGTAAGTACACATCACTACATCACACCACCTTCTGTAGCAACTTACTCAAGACTGGCTGTAGGTCACCCAACTCATCCTTTTTTCTCAGTTCACTTTTCCTGTACTGGGCCATCTTCCCTCAATTCCCAACACTTCATTTTTTACTCAAAAATGGTCTGAACCATGCAATATAAAATAACATTTTTCTGCCATGAATATGGAATATGCAAAGCCTAGTCTATAACCAGAGGTAAGAGAAAAGTGTGGTCCAGAATCGAACTTTCTCAGCCTTTTGGAAGAGGTTAAGTTATGGTCTCAGTGTTAATGTGCAGGCGTACATCTGAATTGCCACAGTGGAGAACAGAGAATCCAAGTTTAGCATCTCTCTCAAAGGTTAGCTAGCCAGACTACTAATTAAATGAACAGAACTAGATTTAAGTAGAAGAGAGCTGGTTTACAGTACCCAAGAATTTGGTTCCCTTAATTTTTGGTAATACAGTAGACATTTTCCAGTCAGGTGCTTTCAAACAATGGCTTCCTATGAAATTTGATGTATTTATTCAAATTAATGTAAATTTTTCAGGTGTTCTGGGACAACTTGCACCAGGACAGTATTTACAAGACTGCAGGACTGTCAGCAGGTATAGGAATATCACATGCTATTTTCATTAGCTTAAATTTAATTCTCATGGATAGACAGCAAAGAATATATACACTGCTACAATCCTGTCTCAATTTAAATATTTACGGGGCTGAAGTGTGAGACTGAAGTGTAGCGCAACCTTTGTTCTGAAACCTCATTTAAAGGACCAATACGATCTCCTGTTTAGGGAGATCACATAGTAGAAATACAGACCTTTTTATAGGTAGAAGTTCACATCCACTGAATTTGGGATAAAGGAAAGAATCCCTATCTGAGTTAAAAATTGTCTATACACTGTTATAATAATCATTCCACTCTACAGAGCAGGCTAAATGCAAACCTAGCTCTATGGGCTTGCAAATCAAGTGAGTGGATTTCGGTTGATACCCTGGAGGGAAGGAATGCCATCTAGAGGGACCTTGACGTGCTTGTGAGGTGAGCAGATGCCGACATTATGAAGTTGAACCATGACAAGTGCAAGGTCCTACACCTGGGTCGGAGCAATCCCAGACACAGCTACAGGTTGGGCATTGAAGAGATTCAGAGCAGCCCTGCAGAGAAGGATTTGGGGGTGCTGGTCGATGAAAAATGAACATGAGCCGGAAGTGTGAGCTTGCAGCCCAGAAAGCCAACCGTATCCTGGGCTGCATCAAAAGGAGCGTGACCAGCAGGTCAAAGGAGGTGATCCTGCCCCTTTACTCTGCTCTCGTGAGACCTCACTTGGAGTATTGTGTGCAGTTCTGGTGTCCTCAACATAAAAAGGACATGGAACTGTTGGAACAAGTCCAGAGGAGGGTCACAAGGATGATCAGGGGACTGGAGCACCTCCCATATGAAGATAGGATGAGAAAGTTGGGTCTGTTCAGCCTGGAGAAGAGAAGGCTGTGTGGAGACCTCATAGCAGCCTTCAATATCTGAAGGGGGCCTATAGGGATGCTGGGGAGGGACTCTTCATGAGGGACTGTGGTGAGAGGACAAGGGGTAATGGGTTTAAACTTAAACAGGGGAAGTTTAGATTGGCTCTGAGGAGGAAATTCTTTCCTGTAAGGGTGGTGAGGCCCTGGAATGGGTTGCCCAGGGAAGTTGTGAATGCTCCATCGTTGGCGGCATTCAAGGTGGGGTTGGAGATAGCCTTGGATGGCATGGTTTAGTGGGAGGTGTCCCTGCCCATGGCAGGGGGGTTGGAACTCGATGATCTTGAGGTCCTTTCCAACCCTTACTATTCTATGATTCTATGATTCCTATCTTTTGCAGTACTGATTGCTACATGCAGCAAGAGACTGAGGTGCCTTGTAATAAACTTTAAGTACTCCAGCATTTGTGTCCTCAATTGAGTGGAGAGATGCAGCACTTTCAGACAATTCATATTTTGCTTTGGAAATCTCTGCTAGGGTCTTCTGCTTCTTTTGAGTTAGATCTTACTGATGAACCTTTCCTCTCAAACAGCATTAAGCATGACCTTCGTATATAACAGGATTATATTGTAGAAAGCACGACTTCCACCCATTTTCTTAATATAAGGTTCGTGTTAGAAATGTAACCTACATTTTTTTCATTATAAGGTAGGTGTTATTTTCTGTACTTACCAAAAGCCACTTTCCAACTGGCACCTTGAATATGGAAACTTAAACAAATAAAAGCAGACAAATTTCCTGTAACTCCCAAAGATGGCAGATACAAATAGGTCATCTGGAAGTTGTTCACTGAAACAAATAATTGCCAGAATAAGCACCTCTAACCACAACCATCTATCATTAAGTTCATGTGAATGCAGAATTTCCTCTCTAAGTAGTATTTGAAAATGAAATTAGTTATGGTGAGGTGGGTCAGAACCTTCCTCCCTCATTTACTTACCCTACCAACTAGAAAAATAACCTGTTGCCCCTTTGTGCCTCAAAAGGAGTCTGTTTCATCAGAACTTCCCAGTCCCAAGTCCCTCAGGATAATCATTCTATTATCACATGAGCTTTGCTCCTTGAATCTCTACTTCACTCCCTGCCAATTCAGAAAAGCAGCTGAAGAGAGATTCTGCCTTTCCCCAGTTGCAGAGAGTTTGGTGCCTGCCTGTAGCCCTGCTAGGAAACATGGTTAGGACTCATTAGCCAAATCTCTACCAAACCAGTAGGAAAAGGGACTCGAAATATGGCTTGATTTGGATGGAATTCCACTGGGAGTGCACCAGAGTGTTTCCTAAATTTAAAGTACTACTTTTCCAAGCAACAAAAATGAGCGATCTGGTAAACAGGAAGTTGCACACTGCAGGTGTTATGAATTATACTCTAAAACATCAAGGTAAACAATCAGAAGTCACACATAATTATCCTTATCACGTAAGGATAATTACACAGATATTTGATGTAATTAATTACAAAAACTGCAGTGTCAATATATGTCATTACTGCAACTATAGATTTTACTACAGATAAATGCAGAATAAAATTCACAATCCAGGGTTTAACCCGACCATGGTGTTTTGGCTCAAAATAGAGCTAAATTTGCTGACTGAAATGTGTTGACCTTTAAGTGAATGTAATTATGGAAAGAATCTGGGTCATGTACAGTGGCAAGACAGATTTCTGAGGACTCTATTTACTGTTGCTGCACCATAGCTATCAATCAAAACATGCCTCTTCAGATGTCTCACTCCCTGTTTAGTCAGTTAAGGATGAAGGTCGTGCTGTTCAGGGTCTTGACCAAGGTCTGTGACAGATAAAGTAACATTTGTCTCTTCTAATATGTCAAAGATGCCACCTGACACCCCCAGAAGTCATAAGTAAACTGGCATGCTTTGCATATATGCTAGCTGAGTGTGGCATTCAGCTCACTATATTCAAATTCCTTATTGATTCACAACACCCACAAGGAATAAATGATCCATCATAAACATTAGATTGATCAGGAGATGTCTTCAGGTAAAGTTGCAATTTTGGTTTTTGCAGTTATTGCAGAAGCAAAGAGATTTAACCTTGTAGTGCTTGATGTGGGAAATTTTGGCTGAAAAGAATTTCAAATTTGTAATGTGTATGGTTATGGGCTGCATGATTATTATCAAAAGAGAGCCTGGCATTTATCTGGAATAAAAATTACATGGAAGTTTTGTACTTTGTTCTTACTGAACAGGAGAAATTTCAGATACCTGTCTGCACAGCATAGTTTAGTATTAAATGTACATTTATGCATGGAAACCAACTAACAAATGGTATTCTCTACTGTTGTTCTTGTTCTCCTAGACAATGGTTTGAATAGGCTAGTCTTTGTTTTCACAGATGCTTGGCTCAAAGTTATTCATTTAGTATTTTGGCATCAGACAGAGTAACTGTTCGGCGGTGCTGTGCATTATCTGTGTGTACTTGCTAAATATTTTGTTAAAAATACTGTCATGGTTAGAATCTGTTCTTCAACAGAAAATACTGCCATATTCAAACATCACAGATTTTGCACTAATAACTAACAGAATGGGAAATTACCAAGACAGGAATCCTACAAATTAATAATCCATTAAACTAACACGGCAAATTATTATTATTATATATTATACTAATACCACAATTCATTCTAGTTCTTTGTATAAACATGTATATTTGTATTTGTTCTGGACATAGTTCCATCCAGTGTTTCTTTCATGATTTGGATAATGGGATTTCTTGATGATACCAACCTTGGTTTGACATAAACATTATCCAGATAAACTGGAAAAATGACCCAAATTAAGACCAGAAAAAAAAAAAAAAAAAAAAAAAAACAAAAAAACAAAAAAACACAACTATTTGAGATGTTGATTTCAGGTAGGCAAAAGTAATTTAGGAATTGCAGCAGAAATTAAATGCCAGAAGCCAGCCAGAAAAGTGCCATAGTTTGCTGTAATTTCCAGTTAGCATGTTAGTAAAATGGTATCATATTACTTCCATTCAGTTATTCCCAGTTTAACATTGAGTAAGTTTGAAACTCTTATGCTTCCAGAACACTGCTGCACAAGGATGCTCTTGATGATTTCTAATAAGGTTGAAGCTGCCAGGCTTATTAGAAAAAAATCTCAAATCAGACTTCAATCTGCAACTACCAGTGGTTCTTAGAATGATTACATCTCCTGCTAGCAGCAGTAGAGTGTTGGGAACCACCATTAGGTTTATGGTTATCCTGAAATAAAACAGTCAAGGATATACTAATGAGGCACAAAGTGTTACATGAGGAGTAATTGCCAGTAAGCTGAATAACTGCATTCATTGTAAGGGTAAACCTTCTCTTTAAGCTCAGAGAATTTAACTGCAAGTTATGGTAGCTATATAGTAGAAATCTGTTCATAACACCTCGAGTTCAGCTCAGACCCTCTCAATTGCATTTCCAGAAGGTGCTCTTTTAGCTCACCCTAACCAGTGTTGCAATGCCTTTGAGAAGAAGTGTGCTGTAAGCAAATCTCTTTTGTGACTGTGGCCACTGTAAGATGCAACATCACCATTCTGCAAGATACTACTAGCAATCATAATTTCTTCCACTTCTCCTTCTTTATGTCCCAAAATTCTCGTGAGAGGGACACAAGAAAATTCTCTGCACCCCTGCTAGGGCACAACCTGTGGCAGCACTTCCATCAAGGGGAGTTTTAATTCTTTGTGGTTATTGGAATGAAGAGAAAAAGCAACGTAGAGGAGATATTTTTCTGGAGCTTTCCTCCAATTCTGTGTATCACATCATTTCTTCCTGGTTTGAATAGGCGCATGTCAAGAAGGCTGCCAACAATAGCATTGTTTCAGGCTTTCAGTATTTCAACAAATACTGTTTTCATACTATGAAATATGGCTCTGACTTTTAAGTGCCTTGTTTTCAGGGGATGGCAAAGGGACTAGCAATTGAACTTCTGCATCCAGAGTGGACACTTAAGATCATCATGAATGCCATAGCTCTGCCCCTCACCCCTTCTTAGCACTTAGCCTGCCATCCTGTGTTATTAAATACTAAGCTTTGTTATACACTGCCCTAGACAGTGGCTGAGCTTGTTGCGTATTTAAGTTTTTAATGGCATTTGTCTTGGCTAATCTTATATGTTAGAACTGTACAGTGTAAAGGTGTCATTGCTCTTTATACAGGGAAAGTGTCCTAGACCCATTTATTTACCTATTCATTTACTATTCTTACTCTGATCAGGTTTCTCAGAGTTTCTACCCTATACCTTTATTTACCAAGGTAGGAACCGGTGCAAATCCATCTCTTCCATGCTTCTGATTTTTAAACTTCTAAGATAGAAGACAACTGCATATCTATTTTTACTTACCACATGCACATACACACACACAAAAAAAAAACAACCCAAGGCCCACATTTTGCAGCTTAGAAGTTAGAAAAGCTCATATTCCAAGTCCATGGAATTTTCCCAGAGCTTCTCCAGTGGAAAGTAGATTGTCAAAATAGATTGCTTATCAAGCTGGGTCATCTCCCACGACCACTGAATTCAGTGAATTGCACAGCACACAGATAATCATTACTTCCTGCAGACTTGAGGGCAAGCTGAGCAAAGGTTTTGCGTTAGTCTTTGAGAACAGCATAGCAAATTTTGTGGATATCTTCAAAGAAATCCTTCAGTGGGCAAAGTTTTACTGAATATCAGGAGATTTTATAGGTTAGATACACTGAAACCTCTTTCTACTACCTAAGAATCTAAGTTATTACAACGTTGCACGAGAGAATATGTACAAAATTTGCATTATGAAGTCTTAGTATCCTTTTAAGATCAGCTTGGAACTACTAGAGGGGAAAGTGATTGCAGTAAGAAAATACCTTGTATTTCCCCAGCTAGCTCAATCAGTGTAAATACAATGAATTCATGTGAGCCATGAAAAGCTGGTTCAAATGGGGGTCTAGCTTGATGGAGCTTTGACCCATAACACACATAAATGAGTAATTACCAAGTGTTACATAAATTATAAGATAAAATAAAAATCATTTAAGCCTTTTGATACACAGCAGTTAACAGTGAAGTTGAAATACACCACAGAGCCTGTACTTCAGTATGCTAAAGTGACCATTGTACAGCACCGATGTGCTTAAAACATCCCTGGTTATATGCAACCCAAGCAATTCCTAACACACTGAATGGCTTCTCTCACTTTCTTAACCTACAGGCAGTATTTTGTCTCAATCTAATCCATCTTCACTTGCTGTGGGACAAAACTGGACTGACTTCCTGGGAGCTGAAACCCTCCATGAAAAACAAGGCAGTCAAACCCCTTTTAGACAGATTTGAGCATCAATCTTTTGGCAAACTGACTTAGTGCTCGGCTGGGCAATGCTTCAACTGTTGGAGTATGCATGCTTCCTCCGCTTGACTCTTCCCTTAGAAAAATAAGACTGTTATTTAGCAATGTTGACTATATAACAATCAGAACAGCTTATCAACAGATACTGACAATTCTCTGTCAGCTGGAATTTCTGAGCCAAGAAGGGATGTTTGCCTAAATTATTTACCTCAAATCAAATGTAAATTGTTAAATTACATGAAAAAAGTGCAGGATAAAAAGTGCATGAGAGTGTAATCTGGGTTACAGAGGAGGTTTTGTTCAACAAAAATGATCACAGTGATCTCTGATGGCTTTAAATCTTTGAGTCTTGAATGTACTAAAAGTTGCTTAAAGTATCATTGAAAGAGCATTGAACTTGCATGAAGGTTCACTTCCACGCAGCTCAACAGAGTTATGCCGAACTACTTGGAAAGTACACCAGCGTAAGAGACTTGAGTTTCCCTGAGTCTTGAATTCAATCCAAAACCTGTAAGCAAAGAAAGCGCTCTCCACCTGTTTGCAAGAATGATTCAGAGAGAACAAATAAGCATACAAAGGAGTTCCAAAACTCCAGGATCCACACCACAAAAGCAAACTTACTTTTCCTGTTTCTCTTTCTGTCAAATTTTTATATTTTTTCCTAAGAATTGCAGTAGACTAATTTATTGTTCATTCTTGCAAAGACAGAAAAAATGTCTTCTCGTTTAATGACAGCATTTTCCTATGAAAAATGTTATTGCATTGATAAGGCTAATAACGGAAGACAACCCTTTGTGTCAATACTAACCTGAGATAAACTTCAATAAGAAGCCCTACTTCGCTTTCAGTTTCAAAAGAAGTCAGCCTTTTGCAGAAATGTGTTTTGCAGCCATTTCCATGATCATGTAATTAATTCTAGAATGGACAAACTTTCTTCAGATCTTTTCAGCATCCACTGCATAGGTTGTAAGATTGTCAATTCAGATCTGCATTTGATGCATTCATTACTGTTTATCTTACTTGCTCTAATGCAGTGTTTTCTATCTGTAGCGTCCAAAACACTTTCCAGAAACAGTAACAATGTTCCTATTTTATTGAGGGGAATGGGTAAGTGTTTGGCTTAATTTGAGTAAACAGTAAAAAGACATTCTAACACAAATTACTTATGTTCGATCAGATACCATACTGTCAAAAGAACAAAAAAAGAAGACATAAAGAACTGGCAGATGAGTATTTCCCTAAAGCTAGTTGTGGGGCAATATATGCAACAGATAAATATGCTTTGCTGTGCTGTACAGAAGGAGTCATGGCTCTTCCACTCTGTACCTGTAAAAAGGCTTCAACCCACAAGCATGTATCAGAACTAACCCCATACAGGATAAGTAAGTAAGTAAGTCTTAAGATAACATAATGTTGGACAAAAGTATCAGGAAGATAAAATTTGAATAAAAAAAAAAATCCATGTATTCTACCTTACCACAACAATGTCTGTATTGAGAGACAGATGAAATACAAAAAAAAGATCAAGCGTTTGAAAAACTAAACAAGCAAATGAAAAGTCAAATCTAACCTGTAGAAATTAAATACCATTTTTATTTTGAAACCTAGGTGAATCTGGACTATTCAGAGAATCTATAAATGTAATTATTTTGATTTCTAGGGTGACCATAAACAGTTTCTAATTTAGTTTTACTTTCCAAATCAGCAGCTCACCAAAATCTGCTTCAGAACTGACATCTATGTGGGATTTTCTCTCTCCACTTTATTATTAATAATGCAGACTTTGCCTTCATTCAGGCAGAAATATTGTTAGCACTGGAAGGAGCTGCCGAGTTAGATGTACTCTACCAAAATTAGAGGATGGCTACAGCAATCACTACCAGCTTAGAACATCATACTCCTACTGAAAACTGTTTGACAGTTGAACTGCCATGGATATAATTTGCCTGATTATGACAATAAAAAGAAGCAGAATCATCTTCTGTTCATCCATAACTTGGCAATCATTTCAGATGAAGGGAAGAAATTTCAGCAATACAGTTCTTATGTATTAAACACGGACATGCAGCACCAGTTTTCAGTTAGTTGCAGCAACTGATGAAAGCAGATAAGGATTTTCATAGTTGAAATGTTTCAATAAATTCAATAAAGTTGAGAACTGACTATGAAAGAGGTTAACAGACAATTCATCCACTGACGAATGTTCAATACAGTACAAATCTAGCTGCTCAAGTTTGACAGCATTCTTGTTTTATATCACACTTTGGCATTCCAAAATGATAAGGAGGCTGACAGCTCAGCTTAGCAAACCACGCAGACCAATTAGTAACCTCCATGATGCATACTTAGAGTATATATCTAAACCCCGCAGTTTGCGATAACTTACAACAGAGCTCAGAGAAATGAGAATTTCTCATGAGAAGTTCTCCTCTACCCATTCAGACTCAACAAGGAAAGATTATTTACGTAATGAGTATGAGCTAACTGAAGTCGTAATGCGCCATCTTTGTGCGTATGCAGTATTGCACAATCTCTAAGTATATGATTGGATCCTGTTGTTCTCCACTGGGTTTCTATTTCACTGGGTGCACATTAAGCACCTGCTGTAAGGAAGGTGAACCTGGATTTGAGGTTGAAATAGAACACGTGAGTGTAAGAATTTGGCTGTTGTGGAATGAATGTGGAACTTAGATGTCACCATGTTGTAATGGATTCAGTTTCTCCTTCAATTTAATAGTTCTTTTTTGATGTTGCGCATATCTTTTTAAACTGCAATTTCCACAGTCCTTTATTTGTTTTCTTTTAGATGCTGTGCTGGATACTTCAGCATCTCAGTTGCTGTGGGACATTCACAGTTCTACCTAAGTCTACTGTCTAAGCATGCACACTACCAAAACAAAGCTCAGTACTTTGAAAAATCAATCCTAAGAGTGTTAAGTCTGTTCACCCAAAATTCCTGGATACCCATAACTTTTCTATGCCTCATCTAGCAACATGTAAAACAAAAATAACAAATCCCAAGTATTTCAAAACATATTTTCAAGAACAATAAGATGCTATGGATGAACTTCTCAGGTACTTTAGTGATGGGCACAGAAAAAAAGTGATGAATTGAGTCTATATTCAGAGTAAGATCTAATTAACACGTGGTAACAAAGTGCTAGGACATATGGTCAAAAATAATTGAACGCGATATAACAGAAACTTCAATTATTAAAATGAATGGCAATATCGGAATTGAAATACTAAAGAGGTCTCTGCTAACTTTTATACCACAGCTATAAATATGATTAATTTCTCAGAGTCTTGAATCATACATGGACCAAAGAATTTTGTTTCCTTCTCTATGTTTGTCTAATTTACATGCATTTGATTATATCTTCCATGCACTTTTTTGGATAAAGAAAGTCTGCTACCAATTTAAACTAAGAGTATATTTGTAAGGATCCAGTGGACGAAGCAGTAGAGCTTCCACTAGTAACAGGACTTCTGACAAAACTCTCTAGTGGCAGTAGTATATTCACTTCTTACACAGTTTGTTGTTCATACTACTACAAATGTACCCGAGTGTCATTCAACAGAGTTATGTCCACCAGAGCATTCTAACATATCTGTTTTTGAAGTTGTGTGTCACTAATTAACTTGGAGGGTTTAGATCCACTGCTCACCTCAACACTCCATTTCACTCATTTTTCTGCTAATTGTACCATTTATTTCTCTGAGCCTGCAAAAATCAGTTTCTTCTAAAGACTAGCTTTTGATTTTGGGGCACTATAGAACTACAAAAGAGAGTCCAGCTTTCAGCTTGCGTTAGGCAACGTTGCTATGACCATATGGCACAATATGGCCCTGGGCAGGGATTTTCAGCTCTGATCCCAAACACAATGTTGCAGTGTCAGTGCCTCAGAGAAAGGAAAATTCTCTCAGCTGCAACTTCATATCAATGTAATAACACTATTTTCTGTTATAAATTTACTTTGGCTGTTGCTGGCAGAGGGATCTCTGCAACACACACCACTGCACAATGTAAATATGTCCTCAACTATGTCTGTGCACATCAGGCTTTTTAGTCTATAATACCATTTGCAAATATTAGTATACACAGTTGCGGTGTCTGTGTTTACAAGCTATAAAGAAAGAGGCTTAAGTGTTTATCCCCTTTATACACAAAGATATCCTGGACATTTTTAGACAAAACAGAAATCTTTCCCCAGATCCCATGTTCATTCTCTTTGTGGTAAAGGATGCATATTATTTTTTCTGCAGAATCTTTTCTTACTCTGGGTATTGCACGGCTCTTTCTGGTAAAATTGTCTTTAAGATTTCCTGGTTTGTGTATTGTTTGTTGCAGAACTTAAATTTGAAGTGACCGAATGAGGGAGATGTTGAAAAAAGCAAGGACAGTATCATCAAGCTGCTTGGGTGCCACAGCGCTCATTTGTGATGCCAGTTAAAAGATTTTTATCAAATTATAATAATGGTTTTTAACTGTGTGTTCTACATTTTCTGGACAGTCAGCTTGAAACACTGAGACTGATCCTGCAGAAGTGCTGACATTCAGTTACTGTCAAAACCAATGAGAGTCATACTCTGAATATATAGCATTTCATGTAAAGCCAAACACTCTGAAAAAAACCCAAAACCGACAGATCCCAAGCTATCTTCAACTGGGTATGTCAGGAAGAAGTTAAATGACACTGGAGGAAGGAGAGGAAGAGAGGAATGCAAAGCAATATTGACTGCAGGTAAATCTGAAGCAAAGATACGGTGATGATACAGATGGCAGAAATAGCCTGTCATCAGAAGGGTTATTTCATATACAAAAATCTTGGGACTCCATATGCAAAAACATCCTGAAATTTGGCACTGGAGTGGAAGAAAAGGCATGAAGGAAGGCATGGCCTCAAACAACACTGTTCAATGTCTGAATGTTTTATTGCAGGGAAAACCCCTCATAACAGCGCAGGGTTACTCTGAGAACTCGTGGTAATCCCACATTATTGTGATAATACTAATTCTATTGTCCACTTGACCCAGTCTACATCAGTCATGACATTTCAGATCTTTCCCAGGAAAAGGAACTTGGTTAATGTAAGGGCACGGGTATATTTGACATGCAATACTTATGAAATGAAGTCTCAGCAGAGGACGCAAAGATGTTCTGTGACTTAATTTCTTCCCAAAGTAAAACAGTTGAATAAAATGAGAGAAATTATGCTCAACATATTTTACTTTCTGATCATATTGGTATAAACTAGCCTCTTATTATTTAGCTTGACAGCTTCTAATGCCTGATTTAATTTGTTATGCTTTTCTGGGTTCTTCCAAATAACGCTGCAAACTTTGAAATTAACAGATAATAGAAATAAAACCAGAAATAGATTCTAATCATATTACACATTACCTGTTTTACAATAAATCACAGAGGCTGCAATGGACATCGAAGCTCAGTCTTCTACAATGCACAATGTAAAAGACAGCAGGAGGACTACTCATGGTAATAAAAAGAAGGTTTCAAATCTTGGGTATTAATGTAATTTGATTTTCAATTAGTTTTATCTGAGCATTTTGAAGTAAAGGAATGGATCGATAGTACTATGTTTGACTAAGACCTAATAAAGGACATAAAGGAGTTTTATTCTTATTTTAGTCTTTAAACATAGCTTTGCTTTACATTGACTATATTGTATCATACTATAAAATACCTACTGCAACTGTTTGAAAAGCAGTTCATCTTCACATAATTAAGAGAGCACCTATAATGTTAATCAATGACTTCTGAGTAAACACTGATCAGTTGCCTCATTTTTCACTAGAATTCTCCTCACTAGAAACTTCCAGATAAGGACCCTGAGTTTGAATGTGCACAGATCAAAAATTAAGGCCTATCAGAATGGCACATCAGATAAATGCAAAGCCTAATATCCCAGCACCAATTCTGGAGCTTAAACTTGGCTTCAGAAGTGGGCAAATGACCAGCCAAAGAAAAGCCCAGCAGACAGATCCCTGTTAACTTGCATTTTAGCACTGGGAAAGAGTAGGTGACATAGTTTCTATCAATTAATTACAAAAGATTTTGGCCCTTCCCTCAAAATGAAGCTACTCCAGCTTCTATGGACTAGACACCTGTGTGTCTCCATGAGTCCATCATTCTGTCTCTTAGCAATATAAATGGAGACACTGATTTCAATCATTACTGCACCTGAAAGTTAACCAGATTTGCTATGATATTTTATTTGCATTCTACATAGAAGATATATGAAGATATGATGGTCTCATTTTCTATTACGAAGATCCAGATTCAGAAATTATGAGTAAACTGCATAAAAACTGTAATCACCATAGAGACACCATGTAAGATTAAAAAGAATGGATCTGAAAATGGTAAAAACTTTTTACTAAAATGCTTCAATCAATCCAGTATTGCAGACACAGATAGAAGGAATATCATCCCATAAAAAAGAAAGAGAAGCTATAGAAAGAAGGGTCAGGGTTTTCAAATCAAATGCAATGTCAGAATAATTAATATTTCCAGTTAACATAAATAAAATACATACATCAATAAATTGTTCACATATATTGACAATTCTGCTTATGCAGTTGACTGTACACAGGTTTAATCATGATCAATTACACATATATGGACATGTTACTTCAGTCTTAAAAAAGAATACTCTCTCAAGTCACTTGTGCAGGTCTACTGAGTGAATCGGGGTGAAATACAGTTTGAAGAGGAATTACTTCTTTGAATAACTAGCAATACTACTAAATTGATTTATCAAAAATATGTGGAAATCAGTTTTGCAAGATTCATATTTTGACACATTTTATAATAATTTCTGAAAAGAATCAGCATACAATAAAGGAAGTTAACATAGCAAGAGGATTAATCAATGAAGTAATCAAATACCTGATTGAGTGTAAGGATAATGAGATCCACAACATATAAGAGATTTGAGATTTTCAGCCAAAAATGCAGATACAGGGAATCACTTCTGATAGTGCTTTAAAGCTCAGTTGAAGGGGTTAAATTCAACTGTAAACCAGTTTCAGCCTAATTTGTGATGGCCATACAAAGGAAATCATCACTAGTGACCAAAATAGGATCTTTGAGAGGTCACTACTTCCCTGAACATGCAGGAAATGTTAACCTGTGTATATAAAGCCATAGCATAGCAACTGTTGATACAAATTGATTTTTCAATGGTAAGCAATGTAATGATTCATAAAGCATATTTTTCTTCTTACCACAGAATCACTTAGTAAGCTTATGTGTGCTACCCAGCTGAGTTTATTATATTATTTTATAATTACTTTATGCACCAGTTATATCTGTTGAAATTCTTCTTTTTCAGATCTTCATCCTGGAACTTTAATAATAACTGTTAGAGGTGGTGACTTTTACCTTAAATTTTCACTGCATGTATTTCTGTATATACAAGTATCTTTTAGTCATTTTTTCAACATTAAATAATAGCAAGTTGAATTCTACAGACTTATATGTCAATGAAGCAGCCAGAAGTACAACTCATGACTGAAGTTGACCAGTTCTCTTCCTCAACACTTCCAATTTTATTTAGTTATATCAATTTTATTTAAATATTAAAAATCAATTATATTTCAAAAATGTTCAGGAAATAGAGCATCTTTTCTTGTTTCTCTTTACTGCTTAGAGGAAAAATATGCCTTTTATTTCTCTCAATGTTGAAGTTACTTCCTCAAATAGAACTACTACAATGGAGAGAATACATACTTCTTTTCAGAAAAGAAATACCAAATGACCATTTAGTCTGTCTGTCCCCCTGCCCCAGGGTACTATCGACAGCACTTACTTACACAATTCTTGGGTAGTTTTTCTAACCTATTCTTAAGATGAACAATCCTCTTGGGCAACCTATATGAGTACTTCACCATCCTTGCAAAAAAGAAATTTTCTCCCAAATGGCTAACCTGCATTTCATTCCCATTTTAAACCAATTTTGTCTTGTCCTCTTGCCAGAGAATATGAAGGCCATCTTTACAGGAACTGTTTGATCCCATGGGGGATTACAGGATCTGTCCTCCCACTGAAAGACTGTGTTTCTCTGCAGCCCAGGGTAACATACTATAAAAGCTTAATTCGCCAAGGTAATATAGCTGTAAATAAACGTATTACCATATTCATAAAACATTTGTTCACTAACTGCTCCTAAGATAAGGAACATTCCAAAGGACATTCCTGCAAATCAATCTTTCTGTGTCTCAAGAGACAGCAGTGACCAAGACAATAATTTATTTTCATTGTAGATAGAATGAATCTAACTTTTTATGGGGAGATAACACCAAGAAACAGCTGAAGTAGCACTAAAACTCCCCATGTGAGAAGACAAACACCTCAACAAAAGGTCCTTATCAATGCTGAAGTATTTTCACTGTATAGCCCTGTGTTGTGCCTGGCCTGTGGACAAATGCTGACATTGGACAGTATTTGATTTCTTCATTTTCACAGACATAGTAGCTACATAGACAGGTGCAAAATTCATTAAAACAATTAGTCAGATGGAAATTCCTTGGTTTTTTTGAGAAGTTAAATTGCCATCATTTACCATGAGTTCATGCTCAAAAGTCGCTTAAAAATCCCTTCAATTTTATTTACCACTTAATATATAAGAGTTTGGGAAGACTAAGCCTGAGCAAAAATTCTTCCTGCTCACTTCTTGACACTTCATCAAAAAGGCCTGCAGAAAGAAGACTCCTCCTAGACTGCAAACACTGAGGGAATGTCAGAGCATCCTCTATTTACCTCTGCACCTGCAAAGGAAAACTAAAATGTCTGAAGCCCCACCTTTTAAGAACCTTGTGAAACAATCTGGGAACTGAGCCAAAACCTACTCTCACTATATAAGACTCGGAAACAGACAGGTATTTCCTCAGAGGCAGGTTGTTCGGTAGTTTCTACCGGACTTCCAGAAGATGGGTACAGGTGGTGGGATGCGAATACCGCTATGGATATCAATACTAGCACTTGCCTTCATACAGATCAAAGGTAGGAAGATTCACTGGCTTGGTATTTTTACAGTTTTAAAGAATTTATAACCTGCTTTGGAGTTTGAAACATTTTTGTCTGGGCTTTGTGAAGCTAATGAACCTGTTAGCTTTATGCAAGATTTTCTTTTCTGTTACAAATACTTTCCATCCTTAAAAAAGGAAAATAACTGTCTTGAAATCTTATATTGTAGTTCATGTTCTCATCCTATTTTCTCCAGTTGAAATCATGAATAGCTTCACTCAGTTCAGTGGAACTCAGAACTTGAATTCCTACCAAAATTCATCAAGATTTGCATTTAGCTTTTGATATCCACTTCAAGGTGGTACAGCATTTCTAAATGCACAAACCAAAAGGTGCAAAAGTAGTTTTAGGAGGCAAGAAATCAATGGACTCTGTCTGCATGCATTATTATAAATTTTGTTTGTTTATTAGCTGATGATACAGTATTGAAAAAAAGAGTGATTTTGCTTGAAAAGCACTGGAAAACAGATTTTAAAAGTTCATTTATTTGTGCACATGAGGTTGCATAAAAGCTTAGAGCACAGGGTTGGGTTTTGATTGGGTGAAAACAAATTGAGCTGCTTTAAATATTCTAAGAGGGCATTAATACTCACAGGTGAGTGGAAACATTTTTAGGCGTATTTCACCTGTTTCCCTGAAAGTTTAAAACAAGAGTGTTAGGTTTTAGTGCATTTTGATCTCAGACACAGATCCTATTGTATTATTTCATGTTTTTCCTACTTCCAGGTAGTTCCACACTAACTTATGTCAAAAAGTGATAGTGTGAAAGAATAGCCCATCAGAAGGCTAGCTGTAGCATTACCACACCGTGCAATGGAAAAGGGTATCTGAAAAGAATACGGCATGAGGCAGTGTTGGTGCCATGCAGCACTTGGAGAGAGAAGCAAGAAGTTCTCTGAGGCTAGGCAGTGGACAAGAGAAACCCAGAAGCGCTGAATAGTTCAGAGCGTAAGAACGGGCACAATGTGTCCTTCCAACGCCAGCTGCAGACCCGCAGGTGGTGCAAAAAGGAAGAGATTTAAGGAGCTCTCTGCATGTCTGATTTCCGCATTAGCTCCTCTAGCGGTGCTCCCCGCGGACTGCCCTTGCAGGATGCAGCAGAGGGTGAGCCTGCCTTGTGGGTTTTCTCCAGCCAGCACTGTCTCCCCTGCATCACCCTCTGATGAAGTAAGCAGTGCGTTAAAAGCCCCTCTGGCCCCTGCAGATTTTGTATGTACTCCTATTCTGATAGGAATACATACATTTTTCATTCCATTCCAGTGGAATAAAAATCAAAAGTCACAAATGTATCTATTGGAAAGATCTACTTTTTTCTGTGTGGTTTTTGTGTTAATTTTCCTACTGCTGCTTATTACAAAAAGTGCCTGATAGTGTAAAATACAAGTAAATTTGGCTTTCAGTAAGAGAGGACAGAGATCAGTCATGTAACTCTAAAGTTAATGCTTTCTGTACAAAAGGGACCTATTTTTAAAGCCCTCTGGCTAGACTAAGGGGTTTACTGATTCTTAAAGCACACAGTGATCATAAAAAATAAGAAAATGAAGCCCTTTTTTGGAAAAGCTTATAAGGGCATCCAGAGGTATTGTGACAGGTCCTGATGCAAATCTGACTCCCTGTACATTAAGATAGCTTTGCCAATTTTTGATATATTGACTGTTACATGTTTAAACAGAAAATTTTAATTGTGAAATGATGAGGGAACTCAAGAAAATTATACACTAACATTTTCCTCCTACACTCTTCTTGATGTAGTTCAAGCCCAGGATGATGAGCAACAAACAAAATCAAACTATGCTTCTCCATTGATCCTGCAGCGACAAAAAAGTAAGTACTTTCATGCTGATCTACTTCCAAGATTTTGTCCCAAATGAAATAGAGAAATAATAAGATTACTAGAATCTTCTTATTCCTAGCTAGAACATATTTTCCCTTCTTCCCCCTGCCCCAATCCCCTGCAATACAAAGGGAGGGGGATGGGGAGAGAAATTCTCTGCACAACATACCTAATTCCCAGCCAATCTCTGGCTGCTCTAAACTGGAGAACTTCCTCTGAGATATGGCCCAGTGGATCTAGGCTACTGATATGATACAGTTATCTAATCTTTAACTTCATGAAAAGTACATACCTTCTATCTAAAAGTGTATTTTCTGAGAAGGTGTGTGTATACATACTTATCACCAGCGTACTTGGGTAGTAGGTAAAAACGATACTTTTTTTATGCTGTGTCAACATGACTGCATTACTCATCAGAGAATAAGAAAACTGCAACTACCTTAAGCATTAGAATAATTCAGCACTACGAGATCATGCATGACATATAACTGTACGGAGCAAACACCATAACCGTACACAGCAAAACAAGGGTGGAAGTATACAACGCTGACTGGGGTATTAATGGTGGCAAGCTGAAACAATTAATGAGTAAGACTGCACTGCAATCTGTAATTTGTGAGGTCACTAGCTGGCAATTAAAATAGTGATAAACCCAAATTGGAAGTATACCAAAAATTATTTTATAGTAAGTATATTTAATTATTGGAACAGATTGTCAAGGAAGATAATATTTGTGCTTCCCCTTAAAATCCTTACATCAAAATTACATGAGATTGTCTTTCTAAAGCACGTATTTGTCTTAGTGTAACTTTGTGTTCTAAATACAGAAGTCAATGACTGATGTTGCACGATCTACAGTTTGGAAGTCAATTAAATTCTATGATTTTGATATTTTCAAGGGAGAATCTGCATCAATTCCTCAGACTCTCATGTTAAGAAAATCACACTGCAGGTTCTCTAAGTATTCTATCCCTTTCATTGCTGGATCCAGAGAGATAATATTGGATTTGGACACAGAAAATTTAGGGCTGGATCCTACCAATAGAAGTCTTTGCATGAAAAGCACATGATTAAAGTTTCTCAGAATTTAAACTACTTTAAAAAAAAAATCTGCTTAGAACTGGTTATGCAAACATACATGTCTCAGCACAAAGAAAGATATAAGCTTCATAAAATACCAGCTCCTATTTCTCATCCTCAGCTTCCAGTATTCTTCAGTAACTTTCTGCTTCTAGGTGTACTGAGAAGCAAAGGTTCAGACATAGACATTAGCTCCACTTTCTTTGTGTTGCTGAACACTCTGCTTTAAGGATCAGATTGCTGCTTTTCAGTTCAGAACTTTAGGGCCAGAACATCAGATGTGAGTCTTGGACAAATGATGGAATAAAGTACTACAGCCAAAGAGCATTGTCTTTGGTATTTGGTTGTTAGTGAAATATACAGACAGCCAGAACACAAAGCACTATGTAAAAACCATCATTAAAGCTTTGTGGAAACTTACCCCTATAGTGTAACTAGTAATAGGAAATGTTGGTCACTAAAGAGACTAGGTAATATCTATTAATTTTTTAGTATTTCTATTGAGATTAAACTTAACAATTTTTTCTCCCTTAGATTCTCCACCAGCTTCAAAATCCCAAGAAGTGACAATCATTCCACCATTTCAAAACACTCTGAGATTAAAGGGTAAGTTAAACAATCTGTAATGGTTCAGATATTCACACAGATGATCATGGAGTGACTGAAGAGATTAATAAATCATGTAAGATCCTTCAGCATAATAAAATAAAAAATGAACACGCAAATCGGTAATTTTATCAGGTAACAAGGATAATCTAAATGTGACACCAGTACCCAGGCCTACATTTTGTCAATATGATGCAGCTGTTATAAAGATCATATATATCTAAATATAATACTTGGATAAATCACATACCATACTTCTATTAAAGAGAGGGAACTATTAATGTGTTCAAAAGACTGGTGAGACACCTAATTTAGTGTATAGTGTACAATTCTGACTAGCCATGTTGAAGCAGAGTGAGTCTAAATCTAGAAGAATGCAAAGAGGGACTGTGAGGATAATCAGGAAGATAGGAGAGCCTGCTTGTATGGGAAAAAGGACTGAAAAGAGATAAGTGACTCCTATAACAAGTGGGGGGAGGAGCAGTGAGGTGGAACCCCTTAAAGGTGAAGTGTAATACTGGCAGAAGAACAACCAGACGTACATGAGACAGGAATATGTTTTAGAAGATGCTTGCAAAAATCTTCCAGCCATTTAAAGGGTGTGGCTATGAGTGGCCTTCCCTAGTAGGAGTGCCATCTAGTTTTAAAGTAAATTTAAACTGGTTTTACGGTGAAACTTTAGAACTTCATATATTTAGGAAAGGATTTATAGAATATTGCTGTCAGCAGAACCAGAGCACTGGGCACAGTGACCCAGGAGGTCTCTTCTGATCTTAGGCCCTATACTGAATTAAATAAATAACAGATTGATAAACAAAGAATTCAACGAGAAGGAAAACAAAAGATAGGCTTTTGGACAAAGGCTATTGGAAGAAATAGGAGAGGAAAAGCAACTAAAGGGAGAGTTTCTGCAGCAAATTACAGAAAATTCTCATTGCTTATTTTGAATCCACAGCTGGCAACCCCTCGCACAATGGCCGTGTGTGCAGCACATGGGGTAACTTCCACTTCAAGACCTTTGATGGGGATATCTTTTACTTCCCTGGGGTCTGCAATTACATCTTTGCATCCAACTGCAAATCTCCCTATGAGGATTTCAACATCCAGATTAGACGTGCAACGGTGGAAAATGCTACCATGATCACTCATGTCATCATGAAGCTGGAAGGAGCAGTGATTGAACTGACCCGCGGCTCTGTCCTTCTTGATGGCAAATCGTATGTTCATAACTTGAAACTGCCATCACTGCTCTTGCTCCCAGTGGGTTCTTTGAGTGAGCACTCCCTTCCCTCCTCTGTTCTCACATTTTTCCCAAGCAGCTGGAAGGCTCGGGTCTTTTCTGAAATATTAACAAAAATAAGAGTGCCTGACTAATCTAATTGCTACTTCTGAAGATTATCCCTGTGTCCAGTTTGTTCATATGAGCTATATCCCAGACACTGCCCCACTGCTACAATAATGTATGTTTACAATTGAGTCTATAAATTGGATTCAGACAAAGTGTTAGGTTTTTACACTCTTTAATTTCTACTTTACATCATTTCTACCAGAACAGGATCCTTGAGAGGAATTTTTGATGGCTTTCATCCTCGCACTGAACAATATGCAGTTAAATAGTGACTGCAGCTTGTACCTGCGCTCATTTAAAATGAGCCACTCTGGAAATTTGCCATCTATATAGCAATGGTAGCACTGACTTCAGTACAAGGCGTGAAACCTGCCCAAGAGGCTGGGTCAATATCTGGGCAGATATCCCACAGTGAGTTGTGTATGATAGCAGCTATGTACTGTGAGCTAGTCTAAAGGTTATCTTGGTACACCTTTGAATGGCACTCATGTCACAGAAAGCCTAAAGAGTCTATCCCTTTATTATCACTGGCTTAAAGGAGTAAATAGCAATATCGTGAAGCATACTTCCTGCAAAACAGAACCTCCCTGCAGTTTTCTGAACAATACAACTAAAGACACATGCCAACATTTTACCTATCCAAACACCATTAACAGAGATAGCCAAAAGGAGCAAGGAAAGCAAGACTGATCCATTTGCACAATGAGAAGCAATTGTATAGAAAACAGACAAAACACTACACACTTGTGCTGTCTGTATTTAGTTACTGCTCTGATTTCCTCACCTATACATGTCAAAGCTTCTCAAAGAGAATGATAAAGGATATCAGTGTGGATATTTAATGGATGTTCTGGCCCCACCTCAGCTGAATTACAGTGATCTTTCCCCAGGGTTCAGATGCCCTACAGCCATATGGGAGTCTTGATAGAGAGAAGTAACAGCTATTTGAAAGTTTCTGCCAAGATAGGACTGACCTTCCTTTGGAATGAAGAGGATGCCCTTCTGGTAAGAGAACATACAAAATTTGGCAGAAGGCCTGTATTTTGAAAATTGGCTATTTACATCTTTGTAGTCTTAATCAACCAGGCAGGCAGTTACTTTGGGATTTGTGTCCATTTTTAGTGTATTGCTCTGTCTTCCAGTCTTCTCCCAGTTATCTCTTTTTTTTTTTTGTTCCTACCAAGCTCAGCTCAGGATCAAAACGAGGTCCCTAGTGACATGGCTTAGTGATAGACTCTGCAGTCCTGGGGTAACGGTTGGACTTGATGATCTCCAATGTCTTTTCCAACCTACTTGATTCTGCAAATAGACCCCCAATGGTAACATTTTCACATCACAGTGGAGTACTCCTCTCGTGGACCTGGCAACTTGCTGATGTTCACAGCCCCAGGGCTAGGATAAGACCGAGCTTTTCTTGGCAGCCTCTGACCTCTCCAGTGGTGCCTACCTTGTTACCCTACAACAATCACACAACACAGTCTGCACAGAATACATATGCCAACTTTTGAGTACATAAGCAATATTGATGTAGCCTGCATTCCTAAAAATCAAGGCTGACATTGCTCTGAACTGAAGCTCTCTCCTCATTTCCTTCAGGTGGAACTAGATAAGAAATATGCCAATCAAACTTGTGGACTTTGTGGGGACTTCAATGGAATTCCAGTCAGCAATGAATTTATTTCAGAGAGTAAGTAATAAAAAGTATTATCAAGTATTGGTGTTATGCTTTTCCTTCTTTCAGCAGTATACTGTAACATACTTGTGGATCATATTGATGGCAAAAGCAGTGTTACTTCTTCATGTATTTCTGTGATATCAGGACTTTGAGATGTATTAGATTGCTTCCATCACTTAAATCTTTCAAGACCTGCCACATGCAACTTTCTACGTGTTTTCAGTAGTTAGGATCCAGTTCCTTGTATAACTTATTCACCCCCTTTTGCCTTTCACATTATAGTGATATTACTTGGTAATCAATGTTCATGTCATAGCTGGTAGTGTCACAAATGAAAATATCTCCATGCAAAAGCCAGTTAAAAAAGTAAACATTATTCTAATATTTGGACTGCTTTTTACAGAGACAAAGCTGACTCCCATACAGTTTGGGAATAGACAGAAGATTGATGGACCCATAGAGCAGTGTGCTGATCCTGTTCCTTCTGCTGTTCTAATGAACTGCTCAGCTGAATTCGTAAGAACCCCTCTCTCAAAATTTGTTTTCTCAGTATAAAATACATTCTCTCTGTCTTTGGAGAAAATTTATTAGAACTGGAAAAAATATAACATGAAAATGACTCAACAGTAGGTCCAGAGAGAAAATTCTTCTAAACTTAATTTTTTATTCTTTGCTAAAATAAATTCTAAACAGTTTCGTTACCCTTTAGAGAAGACTGGATGTTTTCATGAAAGAGAAATTCATTGAGGTTGCCTTAATATAAAGAAACTGTATAATGCTTGGGAAACCACCTGAGCTGAAAGTAACTCAGGTTATGGGAAGATATGGGAGTTAATCAAAGGAGTTCTACATGTACTTGCCCTATTATTAGACTTTTTCCTAAACATCCTTCTACAGCTACTGTTGGACAGGTTTTGGACCAGATGAAACTTTGATTTGTTCTGCTACATGCCTTAACAATTAGTTTCATATTTTCTAAACACTTGTTTTACTTTATTTTCCCTCCTAGGCTTCTATCTGTGAGACAGTATTAACCAGTGCAGCCTTTACAAGCTGTAATGCACTTGTGAACATTCAGGACTACATTGAAACTTGCATACAAGACTTATGCCACTGTGATAGCTCCATGGCTGACTTCTGCATGTGCAACACCTTTGCTGAATACTCCCGGCAGTGTGCTCATGCAGGTGGACAGCCTCTGAACTGGAGAACCTCAGAACTATGTCGTAAGTGTCTTGGAAAGGGGCTTTCGTCGTGCTTACTACCCGTTTCTAGTAACCTTCAAAGATATGTTGGTTTTGGTGTGGTTTTTTGTTTTGTTTTTGTTTTTTTCTTTTTTCACAAAGAAGCCCACCATTTAAAAATGCATGTAATTTTCATTAAATCAGCTTTAATCTGAAGACTTTGGAAAGAGGGAAGTTTAGAGGATTTTGCATTAATTGTTTTCAATATATATCACAAAGTCTGAAATGTTGCGGCCTCCACTTGGATCAGGATTCCCCTTTATATCTTCAAGGAAAACAACCCAAATTACAAATACTGTTTTCTCAACATTTCAAAGGAAAAGTTGGCATTATAATACTCTTTCTACTTTCAGCCAAATCATGTCCTTTCAACATGCAATATCAGGAGTGTGGCTCCCCCTGCTCTGACACATGTAGCAACCCGGAACGATCTGCACTTTGTGAAGATCACTGTACAGATGGCTGCGTCTGTCCTCCAGGCAAGCTTATTTCCTGCCCTTTTCTCATAAGCAGAACCACAATAACACCTGCACACATTAAACAACTTTCCTACTCTGTCATTCTCATCACATCACCGTTGTTATTATCATCAAACTAATAACTACATTTCTTCCTTGATACACAAGCACCATTTCTATTCAGGTTACTCAAACTACCCTTTTAAATAATAAACATGCCTGAGACATGCACATAATGACTGAACTGAGAATAAGATACTTCACCTCTAACAATAAGGGTATGTCTTATATTCTCAGCATCCCTATTCAGTTCAGAGAAAGTACATAATACAGTCACATTTTACCTACAATGATAACTCCTGGTGTTAAAAAAGCTGTGTCTGGTTTCCCAGATTACCATACCTTTCTGTCCAGTGCTGCATGTCTAAGCAAGGAGCTGAGAGAGCACTAGGCAGTGTGTAAAACCTGGCACTTAAGATTGTTATGCAAGAGAACTGAGTATGAGTACAATACAAACAATGCAAATGTGTTCTCTTTGTGACATTTACTTCTGGGACTGAGAATTGTTGCTGTCCTGAGTGACTCCATGGTAGGATCTTCACCCCTTGCAGCTCTTCTGCCCATCTTTCATGATGTCTTGCAGAATCCACCATCACTTTTTTTTGTATAATTGCATCGACTTCCCTTAGATAATCCTTTGCCTTTCGTATTGAACTATTTACTGTACAAATAGTATATGTACTGTTACATATGTCCCTGGGCAATCTTAGAAATTATTTATATATTCCACCTCATTATCTAACAATTTTAATCCTAATTCCATTCTAATGAAGCCCATAACAGAGAGGTATTGCCCTACAGATCTCTTTTGATCACTCTACGATTGTAGATAGGCTTCAATATATAGTCCTTCAATTCCTACATAGTTTGTATCCTATTATTTTAAAGTATTTTCTATTCATTTTTCTGTGCAATACAGAAGAAATTTAATGTATGCTTTCAGGCATACAGACAGATACAGGCTCCAAAGTGCACAGAATGCGTAACAGACCATTTCTTTCCCTAGGAATGGTATTTGATGATATTAATGGTGCTGGCTGCATTCCCCGTAAAGAATGTCATTGTACCTATGAAGGTGAATCTTATGCTCCTGGTGCCTCCTTCTCATCTAAATGCAGATCATGGTAACATATTCCCTTTCTCATACTTCTTTTTTATAGATTCATTACCTGAACTTTTTGAAGACAGGGAAAAATAACTTATTTCCCTTTAAAAATGAATGAGGAATAACTTACCAGCTGAAGAAGTTCTTTACTGTGAGGGTGGTGAGGCACTGGAACAGGTTGCCCAAAGAAGTGGTAACTGCTCCGTCTCTGGCAGGTTGGACAGAGTCTTGGGTGACATGGTCTACTGTGAGGCATCCCTGCCCATGGCAGGGGGTTTGGAACTAGATGATCTTGAGGTCTTTTCCAATCCTAACTGTTCTATGATTCTATGATTACACATTTTTAGAGGATACTGAAGTCTTTATTTTCTCCAGCACTTGGAAGCAAATATTTGAGTTTAGATACAGGCACTCCCATTTCAAGATCAATCAATTAAAAGAAACAATCAAATTCAGATATTGAAGGTGTTTAAAAATGTGAATTACAGTGTCATATCCTTTGTAGCACTAAAGTGTAATGCTACGGGGGTACTCATGGAAATACTATGGAAGCTGTGACATTAAGGGATATATTGCATTAGGCAGAGTGGGAGATCATATTTGACAGGCATGTTTGACAGATTTTTTTTTCAATAACACTATAATTACTGAAGTATTATTGCTCAACTGTAGGTACATTTACTTATCTATCTACAAATACAAGCACCACAAACATGAATGCTATATTTCAAGAAATACTTAACATGTCTGAAGCTTGAGCCATGCTAATGGAGATGACAGGCAATCTTTCATATGCAGCAGAATGGATGCCAGGATCACCAGGACTGAATTCTGTACAAAGACTGGAAATGAACAGCAATGTATAAAAAAATCATCACTAATATAAATGTGCCTGCCCCATACTTATTCTGAGATTTCAAAGCAATGTTGTTTATTTCACAATATGATCAGTACTTCAAGAAGAAAATTAAAACATCAAGTGTCGTTATTGTCTCCTATTTCACTTACACTTGCATTAAGCAAGGTTACTGAATGCCTTCTTCATTTCAGTACCTGCGCTGGAGGTGAATGGTCTTGTGTCACCCAGTCATGCCATGGAACTTGCAGTATTGAAGGAGGCTCCCACATCTCAACGTTTGATGAAAAATATTATTCCTTCTTCGGAGACTGTAGTTATGTCCTAACCAAGGTAAAAATGAGTCACAATCCTTGCTAAAGAAATATGCTAAAGGGAAGTTTTTATTATATATAACTTTTTTTTGATTAAAACTGGCAATCACGTCACTAAATAAACATATTGTAGTAGTTTTGTATTCTTTAATCATAATTTAAAAACTACAGAGCTTTTAGGTTCCATGAAACAATCTCCATGCTTCCCAATAATTTTTTAAGTAAATATTTCCTGTCTGGTGTTTCATAACTACTTCTGAGTAATGCATTTATTATGTCCATCGCTACTGTCCTTTTTGTGACAGTCAATATAGTTCAAAGGCTTATTTTGTTAAAGGTATTTGTAGTGGAATAATTATACAAAATTCATGTGAGAAGAGCTATTTTATTAAGATGATCAACCTTCCAAACAGTCTTTACCAGCAAACATAGAAGACCCTAGAGTTTAAAAGCAAAAAAGCTAGAAAGTCATACATGTATTCTAAAACTTGAATTAAGAATTGATAACTTACAAAAATACCACAGATTTACTGGAGGTTTTAGTTTAGTAGGGACTGAATTCTGAATAGATATATCTAAAATAATGACTACAGGTTTGCATATTTCAGAACCCTAGGTATATTTGCCATTTATTTGTATTGGATGAGTGATGTAAACAATTTTCGTAAAGACTTCATATTAAATAAAATCTGTTCTCAGAAAGATCAAACTGAATGCTACCAAGGAAAAGAATTAAAAAAAAAAAAAATTATCTAGAATGAGGTAATTTAGGAATAGATTAGACAAAAGCAATGAAACTTTTTGATGAGATTCACAAGCACTGGTCTCGATCCACGATGGAAGCATTACACATTAAAGTCCCCTTTTGGCACCAACATGTAAAATTAGGTTCTCAGAGGCTGTAGAGGTACAGAAAAATCCTAAATTTGGGCACAAAAGGTCAAGAAGCCCATAATTTTAACACTTAATTTCCAGATGGCTGTAATTCTGCATCTCAGCTGTTCTCAATCTTCATTACACCACAAAAGTGGTAAGACATGTTCAGAATCACAGCCTTCTGCATGCTTCCCTGTAATGTCTTGGCCATTAGGCACACTTTGAATATAGCTTGTAGGTCATAGTACTATGAAAATCAGACCTGAGAGAAGAAATTTGAATTTTTGCACTTATTTTGTAGCTTAGTGAATGGTGATTTTAGCGTGATTTTTTCCTATGAGAGGATATTTAAATTCATATTTCCTACCTGTTAAAATAGTGTCCAAATTACCATGTTCTTTGATAATTTATTCAGTGCAGAAGAGACTGGAAACAAGTTCTTTCCTCCCCCAGGTAAACACCATAACCAATGGGCAAGAAAGGCACACTTTCTTCTTCTCTAGCATATTAAACTAGTATCACTTAAACCTTAGCAAGTTTTAATGTTCAGCTTAATATGTCTAGCTTGCCTTTGAATGTCATAAGTAATGGATAGCGATGTGGTGACTGTACACATATATGTAAGAACAGATGAACAGGAAGAAATGGAATATAAACCATAAAGTGAGTCAGAAGATTCACTTTACTAAGAATACTATTTAAGTGTGAACCTCTTTAATATAACAGTATTTTAATTTAACAAATCCTGTTAACAATGTATTTTGTTATCTTCTTCTAGCTCTGTAATGGCAATGAATTCACTGTTCTGGGAGATATCTACAAGTGTGGCCTGACTGACACTGAGACATGCCTAAAAGGTGTAACTGTCAGCCTAAGTGGAGGACAAACTGTAAGTAGCAAATGTAGACACCTAACATTCTGCTGAGATGTTTTCAAAGCTTAATAGACAAGTAGTTCGCAAATTATACATAACAGCACAGACAGGAAATCACAAGGATATTTTTTTATATCTCATTTGTACGTTATTCAAAGAAAATTTAAGAACAAAGTAGGTACAGTGGAACCCAAGATCCTAGTAATTTTCTGTCATTTAGTTATCTTTGGGCTTTTGATTATTTATTTTGACGGTCAATGGACCACGATAATAAAGATTAGGGAAATAGTATAGGAATCAGAACATCATCACAGTCTCCCCCACTGTTTTGTTTTTTTATTTTTTCCTTTATCCTGAACAACACTAGATAGAAAACATTTATCTTTCCTAAGTATATTTGATAACCATTGCCTTTTCTTGTGGACAGAACATTGTGATCCAGCCTTCTGGCAGTGTATTTGTGAACATGATCTACACACAGCTGCCATTCTCTGCAGGTAAGTTCTTTTGGAAGACTTTTGTAGTGTTTCTTGGTTTTGATTTTAAAATGTTATTACATCAGTTATACTAAAGCAAATTTTCATCTTTGGTTACACTGCTGCAAACTTAAGGCACTCCAATAGTGCAAAGTCTCTCATTTTTTACAGTAATAGGGTTTTCTTACTCAACTCCTTTAATTTCAGCATAATTTTGGACTAATTTTAGCAATATCTAATTAAATGGAGATTCAATTCAAGTAAATAGTATTCTGCACACTTCCAGATCCAAGTACTGCCATTAGAGAGGAAGACAAAATTTTGATATGCAAAAGAACTCCAGTATCTCAAGTTGTTTAGTTCCTTGTGTTCCCTGTGTCCCTTCATTTGGTGCACATTCATCATTGGAGAGTTCCTTCCATGTCAGTTCTTCTCGGATACTACTGCACCTGAACAGAAAGCAAACCATGGTTGGAGTCTTTTAAATAGTAACTGAAGTGTGTGCTCTTCCCCTTATTTTAAAACACCTAGCAGAAAGTGGAGGGTTTTAATACATTCGTTGTTTAGGGTAAAGGCAGACTGTTTTTGTGCTGGATTTGAAATTTATAGACAATTTTCCCCCCATTTCTTCAGATATTAGGATCCTATCAAACATAGCTATATAATCTCTCTACATAATAAATAGTTATTTCAACTGCTCATCACATATGAAATTATAACTCTTATGTTCTTATCACCCTAGCAAATGTCACCATCTTTAGGCCATCATCTTTCTTCATCATTCTGCAAACGACCTTTGGTCTTCAGCTACAGGTTCAGCTCGTGCCTCTCATGCAACTTTTTATACACTTAGACCCATCACATAAAGGGCAGACCTGTGGTAAGTGATCTTATCGCAACAACTGCCTTCATCAGTATGCTTAATTCCATAGGACTTTCACAACTCATCTGGTTCCTTTTAGGTCTCTGTGGTAACTTCAATGACATGCAGACAGATGATTTCAAAATCACCAGTGGTGTAATAGAGGGTACTTCAGCTGTCTTTGGCAATACTTGGAAAACATGGGCCAGTTGTCCTGATGTCGAAAATACCTTTGAGGACCCATGTACTGTCAGCATACAAAATGGTAAGCTCGCTATAAAGAAACATTTTCTGTTCTCTTCTAAGATGGAAAGAAGGAACCAGCTGATCAACCACCAAGCACTTAGCCAAAATAACAGTGGACCATTTACATGCATACTATTTTCCTCAACTGGCACTAGAAGTTTTTGATTAATAAATAATAACTAGGATAATATTTTGGATCTTCAAAAATATTCCTTTGGGTAAAGAAAGCAGGTGCTTTTGACAACTTAAGAGAAACCAGAACTATACAGCGTATCAGTGATCCATTCCTGGAAAGGACTGACTGTCATAGAGGAAATAAAGGTGCACATATCCCCAGTGAAGTTTGCACTCAGCATGATTCTTCCACTGCTAAACTGAGAACCAGACTTACAGTTCAGAGCTTTGTGCCTCTCAGACTCTCTTTCAGCTAACGAAATACATAATTTTTGAGAATTCACAAGCCACTCTCCTGTTTACTGAGATGAACTAGCATATTTTTCATTCACAATGTGCACCTCTTTTTTCAAAATTCAGCTAACCATGTCTTAGTTTATTCCATGACAACTACCATGAACTAAGAGCATTCAGTTTACAAAGAGTTCATATTTCTGTATAGAGGGAGTGAAAGCTTGTTCGTGTCTCAGCAAATGCAGAGCTGAATTCTATTGTAAAGTTAAGCTTCTGCAATTTGCCTGCAGGAAGTATAGTTACACTGAGACTAGAGTTTGGACAATGAAGTGCAACTGAAATTCTTACCGTGCTCTCAATTCACAGACCAGTATGCTCAGCACTGGTGTGGACTGCTCTCTGATACCATGGGACCTTTTGCTGAATGTCACTCAACAGTGAATCCAGAAGTTTACCAGAAGGTACTTGGCCTTTAACTTTTCCCCATTTAAAAGAAAAAGACTCAGATTCCTGATATTAACCACTGAGAGAATGCCTTGCCGATTCAGAGGAGATGTATTCATGATAATTCTTTTCAAGTCAAGGGTTTGTTTTTATCTAAACATCATAATAATTCCTCCTTTGTAAAGGTATCTTTCCTTCCATTCCCAGGAGGATAAACTTAAAGAGCACATTCCTGCTGCCCTTTTTTTAGGTACTAATCTAAATTCCTCATCTATGGCCTTGAACTCTGTGGACTTCTTACTATGTCAAAGGTTAAAAGCTGTCCCTCCTGAGATATAAGGAAAGCTTTAGTCAGAATCTTAACTAGCACATTGCTCAGTTGCACCAAACTGCAAGGAAGCTTTTGTGTATATCCAAGACAAGGCAAGAAATACATGCAAGAAGCAGCAAAAAGATTTAGATAAAATGTAAGCAAAAATGTTCAAGGAATTCAAGGTGATGAAGCTCTGAAACAGTCTGGGAGCATTACAAAGTCTCCCTCTTATTAGTAATCCGTAAGATTATATGTAAGAAACATCTTCTGGAACGACAATATTTTAGCAACCTTGCCTGGCATAGCAACACACTATATGACTTCTTGTTTTCTTCATTCCTCTGAGGCAGAGAGCCCAAGCACCTAAGCCTGAGTCCCAAAGTTGGGAAATCTATCACCTGAAAAATTTTTTAAAAACCAAGAAAAATTAAAAACAGTTTATATTTGTGGACCTCTAGTTGCTTTGTCCTTGCAAAGAATCTCTTTTTAAAGTTCTCAAAGAAATCTTCAAATGAAAAACAGGCATATGCTTTACTTACGCATGCGACTTACACTCACTTTTAGCTCTAATGAACATGGTAGTATAAGGACCATGGTTTTCATATGACAATCTGATGATCGTATGTCATCCTGTGTCCCTAGAACTGCATGTTTGACACCTGTAACTGTGAGAAGAGTGAGGACTGCATGTGTGCTGCCCTTTCCAGCTATGTGAGGGCCTGTGCTGCTAAAGGAGTTCTCCTCACTGGGTGGAGGAGCAAAGCTTGCAGTAAGTTCTACTTCCCTTTCCTCTTGAAAATGGTCATCCAGAAAGCCCCACACAGCAGCTCTCAGGGATTCCCACAGTAAATTGTGTTAAACTGTGTTTTCAGTATAGCATTTAATTTCAAGAATTTAAGGAAGAAGGGAATATGCTAAAAGACAAGCAGTAAGCAACACGAAAAGAGGCTTTGTTAGACTACTTGCTCAGAACCAGCAAAAGCAACATGGACCTCAATACCCTTGCAATAGGCATAGGTAGGGTGTTTTTAATTTACTTTGACGAAAAATATAAAAATAGCAATGAAATAAAAATGCAGTATGCATTAATATAATTTTTTCTTTTTTTGACCTGGACAAAATATTTGTATTTGTGACACATTAATAGGGTGAAATTCTGCTTTAGCAGAAAAAAACAAAAAAAATTTACACTTCTGAGGATATCAGTAAAGCACGTACAGATACATTGCCATGTTTATCATATATACTTCACCTCAAATGTTGCATTTATACCTACACGGATTCTTAAATGAACAACAAATGTAACTCACCTTTTTTACTCTCAAGCAAAATACACCACCTTGTGTCCAAAATCCTTGGAGTACACTTACAATGTTGATTCCTGTCAACCCACCTGCCGGTCTCTGAGTGAGCCTGATGTCACATGCAACATCAAGTTTACCCCAGTTGATGGTTGCACCTGCATAAATGGAACCTACATGGATGAAAGTGGCAAATGTGTGCCTACTTCTAGCTGTCCTTGTTACTACAAAGGAATGCCTCTGTCTACTGGAGAAGTTATTCACGACAACGGTGTTGTCTGGTAAGAGATTTTAAACAAAAGAATGAGATTGGATATAGGCAGTCATGAAACTATACATTATGCTATCTATTCAAGTCAAATGCATTTCTGTTCCTAAAAGTTTCAATTAAAAAATAAAATCACAGATCCTTAAAAACTGCTAGGGCTATTCATGTTTGGAAGACTGTACTTAAAAGACTGCTACAGGAGATCAACAAACCATGGTGTGGTGGGTTATTCCTGTCTAACAGCCAAACTCCTACCCAGTCACAGTCACTCACTCCCCACCACACATTTCTTATCCATGACTGTAAATGACTTGTTCCATGGTGAAAGATGCTTGAGAATCCCCTTACAGATTATTCCCACTATGAATGGACTCTGAACTGTTCTGAAGGACAGCTCTTAACAAGGCAAATGGAAAGGGCAAGCCTGTCTTTCTATGGAATATACTTGTATTTTGGTCTGCTCTAATATAAAATATCTTTGAATAGCAGAAACTATTCTGATAAAGGACACATTTTCTCTGCTTTATCACACAGTAATTTTTCATTTCAAATTCATTAGGAAACAAGTGAAAACACAACAAGGAAAAGAAAAATATATGCATTTTATTTTACTTTATTTTTTTTTTTAATAGCTCTTGCACCTATGGAAAGCTGAGCTGTACTGGCAAGAAACCTGAACCAGGTAACATATCACTTAAGACTTCTTTCAATTCTCCCTTTCCACCTTCACCCTTTCCAGTTCTCTCTTTTTTGTCATAACAATGCAAACTGTACAAGTCTGAAATCAATCAAGAAAATGAATTGTTGACTCCAATAATGTAGAGGATATTCCTAAAATACCTTTCAGATACCTGAAACAAGTTTAACCCCTTGGATACCCAGTGGAAAAGAATACTCAGTTGCCTTACTGAATGTGAAACCCATCCATATTTAAAATAAAATAAAATAAAATAAAATTAAATAAAATTTAATTAAATTATATTATATCAAAATAAAGCTTCCCCCCCCAAATACAAAGTAAAACAACAACATTGTTTTCTTGTCGTTTTTGTTTTGTTTTGGGGTTTCTTTTGGCTGGTACTTATTTACTTTTCTGAAAACAGATATTTCACAAACTAAGCAGTGATTTCTATGAGTAGTCCAAGCATAAGCACAAAACCAGATGAACGTGACTTCAAAACAATATTCAGTTTCTCTTTCTGGTCAAATGCATTATTTTAAGATACATGTATCTCAAAGGAGTCCTTTTTATTTCTTTCTTCAGTCCGCATTAAAGAACTTTGAAGATATAAATACATGGTTGATCTCACATTTCTCATGGTTTTTGTCTTTTTTAGTCTGCATACCTCCCATGGTCTACATTGACTGTGGCAATGACACTGCAGATGTGGTAGGAGCAGGATGCCAGAAGAGCTGTCAGACTCTAGATATGGAATGTGTAAGTATAGACTCTTTGTAGACGGTTAAGAACATATTAAACTAGATTTCTTCTACAATTACCAGCTACAGTGAGACTGTTCCAACAGGAAATGTTTCAAGTCATGTTTTCTATATGGTCCTTACAGTACAAAACACACTGTGTTTCTGGCTGTGTATGTCCTCATAATCAAGTGTTAGATGGCAAAGGTGGCTGTATAGCTCCAGAAGACTGTCCATGTGTTCACAATGGGAATTCCTACACTCCTGGAGAATCAATCAGAGTTGGATGTAACAACTGGTAAGAGCATACTGAAAAATAATTTTTTTAAGCATCTGAGAATAGTTTAAACTGTAGGTGAACTACAACATTTCATTCTAGCAGTATCAAGATCTTCTTGATATCAAGAAGGAATCCTGCATGAGATGACCCACTTAGTACCTAAAAAGCAAGCTCTGTTTTTCACAGTGGCACACAGCACATAAGTTCCAAGTGGTCAGAAGAACAGTATGGTTTGGATGTTGTCATATTCATTCAAGTCAAGAAAGCTCTTTTCCTCACAGGCAATCTTTACATTTCAATACATGCAAAAGTATTTAAAGTATTTTCTAACCCAAATTATTCATGACATCATGAAGTAACACAGCCTTTGGATAAATCTTGAAGGCTCTTGAGCTGTGCTGCATTTCTGAGAATGAGCAAACCTTATTTTTTCATTATGGGCTTAACACATTTTAAAATGAGATTGATGTACTTGCGGGAATGTACATAAAAGCAACATTTTATTTATGTCTGGTTTTTACATTTGGAGTGCCTTTTGTCTTATGTAGCACATGTAGAAACAGAAAATGGCACTGCTCTGAGGAACCTTGCCTGGAAACCTGTTCTGTTTATGGAGATGGGCATTACACCACCTTTGATGGCAAACGCTTTGATTTTGAAGGAGACTGTGAATATGTTCTGGTCCAGGTAACAGGGTCCTTCCCAGATTTTTGCACTATTGAAGTACCTTGTGTTTTATGTACAACCATGTAGCATAGTTAACACTGAATATAATTCCCCTGTTTCAGAACTATTGTGGCCAACAAGGTGTGAATCAGGGAACCTTCAGAGTCATCACTGAGAACATTCCATGTGGTACTACTGGAACCACCTGCTCCAAGTCTATTAAAGTTTTCCTGGGGGTAAGCATTTTCTTTAATAAGTTGTACACCAGACCCAATGAGCCAGAAGGATAGAATAAGCTGTCCCAGACTGCACCACAGAGGTGCCCTTCAAGACAGTGAAAATGTTACTACACTTCCTTGTTCACTGCTAACAGTTCTGCTCTCTGCTAGAGACAGCAAAGGAGGGAATTCTATAGAAGAATTGTTTAATGTGAGGTTGCTGAATAGAAGAATCTTGATGATAATACAGTTATTATTTCAAGAACAGTTGCTGGCAATACATAAACATATATAACCTAACAGGTGACTTTTTTAATTCGCTTCTGTCTTTTCCTGTTGTAGAACTATGAGCTGATACTCAGTGATGGACACTCTGATGTTATCCAGAGGACACCTGGAGGAAAAATGCCATTCCAAATCCGTTCCATGGGCATCTACCTGGTGGTTGACACTACTGTTGGTCTGATACTCCTGTGGGACAGAAAAACCAGTATATTCATCAAACTTAGTCCCAGCTTTGAGGTACATTTTAAAATCCAAAACCTGGATTAAACTATTTCTGGAACATATTCATGTTATCTCTCAAAGAAAAAAATGGAAATTTAGGCTGTAACTGGAAGACTGAAAGAGCAGAAATTGCATATTACTGTCCCTGTAGTGTTGACTTAGATTGTGTGCTACACATTTTCCTTAAATTACATTATTCAGCAATGGCATGACAGCAACTACAAAAGTAGCTTTCTTCATGTAAAGCTTTCACTGAATAGGCATAGAATCATAGAATAATTAGGGTTGGAAAGGACCTTAAGATCGTCTAATTCCAACCCCCCCGCCATGGGCAGGGACACCTCACACTAAACCATGCCATGGCTATGTCCAACCCAGCCTTGAACACCGCCAGTGATGGAGCATTCACAGCTTCCCTGAGCAACCCATTCCATTGCCTCACCATCCTTACAGTAAAGAATTTCTTCCTCATATCCAATCTAAACTTCCCCTGTTTGAGTTTGAACCCGTTACCCCTTGTCCTCTCACTACAGTCCCTCATGAAGAGTCCCTCCCCAGCATCCCTATAGGCCCCTTCAGATACTGGAAGGCTGCTATGAGGTCTCCACACAGCCTTCTCTTCCCCAGGCTGAACAGCCCCAACTTTCTCATCCTATCTTCATATGGGAGGTGCTCCAGTCCCCTGATCATCCTCGTCGCCCTCCTCTGGACTTGTTCCAACAGTTCCATGTCCTTTTTATGTTGAGGACACCAGAACTGTACACAATACTCCAAGTGAGGTCTCACGAGAGCAGAGTAGAGGGGCAGGATCACCTCCCTGGTCCTGCTGGTCACACTCCTTTTGATGCAGCCCAGGATACGGTTGGCTTTATTCAGGATTAGATGAAAGTAGTTAGTGCTAAGAACAAAAACCATAAGTCTGCTTCCTATTCTTATCCTTCCTAACAAGAAGTTAGAAACATCTCTTCATGAAAGATATTTCAATAAAATGTTCAACAGTTCTACTGAAAAGGCCTATATAAACTTAAGTAAGATTCATCCTGAGGTCTGTTACTTGCAGACACTGTACCTTACTGATCTTTATCATTTTTGTTTATCCCCATGCAGGGACATGTCTGTGGACTTTGTGGAAACTATGATGGCAATGGAAATAATGACTTCACTACTCGTAGTCAGTCTGTGGTAGGAAATGTGCTGGAGTTTGCCAACAGCTGGAAAGTGTCTTCTAGTTGCCCAAATGCCAATCGTACCAAAGATCCATGCACTGCAAACCCATACAGGAAAGCCTGGGCACAAAAGCAATGCAGTATCATTACCAGTGAAGTGTTTGCAAAGTGTCACTCACAGGTACGATGAAAACTTGAGTCTTAAATGATCTTGAGCAAGAGTTTACATTAATTTTTATGTGGGATAGCTGAGAAATGCATTAAAATACATTCTATCATGTTTGACAATTTGTCTTGAATTAGTACACTAAAGAAACTGATAGTTGTTTTTTTAATAGAAGGGACGATCACAGATAGATCTCAGGATATGTTTACTTTCAAATGTCATCATTTTCTTGCACCATAAATATCAGCCACCTGATATATATGACTGTGTGCTAGTTTGTAGTAACGCAACAGTATTATTTCTGCAAATGTATCTTCAACATCAAATAGCTCTTTTCATTACAACATATTAGCAATAGCTTTATTCGATTTTCCTCTTAATTTTCCAAAACATTCTCATGGTTTCTTCCTTTCCTATCTTACACATACAGAGCCATCAGTTTCAGATATTTTATTCACCTTTTTTAGAGCAGTGAATGCCTTTTCAAAGAGGACAAGTGCATGAAAACTCAAATGTTTTCTCCAACAGGTTGAACCAAATGAATATTATGAAGCATGCGTAGATGATGCTTGTGCCTGTGACACTGGAGGAGACTGTGAATGTTTCTGTACAGCAGTAGCTGCCTATGCTCAAGCGTGCAATGAGCTGGACATCTGCATTTCATGGAGAACCCCATCCATTTGTCGTGAGTTTCACTACTTTTTGAAGGGGTCTAGAGGGAAAGAAAACAGAGAAGGAAAAGAAGAAATACAAGTAGAATAAAGAAAGAAAGAAAGATAAAATTGTATTTGTAAGAGGCACTGCTATAGTCTAAAAAAGCAGAAAAAATCCCCTCAAAGCACATTGGGTAAATCCCTAGAAGATAATCTGTTTTCTTAAAACTAAACCATTGATAGCAACTTTACCAGTGGTGGCACTAGTGTCTGATTTACTTGTCAATCATGACACACAACTGGTGAAGTATAATATTATACTACACTTCCACCTGCCTACATGATGCTTAGTGTAAGTCACTATTAGTGCACACTAACTAATATCAATGATTCAAACAATTGATTTTTCAGGATTAATGTGTAACTCTGTTCTATGCTTTGTAACTACTGGTGTCAAAAGGTGGTTGAAGTGTAACAATTGTATTAAATTAGAAGTAAGGCAATATAGTGTTCACCACCTATGTGATTATGCTTATCACATGGGATTTTTACCCAGCAAACCAGAAAGACTGTAGAACAAAAAGATCAAAGTTGTTCTGTCATTTCTCCTTCCTCTAGCTCTGTTCTGCGATTACTACAATCCACAAGGGGAATGTGAGTGGCACTACAAGCCATGTGGAGCCCCTTGTATGAAAACCTGCAATAACCCAAGCGGGAATTGCCTTCATGAGTTGAGAGGCTTGGAAGGTAAACATAATTATGCATATCTCATCCTACTTATAAGAAGCTAAAATGCAATCTGATTAATAAAATTTATGTTACTCAGTATATGACATGTTTATATTAGAAATTATAACAAGAGATATCCCAGTTAGTATCTTACTGCCTAATGGATCATGAACTTGTTTGGGGTGAAAAAGACGACAAAATACTCCAAAGCTTAATGTGCAATGAAAAGAATAGCAGTAACAAAGTCTGAAATTCCATTACCATATGAAATTATTTTGGAAAAGCAGATATAAGCAAAGTATAGAGTTACTTCTACTTGTGAAAGGTCTAGTGTCAACGTAAGTCTCATTTTTTTTTATTGCAGGCTGCTATCCACACTGTCCAAAGAATAAGCCCTATTTTGATGAAGAAACCATGTCCTGTGTTTCTAATTGTGGTTGTTATGAAAATGGGAAAAATTACAAACCAGGAATGCAGATGCCTTCAAAGCAGAATTGTCATTTATGGTAGGATTAGTGAAGATTTTAAACACTTAGTTGAAAGTTTCGGAACATAATTTGTCATGCACTTTTTTTTACCAGCAGGGACTAGGTCAGTCATAGGCTGCTGAATAATGTCTAATTTTCTTTTGTATAATTGATGACATGATGAAATATTTAACTATACAAAAATTAATTTACTAATTATTCTGTATTTTTATTAAAATACTTTAAAATTATTATTATTATTATTAAATTAACTTACACCAAATTTAAATAATAACAGTTATGGCAACAGTCTGAACATTTTAATTAAAATATCCCTAAAATCAGTATGTGAAATTATTTAGAAAGCAACTGATCTTCATTATTTTGAGCTTGTTTCTGTTATTGCACTGGTACTTGCGTGTTAGTAACAATCAGCAAGCATTCCCACACGTGCTGTCAGAATTGGTGACATGCTGGGAGAAATGCTGCTAAGCCTTCTATCAAATAACACAAAGTTAGCAGAACCAGTTAACACCTGTTCTAAAGACGCCTTTAAAATAGCTACACTGGAATCCTGTAAGCAGTCCAGTCAGAATAAAAGAGCTTAGCATGAAGCTCATCTGAGCTAACCCAAATTTCATGGCATGTTTTGCAGGTCATAGACATCTTTGTCTGCATTGTCAATATCATTAACAGCACTAAACCTAACCTGATAAATGCATATCCATATTTACTTAAGTTTATCCAGTGTACTTATGCCCAGTCACTATAAATAGATATATCAAGATTTAGTTCTTAGTAGATAAATTCCCCTGAAAAACAGGATGCATTCTTGCATCTTTTGGAAGTCACCGCATAGACAATGTCAACATCCATGATAAAGATATCCTTTCTCAGATGATACATTTACTGCACTTTCCTTTCAAAAAAACAAGTATACCTATCAGGGAGATAAGAACATTTCTAATCACCCCTCCCCACAACTTCACCCACCCCTCAAAAGCACCAATAAGGATACTGCATTTTTAGTATGCTGCATGAAATAGTTGCCTTACTTGCCAGAAAACTGAGTAATCCTACCTAACCTGAATTTGTGCAGCAGAACTCAATATCTAACTCAGAGAAGATACAGTCTTTTTACATATAAATACAATGAATAGCAAAGGATCGGTAGAAAAATTTGAAACAACAAAATTATGTCATGAACCAATATATTTACTTTCATCACCTCCCTTTTCTCTTTTCCAGTGAATGCACAAATCGTGGCAAAACATGCAAGTATGATGAAGATGGTACGTTGACAAAGTTGATTTTATCTGAATAGGATGCATTTGAGATACTCTGCTCTGTGCTTCAGATGCCAAGGAATAACACTGTCTTTTGATTTACAGAATGTGTCTGCATTTATGAGGGAAAGAACTACAGGTATAAAGATGTGATCTACAACACTACAGATGGCACAGGAGGGTGTATTGTCGCAACCTGCGGTCCCAATGGAACACTTCAAAGGACTGTCTACGAATGTCCAATCTCAACATCACCCACAACAGCAACAACATTTCACTTCAGCACTACACCACCTGCCACTACTTCCACAGGTACATCCTTTATAGCTCATAAGAATACATTCTATTAATAAGGAGTAAAATACAGCTACAAAACCATGCTCATACTCACAACATAAATTAATTGGTAAAACTTAAAAAAATAACATTAAGTCTCATTTGTTATTAGCATTTGGTTTCAGTCAGTATTTTGTAACCAAATTAATAGAAGGAAATAAACTTAGAAAATAAAACCACTTCTGAAACAGCACAATGGAAACACTGCACACTGGCTTCATGCTACAATTTTGCTTGTCTTTACCGTGAACAATAAAAAGACATTACCTGTAATTGTAACTATTTTTATACCTGGAATAATTGTTACTGAATGAGTAGTTCATTATTTTTTCTATTAAATTATGTAATTATTACTTTCCATTAAATTCCTGGTAGGTTTAATGGTATTTATAATCACAGTACTAAGTGGATTGCTCAGATATTGGCATTGAGATACTGAAATTTTTATATTTAGAATTCATGTTCAGCATTTTTCATGTTGGTAATCTCTGATTACTATGGGCATAAGTTGTTTAATTAAAGAAGGATTCAGTATACAATTTAGAACTACAAATTTTGAAAGCATTCAGAAACTATCAGCACTGCTGGAATTCATTAGCCATTTTACAGCCATTTCACAATGAGAATTCACCTGCAAAATCATGAGGACTGCTCTCCAAACCAATAAATGGTTTCTTAAGATAATAATGATTCATTAGACATCTGTTCCTTCAAAAGGAGGAGCAAAGACAATGCAGCATATAGCAGGAGGAGTCACCTTATTTGGAAGAAAAAAGTACCTATTAATCTTGATGCGTAGAATAAATGTTATTCTTTCTGCTGGACTTAAATGGGGATTTGACATTCTCCAGAGCAAACGAAGCAATTACGCTGAATCAAAGGGAAAAGAAAAAAAAAGTTTGTTTTTTATTTTTTCCCCAATGTAAATAAATTCTGCATGGGAGTTACTTCAACATGATTTGTAAAAGACAATTAGCAATCTCTTAGGAAGTGACAGTTCCAAGCACATCAGTACATTAAATCGCTGGGTGATGGATTTTTGTTCTACTTCATATAAAATTATAAGTACACTAACTTGATAAGCTACAGGTTCACAATGAAAGCAAATTACCTGAAGAAAATTTTCAGCGTATTTCACATAATGAAAAAGAGAATATCTGCAGAATATTATTTTAAGTTTTGAAGTCTCTTCTTTATCCCTTTCACAGTGTCTCCAACTACATCAGTATGTGTTCATGAAGTCTGTGATTGGTCAGAATGGTATGATGGAAGTCTGCAAACCCCTGGCTATGATGGTGGAGATTTTGAAACATTTGATGATTTGAGAGCTAAAGGTTATGAAGTCTGTAAGACTCCACGGGCTGTTCAATGCAGAGCAGAGAAATTCCCCAATATACCACTGAAAGACCTTGGCCAAAAAGTAGAATGTAGTACAACAGCTGGGCTTATATGTTACAACAAAGATCAAATTTCAACAATGTGTGAAAATTACGAAATCAGAATCTTATGCTGTCAATTTGTACCATGCTCTTCCACATCACATTTCAGCATGTCAACGCCAATGACACCACCAGCTAAGAGCACAGAAACGTCAAGTCCAACTGAAGAAACTACATCATTTTCGACCACTCTGTCACCAGTTACTCTAACTTATGAAAGCAAGACATTTGCACCTTCAGCTACTACAGAAACAACCACACTCACAAGTGAAACGACACCTGTCACTCCTTCTCCTTCAGCAACTCTTTGTATTAAAGAACAATGCTACTGGTCAATGTGGTACGACGTCAGTTATCCAGGGTCTGGATATGAAGACGGAGATTTTGACACAATTCAGAACATTGAAAAGAAGGGTTACAAAGTGTGTGAAAACCGAAAGGATGTTGAATGCAGAGCAGTAAGGTTCCCAAATACACCATATCAGCTCCTGGAGCAACACATAACATGTAACACAGAAGAAGGGTTGATATGCTACAATAAAGACCAATTACCGCCCATATGCTATAATTATAAACTAAGATTTAAATGCTGTAAAAATACGACAGTACCGTGCCATCCTACCACAGCACCCCAAAGAACTACACAGACGTCAGAAACCACACCAAATTTTTCAACAAAACCAATTACATCATCTTCAGAAGTACCAACAACACCATATCTACAAACGAAACATAAGATAACAATAACAATAGCTCCACCAGAAACAGGATATGTTCACACAAGAATTACATCCCAACCAACAACACAATACCAAACAGAAACACCGACAACAGAAACATCAAACCCCACATACTACTACTCAACAACACAGCCCACCTCCTCAGAAATCATATCGCAAACCTACACCAGCACCACCAGCCCCACACCGACACCTGCCATTTCCTACCCCAGCGTGACCTCCTCCACCACCTGGTCCCCTACCGCCTGCGAGCCCGAGGTGTGCTCCTGGAGCGAATGGTTCGACGTCGACTTCCCCTCCTCGGGGCCCAACCAGGGAGACTTCGAAACCTACCAGCGCATCCGCGCCGCCGGGAAGGAAGTCTGTCAGCGCCCAAGGGATATCGAGTGCCGGGCGGAGGACTACCCCGAGGTCTCCATCCAGCAGGTCGGACAGGTCGTGCAGTGTGACGTCCACTTTGGACTGGTGTGCAAGAACGAAGACCAGACTGGCAAGTCTAAGATGTGCCTCAACTACAGGATCCGCGTCCTCTGCTGCACCCCGAACTACAACTGCCCAAGGAGCACCTCCTTCCCAACCACCAGCCCTACCAGCTTCATCACCCGCACTTCCCCAACATCCTCCAGTGTCACGACCTCCACCTCCACGTTCCCGTCCTCTACAATGCAGCCCACCTCCTCAGAAATCATATCGCAAACCTACACCAGCACCACCAGCCCCACACCGACACCTGCCATTTCCTACCCCAGCGTGACCTCCTCCACCACCTGGTCCCCTACCGCCTGTGAGCCCGAGGTGTGCTCCTGGAGCGAATGGTTCGACGTCGACTTCCCCTCCTCGGGGCCCAACCAGGGAGACTTCGAAACCTACCAGCGCATCCGCGCCGCCGGGAAGGAAGTCTGTCAACGCCCAAGGGATATCGAGTGCCGGGCGGAGGACTACCCCGAGGTCTCCATCCAGCAGGTCGGACAGGTCGTGCAGTGTGACGTCCACTTTGGACTGGTGTGCAAGAACGAAGACCAGACTGGCAAGTCTAAGATGTGCCTCAACTACAGGATCCGCGTCCTCTGCTGCACCCCGAACTACAACTGCCCAAGGAGCACCTCCTTCCCAACCACCAGCCCTACCAGCTTCATCACCCGCACTTCCCCAACATCCTCCAGTGTCACGACCTCCACCTCCACGTTCCCGTCCTCTACAACGCAGCCCACCTCCTCAGAAATCATATCGCAAACCTACACCAGCACCACCAGCCCCACACCGACACCTGCCATTCCCTACCCCAGCGTGACCTCCTCCACCACCTGGTCCCCTACCGCCTGTGAGCCCGAGGTGTGCTCCTGGAGCGAATGGTTCGACGTCGACTTCCCCTCCTCGGGGCCCAACCAGGGAGACTTCGAAACCTACCAGCGCATCCGCGCCGCCGGGAAGGAAGTCTGTCAGCGCCCAAGGGATATCGAGTGCCGGGCGGAGGACTACCCCGAGGTCTCCATCCAGCAGGTCGGACAGGTCGTGCAGTGCGACGTCCACTTTGGACTGGTGTGCAAGAACGAAGACCAGACTGGCAAGTCTAAGATGTGCCTCAACTACAGGATCCGCGTCCTCTGCTGCACCCCGAACTACAACTGCCCAAGGAGCACCTCCTTCCCAACCACCAGCCCTACCAGCTTCATCACCCGCACTTCCCCAACATCCTCCAGTGTCACGACCTCCACCTCCACGTTCCCGTCCTCTACAACGCAGCCCACCTCCTCAGAAATCATATCGCAAACCTACACCAGCACCACCAGCCCCACACCGACACCTGCCATTTCCTACCCCAGCGTGACCTCCTCCACCACCTGGTCCCCTACCGCCTGTGAGCCCGAGGTGTGCTCCTGGAGCGAATGGTTCGACATCGACTTCCCCTCCTCGGGGCCCAACCAGGGAGACTTCGAAACCTACCAGCGCATCCGCGCCGCCGGGAAGGAAGTCTGTCAACGCCCAAGGGATATCGAGTGCCGGGCGGAGGACTACCCCGAGGTCTCCATCCAGCAGGTCGGACAGGTCGTGCAGTGCGACGTCCACTTTGGACTGGTGTGCAAGAACGAAGACCAGACTGGCAAGTCTAAGATGTGCCTCAACTACAGGATCCGCGTCCTCTGCTGCACCCCGAACTACAACTGCCCAAGGAGCACCTCCTTCCCAACCACCAGCCCTACCAGCTTCATCACCCGCACTTCCCCAACATCCTCCAGTGTCACGACCTCCACCTCCACGTTCCCGTCCTCTACAACGCAGCCCACCTCCTCAGAAATCATATCGCAAACCTACACCAGCACCACCAGCCCCACACCGACACCTGCCATTTCCTACCCCAGCGTGACCTCCTCCACCACCTGGTCCCCTACCGCCTGTGAGCCCGAGGTGTGCTCCTGGAGCGAATGGTTCGACGTCGACTTCCCCTCCTCGGGGCCCAACCAGGGAGACTTCGAAACCTACCAGCGCATCCGCGCCGCCGGGAAGGAAGTCTGTCAGCGCCCAAGGGATATCGAGTGCCGGGCGGAGGACTACCCCGAGGTCTCCATCCAGCAGGTCGGACAGGTCGTGCAGTGCGACGTCCACTTTGGACTGGTGTGCAAGAACGAAGACCAGACTGGCAAGTCTAAGATGTGCCTCAACTACAGGATCCGCGTCCTCTGCTGCACCCCGAACTACAACTGCCCAAGGAGCACCTCCTTCCCAACCACCAGCCCTACCAGCTTCATCACCCGCACTTCCCCAACATCCTCCAGTGTCACGACCTCCACCTCCACGTTCCCGTCCTCTACAACGCAGCCCACCTCCTCAGAAATCATATCGCAAACCTACACCAGCACCACCAGCCCCACACCGACACCTGCCATTTCCTACCCCAGCGTGACCTCCTCCACCACCTGGTCCCCTACCGCCTGTGAGCCCGAGGTGTGCTCCTGGAGCGAATGGTTCGACGTCGACTTCCCCTCCTCGGGGCCCAACCAGGGAGACTTCGAAACCTACCAGCGCATCCGCGCCGCCGGGAAGGAAGTCTGTCAGCGCCCAAGGGATATCGAGTGCCGGGCGGAGGACTACCCCGAGGTCTCCATCCAGCAGGTCGGACAGGTCGTGCAGTGCGACGTCCACTTTGGACTGGTGTGCAAGAACGAAGACCAGACTGGCAAGTCTAAGATGTGCCTCAACTACAGGATCCGCGTCCTCTGCTGCACCCCGAACTACAACTGCCCAAGGAGCACCTCCTTCCCAACCACCAGCCCTACCAGCTTCATCACCCGCACTTCCCCAACATCCTCCAGTGTCACGACCTCCACCTCCACGTTCCCGTCCTCTACAACGCAGCCCACCTCCTCAGAAATCATATCGCAAACCTACACCAGCACCAAAAGCCCCACACCGACACCTGCCATTTCCTACCCCAGCGTGACCTCCTCCACCACCTGGTCCCCTACCGCCTGTGAGCCCGAGGTGTGCTCCTGGAGCGAATGGTTCGACGTCGACTTCCCCTCCTCGGGGCCCAACCAGGGAGACTTCGAAACCTACCAGCGCATCCGCGCCGCCGGGAAGGAAGTCTGTCAACGCCCAAGGGATATCGAGTGCCGGGCGGAGGACTACCCCGAGGTCTCCATCCAGCAGGTCGGACAGGTCGTGCAGTGCGACGTCCACTTTGGACTGGTGTGCAAGAACGAAGACCAGACTGGCAAGTCTAAGATGTGCCTCAACTACAGGATCCGCGTCCTCTGCTGCACCCCGAACTACAACTGCCCAAGGAGCACCTCCTTCCCAACCACCAGCCCTACCAGCTTCATCACCCGCACTTCCCCAACATCCTCCAGTGTCACGACCTCCACCTCCACGTTCCCGTCCTCTACAACGCAGCCCACCTCCTCAGAAATCATATCGCAAACCTACACCAGCACCACCAGCCCCACACCGACACCTGCCATTTCCTACCCCAGCGTGACCTCCTCCACCACCTGGTCCCCTACCGCCTGTGAGCCCGAGGTGTGCTCCTGGAGCGAATGGTTCGACGTCGACTTCCCCTCCTCGGGGCCCAATCAGGGAGACTTCGAAACCTACCAGCGCATCCGCGCCGCCGGGAAGGAAGTCTGTCAACGCCCAAGGGATATCGAGTGCCGGGCGGAGGACTACCCCGAGGTCTCCATCCAGCAGGTCGGACAGGTCGTGCAGTGCGACGTCCACTTTGGACTGGTGTGCAAGAACGAAGACCAGACTGGCAAGTCTAAGATGTGCCTCAACTACAGGATCCGCGTCCTCTGCTGCACCCCGAACTACAACTGCCCAAGGAGCACCTCCTTCCCAACCACCAGCCCTACCAGCTTCATCACCCGCACTTCCCCAACATCCTCCAGTGTCACGACCTCCACCTCCACGTTCCCGTCCTCTACAACGCAGCCCACCTCCTCAGAAATCATATCGCAAACCTACACCAGCACCACCAGCCCCACACCGACACCTGCCATTTCCTACCCCAGCGTGACCTCCTCCACCACCTGGTCCCCTACCGCCTGTGAGCCCGAGGTGTGCTCCTGGAGCGAATGGTTCGACGTCGACTTCCCCTCCTCGGGGCCCAACCAGGGAGACTTCGAAACCTACCAGCGCATCCGCGCCGCCGGGAAGGAAGTCTGTCAGCGCCCAAGGGATATCGAGTGCCGGGCGGAGGACTACCCCGAGGTCTCCATCCAGCAGGTCGGACAGGTCGTGCAGTGCGACGTCCACTTTGGACTGGTGTGCAAGAACGAAGACCAGGCTGGCAAGTCTAAGATGTGCCTCAACTACAGGATCCGCGTCCTCTGCTGCACCCCGAACTACAACTGCCCAAGGAGCACCTCCTTCCCAACCACCAGCCCTACCAGCTTCATCACCCGCACTTCCCCAACATCCTCCAGTGTCACGACCTCCACCTCCACGTTCCCGTCCTCTACAATGCAGCCCACCTCCTCAGAAATCATATCGCAATCCTACACCAGCACCACCAGCCCCACACCGACACCTGCCATTTCCTACCCCAGCGTGACCTCCTCCACCACCTGGTCCCCTACCGCCTGTGAGCCCGAGGTGTGCTCCTGGAGCGAATGGTTCGACGTCGACTTCCCCTCCTCGGGGCCCAACCAGGGAGACTTCGAAACCTACCAGCGCATCCGCGCCGCCGGGAAGGAAGTCTGTCAACGCCCAAGGGATATCGAGTGCCGGGCGGAGGACTACCCCGAGGTCTCCATCCAGCAGGTCGGACAGGTCGTGCAGTGCGACGTCCACTTTGGACTGGTGTGCAAGAACGAAGACCAGACTGGCAAGTCTAAGATGTGCCTCAACTACAGGATCCGCGTCCTCTGCTGCACCCCGAACTACAACTGCCCAAGGAGCACCTCCTTCCCAACCACCAGCCCTACCAGCTTCATCACCCGCACTTCCCCAACATCCTCCAGTGTCACGACCTCCACCTCCACGTTCCCGTCCTCTACAACGCAGCCCACCTCCTCAGAAATCATATCGCAAACCTACACCAGCACCACCAGCCCCACACCGACACCTGCCATTTCCTACCCCAGCGTGACCTCCTCCACCACCTGGTCCCCTACCGCCTGTGAGCCCGAGGTGTGCTCCTGGAGCGAATGGTTCGACGTCGACTTCCCCTCCGCGGGGCCCAACCAGGGAGACTTCGAAACCTACCAGCGCATCCGCGCCGCCGGGAAGGAAGTCTGTCAACGCCCAAGGGATATCGAGTGCCGGGCGGAGGACTACCCCGAGGTCTCCATCCAGCAGGTCGGACAGGTCGTGCAGTGCGACGTCCACTTTGGACTGGTGTGCAAGAACGAAGACCAGACTGGCAAGTCTAAGATGTGCCTCAACTACAGGATCCGCGTCCTCTGCTGCACCCCGAACTACAACTGCCCAAGGAGCACCTCCTTCCCAACCACCAGCCCTACCAGCTTCATCACCCGCACTTCCCCAACATCCTCCAGTGTCACGACCTCCACCTCCACGTTCCCGTCCTCTACAACGCAGCCCACCTCCTCAGAAATCATATCGCAAACCTACACCAGCACCACCAGCCCCACACCGACACCTGCCATTTCCTACCCCAGCGTGACCTCCTCCACCACCTGGTCCCCTACCGCCTGTGAGCCCGAGGTGTGCTCCTGGAGCGAATGGTTCGACGTCGACTTCCCCTCCTCGGGGCCCAACCAGGGAGACTTCGAAACCTACCAGCGCATCCGCGCCGCCGGGAAGGAAGTCTGTCAGCGCCCAAGGGATATCGAGTGCCGGGCGGAGGACTACCCCGAGGTCTCCATCCAGCAGGTCGGACAGGTCGTGCAGTGCGACGTCCACTTTGGACTGGTGTGCAAGAACGAAGACCAGACTGGCAAGTCTAAGATGTGCCTCAACTACAGGATCCGCGTCCTCTGCTGCACCCCGAACTACAACTGCCCAAGGAGCACCTCCTTCCCAACCACCAGCCCTACCAGCTTCATCACCCGCACTTCCCCAACATCCTCCAGTGTCACGACCTCCACCTCCACGTTCCCGTCCTCTACAACGCAGCCCACCTCCTCAGAAATCATATCGCAAACCTACACCAGCACCACCAGCCCCACACCGACACCTGCCATTTCCTACCCCAGCGTGACCTCCTCCACCACCTGGTCCCCTACCGCCTGTGAGCCCGAGGTGTGCTCCTGGAGCGAATGGTTCGACGTCGACTTCCCCTCCTCGGGGCCCAACCAGGGAGACTTCGAAACCTACCAGCGCATCCGCGCCGCCGGGAAGGAAGTCTGTCAGCGCCCAAGGGATATCGAGTGCCGGGCGGAGGACTACCCCGAGGTCTCCATCCAGCAGGTCGGACAGGTCGTGCAGTGCGACGTCCACTTTGGACTGGTGTGCAAGAACGAAGACCAGACTGGCAAGTCTAAGATGTGCCTCAACTACAGGATCCGCGTCCTCTGCTGCACCCCGAACTACAACTGCCCAAGGAGCACCTCCTTCCCAACCACCAGCCCTACCAGCTTCATCACCCGCACTTCCCCAACATCCTCCAGTGTCACGACCTCCACCTCCACGTTCCCGTCCTCTACAACGCAGCCCACCTCCTCAGAAATCATATCGCAAACCTACACCAGCACCACCAGCCCCACACCGACACCTGCCATTTCCTACCCCAGCGTGACCTCCTCCACCACCTGGTCCCCTACCGCCTGTGAGCCCGAGGTGTGCTCCTGGAGCGAATGGTTCGACGTCGACTTCCCCTCCTCGGGGCCCAACCAGGGAGACTTCGAAACCTACCAGCGCATCCGCGCCGCCGGGAAGGAAGTCTGTCAGCGCCCAAGGGATATCGAGTGCCGGGCGGAGGACTACCCCGAGGTCTCCATCCAGCAGGTCGGACAGGTCGTGCAGTGCGACGTCCACTTTGGACTGGTGTGCAAGAACGAAGACCAGACTGGCAAGTCTAAGATGTGCCTCAACTACAGGATCCGCGTCCTCTGCTGCACCCCGAACTACAACTGCCCAAGGAGCACCTCCTTCCCAACCACCAGCCCTACCAGCTTCATCACCCGCACTTCCCCAACATCCTCCAGTGTCACGACCTCCACCTCCACGTTCCCGTCCTCTACAACGCAGCCCACCTCCTCAGAAATCATATCGCAAACCTACACCAGCACCACCAGCCCCACACCGACACCTGCCATTTCCTACCCCAGCGTGACCTCCTCCACCACCTGGTCCCCTACCGCCTGTGAGCCCGAGGTGTGCTCCTGGAGCGAATGGTTCGACGTCGACTTCCCCTCCTCGGGGCCCAACCAGGGAGACTTCGAAACCTACCAGCGCATCCGCGCCGCCGGGAAGGAAGTCTGTCAGCGCCCAAGGGATATCGAGTGCCGGGCGGAGGACTACCCCGAGGTCTCCATCCAGCAGGTCGGACAGGTCGTGCAGTGCGACGTCCACTTTGGACTGGTGTGCAAGAACGAAGACCAGACTGGCAAGTCTAAGATGTGCCTCAACTACAGGATCCGCGTCCTCTGCTGCACCCCGAACTACAACTGCCCAAGGAGCACCTCCTTCCCAACCACCAGCCCTACCAGCTTCATCACCCGCACTTCCCCAACATCCTCCAGTGTCACGACCTCCACCTCCACGTTCCCGTCCTCTACAACGCAGCCCACCTCCTCAGAAATCATATCGCAAACCTACACCAGCACCACCAGCCCCACACCGACACCTGCCATTTCCTACCCCAGCGTGACCTCCTCCACCACCTGGTCCCCTACCGCCTGTGAGCCCGAGGTGTGCTCCTGGAGCGAATGGTTCGACGTCGACTTCCCCTCCTCGGGGCCCAACCAGGGAGACTTCGAAACCTACCAGCGCATCCGCGCCGCCGGGAAGGAAGTCTGTCAACGCCCAAGGGATATCGAGTGCCGGGCGGAGGACTACCCCGAGGTCTCCATCCAGCAGGTCGGACAGGTCGTGCAGTGCGACGTCCACTTTGGACTGGTGTGCAAGAACGAAGACCAGACTGGCAAGTCTAAGATGTGCCTCAACTACAGGATCCGCGTCCTCTGCTGCACCCCGAACTACAACTGCCCAAGGAGCACCTCCTTCCCAACCACCAGCCCTACCAGCTTCATCACCCGCACTTCCCCAACATCCTCCAGTGTCACGACCTCCACCTCCACGTTCCCGTCCTCTACAACGCAGCCCACCTCCTCAGAAATCATATCGCAAACCTACACCAGCACCACCAGCCCCACACCGACACCTGCCATTTCCTACCCCAGCGTGACCTCCTCCACCACCTGGTCCCCTACCGCCTGTGAGCCCGAGGTGTGCTCCTGGAGCGAATGGTTCGACGTCGACTTCCCCTCCTCGGGGCCCAACCAGGGAGACTTCGAAACCTACCAGCGCATCCGCGCCGCCGGGAAGGAAGTCTGTCAGCGCCCAAGGGATATCGAGTGCCGGGCGGAGGACTACCCCGAGGTCTCCATCCAGCAGGTCGGACAGGTCGTGCAGTGCGACGTCCACTTTGGACTGGTGTGCAAGAACGAAGACCAGACTGGCAAGTCTAAGATGTGCCTCAACTACAGGATCCGCGTCCTCTGCTGCACCCCGAACTACAACTGCCCAAGGAGCACCTCCTTCCCAACCACCAGCCCTACCAGCTTCATCACCCGCACTTCCCCAACATCCTCCAGTGTCACGACCTCCACCTCCACGTTCCCGTCCTCTACAACGCAGCCCACCTCCTCAGAAATCATATCGCAAACCTACACCAGCACCACCAGCCCCACACCGACACCTGCCATTTCCTACCCCAGCGTGACCTCCTCCACCACCTGGTCCCCTACCGCCTGTGAGCCCGAGGTGTGCTCCTGGAGCGAATGGTTCGACGTCGACTTCCCCTCCGCGGGGCCCAACCAGGGAGACTTCGAAACCTACCAGCGCATCCGCGCCGCCGGGAAGGAAGTCTGTCAACGCCCAAGGGATATCGAGTGCCGGGCGGAGGACTACCCCGAGGTCTCCATCCAGCAGGTCGGACAGGTCGTGCAGTGCGACGTCCACTTTGGACTGGTGTGCAAGAACGAAGACCAGACTGGCAAGTCTAAGATGTGCCTCAACTACAGGATCCGCGTCCTCTGCTGCACCCCGAACTACAACTGCCCAAGGAGCACCTCCTTCCCAACCACCAGCCCTACCAGCTTCATCACCCGCACTTCCCCAACATCCTCCAGTGTCACGACCTCCACCTCCACGTTCCCGTCCTCTACAACGCAGCCCACCTCCTCAGAAATCATATCGCAAACCTACACCAGCACCACCAGCCCCACACCGACACCTGCCATTTCCTACCCCAGCGTGACCTCCTCCACCACCTGGTCCCCTACCGCCTGTGAGCCCGAGGTGTGCTCCTGGAGCGAATGGTTCGACGTCGACTTCCCCTCCGCGGGGCCCAACCAGGGAGACTTCGAAACCTACCAGCGCATCCGCGCCGCCGGGAAGGAAGTCTGTCAACGCCCAAGGGATATCGAGTGCCGGGCGGAGGACTACCCCGAGGTCTCCATCCAGCAGGTCGGACAGGTCGTGCAGTGCGACGTCCACTTTGGACTGGTGTGCAAGAACGAAGACCAGACTGGCAAGTCTAAGATGTGCCTCAACTACAGGATCCGCGTCCTCTGCTGCACCCCGAACTACAACTGCCCAAGGAGCACCTCCTTCCCAACCACCAGCCCTACCAGCTTCATCACCCGCACTTCCCCAACATCCTCCAGTGTCACGACCTCCACCTCCACGTTCCCGTCCTCTACAACGCAGCCCACCTCCTCAGAAATCATATCGCAAACCTACACCAGCACCACCAGCCCCACACCGACACCTGCCATTTCCTACCCCAGCGTGACCTCCTCCACCACCTGGTCCCCTACCGCCTGTGAGCCCGAGGTGTGCTCCTGGAGCGAATGGTTCGACGTCGACTTCCCCTCCTCGGGGCCCAACCAGGGAGACTTCGAAACCTACCAGCGCATCCGCGCCGCCGGGAAGGAAGTCTGTCAGCGCCCAAGGGATATCGAGTGCCGGGCGGAGGACTACCCCGAGGTCTCCATCCAGCAGGTCGGACAGGTCGTGCAGTGCGACGTCCACTTTGGACTGGTGTGCAAGAACGAAGACCAGACTGGCAAGTCTAAGATGTGCCTCAACTACAGGATCCGCGTCCTCTGCTGCACCCCGAACTACAACTGCCCAAGGAGCACCTCCTTCCCAACCACCAGCCCTACCAGCTTCATCACCCGCACTTCCCCAACATCCTCCAGTGTCACGACCTCCACCTCCACGTTCCCGTCCTCTACAACGCAGCCCACCTCCTCAGAAATCATATCGCAAACCTACACCAGCACCACCAGCCCCACACCGACACCTGCCATTTCCTACCCCAGCGTGACCTCCTCCACCACCTGGTCCCCTACCGCCTGTGAGCCCGAGGTGTGCTCCTGGAGCGAATGGTTCGACGTCGACTTCCCCTCCTCGGGGCCCAACCAGGGAGACTTCGAAACCTACCAGCGCATCCGCGCCGCCGGGAAGGAAGTCTGTCAGCGCCCAAGGGATATCGAGTGCCGGGCGGAGGACTACCCCGAGGTCTCCATCCAGCAGGTCGGACAGGTCGTGCAGTGCGACGTCCACTTTGGACTGGTGTGCAAGAACGAAGACCAGACTGGCAAGTCTAAGATGTGCCTCAACTACAGGATCCGCGTCCTCTGCTGCACCCCGAACTACAACTGCCCAAGGAGCACCTCCTTCCCAACCACCAGCCCTACCAGCTTCATCACCCGCACTTCCCCAACATCCTCCAGTGTCACGACCTCCACCTCCACGTTCCCGTCCTCTACAACGCAGCCCACCTCCTCAGAAATCATATCGCAAACCTACACCAGCACCACCAGCCCCACACCGACACCTGCCATTTCCTACCCCAGCGTGACCTCCTCCACCACCTGGTCCCCTACCGCCTGTGAGCCCGAGGTGTGCTCCTGGAGCGAATGGTTCGACGTCGACTTCCCCTCCTCGGGGCCCAACCAGGGAGACTTCGAAACCTACCAGCGCATCCGCGCCGCCGGGAAGGAAGTCTGTCAGCGCCCAAGGGATATCGAGTGCCGGGCGGAGGACTACCCCGAGGTCTCCATCCAGCAGGTCGGACAGGTCGTGCAGTGCGACGTCCACTTTGGACTGGTGTGCAAGAACGAAGACCAGACTGGCAAGTCTAAGATGTGCCTCAACTACAGGATCCGCGTCCTCTGCTGCACCCCGAACTACAACTGCCCAAGGAGCACCTCCTTCCCAACCACCAGCCCTACCAGCTTCATCACCCGCACTTCCCCAACATCCTCCAGTGTCACGACCTCCACCTCCACGTTCCCGTCCTCTACAACGCAGCCCACCTCCTCAGAAATCATATCGCAAACCTACACCAGCACCACCAGCCCCACACCGACACCTGCCATTTCCTACCCCAGCGTGACCTCCTCCACCACCTGGTCCCCTACCGCCTGTGAGCCCGAGGTGTGCTCCTGGAGCGAATGGTTCGACGTCGACTTCCCCTCCGCGGGGCCCAACCAGGGAGACTTCGAAACCTACCAGCGCATCCGCGCCGCCGGGAAGGAAGTCTGTCAGCGCCCAAGGGATATCGAGTGCCGGGCGGAGGACTACCCCGAGGTCTCCATCCAGCAGGTCGGACAGGTCGTGCAGTGCGACGTCCACTTTGGACTGGTGTGCAAGAACGAAGACCAGACTGGCAAGTCTAAGATGTGCCTCAACTACAGGATCCGCGTCCTCTGCTGCACCCCGAACTACAACTGCCCAAGGAGCACCTCCTTCCCAACCACCAGCCCTACCAGCTTCATCACCCGCACTTCCCCAACATCCTCCAGTGTCACGACCTCCACCTCCACGTTCCCGTCCTCTACAACGCAGCCCACCTCCTCAGAAATCATATCGCAAACCTACACCAGCACCACCAGCCCCACACCGACACCTGCCATTTCCTACCCCAGCGTGACCTCCTCCACCACCTGGTCCCCTACCGCCTGTGAGCCCGAGGTGTGCTCCTGGAGCGAATGGTTCGACGTCGACTTCCCCTCCGCGGGGCCCAACCAGGGAGACTTCGAAACCTACCAGCGCATCCGCGCCGCCGGGAAGGAAGTCTGTCAGCGCCCAAGGGATATCGAGTGCCGGGCGGAGGACTACCCCGAGGTCTCCATCCAGCAGGTCGGACAGGTCGTGCAGTGCGACGTCCACTTTGGACTGGTGTGCAAGAACGAAGACCAGACTGGCAAGTCTAAGATGTGCCTCAACTACAGGATCCGCGTCCTCTGCTGCACCCCGAACTACAACTGCCCAAGGAGCACCTCCTTCCCAACCACCAGCCCTACCAGCTTCATCACCCGCACTTCCCCAACATCCTCCAGTGTCACGACCTCCACCTCCACGTTCCCGTCCTCTACAACGCAGCCCACCTCCTCAGAAATCATATCGCAAACCTACACCAGCACCACCAGCCCCACACCGACACCTGCCATTTCCTACCCCAGCGTGACCTCCTCCACCACCTGGTCCCCTACCGCCTGTGAGCCCGAGGTGTGCTCCTGGAGCGAATGGTTCGACGTCGACTTCCCCTCCGCGGGGCCCAACCAGGGAGACTTCGAAACCTACCAGCGCATCCGCGCCGCCGGGAAGGAAGTCTGTCAGCGCCCAAGGGATATCGAGTGCCGGGCGGAGGACTACCCCGAGGTCTCCATCCAGCAGGTCGGACAGGTCGTGCAGTGCGACGTCCACTTTGGACTGGTGTGCAAGAACGAAGACCAGACTGGCAAGTCTAAGATGTGCCTCAACTACAGGATCCGCGTCCTCTGCTGCACCCCGAACTACAACTGCCCAAGGAGCACCTCCTTCCCAACCACCAGCCCTACCAGCTTCATCACCCGCACTTCCCCAACATCCTCCAGTGTCACGACCTCCACCTCCACGTTCCCGTCCTCTACAACGCAGCCCACCTCCTCAGAAATCATATCGCAAACCTACACCAGCACCACCAGCCCCACACCGACACCTGCCATTTCCTACCCCAGCGTGACCTCCTCCACCACCTGGTCCCCTACCGCCTGTGAGCCCGAGGTGTGCTCCTGGAGCGAATGGTTCGACGTCGACTTCCCCTCCGCGGGGCCCAACCAGGGAGACTTCGAAACCTACCAGCGCATCCGCGCCGCCGGGAAGGAAGTCTGTCAGCGCCCAAGGGATATCGAGTGCCGGGCGGAGGACTACCCCGAGGTCTCCATCCAGCAGGTCGGACAGGTCGTGCAGTGCGACGTCCACTTTGGACTGGTGTGCAAGAACGAAGACCAGACTGGCAAGTCTAAGATGTGCCTCAACTACAGGATCCGCGTCCTCTGCTGCACCCCGAACTACAACTGCCCAAGGAGCACCTCCTTCCCAACCACCAGCCCTACCAGCTTCATCACCCGCACTTCCCCAACATCCTCCAGTGTCACGACCTCCACCTCCACGTTCCCGTCCTCTACAACGCAGCCCACCTCCTCAGAAATCATATCGCAAACCTACACCAGCACCACCAGCCCCACACCGACACCTGCCATTTCCTACCCCAGCGTGACCTCCTCCACCACCTGGTCCCCTACCGCCTGTGAGCCCGAGGTGTGCTCCTGGAGCGAATGGTTCGACGTCGACTTCCCCTCCGCGGGGCCCAACCAGGGAGACTTCGAAACCTACCAGCGCATCCGCGCCGCCGGGAAGGAAGTCTGTCAGCGCCCAAGGGATATCGAGTGCCGGGCGGAGGACTACCCCGAGGTCTCCATCCAGCAGGTCGGACAGGTCGTGCAGTGCGACGTCCACTTTGGACTGGTGTGCAAGAACGAAGACCAGACTGGCAAGTCTAAGATGTGCCTCAACTACAGGATCCGCGTCCTCTGCTGCACCCCGAACTACAACTGCCCAAGGAGCACCTCCTTCCCAACCACCAGCCCTACCAGCTTCATCACCCGCACTTCCCCAACATCCTCCAGTGTCACGACCTCCACCTCCACGTTCCCGTCCTCTACAACGCAGCCCACCTCCTCAGAAATCATATCGCAAACCTACACCAGCACCACCAGCCCCACACCGACACCTGCCATTTCCTACCCCAGCGTGACCTCCTCCACCACCTGGTCCCCTACCGCCTGTGAGCCCGAGGTGTGCTCCTGGAGCGAATGGTTCGACGTCGACTTCCCCTCCGCGGGGCCCAACCAGGGAGACTTCGAAACCTACCAGCGCATCCGCGCCGCCGGGAAGGAAGTCTGTCAGCGCCCAAGGGATATCGAGTGCCGGGCGGAGGACTACCCCGAGGTCTCCATCCAGCAGGTCGGACAGGTCGTGCAGTGCGACGTCCACTTTGGACTGGTGTGCAAGAACGAAGACCAGACTGGCAAGTCTAAGATGTGCCTCAACTACAGGATCCGCGTCCTCTGCTGCACCCCGAACTACAACTGCCCAAGGAGCACCTCCTTCCCAACCACCAGCCCTACCAGCTTCATCACCCGCACTTCCCCAACATCCTCCAGTGTCACGACCTCCACCTCCACGTTCCCGTCCTCTACAACGCAGCCCACCTCCTCAGAAATCATATCGCAAACCTACACCAGCACCACCAGCCCCACACCGACACCTGCCATTTCCTACCCCAGCGTGACCTCCTCCACCACCTGGTCCCCTACCGCCTGTGAGCCCGAGGTGTGCTCCTGGAGCGAATGGTTCGACGTCGACTTCCCCTCCGCGGGGCCCAACCAGGGAGACTTCGAAACCTACCAGCGCATCCGCGCCGCCGGGAAGGAAGTCTGTCAGCGCCCAAGGGATATCGAGTGCCGGGCGGAGGACTACCCCGAGGTCTCCATCCAGCAGGTCGGACAGGTCGTGCAGTGCGACGTCCACTTTGGACTGGTGTGCAAGAACGAAGACCAGACTGGCAAGTCTAAGATGTGCCTCAACTACAGGATCCGCGTCCTCTGCTGCACCCCGAACTACAACTGCCCAAGGAGCACCTCCTTCCCAACCATCAGCCCCACTATGTCAACACCATGTTTCTGTAAAGTCGGCAGTGCTATTTTTTCACCTGGTTGGTTAATATTTTTTTATCAGTTTTTGTATATATTTTAAGCATTTTGGTTTTTTTATTTAATTGCAAGGAAATTTTTCATTTTAAAATATTCAGAAATTTTAGTTGTCTCTTTTGTTTTTAGCATCTTTATTTTTGCATCTTTTTATTTTGTTTTTTATTCTTTGGTTCTTACTGCATTTATTTTCTATTCAGGTGAAGTTATTTACAACCGTACGGATAGTGATGGATGTAGATTTTATGCCATCTGTAGTCCAACGTGTACTGTTGAACGACACACTGCAGATTGTTATGTTACTCCTCCTCCAACCACTACTTCTCCTGAATGGTCCACCATAACAGCAACAGTTTCTCTGCCGACAACTTCTGGAAGACTTCCTTTTCCTGGTTGTGTTTCTGCTACTTACCCTCCCCTTCAAGTATGTAATTTCTGTGTTATGTTATGATTGCTGAATTAAAATCAATGTTAAGTTGATACCAGAAAAGAACAGTTTGTAGTCTTTAAGTCTAAAATGTGCAGGTTGGCAGGATAAGCATTTCTGGTGAGCAATATAAATGACATACAATTTTATGTGCCTTCTTTATAATTTTTTTTTCAGAGTGCGAAAGCAAGCTACAATTATCTTTCATAATTACTTTTGTAGTAGTTAAACACTTTCTGATTCTGCATAATGTTGTTGCATAAATGAGAAGCCTTTTTTCTGAAATAGGAGTTTTCTTGTACATTTTATTTCTTCACTAAATAGGGTAATGTAAGCTACTGTGGAGGCTTGTATTAGTTTCTCTTCTGCCTTCTTACTTCTATTTCTGTACGCACTTATTTTTTTTTTATAGTGATGGTCTGTGCTGATATTGAAGTACAATTACATAGCTAATATCAGTTAACATAAGGGACATCAGTACCCTTAACTTATGACCTATCTCCACAGACTTCAGAAGAGGTCCCCATGTGGAATTAATGTTCCCACCTCCTTTAGCATTAAAATAAATAAATTGTGTAGAATATTGACAAACTTGTACTATCAGCAAATATTTTTAGTCTCTCCTTCACATTTTGAAAGCAGAACACGTTCTGATTCTCTGTATTATGGTCATAATTACGAATACCTCTGGTCAACATTACAAATCATTAGTACCACAAATTTAAGAAAAGTAACACACATCATCTTCCTTTCCAACACCACCGTTACTGGAAACAGCATACCATTAAATTAGAAATATGAGTAGAGTTCATATATGTTTACAAATTCCTAACAGCAATTTTTGGTCATTTTGCAGCCTGGACAAAGATACAAATTATCCAACTGTACAGAACTCATCTGTAAGGGAGACAACAAGGTAGAAGTAATTCCAACGCACTGCCCACCTGTAAAGGAAATTACCTGTGCGAACAGATATCCAGCAATACTGGTACCTGATGAAAATGGCTGCTGTTATCATTATGAATGTCAATGTAAGCACCAGTAGATAAAGGAAAATATCTGTTCAGAAAAAAGCAAACATTGTGTTTTCTCAGGGCTCCTCTTAAATTGTAGTATATTCAGTTCAGTTTCTAAATTCTTTCTCCTACATTAATTTTCACGTTAATCTTCTAAATGTTTTCTCTCTACCAGGTGTGTGCAGTGGATGGGGTGATCCTCATTACATTACTTTTGATGGAACCTACTACACTTTCCTTGAAAATTGCACTTATGTCCTAGTGAAACAGATTGTGCCTAAATATGACAACTTCCGTGTTTACATTGACAATTATTACTGCGATTCAGAAGATGGACTTTCCTGCCCTAAATCCATTATTATTTTCTATAAATCTGCAGAAGTGCTGCTGACCCGTAAACTCATGAATGGTGTGATGACCAATGTGGTAAAATACACACTTTTTAATTTCTCTATTTTTTGCAAAAAAGAAATAAGGTCCACAGGCCTTGCTGATTCTAATTTGATATACAGTCTGTTAGAATATGGTATCTTGGAGGTGATGAGGGTAGAGGGTATCATAGAATAGCTTGGGTTGAAGGGACCTTAAAGATCACTTAGTTCCAACTCCCCTGCCATGGGTAGGGACACCTTTCACCAGATCCAGTTGCTCAAAGCCCTGTCCAACCTGGCCTTGAAAACTGCCATGTATGGGGCATCCACAGCTTCTCTGGACAACCTGTTCCAGGGTCTCACCACTCTCATAGTGAAGAATTTTTTCCTAATATCAAATCTAAATCTACCCTCTGTCAGCTTAATACCATTTACCTTTGTCCTGACACTATATGCCCTTGTAAAAGTCCCTCTCGAGATTTTTTGCAGGTATCATTAAGAAAAATGTTCCTAAGGAAAAAATATCAGAAACAATTTAGCACTACATAAATACGAATTTTGTTATGTGCATGCATATGTACACATAAATAACACTAGGAAACAGGCTAATACAGCTGACAGAGAAGTCAGAAAGAATGCTTACACTGGTGCCTGATTTGTGTTTAATGAAAACCAGTATATTGTGACACTGACTTATGTAAACAAACATATTATTAAGAAACATGAACGCAAACCACAATTGTGATTTTCCTCTCATGCTCAAGATGGGTTTGCATCCTTTATCAGTGGGATGACTAGGGGCTGTTTCCTCTGTATAGGGAACTTCAGGCATCAAACAGAGCCATGACATGATTCCCCCTCTAATTCCCTTCTGAGAAGAGAAGTATAGCTGAAGAAAAGGGGTGACTGGGAGTGTCACTTCACCTTCATGATTCTAAAATAGTGCTGGCAAGCCCTTGAAAATGAAAAGTCATTCTCACTCGTATACTGGGGAATTTACAAATCAGAGAACACAAAGAGGTGGGAGGGAAAGTCAGTCGCAATATGCACTCTTCCTCTACAGAGCCATTCCACGTTCTCCTTACCTACAGTCAGAAAGGCATGCTGAAACAATTAATCCAGTGATTCCTTGTGAAAGAAAAAAGTAACTGGCAATTTTAACTCATACTTCACCCCAATTCAATGAGAAAAAAATTGCAGAATAACTCCTGACAAAAAGTTATCAGGCAAATATATCCATGTCCATCAGCTCGCATAAGATACAGGCTGCAAATGGAACAGCTTAGATTAATAAATAAATATAACTACTACATAAAACTGGCACCAGGGAGATATTACTTAATTTTGAATTCAGACAACTTTTCCAGTGCCTAAAAACACGTAGTATAGGGACAGTATGATTCCACAGCAAAGTTATTACATAATAATGGCAGAAATATTTATGTAGTTAAAGAAAACTACCACTCATTTTCATATGAAAAATGTTTATAGTACACAAAACTACGAGAGATACAAAGAAAGTACTTGGATTTAGAATGCTATGCATTAGCACACAATCTACACAAACACAGTACGTAGAGGACACTTAGATTATTACCATACTCAAGCTATATAACAATACAAGCTGAGATATCAGTGCATATATATGCTATTATTGTTATGGTAATGAGCATTGGATGTGATGCACAACAATATGGAGTTATGTATGAAAATGAAGATTAGAAAATACATTACTTGAAACAATCAGGCAGAAGCAGTGCTTACTCTGAAGTTGTGGTTTGTTTTTTTTTAATCCTGCATTTAGATGTACTTCAATCACAAGATTGTCAAACCAGGCTTCAAAAAAGATGGCATTTCTTTCTCAAGACTTGGCATCAACATGATTGTTGAAATACCAGAGATTGGTGCAACCATCACCTTTAGTGGGCTGATTTTCTCTGTGAAACTCCCATACAGCAAATTTGGCAACAACACCGAAGGACAGTGTGGTAAGACAGATGCGCTAACTTGAGGTGGAACTCTTTCCCCACCCTACCATGGTTATTCTCACTCACTCTGGCTATGCAGTCTCATGATTGGCGGAAGTACAGAAGTATGGCAGTAAAATTGAAATAAAAAGTCTTCCACTTCTGTAGGATCAAAAGTTCGATATTTCAGCAACCTGTTTTCTTTTTCTTCAGGGCTGGTGTTTTAGGTTTGTTTGGTTTTCCCTAACCTAAATTAAAGTTCAGATAACTGTAAAGAAAGCAATCCCTACAAAGCAAGGCACCTTATACGCTTCATGAACACATCACTTCTAAACGTGGTATAAGCACAATAATGCACTGTGCATGTCTGATGTTGTTTATGAGACTTACATAGCTTGTGTCTTACAGGAACATGTACAAATAATAAAGCAGACGAATGCCGCTTGCCAAATGGTGAGATCATTTCTTCCTGTCCCCAAATGGCTCATCACTGGATTGTTGATAACAACAAGTCATGCCATGGAGTACCAATACCACCAGTGGTAACTACACCACCACCAAAGCCTCACTGTGGAACACCTTCTCTTTGCAACCTTATCTGGAGCGAGTAAGAAAAAATCTGAATGAATTCACTCTTTCTAGAAAAATTCAATATCTTACAGGAAAAGTAAGAGCTATATCCCTGGTATGTGAAAAAAAGCTGAAAAAGTCAGCTTAATGACAGGATATATATAGTAAACGGCCTTTGCAAAGAAACTTCTCTCCTTTTATGACTTCCATGACAAAGATAACTGAGCAAGGAGAGGTAAAGTCAGAAAATCAGGGATACAGCAAGCACTAAATCCATAATTCCTGGGTTGCAACCACACAGATTTATGCTATCTTTCTTCCTTCCTCCCTCCCTGCTCTCCAGGTTATGTTCACTCACTCTAGTTGTACTATTAAATGAAGACTGAACACTAGATTTGAAGTAGGCCTTCGCTACAATCTGTAAAGAATCTGGTTACCATGCAAGTTAACAGAGCAGACAGAAATATCCCAGCCAAAAAGCTTCCTTCATTATTTGTACATTTAATGTAAAACATGGAGCCCCAAAACCACAAAGGGTTGCTTCCCACCCTATTTCTTAAACGAGCTCTGAAGAAAGCTTTTTTTTTCAGCTGGGTCACTTATATAGGCCCTTTTACAGGTGCTTGCTGTAGTGTCTGTTTTGAGCTATTGTTCTTGAATTTTTCTCTCAGCTACTTTTATCATCCCCTTTTCCTCAATATGATGCAGTTGCATTTTCAAGAAATTTCTCACGTCAGACTGATGAAAAGATTCATACACATACAGAAACACTATGACCATTAGACTCTTTAGAAAAAAAAAAAAAATGGAGCTTCAAATTTCCAAACCTTTCACATCCTTAATCTATCTCCCAGATTACTGGCCATTAAGGTCTTGTTTCTTGCAATACATTCCTTCTTGAAGCAGAGAGTCATGTGCCATTACATCTGGAAAGTGCTCTCTGACAGCAGATTTTATATGTATTTTATATAAGGGGGTTGGTCTCTTTTCTGTCTGCAGGATTTTTGCAGAATGCCGTGCTATAATACCAGCAGAACCATTTTTCAAAGGCTGTGTTTTTGATGGATGTCGTATAGCTGATGAATCCATGCAGTGCTCCAGTTTGGAGATATATGCTACAGAGTGTGCTGCTAGAGGTGTCTGCATTGACTGGAGAGGAAAGACCAACAATACATGCTGTAAGTATTGCAGAACTCAAAAACACGTGTGTGTGAGAAATGGCAGTACTTGGTGTTTTATTCAGTAAACACATCTTACATCTAACACTTGACTACTCCCTAAAAAAAACCAGCGACATCCTTACTCACAGAAGCTGCATAAGAAGAAGGCAAAGCTGTAATAATTTTTTTGCTTCAAAAATGCATGCACTGTCAATTTTTGATCTTTTTCTTCTTTTTCCATACAGCGTACAACTGTCCATCGAGCTTGGTATACAAGCCATGTGGACCCATTAATCCTGCTACCTGTGATCCAAGGTATGGAAAGACAAAAAAAATCGTTTCAGGTTGTTCTGGATGTTTTTTTTCGCCTATTTTTATTTATCTACTTTCCTTAGAAAATTAAGTTACTTCATAATAAAATGTCTTGTGACTTTGGATATTTTTTCCAAGATTAAAAAATATGTTAGCTCTATGAATATGCACTTCCTGTTGAACTGCAGAAAATGAAAACTTTTTGCCTCCCTTTTATCTGACATGTCAACCTTTTACATGTGCTGCTCTCTCTCCTGCTTCAATGCACAAATGTTGTACTCAAATATACACACTCCTCACATTCTAGCTTTGTTGAGCTTCCTGGCTATGGAGTAACTGAAGGATGTTTCTGTCCTGAAGGAAAGACACTCATGAGTGAAGATAGCAACATCTGTGTCTCTGAATGCTGTAAGTAATCTGTAGCTACTCTGGGGAATAGAGATCCGGATAGACAGCCAGGAGGTCTGTGTTCTACTGCCATCTTCTACATGGTCAGATCATGGGTCAATCAACTACTTGAAGCTCCTTTAGCCTCCTCATCTAAAAACTGAGTGATAGTCAATATTACCCTTTTTTTAATCTTCCTTCTTTACATGATACCTACCAAGATGGTAGAATTCTACGTTTCAGAAGAACAAGTCTGCATATTCATTTTCTTGTCAGTTTTATCTTCACAGTATTTCTATTTGAAACTGCACAAATTTACTCTTTCATGACAGTTTTCAGTGGTGTAAATCTTCATTCCCTTTTTTTTTTTTTTTCCCCAGCTTGCAGGGAACCAAATGGAGTATCCAGATGGGTAAGTATCACAATCAATGTGGTTTATAAAGCACAGGCAAATAAAGCAAGAGGATATTTTGCATTTCATGAAGTTTTTCTTAGGCTGGGGGAGACTTCAAGGTTTGTTCAAATGTTTATTCCCATTTAGTCTTAAAAATAACTGAGTGTGTCGTGGTTTAAACCCAGCTGGCAGCTAAATACCACACAGCCACTCACTCACACCCCTGTTGGGATGGGGAGGAGAATCAAAAGAATGTAAACCCCACAGTTTGAGACAATTACAGTGTAATAACTAAAGTACAATATAATACAACAACTACTACTACTAATAATAATAATGATAAGGGAAATCACAAGGGGAGAGAATATAAAACTAGAAGGAGAAAGTAAAAGAATAAACACAAGTGATGCACAGTGCAATTGCACACCACCTGCCGACCAATACGCAGCCCGACCTGAGCAGGGATCTGCCCATGCTGGTATGTCCCCCAGTTTATATACTGGGCATGACGTGCTGTGGTACAGAATACTGCTGTGGCTAGTTCGGGTCAGGTGTCCTGTCTCGGCTCCGTCCGGGCTTTTCATGCCCCTCCTCACTGGCAGAGCACAAGAGACAGAAAAGTCCTTGATCAGGGTAAGTTCTACTTAGCAACAACTAAAACATGGGTGTGTTATCAGCATTGTTCTCAAGACTAAAGCCAAAACACAGCACTGCAGCAGCTGCTAGGAAGAAAATTAACTCTATCCCAGCCAAACCAGGACAGAATACCAGAGCAGAAATCAAATTATTCCCTTAGAAAAGCTAACAGTAAGTTAGGGGATATTCTTTCAATAATTGTTACCTCACATAATTAAAAAATAAATAATTTAAAAAAAGAGAACGAGAAAAAAAAAAAAAGCTAGATGGTAGTAGCAGGACTTTGGCATATGTGCTGCTTTTATTTCCACAAGTTTGGCTCCCTAGAGTTACTAGGTATGAATGGACAGATATATAGCAAAGTTTACCTGTTGCTTGATAATGTTGATAGTCTGTATTCTTAATTCCTCAGCTGCACAGAAGTTATAGAAAATTTCTCTCTGTAACCTAATGTATAGATGAGTATGTTGTATGATGATTTCTTATTCAAAAATGCACGCAAAGCTCAATCACTTCTTTAGACCTTTTATATCCCTCATACTAACACTACTAATAAATAGAAAATGACAGATGTGTAAGCATACTCAAAACCTTCAGTGGCCTCCAGTAACTCCCTCCTTAGCTTCAGTTTGAGGGTTTTTTATAAAATCTAAAAATACTAGAAATATGAAAAGGTTGCTGTAATCAGGTATCACTGTATTCATGAATAAGTTAACAAGAAGAAAAATTTTGGCTTGAATTTTTATATAAGTTTTTCTTCCCCCCCCCTTTTCTTTTATTTTTTTTTTTGTTGTTGTTATTTTCTTTCCTTTTTTATATAGCCAGGAGAAAAATGGATGAAAGATTGCCAGGAATGCATCTGTGACAAATATACTCTTACAGTGCACTGTAAAAAACACAACTGTTCCCTGACACAGCAAGTATTTTGTGATGAACCAGGTTATATGCCTGTTCAGACACAGATACCAGAAGACCCATGCTGTACCAGGACGGAGTGCTGTAAGTGCTTAGTTCTTTATCATAGGGAATATATTTTTTGGGCATGGGAAATATAATTTTGGGCAACTACAGCAATAATTCCTCATTTTTTTAATACCCTCTGTTGATTTCATAATGCTTTTCTCCCTCATCCCATTTGTAAGTACGTTAAGTAGCTTCTTGCAGAGCATTTACTAGATGCCTGAAGAGGACAAATTTAAAGACAAAAAGATTATCCATAGTTAGACACAGAAAAGTAACTGGAAATCTTCTATTAGTCAACACTGGAAACTTTTAATGCTTCTACCACCTGGAAAAAAAAAAAAAAACAAACTATTTAAAGCATTTTCTGCTTCAAAGACCAGTATAATTTTTTTTTTTTTTTTTTTAAAAAGAAGTCTTGAACACCTAAAAATTGCTCAAGAAAGTTCCTTAATCTTTGCGAGTCATCAGATTTCCCAACTGATAGAAATTTCTTTTTGGAAATACCTCTTCCTAGGAATCACCACTTTATCATTGTCAGACAGTGCTTTGCTTTACAAATGTTATGCAAATGCCCATTCGATTGAAAATAGCTGGGCAAATATACTGACTTAGTCATTAAAATAGCTTGCGTAAACACACCATATTTGCTCCATAGGACAACTTCTGAAGTTAATGCAAAACAAAATTACTTTTGTTTAAAAATTCTGAGTTCATTATTTTCTATGTTGTCTTATATTAAACAGACTGCAACACTAGCCTCTGCCCTGAGGTCACACACCGGTGCTTAGAGGGACAGGAAGTAGTCACGATAATGCAGCCTGGAAAATGCTGTCCTACCTTTGAATGTAGTAAGTACTATGCACCTTCTTCATCGGTTATTCACAGCTAGATTCTAAGTTTATGAATACAAGAACATTGAAAATTATGCAAATTATCTGTGTTTTCATACTGGGCCAACAAAGCAGCAGGTTTTTCACATACTTCTTTTCCTAAAATTTACACCTCTATGACACCATCTTTCTTCCTTCTTTACAGAACATGGCTGTGTAGTCAATGAAACCTACTACGCAGTAAGTACACAGAGTAACTCACTACATGAATACATCTTCACATAGGTTCACAATGCAATGTTTTTGAGTCTCTTACCATGAACTATATTTTGCAGAAAGGCCTGAGATAAAACAGCATTAATAATTTAATCGAGGTCAGGATATCAACACCCTCCCCACAAGCAAAAACCTTTCTTGCTGTCCTTTCTAAATAAACATAATTTAATTCCAAAATTGGCATTGCTAATAACAGACACTCTGCTTAAATAAAATAATCAAATTCTATTTAAGGATAAGTTCAGCTTTGTATTGTCTGTGATGTACACACACAAAGTAACTTGTTCTTACTGACTAAAAATGACTGGTTTTCTAACTTCCCCCAGCCTGGAGCTGTCGTTCCATCAGGCTCCTGTGAAGAATGCACCTGCTCTGAATCCTCTTACTCAAGCCCCCACCAGGCTATTGTCAAGTGCAAGCCAGTTATCTGTGACACATACTGCCCACTGGTGAGTGCTCTTTTGCTGTCAGTAATTCCTACCCCACTCAGCTCAAATATCCACCAGTTAAGGTAAGTGTCCTCAGTCTATGTCATTTCCTTTCTATTTCTTTCAAAACAGGGTTATAAGTATACAAAGAAACCTGGAGAGTGCTGTGGCACGTGCAAGGCAGCGGCTTGTATGGTAACTGTAGGAGACATTACACGCATGCTCCAGGTAACTACCCACAGTTTAGTTCAATTTTGGTGAACTCTGGTAGTCTTTCACTCTTTCCTCTCCTTGTCTTTTAGTCACATATATTTGCTGAATCTTCCCTCATGTTAGACAAATGCTTATTCAGGAAAGGAACAGACTGTCTCACACAGCCTGAACAAGTACACTGAGCCATGTAACTCCAGTTCTAACTCAGACTTCTGGAAGCAACTGTGATATTTAACAACGGCTTTCAGAAACCGACACAGAAAAATATATAGGTGAAAGCAACGGGCCTTTATTTGCCTTCATCTCTGAAAATACAGCATCCATTTTGCTCAAAGGATAATTTTATGTGGGGAGACAGTTTTCTGCTTCAGATAGTCAATCTCAAGATAGCTTAGAGATTTAGGACAGGAGGAGTCGGTGAAGTCAGCAGAAATTCTGCCATGTATCTGAATGAACATACACATAAATTCTGACAACAAAGCCACTGACACACAAGTTATCCTTTCCAAATGAGTCCACATATTTATCCTATTCACACAAAAAGCATGTCCATATACACATAAAAATACATCCTTTTCACCTGGATAATGAAAAAGACTCAGAGTAGTATATGACAAGTAGCTATCGACTGAAATCCAAGGAAATTTTTCTGAATAATAAAAACTGCAGTAGGCAGCAATGATAAGACACTGGAAGAATTATTCACTAATTTTTAACTACTTTCAGGTTGGAGAACTCTGGAACTCACCTGCTGATAACTGTACAACTTACACATGTGAAAAATATGATGACCAGTTCATTCAAGTCGTCTTACAGAAAAGCTGCCCTCCCTTTAACCCTGATGACTGTGATCCAGTAAGTTGTCTTCTACTAGTTCTCATGTTTGAAAAGGTCACAGTGATAGAAGCATTATGATGTTCAAGAAAAATACCTAGCAGATGCATCACACAGGATATAGCTCTAATTTCAACCACTCCGAATCTGGTCCCCATCAAATTTCATTTCAGAAAAGTAATTTAAAATTACAGTGGGTGATATATATCAATCCTTACCAAGGATTGGGTACAGCATAGTGTCTTGGATTGCTAAATGTGTCAGGTGACCTGGAAGCAATAATCTTATTGAAAAATCATGAGATTTTTATTCCTAAATTATTTAAGATAGTTAATTATTTCTTAGAATTCATTTACTGAGGTCAAAGGTGAAGAAAAATAAATCCCTTTCAGTTCACAACATCATTTGACCTAATACACCTCAGGGCAGATTAGAACCAGCCCCACACATCTGGGGAATCAGTTATTTCATTAATTACATTACCCTGTCTGACATAATCATCTGTATGATTTGGATCACTCAAAATATCCCACATGTGCTACAACTTGCATTTCTGAAATTCTACTACTCAACAACCCAACTCTGATGACAGCAAAGCAGTTCTGGCTCCCCTCAATGTCACCTTTCAAAGAACTCTTTTTAATATTGAAGTAATTACATGCCCTGAATATTTAGCCTTGGTTGAAATTAGATTCCATGTCAGTACAAAAAATTTTCTGGTGCCAGAGAAACTTAGAAACCAAGCAAAGTCTCTGCCTTAGTATGTAGATATGAAACTTGAGCATCTTTTTCTGTTTTCCTACTCAAGGATGACATTAAACTATCTGATGATGGCTGCTGTAAAGAATGCCAAATAAAACTAAAGAGTAAGTAATGACCCTTTTGTTAAAAGTAATGTTAATATGCGCCTTATTAGGTATCTTAGCCCATCTTGCATGATGAGGTGAACAGACCTAGTTTGGGACCACTGCCTCACACTTGGGGGAGAAAGGGAAAAAAAAAAAGGAATCCAGCGTTCACTTTAGGACCTTGAAAAACATGGTTGTGGTGAACTATCCCATCCCCTACTGTCAAGTGTTAGCCATTTCATTGGAACAAGAGGATTATATCTATTCTCCAACTTTCACAGATACACTGTCTTTGAGGAAGAAACAAAAGTCAGTCCTGGGAGGTGTGTGTGCATTGAGCAGTTGCCATAGTGCTGCTCTTTATTTCTGCATCTTGCACCAAAGTTGCATAAGCAAAAGGGAATTTTGCATTCATTCATAATACAAGCAGAAAGTCATTAAGAACTGCACTGTGATCTTATTTCCTATTTTAGTTCCATCCACCTCAGTTTTCTGCTAAAAGCTGTCTGTCATACACAAATAATTTATATGCACATGTACTTTAACCCATTTTACCTCGGTTTGTGACAACCTCAGGTTGTATGAAGCACAATACTACTACGGTAATCAAATATCATGGATGTGTATCTCCTGCACCAGTTGAGATGACATACTGTGAAGGAAGCTGTGATGCTTACTCACGGTGAGTGGTATAAAAAGATAATTGTGGCCTCTTGTTTTCTACTCTTTACACTAGTTACATAAAGAAAACCACAGGTAGCATGTTCAACATCTACCCAGTCACCAGCTGTTTCCATTGTGCTAATAAGAATTTTTAACAGACTTGATGTTGTACTAGCTTAATTACCTCAAGACTTCACAATGTTTGAACAGCTTCTTCAGTATCATAGTGAAGAGACCTGAGTTTTGATTTTCCCCATGTAAAAGTGAGGTTATTTGTTTCTCACTATTCTATCATTTTGTACTATGTTACTGTGTAATCTGGATTAATTAATTTACTTTTTCTGGGCCTTAAAGAAGAGCTAAATCCATATATTTTTACAGTGATGAGCAAGTTACATTTCACCACAATACTGTAAGAACGGTAATATTGAGCAATAGTTCCACACAACTTCTGGTTATATTTAATAATGGGTGGGAGGGACAGTGGTATTTCTCAAATAATTTCTAATTCTTTCTCTTTTGCTGGTTTTGCAATCAGATATTCTCCAGAGGCAAATATGATGGAACATAAATGCTCATGTTGTCAAGAAATCAAGACCAGCCAAAGAAAAGTGACTCTGACGTGCAGCGACGGAACCTACCTTGATCACTCATACACCTATGTGGAAAAATGCAGCTGTGTGAGCGCTGAGTGCATTTCCCAAGTCAACACCCAACAGGCAACAAACCAGATACAGACCTCTCAGGAACAAGCAAATGTCTAAAATCAGAACTAGAGGAAAGTCATCAAACAAGGGTTGAATGTAAAACTAAAAAAGAAAAACTGAAAAACACAAAAGTGTCAAAAGCAGCTACAATTTTGGATGAACAGATGATATTTTCTGCATACAAACTCAATATGACTGTCTACATCATTTCAGTTTTCATTGCTAATGTATCTCCTATTGTTTTTCATGTGTTTTCTTTTACACCTTGAGAGGTACAGCATAAGGTCATTTTGACATTTCCTGCTAGTTTGTTTGTCTTCTGAGAAGTGCTGTACTGTAAGACTGGAGGCTGGGTTTACACCTGCATGAGTCTGTTATGAGATCAACATTATTTTCTGGCTTGAAGCTTGCCTGTGGTGGCATAACATGGACTCTTGACAATATCTAATATGTCTATTAATGTAGGCTGACCTTTTTAATAACATTTTCATTCCAGTTCATTGATGCGAATCGAAAGCTAAAGTCCAGAAAACAAACAAACCCAAGGAAAACTGTACCTGTTTCTTTAGTTTTCTTTTTGCATTACAGAAAACAGACTGCAGAAAGCCATATATTCCTAAAACTATAAACTTTAATATTTTGAAAAATTTATAATGGGCATATTTCCTTATATATCCTCATAAGAAAAAGAACTCTTATCATGAGAAGCTGCTGCACACTACACTTTGTTTACATAACACCATCATCATGGTAACTGTATGAAAATATGGAATTTCTTTGTTTGTGATTAACTGTTTACAGAAGTATACATATATATATTTTTTTTGCCAACAGAGCATATGAAGGATTTTTGTAAACAAATAATAATAATAATAATTGTAAATTCTTTCCTAGGAAGCTTTTAAAAGTTGAACCATTGTTATTTATTTTGTTTTTCGAAAATCGATTTATTGGGTCATTACTTTCAGAATTAATAATATCCCACTTCTTAGTCTTAGGCATGTTATCTGGGTGTGGCATATTTTTGTCTTCTATTTTGTTTTGGAATATTTTTTTCCTTATGAAAAAGTAATGATGATTAATAAATTTAAAGCATTTTACAACATGCCTTCTTTGACTTTTCACTGAATCTCTCCCATGAGAGTTGCTGGGCTCATAAAACATTTGATTCCCATTCTACTACAGCCATTTCTCAATAGCTCCAGGTCAAAAGTCAATCTAGACTGTGGTACCTCACCCCCTACAGAGCTTTAATACTGCTTGTAACAAGAGGCACTTAAAAGCAAATACTGAAAGTGTTCCAAACACATCACTTCAGATGCTATCAATTAGTGAGATTTCAGTAAGCAAGCACATCGAGTCTGTACATATATCGTAGCTCTGAAAGTTCTTTACCTGACACACAGAAACTATACGAAGTACCACAGACCAGTTACTCTCATATTTTAGAGCCCATTGCAACATACATAAATCTCAAATTCATCAATTCTCAAATCTGAAATTGCACAGTCATAGTTCCACAAGTTTTGACAGGTTACTAACCAGCTTTATTTACACTATACTTTGAACCAGACACCACAGATCTGACTGTAGATTGTATAACACCAAGCAACATGTTCTGCACAATTTACAAATGACTGCTCTAGGATCAATAGGTAGAACAGTAGAAAGTTAAAGGTGATGACCTTTCTCCTAGCCTACAGTTTGGACAGCTCAGTATAGCGAATAACATGGTAACAACATGGGCTTTCTGCAGGTGCCCAGCAGCAGTTTAGGCTGCTTTCTCACCTGTTTTTCTTTCACAGAACAAAAACAACCCCTATACTCCCCCACTCAGAGGTGAGCACTGAGTTCTCCCTAAGGAGTTATTACTTCACTGTCTGCTTTTTCCTATCAATCAGCTCTTCTGCTTCCAAATGAGGTCCCAGGTAGATAGCATACTGCTCTGTTCCACCTGGCTTCCCAGTGCAGCACTACTACTGAATTCATGACTGGTTCCTGAGTGACAGATTCTCTGGCCTTCCCAGGCATGTTAGTGTAGGAATAAGGCCTGAGGTCGTGAGATACCATGGTGAAGAAATTAACAAAACTTGGTCATTTCAACATCCTGATGGGGGTGATTAGGCTACCAGTTGGAGGCCTGAGGGTTCTTCATGTTCCCATCTCAGCTGGGTAGAAGGGGGGAAAGATGTGATTCACCATTCTGTTCTGCTCTTTGCACAAGACCCAGGGCCCTTGAACAGCCTGACTGATGGCAATTGAAACTCTCATTATCCCTCATTTACATATAAAAAATACATTACAGTGAGAAAGTGTCGGCCCCCTCCTCCCCCCCTCCCCGCCGTCACCTGTGACAGCAGCAGCAGGTAATTTCACTACAGTGTCATCTCCACTTACCACAAAAGGATAAATTTGGCATTTGAAACCCTCTGTGGTAGAGGATGAGAGTATGACTCCACTTTACAGGCAAGTTAATGGGCTCGCTCCTCTCTCCTCCCCAAAGCAGGGATTCCCCTTTGGCAAGGTTTCTGCCTCTGACTACCTCAGATGATACTAAGGTGGGACTAAGCTGAATGGATTATGAACTGTTCTTTCCATATGAGCTCAAGTAAGTGCTCGCTAGATTGGATTTTTAGTGATAACGCAGTAAGTGAATTTGCCAGTGACAATTCTGAATCTGTATTCTTATTGCTTCAATGAACGGCACTATTAATGAATCCATAATCATGAACATGACTGCATGTATAATGTCAAATTGGTTACAATCAGAAATTAAACCCAGCTGCACCCAGCCCCTCTGATCTCTGAGGACTGGCTGGAACACAAGGGGTTTATTTTCTGACAAATCCCACTGAAATAACAGATTCCCTCCATGTTGCTTCAAGATCATTAGCTGTTTTTCCATGCAAAGCCTGTATCTCATATCCCAGCAGCAACTTTCATCCCTGGAATACTCTGCACGTTTTAAGTTTGTGGCAGCAGTCGCTTCATATAGCTCTCTGAAAGAAGAAAAACTAATATGATGGGGAAGAAGGGAATAACAGACACATAATATGTGGCACACGGGAAGACTGAGAGGTGATAATGACAGTGACGACAGAGGCCAAAACCAACCTAGAGTTTGGTGGTGTAAGAAGGAGAAGCAAAGGAATAGGCAGACTGTGGTCCTGGCATGAGGAGACAGAGAAACAAGGAAGGGAAACATAAGCCAAGGCAAACCATGGAGGTACACAGAACCTGTAGCTGAGGATGTACTGGAGATGCTGCCCTGGAGAAGGAAGGATCTGTACCACAGATACAGCCCCAGTGCTGGGAAAGAGCAAAGAGAAAGTCACAATTAAAAAGAAAAAAAGGGGACAATGCGCTTTGGGCATAAAAGAGTTAGTGGAAGGACTTGCAGGGACTCCCTGAAACAAAGCACAGAGTAAATGGAAAAACAGACAGCTACAGTGGATGTAGTAGACAAGCCTTACAGGCTCCCTAAATTTTCCTTTACATAGGACCTTATTGCTGATGCAGACGGGGTAATGGCCCCAAAGAAAACCTTTCCAAAAACTGGGCTGAATGATATCAGTTACATCTCTTAAATCGTCAATTTTTTAAACTGTAGATAAATAATAAAGTCAATGAACAATTATCTGGAAGAAAGTAATTGCCGTGATAGTTCTTTATTGACACTGATCCGGTCACGCTGAACTGTACTAGCGCAGATAATCAATGTCTATTATACTAACGCTAACACTAGAGGGCTCTAGGCTCCTACTTAACAAGCCTGTGTGAGAGGGTTTTCTGCCTAAAGCGTTCCTTTCAAGGAACTTCGAAATGAACCACATAGTAACTTTCAAACCATTAAGATAAACTTTGCTCTTAATTTACCTTTGATTCTACAGGCATCCATTCCACATAACATACCAAGACTTGTTTATATGTCAGTATATTTTTATCTCATCTTTGGAACACAGATAAATTGTAGTAGAGAAATCGTTCTCTTTGGACAGAATTTATTCCAGCTGCACCAAAAATATTCATAGGTTTTTGGTCTTATTTCAATATTGGCTGTCAGCAGTCCTTCCTTGGGCATTTCTACACTCTCTCCCCACTCAGGACTCCTGTTACATAGCCTAACTACTGCATGAGCAGCTTATCTTTTTCCCTTTTTCATACGGCATTTCAAAACTCTACAGTGTAAATAAGAAATCACTAAAAATCACTCTTCAACTCTGCTTTGTAATCATCAGGAAGATATAAAGTATAACCTGAAATTATTTCAGACTTACAGCCTAGGAGTCCACTTATTTGGCTGTTGAAGTATGACAGCTTTTAAGACCCGTCACATTCTAAAACAGCTATAGAAAGACTTGGGACAACCCAGCAGCAGGGCTAACAAAAGACCATTCCAGAATTAAAACTCCTCTTGATAATAACAAATCCCAACTCAGAGAAGGAAGCTTTCTTCCTCTTCAGTCGGTTTTGTTCTACTATTGCAAAAAAGAGCAGCTCTGTTGTAACCAGACAAATTGAAAATGGAGTTTTAAAACAGAACAGGAAACTAGTTCTATTTTAACATTATTAATGTTATAATAAATCAATTATAAATATACAGAAAGCACATTTTTGCAAATGATGCAGTGCTCATGATTGTGAAATTTCTTTTGCTCCTTCCTGTTTCAAGAAGTATCTTCCTCTTCAGTCTTAGATTCTTTTCAGCATTCATTATAACTCTTATAACTACGATGTGGTTGTAAGGAACCAGCAAATGTTTGTACTTTTACGGTAATTGTTGTTACAAATTACATAGTTAAAATCTTTTAAATAGACAGAAATTATTCTGTCTGCTAACTCCTCCTCTCCTGCTGTTATGCTGTTACAGCCATGCATGCAAATAAAATCCCACTTTTGCCTCCATTTTAAGAAAGCAAAGGCTGTCCAGGCAGCCAAAAATGGAGCCATTAAATGTGAACAATGATAGATATCTCATGCACTAAGTCGTACAAAATGCTGCAGACAACTGCATGAGTCTAGAAGCCAATCCTGAGACAAAAATCATTCCTTCTGCACTTGCCCCAGTCTAACTGCAAGGATATTCCTATGGCTGTTATTGGCGTTCACTGACTACAAAAAAAACCCACCAGAAGTATTTGAGGGGAGCCTGATTCAAAGGCAAATTTGAAAGTAGCCTAAGTTTTGGAAAATACCAGATGTGAACTCTGTTCTCTCACTCAGCAATGAGACAGTCAAAACTCCACTTTAGCTGATCTCTAGGGAGGTTTTTATCACATTGCTTAATGTCACACTTACTGAGGTGCATGCCTGCGAACTGCAACACAGGCACAATATGAGAACTGGCAGCTAAAATATGACAGTAGTTGATAGAGAATCTGCAGAAAAGGCAATAAACACCATCACGAAATGACCTCCTGCCACAGCAGAACTAACTTTCTTATTCACATTACTTGGTAGTTGCTCTGTATTTCAGAGAATGAGATTATTCTACCTGATACAGTTCTATCACCTGCTCTGCTACGAATGCTTTTGTGCTTTATGACCTCCTTCTAATGGAAACTCTGGTTCATTATTCAGATATCTGCTATTTTACAGGAAATGAGCATTATAATTGCACTAAATTTGTGTTGACTGAAGATAATGCAAAACAATACTGAATCACGTTTCATGTCAAAGTGCAGTTGCACAGAACTCATAATAGAGAAATTGTCACAGTACATTTGACCTAACGGACATGTAAAAAGCCTTTATCTTTAACAGGGATCAATATAATCTATCCCTCAGTAATCCTAGACAGGATTTTAATAAACAGTATTTCAACAAAATCTTTTAAGCTCAGTTGAGATTTATCAGACATAATTTTTCTATCTAAACCATTCTCAGATTTCCAATAGATTCTGGGCTTTTATAAAAGAAAAAAAAGAATTCACAAAATATGGATTTTAACATAGACAAAGAATAGCCCCTTAGGGATGCTGGGGAGGGACTCTTCATGAGTGACTGTAGTGAGAGGACAAGGGGTAACGGGTTCAAACTTAAACAGGGGAAGTTTAGATTGGATATGAGGAAGAAATTCTTTACTGTGAGTGTAGTGAGGCACTGGAATGGGTTGCCCGGGAAGGTTTTGAATGCTCCATTGCTGATGGTGTTTAAGGCCAGGCTGGACAGAGCCTGGGGTGACATGGTTTAGTGTGAGTTGTCCCTGCCCATGGCAGGGGGGATTGGAACTAGATGATCTTCCGGCGGCAGATTCAACCCGGGCATCATCAGCCCTTTCCGGCCCATTGCTGAGGTGACTGTCTCGCGAGGGGAGGCCTGCAGCGCCTGATCTGGGGGGGTAGGCTCGGCGACTACGAGCTTCACCTCGGAGCAGCAACTTGCCCCGAGGGAGCTTCAAGTCCTCGACAAGGCCTGCCCGGGAGCCTGCAGCTCCGCGGAGGCGAGCGGCTGACTCAGAGGGGGCGGCATCAGGAGGACCGGCGGCAGAGCTGACTGGTTAAAAACCTGCCCCAGGGAGCGCGAGCGACCCGGAGCGCGGCGAACAGGGCGGGCTCGAAGCAGTTCGCGCGGCAGTTCGCGCGGGCAGGCGAGCGGGATGGTGAACACTCGCCGTACGGGCAAGGCTCGGTCTGGGAGCTCTGCACTGGCTGCGCCAGTGGTGGCCAGCGTAGGCACCCAGACGGAGCCGACGGGAAGGGAGGCTGTAGTGCAGAGCTCGGGGTATCCTAAGGGAAGGGTGAGCAATGGGCAGCGCTGCACTCTGCGTTCCCTGGTGGAGGTCCTCCTGCAGCAGGTGGCTGAACTGCAGGAAGCTGTTACCAAGATGAAAGGTGTCAGGGAAGCTGAGGGGGAGCAGCACTGCTTGCTCCGGGACCAAACTGTTCCGGGGCCTCGAGTGTCTACTGTTGCCCCTGCAGGAAAGGAGGCTGCTAACCCAGGAAGCTGGGAAAAGGTAACAGAGAAAAACAACAAAAAAAGGAGGAGGAGGGTAATTGAGAGCAAGGGGCTTCCTCCTATGTCTGTTGTCCCCACCCAGAACCGCTTTGCTGTCCTGCAGGGGGCTGATGAGCAACAGCGCTCCCACCAGGCGCAACCAGCTACTGCACTGGTAAAGAAGGTCACTACTGGTGCTGCCAGGAAAAAGCGGCGGACCATAGTAGTCGGGGACTCTAATCTGAAAGGCACAGAGGCACCCATCTGCCGGCCTGACCCAGGCTCAAGGGAGGTGTGTTGCCTACCAGGGGCTCGGATCAGGGATGTGGCTGAGAAGCTGCCTGCTCTAGTCGGTCCCACTGACTATTACCCACTCCTGGTAATACATGTGGGTGCTACTGATATAGATAGCAGTAGCCCGGAGACTATAAAGAAGGACTACAGAGCTCTGGGAGAGGTGGTTAGGGGCTCTGGAGCTCAGATTGTCTTTTCGTCAATTCTCCAGGATACAGGGCAGGACCTTGAAAAGGCTAAGAGAACTGGGCAGGTTAATAAATGGTTAGAAGGGTGGTGCTATAGTCAGGGGTTTGGGTACCTTGACCATGGGACTCAATACAGAAGGCCAGGTCTACTGGGGGCTGGTGGAGCTGGTCTGACAAAGAAGGGGAAGAGTGGATTTGGTAGGAGGCTTGCCAGGCTGGTCAAGGATGCTTTAAACTAGATGTGTTGGGGGAGGGGGGCATCATTCCATCCCAACACACCCAGTCGGTTGGTAGCACCTATAGTAAACGTTCGGAGCAATGTAGGGATATTCCAGCTGCTCCAGCCAATGAGCCTGCTTCAATTGGATCTCGGCTCAAATGCCTCTACACAAATGCCCATAGTATGGGGAACAAACAAGAGGAATTAGAGATGTGTGCACATCTACGGGGGTATGATATCATAGGCATCACAGAAACATGGTGGGATGGCACCTATGACTGGTGTGTTGGAATGGAAGGTTACCGGCTCTTTAGGAAAGACAGGCCCAGTAGGTGGGGAGGGGGAGTTGCTATTTATGTTAGGGATAGGCTAGAGAGTATGGAACTCTGTCTGGGGACAGGCGAGCAGTCGACAGAGAGTTTGTGGGTCAGGGTTAAAGGGAGAACAGCGATGGGTGACATTACTGTGGGGATCTGTTACAGACCGCCTGACCAAAGGGACTTGCTGGACGAAGCGCTCCATAGGCAGATAGGAGCAGCCTCACGCTCGCAGGCCCTTGTTCTCATGGAAGACTTCAACCACCCTGATATCTGTTGGAGGGATGGTATGGCCCGGCACAAGCAATCCAGAAGGTTCCTCGATTGTGTGGAAGACAACTTCCTTCTGCAAGTAATAGAGGAGCTGACAAGGAGAGGTGCCATGCTTGACCTCGTCCTCACCAACAGGGAAGGGCTGGTTGGGAATGTGACGCTCCAGGGCAGCCTTGATTGCAGCGATCATGAGATGGTCGAGTTTGAGATTCTCAGGACAGTGAGAAGAGCGTGCAGCAAGCTCACTGCCCTGGACTTCAAGAGAGCAGACTTTGGCCTCTTCTGGAACCTGCTCAGTAAGGTTCCATGGGATACAGCCCTAGAGGGCAGGGGGGCCCAAGACTGTTGGTTGATATTCAAGGATCACCTGCTGCAAGCTCAGGAGCGATGCATCCCAACTAGAAGGAAGTTCAGCAGGAGGGCCAGGAGACCTCCTTGGATGGATAAGGAGCTGCTGAGCAAAATTCGAAAGAAAAAAGAGGCTTATAAAAGGTGGAAGCAAGGTCAGGCGGCCTGGGGAGAATACAGGGATGTTGTCCGGGAAGCTAGGGACCAGGTTAGGAAAGCTAAGGCCCACTTAGAATTAAACTTGGCTAGGGATGTTAAGGATAACAGGAAGGGATTTTATAGGTACATTGCCGATAAGAGACAGGTTAGGGACACCGTGGGCCATCTCCAGAAGCGATCGGGAGAACTGGCTACCCTGGATTTGGAGAAGGCTGAGGTTCTTAATGACTTCTTTGCCTCAGTCTTTACGGGCAAATGCTCTGAGCACACCACCCAAGTCTTGGAAGGCAGACGCGGGGACGGTGAGTGTGGGGACCCTGGGCCCACTGTGGGGGAGGATCTTGTTCGGGACCACCTTAGGAACCTGAATGTATACAAGTCAATGGGACCGGATGAAATCCATCCGCGGGTCCTGAAGGAGCTGGCAAATGAAGTTGCTAAGCCACTGTCCATCATATTTGAAAAATCATGGCAGTCAGGTGAAGTTCCCGATGACTGGAAAAAGGGAAATATAACCCCCATTTTTAAGAAGGGAAAAATGGATGACCCAGGGAATTACAGACCAGTCAGTCTCACCTCTGTGCCTGGCAAAATCTTGGAGAAGATTCTCCTGGAAGGCATGCTAAGGCACATGAAAACCAACAAGGTGCTTGGGGACAGCCAGCATGGCTTCACTAAGGGGAAATCCTGCCTGACCAATCTGGTGACCTTCTATGAAGGGGCTATGGAACTGATGGACAGGGGCAGAGCGGTTGATGTCATCTACCTGGACTTGTGTAAAGCCTTTGACACTGTCTCCCATGACATCCTTCTCTCTAAGTTGGAGAGACATCAATTTGATAGGTGGACCACTGGGTGGATAAAGAACTGGCTGGATGGCAGCACGCAAAGAGTAGTGCTCAGTGGCTCAGTGTCCAGCTGGAGACCAGTAACGAGTGGTGTCCCCCAGGGATCGGTGTTGGGACCGGTCTTGTTCAACATCTTTGTGGGTGACATGGACAGTGGGATTGAGTGTGCCCTCAGCAAGTTTGCCGATGACACCAAGCTGTGTGGTTCGGTTGATACATTGGAGGGAAGGAATGCCATCCAGAGGGACCTTGACACGCTTGTGAGGTGGGCTGATGCCAACCTGATGAAGTTTAACCATGCTAAATGCAAAGTCCTCCACCTGGGTCGGAGCAATGCCAGGCACAGCTATAGATTGGGCGGGGAGGAGATTGAGAGCAGCCCTGCGGAGAAGGACTTGGGGGTGTGGGTTGATGAAAAAACGAACATGAGCCGGCAGTGTGCGCTTGCAGCCCAGAAAGCCAACCGTATCCTGGGCTGCATCAAAAGGAGTGTGACCAGCAGGTCGAGGGAGGTGATCCTGCCCCTCTACTCTGCTCTCGTGAGACCTCACTTGGAGTATTGTGTGCAGTTCTGGTGTCCTCAACATAAAAAGGACATGGAACTGTTAGAACAAGTGCAGAGGAGGGCCACGAAGATGATCAGGGGACTGGAGCACCTCTCGTATGAAGATAGGCTGAGAAAATTGGGTCTGTTCATCCTGCAGAAGAGAAGGCTGCGTGGAGACCTCATAGCAGCCTTCCAATACCTGAAGGGGGCCTATAGGGATGCTGGGGAGGGACTCTTCATTAGGGACTGTAGTGAGAGGACAAGGGGTAATGGGTTTAAACTTAAACAGGGGAGGTTTAGATTGGATATGAGGAAGAAATTCTTTACTGTAAGGGTGGTGAGGCCCTGGAATGGGTTGCCCAGGGAAGTTGTGAATGCTTCATCCCTGGTGGTGTTCAAGGTGGGGTTGGACATAGCCTTGGATGGCATGGTTTAGTGGGAGGTGTCCCTGCCCATGGCGGGGGGGTTGGAACTCGATGATCTTGAGGTCCTTTCCAACCCTTACTATTCTATGATTCTATGATTCTATCTTAAGGTCCTTTTCAACCCTAACTATTCTATGATTCTATGATCTTGTTAGCTTATCATTATAGAGTCATAGAATAGTTAGGGTTGGAAAGGACCTTAAGATCATCTAGTTCCAACACCCCTGCCATGGGCAGGGACACCCCCCACTAAACCATGCCACCCAAGGCTATGTCCAACCTGGCCTTGAACACCGCCAGCGATGGAGCATTCACAACTTCCCTGGGAAACCCATTCCAGGGCCTCACCACCCTTACAGTAAAGAATTTCTTCCTCATGTCCTCTCACTACAGTCCCTAATGAAGAGTCCCTCCTCATCATCCCTATAGGCCCCCTTCAGATACTGGAAGGCTGCTATGAGGTCTTCATGCAGCCTTCTCTTCTCCAGGATGAACAGACCTAACTTCTCAGCCTATCTTCATACAGGAGGTGCTCCAGTCCCATGATCATCCTTGTGACCCTCCTCTGGACTTGTTCCAACAGTTCCATGTCCTTTTTATGTTGAGGACACCAGAACTGCACACAATACTCCAAGTGAGGTCTCATGAGAGCAGAGTAGAGGGGCAGGATCACCTCCCTCGACCTGCTGGTCACGCTCCTTTTGATGCAGCTCAGGATACGGTTGGCTTTCTGGCCTGCAAACGCACACTGCCGCCTCATGTTCATTTTTTCATTGACCAACATCCCCAAGTCCTTCTCCTCAGGGCTGCTCTGAATCTCTTCTCTGCCCAACCTGTAGCTGTGCCTGGGATTTCTCCAACCCAGGTGTAGGACCTTGCACTTGTCATGGTTAAACTTCATCAGGTTGGCATCAGCCCACCTCACATGCATGTCAAGGTCCTTCTGGATGGCATTCATTCCTTCCAACGTATCAACCGAACCACACATTGATTTATTAAATTTAATAAATCTCAAATTCTCTTAAATTCTATCCTGAAGAATTCCTCTATGTCACTGTCTTTGTGAGAGGAACACCTTACTTCAGGGAGAAAGAGGAATCCCATCAAAGAGTATATGAAATTCACTTAGACATCAGACCACATGGATTCACGTGTGCCTTTCCACCAGTGCACGATCTCACCCATGACTGCAAGCCCTTCCAATAACAGTGGGTGGGTGACCAAGGCCTCAGTTGTATTTACATAAAACCAGCAGTCACTGCTGTATCACAGCGTGGAAAAGAGCTTTCTGCGAGATCACAAAAAAAGCCAGGTAGCAGGGGGAACACAGCAAAAAAGCGTACCTTATGGGATACTTGATCTTACAGATTGCCTTTATATATTAAATACAGAGATTTATTTCTGCAAAAATCTGGGCAAACCTTTGTTTATACTTAAACTCCTACAAGTTCTCATGTGACACAATTGTGCTATAAAATTGATTTAAATCATAAGTCACTTATTGGCACAAGGAAGGCTTAATCTGATTAAAAGACACGTGATCTATTCTACACTAATGCTTCTCAGCTCTCCAGGCTCAGAGTATACCAGAGGGACAGCCAAAAAATATTAGCTCAGGCATGCTCGACTCCTGTGAACCTCACAAAGCTCATGAGCTTTTCTGCCTCAGCATCAAAAAAAAAAACATTTTTGCACTCCCAAAGCAGAAATTCACAAAAAACATCAATCCTAAACCACAAGGCCATGAAAACTAGCCTGTGCTCCAAGAGACACAGAAAAACCTTTCAGCATTGCACTGAGTTAACTACAGAGGACATGATATTAGCGGGATCTCAATTTAGCTCACAGGAAAATACAAATATACATTATGACTAATTTCTGAGACTTTCAGGAAAAAGGAAAATGGTTTGGAGGCTTTTTTTTACAGTTCATCCACCCCTGATGGGGGCTCACTTACCCAGTTGAGGAGCACATTTGAGCAACATACAAGGATTAGAAATAAACAGACGAAAGTTACCAGGAGACAGAGATTTTCTCCTGTCTTGCTTCACTCATTCTTGTCTGGTCACACTGGTGTTATTCCATTATTTTTCTAGCACACATGACAGGATCATCAGGCCTTCGTATGCTGGGAATGAAACACAAAGAAGAGGATTAGGATTATGATCTTTTTTTGCATTTATTCAACCATAAAGAAGGAGCCATCTTTCCAAAGGTGGGTTTATTTTTTTCAAGTTGTCAATTCACTTTAAGCGATTTGAGATTAATTTGATCTGGTGACATGGCCAAGCTAAGCATTCCGAAACTGCCCATAATAAAGCTGCCAAGCAGCAAATTGTTTCAGTCCTGGTGACTGTGTTTTTTAAAAGCTTGTATCAAAGGTACAACTAATGCAATGCACTAAAAATAATTTCTTACATGTAATTTAGTCACAAGTGCCATTAAATAATAAAGAATCAAGCCATATTATGCCCCACATGGCTCTTTGAAAAGTCCTTTTACAAGAAATAAGAGTAAACAATATGGGATGAAGCAAATTTATCTGAATGAGCCACAACCTGTTCATCCACGATAAAAGGGCATTTTGGGAGTGAAGAAAGAGAACCACTGCCCACTACCTTATCCCACTCAAAATACTACCACGGTTCTCACAAATAATTGAAGACGATGCTACAAAAAGGTGGCAGCACAGAAACTGCGAGAGGCCAGGAATGTAGAGGTTGTGTCCTTCCCAGGGCCTGACCCAAAATTCACTGAGCTCCAGGAGCATTCTCCTAAGAAATATTGAGAAATACAACAGAGAGAGGACCCCCTCCCCCAGATGACCTTCAGGTACACCATCTTAAACCTACAGGGCCACTGCAAGACATGGGGCATGGAGGGGTGACTGGCGCCACCCAGGCAGCACCCTGAACCATACACACACAGGGCTCCTGCAGCTCCAGGTATGGCAATTCACCACCATCACCACTCCTTCAGGAGAAAGGCAATGAGGTATGTACCTGCAGCACAGTACTCCTACTTCTTTGGGAAACCTATGCTGAGAGGACATGGCAAGTTTGCTGCATTTCTGCTCCTGGGAGCAGAAAAGTCTGAAAGGCCTGGGAGACTTTTCTCCTGTTTCTTTTAATTGCTCCTTTTTTTATTTCCCCCTGATAGGAGTCTGGAATGGAGCAGCCCAGTCCCCTCATTCAAGCAGGCACCACAAACAAAATCACAGGCTTTCCACCCTGAAGCAACTTAGTAAGGTACAAGCTAAGCCACCTCAGGAAGGTAACCTGTTAAATCATACCTAAGATTACATGCAAAGGGTGGAAAAGCGCTGGCGGCAAACTGTCCCCCAACACTCCACGGGCCCTAGTAGGGCTGCCCTGTCCCTGCTGCACAGAGCCAGCCTCCCTTGGCCTCTCCTATATCCGCTGTGGTAAAGCGCACACCACACAGTATTTATACAGGTGATATAAATACACAGTTATATACAGATGAACAAAACAAGGTACTCCACCATTCTCTGTAAAGTCCAGTTTCTAATGTCACTGGGATTTGGTGTGGGGTTAACTTCTTTAAAGGTAAAAAGAGAAGAGAAAGAAAAATGTCTCCAGTTCTTTTTAAAAAATTTGTCCTTTTTCCAACCGCTTTGCTCTTATTAGCAAGTTTTGCTGGTTGATCCTGGTTGCCTGGCCCAGCATAGTTGCATAGGAAACTGCATTTTACAGCTACCTGTATTCCTTAGCAGATGCTCTCCTGTCTCTGCCTGGTGCACATTTCTGCTGTGTTCACAGGCAAGGCTGAGGATTCTGTTAGCTTTAGACAATGGGATAAATCAGGACAACATAGGAAAGGCTCAAAGCTGCTCATATCCCTCTCCATAACGTGTGCCAAACTGTTCTGACGCTGCTGAGAATCTGATGTGTCATACCAATGAACTCACATATCCTGACTGCAAAAGTAATGACTATCGAGATCAAACAGGCTGCTTACAAGGAAACAGCAGAATGTACGCAAGGACAGACTGTTTGCCACCTTGCTAAAAGAGTAATTCTATCCTTGCTTATATTTCTTGAGGCTATGTCTGTCTTGTTATTTATTCTTTGTTCAATTCTTAATATCCATTGCATCATGCAGCTTAACGCGTATTTGTACTGATGATTATGTTGCATTTCTTCTGTTACACGATACAGGCTACTGTTTCGTTCTGTTTACTGACGTGTGTTTTCTTAAAGTTTTAAAATACGTATTTTTAGCATATTACTTAAAAAAAAAATAATGTGTGTTTATATTTCAAATGAAACTCATAAGCTTTCAGTTTTCTGAAGAAACTACATAATTAGTCTCCAGGAAATATAGCTAGCTGCTTTCAGAATCACACAAGAAGTTACACAGCTGTGCATTTGATTTATTCACCTCTCAGCAGTTGCATAGAAGATCATTGGTCTATCTTGGCAAACTTAAAACTTTTACACAGTAAAATAGCAAACAGAATGTTTTGCTTAAATCAACAGATTATTTTGGTCCTTTCTCCCAAAAAGCTGTGTGTCATCTAAGATGTGACTCAGATATTTCAGCTCTGTTAGGTAATCTGTGTTGATATATGCATGAACTCTCATGCTAAGAATGCTTTCTGTGGTTAGTGCACAAGGATCCCAAAGGGGAAGGGATCTACAGGGAAAGTGCAGATTTATTATCTGTTGTTGTTTGCTATTTCAACCATTTTTTCCCTCTTATTTCCAGTTTAATCAATCTGGAGCTACTTGAACCATTACTTCTCTGAAGTCTATCCATCCTTCTCTCTCTCAAATGAAGGTCATAGCTAATACAAGGTTTACAGGTAGAGATGCTTTATTGGCTCAGCTGGCATAATTAGAAAAATTAGGCAAGCTTTTTGGCACAGAAGTCTTCCAGTCAGCTTCCAATATTTTGCCATCGGAGAGTTATTTCTTAAATAAGTCTACCTGAGGAAATGGTGAAATCTGACAAATCCTACTCTCCTAGCTTATTCAGTTGAAACCAGGAGGACCGGATTTTCGCAGTCAGTACAGAATTTGGCCCACAGTCAGCTTCAGCGAAGCATCTGCATCATTGACTCTAGAAGAAAATTCCTGCATTATAGTATGTTTAAAGGCCTGCTTTCTCCGTGTACTTCTATTCTGCTGTAGACACTCTAAACAATTACTACTAATGGAGTTGTTGAAGTAAGTCTAGAGAAGGGCCACGAGGAGGCTGGAGCACCTCCCGTATGAAGACAGGCTGAGAAAATTGAGGCTGTTCAGCCTGGAGAAGGGAAGGCTGCGTGGAGACCTCATAGCATTCAGGTAGACAGTATCTGAAGGTGCCTACAAGGATGCTGGACAGGGACTCTTCATCAGGGACTGTAGCAACAGGACAAGGTGCAATGGGTTCAAACTAAACCAGGAGATTGAGGTTAGACATAAGGAAGAAATTCTTTACTGTGAGGGTGATGAAGCACTGGAACAAGCTGCCCAAGGAAGTTGTGACTGCTCCTTCGCTAGCTGTGTTCAAGGCCAGGTTGGACAGGGTCTTGAGCAACCTGGTCTAGTGGAAGGTGTCCTTGCCCATTGCAGAGGGGTTGGAACTAGATGACCTCAGGGTCCTTTCCAACCCTAATCATTCTATGATTCCATGACTCACTCCCACTAGCTGTACAGGTGTAACACGGGGCTTTTACTTCAAGTAGAGCATACCGTAGACATTTACATGTCTCTACATTGCATATAAGACACACACATACGCAACAACTACGTAGACAGATTCTGAACAAGCAGTCAGTATTTTACCTGTAAACACATCTCAACAAGTCTCCTGGGTCTTGAGGGATTGTTCCCAGCAGAAAAGATTGGTCCCTTTGGTATTAACATTGGTGTGCTCGGGGCAGTGGTGGTTGCTTGGTTTACTGAATCTGATTTCATGTTAGGTCATTTCAGGGTCCTCCATTTCTGTCCATGTGTGTGACATCATTAGTTGCTGGTAGCAGACAAAGTCCTCCTTCTAACTGGAAAAACTGCTTTGCCCTTGAATTCTGCAAAGGTTGAGAGTAGTTGTCATTTTATCCCTGATAATAAATCTCATATTCATTTTGACAAAGGCTTAGCTATGTAACAGGCGTCACACAAACTGAATCCATACAGAGCAAACAGTCAGACAGAGATTGCCATTGTGGATGATTTGTGTTACTTTCAGCCCTGTGCCTAAAAATGTCCTTAAGGCATGGTCTTGGCTCTTCCCAAACACAATGCACATGCTGACAGATCAGAGCCTTATAAAATAATTGCTAGTAGATAAAGTCAATCCTTATCAAAAATATATTCTCTGATGAAAAGATCAATACAAGTATAATCAAGACACTCTGGAAGCCATGTGAAGGCTACAGGAACACAAAACAAGGACTGTGAGTTTTAGTTGAAATATTTCCATAAAAATCATGCAACAGCATGAGTAACATTCCTTTATAGGAGGAAATGAGTAGAAAGGAATGAGCAATCCTACTCTGTCTTCTCTCAGTTTTTAATTTCCCCCTGCTCCATTGTCTGTTGGGTTTTTTTTTTTGTTTGGGTTTTTGTTTTTTTTTTTTTTCCAGTTTTCTGATCACATTTTATTAAGAACACTTCCATTTTGGGGCTGTGGATAGTGATTCTTGGCTGTCAACTCAGCAACATTCTTGAGAATTATGAAACTCTAAATTTGTGAATAGCTGTGTTAGAAAAACCGATATTACTTATGTCTGTGAAGTCAGATTCCATTTAATACCCAATTCATTCTACACACTTATTCAGAAAGGTAGTTTAGGAACATATGCTTTTCAGAATAACCTAAATGCTTGCTTTGGCATTTGTGTTACCCTAACAGCTAAGAACCCCACGCATATGGGCCAGGATTTTCCTGTGCTAGGCACTAAAAAATGACTATGGTCTGAATCAATTCTTTGAAATATACACATACATGATTTGCCAAACTAGAGTTTCATTTTGTTTACATCTCTTTGCATTGTCCTATTATTATTTACCTAGATTTCATTAAGCCATGGTGGTGCTTGTAGTAGAATGGCATAGAATTACTCTCTCTGTGCTGTACAAACATGAAATGTGAGAATTCTTAGAGATAAAAGGTAATATAAAGACACGGAAGAGAGGAGAGAGAGAAAACAGTAATAGCCTTCTAGGGTTACCTATGCTATTTATGAAGCTTGAAGGAAACAGACAATTGCCTGAAACTGCGATTTTGCTAGCTACTTCTGTTGCAATGTGCCCCCTGTTCTGCTAGTTTTAGGACAGTAGTCACAGTGTTCATAGAGTGAACAGTAGTCGTCAAAAAGAGGGGAGGGATCAAAGCTGACTAGGGACAAAAACTTTTCTTAAACTCCAGCAAGCAATGTCATTTAAAGGAATCTCTGAGACACAAGGATGTCCGCACACCACCTCCAAGACAAATAAAATTCAGAAGCATGACGTCCTTTCCATGGCTTGCCCAGAACAGTACAGAAAGGAATTCTTTATACTAAGTTGTTGAACTCTTTCAGTCACAAAGGCCAGCCAGTATCTTTAGTTGTGTTTAATTTAGTTTACCTCAAAGATCTGGAGGTACAAATAGTTATATTGCCTCATTCATTTTCTCACTTGTTACCTCACAGATATTCTCAGCTTCCTCACTCATCCCTATGTACCCTCTTCCCTCTGACACATCTCTGCATTCCGTCTTCTCCTTCTTTCTAGCTTCTCTCCCTTTATGAACCTCAAGACCCACTTTCTTCCTCCCCCCTCTCTCCTGGTCAGTGCTCCACTTTCCATCTCCCTTTGGCTTCTGTAAGAGAAAGATGTCAACTTGTAGACCAGTAGCAGCAGCAAATAGCAAAAATAAAAGGGGCAGTGAAGAAGAAGATCATCTGCTGGCAACAGCTCTGCTGCAAAGGAAGTCATGAAGAGAGTCAGTCAGTCTTCAAGGTCCTTTAACTCCTGTTTAAAGTTTGCTTCTTCTCCATACTGACTGCAGTCATGATCTATATGCCCTTTTAACCTACTAACAACAACAACAAAGAGATAGTGAACCCAAAAGCATCACATCAGGATCCCCCTGGGCCATATATTTGTGGGGTATAGGATTCCCTCCTTAACATACTATGCTGGCCACTGCCACAGATTAGGTAGTGGGTTGGATGGACATTTCTTCTCATCTACTGTGGTCATTCTTACACTAAATGAACAGAGTGGAAGTAGTTCTCATCCAGGTAAAACCAACATCAGCTTACTTACTGTTCTTGTTTTACGTTAGTGTTGCGGGAAAATACCTCCAACATCTTAGCAAAGCAAACACATATTTGTCAGAAAGGTTTGATTCCGTTTCCCAGTACCTAGTTTACTTTTCTGTTGAATTACAAAAAGGTGAAGAGTTTGATTTGGCATCCACTAAATGCTTTACCACACAACAAAATTACAGGGATCTCTCTGAACTAATGTAACACCCTGGGATAACATCAGCAGTTGTATGAACAACTTGAATTCCAGTAAATTCAAATGAAGAGTCTTCTGCATTTCAAGCATTGTTGTCAAGATATGCTTTTTAAACAGAAGCAAGAGCGCCCCAAATTCCCTTATGCTACGATGCATTGATCTGTTAAATGATACATCACACAACTTATTCTCTTGACACATCCTGCACAGCTGGATCATTATGATTAAAATATTTCCAACTTCTCCTTCCAAAAATACTTGGCATGAGTAGATCAGAAGTCTGTAAATGTCAACTAAATGTTTAAAATCTTTACAAAGTCACAGCAATTGGAAAGAGGGCCTTAGCAAGGAAAATGTATTATATGTGGCAGTGCTATATGGCAAAGTTATAAGAAAGATTCAGAAACAAATCAAAACCAGAGGTGGACATGTTCTAGCTAGTGTATAACTGATGGTTCAAGATAATAATTCATGTTAGTAGGCATGCAGTCATTCATCTTCCGCAATTCTGCATTACACATTGTTTTGCGATAGGAAGCATATTGTCCACTAAGTAAGCCAGCAAATGGAAGGACACAAAGGTTATCAAATTACATTATTAAAGGAATAATAAAATTTGTATGAGCTTCCATAGAAGTCTCTTCATTGATTTCAGTAGGAGGTGAATAATGTTCTACATATATTAAATTTTTACCCAACTGTGAAGAATACAGGATATCTAAGGTTAATTACTAAAATATAAGTTCAAGTCCTTATGGTTTAACAAATCAGCATAATTGAAGAAAAATATGAATTTGAATAGATTTTTGTAATTACTTTCATTATCTGGATCTCTGGACCACCAAAAAGACATCTGCATAGCAGTTCTTTCTCCAAGGTGTTCTTCGCTAAATCATAGAATCATAGAATAGTAAGGGTTGGAAAGGACCTCAAGATCATCGAGTTCCAACCCCCCTGCCATGGGCAGGGACACCTCCCACTAAACCATGCCATCCAAGGCTATGTCCAACCCCACCTTGAACGCAGCCAGGGATGAAGCATTCACAACCTCCCTGGGCAACCCATTCCAGGGCCCCACCATCCTCACAGTAAAGAATTTCTTTCTCACATCCAATCTAAACCTCCCCTGTTTAAGTTTAAACCCATTACCCCTTGTCCTCTCACTACAGTCCCTCATGAAGAGTCCCTCCCCAGCATCCCTATAGGCCCCCTTCAGGTATTGGAAGGCTGCTATGAGGTCTCCACGCAGCCTTCTCTTCTCCAGGCTGAACAGCCCCAATTTTCTCAGCCTATCTTCATACGAGAGGTGCTCCAGTCCCCTGATCATCCTCGTGGCCCTCCTCTGCACTTGTTCCAACAGTTCCATGTCCTTTTTATGTTGAGGACACCAGAACTGCACACAATACTCCAAGTGAGGTCTCACGAGAGCAGAGTAAAGGGGCAGGAGCACCTCCCTCGACCTCCTGGTCACACTCCTTTTGATGCAGCCCAGAATACGGTTGGCCTTCTGGGCTGCAAGTGCACACTGCCAATTTAGATAATCTTCCTGCCTGTAAGCCCACAGCAACAGCTTCCCCACATTAACATTCAAGGACCATTGAATAAAAAAAAAGTCTGAGGAAAATGATTTTTTAAATAAGTTTTTGTGTAGAATTGACTAAATCACACGCATAAATATACTTACATTCCTTTCTCCTTATGAACAAATACTAGCTAGAACAGCGACTTATCAACAGGTACACCCAAAGGAACAATCATCAGAGTTTACTGACATTCTGTTCTATTCTCCTTGGTTTCAAAATATACCAAAGGTTTTGCTCCATTCAGAACTTCTATATTGTTTTGATCCACAAATATTCTAGCAAATAGTACTAGAGCCAGATGTCTTTTTGAATACAGCTAGTGTCTCTGATGTACAGAATGAGCCTGTTCAAGAGTGGTTAAACCGGAAATTTTTACCAAAAGTCTTTGTCTTTGATCTTGATATATATAGGCTGTTGCTGCTGTTAGGAGCAAACTAGCCAAAATAGAAAAAACAACTGGATTGTCCAGAGTGTATATACAACATGCTCTGTGGTTGAGACCACCTTAGCCTTCACAGTTAAGGTGAGTTTAATGTTAATCCAACAATATATTTTACTACATACAATAGTCCCAAAAGGTTCCATCACAGTTGACATGCTTATGTTCAAATTGAATACAATGGAAAATCTCCTTATCAACTTGAAAGACAGCAGAAAAAAAGGCAACTTATCTCTCAAATATATTAAAAGTGCCTAGAAAGTCCTCGAGTTGCAAGTCTGGGGCAAGAAACTTTCAATGTTCCTTTGAAATTATTGTTTGCAATGTCATAGAACTACTGTACCAAACTCCAGGCTTCTGCAATACTGACATGTGATCTACAAAGGATAGACATAAGGCATTGAATATGCCTCCATGTACGGAAAGACACACCTTCATCTGAGTGTTACTCAAGACAGTCAAAGCGGGAGGTAAAACATTGCTTCCATGAGCGCAACAAGAGAGGACTAGTTTCTTTGCTCATATTGGGACAACCTGAAGAATACTTTAATATTTTCCTAGTGCCAACATATAACAAAGTCATTGCCGGCAGAAGAGGCAATTCTCTCACACCTCTGCACATCAAAATCTGGGGAAAAGGGTTAGCATTTTTAATTAGCAATTTTCAGTAATTAGAGATTTTTACTCCAGAAGCATCCAGTATCAAGTTTCTATCAGTATGTAAATGAAGAATCTGTTAGCTCCTTCTTGATACATTTGTAATAAAATTATTTTAGCCAGGCAAAAGATAGAAGGGAAATCAGACACAGAGAAGAATTTTGCACATTGGCATTCTGTGAGGAAATTATAAAGTTGAAAATAAATCCATGGACTCCTGACTCAGAAGACTGCCGTACCACTTCTGTAACAGACAATAGTTCCACCAGATTCCTGTTAACTATTACACCACTACTTTGATTCTGAATTAGAGCTGATTTATTTTTACATCTTCTCTAGTAACATTTCTTGCAATATACCTCAAGATTCTTACTGTGAATCATGTTCTATCCACGTTCATACTCAGACATAAGCAGAAATACTCAGTTTTTGTTTCCTAAGTACTTTGAATGAGTTGTAAGTGGTTTGAAACTCAGCTCAGCTGCTTTACCTACACCAGCAGTGGCAGGCACCATTTTGCTGTCCCATAATTCTTGCTTGGTCTTAAAATTAAAGATAATATGCAGTCTGTGGAAAGCAGAAGCTTGCTTACAGTATTCCTGCCCAGCTTCTTTGTCTGATTAGAACGGGACAAGAGAAATAATACCAAATTCACATCCATTCTTTACGTTTCTTATTCTGTTAGCTGGCTGCAGAATATACTCTGTGATATGCTGGTGCTGTACTTACCACAAGGCTGGACAGTGCTTTGAATGTCTAGTCCTTACTGGTATTTTGACAGGTAACATACAGAGAGCATTGTAACAGGGTAATACAGCCACAGCTACATGGCTCACAGCCATGGATATATTTTATCAGTCCTTATGTCTTATATATAGGACAATGCCCAGGAATTCAGAAAATCATACTTTTATGAAGCGTTTTATGAAAGATAACCATACATAGAAAAAAGAATTAAACTAGAACACTGATTCCCTGTCCCTGAGCAAATAGAAGTGCATTTAACAGACTTATAGTGTTTTTTAAACATTAAAGAGGAGCACTGAACTTGAAATAGGAATGAGTAAGAAAAAGAAAGACTGGAACAGAATTAGTGGAAAGGGGAAAAGTCTTAAATGCTGGAGGTATTCCTGCAGCACTCAGATGTGCTACAAGAAACAAAGAGAGCTTACATGAAGTCCTAGAATCTCCGTCTAAAAAATTTAAGTGGCAAGTATGTTATCTATAAAAGGTGTGTTTTCAGTTCATGTACTCAAGAATCTGGAGAAACAGTAGATCATAAACCACAAAAAATGATCACTTTATATAATTGTCAAAACTTTAGAAAATAATTAAACTCATGATGGGTGAACATGATCTTGCACAGAAAGGCAGTGAGAATTTGGAGCTAGGTCATTCACTGACCTGGTACACTGTGAGGGTCAGCAGACTGCCAAGGCTGGATGGAGCAGGGGAGCGAGTACACATGTGGCTGGTGAAGGGGAAAACAGTATGAGCAGCTCTCCTTTAGGTGGGTTGAACTGAAAACTGTATTGTTGCATTGTTGTTTGTCTGCTCAGGATGAATGCCAGGTAACTTCCATAATCTGAAGAATAGGGCATACAACGAGATAAAGAATGATAAGACTGACACCTTAGGCAGAAGTTCAGCTGAGCCTCTAAACTCAGCACTGCTGTTGTGGTTTAACCCCAGCCAGCACCTAAGACCCACACAGCCACTCACTCAACCCCCCTGACAGGATGGGGAAGAGAATTGGAAGGATAAAATGAGAAAACTCCTGGGTTGAGATAAAGACAGTTCAATAGGTAAAGCAAAAGACATTTTCATAGGTAAAGCAAAAGCCACATGCACAAGTGAAGCAAAGCAAGGAATTCTTTCACCACTTCCCATTGGCAGGCAGGTGTTCAGCCATCCCCAGGAAAGCAGGGCTCCAGTATGCATAATGGTTACTTGGGAAAACACCATCACTCCTAATGTTCCTCCCTTCCTTCTTCTTCCCCTAGTGTTACTGCTGAGCATGACGTCACATGGTCTGAAATATCCTTTTGGACAGTTGGGGTCAGTTCCCAACTCCTTATGTACCCCCAGCCTCCTCATTGGTGGGGTGGAGTGAGGAGCAGAAAAGCCTTGACTCTGTGTGACACTGCTCAGCAATGACTAAAACATCCCCGTATTACCAACCCTGTTTTCAGCACAAAACCAAAACATAGCAACATACTGCCTACTATGAAGAAAATTAACTCTATCCCAGTCAAAAGCAGCACATTCTCCACCCCTAATTCCATACAATTTGCAGCATGCTAAGGTAACACACTATCTGATACAACCTCATTAATCACTGCCCCTCTTCTCATCCTTTGATATAATACACAGATATCATTTGCCTTGTCTATGAACCACCCCTGTAATATCTCCACAGCCAGAGTTTTCTTCCACATTTCATAGCACCTTGCATAACCAGTTCTAAAGTTAGTGTAACAAATTAAAAAGCAGTAACAACCATATTCAACACAGAGCTCATCTACCATTCTCTCTCTCCACATGCTTTTCATAGTGAGGCTGTGTGTGGCTTTGTTTTCCAAGGAGAAACGTCTCTGAGATTTCTTTGGTGATATGACATGTTATACTAAACAGAAAACAGACTGCACCATCTACTCCAAGAAACCAGGAAAGGAACCTATGGCCAGAGTATGTCCACCATTTTCTTCCACAGTGGCAGTGCACATATTTATTAGTGAAAGTTAACAGGATGTTAAAAAAAGGGTGGAGAGTGAACATGAATCCCTGGGTAGGGCTGGTAAGCAAACCCCTGGTGAGTCACCTGTAGACTGATGGAAGGAAAGAACAGTTAAGACTATGGGAGAAAGGTGAGAAAAGCATAAGCAGGACAAGCCAAGGAGAGCAATTAAACCCCTTCAGAGATAAATGGAAAGGGTGTGCCGGATCCTCTGCTTAAGTTAATGTCAACTTGGTTTATGTTAATTGCAGACTGTCATTACTTTACACTAATTGGAGAGATTATATCCATTGTCAGAATTGTGGGTCAAATGACACATATATTGGATTTGCTGTTACAAGAGGTACTTTTAGTGACCAATCCGTTGGTATGGATTTTTGGTACATAATCAGCGGAAGAGTCAGAAGAGTATTTGTCAGACAAACCCTTGACTGCTGTGATAAATTTCCAATAACCTCCCAGCTATAAAATGAGCTGGTCTGTATCAACTCTACAGATCTATCCTAAATTAATTTCCAGATTATTTGATGCTGAGATGTTAAGATAAGCTTCTGGGATTCACACACATTACAACTGAGAAAAGCAGACAGAAAAGCAGACAAAAAAGCAGGAAAGAAACAACAATGCTTTCAACAGCTCTGTAAACATTGCCTCCTGAAAACAAAACCACTTTGTTCTAGTTCTAGGCAATATCCAAACTGTGGTCCTTTAATAGATTCCTGGTTTACATTAACAATGAAGACAACTGCTTGAGTTTTGTTATTAAAGTGCTTCAAAACTTGCTTCTGCAGTTCCTTTTCCCTCTTCCAACTGAATAGGAGAGCTTGCTCCTCCCTACCTACGTAAGTAGGCTCTTTTCACTGCACCATCTGGGAAAGTCAGAAGTCCTCCAACTTCTATTTCTCAACCTACAAGAATCGCTTGGAGCAATCACCCATGTGACCAACGAACATATTTATTTAAACCCTTCTGGGTTTTGTGATATTCTCATTTACAGATGTAGTTCCCTCAGCAGTCAGTAAAATCTCACAGCCTGATAACTTTCTAAATTTCACATAAGCCACCTTACAGAGTGACCTGAATTTCTTCTGTACGTGTTTTGTTATTATCAATTTCACCCACTCGTAGTGGTAGAAAGAGAGGCTGCATGGTTGGCTAAGCTGAACACTGGAACGTCATTTGAATGTCACTACTCCCTGGAAATCAAAAATTTCAGTCTAAGCAGTAGCAATAATAACAACTCCAGACTATGTAAAGTTTTGAGAAGAACACCTGACCAATATTGAAACAGGACAACCTTTCAGCAGATATATAATACTGTGCACTGGTAAATGTTTAGTGAAGTAGCATATTCAAGTTTGATATTAATTGTTTTAGTCACAAGGAGTTATAATGAGTGAAAACTAAAAACTGTCTCAGAAGAAGAAAAAACTCTTTGATATTAGCACTCTGCTTAGCAACAACTCCAGTAAGAAGACAGGGCAGAAGAAAAACCAGCCTTGACTCCAGTGACATACCTAGTCATCCCAGGTACAGACACCCTCCTCACCTTCACCAGATGAGTATCAAAACCAGTAAATGTCCCCTCAGAAAACTCCTCCCTTTATCAGTAGTCCCTTACTCTAGTTTACCCAATGGGAAACAAGAAACTTTCTCCAAATATTTTAAAGTAACACAAGAAGATCCTGGCATTCTGATACTCCCCTTATGCAGACATGGGTGTAACTGAGAAAGGAAGCAAGCTCTGCTACTTCTGGCCATCACATGTAGCCCACTGCTGAAGGTATATGCACATCAGTTGCTGAAAGCCTAGTTTGTTGGGTGGCTTGTTTAATTGCTTAAGTGAGACTAGCATATATTTATTTAATACAGCTAACCCGCCATGTAAACAAGGTATCATTTGCCTTCACTATGTACAGATGAATTTATATTCATTATGAGTACTGGCACAGAATTAAACAATGCTCTATGGGCAGGAAATGCAGTCTTTTCTTTTCTCCTAGTCTGCTGAAGCATGAAGATACAGATCCAGGGTGTGTAAACAGCTTGCTACTGATTATGAAGATGTAACTTCATTAAACATCCTGGATATTTTGACAGAGAATGTGTTTCATACTGGCCATAGAAGGCCAGTATGTTGGCTTAAGTACCCCAACTTTGCCACAGTAAGCTACCACTGATTTCAGTCCAGAAATCAAATCCAGATAATACTTCATAAACAAACCCTTTTTTGTTTACTTTACAATACTAAATGAGTGAGGGTCTAATATACTTAGTGCTAAACAAAAGTGAAACTGAAATAAATTGGAAAAAAAAATACACTATTCAGTTCAGTAACACCTGAATTGAACATCGTATTATATTGTTCATTCTTTCACAGAAAAAAAAAATACAATTGCAGGGTATGATCCAGCTGTGATCATATTTTACAACTAGGACACCTTCCCCACCTTGTCTCCTTTCCTTGTTTCATCAGAGATGACAAACATGAGCAGAGACTGCTGAACTGAATCTTACCAGGCATGCAGAAGTTAACACTGTCCTGTTTTATACAAACAAAGTCCTTTCTGCATCCCTAAAAATCCTAGTATATAACTTTTCATATGTAGCTGTCAGGCGTCTCTTGTGAAATCTCCCACTGAGCACCAACTCTCATTCCATTTCTTACGATGAAGACATTCTGATCCATCAGCCACCTTCATTCTTGGCTGAAGATGAAAATTAAGTGAGGACAAATGTTATGTGTATAGCAAGTGCTGAACTGTGAACATTTTTGTTCATCTTTTACCATATTAAAGGTCCACTGCCCTTGGAAAGAGACAGAAATCTGTCCAGAGCAATTCATACTACCTATCTCCAATGCCAAGCTAAAAAAGGAAAAAAGAAGTAGCAATACTGATTGTGTTTATTGAAGTATATATTCATTCCAGCTTTTGAAATTATAATCCAGTAGAACTGAAAAAAAACAGTGTTCAAAAAACAGTACATTAAACATATACTGGCAAGCCTAATAGGCCCAATTCCTTGACTATTTCTCTAATTTGTAGTCCTTATTAACTCCGTGGATGTGAATGCAATTACACAGGAATGATACTGAAATCATGCATCAGTCACGGGCCATAGTCAATCTAACATTTATTTTCTCCTACAAAGTTGGTGTCTGGCTGACTGTCTGAAATTGATTCTGGTATTTTCTACAAGAAGCCAAAATCAGATTATACAGAGAATTTAAAAGTAGATTTCAAGGTTTAAACCCATCCCTAATAAAATACAGAATACAGTCTATGAGAAGGCAGCTTTATGTTCCTCAGATAGCCGCCTAATGGTTTTGGCAGCACCACACAGAAGTGCTTCCATGGCATACACTCAGTGTGACCATGTGGTACTGCAGGACCCTTCAAGGTTGTTAGTCTGCTCTTTCCACAGGAAGATGAGCTGCCTCAAGAGGCAACCTAATGGTGGGTTCTTACATATGAAATACTCCACACCTCCTTGGACTTCAGAAATCAGCAGGAATTTTTGCTAAGAAGCTGCCTGGCACCAGTTACAGTTTTGAATGACTTAGAATCATAGAATCATAGAATAGTAAGGGTTGGAAAGGACCTCAAGATCATCGAGTTCCAACCTCCCTGCCTAGTTATTTGAATGCCATCTGCATAACTATAAAGCAACACCTTATTAAACTTGTTCCAGGACCTGTTATTTCTGGAGGAGGAGTTGTATTTTATTTGCATGTTGTATTTCTTTATTAGACTGAACAAAATATATATACATATATCTATATACTCCTCCCAAAATGCAAATACCATTGGCCAGTTTTTGAGAAAGGAAAAGGATCCTCTATTTACCTGTTCATTTGCTAAAATCCCCAAAACTCCACCTTTCTAGACTCTCTGAATCAATCTGGGACTGAAGCCAAAGTCACCTACTATATAAGAGTGACAGAGCACAGGCGAACTACTCCTCCTGACCAACTTTAGACCTGACATACTTGTGCCAGACTCCACTCAAGATGGGGTCCGGCAGGGGGATACGGGTACCAGAATGGGCTTTCCTGTTAGCAGCTTGCTGTATCCATCAGATAGGTAAGAAGCTACCCTCTTTAATTCAGAAAAGAAAAAAAATACTCTGTTTAGATCCAGTAATACATTTTAAACAGCAATACTCATTATTTCACTTAACAGATGGTTGCATTTATAACGATTTGTGATTTTTTTTTTCAATTTTCATTAAATATTTAATGTCTGTCTATTAACTGGACTGATTTAATTTAATATTTTAATAATAATTTAAGATTGCCTTGCACTACTGTATGTAACTACATTTGCAAGGTAGCTTTGAAGATAAAAACCAAAAAGAAGCATTAATCATGTCTTAAAATGTCAGTTTTTCAGTATCACTTATGCCTTACAGAAGTATTTTATCCCTGCTGCATTTTGTATTAGGGTTGATTATGGTTTTTCTGCAACTTAAACCGCTGCAATTTCCAATTTCTAGATCAGACCACTGCTCAGTCTTTTTCAGCATCTTGTCACCTACCAGGAGCTGACACCAGATTCCTCTAGATTTCTTGCAATTTCTGTTGCAAAACAGACTAGAAAGGAATATTCATGTGGCAGTCATTTTCAGTAACTAATTCTGCACTGATAATACCCTATGCAAAGAATATAAAATACTGATGTTGGGTGTGAGCAGGACTGGGAGATTTGGCACATGCAATCTATCATTTTGCATGTTTTTTTTTCCTCCTGTTGATTACTTTATCTATCAGGGCTGGTCTTGGCAGTGTTTTTAATATGAGTAGCCCTATTAAGTCAATGGGACCACTCATATTGAAATTACTTGCATGAGTACAAGCTTGGTAGGTCAGTCTCATTCATGTATAGTAATTACTGCCCTGTTGAAAACATTTTTATATCTTCTGATTGCCTATGTAAATTTATCTTGCATATAATTTTCAAAACATTAACAAGTGCAAATATACTTCTAGGCTACTTTATAGATTGTGAAATAAACACTAAAATACTGACAAGTTGATTTAAGCACAAAATACAACAGCCGCTTAGAGTACAAGCTTACATTTAGAGTTACACAATGTCAGTTAAAAGCATCTTCAGCCATTCATTGAACAAGAAAGTTATTTGTACTGTGCAATGCTAATCCGATAAACTGCTTTGGAAAAAGAGCAATGGTTAGACAGTGTCCAGCAAACTCCACTTTATTTGAATCGCACTTTGTGGAAAATATTTTCAAATGCCTCGTGACCGAAAAATATTGGCACAATCCCACACTATCTCCCCACACATCCTCTGCCTGACTATATTTTGGGTCAAGTACTAACTTTCATAAATTGATTGCAATGATAATTGCATATGTGGATTGGCAGCTGGATATGACTTAGTAAGATGCATCCAGAAATATTCTTAATAATTAAGTCATTTCCCAAATTATCAATTAGTAAAGTATCTTGACTATTCTTAAACTGAGAGACATTTCTTTTTATAATGGTCAACAGCGTGGCATTGTGCAATTGCTAAAAAAACCAATACAGCTAGAATTTCCTTGGGAATGATGTATTTGCTAAGTAAACAAAAGCCCCTGCTATTTCCTTGAGAAAAATTAACAGACCAAAATACATGTATATACTATTCTGCTCTGTTAGAAAGGTTCTCATGCTAGAATAAACAAACATTTTATGATTCTATGCCAGCTGAGATTCCTATAGATGTGTTGGGTGAGAGCAAATTCTGGTCTACTGTTAAAACTTACAGAGTCATTTGTCTCACCTCTCAGTATCAATTTTTCTCACTGGATGTATTATAATGATATGAATGCATTTACTTCATGACATTATCTGTGATACTGAAACACTAACAGGAAATTAAAAATTTATTAAACTCTGTCCTAAGTTACTTCTTCATACATCACTAGAGGTCACTCATAAGGTTAAATGAGAAAAGAATTAAAAGCTTTGATCTGAAAGAAACGGCAGACACTGCAGCAACTTCTAGGTATACTGGTGCTGCTCTGGGATCAGGTACTCAATCTGCTTACATGGTGGGAACAGTCCGGAGTTACATCAGATAAATAATGACAAGAAAAAAAGGGGCCCCGGACCAATCGGTCCAATTATTTTTAAGGCAAAGGTAGCCGTCCAGCTTTCATGGAGGTATCTGAGCTGAGTTTCCTAAGTGAAGGAAATGGTCAGCAAGGAATGTAAGCACCTAAGGTGACTGAGGTTTACATCACACCCCTGACTTCAGCATTTCTCTTTACTCCACAAACATGGCTCCCTGTTCAGTGAGATGGGTGTTATGGATCCATTTCTGAGTCAGTGAACTCTTCCCACCTACTGTATAAGGAAAAACGGGGCTTAATTTAGGACTTACTTACAGAGGCAGTCCCTCTTTTAAAGAGAAATTCTCTAGACACTTAGACTGCTTATTCACATAATCCTGATGAGGATTCAGGTATTAGTAATTTCATCACCTAAATCTTTTAAGGATTTAGACTTGGCAGGTTACAGGTACATGTTATTCAACACGTTCCAAGCATGGTTATCCCATGCTGACAGGATTCAGTCCTTCACAAAATAAAGTTGTACCTATTTTTCTTTTACAGGAATTTTTTTACTTATATTTCCTGATAAAAGACAACAGCTTAGAGCATTAACTTAGAAGCTCAGGGTTCGTCTTTTTCTAGGCATCAAGATTTCCACGTCAAAATTCTTCATCTCTCAAAAGTCTTTGTCAGTATTTTGGCTGGTATGGTATTGCTGGGCCATTCATGGAAAGGAATTAAAAATGTATGGAGTCATGATAGAGAGGAGACCTCATCTGTAAGATAGTTCATATAGTTGATCTCCCAACTGTTTAACCAGAGGTACAAAAATAATTGTTGAAGCAAGGCACAAGACTAGGAAAGTTTTGATGCAGCTGAGTGTCCTAATCGTGTGGACACATGACCATAGCCTGTATTTTATGCCTCTGTCCCGCTGTTTTCAGCACAGTGTCTCAGCTTCAGGTCACGTAGCAAGAACCCTTGGTCAAATAGGCTTACAGTATGATGCTTAAGGTTTTCTGCAGAGAGATGTGAGTTTGAACCATTTCAGAGTGAGAAGAGGGGTAGAAGAAACCTGGTTCTTTTGGCTCCTTCTCCTGGGTTACTGCTCAGGCTATGGACCCTTGTATTATCATTCAGAGGTGCCTTCTTACATCCAGCTGAAAGGCAAATCCAGATCCCTGACTGAAGCTCTAGATTTGTTCCTGAAGAAAAGGCCCTATGCTTAGGCATAAAAGAAACTGGCATATAAGTATCTGCAGCCATTAGCAGATCAAGGCCCAAGGCCCTTGTTTCTTTTAACCAGTTCAGTGCCTTTTGTTATTATTACCTAGCTACTGCATATGACTCTTAGACTTTGTGAATTATTCCTGTAATTGTTTCACCTATTAATGAGATTCAGTGCAGCAGTGAATTAAGGGCTGCCATCTAGTCATTAGAACAAAAACTTAGATACAAATGAATTGTTACTGCAATTTAGAGCTGTATTTGTAATAGAAAGTCTCTATTATTACATTTTACCTTTTGGAGGGGGCTGTTTCTTTCTTTCCGATGTGATAAAGGACTCTCCCCTTTGTTTTATATAGATACATCTGGGTCCTTTGATCACATCTAAAAGCTTTGATTTAAAAGTTCAGATACAGGAAATTTTATTTAATATGCTTTTTACAATTTGTTCACAGGAGCTGACACTGAAATCCAGCAGGAAACAGGAAGGAAATACATGGAGGTTATTCAGCAGAAACAAAACAGTATGTTCATTTATACTGTGTGTTTGTATCTATTTGCCACATCTCTGCTTAATAATGAAAATGCCTAAAAAACCTCCCTACATATTGTCAGTAATGTCAAATAAAGATAGACATGTATTAACAAGCCCCTTTCTCTATAAGAATAGTATATTTGACAGCATACTAGATAACAGATACCAAATACTAATCACACAGAGCAGTTATATTTGTGTAATAATAGGTAACTAAGAAAACAGATGTGTGTTTGTAGAGGCTATATGCATATGTGCATTAATATGTATAAAATAATACCAAAGTGGAATACACATGCAGTGTTTGGCTCCATATAAACAAGGAAATGAGATCACTTTGGCAAACTGTAAAGTCAGCAGCTGATGTTGATAAATCAAGATGGTAACCCAACTGCATTGATTTCTACGATGTAATGATTTGTGATCATCCTGTTAACAGATTTGTGGCCATTTCTAAAGGGTTTCAGCCCCTTAACAGAAAAATATTAAACACAGAGCAAAGAGGATAATTAAATTTTTTATTCCCTCCTTAGAAACAGAAGGTTTAATGAGAAGGCAACTATGCTTTTGTACCAGTAATAGGCTATTCTAGTACCGCTTAACCCCTGGAATTTTTCAGTGTGTCTGAAGCACTCCAATATGCAGAGCTGTGAATTTCTGCTTCTGCTAACACAAAACAGACTTCCATAAAGGCTCAAAAAGGTAGAAAATGCAGATAATCACAGTTGAAAGAAATTTCTTAGGATTTAACTATACTGATTTTGAATTTTAGTATGCACTTTTAACCTATCCATGACCTCTGAAACAGAAAACAAGCTTAACATTGTTTCATTAGAGCTGGCATATTAACTTTCTAGACCTTTCTAGATAAAATTTAGGTGCAAATTTTGGTATTGTTATACTAATTTTTTGGTTTATTTCTTTTCTTCTAGCTTCTGCTATGGTAAACATCATCTGGCCAATGCTGACAAATCCATTAATAAGACGTAAGTAGAGGAAATTAAACGTATTCAGTCAGTTTTCAGCTTTAGGGGATGCAGAGAGAGAAATGTAATACAAACAGGGAAAACTGGTAAAGGAAGTAATGGATTATTTAGAAGAGAAATACAATCATAGAATCACAGAACAGTTAGGGTTGGAAAGGACCTTAAGATCATCTAGTTCTAACCCCCCTGCCATGGGCAGGGACACCTCCCACTAAACCATACCACCCAAGGCTCTGTCCAACCCAGCCCTGAACATCACCAGCAATGGAGCATTCACAACTTCCCTAGGCAACCCATTCCAGTGCCTCACCACCCTCACAGTAAAGAACTTCTTCCTTATATTCCTTATATTCAGTAGAGGGGCAGGATCACCTCCCTCGACCTGCTGGTCACGCTCCTTTTGAGGCAGCCCAGGATATGGTTGGCTTTCTGGGCTGCAAGCGCACACTGCCGCCTCATGTTCATTTTTTCATCAACCAACACCCCCAAGTCCTTCTCCGCAGGGCTGCTCCGAACCTCTTCTCTGCCCAACCTGCAGCTGTGCGTGGGATTGCTCCAACCCAGGTGTAGAACCTTGCACTTGGCATGGTTAAACTTCATGAGGTTGGCATCAGCCCACCTCACAAGCGTGTCAAGGTCCCTCTGGATGGCATTCCTTCCCTCCAACTTATCAACAGAACCATAAGCAATGATTAAGAAACATAATATTGAAGTGTTAGCTGAAATGTGGACAACTAATAAAGCTCTAGCTGAACATAACTATAACTATTCATAGGGAAATATGTGTAACAGATATGAGTGAAGAGTGAATATACAGTTTTATAATGGATAGACAGAAAATAACAACGGGAGGTAGGCAGGTGGAAACTATTTAATGACAAAAATGAAACCTAGAGCAAGTTGATTTTCACAATATTAAGGGTTGAGTATTTTAAGTCATTTATTTACAGCTACTGTCAATTCACAGCTTCCAATCCTGCTCACAATGGTCGCGTGTGCAGCACATGGGGCAACTTCCACTTCAAGACCTTCGATGGAGACATATTCTCCTTCCCTGGGCTCTGTAATTACATTTTTGCATCCCACTGCAACACTCCCTATGAGGATTTCAACATCCAGATTAGGCGCACAGTGGTGGAAAATGCTCCAACAATCAACCGTATCACAATGATTCTTGAAGGTGTAGCTGCTGAACTAACAAAGGATGTTGTAATGATTAACAGCAACAGGTGAGTTCATTCATAACACTTGTTTGGTAACCACATACTTTTTTTCAAACTTGAAAAGTATTTTGGTGTATTTTTTAGGGGAGAAATTATGTTTTTCAATAAATCTGACAATTTTACCAACATGAATAAGTTGCTATTAATTCTTTTCACAGTAAATGAATCCTTCCCTTAAAGATTAACTCAGAAATACAATTTGGATGAAAAATCCTGAGAAGTTGGATCCAAATTCAGATCTATATTTGATGATGCTATAACATCTCAGGTTTTAACTGCTTTACACATAACTGCGTTATTTTAGAATTCCTACACATGCTAGATGCCACAAGCCTTTTTTTGGTTTTGTTTTTCTTTTTTTCTCTTTATCAAACATCTGGATCAGAAAATACCTATAGCTTTCTTTCTGCCTTTTCCCAGAGTTCAACTGCCATACAGAGAATTTGGAATTACGATAGAGAAAAGCAGCATTTATGTCAAAGTTGCCAGCAAAATGGGTATTGTGTTAATGTGGAATGAAGACGACAGTATCCTGGTAAGAACCGCTCCTGGATCTGCCTGCACCTTCAGGCATCTGAGCTAATTTTTGATTAGGCTGGTCCCTATCTGTTTAGGAGGTTACTATTACCTTCTGCTATCATACTGTTGAGCAATTCTTTCTTAGTATAAGATAGGTTTACATCCAGGTAGTCCTAAAGAAAATTACAGGGATTTACATCTAGTGAATAGCAGGCATCTGCTTAAAATAGGGTGAAAAATCACTTTCATTGTACGATTAACACATCGGCACTGTTATAGGGCATACTTACCCCTTCAGGTATAATTTTCTAGCAAAATTTCACTGTCTTAGGACTTCATTTTTACTTTGAATTTAATTTTCTTTCTGAAGAAGGAATAGAAAGAAAGAGGCTAAAAGCAATACAGATAATACAGTGAAAACATAAGTCTGCATCAATAGCATCAATAACTTGAACTCTGTGTTGTAAATCAAATCCAAGCCAGCTCTTTATTCTACCCCCCAGGTTTGAATTAGATTGCCAACTAAAGTTACACAGATCTGATGAAAATACTTAGAGTCAGCAGTTGCAGGTGCTTTCAGAGGTCGTGAATATATTTTAGAATGTTAACACTAACATCTATCAATTTACTGTCCATTATTTTAGCTGGAATTGGATGAGAAATACGCTAATCAGACCTGTGGACTTTGTGGGGACTTCAATGGCTTTCCAATTTACAATGAGTTCTATTCAAACAGTAAGTTTTTTAAGTAATACAATTGGTTTATGGAGTCTTCACCTTGCTTTCTTCATACTCTTTTAACTCTAACAAAATCAGCATTCATCTTTTCTATCCTTTTAAATGATTTACCCAGAAGTTATGATTCAATCTCTGTTGAAAAATATGTAGTGCAGAGATCAGGTAATGTGATTTAATATTTTAAGTATAAATACAGTACTGGTGCTAAGAACTGATTGCATATTCCTTATATGCCACAGTTTATTTACCTTATGAGCTAAACCTATAAAAATGAGTCAGATTTTAACTAATAACAGAAATAGCTATAAAAATATATTCAGAAAAAAGCAATTGTATTGTCTAGTCAGTACATTTAGAATCATAGAATCATAGAATAGTTAGGGTTAGAAAGGACCTTAAGATCATCTAGTTCCAACACCCCTGCCATGGGCAGGGACACCTCCCACTAAACCATGTCACCCAAGGCTATGTCCAACCACACCTTGAACACCACCAGGGATGAAGCATTCACAACTTCCCTGGGCAACCCATTCCAGGGCCTCGCCACCCTTACAGTAAAGAATTTCTTCCTCATATCCAATCTAAACTTCCCCTGCTTAAGTTTGAACACGTTACCCCTTGTCCTATCACTAAAGTCCCTAATGAAGAGTCCCTCCTCACCATCCCTATAGGCCCCCTTCAGGTATCGGAAGGCTGCTATGAGGTCTCCACGCAGCCTTCTCTTCTGCAGGATGAACAGACCCAACTTTCTCAGCCTATCTTCATACGAGAGGTGCTCCAGTACCCTGATTATCCTCATGGCCCTCCTCTGCACTTGTTCCAACAGTTCCATGTCCTTTTTATGTTGAGGACACCAGAACTGCACACAATACTCCAAGTGAGGTCTCACGAGAGCAGAGTAAAGGGGCAGGAGCACCTCCTTTGACCTGCTGGTCACGCTCCTTTTGATGCAGCCCAGGATACGGTTGGCTTTCTGGGCTGCAAGCGTACACTGCCGCCGCATGTTCATTTTCTCAATGACAAACACCCCCAAGTCCTTCTCCTCAGGACTGCTCTGAATCTCTTCCCTGCCCAACCTGTAGCTGTGCCTGGGATTGCTCTGACCTAACTGTAGGACCTTGCACTTGGCATGGTTAAACTTCATCAGGTTGGCATCAGCTCATCTCACAAGCGTGTCAAAGTCCCTCTGGATGGCATTCCTTTCCTCCAGCGTGTCAACTGAACCACATAGCTTGGTGTCATTGGCAAACTTGCTGAGGGCGCACCCAATCCCACTGTCCATGTCACTGGCAGAGATGTTGAACAAGACCAGCCCCAACACCTATCCCTGAGGGACGCCACTAATTACTGGTCTCCAGATAGACATTGAGCCACTGACCACAACTCTTTGTGTGCGGCCATCCAGACAGTTCTTTATCCACCGAGTGGTCCACCTACCAAATTGATGTCTCTCCAATTTAGAGACAAGGATGTCATGTGAGACAGTGTTGCACGTGTTGCACAAGTCCAGGTAGATTACATCAACTGCTCTACCCCTGTCCGTCAGTTCCATAGCCCCATCATAGAAGGCCACCAGATTGGTCAGGCAGGATTTCCCCTTAGTGAAGTCATGCTGGCTGTCACCAAGCATCTTGTTGGTTTTCATATCCCTCAGCATGCCTTCCAGGAGAATCCGCTCCAAGATTCTGCCAGGCACAGAGGTGAGATTGACTGGTCTGTAGTTCCCCGGCACATCCATTTTCCCCTTCTTGAAAATGGGGGTTATATTTCCCTTTTTCCAGTCATCGGGAACTTCACCTGACTGCCATGATTTTTCAAATATGATGGACAGTGGCTTAGCAACTTCATTTGCCAGCTCCTTCAGGACCCGCAGATGGATTTCAACCAGTCCTATATACTTGTGTACATTCATATTCTTAAGATGGTCTCGAACCAGATCCTTTCCTACAGTGGGCCTAGGATCTTCATTCTCACAGTCCCTGCGTCTGCCTTCCAAGACTTGGGTGATGTGGTCAGAGCATTTGCCGGTGAAGACTGAGGCAAAGAAGTCATTAAGAACCTCAGCCTTCTCCAAATCCAGGGTAGCCAGTTCTCCCGATAGCTTCTGGAGAAGGCCCACATTGTCCCTAGCCTGCCTTTTATTCACAGTGTACCTATAGAATCCCTTCCTGTTATCTTTAACATCCCTAGCCAAGTTTAATTCTAAGTGGGCCTCAGCTTTCCTAACCTGGTCCCTAGCTTCCCAGACAACATCCCTGTATTCTTCCCAGGCCGCCTGACCTTGCTTCCACCTTTTATAAGCCTCTTCTTTGTTTTGAATTTTGCTCAGCAGCTCCTTATCCATCCAAGGAGGTCTCCTGGCCCTCCTGCTGAACTTCCTTCTAGTTGGGATGCAACATTCCTGAGCTTGCAGCAGGTGATCCTTGAATATCAACCAACAGTCTTGGGCGCCCCTGCCCTCTAGGGCTATATCCTATGGAATCTTACTGAGCAGGCTCCTGAAGAGTCCAAAGTCTGCTCTCTTGAAGTCCAGGGCAGTGAGCTTGCTTCATGCTTTTCTCACTGTCCTGAGGATCTCGAATTCAACCATCTTATGATCGCTGCAATCAAGGCTGCCCTGGAGCGTCACATTCCCAACCAGCCCTTCCCTGTTGGTGAGGACGAGGTCAAGCATGGCACCTCTCCTTGTCGGCTCCTCTATTACTTGCAGAAGGAAGTTGTCTTCCACGCAATCGAGGAACCTTCTGGATTGCCTGTGCCAGGCTGTCCTGTCCCTCCAACAGATACCAGGGTGGTTGAAGTCGCCCATGAGAACAAGGGCCTGCGAGTATGAGGCTGTTCCTATCTGTCTATAGAGCGCTTCGTCCACCGAGTCCTCTTGGTCAGGCAGCCTGTAACAGATCCCCACAGTAATGTCTCCCATCGCTGTTCTCCCTTTAACCCTGACCCACAAAGTCTCTGTTGACTGCTCACCTGTCCCCAGACAGAGTTCCATACTCTCCAGCATATCCGTAATATAAATAGAAACTCCCCCTCCCTGCCTTTCCTTCCTTAAGGGCCTGTCTTTCCTTAAGAGCCTGTAACCTTCCATTCCAACACACCAGCCATAGGAGCCATCCCACCATGTTTCTATGATGCCTATGATATCATACCCCTGTAGGTGTGCACACATCTCTAATTCCTCTTGTTTGTTCCCCATGCTAGGGGTGTTTGTATAGAGGCATCTGAGCTGAGCTCCCATTGAAGCTGGCTCATTGGCTGGAGCAGCTGGAACATCTCTACATTGCTCCGAGGACTTATTATAGGTGCTGACAACTGACTGGGTGTGTTGGGATGGAATGATGCCCCCCTCCCCCAACACATCTAGTTTAAAGCATCCTTGACCAGTCTGGCAAGCCTCCTACCAAAACCACTTTTCCCCTTCTTTGTCAGACCAGCTCCACCAGCCCCCAGTGGACCTGGCCTACTACATTTATTGTTTCAATTCTGTCTTAAAATTGGTATATCCACATTTGCTTGCTGAGTTGCATAATTTTTGTAAGATCTTATCTTCATCATTCTATCCAGCATTGGATAGCATTCTATCTCCTTTGTCCAAATCCCTGTTTAGATTCTTTCTCTATTCCCTGCATGAGCTCAACATAATCAGAAAACAGTTTATTTTTCTAGTAAAAATCTTAGTTTGCATCCTGATGTAATAGGATGAAAATTTTTTTCTAATGTTTACTTTTTCCAGGGTGCTCTTCAAGATAAATTGAAACAGGGATCTAGTGCTTCCTTTGGAAGGGGTGATGATTAAATTTAAAGACTTAAGGGCAGTAGCTGCCTTGGCCAGTCTTCAGCAGAATTTTTGAGAGGAGAAAAAGCTAAAGCACAGTTGCATTGAACAAAAAAACCCCAACCTTCATTATTAAACTTCTTTTGTGCAGATATTAAGATTACAGCATTGCAGTTTGGGAATATGCAGAAAATGGATGGGCCAACAGAAGTCTGTGAAGACCCCACTTCTACCCTGCCAGACAACTGCACTGATATTTTTGTAAGGATTTTTTTACTATTTCATTTTTTTCAAATTTATCCATATCCTTCTGCAGCTTCAGTTGGGTCAACAGGAAATGCCCTGGGGAGACAGCAACTTAAAGGAGCTTATATGATTCTATTAAAGAATAATTATAAAAAGCAACAATACAAATATATTGCTCCTTTATTTTTTGTTTAGTTTGTTGGTTTTTAATTTTTTTCTTCCTAAGGATGACATATGTGAGGAAACATTGACCAGCTCTGCATTTGCAGAGTGTAATCACCTAGTTGATGTGAAAGAGTACATCACGGCCTGCCAAGAAGACTTGTGCCGCTCTGAAGAGTCTAAAAACGCCTCATGTATCTGTGACACCTTTGCTGAATACTCCCGGCAGTGTGCTCATGCTGGTGGGCATCCTCTGAACTGGAGAACCTCAAAACTGTGTCGTAAGTATCACAGGAGATAGCCTTAGTTTATGCCCAGTAACTAACAAACAACAAGTTCTGAGATGATGCCGAGGATGCATGAGAAATTGCAGACCATTCAAGATGATTGCATTTTCCAGAGGATTCTGATGTGCAAGTTTCAGCATGAACACTTCAGCAGAAAAGATAAGGGTTCTAACGTAAACTGGATTAAATACTATCAAAGATTTACACGGATACTCTAATTGAGAGTCAAAGTATTATTTAATTAACTGGGACAGTAAAAGAAGCAAATAAAGGAGAAAGGAAGAAGAAAGAGGTGGGCTTGCTAGCTTGTATTCCTGTTTCTCTCTTTTACTCATGATAGCTATAGCATTTTTTATTCTCTGTTGTTGAGTGATTGGGTCTTCACAGGTGTTAAGTACTTATTTATCTCTTCTTCCTTGGTAGTGAGGAGTCTGCACCAGTGTAATCTTCACAGAGATTTGCACTGAATTAAACACATACTAGATTATGGGTTGTAGTTGTTGATACTGTCACCAGACCTGCATTTGCTTCAGAACAAAAGCCCACAAGGTACTATTTGCCCTTCCAATGCTATCCGAAAAATGCAAATATACTAAAGCTTTAGGAATTTAAGTTTTACATTTCAAAAGCAATACAAGTGTTCATGTGAAGGTTGCTTTCAGCAGAAACACAGGCCTTGCTGACTTAGAGGGGTCATTACCTTCTTGTCCACACAAATCCAGTCATTGAGCCAGTTTGGCACCAGGCAACCATGGAAACCACGTCTCAACTATAAAGTATGAAACTAAGTGACTAAATTAGCAAATTTTGAGATGTGGCAGTCAAACTGCAGTTTAGTATGGTTTTTACATTTAGCTGTTATATGAATATAAATATTTTCATACACAGTGAACCAGAAATACTTCTGACTGAAAAAATCTCTCCTCCTTCAAAATTTTAGCCAAGAAGTGTCCTTACAACATGGTGTATGAGGAGTGTGGCTCCCCCTGTGCTGACACATGCACCAATCCTGAACCATCTCAGTTTTGTGAAGAACACTGTATGGATGGTTGTTTCTGCCCACCAGGCAAGTTATTATGTACTCACAATTCTGATGTCAAAGAAGAGCAGCAGTTTACCTGTAGGATTTGGGCAGGTTCCTTGGGGTTTAAGTTCCCTTTACGCACAGCTGTAAATGACCAGCATTTGTCATATCTCAGCTGAGAAAAGAAACCTGAATTAATTGCCAATATATGTGCAATATTAAGAAAGCAGGAAAGCAGAACAGTGAACAGTTCAAGGCCAGTACCTCAACAAGATACTTACTGTACTACAGTAAGTCCCTTTTTCAAAGCAGATGGAGTTTAAGACTATAAAGGTTGAATCCTTCATTGTGCAAACTGGCATAGTCTTACTGGCCTCAGCATAGGCATGTCCATTCACAATAGCTGCAGATCTAAGATGATATTTAGGATTTGTAGCAAATAGAAATAGTGTATAGAAAATACCTCTTTAACTGATCAAGCTTTTGTCTTTATTTTGTTAATCTAGGGACTGTATTTGATGACATCAATAAATCTGGCTGCATTCCCCGTCAGCAGTGCTCCTGTGTTTACAATGGCAATGCATATGCCACAGGAACTTCCTTTTCAGGGCAATGTCATTCCTGGTAAACTCTGTAAATTTTCCAACTTACTATTTCCTCTCACATATTGAGTTTAATGGTTTATTATGTGCAATTGTATCATTGGTAATTGATATGTGTATTTAACTGATGCTACAATTCCAAAACATCAATAAACACTCAGTGTTTTATTTAGCAACAGCCTTAACAAGCTTTGCACTCTAACTCAAAGTGATCAAAGCAAGGATTTACAATGTTTAGATTTCTTACCTGTCAATTAAAATGCTTCCTCTTTGTTTATTTTGTTCAAACATGTGGACTTCTCTGAAGGGAATGAAATTGGCATCATTTATGTATTTGCAGATACTTATTTTCTGTGGAGAAAGGAAGGGATGACACACTAGAGCCTCTATTTTACAGTTATTAATCCTGTACCTGCATACGACCACATTGCCTTAGAAGACAGAGAAACCCTGCATTAAGAAGAGACATGGGGTTACATTTCTATTAGTTTCTGACATATCGGAATAACAAACCAGAAGAGATTTTAATTTGTTGTTGTGGTTTATGTTAGCTACAAAACCCAAGCAATTAATCGTCCAATACCTGTTGCTGGAGAGTTCACCTGTTCAAAGGAGGAAAACAACTAAACAAGCAAAGTGAATGCATTCCAGAGTCATTCCTTTTGAAGTGTTGCATCATGTGTTCACAGTTTTTTAGAAAGTCTTAAACCTAGATTTACTGTGTGTCAATCTAGAACCTGAAGGAAAAACAGCAGCAAAATAGCTGAACCCAATTTCACCATAACTCCTTATACTCTGGATCACTGTTCCCTATTTCAGCTAACATGACTCTTTCTTTTCCAGTACCTGTAATGGAGGCCAGTGGCGTTGTGAAAACACATCATGCCCAGGAATATGTTCAATAGAGGGAGGTTCACACATTTCCACATATGATAAAAAATACTATGATCACCATGGAAACTGCACTTATGTCCTTTCTAAGGTGGGAAGCAGATATTACTAGGTCATAAAGCCTTACACATTTACAGAAAGAAAAGTTCATCTCAGTTAACACTTTTGAAATTTACCTCTTTTGACATAAAGAGGTTCAATTGCCTCTCACTTCGCCAGATATTTACTAGAACATATACTGCCATTCAAATGGTGATCATCAGTTAACTATTAGACTGTCATGCAACAGTATATGGTGTTTACTGTGGAATTTCCAGTTCCTTGATGTAGTATTTGTTGAAAAGCACTGCCTTTTTTAAGAATTTACTTTGTCGACATTCCTCAGTGTGATTAATCCAGCTTTCTGAGTTATAGAATTTTTGCCATGTTACTGTGTTGTATAGTATTGGGCCAAATGGTACAAGTCTGAAAAATGTCACTACTAGTTCTTAAGGAAAAAAAAAAAAAAAGAATTTATATTACTTACATTTTTATTTAACTTCTGGGAAGTTCAAATACAGAAAATCATTTCGAGTCAAATGATACATTTCATTTAGGTTTTGAACCTTTTTTAAACAGATTCAAAAATAAGCCAAAAGAAATAGAAAAATTAAAAGTTAATTATAATAAAAATATTTAACTAAGGCAGGGTACAAGTATTTTTATTTTTTATCTTTTAGGGGCTATTTCTGTTTCTTCTTTCCTTTCCTTTTTCCTCATCTGCACGATTCAGACAAGAAAAAAAAAAAAAAAGGAGCTGTATCTTATTGTTCTCCTGAAAAACATTTTATCTAAAAATTTACATCTAGCATTGATATCACCTCGAGAAAGAAAAGGCAGCAGAACTGAATCAAACATTATAAGTATGCATGAATAAAAGCTCCAGATATATCATTAATAAAATGCAAATTTTCACACTGTTCCTAATCATTACAAAAGGCAAAACTGAATCTTTTAGGCCAAAGAAGGCCAGGGATTCAGAAGAAACTGCGCCCTCTTCAGAAACAGGAATATTTTTCAGAGTTAAGGGAAAATTTTACAGGGAAAGCTTCTGTAATTAAGCCTTTAGTGAAATAACTGCTGGCATTTTTTTTTTTTTCAGCACTGTACAGATGGAACATTTGCCATCCTGGTAGAACTACGCAAATGTGGCCTAACAAAAACTGGGACATGCTTGGAGACAGTGACCCTCAACATGAATAAAGGACAAACTGTAAGAATGCAAAATAAGCATGGGAAATAACTATTGAAAATATGGGAGCAAAGAAGCTAAGCCTTAATCCGTCAGGGAACTGAATTTTTCTCTCAAATGGTCAGCATATGTGATAAGTACACGTTATTTTTAATCCAGTGAAAATAAATTTATTTTTTAATGAAAATTAGATCAGCCATAAATTTGTCTTTCTGGAAGTTCATGAAGAAAGACACTGCAGACACAAAGCAGAAAAAAACTATTCTCTGCCAATTAGATGGAAAAAACATAAGCTTTTAAGTTAGAAACTACAACTGTAAGGGATGTAATTCATCGCAAAGATACATTTAAAGAGACCAAGATGCTGTAATTCCCTAAGAAGCTGAGAAAGTCTCTTTAGAAATAATTCTTTTATTATAGGAAATGTACAAAGTGGAATGAGGGAGGAGGTGAAGTCACAAAAAAAAACTACCCTTTTAATCTCTTTTTAATTAATATCACTGTAGTATCACTATTACTACTCTCTGGACTATAGCTATCCTTCACACAATTTCTTCTTGTTCCTCTTCCTTACCAGCTCATTGAGGTCAAACCTGATGGTGGTGTGTACGTGAACTCGATCTATACCCAGCTACCCATTTCATCAGGTATTGCTTTCTCCAACATTCTGTGAGCAATAAGCACGAAAGTTCAACTCCACAACTGCTTATTTTCTTAATGGAAGATAAAAGGACAGTGAGTTGTTCAGAACCTGCATGTTCGTATCTCTCAGTTCTCTTTGGGATATTTCCTGAGTGATGCAAGTGCTTTTGAGGTAGAAGTGGGAAGTTTGATGTCATGAAGAAATGGGAGACAGTACAAGCTTAGGCAAGAGTTCAAACAGAAGCAAACAGCATTTACACTCCCCTGATTTGTTCGGTGTAAGGTTTATTTCCTTTTCGCTGCCAAAAACTGAACACAGAAGATATCTGCTTACCTCTCCTACATCTTTTTTTTTTTTTTTTTTTTTTAAATTATCACCCCTGTGCTCACTCTTCCTCAGAAGTTTGATTTTTGCTCTTCTGTCTCAATAAGTGGCAATTCTGTGTGGTATCTCTGACCTCCCAATCTGCTTATTTTCCATTTCCAGCAGAGTAAGGGCTCCAATTTATGCTGTACAAGCTTAGCAAAAGTATTCTTTTTAATGCTTAGTGCCATACAGTTTTTCCTTCTTACTCCGAAGGAGTAATCTCCATCTGCTTAATGCTGAGACAGTGAATAAAGTTAAAAACTTAGTAGCTACAATCGAATTCTGAACTGTAAATTTTGATTCATATTTCTGATTCATTTTCATAAAGATTGGATTTATTTCACCTCAGAATTTGCAAAAGTTGTGATAGAAATTCAAGGAGAATAGTATAATGATGCACCGTTTCCAGCATTTGACCTCACTCAGACAGTGATCATTCTGTTCTTCATCTGTAGCTAATGCCACTGTGTTCAGACCTTCATCATTCTTCATCATCATGCAGACAAACTTTGGTGTCCTCCTTGAAATCCAAATTATACCCATGATGCAAGTGTTTGTGCGACTGGATCCTATTTTCAAAGGCCAGACATGTGGTAAGTGAATGAAATATAAGAACACATTGCTTAATGTCTTTTGTCTAGTATGAGCAATACAAACTTTTCACTGCTTTTCAACAGGTCTCTGTGGCAATTTCAATGATCTCGAAACTGATGACTTCAAGGTTATAAGTGGAATAACTGAAGGAACAGCAACAGCATTTGCTGATACATGGATGACTCAGGCTTCATGCCCTAAAGTCCAGCGCAGTTTTGAGAACCCTTGTGCACTCAGTATTGATAATGGTGTGTGCTTCTTAGTTTTTTTATTGTTGTTGTTGTTTATTATTAAGGAAAACACATACATTGTAAAGCAAAGATAAGAGAAGACTTACATACTTGGTAAAAACATAGCTCTGAAACCAGAAACAATGAATGCACTAGGGATAATTAACAAAGTCAATAGACTTTTCTTAGTAAGAGTTATAGAAATGTAACTGAAGGAAACTGAAGGAACCTTAGCCCAGATGCTGAGTGGAAAAAACAAACAAGCAAACAAAAAAAAAGGATAAGAAAAGGAGGGATTTGATGTGATTTCAGAATTGGCTTCAGAGCCCAGGGCAGAGTGCTTTTTTGACTAATGAAATACAAAGAGTATTTGTATTGTTTGTTTTATTCACAGAAAAATATGCTCAGCACTGGTGTGGACTACTAACTGACCAGGACGGACCTTTTGCTGATTGTCACTATGCAGTGAATCCCTCTGATTACCACACGGTACTTTGTTAGATTGTTTTTTCCCTTAGAAACAACAGAAATAGGATCATTACAACTGGCTACCAGAAAAGGACTGTTCCATGTATCTCTCTCATCCTATGCAATGCCTATATTTTCATTTCTGTACAGCAGCACTTCCTTCTCTCAATGTGTGTTTCTGTTTGTGTTGTAACATTACCTTATTTCAATTGTCAGTCTTGGCTTCAAGATCCTGACTTGCTTGCAAATGAAAAGGCAGCTATTTACCCCTGGATGGATACACACATGCAGTAACAAGTGTATACAAGGCATGTCAAAAGCTTGCTTGAATATCAGTGAATTGCTATCTCATCAGCCTCATCTCATTAATAACTAGTTGGCACAGAAAGCCCATTAGCTGATTTTCAATATTCTGCCATCAATGTGTTGCCAATCTTTCTTCTCACTATGAATCACCCAGATATGGACACTGGTGAAATGATGTTTCTAGACTGCATACTGTGAACAGAGCTTTGTATGCTATTCTGCAAATGCAGTTCAGAGGGACATGAAACTCCTAAATGTATAACAGACTTTAAGACCACTATCTCCCAGTAATAACCCCAGACATCAACTGAATTTCCATTACCTTCATTCTCCCCAGCCAGGCAACTGTAGACAAACACTGGAAAAGTTTGATAAAAAATATTGCTAAAGCTATATTAGTGTTGTTTATGAGTGAGCATATGTGAGGAAGGATTAGTGTGTAAAACCAGAAAGATAATGCTCTTTTTTTTCAGACTGACAGTTTTACCAGTGCTGAGACTTTATTTTTCTCTGCATTCTTAGAACTGCATTTATGACACATGTAACTGTCAAAATAGCGAGGACTGTCTGTGTGCAGCCCTGTCTTCCTATGTGAGAGCTTGTGCTGCAAAAGGAATACAGCTGGATGGATGGAGGACCGATGTCTGCTGTAAGTACTCTTACCTATCCCCTCTCCTATGAATACACATCAATAAAAACTGCTGGTCAGGGATTATTTTATACTGATTTCTAGAAAAATATAATAAGTGTTGAGGAAGAGATTTTGTTAAGTGAACTTCTGGAAGTAATTCTCTGCTGTTCCCTTAGAATCAATCCATTGCTAGCAAGAGTGAATACAAACAGACAGAAGACATAGGCTGCCTAGGAAAGAGACTGCTGTTACAGAAGTGTTTCTGTGCAACTCTGAATTTCATTACAGCTTCATGTATGAGAAGTTACTGTAGAGTAAATGTGACATATAACAGTACTAGTAATTCTAACCAGAACACTTGCAAATGAAAGGTCTCTGAAGCTGCATGCTGGGTTCCACCACCAGAAGGTCTGTTTTCGGTATACAAGGAGACATTCAGGAAGATATTTCATACTTCAAAAGGTTTCAAAATCTTGTCAGCACCAAATGGAGGTTTCTTTCTGACATCTCTTTTGAGAAAATATTTTCTTCTTTGCATACATCACATAATCCACATGTACAGTAGATTTTCAGATCTAACTCTGGAAGTATTCATACATACATGAAAGATACAACATAGGCAGAGTTATGCAGTATTATGTACATGTTATTTCTACTGCCTATGGTTTCTTTTTTCCACACCAGAAATTACCATTTAACAAACCTATTTTATTTTCCTCTCTCAAGCAAAATACACCTCATGTCCCAAATCCCTAAGCTATAGCTATAACATCTCTTCCTGTCAACCCACTTGTCGATCTCTGAGCGAGCGTGATGTCACATGCAACGTCAAGTTTGTCCCAGTTGATGGCTGCACCTGCATAAATGGAACTTACATGGATGAAAGTGGCAGATGTGTGCCTGTTACTGAATGCCCCTGCTACTACAGAGGATCTCCCATATTATCTGGAGAAACTGCCCAAGAAAATGGGCTTGTATGGTAAGTGAATCTGCTACAAAACACTCAGGCAATAATGTATATATTTTCTCATTAGAATCTGCTACATTTAAATTGGTCTCAGCCTGCCTTGCCTGAATTTCAATACAATGCTGTCTCATTTTTTTCAACTTATAATAAGGTGCATATTTCCCTGAGCTTGAAAGAGAATATGCTGTACCACTGAAACATACATAACAAAATGGAGCCAGCTGAGATCGATCCAAGTGTACTGAGGGAGCTGGTGGAAGTACTCACCATTTTCATGCATTTTTCGGCAGTCCTGGTTAACAGGCAAGGTTCCAGTTGACTGGAAATTAGCAAATGCGATGCTCATCTACAAAAAGGATCATAAGAAGGATCTATGGAACTGCAGGCCTGTCAGTATGACCACAGTGACAGGGAAGGTTATAGAGCAGATCACCAAGAGTGCCATCACTCAGGTGATCAGGCCCAGTCAGAATGGCTTTATGAAAGGCAGGTCCTGCTTGACAAACCTGATCTCCTTCTATGGCAAGGTACCCGCTTAGTGGGTGAGGGAAAGGCTGTGGATGTTGTTTACCCAGACTTTAGTAAAGCCTTTGACACTGCTTCCCACAGCATTCCCCTGGAGAAACTGACTGCTCATGGCTTGGACAGGGGCACTCCTTGCTGGTGAAAAACTGGCTGCATGGCCAGGCCCAAAGAGTGGTGGTAAATGGAGTTACATCCAGTTGGCCCTGGCCACAGGTGGTGCTCCGCAGGGCTCAGTGTTGGATATCACATGAAAGCAGCACTGGTAGTGGTATTTAGGGAAATTCTTTCCTTCGGAAATTCTGCAACTTGACAAGAGAGAAGTAGCTCTCAGTCTCAACACACGATTTAAGAGATTTTTCTTCTTTTTTTCTCTCTTGCAGCACTTGTATCCAGGGAAGATTGGATTGCACCGGAGAACCCAATCCAGCTCGAGGTGAAAAAAAATAAAAATCTTCTTCCACTTCTCTGTGCCAGGTTCTGGACAGAAATAGTTGATATAATTGATTGAAAGGATAAAATCTTAATGGAGTTTTAAATAATAGAAGTTTTTTGATGTAGTTATAGTGCAACAGTTATCGTAAAAGGCAAGAGTGAACCTAAATTAATGGTAGGATTTCTTTTTCATACTGATTTTATTCTAAAATACTGTGTTTTTTTTCTGGTAATATAGTGCTCTGAAATGAATCTATTTAATACAGACAGCAATCCTCAGTAACCGAAATAAGTAATTTCCAAATGATTTCTAGATGGTTTTAATGGCTAGAGATGAGCCATTTCTTATTGCTCTCATTTCTTTCCTTCCTTTAGTCTGTGAATCTCCCATGGTCTACTTAGACTGTAGAAACATCACTGAAGGAACAACTGGAACAGAATGTCAAAAAAGTTGCCAGACTCTGGATATGCAGTGTGTAAGAATTTCATGGCTGGATGAAATTGTGCTTCCAGGTTTTGTTTGTGCTTTTGGTGGCAAAGTAACTATCTGATCTGCTCCAAATCTACAACATAGAATCATAGAATCATAGAATAGTTACGGTTGGAAAGAACCTTAAGATCATCTAGTTCCAACCCCCCTGCCATGGACAGGGACACCTCCAACTAAACCATGTCACCCAAGGCTCTGTCCAACCTGGCCTTGAACACCGCCAGCGATGGAGCATTCACAACTTCCCTGGGCAACCCACTCCAGTGCCTCACCATAGATACTTCGTTCTTGTAGCAAAAGCCTAAAACCATGTTTTAAAGCATTAATAATGGGACCTATAGACAAAAATATAATAAGGCAACATCCAATTTAATTCACAAAATTGGTGTCTACCTTTCTTCAGCTACTGCAGGTAACAGTAATTAGTAGTGAAAATATCTAGGACACACATTTTACTTCTTTAGAAGAAAATTACTGGCTATAAACTGGGTAGGAGAAATAATTCTTTCTCATACCATAATGCAATTGGGAACTTCTTTCATATGTAATTATAATATTCCATCTAAATGCATGACACACACCATTTTGTAAATAAGTACCATGGGAGATAAATACATTTTTATGTAAACCAATCAAACCTAAAAAATATTACATATTTTCTTTTTAAAGCTCCATTCAACCACCAACTACAAAGTGCAAGGCTGCTCCAGCTAATACAGAGCAAGACTTAAGATTCAATGTATCTTATATTTCACAGACTGCAGCAGAGTAGTCAGGATTGGCTTAGACAAAACATCTTTAACAGATATATATTCTATTAAATCAATGGCTAATAAATTCCAGTTTTTTCCATTGTCCTCTAAGTACTTTGTAGTCCTCTCTCATTTAAGAAGGGCAGCAATAAGACCATATAAAGACATTTTATTTTAATGTTTTTCTATTGTGAATATTTCATTCTGAAATTTTATTTTCTCTTGACTTTTCTAGTATAGCACGCATTGCATATCTGGCTGCGTGTGCCCAGCTGGGCTTGTGTTACATGGGAATGGTGATTGTATTCCTGAAGAGGAATGTCCGTGTATTCACAATGAAGCCATGTATCAGCCTGGGGAAAAGATCAATGTTGATTGTAACACCTGGTAAATATTTCTTCAGAAGTGTCATTCCTGGTTCCATCATTTGTCTTTCCAAAGAACCTACACAGTACAGCAGTAAAGAAATATTTGGATTACACGTCACCAACTGATGGATCTCTTAGTTGCGGATTAAACAGTATGAGACGGTTTCTTTCTGATGTAGACAGATAGCCAAAGCGCAGAATGGGAAGAAGTCTTTGGGACTACAGTGTTCATTTCATATTACCCTGTTTTGCAGTTAATGCATTCAGAGTGGCAGAACAGAACTTTGCTTTAATACTTCACATGAAAAAAATGAAAAAATTATTTTAACTCCAGAATCAGTACAACATTACCAGGGATGAACTGCCAAACAAACACTGATTTGCTGGGATGTGTCTACACAAAAGAGTGAGTTGTTTTATTATTAAAATATTTTATTCTCATTCCTAGTGTATGCAAGAATAGGAAGTGGGAATGCACCAAAGATCAATGTCTGGGCACTTGTGCTGTTTATGGAGATGGTCATTATAATACCTTTGATGACAAAAGGTTCAACTTCAATGGAAACTGTGAATATACACTAGTCCAGGTACTGATAATTGGCAATAGCAAATGAGACTTAACCTTGATTGTGTCTACAAAAATAATGTATTTTAAAATGTTATTCTCTACCCAGGACCACTGTGGGATGAGTGGCACAGCCAATGGAACCTTTCGGGTTATTACTGAAAATATTCCCTGTGGCAACAGTGGGACAACTTGCTCAAAATCTATCAAAGTTTTCTTAGAGGTAAGAAGATCAACTTCATTCTATAACTGATTAGGGCTCAAGAGAAGCCTAGATATCCACTGCGTCAAGGAAGTTGGAAAATTAAGCTTAAATAGATTGAAGTGAAATATTTGGTAGAGCTTCCCAGCTTTCTATCTTTTCCTTTTCCCACATTATTTCATATCAGTCTTGGAGAAACTACAGATTTACAGGAAAATAGTCTTTAGCAGAAATTACCATATCACATCATAATTATTTTATTCTGCGCAATTTAGATCCTCCATGACTGCCAAATTTTCTTTTTTGACCTATGCCATTTAAAATACCTTTTCACCACAGTTCCAGGAACCTGAGATTTGAACTATGTAGTTTTATTGCATTTGGATTATTTGTTTTCATTATATAAAATATGCATGGTATTCTTAAAAGAGAAAAATGTGTTTAAGAGCACAGCTGCAGCTACTGAGTTCATTTCTAATCGCCTTTTTCCTCCTGTTTCAGAGCTATGAACTGATACTTGGTGAGGAGCATGTCAGTGTCATAAAGAGAGGACAAAATAATGAGGTGCCATACACAGTCCGCTATATGGGTATGTATTTGGTAATTGAGACCACAAGTGGACTGATACTCATGTGGGACAAGAAAACCAGCATCTTCATCAAGCTCAGCCCTGACTTCAAGGTGCGGAACTAGCAGTTGAATGGCAATTTACAATCCAGATTTGGATTGTGTGTGAATCTTCTTGAGACCCTGCCAAAATCCCAAACAGGTGATGTCTCTAGCATTCCTAGGACATCCCATATTGTTTTTCATTCCTCTGGTGCCCCAGGAAGCCATGACATCATCCTGCTGCTCTTCTGAGCTCCGAAGGCAGCTTTCAGTGCCTGCTTGGCCTGACAGAACCTGAACTGGCAAACTGCTTTCTGGGACTTCATTAAAATTACCCACTGAACCTTTGTAAAGGTCATCAGACCTTACTAAAATTACATAGCTGCATGTGTCAAAACAAATTGACTAGTCATGATCTTAAAAGTAATCCATTATTTTCAGTTCTCATTGACACAAAAATCGCATTATCATACTTTAAGAACAAGGAAGTGAAATATTCAGAGTGAAAGCCTCTTGTAAAATGCTGCCATGCGTTTTGCAAGCATGATTTACACAGGTGATAAGTGAAATGTATTTCTGTTCTCATACCCCTTCTTCTAGCTTAATATATAGAAGTACTAAAAAGTGTGTTAGATGAGTAATTTGCTATCTTACTGTATACAGCAGTAACTTTTCAGTTAGGTATATAGAATCATAAAATCATAGAATCGACTAGATTGGAAAAGACCTTAAGATCATCACGTCCAACTGTTCCCCCAGCACTGCCAAGTCCACCAATAAACAATGTCAGTGGGGACCTCATCTACATGGCTTCTGAACACTTCCAGGGATGGTGATTCCACCACTTCCTTGGGCAGCCTGTTTCAATGCCTAATTACCCTTTTGGTGAAGGATTTTTTCTAATATCCAATCTAAACCTCCACTGGTGCAGCTTGAGGCCATATTCTCTTGAATTAAGTGTAATTTAGAACTAGATATACAAATTAATTTCAGTATCATAGCTTCTTTTGCTGCCTCACCCACTGGCATTTTATACAAATAGTAATAATATGGAAAGTTTGCACCTTAGATTTGTAGAGAGAACATCTGCTGCAGCCTATCAGTTTTACAGATCCATAAATTTAGAATGAGGGATGTTTCTGGATGTTCAAGGAAAATGTAATTATTTTTTATATCTGAGATCAGTTGTAACAGCAAAGACTCAATGAGCAGACAATCTGGCTGGACTGGTAGTGTTTATGCGCTTCGTAAGGCTGTTTTTTATAGGTACATCTATTGTATAAAACAGGGCTTAAACTGAAAAATTAGTTGATTGAATCCTTGTTTCATCATTAAAGACACACTTCAAAAAACTGAAAGTTAGAATGACAAGGATGGTTTTATTGTGCAGATTTAAAGAAAAGTCAAAAGCAGTATCCTTCTAGCAGCAGTCGTTATGTTCTGTTGCTGAGGAAACAAGTAAGGTGTTCAGGAATGTTAGAATGGAATGGAATTTCAAGAACTTTTTCAGCCTCAGATGTTGTTTCAAGGTTTCTCTCATCCATTATTATTTTGTTTACTTCTTTTTGCAGGGCCAGATCTGCGGCCTCTGTGGAAATTATGATGGCAGTGGCATCAATGACTTTACTACAAGGAGTCAGTCTGTGGTAGAGAATGTCCTAGAGTTTGGAAACAGTTGGAAAGTATCTTCTACATGTCCTGATGCTTCCAGCATAAAGGACCCCTGTTCTACCAACCCTTATCGAAAATCCTGGTCAGAGAAACAGTGTAGCATCATCAACAGCAATGTCTTTGCTGCCTGTCATTCTCAGGTATTACCAGGGCAAAAGCTCACTTCTAGTGTGAAGACTAGGTCTATGTATTATTGAAGCTGCTACCCTCATATATTTTAACATGCATGCTTAATTCGCTAGTAATTCACTAGTATGTTTCACTTTGAATTGTGTCAGGAAAACTCAATATGAATCCCACTCATGGGACAGATTTATAGTCCCTACCTGTAAGAAGTAAAAAGATATCCAGCTCAAAGGAAATGCTGACATATTACAAAAGAATGATAGTTTAATAATTACTTTGTATTTTCTTGTAGTGTGGCAGAAATAAAAAAAATTCATACAGCATGTACAGAACACAAGCTCAACAAAATAATAATACAGTAACGAAGTATCAGCATAGCCTTTATCTGACACCAAGTACATACCAAACAATGCAGGGTAACTGTGCTCTTCCTATTTAGTTCTTTCCACCGGCAGAGACATTCATTTTCTAGTACAGTTGCATATTGCTTGTGGACACGAATCTAATCTTCTACTAGGACACAAGTCTGGATGTCTAAAAATCTGTCAATACATGGTTCAGATGTATAATCTGGCAACACCTCTGATGTTTTACAGTGTATATAAAGCAAAAGAAAAAGAAATTACTGACGTAAGCCTTTCTTCTGAGATACTACAGTTTTACGAAAATTACCTTAGCAAAGCTAAGAAAGAATTTAGATGGTAGGATATACAGTATTACATTTCTTTTTATTAACAGGTTGAACCAGCAAAATATTACCAAGCATGTGTGACAGATGCTTGTGCATGTGACACTGGAGGAGACTGTGACTGCTTTTGTACAGCAGTAGCTGCCTATGCTCAAGCATGTAGTGAAGTTGGCGTCTGCATAGCCTGGAGAACCCCATCAATCTGTCGTGAGTTTTATGTCACAAACACTTCTTCTGCAAGTGTAGTTAAACTCATAGTGCCTTGCTTAACACACACTCTGGGTATCTTACGTATGTGCATTATAATCTCACTGTGTAGACTTTTCACACTAAGCTGTTTTGATGGTGACACGATTTCATCTACTCATTCCCAGTTTTCGGGACTGTCCAAGCAGCACTGCAGTAATATGACGAACTGGCATGAGTCAAAACAAAGCTCTTTTCTTTTCTCTTTTTTTTTTCTTTTTCTGAGCATGTCCAAATTCTGTTTCTCTTTAGCACTGTTCTGTGATTACTACAATCCACAAGGGGAATGTGAATGGCACTATAAGCCCTGTGGAGCCTCCTGTATGAAGACCTGTAGGAATCCAAGTGGAAAATGCCTCCATAGCTTGTCAGGTTTAGAAGGTAAAAAGAGCTGCAAGTACCTTATTTTGTTATACTTTAAATGCTTTCTATGGAGTGCATTACACCATCAGCTACATTTGCACCACTCCATTCTCTTTAACATCATTGCATTCACATGAATGGAGGCAAAGTATGGAAAGTGAAGTTAAAAACATCTGTAAGACTAAGTATTTGTGGGCGGGCTCTGCTGATGCTAAGTACTCTGCATTACTTCCCAGAATTAATAGAAAAAAAAAAGTAGCAAAATTATGACTATTAAAAACAGGACCTGCAAATACATTCTGCACAAATAAAAATTTTGCTCACTGTATCTCATTCTTGCCTATCTCCTGTATGTCCTTTTCCTTCCTTCAGGCTGCTACCCTAACTGCCCACCAGACAAGCCATATTTTCATGAGGACCAGATGAAGTGCGTTAGTCTCTGTGACTGTTATGATAATGAAGATGGAAAGATATACTTATGGGATGAATGCCGCGTATGGTAAGATTTAACATACCAACCTAATCATGTACAAGGAAAAAGAATCAAAACAGCAGTGGGAAATTGCATGCTCCTGTTACAGGACAGGACTAGTTTACTCTGCCTGTGTAAACATAATGTCTTACTATATAATGTCAGTTTTCTTACTACGTTAATAGGAAGAAGTTCTTATGTGATTTTATGCTCAGTTGAATTTGTTCCTAGTCGATGAAAAAATGAACATGAGCCGGCAGTGTGCGCTTGCAGCCCAGAAAGCCAACCGTATCCTGGGCTGCATCAAAAGGAGCGTGACCAGCAGGTCCAGGGAGGTGATCCTGCCCCTCTACTGTGCTCTTGTGAGACCTCACTTGGAGTATTGTGTGCAGTTCTGGTGTCCTCAACATAAAAAGGACATGGAACTGTTGGAACAAGTCCAGAGGAGGGCCACGAGGATGATCAGGGGACTGGAGCACCTCCCGTATGAAGACAGGATACGAAAGTTGGGGCTGTTCATCCTGGAGAAGAGAAGGCTGCGTGGAGACCTCATAGCAGCCTTCCAATACCTGAAGGGGGCCTATAGGGATGCTGGGGAGGGACTCTTCATTAGGGACTGTAGTGAGAGGACAAGGAGTAACGGGTTCAAACTTAAACAGGGGAATTTTAGATTGGATATGAGGAAGAAATTCTTTACTGTAAGGGTGGTGAGGCACTGGAATGGGTTGCCCAGGGAAGTTGTAAATGCTCCATTGCTGGCAGTGTTCAAGGCCTGCCCATGGCAGGGGGGGTGGAATTAGATGATCTTAAGGTCCTTTCCAACCCTAACTATTCTATGATTCTATAATTCTACGCTGTAAATCCTCCTCATAAAGATACAATAAGAACAGTAAGTCCTTTATGACGACAAGGCTTTCAATATTTCTGATTCCTATGGCAGGAAAAATATTGTTCCAGGAGTATTAACATATAATAGGGGTCTACTTCCAAGGATTTTATTACATTCTTATACCTCTTGTAGTATTCAGACTGTCCCTTTTTAACCTGCCTTTTAGTACAAAAATATTGCAAGTGCAAAGAAAGGACAAGACTTCTACCTGTAGCTTTGCGTAATACTTAGCTTCACTTCTATTCATAAGTTTGGGTTACTATAAAGAAAGATTTTAGAAAATAATAGGAAAAGAAAAAAACCCAACATGAACTGGACATTCAAGGAACAAACACAAATAAAGTGTCCTGTCTTTTGATGCAAGTATCTGGCAGAAAAAGATGATTAATAAAATTATCTCATAATAAAAATATATGGGGGTATATGGTTTGTTCACTTCTCTTTTTTTTAATGTCATTTCAGTGAATGCACATCAGATGGTTTAGAGTGCAAGTTTGATGATAAAGGTAAGACAGCTAAGAACTATCACGAAAATAAAATACTGGATATCATCTTTTCATAGATGCCTGATAGTAAACTTCCTTTGAATTACAGCATGCCACTGCATTTATGAAGGGAACAACTATAAATATGGTGAAGTGATCTACAACACCACAGATGGAACTGGATGGTGTTTCACTGCAACATGCGATGTCAATGGAACAATTAGCAGAAATATCTCTAAATGTGGCATCTTTACAACAACCCCATTTCCTTTTCTTACAAGTCAGTCCGAAACTACTGCTTCAGGTATGCACGAATACTCTCAAATAACTGGAAAAGTCTCTAGAATGGACTGAAAATTGCTAAAATGGAGGGCCTTTTCATTAGTTAAGGACATAAAATCTTACTTGAAAGTGTTTACTCCCAATGAAACCACCAATTCTTTAGGAAGGTTCAGCTGTTAAAGATGACCATCGAGGATATAGAAATGAGTCCAGCAGTTCTTACAAACTCAGGCTGCACTGTTTCATCATGTTTTGTCGAAGGGAAAAAAAATAATAGATCTTACTAATCATTGCACCTTGGAGAACCTCCCTATTTCCTTGCATACAAAAACCAGCAGTTGTAGACAGACTTCTGAAAACACAAGAGACTGCCATTTTTTAAATAACTGACATTACTGCAAAGTGAAGATAAGACATCTAGCTTGACAGCATGCTCAAATTACTTAAAATCATTCTTTGGAAGCTTTCCCAGTTGTATATAAGAACCAAATCAATAGTTCCCTTCTAGTCCTCCAGTACACTTCTATATTATTCCTGCAGTTAACTTATTACAGAGACCATGTAATTCTTACAAACTGTGAGAAGTATTTCCATAAAATTATACAATATGACAGCAAGAACTAAACATTCAACTATAAGACTTCTATTAAGTAACATATGTATGAAGAAAGTGGCATATATTCCACATGGTTATCTTTATAATGATAAGAATATGAAAAGAAATAAGCAAAAAAGACTAATTAGATTATATATTTCCTATATATTAAGTGGATTCCATATTATAATGTATTATATATAAAATACATATGTTAAATATATATCTTATATTTATAAATATATTACAGGTTATATTAACATCAGTAGAAAACTCATTAACCTCTAAAAATATTTCAAAGCCTCTGTGCTTATGCAGTTAATGTAAATAAGTACAGAGGTAATACCAAGGAGAATAAGACCTCCTCTTACTTAAACCAGAGCAATCATGAGATCACATGATCCTATATATTGCCATTCCACATTAGCTATATTCACATATAGCATTTAGTAAATGCCATATAAATTATTACTAGAAAAATAATACAGAAATCAGATACAACATATATTAGAAATTAAAGTCAAGACTGTCAAAGCAAGATTACTAGAATTAAAATACTAAATTAACATATACATTAGATCCAACATTAAAAAATATGGAAGATGAGTCCTGGCACTGTCTTTAAAAAAAATAAATGAGACTTATATTTCCTCAATTTCATTACAGAAATGACAACTGCAGAACCAGTGACAACTGTATGTGTGAAGAATATATGTTCCTGGTCAGACTGGTATGACTGCACACAGCCTGAAACTAAAGAGGATAGTGGAGATTACGAAACATTTGAAAATCTCCGAGAAAAAGGTTACACTGTGTGTAAAAACCCAAACAATATTCAATGCAGAGCCAAAGAACACCCAAATATAGAAATAAACAATCTTAACCAAACAGTTAAATGTAGTCTAACTACAGGATTAATATGCAATAACAAAGACCAGCAATCTAAGCACTGCTATAACTATGAAATCAGAATATTATGCTGCAGTTACATACCATGCTCAGAATTAACAACTCTGACAGCAAGAACCACCATCCTCACACCCACTCCAACATCACACACCTCACCCAGTACCACAATCAGCACTTCCAGGACCACCACAGGAAGCACCACAACATCCACATCCACCTCTTCTCCAACTCAAACATCAACATCTCCAACACAGGCTCCAACATCACACAGTACTGCCACCACCCTCAGCCGATCAACAACAACCACCACCACTGGAACAACTGTAGTCCCAACAACCACTGCACCGCCAACAGGAAGCATGAGCACCATCACAAGTACCACCACGGCCAGCACCACCAGGACCTCTCCACCTCCAGCAGAAGGAACCACCATCCTCACATCCACTCCAACATCACACACCTCACCCAGTACCACAATCAGCACTTCCAGGACCACCACAGGAAGCACCACAACATCCACACCCACCCCTACGCCACCTCAAACATCAACATCTCCAACACAGGCTCCAACATCACACAGTACTGCCACCACCCTCAGCCCATCAACAACGACAACCACCACTGGCATCACCACTGTCCCCAGTAGCATTGCACCGCCAACAGGAGGCACAACCATCGTCACTACCACCAGCACAGCCAGCACCACCAGGACCTCTCCACCTCCAGCAGAAAGAACCACCATCCTCACATCCACTCCAACACCACACACCTCACCCAGTACCACAATCAGCACTTCCAGGACCACCAAGGGAAGCACCACAACGTCCACATCCACCTCTACTCCAACTCAAAGGCCAACATCTCCAACACAGGCTCCAACATCACACAGTACTGCCACAAGCCTCAGTCCATCAACAACAACCACCACCACTGGCACTACCGTAGTCCCCACTACCACTGCACCGCCAACAGGAAGCACGACCATCATCACTACCACCAGCACAGCCAGCACCACCAGGACCTCTCCACCTCCAGCAGAAGGAACCACCATCCTCACGTCCACTCCAACATCACACACCTCACCCAGTACCACAATCAGCACTTCCAGGACGACCACAGGAAGCACCACAACATCCACATTAACCCCGGCACAAACATCCTCTCTGCCAACCCAGGCTCCAACATCACACAGTACTGCCACCACCCTCAGCCCATCAACAACAATCACCACTACTGGCACAACTGTAGTCCCCACTACCACTGCACCGCCAACAGGAAGCACGACCATTGTCACTACCACCAGCACATCCAGCACCACCAGGACCTCTCCACCTCCAGCAGAAGAAACCACCATCCTCACATCCACTCCAACATCACACACCTCACCCAGTATCACAATCAGCACTTCCAGGACCACCACGGGAAGTAACACAACGTCCACATCCACCTCTTCTCCAACTCAAACATCAACATCTCCAACACAGGCTCCAACATCACACAGTACTGCCACCAGCCTCAGCCCACCAACAACAACCACCACTACTGGCAAGACTGTAGTCCCCACTACCACTGCACCGCCAACAGGAAGCACAACCATCGTCACTACCACCAGCACAGCCAGCACCACCAGGACCTCTCCACCTCCAGCAGAAGAAACCACCATCCTCACGTCCACTCCAACATCACACACCTCAACCAATACCACAATCAGCACTTCCAGGACCACCACAGGAAGCACCACAACATCCAGACCAACACCGGTACAAACCTCGTCTCTGCCAACCCAGGCTCCAACATCACACAGTACTGCCACCAGCCTCAGCCAACCACCACCAACAACCACCACTGGCACCACCATTGTCCCAAGTAGCACTGCACCGCCAACAGGAGGCACGACCATCATCACTACCACCAGCATGGCCAGCACCACCAGGACTGCTCCACCTCCAACAGAAGGAACAAGCACCATCACACCTACTCCAACACTGACCACCTCTGCAACAGCCACCACTCTCAGCACCGCCAGGACCTCTTCCATCTGCCAGCCGCAATGTGTCTGGACGCAGTGGTTTGACGTGGATACCCCCAGCCCTGGGACAGAAAACGGAGACATAGAGACATTTGAAAGCATCCGAGCTGCTGGGTACGCACTGTGTGACCAGCCACAAGACATCAAGTGCCGCGCTAAAGATTACCCTTCTAGGAGTCTGGACAAACTGGGACAGGTCTTTGAGTGCAGCATCAAATTCGGCCTTGTGTGCAAAAATGAGGATCAGATCACAAAGTACCCCCAGTGTTTTGACTATGAGATTCAGGTGCTGTGTTGCGACACTAATCACTGCTCTACAACATCAGCAGCTCCAGGCACCACTGTAGAATACTCCACCACAGCCTCTCCAACACAAACCTCCACTCTATCAACACAGGTTCCAAAATCACACAGTACCACTACGAGCCTCAGCCCATCAACAACAACCACCACCACTGGAACTACTGTAGTCCCCACTACCACTGCACCGCCAACAGGAAGCATGAGCACCATCACAAGTACCACCACGGCCAGCACCACCAGGACCTCTCCACCTCCAGCAGAAAGATCCACCACCCTCACATCAACTCCAACATCACACACCTCACCCAGTACCACAATCAGCACTTCCAGGACCACCAAGGGAAGCACCACAACGTCCACATCCACCTCTACTCCAACTCAAAGGCCAACATCTCCAACACAGGCTCCAACATCACACAGTACTGCCACAAGCCTCAGTCCATCAACAACAACAACCACCACTGGCACTACCGTAGTCCCCACTACCACTGCACCGCCAACAGGAAGCACGACCATCGTCACTACCACCAGCACAGCCAGCACCACCAGGACCTCTCCACCTCCAGCAGAAGGAACCACCATCCTCACGTCCACTCCAACATCACACACCGCATCCAGTAATACAATCAGAACTTCCAGGACCACCACGGGAAGCACCACAACATCCACATCAACCCCGGCGCAAACATCCTCTCTGCCAACCCAGGCTCCAACATCACACAGTACTGCCACCACCCTCAGCCCATCAACAACAACCACCACTGGCACAACTGTAGTCCCCACTACCACTGCACCGCCAACAGGAGGCACGACCATCATCACTACCACCAGCACATCCAGCACCACCAGGACCTCTCCACCTCCAGCAGAAGGAACCACCATCCTCACATCCACTCCAACATCACACACCTCACCCAGTACCACAATCAGCACTTCCAGGACCACCACGGGAAGTAACACAACGTCCACATCCACCTCTTCTCCAACTCAAACATCAACATCTCCAACACAGGCTCCAATATCACACAGTACTGCCACCACCCTCAGCCCATCAACAACGACAACCACCACTGGCACTACAGTAGTCCGCACCACTACAACACTCCCAACAGGAAGCACAACTATCATCACTACCAACAGCAGAGCCAGCACAACCAGGACCTCTCCACCTCCAGCAGAAGGAACCACCATCCTCGCATCCACTCCAACATCACACACCTCACCCAGTACCACAATCAGCACTTCCAGGACCACCAAGGGAAGCACCACAACGTCCACATCCACCTCTACTCCAACTCAAAGGCCAACATCTCCAACACAGGCTCCAACATCACACAGTACTGCCACCACCCTCAGCCCACCAACAACAACCACCACTACTGGCAAGACCGTAGTCCCCACTACCACTGCACCGCCAACAGGAAGTACAACCATCGTCACTACCACCAGCACAGCCAGCACCACCAGGACCTCTCCACCTCCAGCAGAAGGAACCACCAAACTCACGTCCACTCCAACATCACACACCTCACCCAGTACCACAATCAGCACTTCCAGGACCACCACAGGAAGCACCACAACATCCACATCAACGCCGGTACGAACATCCTCTCTGCCAACCCAGGCTCCAACATCACACAGTACTGCCACCAGCCTCAGCCAACCACCACCAACAACCACCACTGGCACCACCATTGTCCCAAGTAGTACTGCACCGCCAACAGGAGGCACGACCATCATCACTACCACCAGCATGGCCAGCACCACCAGGACTGCTCCACCTCCAACAGAAGGAACAAGCACCATCACACCTACTCCAACACTGACCACCTCTGCAACAGCCACCATTCTCAGCACCGCCAGGACCTCTTCCATCTGCCAGCCGCAATGTGTCTGGACGCAGTGGTTTGACGTGGATACCCCCAGCCCTGGGACAGAAAACGGAGACATAGAGACATTTGAAAGCATCCGAGCTGCTGGGTACGCACTGTGTGACCAGCCACAAGACATCAAGTGCCGCGCTAAAGATTATCCTTCTAGGAGTCTGGACAAACTGGGACAGGTCTTTGAGTGCAGCATCAAATTCGGCCTTGTGTGCAAAAATGAGGATCAGATCACAAAGTACCCCCAGTGTTTTGACTATGAGATTCAGGTGCTGTGTTGCGACACTAATCACTGCTCTACAACATCAGCAGCTCCAGGCACCACTGTAGAATACTCCACCACAGCCTCTCCAACACAAACCTCCACTCTATCAACACAGGCTCCAACATCACACAGTACTGCCACCACCCTCAGCCCATCAACAACAACCACCACCACTGGAACTACTGTAGTCCCCACTACCACTGCACCGCCAACAGGAAGCATGAGCACCATCACAAGTACCACCACGGCCAGCACCACCAGAACCTCTCCACCTCCAGCAGAAGGATCCACCACCCTCACATCAACTCCAACATCACACACCTCACCCAGTACCACAATCAGCACTTCCAGGACCACCACGGGAAGCACAACATCCACATCCACCTCTACTCCAACTCAAAGGCCAACATCTCCAACACAGGCTCCAACATCACACAGTACTGCCACAAGCCTCAGTCCATCAACACCAACCACCACCACTGGCACTACCGTAGTCCCCACTACCACTGCACCGCCAACAGGAAGCACGACCATTGTCACTACCACAGGCACAGCCAGCACCACCAGGACCTCTCCACCTCCAGCAGAAGGAACCACCATCCTCACATCCACTTCAACATCACACACCGCATCCAGTAATACAATCAGCACTTCCAGGACCACCACGGGAAGCACCACAACATCCACATCAACCCCGGCACAAACATCCTCTCTGCCAACCCAGGCTCCAACATCACACAGTACTGCCACCACCCTCAGCCCATCAACAACAACCACCACTGGCACAACTGTAGTCCCCACTACCACTGCACCGCCAACAGGAGGCACGACCATCATCACTACCACCAGCACAGCCAGCACCACCAGGACCTCTCCACCTCCAGCAGAAGGAACCACCATCCTCACATCCACTCCAACATCACACACCTCACCCAGTACCACAATCAGCACCTCCAGGACCACCACGGGAAGTAACACAACGTCCACATCCACCTCTTCTCCAACTCAAACATCAACATCTCCAACACAGGCTCCAACATCACACAGTACTGCCACCACCCTCAGCCCACCAACAACAACCACCACTACTGGCACTACGGTAGGCCCCACTACCACTGCACCGCCAACAAGAAGCACGAGCATCGTCACTACCACCAGCACAGCCAGCACCACCAGGACCTCTCCACCTCCAGCAGAAGGAACCACCATACTCACGTCCACTCCAACATCACACACCTCACCCAGTACCACAATCAGCACTTCCAGGACCACCACGGGAAGCACCACAACATCCACATTAACCCCGGCACAAACATCCTCTCTGCCAACCCAGGCTCCAACATCACACAGTACTGCCACCAGCCTCAGCCCATCAAAAAAAACCACCACCACCGGCACTACCGTAGTCCCCACTACCACTGCACCGCCAACAGGAAGCACGACCATTGTCACTACCACCAACACAGCCAGCACCACCAGGACCTCTCCACCTCCAGCAGAAGAAACCACCATCCTCACGTCCACTCCAACATCACACACCACATCCAGTAATACAATCAGCACTTCCAGGATCACCACAGGAAGCACCACAACATCCACATCAACGCCGGTACGAACATCCTCTCTGCCAACCCAGGCTCCAACATCACACAGTACTGCCACCAGCTTCAGCCAACCACTACCAACAACCACCACTGGCACCACCATTGTCCCAAGTAGTACTGCACCGCCAACAGGAGGCACGACCATCATCACTACCACCAGCATGGCCAGCACCACCAGGACTGCTCCACCTCCAACAGAAGGAACAAGCACCATCACACCTACTCCAACACTGACCACCTCTGCAACAGCCACCATTCTCAGCACCGCCAGGACCTCTTCCATCTGCCAGCCGCAATGTGTCTGGACGCAGTGGTTTGACGTGGATACCCCCAGCCCTGGGACAGAAAACGGAGACATAGAGACATTTGAAAGCATCCGAGCTGCTGGGTACGCACTGTGTGACCAGCCACAAGACATCAAGTGCCGCGCTAAAGATTACCCTTCTAGGAGTCTGGACAAACTGGGACAGGTCTTTGAGTGCAGCATCAAATTCGGCCTTGTGTGCAAAAATGAGGATCAGATCACAAAGTACCCCCAGTGTTTTGACTATGAGATTCAGGTGCTGTGTTGCGACACTAATCACTGCTCTACAACATCAGCAGCTCCAGGCACCACTGTAGAATACTCCACCACAGCCTCTCCAACACAAACCTCCACTCTATCAACACAGGTTCCAACACCACAAAGTACAGCCACCAGCCTCAGCCCATCAACAACGACAACCACCATTGGCACTACAGTAGTCCCCACTACCACTGCACCGCCAACAGGAAGCACAACTATCATCACTACCACCCGCACAGCCAGCACCACCAGGACATCTTCACCTCCAGCAGAAGCAACCACCATCCTCACATCCACTCCAACATCACACACCTCACCCAGTACCACAATCAGCACTTCCAGGACCACCACGGGAAGCACCACAACATCCACATCCACCTCTACTCCAACTCAAACATCAACATCTCCAACACAGGCTCCAACATCACACAGTACTGCCACCACCCTCAGCCCACCAACAACAACCACCACTACTGGCACTACTGTAGCCCCCATTACCACTGCACCGCCAACAGGAAGCACGACCATCGTCACTACCACCAGCACAGCCAGCACCACCAGGACCTCTCCACCTCCAGCAGAAGGAACCACCATCCTCACATCCACTTCAACATCACACACCGCATCCAGTAATACAATCAGCACTTCCAGGACCACCACGGGAAGCACCACAACATCCACATCAACCCCGGCACAAACATCCTCTCTGCCAACCCAGGCTCCAACATCACACAGTACTGCCACCAGCCTCAGCCCATCAACAACAACTACCACCACTGGAACTACCGTAGTCCCCACTACCACTGCACCGCCAACAGGAAGCATGAGCACCATCACAACTACCACCAGCAAGGCCAGCACCACCAGGACCTCTCCACCTCCAGCAGAAGGAACCACCATCCTCACATCCACTTCAACATCACACACCGCATCCAGTAATACAATCAGTACTTCCAGGACCACCACAGGAAGCACCACAACATCCACATCAACCCCGGAACAAACCTCCTCTTTGACAACCCAGGCTCCAACATCACACAGTACTGCCACCACCCTCAGCCCATCAACAACAACCACCACCACTGGAACTACTGTAGTCCCCACTACCACTGCACCGCCAACAGGAGGCACGACCATCATCACTACCACCAGCACAGCCAGCACCACCAGGACCTCTCCACCTCCAGCAGAAAGAACCACCATCCTCACATCCACTCCAACATCACACACCTCACCCAGTACCACAATCAGCACTTCCAGGACCACCACGGGAAGCACCACAACATCCACATCCACCTCTACTCCAACTCAAACATCAACATCTCCAACCCAGGCTCCAACATCACACAGTACTGCCACCAGCCTCAGCCCATCAACAAAAACCACCACCACCGGCACTACCGTAGTCCCCACTACCACTGTACCGCCAACAGGAAGCACGACCATCGTCACTACCACCAGCACAGCCAGCACCACCAGGACCTCTCCACCTCCAGCAGAAGGAACCACCATCCTCACGTCCACTCCAACATCACACACCGCATCCAGTAATACAATCAGCACTTCCAGGATCACCACAGGAACCACCACAACATCCAGACCAACGCCGGTACAAACCTCGTCTCTGCCAACCCAGGCTCCAACATCACACAGTACTGCCACCAGCTTCAGCCAACCACTACCAACAACCACCACTGGCACCACCATTGTCCCAAGTAGTACTGCACCGCCAACAGGAGGCACGACCATCATCACTACCACCAGCATGGCCAGCACCACCAGGACTGCTCCACCTCCAACAGAAGGAACAAGCACCATCACACCTACTCCAACACTGACCACCTCTGCAACAGCCACCATTCTCAGCACCGCCAGGACCTCTTCCATCTGCCAGCCGCAATGTGTCTGGACGCAGTGGTTTGACGTGGATACCCCCAGCCCTGGGACAGAAAACGGAGACATAGAGACATTTGAAAGCATCCGAGCTGCTGGGTACGCACTGTGTGACCAGCCACAAGACATCAAGTGCCGCGCTAAAGATTACCCTTCTAGGAGTCTGGACAAACTGGGACAGGTCTTTGAGTGCAGCATCAAATTCGGCCTTGTGTGCAAAAATGAGGATCAGATCACAAAGTACCCCCAGTGTTTTGACTATGAGATTCAGGTGCTGTGTTGCGACACTAATCACTGCTCTACAACATCAGCAGCTCCAGGCACCACTGTAGAATACTCCACCACAGCCTCTCCAACACAAACCTCCACTCTATCAACACAGGTTCCAACACCACAAAGTACAGCCACCAGCCTCAGCCCATCAACAACGACAACCACCATTGGCACTACAGTAGTCCCCACTACCACTGCACCGCCAACAGGAAGCACAACTATCATCACTACCACCCGCACAGCCAGCACCACCAGGACCTCTTCACCTCCAGCAGAAGCAACCACCATCCTCACATCCACTCCAACATCACACACATCACCCAGTACCACAATCAGCACTTCCAGGACCACCACGGGAAGCACCACAACATCCACATCCACCTCTACTCCAACTCAAACATCAACATCTCCAACCCAGGCTCCAACATCACACAGTACTGCCACCACCCTCAGCCCACCAACAACAACCACCACTACTGGCACTACTGTAGCACCCATTACCACTGCACCGCCAACAGGAAGCACGACCATCGTCACTACCACCAGCACAGCCAGCACCACCAGGACCTCTCCACCTCCAGCAGAAGGAACCACCATCCTCACATCCACTTCAACATCACACACCGCATCCAGTAATACAATCAGCACTTCCAGGACCACCACGGGAAGCACCACAACATCCACATCAACCCCGGCACAAACATCCTCTCTGCCAACCCAGGCTCCAACATCACACAGTACTGCCACCAGCCTCAGCCCATCAACAACAACTACCACCACTGGAACTACCGTAGTCCCCACTACCACTGCACCGCCAACAGGAAGCATGAGCACCATCACAACTACCACCAGCAAGGCCAGCACCACCAGGACCTCTCCACCTCCAGCAGAAGGAACCACCATCCTCACATCCACTTCAACATCACACACCGCATCCAGTAATACAATCAGCACTTCCAGGACCACCACGGGAAGTACCACAACATCCACATCAACCCCGGCACAAACATCCTCTCTGCCAACCCAGGCTCCAACATCACACAGTACTGCCACCAGCCTCAGCCCATCAACAATAACCACCACCACTGGCACTACCGTAGTCCCCACTACCACTGCACCGCCAACAGGAAGCACGACCATTGTCACTACCACCAGCACAGCCAGCACCACCAGGACCTCTCCACCTCCAGCAGAAGGAACCACCATCCTCACATCCACTTCAACATCACACACCTCACCCAGTAACACAATCAGCACTTCCAGGACCACCACGGGAAGTAACACAACATCCACATCCACCTCTACTCCAACTCAAACATCAACATCTCCAACCCAGGCTCCAACATCACACAGTACTGCCACCACCCTCAGCCCACCAACAACAACCACCACTACTGGCACTACTGTAGCACCCATTACCACTGCACCGCCAACAGGAAGCACGACCATCGTCACTACCACCAGCACAGCCAGCACCACCAGGACCTCTCCACCTCCAGCAGAAGGAACCACCATCCTCACATCCACTTCAACATCACACACCGCATCCAGTAATACAATCAGCACTTCCAGGACCACCACGGGAAGCACCACAACATCCACATCAACCCCGGCACAAACATCCTCTCTGCCAACCCAGGCTCCAACATCACACAGTACTGCCACCAGCCTCAGCCCATCAACAACAACTACCACCACTGGAACTACCGTAGTCCCCACTACCACTGCACCGCCAACAGGAAGCATGAGCACCATCACAACTACCACCAGCAAGGCCAGCACCACCAGGACCTCTCCACCTCCAGCAGAAGGAACCACCATCCTCACATCCACTTCAACATCACACACCTCACCCAGTACCACAATCAGCACTTCCAGGACCACCACAGGAAGCACCACAACATCCACATCAACGCCGGTACGAACATCCTCTCTGCCAACCCAGGCTCCAACATCACACAGTACTGCCACCAGCCTCAGCCCACCAACAACAACCACCACTACTGGCACTACTGTAGTCCCCACTACCACTGCACCGCCAACAGGAAGCACGACCATCGTCACTACCACCAGCACAGCCAGCACCACCAGGACCTCTCCACCTCCAGCAGAAGGAACCACCATCCTCACATCCACTCCAACATCACACACCTCACCCAGTACCACAATCAGCACTTCCAGGACCACCACGGGAAGCACCACAACATCCACATCAACGCCGGTACGAACATCCTCTCTGCCAACCCAGGCTCCAACATCACACAGTACTGCCACCAGCCTCAGCCAACCACCACCAACAACCACCACTGGCACCACCATTGTCCCAAGTAGTACTGCACCGCCAACAGGAGGCACGACCATCATCACTACCACCAGCATGGCCAGCACCACCAGGACTGCTCCACCTCCAACAGAAGGAACAAGCACCATCACACCTACTCCAACACTGACCACCTCTGCAACAGCCACCATTCTCAGCACCGCCAGGACCTCTTCCATCTGCCAGCCGCAATGTGTCTGGACGCAGTGGTTTGACGTGGATACCCCCAGCCCTGGGACAGAAAACGGAGACATAGAGACATTTGAAAGCATCCGAGCTGCTGGGTACGCACTGTGTGACCAGCCACAAGACATCAAGTGCCGCGCTAAAGATTACCCTTCTAGGAGTCTGGACAAACTGGGACAGGTCTTTGAGTGCAGCATCAAATTCGGCCTTGTGTGCAAAAATGAGGATCAGATCACAAAGTACCCCCAGTGTTTTGACTATGAGATTCAGGTGCTGTGTTGCGACACTAATCACTGCTCTACAACATCAGCAGCTCCAGGCACCACTGTAGAATACTCCACCACAGCCTCTCCAACACAAACCTCCACTCTATCAACACAGGTTCCAACATCACACAGTACAGCCACCAGCCTCAGCCCATCAACAACAACCACCACCACTGGAATTACTGTAGTCCCCACTACCACTGCACCGCCAACAGGAAGCATGAGCACCATCACAAGTACCACCACGGCCAGCACCACCAGGACCTCTCCACCTCCAGCAGAAGGATCCACCACCCTCACATCCACTCCAACATCACACACCTCACCCAGTACCACAATCAGCACTTCCAGGACCACCACGGGAAGCACCACAACGCCCACATCCACCTCTACTCCAACTCAAAGGCCAACATCTCCAACACAGGCTCCAACATCACACAGTACTGCCACAAGCCTCAGTCCATCAACAACAACCACCACCACTGGCACTACCATAGTCCCCACTACCACTGCACCGCCAACAGGAAGCACAACCATCGTCACTACCACCAGCACAGCCAGCACCACCAGGACCTCTCCACCTCCAGCAGAAGGAACCACCATCCTCACGTCCACTCCAACATCACACACCTCACCCAATACCACAATCAGCACTTCCAGGACGACCACGGGAAGCACCACAACATCCACATTAACCCCGGCACAAACATCCTCTCTGCCAACCCAGGCTCCAACATCACACAGTACTGCCACCACCCTCAGCCCATCAACAACAACCACCACCACTGGCACTACCGTAGTCCCCACTACCACTGCACCGCCAACAGGAAGCACGACCATTGTCACTACCACCAGCAAAGCCAGCACCACCAGGACCTCTCCACCTCCAGCAGAAGGAACCACCATCCTCACATCCACTTCAACATCACACACCGCATCCAGTAATACAATCAGCACTTCCAGGACCACCACGGGAAGTACCACAACATCCACATCAACCCCGGCACAAACATCCTCTCTGCCAACCCAGGCTCCAACATCACACAGTACTGCCACCACCCTCAGCCCATCAACAACAACCACCACCACTGGAACTACTGTAGTCCCCACTACCACTGCACCGCCAACAGGAGGCACGACCATCATCACTACCAACAGCAGAGCCAGCACCACCAGGACCTCTCCACCTCCATCAGAAGGAACCACCATCCTCACATCCACTCCAACATCACATGCCTCACCCAGTACCACAATCAGCACTTCCAGAACCACCACGGGAAGTAACACAACGTCCACATCCACCTCTTCTCCAACTCAAACATCAACATCTCCAACACAGGCTCCAATATCACACAGTACTGCCACCACCCTCAGCCCATCAACAACGAAAACCACCACAGGCACTACTGTAGTCCACACCACTATAACACCGCCAACAGGAAGCACAACTATTATCACTACCACCAGCAGAGCAAGCACCACCAGGACCTCTCCACCTCCAGCAGAAGGAACCACCATCCTCACATCCACTTCAACATCACACACCGCATCCAGTAATACAATCAGCACTTCCAGGACCACCACGGGAAGCACCAAAACATCCACATCAACCCCGGAACAAACCTCCTCTTTGACAACCCAGGCTCCAACATCACACAGTACTGCCACCACCCTCAGCCCATCAACAACAACCACCACCACTGGAACTACTGTAGTCCCCACTACCACTGCACCGCCAACAGGAGGCACGACCATCATCACTACCACCAGCACAGCCAGCACCACCAGGACCTCTCCACCTCCAGCAGAAAGAACCACCATCCTCACATCCACTCCAACATCACACACCTCACCCAGTACCACAATCAGCACTTCCAGGACCACCACGGGAAGCACCACAACATCCACATCCACCTCTATTCCAACTCAAAGGCCAACATCTCCAACACAGGCTCCAACATCACACAGTACTGCCACCACCCTCAGCCCACCAACAACAACCACCACTACTGGCACTACTGTAGTCCCCACTACCACTGCACCGCCAACAGGAAGCACGACCATCGTCACTACCACCAGCACAGCCAGCACCACCAGGACCTCTCCACCTCCAGCAGAAGGAACCACCATCCTCACATCCACTTCAACATCACACACCTCACCCAGTACCACAATCAGCACTTCCAGGACCACCACAGGAAGCACCACAACATCCACATCAACGCCGGTACGAACATCCTCTCTGCCAACCCAGGCTCCAACATCACACAGTACTGCCACCAGCCTTAGCCAACCACCACCAACAACCACCACTGGCACCACCATTGTCCCAAGTAGTACTGCACCGCCAACAGGAGGCACGACCATCATCACTACCACCAGCATGGCCAGCACCACCAGGACTGCTCCACCTCCAACAGAAGGAACAAGCACCATCACACCTACTCCAACACTGACCACCTCTGCAACAGCCACCATTCTCAGCACCGCCAGGACCTCTTCCATCTGCCAGCCGCAATGTGTCTGGACGCAGTGGTTTGACGTGGATACCCCCAGCCCTGGGACAGAAAACGGAGACATAGAGACATTTGAAAGCATCCGAGCTGCTGGGTACGCACTGTGTGACCAGCCACAAGACATCAAGTGCCGCGCTAAAGATTACCCTTCTAGGAGTCTGGACAAACTGGGACAGGTCTTTGAGTGCAGCATCAAATTCGGCCTTGTGTGCAAAAATGAGGATCAGATCACAAAGTACCCCCAGTGTTTTGACTATGAGATTCAGGTGCTGTGTTGCGACACTAATCACTGCTCTACAACATCAGCAGCTCCAGGCACCACTTCAGAATATTCCACCACAGCCTCTCCAACACAAACCTCCACTCTATCAACACAGGTTCCAACACCACACAGTACAGCCACCAGCCTCAGCCCATCAACAACGACAACCACCACTGGCACTACCGTAGTCCCCACTACCACTGCACCGCCAACAGGAAGCACAACTATCATCACTACCACCAGCAGAGCCAGCACCACCAGGACCTCTCCACCTCCAGCAGAAGGAACCACCATCCTCACATCCACTCCAACATCATACACCTCAGCCAGCAGCACAATCAGCACTTCCAGAACCACCACTGGAAGCACCACAAAGTCCACATCCACCTCTACTCCAACTCAAACATCAACATCGCCAACCCAGGCTCCAACATCACACAGTACTGCCACCACCCTGAGCCCATCAAGAACGATAACCACCGCTGGCACCACCATTATCCCCAGTAGCACTGCACCACCAACGGGAAGCACAAGCACCGTCACTATCTCCACCACGGTCAGCACCACCAGGACCTCTCCACCTGCATCAGAAGGAACCACCATCATCACACCCAATCCAACAGTGCCCACATCAGAGTCAAGCAGCACCACCAGCTCAAAGACCATCACAATGTCCACATCCATCTCTACTCCATCTCAAACATCCACTTCTGCAACTCCGGCTCCAACATCACATAGTACTGCCACCAGCCTTAACCTATCTGCAGTCTCAACTACCACAGGCACCACAGGCCTCGCCACCACCACTATAAGATTAACACAAGGCACATCCATCATCACTACCACCAGCCCAGTCATCAGCACCAGGACCTCTCCACCTCTCACAGAAGGAACTACCATAACAACACCCACTCCTACAGTTCCTATGTCGTTATCCAGCAGTACTAGCCCCTCAAGGACTACCACAGAAAGCACCACAACATCCACATCCACCTCTACTCCAGTACAAACCTCCTCTCTGCCAACCCAGACTTCAACAGCACACATTTCTGTAGTGAGTGTCAATCATACAGCAACAACAACCATTCCTTCTTCGCTGGGGCTCCGCAGTACCATTGCAGCGTCAACTCGAGGCACAACCAGTATTACTACCACTAGCACAGCCAGCACCACCTGGACCTCTCCACCTCCAGCAGAAGGAACCACTATCATCACACCTGCTCAAACAGTGCCCACATCAATAGCCCACAGTACCACCACCTCGAGGATCACCACTGGAAGTGGCATGACATCCATGTCTGCTCCAGCAGAATCCTCCTCTTTGGCAACCAAGGCTCCAACATCACATATTACTTCTTCCATTGTTTACCCCTCAACAACAACTACCAATGCTGGCACCACGGTTTTCACGAGTACCACTCCACTGCCAACAGAAGGTACAACCATTACTACTACCACCAGCACGGCCAGCACTACCAGGGCCTCTCCACCTCCAACGGAAGAAATAACCATGACAACCAGTGCAAGAGTACCCACGGCAGCAGTCAGCAGTAGCAGCACCTCAAGGACCACCACAGGAGTCACCACAACATTCACTTCTGGTCCATCAGAAACATCCAGTCTGGCAACTGAGGCTCCAACTTCACACATTACTGCCTCCAGCCATCACCCTTCAGCAACAGTGACCGTATTTTCTACACACATCCCTGCCACATCTGTTTCTTCTACTGCACTAAGTACTGCCACAATTCCCAGAATTTTCTCTACCACCAGCATCCCAGGTATGTCTTTCTTTGCCATTGAAAGTGTTCCAAACATCTATCTCTGTAGAATGCCATTGGTTTCATTGTCTTCTGTAGGTTGTATCTCCAAATTATTCTGTGATCATCTCTATTTTTTGTAACACACAAACCACCAAGTTGCATAATCCTAGATGCTATTCAGCACAGAGCTAAAAGACTTTCACAATCTCCACTTTGCCATACATCAAATAGTTTAATGCAATAAAAATGTTGATTTTCCTGAATGTTTTAACATCACCCTTTAATATTTTAAGATCATGAGATGTAAATCCGGTGCTGCAAAGTTTTTCTGGGTTTTTGTTTTGTTTTTTTTTAACAGTAACAACATCTGGTACACCACAATCAAGTCATGTTACAAGAAGCGCTTCTCCAATCTTCAGTTCTATCTCCAGCACACCTGTCACAACAGAAGCAAGTACATTTGTATCATCAATCGGAACGACTCCATGTTTTTGTCATGTGTTTGGTAAACTTTTTTCTCCTGGTAAGTGTCTTCTTTAATGATTATAAATAATTTCAGAAATAATATAGCCTCTTAACACTCTTTTCAATTTAAGACAACTGCTCAGTATCATCTGAACACAGAACTTTGCATATATGCATACACTCCATGTTTTCACAGTATTTTCTTGAGGTCTTTCCCCTTAAGTATTTTCATTGGTCTTTTAATTTCTCCTTCAATTTTCCCCTACAGGGGAAGTGATATACAACAGAACAGATGGTGCTGGCTGTAATTTTTACGCACTTTGCAGCAAGGAATGTGAAATTGACCCATACCAGGGGCCATGTCCTTTTACAACACCTTTCACTTCAACACAAGCCACCTCATCCACAGAACATGGATTTTCTTCTGTCTCATCGACAACAGCAACATCCACCATAACTTCAGAAGCACGAAACTGTACTGATACCAACCCTCCGCGAAAGGTGGTTCCCCTCACTATTTTCTAAAACATCACCATTGCAAAACCAGCCCAATTTCTGTCCTCAAACCCCAACTGAAATCAACTTAGAATCATAGAATAGTTAGGGTTGGAAAGGACCTTAAGATCATCTAGTTCCAACCCCCTGCCATGGGCAGGGACACCTCACACTAAACCATGCCACCCAAGGCTATGTCCAACCCAGCCTTGAACACCACCAGCGATGGAGCATTTACAACTTCCCTGGGCAGCCCATTCCAGTGCCTCACCACCCTTAGAGTAAAGAATTTCTTCCTCATATCCAATCTAAACTTCCCCTGTTTAAGTTTAAACCCATTACCCCTTGTCCTCTCACTACAGTCCCTAATGAAAAGTCCCTCCCCAGCATTCCTACAGGCCCCCTTCACATATTCGTACGTATTTCAATAACTAAGATGGCCATGTTCCCAAAATGACCTGATAACATGCAATTGTTCCACCTGGCATTACCAGGTTTTTATATAATCTGGAGGTAGAAAAAGATCACTAATACCATAGCAGAGACTTTTTTTTTTTTTTTCAATAAAAGACATTTAAATGTCATAGAAATAAGCAGACCAGCTATGAAAGAGGTAAAAATCTCAATCTTTTTACGAATAAGAGAGTTCCATGGTTCTTCTCAGCCTGCCTTCTCTTAAGGCCTGAAATCATATGATAAGAAAACTCTAATATGAACTCCCTACCAATTTTGAGAGTATATCTCAAGTTGAAACAGAAGAACTAGGGTGAGAGAGCACTTAACAATAATAATGTACATATTTTTAGCGTGGAGAGCACTGGATAAGTGAATGCCAGAAGTGTGTCTGTGACCCCCTCACTGCTATCACACAATGCCAGCCGATTCTATGCCCAACAGCTCAGACACCAATTTGTGACCTCGGATTTGTTCCTGTGCCTGTACTACCACCAAAAGACTCATGTTGTCCTGAATATCATTGCAGTAAGTATTGAAAATACATATATAAATACCAAGCTACAGAATCTGGTAAATGACATTTGCACTTCTGTTAGTACCTAAGCAAGTTTTTCATGTATTACAGTAACAGCAAAACCTTCCTTAACTTGTTTTGGCTCAGTGAACATATATCAATTTTTGGCTAAACATGTATTAGAAGTTTATTTAAAAGCAAAATGCTATTTTCAGTGAAGTCTGCTGAGAATTGGAATCAGTGGGAAAACAGGATAATATTTTGAACCTTCAAGTGGTCTATGTAAGCTCAATCATGTCTGTATCTGTAATAATAAAGGTTATTAATTTTTTTAATGTTATTAACGTAATGTTGGAACACATTAATGTTAACCTAACTGTAGCTAAACTGAGATCCGTAAAACATATTAAGCCAGCAGAAAGTTTAACGGTTAACTACAAAAGCAAGTAACACATAGCAATAATACAAAGTGAAATGTAATCAGTACCTGAATTGTCAATGTATGAAAAATAATTACACTCACACTGTTGTTGAATGCTCATGAAAATTTAAAAATCCAACAGATACATGTTTATTTATATACAAAAATTTCTATATACTTACTCATATATTTATACAAAAGAATAAAAAAGAAGCCATAAATTGAACGCAAAACAGGAACATCAAAACAAAGGAACAGCCAGTTTGAAGTAGTTCTGTGAATACATGAATGGGCTGTGTCATGTTGCTAAATTGTTTATATTATCATAGTAAGGATAACCTTTTTTCCACCCAGAATGAACCTTCCACCCAAGCCATGTTCTGAGAGGTCATAAGGAATCGGCAACAAATGCACCTTTGAAGTTTACTGGACTTCTAGAGTTCAAAGAGGAAACAGCTAATTTAATTTGAAGTGAACCTGGTATTAAAAGGGCAAAAAGGAGATTTTATTCATGCATAGCTCAAGATTTAAGCTGTTCCTCCTCGACTCTTCTAGCTAATTTCAAAGATGAAACTTTACTTAAACATCCAGCTATACTAAATATGAGGTATAAGAATGTATGGTTGATTTCAGGTTTTCCATGATCTCTGAGTTACTAACAAACTTGGTGATGACTCCTCAGGGAGTGTCACGATTGGAGCTTACTGCAGAATTATTTTTTGTTTGTTTTTCAGAACCAATAGATGGCACCTGTGTGATTAACGGTACAATTTACACGGTGAGAACATTACAGTGGTATACTGCTGGAAGCTAAATGCACACCCTTTTTACCAAAATAAGCCTTCGAGAAATTTCCCAATACATGTTTTTTTCTCTCTAGCCCTTAATTGGAAGGTATTTTTTTTCTAATGTCAAAACCAAAATTACCACACAAGTGTTCTTTCAACATCAAGCATGAAACAGGAGTAACATTTTTAGTTATATACTTTCTTTTTAAACGATCTCCCACTTCTGGAATTTATGAATTTTCCAAATGAGCTGATTAATAGCCCAAACTCAACCACTCTTTGAAATAAGTTTAGAGAACCTGCAAAAATAAAGCTATGATTTTTGTTTTAATCAATACCTAAATCTTTTTCTAAAACTGGTACTTAGGTCATTTAGTCAAAATACAAGCACTAGCACTGGAGCCTTTTGAGGATACATTTCTGGAAGACAAAATCCATGCGTAGATTTCTATCTCTACTTAGGTATCTGCATAAGTATACCATTATTTTAATCTACATTTGTAAATTATAATTGTTTTATAACCACTGAACATGACTTACAGGGAAAAAAAAATCTTAAAAGGAGCAATGAAAATCTGGTAAAATAATGAGGCAGCGCAAATCAGTCTTATCTGCACCTTATTAATTTACTTTTCTCTTTTGTATTGCTTCATAGTTTTCTCCTAATGTGTACTTTCTCGCAAGACATAAAGCCAAACAACTTTACCTTTGAAGAGAATCAGTTGCACTTGCATTTCAGCAATGCTTTCAATTCTGCCTATACATTTTATAGAAATTCTTGTCATCTGAGGGGTTTTTTCTGTCTTCCAGGTTGGAATGTCGACAGTCACCAATTCATGCAAGAATTGTACCTGCACTTCTGAGAAAGATCCAGTGAATAATACAAATATTGTGCACTGTGAAACAGTTCAATGTGAAAAATCTTGCCCACTGGTGAGTTCAGATTCTCTGGGCTGCCCAGACAGCTCTCTATTACAGGAAGACTAGAATTCTGCATGACCAACTCAACATACTTTCTCTTTCATCTCCTTGTGAGTAGGGTTATCAATACATGACTGAGGATGGAAAGTGTTGCGGGAAGTGTAAGGAAGTAGCTTGCGTAATCAAACTAAATAACACCGTTCACGTGCTCTCAGTAAGTATTTCTTTAATTTTCAGATCTATTAGCCAATAGAGGTTAAAACAGTGAAGAGTCAATTAATTTCCCTTAATAGCAAAAATCTAGTTAATATTAAAATTACTCTGAAAACAATGCATGCGCTTCCTGAATTGAATACTTCATTGGAACAACACATTCTTGATACAGGTGGTTAACTGGGAAATAGGTTCTAACCTCTACTGTGAGTGTTCAGATCCAGGATTTAAACTTTCAAACTAGCCACATGTTTGTAAAATTTTGCTTTTGCCACTTGAAAGAAGTTCAGAAGCATCTGAGAATCTTTGAGGCATGAGAACTTAATTGGCTCAGGCATGTGTGAGGTAATCATCCTATATTTGATCACAATGAAAAAAAACTGTTTCCTTTTCTGATAAAATCTTAGGTTGATGAAGTCCTGTCAATCGATAACTGCACCCATTACAAATGTGAAAAAATCGAAGATCAATTTGTTGCAGTCCAAATTAAAAAAATATGCCCTGAGTACAACCCAGAAGAGTGTGATCCTGTAAGTTTCACTCAATTCTTCATCAACTGAATGCAGTTTAAAACTTGGGAGAGGGAGGGAGGAAACAGGACGACAACACAGACACGCAGACAGGCAAGGAAGAGTATAAAAAAGTTGCAGGAATGTCTTCAGAATTAAATTAATCTTGCTGTAGCATTAGTAATAAGAAAAAGTTATTACTTTTACATGAGGCTACCAGGATTCAAGACTTCTATGGCGGCACATTAAGTCATCCATCATTTTCATTCAGTGTTCATCACAGATGAGTCGTCTGCCCAGTATCAGTAAAGCCAACTCATATTCTTACTCCTAACTGTCATCTGTTCATTAATCCATATCCTTCTCCTTTCCCTTTGCAAAGGATGAAGCAGAGACTACTCCTGATGGGTGCTGCAAAATATGTAAACGTAAGTAATGGTGTGCCTGTGTTTTCTGCTTGAAGAGTACTGTATTCAACTTGTAACTGCCTTTGAGTAGACAGGATTTTTCACTCCTCCAGTTTTCTCTTACTCTATTTATCAAGACCCTGTGTTTCACTATTTATTCAACAGGAAAAAGCAAATTTGTTTTCTTGATAGTCAATACCACAATTCAAAATTCAATGCTCAACCCTCTGCATTATCTTCCAAAGACCCTATACAGCCAAGATCAAAGAATAACCTGAAAACTCCAGGCACTTTACACAGTATCCCCCATCACATACTGCACATTCTTAATAATTAGACATCATGTATTTTGAAATTGTTTTAGCACTCAGTTCTGAACTAGAGATCTGAATTTTATGTTTTTCTCCCTCGTTTTATGAAGCTACAAACTGCAAAGTTTATAGCAAAAAGACTGTGATCCGCCTTGGCGACTGTGAATCTTCAGTACCTGTTGAGCTGACATATTGCGAAGGAACTTGCCCTGGCTCCTCAGTGTAAGTTCCAGAATCTTGACATCTCTCTGACTTCATTCATACTTCATTTATACTGGTCTCTCACGTTAATCAATTGCCCGAGGTTACTGAGGAACCTGGTGGAAGTGCTCCCCAAGCCACTTTCAATCATTTATCAACATTCTAGGCTAACTGGGAAGATCCCAGTTGACTGGGAGTTTGTAAATGTGACACCCATCCACAATAAGGCCCAGAAAGAGGATCAGGGAACTACAGGCCTGTCAGTCTGATCTCCCCTGCCAAGGAAGGTGATAGAGCAGATCATCTTGAGTGCCATCATATGGCACATGCAGGACAACCAGCTGACCAGGCCCAGTCAGCAGGGGCAGGACCTGCTTGACAAACCTGGCCTCCTCCTAAGACAAGGTGACTTGGGTGACCTGCTTAGTGGATGAAGGAAAGGCTGTGGATGTTATTTACCTGGACTTTGGTAAAGCCTTTGACCGTTTCTCATGGTATTCCCCTGGAGAAACTGGCTGCTCACGGCATGGACGGGTGTACTCTTTGCTGGGTAAAAAACTGGCTGAATGGAGTTAAATGCAGTTGGCAGCTGATCACAAGTGGGATGCCCCAGGGCTCAGAGTTAGGCCAGTTCCATTTCATATCTTTATCAGTGACCTGGATGAGAGGATCAAGTGCACCCTCCTTAACTTTGCAGACAACACCAAGTTGGGTGGGAGTGTTGATCTGCTGGAAGGTAGAAAGGCTCTACAGAGGGGTCTGGACAGGCTGGATCAATGAGCTGAGGCCAGGGGTATGACGTTCAACAAAACCACTGGGTCTTGCATTTGGGCTACAACAACCCCACGCAATGCTACAGGTTTGGGTAAGAGTGGCTGGAAAGCTACTTGGTGGAAAAAGACCTCAGGGCGTTGGCCAATAGCTGTCTGAACATGAGCCAGCAGCATGCCCAGGTGGCCAAAAAGGCCAACAGCATCTGGCCTGTATCAGAAATAGTGTGGATAGTAGGACTAGGGAAGTGTAAGCTCCTTTGTACTTGGCCCTGGTGCGGCTACACCTTGAATGCTGAGTTCAGTTTTGGGCCCCTCACTATAAAAAAAACATTGAGCTGCGGGAGCATGCCCAAAGAAGAGCAATGAAGCTGGTGAAGGGTCTGGAGAACAAGTCTTAGGAGGGAACCAAGGTTTTTTAAGGCTGGAGATAAGGAGACAGAGGGGAGACCTTATCGCTCCCCACAACTACCTGAACGGAGGTTGTGATGAGGTGGGTACCTGTCTCTTTTCCCAGCTAAGAAGCAACAGTACAAGTGGAAATGGCCTCAAGTTGTGCCAGGGCAGGTTTAGATTGGATATTACAAAAAAATTTCTTCACCAAGAGGGTTGTCAAGCACTGGAACAGGCAGCCCAGGGAAGTGGTGGAGTCACCATCCCTGGAGGTATTTGAAAGACATGTAGAAGTGGTGTATAGGGACATGGTTTAGCGGTGGGCTTGGAAGTGTCAGGACTCATGATCTTAAGGGTCTTTGCCAACCTCCATGATTCTATGATCACAGAATAGCAACAAAGTTAATGTGTTTGTATGATGCTACTGAGTAGAATCAGAGTCAATGGATCCCAGAACAGTTTCACTACTGAAGAGACAGGTAATTAAAATCACATTCATAAGTGTGTGTGGGAAGGAGGAAGAGAGGATGTAAAAAAAAGAAACCAAACCCAAACCCACTCCCAAGCCCCCCAAGAAACACCAAAACAAAGATCACTCCGGGGTTTCAGAGTGAGTTTTGAATGAAAAGATGTATTTTCTTTCCTGGCGAAACACAGGTATTCTTTTGAAGCAAACCAGATGGAACACGAGTGTAGCTGCTGCCAGGAGTTCAGCAGCCAAACAAAAGAGGTGACCCTGACTTGCCTAGATGGAACAAACATGAATTATACCTATGTTTACGTGGATCAATGCCAGTGTATGAACGCGTGCACCTCAGACACCTCTGCAGCATCTGATTCCCAACAGAAAACCAGCAGACGAAGGAGATGATCACTAGAAAAAGAAAGTCTAGAGAAGCTGGAATCTTGTTTTCTCCACAATAACTTGTGCTCCTTCTTTAACAGATCTCGTGTCAGTTTCTGTTCTCACCTTTTCTCATTTCTTACTTGTAAAAGAATATAAATAAAAGTCAAATAATTAAATCTTAGTGGGGTTATTTTAAGTGATATAATATTCAGGAGTAAAAACAAGACTAAAATATCTTGTGTCAATTATAGAAATATGGCAATGTTCCATTCAATCACTGACATTTCTGAAAAGGTTTTAAGGGGTCTCAAAAAATCCCAACCCCCTCCCCAAAAACAGAAAACATTGTTACTATATTGCACTTTACACTCTTCTGCCTAGAGAGCATTACTGCTTATCATTTTTAAGGATATAGTAGCCCAGACATCCCAGAAACAGGTACACAACTTTTTTATTTGATACATAAAACTTTCAGCATTTTCAATTTTGGTGATTGTTCAATACCCAGTTTCATTACCTAAATGATGGAGAGTCCAACGCATCAGGGAGTTTTCCAACTCAGACTGGGTATGTTCTTTGGCAGCTTTTGGGAATGAAGACACACTCAATACCCTTTTCCTTGATGAGGTTAAATTCTGTTACAATACAAACCCTGATATAGTCCCTGACGGCTTGGCTGAAAAATAAAGGAGGAACTGTTTGATCAAGTAATTGCATGTTTCATATGTGCTTATTTAGAAGGGAAATTCGATCCCTGAATTAAATCAGTGAAGCCTTATCTGTTGGCCTTCACAGGCATGACCTGATACGAGGATCAAACAGTGGGGAAAAGTAGAAAGGTTTGTAAGCTTCACATTTTACTGCTGAACTCCATTAATCTCTTGACTACCCAGGGTTTGCCTGTCCCACAGCAGGCATGCAGGCTCCAGGCAGGGTAACTAGCCGTGACAGTGGAGCAGACAGCAGTACCGCTTCCTGAACCTTCTCTTCTCTGACACAGTAACAAGCCACCTTTCACCCAGAACCTGGGCTGTTTCACAATGTCACCACTGCATCCTCAGACCCTAAACACCAGGTATGTCTCCTCATAGCAATACAAACAGTCTTGAACCGAGGGACCAGTTGATCAAGTAGTTTGACAGCTTTAGCATAGCTTCCCAGGTTTCTAACTTCCAGAGGGCTTAGCACTTTAGGTACAGCACCACAAGAACAGGGTGCTCGATGGGATCTAGAGCTGTATTGCACTAAAAACCAGGATCTGGAACTGTACCACAGTTTAAAAACAGCCCTGCTGGCTGTAGGTGGGCTTCCTGAGAGCCATTTGCATATGCCAGCCACATTAGGCCTGGTGCTATAAATCAGAGCTAGCAATATTGATCCAAGCAAGATAAATCGATGCCTGCAGAACTGAGAAGTCAGGGTTCAGACCCAGTGACACTTACATGACATATACCAAATGTAAACACTTCTAAAGTAGGCTTTGAGTTCAGACTGAAACCAAGGAAATCTGCATGCTTCCCCCCTTACTCCCTTGTTCCTGTATTGTATTTAGCACCGTGTTCACCAGCTACAAACCTTTCCCATTCTCCTCTGCAGGTTTTCCTCTACGTTTCAAGCACTGTGCTACCATGCCAGCAGCACACTCCAGTTCAAGGCCTAAGCTGTCCTCTAACGGTCATTTTTCACTTTTCTAAACCACGAATGATTCCCTCAATTGCACTGGGAACAAGAAGCCCTGCAGACCATGTTCGTCCATCAGAGATCAATCATATTAGCATATGAATTTCATCTTTTTTTTTTTAATTCGAAATTTCCATATTATGGAAGACGTCAAGGCTATTTCTCAAAGCTGAACACCACATCATTTCCAGGTAGCTGTGATCAGCTACGTAGGACTTCAACTTGAAGACGCCATTGCAATCCTCAGTGATCATGCGGTGTTCAAGGCCGGGTTGGACATAGCCTTGGGTGACATGGTTTAGTGGGAGGTGTCCCTGCCCATGGCAGGGGGGTTGGAACTCGATGATCTTAAGGTCCTTTCCAACCCTAACTATTCTATGATTCTATGTACAGGGTTCATAAAACAAAACAAAACAGAAAAACAACCTCCCCCCCCCAAAAAAAAAAAACCCAAACAAAAAAAAAAATCACCATCTCCCCAACCTGAAAACAAAAATAACCCCAACAGAATTCACTATTTAGAAGACAGAATCTTGATAAGAGGGGGTTTGGGGGCTTGACTTGTTTTGTTGTTTGATGTCAAGTCCCACCTACCCCCCCACTTTGAAAACCAGCCCATAGCAGAATGCTAGAAACCACTGAATTGCCTCTGCTCTCCTTAAAATAGTTTTCCTTTTTTAAGGGAAATCTATTATTGTCCCTTTTTTCTCTCAAGCCTACACAGAACAAAACTCAGAGATTTTGCACTCTTAAGTAAACGAGATTCAGGAGGAGACAAACATGTAGATATCTCTTTGAAGAAAATGCTATGCTACAAATACAACCCCAACAAACCTCTGGAGATTACTTTAAAGCAGAGAAATCAGCTAAATAGAGAAGAAAAAGAACAACAACAACAAAAAAACCAACCCCAAAACCAAAACAACATACCATTGCTTGATATGCAAGAAGTTATCATTTATGTTAAAAAATATCTATTATGTACTGCATCAAGCTTCTTAAAGCATGAAATGATAAAATGTACATACACCTTGAATTTTATGGCTAAATTCCAAATATGCTAACTGTACATTCACAGCAGCAAAACAGTTCATTAGAGAACTACAGACTAATAAATTATATTTAAAATAAGAAATAGTATATAATACAAAATCAATCCAGAGCTTTCCTGTCATTTCCATGGGGTATCAAACCAATCAGGAAGTGCTGACGTTCCACCTATGAGATTTACCATAATCAAATATACTGATGCTTCACTAAAAATTACTGTAGAAAAGCATTTACCTACATCAAGAAATAGAGCACCATTTTTCTATTGCACCAACTAATTCCAGGGACTACTGCATCAGGGAAAGTTATGTGGTAACACGCATATACATGGCATAGCTATCCAGCAAGTGTATTTCATGGATGTGTCAATACTTTTAAACAAATTTGTCAGCCATCCTGACAATCTTAAGCAGCTCAGTGAATAACGTGTCCCGCTATGAACAGAATCATTTACAAGTTTTATTGTCTGATGATCTAAACTGGGCAAATATGAAAGATATGCTGTTTTTCTGTAAAAGTGAGTGCATTTGTGGAACTGTAATACTTAACCACACAAAAGATGTTTGGTAAGTTTCAGATCAATACCTATAATATACACCCAGAGTTCATCAGCTGGAAGACAGAATTTAGTGTCACTGAACATACTAAACTGGGTAAGATATCTGGACCATGTTCATATGCAGGGCCTTTTATCTCCAAATCCAAATTCATGACATATGATTGCTCTAGATTTTCCATAGCACAAAATGACAACAAAATTCAATCAAGTAGAGGCCTGGAAAGCAGCCAAATAGACTAAGAGCAATCAGAAATATTTCAAATTTACTTCTTTACATCACTTCGCAAAGATTTCAAAGTTTAGCGTGCTGACAATCACCAAGAATCTATTGCAGCAAGGAGTCTCTCAACCTTGAAGGGTAAGCTTAAGAGGCATCCATGCTCATGGAGAGATCCTGGCCTGTGTGCAGGAGAGCTCAATAGGCCCTGGAATGTCCACTATTTACAAAATCAGACTTACATTTGCACACCAGCAATACATCTGGGTGGCTTCCAGCCAGCCACTGGCTGCCAAGTTGCCATCCATCCCCCAAAGCAAGCTGGATGCAGCCATCACAACTCCAGTGGTGGTCATGACATAGGGGGTGAGTCAGACACACACCACCACGTTTTCAGGTAGACAAAACCAGCACTTTAAAACATTTAGGATGAAGAGGGGAAGAGTTCTCAATTGTCCTGCTACAGGTCATATGCTGATTTTAATTTGAGCTGGAGAAAAGAAAAACTCTTCCCATCACAACTTCTTACCAGTACTATAAGAAAACCCAAGCAGGTACCTCGGAGGTTATTTTCTGTGCAATGATCTCAGCACCAGTTCTGCCAGCAGCAGCACACAGATCAGATCAATTGATAGCCTGTTCCTGTTAGTAAGACTTGAATCAAATTGAAACACTAAAACGAATATTATAGCTTATAGTCAATTAACAGTCAAGTAAAAGCACAGTTCACAAATAAAAGACATCTGAAAATATAACAGTAACCGCACACTCCAGTGCTCACCATGTAACCTGTAATGAAACATAGCCTGATCTAAACCATTGAAGTCAGTGAAAAAATTTGTGCTGATACCATGTTTTGAATCAAACCTCGCATTTATGGGAAAAAAGCAGACAGCGCTGTTTAAAATATGTAATGTAAGTACCCCATTCACAAAACTACAGCCTTAGTCTTACAACTACAATGATGAGGCTTGCTAGACACCTGCCACAAGAAACGGGTATTTTAAACACTTCTCCTTTTGCTGGTAACATTTTAAAAAGCCCACTTTACACTCCTTCATAGCACAGGCTGGCCTGAACTCAAATCAAGCTTTGGCCACCTGAATTTTCTCCCTACAGGGGCAAATGGCATCTTCGTAGTCCTCTATTGCCTGTCCTTGCTTCCAGTGTCCATGCACTTTCCTTTTCCACCTAAGTTCTAGAAGATCCCTGCTCGGTCAAGCTGGCCTTCTGCCCTGCTTGCATGACTTTTGACATGTTGGAATTGCCTGCTCCTGCACTCTTGAGAGTGCGGTGACCAACATGCATGGACTCCCAATACCTTCAAAAGCCAGATTCCCAGGGAACATTACTAAGTCTCTCCTCCAGCAGCCTGAAGTCTGCTCTCCCCATACCTAGGGTCCAAGTTCTGTTGGCAGCTTTTCCTCCTACTGCCAATGATTCGAAACTCTAAACTACTTTGTGGTCACTGTGAACAAAGCAGCCACCAATTACCACTCTGCTCACAAGATTCCTCTCTCTGTTTACAAATGACGAATCTAGGAGGGCACTTTTCCTAGTTGGCTGCCCCAGTACCTGCTTCAGGTATTTCTTGGACCTGTTTGTGTCCACTGTATGATATTCCCAGCTGATGTTTGGGAAATTAAAATCACCCATAAGGAAAAAGGTAGTTTAGATATACCCCTTAATTCCTTGTAGAACAATTCATTGCTGTCATCTTGGCTGGCGGGTCAATAGTAGACTCTCCTTCATCTTTACCTGAGGTACTCAACTACACTGACAACAAGCACCATATAATCCAACTCCTCCCTTACATACAGCACCATCCCACTGCCTCACCTGCCCTGCCTATCCATCCTGCCTAACCATCCATCATGGCACACCTGTCACAGGAAAACACCCCACCAGATTTCACTTAAGCCAGCGATGTCATAACTCTGTGATGGGGTCAAAGCTTCTAGCTTGTTCCTCATGCTGAGTGCATTAGTATATAGACATTTCAAATGTGCTTCAGTGTACTCAGCGTATCATGGAGCAGACTGAAGACCCTCACTAGCCACTGCCAGGCTTACCTCTCACGAGCCTGGCTTTATCCCTTCCTCTGTCCAGTTCCAGTTTCAAGCTCTTTGAATGAACTCTGCCAGCTCCAGCACAAAGACCCTTCTCCCACTTCAAGACAGGTGCACCCCTGCCACCAGCAGGCCTGGTATCATTTAGACCAATTTGTGATAAAAAAACCCCAAAATTCTGCAAGTGACACCAGCCACAGAACAAGTTATTGATCATCTTGATCATCTCCTTTCTACTCTCATTATTCCCTGCAACTGGAAGGACAGAGAACACTACTCGTTCTCCTGTTCCTTTAACCAGTTGTCCCAACACCCTCAAGTCTTTTGAATGTCCCTGGACTTCTTACTGCAACTTTGTTGCTTCACACGACAAAGCAATAATGGGTAATAATCCAAGCGCAGTACCAAGGTAGGAGGTTTCCTTGCCACATCTTCAGCCTGGGTCCAGGGAGGCAGATGACAAGAAGCAGGTCACGGCAACATACTAGGCCTTCTGCTCCTCTCAGAAGAGTGCCTCCTGTGACAGTGACCCATCTTTTTTTTCCTTTATAGAAGTGGTTTTGACCACTTTGACCACAACATTAAGTGGCTGACTTAACCTTGGCAACACCTCAAATTTAGATGAACAGTTGTCCTCATCGTTGTTCAGTTCCTCTTGCAGAGCCTAGTACCTATAAGGGCACCTGGGAAGACGGGGTAATCATGGAGGAGATTTACCTAGTGCACTGGGCAGGAACTAGCCACCATTCCCCCTACTATGTGCACTTCTATAATTACTTAGTGATTCACTTTTAGAATAGGATTAAACATTTCAAATCAACCTGAATGCTCCACATCATAGAAATTATTACAGAATATGCGGGGGGGGCTGGAACTAGATGATCTTAAGGTCCTTTCCAACCCTAACTATTCTAAGATTACTATTACAGAAATTATGCATTTAAGATGTACTTTTCCCACTCACTGTAGTTATTTTATAATTGGAGATTATTTTAAAACAAAATGAATCATCTGTTGTTCTCTTCCAATGACAAAGGCATGAAAATTATAAAGGTCATCCACTCGTCTGCTTCACGTTCCAGATAAGAGCACTTAATTTTTTAACATGTTCCAAGTGAAGTCTTCGAATACTCCAAACAGCACTACTTTCTTAGTTCTCCCACACATGGAAATACAGACATAGCCAAGATCAATTTGAATTTACTTGCTTTCCACAAATTCACTTCTCCCAACTACATGCAAATTTTACTTCAAAAGTTATGTTATACCATGAGTATAATCCTCTTTTTCTTACAAAGTTAACTATGTTTTTTGGCAAGATAGTAATAGAAAATCCTTCTAAAATATACTGCAGTATGAAAATACATCAACTTGGATTACTAAACAAGCTTCCCGAAGATCTAGGAGAGCAAGTTAGTCTTAAATAGGCTACAACTTAAAACCACAGCAGAGAAGACTCTTAAATGTGGGGTTTCGTTTTTCCTACTTACTCCAAGAAAACAAATATTTGTATTTGTTCCTAGAGGCCCTGCTCTCATTGATGTACTTAAATGTTTTAATAATTTTCAAATACAGTTTTGGTTTTGTTTTTTCTTTTTTTACATCCCCACACAACAGTTTGATTAGCATAGAAATGAAAAGGCTAATAAATATTAAAATGCTGAATAGATGCTTTAGTGGCCACACGAACACCAATAATTAAGTAAATTAATTCTTGTTTTTCTTATCTCTCACAGTACACTGAAGAAATGTGAAAGCAAACAGTAAGCTTTAGAACACAAATTGGGATAGAAAGTGACTCAAGGGCTAGGAGAAAGCATTTGAATAAAATTTTGTTGTATAGTAAGTACTAAATACATAAGTAAATCAAAGGAAATTCAGTTGTGAAAGATTCCTCTCAACTACTATTTGTTAAATTCAAAAATAAATAAATAAATACACTCCTAATAAAAAAACTGGGCAGTAAATCCCAAAATGTTAGCTTGACAACACACTAATACTACAGACTAGCAACCATCACCAGTCACAGCAATACTGTTAAATGAGAAAAAAGACCTCAGATAGCTTTGCAGTCAATCACAGAACTATAAAGAGATGCTATATAAACCAAATCTTCAAGATTATAGATTAGCAGATAAAGCCAGTTCTTATTGTAGCTGAAACAGCACATAACAAGGCTCATTTCGTAACTCCTCACTTGGACACCACTCATTTAGAGAGTTCTCAATCCCTTCATGCTGCAGAACATTTCGTCCATACCCACACACTGTTTTCCCACCTCCCTTACCCTCCAGCACTGTCCTTTCAACAATGCAACCTCACTACTGCCTCTTTGTCCTCTAGACCTGCAATACTGTAACAGCTTCTTGAGAAAGTAGCACCTAGAAGAGTTAGAAATAACCATCTACCTAAAGATGAATGCTTCAAATACTTTTGAGCATTTACTGTACTAGTACACCAGATAATCACATCAAGAAGCAGTACAACTTATTAACTAATGGGCAAAACAAAGTCAGTAACTGATACCTGAATTCTGGATCAGTCTACAGACAAAGACTCATTGTGGTGCTCTCCAACAGACACAATACATTTTCATTTAGATGATACATTTATTAACTTAGAATGAAAAACTTTATGTACTTTAGAGTGCAAGAAACATTTGGACACTGGACCTCGATACAGAGAAACAATGTCTTCAGAATTATTACAGCAAAAAACATCCTCTGTACGGTATTACATATCAACCAAACAAGCAATAATATTTGTTAGGGAAAAAACATTCAGTACCATCAGCAGATGCAAAGAGCAGTAGAGAAGAAAGTAGCAAGGATCTAGCTAGACAAAAAACGTTCCTACCTTTAGTAAGATTAGGCTCCTGGCAGGACTCAAGCTAGTATAAAGAGCGCTAACTTTTATCAGATGCCTGTCTTATACAGCTGGCTTTATCTCCAAGCTGCTTGAAGTTGAGCAGAAGAGCAGCATCAAACACATTATTATCCAATTAGCATTTTGCCAAAAGCTACAATCATAATGAATGACATTTATTTTAAATCAAGACACAGACTTTTAATTCCACAGACCTAGACTTTTTGTTTTACAGCCCCCAGAATAACTAAACACTCCCTGCCTTTTTTCATCTTTCTCCAACACAAACCTGGAAATGAGCAGTTTGACTGAGAGGGTATGTATGGTGAAAAGCTGAGTAGGCTTACAATCAGCATTTTGTTCTTTTTAACAAGATAAAGTAGCACACCTTGACATAAGAGTTTCAGCATTAATGTTTAACTAAATCAAGACCAAAAAATCCCCAGAGCAGTATTTAAATACAGTGTAGCATGTTGAAACCCATCTACCAGCCATACTACTCCTACATATCCCGTCTTCGACTCATACCCTGTTTTGCATAACATTTGCCTAGAACAAAACAAAGACCAGTAGCTGCCCACAGAGGCCCAGAGCCTAGTCTATGAATAAATCTGGCTAGCCTAGCATTCACACTTACCCCTTCTGGTGGTTAGGACTGAAAAGGTGTTTATTCTGTGCTTGAAATTGAGCTGTAATAGGATGCAGTACAATTTACCAGCCATTAAGTTGAACCATGACCACTTGCTTTTATAAAAAGCTGTATTATGGATCCCAACGTTTTAATATAAAAATTTATATATATACATTTTCCCTGAATTGTTTTGTCTCTAGCAATTCATGCTATCTGTGTAAAAGTTAGAGCAAGGGACTCTTCCTGGATATGCTTAAGCATTTAATCCTTACCATGATTTACCCATTTGGGTGACAATGTCACAAATCATTGTGCTATAAAGACCAAATGCCTCTATACCTACTCAATCACAAAATTTACCATGATTGTAGGGAAGGGGCAAGACTAGCTTCTTGAGTAACACTCATTTTATTTTAGAAAATAAAAACGTGGTGACTCTACAACTAAAGCACAGAAACTATAGCCTTGAATCTCATTACTGAAAAGCCAATTGGAGGATGTATAAAGACACGCTTTCAACAGTAAATTTAAGATGGTAAGGGATTCATAACAAAACTTAAAATTATAACATTACAAAGATAGCTTTAAAAGGTCAGAAACTGGGATGATTTTTGGTGCTGCATTTTTAAAGTTTCAGTATCAATTTTAATAAGTAAAAAAATAAATATTCATGATCTACTACCAGTACTACCTAAAGGCTTCTTGTATGGAGGGAGAAAATCAGCTTTTCAGAAGATAATATCTTAAGCATGGGACATGAAACAAAACATGGTGAAGAGAATATGGGTCTCTTTTCCTTATTCCAAACCTGGCTTTAATGTTCTCATGAATCACTCAAGAGCCTAGATTTTAAGTGTACATTCATTTCAACTCTTGAAAATATAAAGGACTATGGCTATTATAGAAAGTATTTGAAATCAAACATCAAAAAGATAAAACAGCAACATTGCACATCACTGGAAAAATAAACTGGTGCATACTATTTAAAGTGCATTACTTTACCATCTACAAAAACATACTGCAGAAATCTATCCAACAGGTGTAACTGGTGCATACTGTAAGATTCTGCAGCTCCAAAATGAACTGTTATCTGAAAAAATAATACTAACAATAAATACAAGCAACCTCCAGTCTCCTCTGAGGATGAGACTATAACTCAGATATGTCAAATTTTCTCTCACAAAGAATTAATTTCCATCTGCATCAAATAATGATAAACTGGCTACAGCAACTGTAGTCTTAAGTCACTGAGCAACTCATAATGCCATTCAAAGATTCTGAAGGTACTTTTCATGCTTCTTATTTCAGGTTACAGGAAAAAATACAGTAAGATTTCCACCAATATAAAATAATAATTTTGCTAAAATACAGGTGTAATAGGCCTTATTTAATGTGTATTGCTTTTTTAATGCAAAACAACACTTTCAGTAATTGTTTACAGCTTCAGTAATTATCTAGGTATAAAAATCTTTTCTTCTGCACTTATCCTTTGAAATAGCCATAGGAATGTTATTAGCAGTTAAGAGTGCAATTAACTGTGGGAGTACATTAGGGCTCAATCCTGTTCTCTGCTACAGCAATACCTACTGTACAAGTTAAAAGTTACCTGTAAAGATTTTACAGATACAAAACAATACTACATGGGACGATAAAGCCCAAAATGCACACCATATTGCTTTGGTGCCCGATGACTAGATTGAACAGAAAATGCTTATTACAAATACCAACAGTGCAACCTAAGAAATTTAGCTTATTAAAAATGTTAAATCAGAAAATTAAATATATCATGGCAACAATTACACATCATAGGACAAGGAAAGGGTCTTTCTTTTAAATTCTGGAAGAAATAGGCTGCTTGATGAAACCTAAATACTTCAATAAATCAGTTATATTTGAAGAGTAAGCCCTCCGTAGATTTTTTTTTCCTTTTCAATCTAACAAGCAGTAGTAAATCCTGTACTGCACAGAGTTACTTTGTGAGAACAAATTTATGAAAAGGGGCAAAGAAAAGAAAAGAAGGCAGCATTACTCCCCACCCCATCAGAGTACAGCCACATAGGGCACAGCTGACAGTAAAGAGCTTCAATGCTATACTGTAGGGCATAAGCTAAACTGAGTACGTACAGATTGAGAAAGAAGTGAAAAAGATCCAAATGTCCAAGGAGAAAAGGAGTATAACCTTTCACACAGGATGCACTAACAGAAAGCTGTTGGGAAATTATTCCTCTAGCTAAATCCCTGGCTTGGCAAGTAAAAATAAGTGGCATCAAGGATGGGGACTATGCACGAAGTGGGGATCTAAGACTCTTCAGCCATCTGAAGCAACGAGTTGATAGCTGCATCCTTGTTCCCCCTCTGAGCTTCAAGAACTGAGCGGATTACTTCCCTGTCCATGTTGGGAAACATGTCCTGAATAGATTTCAGGTCCTCTTCATTACACAGGTGCTGAGGATTGACGGCAGGGGGTGGTATTGCCAATGGTACCATTCCTGGATTACAGACTGCAGGCATCCCTGCAGGGGAAAAAAAAAAAAAAAAAAAAAAAGGAAAAAAAAAAGGGGAAAAAAAGAAACCAAAGCATATATGAGTGAGGGGAAGGGGGGAAAGAAAAAAAAAAAATCAACACCAAACCCAAACCAAACCCAATTCAATGGATATGAAGAAGAAAGCAGCTCATGACTCACCCCAACCCAGCAACTTCAGCATTTTTATTTTTCTGACAGATACTATGTACTCCAGAAAAAAAAAAAAAAAAAAAAAAAAAAAAAAATCACTGAGATTACACCTAGACTGTTGCAACCAGAACATATTTTCTGGAACAAATTCCCTGCACAACTTACATTTCAGAAGTGGTAAACCACACTATCGTAATGTGTACAGCTCAAACTCAGGTAAAACTTGCCATCAACCAGGTTTACATATGAACCACTACCCAAACACAAAACACATCACAGAAAGGTGTGGTAGTTTTTTTACCCATTCTCATCACTTTTTACTTCCTAGCGAATTTATCTTGCCATTAGAAACATGGGTTTACATCAGCAGTATACATAACATACTCAGAAATTCAATGAATGCAATCTCCAATGCATTCAAAAAAACCCACCAAAGTACTTGTGTCCACTAAGAGACAGGATCACACTCATAAGCAGATTAAAACAATTTTTTTCCCTGGTTAAAGTTCCATACAGTTCAGCTGCAAAGTCACAAAGTCACAGACAAAATTTATCTGACATTTTCCACGAACTATTTGTATGTCTGTGTAAAATTAAAGTGCTTTAGAAAGAGAGTTTTCAAATTCCTGCTAAAAGGAAATACTAGGCAAAAGTTCATTTTCATTACTTAACTTTCATCATTAATTAAGCACAGATCCGTTGCTGAAAAAACCCTAGCATTTATTTTTATAAAACTGAAACCAGGTATAGTATATACATCTAAAGTCTTTTGTTATCAATTCCGAAAATGCTGTATTCCACTTTCCTCGAGTGGACCCTGATTATTTTAGTCCCACACCTTTGTGTGTTACTTTTCCACTTCTGCTGTATTGTTAATAAGGTAGGGCAAGGAGAATTACCTGCATTTAGATGCAAACATGGCACCACTTCATACAGCAAAAGGATAAAGTTTTTGTATTTGTTCTCTATTTGCTTTCAAGCACTTTATCCACTGTTTCATACATTACTCCTCTGGTCTTTTCATGGAATAGTCTGCCATAATTCAAAGATTTTAATGCATGATAATGACCAACCAAGAAACGATGAGTTAAGGTTTTTATTTACACGTAACATTTTACTACCAGCCTCAATAAGCTATTTCCAATTTACTATAACGAGATGCTCCTGCAACCAGCTGCCATCAGAAAGACTTAGAAAATCACTGAGGTTTTGGTTTGATGAATTGTCTATTAGTCTTCTTCCCTTGATTAGTTTTTTAAAAATATGATGAACCCCACCAAAGGCCTCCCTCCACTAGGGGATGACCTGTCACTTATTTTTGTCTGTTCATCAGCTCTTCAAATAGCTATTAAACCACAAAAGGACCTTTATTGCATCAGAATATCATATGACAGGAAGAGTCCTCAGCAGATAACACTGATAACATTTTCAAAAATGCAGCTGACAAGGCGATACACAAAGACCACATAGTTCTTACCAACATACTCATTCACCTATAATTCCTAAGGTATAAGCTTTCCCTACATAACCATGTCACCTCCTCTTAAAGTTTACCTAGTTAGTTTTTGTTTTAAATCAAATCTCCATAGGTTTTAATTAGTTTATACAACAGGAAAAATGGTTACTTTGGAATGGTATAAAACAAGAAATAAAATGGAAAGAAATCAGTCTGCTATCCCCAGTTCGCCGAAAGCAAGACTACTTAAGCAACAAGCTACATATTGTATTTGGTAAAAAAACCTAAATACAATACTGGGAATAAATGTTATCTCACCTGCAATTTCTTACTGCTCATTTTAACAATCAGTGTCAAACTCTAAAAACTGAGGCTTTTTCTTCACAAAAAAACAACCAACCAACACCCTACCCCACCTCATCTCAAAATAAAAAGCAGCCCTCATATTCTGTCCTAAGAAGGACAAACCCAAACACTTTTTTCTTCTCCCATTATGGTCTCACATTTGAACTCTTTGGGGTTTCTTTTGTACTCCCTTACATACTTCTATCTTTATAGTCAATTACCTAAACAATACCAGGTTCCCTGCTTCTTTAAAACAAAATAGTTCTCAACTTCTTACACAAGAGTGCATTTTTAAAAAAAAAAAAAAAAAAGAAAAAAAAAATTGTCATACATTTAGTTAGAGCAACTAACAACTTTTTTAATATAGCTTTTAATTAACCTGTTCAACTTCCTGTGACCTTCGTTACTTCTCCTTAAGTTAAACAGAAGGTTAAATATTTGTGTCATCACTACGATACCTCTTCAAAATAAGATACTTTTTGAACCAGGTTTCACATATTACCCAGGAGTACATCAAAAGCTCCTTCTCTTCTACTGAATTCTGAGTAACTGCTCAAAAAGCATAACACCATAAAGCAGATCTACAACTGACAATTTTCAAGTGTGCCTTTTTACAGTCTGATCTCTCTTAGCATAATGACTAAAGTACTTACACGTGATCAAAACTATTGCAACTATACAATACTACTTCTATTTAGACTTAACATCTCCTTCCCAAGAAAAAGCAAAGAGCAATTTCAATACTTACGTTGTCTCTTCGAGATTTTTTTTTTAACCTGTAATTATTTCATCACTCTAACTTGTACAAATATTTTAGCATCTCCGCGATTATCTTTTCCATCAGCTTTAAAAATGCTATATTAAAATTCACATTCAAGGTTGGATCTGCTAAACCCATCATAACTTACATCAACTCTGGCTGACAAGGTACGATAACTGAATATAGCTCGACTGTATGCACTGCAACCGTGGTTTCACTTAATGTTCTCTTTGCTATTTCTTTCCTTAACTTGCACTTCTGCCGTATCTTAAGGAACGCATTACTGAATAGCAAGCACTCCATACTAATCAATGTTTTCTAATTTTGATTTTTAAATTATGCTTGTAATCATCTTAACTTTTATTAGAAGCAGAAAAGGAACCTAGATGCTTTAAGTCTAATATACATGCTGCATCTATTCAAAAACGTTCATGCTAGCAGCTAAAGAAATGTCTCACTATAAATTCACTACCTACACAATAGAACTATGCCTTTGCCCAGCCATCTGCATTCACAGCACTACCAACCAACCAACCAACCGCATCACACCACTACCAACCAACTACCACGCGATTATCTATCACTTCTTCTGCAACAATGTATAAACTTCAGCTCTAGAGATTCTTATGCCACTTGAACTACAGTCACTGGAATTCTGCCTGGCACGATATGTTTGAACACATGGCAAATCAGACCATATGTGTGCACCCTGGGGGCAAACCACTGTACAGCCCTCGCCAACACTGCAAATACACTCTACTCAATAATCATATCCAGCAGCTTTTCAGTCTACCTCAACTCATTCCTCATACTTCCTACGATCTAAGTATTTACCACAGGTGAAAAAAATATGTATGGCCTAAAAAAATGAAGTTGCAAAGCACCTGGAAGAACAGAGCAACTGAAGTTATGTTTCACTTTTAACACAAGCTTCCTAATATTCTTTAGTAAGTCATCAGCACCCTAAGATTAATTAACTACCAGCCTGAATAGGAATTGTCCATACAGGAGGTCAGTGTAACATACTAATCCAAATAAAACACGAGGCTCACTTCTTGAGGACTACAGCATCATACAGCTTACCAATAATTTGTCTTGTTAGTGTCAAGTAAAAAAAAAAAAAAAAACAAAAAAAACAAAAAAAACAAAAACAAAACCAAAAAACTACACCAAACCAGCACACAGATTTTTTTACTGCTTTCATCAAAACAAGGTAATTATGAAGCCAGACATCTGCGCTGCACTGTTTTCCACTAATGATTTTAAAAATCCATTTTCTCAGCTCTTACAGTTCTAAAATTAATTTATGCTGCCTACAACTACACTGCATACAAATGAAAGTATCAGTGACGCTTAATGAACACCTCCACAATGTGAAGGCTTACTTTTCACAAAACTCAATAGTCAAACTTTACAAATACAAATTTCAAAGAGTACTACCTTGGTGTGTTGCTTTGTTCCACACTCAGGCTAAAAGCATTCATAATTTCTGATTTACGAAACAGTAAGCAAGACTTAAGCATAAACTTAAAAGAACTGTACACTAAAATTAGCAAATACACATACATATGCATTCATTCAAGAGTTACACTAAACTTCAAAATTATCAATGTTCAGGAAAAAGCTGCTTTACATACTAAGCGCCTCCTTTCCCTAACAGGTTAAACTAAACCAAACCACATAAGAATCCATTATCAGTGGACTTGCACACTCCTGCGTTGCTCTCAGGTATTAGGCAAGTGTTACATATCAGAAGAATGAAGCACTGTTGTCCAATTCAGTGAAATGGCAGCGGCAAACATGCTAGCATTAGCAGTGTCATTCCAGTGCATGAAACAAGTATGAACAATAGCAAGCCAATTGCTACAAGCAGCAATGGAAGCATCAAAGCAGAATTAACAGGGTAAACGTTTTCTAACTGCACACAAGGCATTACACACATTTTATTTTATTGTCCAGTCATGTGACCTATGTTTAATTTCTTAGCTCATTATTCTGTCCCATGAACAGACCCTTTCAGATTAAACTCAGGAACCTTCTCAGCACAAATTCTTTCATTTAAATGAAGAAATCATATCTCCTTTTTTAAAATACACAAATAGGTCTCGGTGATACTTGCCTCACGAAAAAAAAAAGCAGTGCTAAAATATGCATGTCACCTTCTCAATTTTTAAAGTGCTGCTTCTTTGCAAACTACTAGAAAAGTGGAGCATATGGACCCACAGAATAACTCTACAATTCCACTGTTCTGAATAAACCAAATACCTTGTGACAACCACATTGGTTTTATTTACAGCACCTTTCTGAAATTTAAAGCATCGAGAAATTAAATTTTATCTCACAAGGAGCAGTTCTAGAATTTTCTGAACATACTTTTGAAGTATTGAAGACCAATGCTTTTATCAAAGTTAAGGATGTCATAATACCTTTGCACAGTTCAAAATCAAAGGGGTCATAGTAGTTAAGTCTAAATAGAAGGACAAAATGGTTTCCTGTAACATAATTTGTCTTTAAAATACTAGTCAGATGCTTAACTTGACATGGATCTAAAACAGATGTGCATAAAAGATACATACTAATAAAGTGTTATTTTTATGGTTTTATAGTTTCATTAAATACTAAAAAAGTCGATTTGAAGATTAACAGAAGGCCGTCTGTCTTCTCAATGTTACTGCACAACTGAGTTTTTAGCTTTCAAGTTTATAAAAAGTTGTGACATTACCTCCTTCTCTCCAAACCTTGCAGTAGCAGATCAACTGCAAGATCTGTTTTTCTTCCAAGAAACCAATACTATCACTTCGAATAGCTCACTGACACACACTACCTTCAGAAGAATATTAACATCACATTTCATGTATCAGCACCATTATCACCAATTATGTTAATCATTAATAGCTTGATGCTGAGCAGATGCCTTTAAAGACTTTCCAACACAATAGAGGGACTTTAACCATTTCCAGGAGAGACATTAAATTGTTCTATTGTGACATTCAAGTGGCAATACCTTGTGATGCAGTCTGCCGTAACAACTAAAGCTGACTGGATGAGTTCATGCAAAGATTCTTGAGTTCATGATGATGGGAGTGAGAAAAGAGCTTGGAAACTTACCCAGAGCAAAGTATTCAAGCCCTAAAGATAGGTGAAAATGGAGGGGCAAGGGGAAAGGAATAAGATATGGGAAAGAAATATTAATCTATTTTCAAAAGGAAATGAATCATTTAGTGTCCACAGGTGAATGTTGGATAAACTGAGGCAACTGGATAAAACCTAAACTACCTGATGTCAAAATCTCAATGCTGCAGGGATTCAGTCTACCAACTAGTTTGCCTCAGGCTCTGAACAAGTTTCCTAAATTGATTGGTTTTTTACAGAAATGTCAATTAGAGGAAATGTTTTCAAAACAAGTAACACACCAGGTGTTTGCAGCAAGGATTATATTTTATAGCCCACAAAGGACAATATATATCTACAGTTTTCTGAATAAACAGCAAAAACATCACAAGCTCACCTACTGAAAATACAGACACCTAAAGGACTAACATACATATATACACACAACTTTGCCTCAATAAAAAAAATGATATTCTAGACTCTGAAACACATAGGTTTCCAACCTACTTTTTGCACAGGTGTTCAGAAGTACAAATATACTTCCTGGGTAGGCCATGAATACTTAGCTGGTAAGAAATGTAGCTTGCTTATTGAACTAACTTTTTTGCTTACTCTCTTTGATACGTTATCAGTAAGATCAGCTTGGACTGTATGCAACCAGTATACCACAATATCCTACAGCTTAAATTAAGTAACTTTTAGGAAAAGAAATAGGAAGAGGTAGATAAACTCAATTTATAGAAAAGCAAGAGGACTGGTTGGTTCAATTTTTCCCAACCCAAATCCACAGCAGCCAGTTTGTAGCAATCAGTGCTGCTGTCAGAAATGTTTATTTAAAAAAAAAAATATTGAAATTAAGTAACATGGTGTAAGAATATTCTATGGCTATTTCTGTTCTCATCACAGGTCTGTAACATTTACCATCAAATGTGGGAAGAAGAGCATTACTTGTGCTGGCATTTCAAGCTTCATCTGCTTACCGCAGTGCTTGCTACTACTATTTATCTCAATCATACACAAGCTGAGGTATGGGAGGAATTAGTTGGTTTGACCTTAATGAGAAGGGTAGTTATGTATATTAAGTTTTGAACAGAAATCTTCCCTTAGAGAAAAAACAGCTTGGTCTTCATAACACAGCTATATTTGACTGAGCACCATCTCTGTTTAAAGCACAATTTGGACAGTTAATAAATAACTGTTCAACTGTCTGCACCAGCATTTTAGTCCACCGACTGTATTTCCACTATAGATAATACTTAGAATCTAACAGTCTTGCCCAACATCAGAATCCCTTCCATTTCAGATGTAATGAACTATTTGGTGCTGCTTTTCCACTCTGCTGAAGGAAACAAATAGAACTTGCTTATTTGATGACACTCATTTAACTGGACAGGTAAAAAACATGAACTAAACTCAGGTTCAGGCTCCTGTGGAGCCTACTGATGTCCTACCATTACCCTTCTTGAAGCAGCCTCAAAGAGAGGAAACTATACAGGGTTCCAAGGAAAGTGGAGCAACAGATTTTCCCCAAAAGACACAATCAATTCAGCTGGGCAGGGAAGGCCTGTAGTTTGCATGCATCTTTCTGAAAGCCCTTACAGAATTCAGAAGTACCATCTAGTTCAGTATATAAAAAATATATATTTTAGTCACTTTCAAAATCCAAACCTAACCATCCATCTAATAATTATGAGTCATTGATTAGTAAACAGGCAAAAGCTTTAAAACTCACAAGTGCTTTTGGGAAATTTTGATGGTGCCCACAGAAATTCTAGAACAGCAATTACAAAGCACAGTAATATGTTAAAAAAAAAAAAAAAGAAAAAAAAAAAGAAATTAGGTCAAACGTGGCTTGTAGCAAGTTTGACATTTATAAAGTCAAGGAGGTACATCCAAGCATTCCCAGAACAACAAATAAAAGTTCAAATCTAGGGGTGGGACTCTGTAAAGCTTTAACAATACAAATCATAGAATCAGGAAAATTTTTTAACACAGAAGATTATCATAGCAGTAATTAAAACGAGCATGCTCAATCTTTGCAGAGGGTAATGTTCCAACATACAGATCAATAAAATTGTTACATAAAGGCAAATTCTTACATGTTAAAATGCAAGGCATTACTATCACCTGCTAAATATTATTTGTTCACTTGTCCAAGCAGATTTAATAAGTATTACTGAAAAGAAAAATGCAAAACTTACAGAACACCAAGATACACCACAGTTGTTTTTTTCTAACTTTGAAGGGCTAGTATCAGCTTTATCTGTTCACTTCTATGCCTAGTAATTCTGCAATATGAATATTCTCATTTTGATCTGTTCAAAAAATGCTACAGCATCTTCTATTACACATTGCTATAAGTACCACCCCAGCTATTTTCCTTTAACCATACACAAGATGGTATGTTTGAAGTTCAGTATATAGGGATGAGATGAACCTACAAGAAAAAAAGATATTGCATCTAATTCAAACAGAACAGCTACACAGAAGTCTGGCTTACCACAGTGGAATCACACTTCAGGATGCATGCAACTAGCTCCTTAGCAAAGCAAGCAAGGCTTAAATCCTGACAATTCAGCTATAGAGATACAAGCACTTTAAAAGAAGCAAACTGCATGTTGTCACAAGGGAATAACGTACATAACCAAGTTTTCCATGTTTTGCCCTAACAACTCTCTAAACATAGAAGTATGATTCTTTAAGTTACATATCAAACCTTCTTTTGAGGGGATTTGCCTTCACAGAGAATGAAATTTCAAATTAAACTGTGAGTCTTTAAAAAACATATATAATCTGTGTCAGCTCTTAGCACTAAAATTACGTCCCACACACTCTATCACTCACTCATACGCTCGTGTACAAAGAAATTCAAAATATGTAAATTTGCATCTTATTTTTCCTAAAAAAAAAACACATTACTGAATACATATCCTCACAACAAGCCACAGCTTTTAAAAGCTACAGATGAAACACACAAACCCCACAACTTAACTTATTAATTATTCAAGTAGGACAAATTCAAGCTTATTTACGTACTTCAAACTTTTCATCGTTAGAAAAAGTACAAAACTTAACATCTTTCTATACAAGTCCAAAACTTACTTGCAATAAATCAAAAGAACTGACAATACCTGCTTTATCTCTTCTTTATGTATTTAGATAACTACCTGAGAGTTCCCTAACATTTTTCATTCACTGCTCTATACGCATCACGTGGCCTATAGCAAGCTTCTAGCAAAGCATCTTCAAAGACCACAGAAGACTCCTTTTACGGGCTATTTAAGCTGCAGTTCTGACAGCACAAGTCATCTGGTGCACTTCCTGAAGTCTGAAGTTTCACGCATGGATTGTTACAATTTAAATAGGCACACACTCTTATCAGAGTACAGCCGTCTCGATATTCAGTGACCTGACAAAAGCCTAAAATAAATACTCAAAGAGAAGCCTTCAAGCTACTTGTTCCAACTTGATAGTAATTTTAATCCACTTAATCAAGGTCTCACTGCTCCCTTAAACAGGATGGAAGACTGAAAGCAGACCTACACTTAATTTGCTCACTTATGGATAAAACCATTCATAGTTGTCTTTACATTCCGGAAAAAGCAGGAGAAAATTGGTAGTTAATTCTGCAAAATCCTTCATCTGGAAGTTTTGAGAGTCTTAAAGGAGAGAGAACATACCTGCTATAGGCACATATCCAACTCCTTGCTGATACACAGTGGGCATCAGGACTACTGGCTGGGGCTGCATCATCATGGCAGCTGGCAAAGACTTGACACAAAAAGCACAGATTAGAACCACACAAGAAATGGAAAAAAACTAAACCAGCAAGCAAAACAGTAATCGCAAGCAAGCTGCAATATTGCAAATCCATGTTCCATGTTACAATATAAGTATACTAAGTGCTAACCTATATTACGCAAAATCTCTGGCAAACTAACTGAACCACCATCCCTTTAAATGAGTTAATTTGCCTGTAAATCAATACAAACACCTCACATCAAACTAGCCTTCTGAAACGGTTTGATAATTTTTGTCACTGAAGTGAATTATTTTAAAATAGGTGTTTAATCAGTTTTCATGCTTTATTCTTATGAAATGAATATATAACATATTAATAATTAAACCATAGAGCAAAACCAAGTTTTATTATAAGCAGTATAATTCTCCTACAAGGAAACTTTAGTTCAAATCAATCATTTTTGAGGTAAATTAATACTTTAAACAAAATAACAATTTAACTCCATTCCCTCTTACTACCACAATTCCTGTTAAGCTTAATCCTGGAAAATATTAAATGGTCAGATTCTGTGTACAGTACATAGGATCATAGAATAGTCACGGTTGGAAAGGACCTTAAGATCATCTAGTTCCAACCCCCTGCCATGGGCAGGGACACCTCACACTAAATCATGCCATCCAAGGCTCTGTCCAACATGGCCTTGAACATCAACAGGGATGGAGCATTCACAACTTCCCTGGGCAACCCATTCCAGGGCCTCACCACCCTTACAGTAAAGAATTTCTTCCTCAGATCCAATCTAAATTTTCCCTGTTTAAGTTTGAACCCGTTACCCCTTGTCCTCTCATTACAGTCCCTAATGAAGAGGCCCTCCCCAGCATCCCTATAGATCCCCTTCAGATATTGGAAGGCGGTTATGAGGTCTCCACGCAGCCTTCTCTTCTCCAGGCTGAACAGCCCCAACTTTCTCAGCTTATCTTCATACGGGAAGTGCTCCAGTCCCATGATTGTCCTCGTGGCCCTCCTCTGCACTTGTTCTAACAGTTCCATGTCCTTTTTATGTTGAGGACACCAGAACTGCACACAATACTCCAAGTGAGGTCTCACGAGAGCAGAGTAGAGGGGCAGGATCACCTCCCTGGACCTGCTGGTCACGCTCCTCTTGATGCAGCCCAGGATACGGTTGGGTTTCTGGGCTGCAAGCGCACACTGCCGCCCCATGTTCATTTTTTCATCAACCAACACCCCCAAGTCCTTCTCCGCAGGGCTGCTCTCAATCTCCTCCTGCCCAACCTGTAGCTGTGCCTAGGATTGCTCTGACCGAGGTGTAGAACCTTGCACTTGGCATGGTTAAACTTCATCAGGTTGGCATCAGCCCACCTCACAAGCGTGTCAAGGTCCCTCTGGATGGCATTCCTTCCCTCCAACGTATCAACTGAACCACACAGCTTGGTGTCATTGGCAAACCTATCAAATTGATGTCTCTCCAACTTAGAGAGAAGGATGTCGTGTGGGACAGTGTCACATGCTTTGCACAAGTCCAGGTAGATGACATCAACTGCTCTACCCCTGTCCATCAGCTCCGTAGCCCCATCCTAGAAGGCCACCAAATTGGTCTAGTAGGATTTCTCCTTAGTGAAGCCATGCTGGCTGTCACCAAGCACCTTGTTGCTTTTCATGTGCCTCAGCATGCCTTCCAGGAGAATCCGTTCCAAGATTTTGCCAGGCACAGAGGTGAGACTGACTGGTCTGTAATTCCCCGGCTCATCCATTTCCCCCTTCTTGAAAATGGGGGTTATATTTCCCTTTTTCCAGTCGTCGGGAACTTCACCTGACTGGCATGATTTTTCAAATATGATGGACAGTGGCTTAGCAACTTCATTTGACAGCTCCTTCAGGACCCACAGATGGATTTCATCAGGTTCCACGGACTTGTATACATTCAGGTTCCTAAGATGGTCTCGAACCAGATCCTCTCCTATATTGGGCCCAGGGTCTTTATTCTCACAGTCCCTGCGTGCATTTGCTGGTGAAGACTGAGGCAAAGAAGTCATTAAGAACCTCAGTCTTCTCCAAATCCAGGGCAGACAGTTTTAAAGGTATACTCCAAACTCATTTTTCCTAGGGGTGATTGAATAACTGTTCAGATATGGTACAGAATGTGAATTTCAAACATCTGGGAACATCTGCTCCCAGTTGTTGACTCAACAGCAACGTGGAATGTAACTTTTTGTAACAGCAACTTTTGATGATGTACAAGCATAACAGGAAGTATTTAGTGCTGTACATGTCACAGGGCTGCACATATTACAGGGCTGCTACTTAAGACAAAGGTGACAGATAAGAAGATACTCCATGGAGCTGCTAAATGGACCAATGTAAGTCAATAGTTAATGACCAGGAGCACCAAATGAACAAGAATGGAAGTAAAAAACAAAGCCATTGGAAAGAGAATTCGAAATAGCCAAGAAAGACCTAAGACAGAGGAGAGTTTCCATTACTTTTGCTTTAAAACTGATATCAATTCCTAAAGTTTCAGGGGAAAAGGAAATTAAGTTACAGTTAGATTCCACAAAGCTGCTTTAAAATTATTATTATTAAATTAGAAATTACAATGGACCATTTGACTGGGGATTTCTTTTTTATACTTCTGTTAGCACAGGAACAAGCTGTATTTTTGTCATCACAAAACCAGATAAACACATACCCATTTACCACATCACCAAAAAGCCTTAATTAAATTAGTATTTTTGACTGCTATCCCCAAAGTATAATTATTCTAAATGCTAACACACATAAACACCCAGTAAGGTACAATTAAATTATTTCCACTTCTAAAATATCTCCCTTCCACTAGACAAAAAGCTCTCCCTCCCTCTTCTCACCCCAAACTTGGCTTACCGTGTACGACATAACCAGATTAATCATTCCTTCCTTGTCATCACCTTGCCTTCCACTCAAGCTATACCATTCATCCTCCACATTTCCCTGTTTCAGAGATTCAGGAATTGTAATGTGCGTCCACGCGATGCGGTCATCCATTGAAAAGGCCCGCTGGAATATAATTAAAAAAAATATAAAGTTAACACTCCTGAAATAAATATAGAAAAATATTAAAATTATTTTTGACTAACACTTCCCTCACCTTTATGCTATCTCATTTTGCCATTTTAAAGTTACGCCTTTTAAAACTGCTTAAGTATCACTAAATATTTTAGCCATCTCCTTTCAAAAATGAACGTTGCTTTAAGTGGGATCATAGACTGATTACAGGTATTAAGTAAGAAATTGAGAATCTGAAGCAGAACACTTCTAGGAACACAACATGCCAATTGCAGCACAGTCTGCATGCATCTAGTGACATTGTATCAGAGGCCATTAAATTACTGTAAACAGCTTCTGATTACATTACTACAATGGGCTGTGAACTCCAGTAATTCAGGAGTACATGCAAGTACCAATCAGCCACCTCTGTTGCAGCAACGAAATCAGACACTTCAACCAATTAAGCAAGCCCACAGAATAGTATCCAAAAACTTCCCTTGTATAATGAGCATGCTGCTGCTGCAGTGTCAAGTTTTACTACACACAGTAAGACAGGCAGCAAAAAAGAGGCAAACAGACTTTGGCTTCAGTTGTGGCCTCTTAGTTTCTGCTAATAAGCCCTAGTCACTACAGTCTATACTTGACAGCTTTATTCTCAGCATTTCTGAGCTTGAGAAAACTTCCAAACTCCTCCTAAGAGGAGGAAAACTTTCTGACTAAACCAGCACTGTATAAACAGGCTATTTTTAATAGGGACAGTGCAAAGGCTGCAGGGTATTTTGATACTGAAGAAGAGCTTAAAATACCACTCAAGACATCTTTGCTTCTCCTCCTTTGCTAGTTCCCCATATCAGCTACCAAAGGAAAAGTAACAGCTCTGACATTCTTGGGGAAGAGGGAAATAATAGCAATTCTGACCTCATCAAATATCTCTAGATAAAAAGAGTCCACACCCGGAGGAACAGTGCACTGAATAACTTTGTTCCAGCGGGGGTTCTTGGCTCCATTATGTGCTGTTGGAGTTTCATACACGGCATACCCCAGCCGTATTCGACAATACGGATCCATGCGCGTCATTCCATAGTTTTTTGCCAATTTTGCCTGGAAAGAAAAGAAAGCCTTTATTTACATTAATTTGGGAAGTTAATAACTATTAATTCACAAAGAGAATCTAATATTCAACAAAGGACAAGAGGTAGACAGGAAGGTGGGGGGTACCACCAAGGAAAAACAGCATTCAGATTAAAAAATAAGCCAATTGACACCATTAAATGTCTGGTAGATGTTTAAAAAGGAACTTCGTTTTTATTATCTGTTGTAGAAAATACAGATCTTTACCACAGCTAAAATAAGTTACCTCATACCAAATCAAAAGATACACAATTACACGGAAATAGTAACAAGTTCAATTTTTGCCTAAGTATCTGCTCTCCAATATACAGTCATAAACTTAATGTGATCCATAGCCTGTCCTTTTTCACTGAAGTACTTTTAAATGATGAAATATAGGAAACCAGTGGCTTCAAACATATCACAAAATACAGAAACACAAACTGTAAAAGCAGTTCAACTGAGGTAAAATCCAGATCTTGCTTTTCAAAATTATTGAAAAATTCACTTAATCCAGTGTGTACTTTGCTATTACTTAATTCAGTGGGCAACTTAAGTTCTACTTTACTATAAAAACAGATGCTGTATAGATTTGGAATATGTGAAATATGCTTTTGCTGTAACATCTTAGGAATAGAACAAGTTGATAACACTCCTGAAGACAACACTCAGTACTGTTACATAGATACTCCAAAGTAGAAATTGGACTTTTTAGACATGCTGTTTCTCTGACCTGTACTAAGCAGCCTGTAGTCCTCATTACGTAAGACAAGTGACAAAATATGGTGCCTAGGATGCCTCCCACTTACAGGACATTTAAAGAACTGGAAAAGTTGAGACTTGCATAATATTTAGAAGCAATGGCAGCAGCTCTGGCCTGAAAATCCCTTTTTTCATTCAGTGCACATACTGGTTCAGTAGCTCCTACATTAGATCTGCTGAGAAAGGTCCCAAACTGTTTCTTGTAAATGTGACCGTAACAATTAAAGTAGGAAAGCTGGCACCCAAATTATGCACTCTCTAGACTCTGATGTCCTGAAATTAAGCAGTTTATCATGAAATTTCACCTAAAGAAAGGACACTATCAACCACGCTTAGACAAACTTACCACCATTTCTATATATCTGCAAGGGAAAAAAAAAAAAGTTACCTCCCCAAAAACATTTTCTAATCTAATGCATGCTGCTCTTACACTTTATCAACACATATTTAAATACAAAAGCCTTACACCAGATTTTCATGTCACACAGGTTAACTATACCATGGTAAGTCTCCTATGCAGCATGCTACACGTCCCAATTATGCAGCCAAGACTCCCACAGCATTCTTGCACAAACTCCCAGACAGGTATAGAAGACTATATCTTGGGACACCACAGGGCTGCACTGCCATTCACAGTGGGATAGGTTTGGATCAAAACTCCAGAGGTCCCCTCTAACCTCAGTTATGCTGTGATTCCATAATAAGTGGTTATTTACAGACAAGGCATCACAAATCGCCATTAGCTTTTATTCTTCAAGCAAGATTATTTTTTTTATTGTCTGCACAAACACCTTAAAATAAACAAGGATCAAACCTGATCAAGACCAGTATCAACTCACCAGTTCGCCCATCCAAACAGTAAACTGGATGTTTCTGTACACAGACACTCAAAATGAGATGCAAAACTCCTTCTTGAATACTGTACTGTCTGCCCCCTTAATTGCCCCAGGAATGTCTACTATCTATACTGACTGGATCAACAAGCCATGTCAAAAAGCACTTTAAGCTGTCCAAGCAAAAAGCCAAAGATGAATCACCTGTGGAGTAACACACAAGCTGCTAGAAACTGTCAGAGAGTTAAGAGACATGGTATGTTGATTGATAGTTTGTATCCTTATAGGCTTGAGGTTTAACCTGAATCATCTATTCCTAGCTCCAGAAAAAAAACTTACACTAAAGTTTCTTCCACTATGCTCTAAAAGCAGTAACATTTTTCTGCTGCTTCCAGTCTTACGCTTCTCTGAACACAGACTGGGAAACTCAGAGCTAGAAAAAGGACTGCAACTGAACGCAATTGATGAGTTCAAGTATCTAGACTTTAGAAGTAATAAACTTTGAAAAAGCATTACTCAGTGTCCTGGGTTCCACAGTAGCAGTCATTTTTCTCCTTCTTGGTAGCTGGTGCAGCACTGAGTTTTTGATTTTGGGCCTGGGAACAGAGCTGATAACACCAGTGTTTTCAGTTACTGCTTGGTGATGTTTCGGTCTGACCAAGGACTTGCTGAGTCTTATGCTCTGCTAGGGAGGAGGGGAAGGCGGGAGGAAGGAGAAAGGACACCTGACCCAGACTAACCAAAGAGGTTATTCCAAACCACAGCACGTCATGTCCAGGATGTAAAAATGGAGGGCAGAGACCCGGAAGGGTGGGGGTGCATTGTGGGGGGCACACTGCTTGGTTGGGCTGGGTGGTGAGCTATTGTACTCTTCCTTTGTATTTGCCTTGTCATTATTATTACTGTGGGGGTGCACTGCTTGGTTGGGCTGGGATTGGTGGTGAGCTATGGTATTCTTTCCTTGTATTTTCTCTTATTATTATTATTGGTGGTAGCAGCAGTGGTTTGTGTTATACCTTAGTTACTAAACTGTTCTTATCTCAACCTGCGGGAGTTGCATTCTTTCGATTCTCCTTCCCATCCCTCCAGGAGCAGAGGGAACAAAGACTGGAGAGTGAGTGAGAGAGCGACTGCGTTAGTTTATAGAGGCTTAAACCATGACACTCAGTTTCCAAAAGAAGGATATAACCTGTGAAGAAGCAAACTGACCAGTTGAAAGACATAAAAAGGAAAGATCAGTGCCTCTTTTCCTGAGAGACCTTATATAGGTTTACGCCCCACCATGGACGCTGTAGCCATACACATACTATTACAGACTTGATGCTGAATTTGAGCTAAGTATCCCTTTGGTATGTTTATACAGAGAAACTTAAAAACAGCACCTGAAGTGTGTTAAGTTAACATGAAGGACATCTTGTGTGCTAGTGCAGATAAACAGAAATGTGTTGAGACAGACTAGTTTTAAAACCTGAAATCTACTACCAAGAGGTAAAAGAAAGGATAACAATGGAAAAGAGGAAACAGAAATAAAGAGCCAGGACTACACACTTGTGATTAATAAGAAAGCTTGCAGAAAGCACTAAGAAAAACAGCAAATGCATTAGAGGAAACAGTGATGGAACAAAGCAGTCACTTAAGGAAAAATATATAAGGCAACTGCAGTTCCCTACAATATTAAAAAAAAAAATCTATATATATATATAAAAAAAAATTGAACTTGGTAATGTCTTCCAAAATTAAGTGTTTCTACAGGAAGCCTTAACAGAAATTTGCAGAGAAACCTACTCACCGCAAAAAAAAAAAAAAAAAAAAAAAACAAAAAAAAAAAAAAACACACCCCAGGAGTTTATTTGATTATGTGCTATAATAGCAAGGTTTACAGGCAATTGCTGCACAATACAACCAGAAAACATGAAACTGAACAAAATGCTCATGCACATAAATGTAAACTAAAATTTGAAAAATTATTCATTCCCTATATACAAGTAATTTAGTAACTCAAATTCCAGCACAAAATCTTCGTGGCCACTGATCAAAAAAAAGACTGTATTAATTACTTAATTGTACGAAGATGGCACAATTTATACCTGTACTACAGTAATGCTGAGTCTGCCTACTGTACCCATTGGTCCTCCATATTGTAGCTGCTGAGCTGCCTGGGCATCCAGCTGGATTTGCTGTTGTTGCTGGGTTGGGGTAATGCGAAGAAAATCTTGAGGAAGCTCACCAACATATACCTTAAAAAGGAAAAAGAGACAAACCTTCAAATCTAAGTCTTTCACTGCCATGATGAAAAAGAGATAAGAATATAAATCAAAGAAAAGCTAGCAAAAACATTCAGCAGAATTTAGTCTAGTTTAGCATGTACAAAGAACTAATTAAATTACAAAGCTGCCAACTCCCGCAGAGAATATTCTCATACTCACTTTCAAAAATGCCAGTTTCCAACATAAGTCTCCGAAAAAAAGTAGCACATACCAAGGCTGCTCTGCAACTAAACATTTAAGCAGCCCATACAAGAGTCAAAGCTATCGAGTTTTATATCCCATTCACATATGACATCTGATGGCACCCTGGCTTTTCACTTATCCATCACTCATGTTGCATCCAATCATTCCTGTGATAAGACCAAGTACACTGCTTTATTTGAAAGGGTCACTTTCACAGTCACCTTTAAGACAAATTAGAAAGACATTTCCTATGAACCAAATCCTTTAACATAATTAAGAATCCTTCAATATTACAAAGTTTTTCCAATGTTAAACACAGCCTGCACCTAACCTTGGGGACAAACTGGGATGAAATTCTACCATACCCCAAACAGTAATAGGCGAATTCAAAATCTGGTCTACCACAAGAAAGAGCCATAATGAAAAATTCAAAGTAGAAATACACTACAGGACTCTGGCCTATGTGCCAATAGGCATTAGCAGTCACTATGTATTTTTCTCTTATCTTTACAGGAAGGTAATGTTTCTACCTAGTTACTTGTTAACTACTGTTAACAACCATTCAGGTTTTAAATGCTCAATAAATATTATCAATAACACATTTACAGAGATCATCACATTAAAATCACAAGCATACTATAACAGTAAGTTTCAAAAGTCAAATAGAGTGGCATAGAAAATTCATAACTAAGCTGTACTCCTTTCTATTGTCTATAGATTTGCTTACATATTTAATACAAAATGGCCACCTCATCAAGAGAAAACACGAAGCAATTTCTTATGTTGCAACCCCAGGCAAGGTTACTCAATTTTGTACCTGGCAGATGCATGCCTACAGAACATAATTTAAGAAGTTAACAGGCCTCTAGGGCGCAGCTTTTGAAGATCAGACAGCACTTGCATGTCAAGACTGCATCCTGGAGACAGAAAGTGCAGCTCTTTCCAAAATCACATTTTGTATGACTACTGCTATTTGAGAGCCTTGGGATCCTGGCAACAGTAGGTGTTACACGCCAGAAAGGAAGTTTATGAAAAAGGCTAAAGAGGAAGTACTGAATGCCGGCTGCTAGACTACTGGGAGGGAGAAGAGGGAATCAGTTTTGCTTACAAGCACCTTAAAACATTGCAATTAGGATCCTAAATAGCTTACATTTAAAAAAAAAAAGGGGGGGGACATGGGGGCAGAGAGGTGGAAGACTAAGCTAAAAGACAGTGCTAATATAAAAAGAAAGCTTATTTAAGTCAGGCTGGAAAACTAGGAAGGGTCTTGTAACAGCTTTCTCATTAGAATGCACATTACAAAAAAGGAGCTAGTTTTAAAATGAAACATAATCCATTTATATTTGGAACAGCACCATAATTAACAAGGCAACAGCATTTACAACACAGCAGGACCCCTCCAACCCCTGATCTCCAGGAAGTTTCAAATCTGGTATTATTAGTTTCTCTAAGGACAGATATCAAAGATTTTCCATAGCCAGAAGCCGCAGCCCTGAAATTACATTCCCATACGCACAAGCTCCTTCTGTCAACTTAGAAAAGAGGATAGCATATTTTGCCTTCACCATCTTAACATGGACATTGAAATGCTTAATTCATTCACAGCAGAAGTTTAGTATCATTCACTTTTAAACTTTAAGACATCCAAGTGCTGCTCCAAAATCAAATATGTAAGCTAGCCTCTCTACTGAGGTCCAAAAGAAGCAACCTAAATCTGTAAGGGAGAACAAAGTTTACTTAGAGCATCTACACTGATTTTAGGTCATTCAGTTATCTCACACAAAGCTACATTCTTATCATGGAATTGCAGACATAAACAGGAACTGAAAACAGCTACTGTTACTAAATTCTCAAAAGATCCAGGTGGCAAACCCTCAAAAAGGAAGAGTAGGGAATAGATGCATACACTCCCATCCTGAGTATTCAGCTCTGACAGAGATCTTGTACAGGTCCTGGTTATATAGTCAGTAAAATATCTAGAAGAGATACTTATTGAGGAAAATAAGACTACTCGGTAAGTTCTTAGGCTAATTATCAATTGATTCCATATTGATGGCAATAAATCACTAGCATGCCATCTTTTTATCTGTAAAGAAAATAAGCTAATTTATACCTTCCTCAAAGCACTTAAAAGCAGACACATACTTGCCACCTCCCAACCAAAATCAAAAATATAAAGTTACATAACCAGAGGTAAACCACAATTTTGCTTTTTTAAATAAGAACATGAGTGACAAGCTTGTATCACTGATCCTACTCAACACCCATTTCAAATCAAATGCACTTCCCTCTACTACAGTGTTATTTAAGTAAGAAAGTGAAATTCAAACCTGCTTTGCCATCAGCTTGAGAACAAAATATTAATTCCATTGGACATTTGAATTTTCCCACAACTCTCTTCAAGCAGGACGGCAACATGACAGGGTTATGACAGAACTACAACTGGAATACAAATGTTGAGCAGACATTCACATAAAATAAGCCTGCCTTGTAATTACTTCTTAATAAACTTTACTGACAGCACTGTGTGTCAAAAATATTAATTACCTAGAAATAGAATACTGTCCTTCCTATCTGCTAAAACCACGCAAGAACTAGTTTTGAGGATCTTCTAAGTGAAATGCTGCAGGTATAAAAATTGCATCTCAACTTCTTCAGATTGAAGGCGGCGTGATGTTCTACAGCTATCTGAGCTAATTTAGAACTGGGCTATCTCAGCCTCACCTCTCTAGTTCTTTTGCCCATTTCTTGTGCAACATTAAACAATGAGAAGGCAACTGTAAAATATGGTTGTGCAGGGGGCTGAGCAGAAGAAAATTAAGAAGTTTGGCAGTAAGGGAAGAGGATGCAAGTCAGCAGGACCCTTATGTCACTAGCTGAACATATGAGTTACTGGCACCTACATAACAGAGGGAAAGGGAATGCAGAGCCAAAGACAACCACAAATGCCCTGGCTGAGAAAATTGGGGCTGTTCAGCCTGGAGAAGAGAAGGCTGTGTGGAGACCTCATAGCAGCCTTCCAGTATCTGAAGGGGCCTATAGGGATGCTGGGGAGCGACTCTTCATGAGGGACTGTAGTGAGAGGACAAGGGGTAACGGGTTCAAACTTAAACAGGGGAAGTTTAGATTGGATATGAGGAAGAAATTCTTTACTGTAAGGATGGTGAGGCCCTGGAATGGGTTGCCCAGGGAAGTTGTGAATGCTAGATCACTGGCGGTGTTCAAGGCTGGGTTGGACATAGCCATGGCATGGTTTAGTGTGAGGTGTCCCTGCCCATGGCAGGGGGTTGGAATTAGATGATCTTAAGGTCCTTTCCAACCCTAATTATTCTATGATTCTATGATTCTATGACTTACGGAACTATACACTGAGACATGATACATTCAGGGAACCAGGGTTCCCACACCAGCAACTACCAAGAAACTCTGATATTAGGTTTCAAAGAAGTTTCATGTTAGAGCTTTAAACGCCTAGCTACTCAAAAAACTTTTAATCATTACTGTTTTTAAGAAAGGCTGAGTGAATGAGAGCTTTAGTGCGAGGTGTCCCTTGCCCATGGGAGAGGTGTTGGAATTGATGATCTTAAGGTCCTTTCCAACCCTAATTATTCTATGATTCTACATTTTGCACAGCAAAGAAAAAATTGGGACAAGATAGGATGCATCCAGAGATCCTAAAAAGAGCTAAATGATGTTTTTTTTCAAGGCTAGTCTCTATCATCTTTGTAACAACATGAAGATTTGAGGAAGTCCCCTATACTTAGAGAAAGACAAATCTCACACACAGCTTTCCAGAGGGCAAGAAGAATGACTTCAGGAACCACAGGCGAATCAGCTTAACTTCAGTTGCTAAGAAATTCACAGGGCAAGTCCTTCTGGAAACCATTTCTAGACATACAAAGAGAAAAAAAAAAAACAAACAAACCAACAGGGACTGGGAATAGCCAACCATTACCAAGGCTTTAAAAAGAAAATAAAAAGTCCAATGAGCCCAACAATAAAATTTTAATAATCTGTGACTAGAGAGCTGTAGATACCAAATCTGGGTCATTATAATCCAAATGGGGGGACCACTGGATGGATGCAAACCAGCTGGGTCACTGAGCTCAGAAGGTGAAGTTCAGTGGTTAATGACACTGCAGATGGTTAAAAGCAAAGTTTCTGAGAAGTCTATACTGAGATTAACTTACGTGTCTAGTATGTTTCTTTAGTAGTATCCAGAGGTGAAGACAGAATGCACACTTACCAGTTTCGAGGATGACATCAAATTTAAGGGGGAATGACTAGTACACTTGAGAACAGGACCAACCACCAGAGTGCCAGAGAATTCACTGACAGGCATCTCATGAAATTCAACAAGCACGAAGTCCTGTACCTTGGACGAAATAATCCTTGGCACTAGTACAGACTAGAAAACAACTGGCAAGGCTGTAGCTCTGCAGAGAAAAACATCCGGGTCCAGGTGGATAGCAAGCTAGACATGAATAAGCAGAGCACTCCTGCAACAATGAAGACTAACAGCACACTACACTGCCTCAAGAAAAGCCTAGCCAGCAGGCTGAGGAAAGCGATTGTTTCCCTTTACTTAGCACTCATTAGACCACAACTGAAATACCGCAACTCATTTGGGGCCCAGCAGTACATGAAAACTTGTAAACTTGAGTTAGCCCAGCAAAGATCCACCAAGATGGCCCATGAGAAGCATTGTGAAGACAGGCTGAGAATTTGTTCAGAGTAAAAGAAACTCAGGATGCACGCTGTAGCAGCTTCCCAGTGTCTATGAGGAGAGAAAACAGTCAGGTTCTCTTCTGAGATGCAAGGTAAGAAAAAAGGAGACCTCAACTGTCAAACTGAAATGGGAGATTTGATATGAAATAAAGAAAAAATAAAAAATCACCACGGGGACAACCACAAATCAGAACAGATTTCCCAGCTAGACTGCAAAAACTGACCTTAAGAAGTGTCTGTCCTGGGTTCAGCAGTAGCAGTCATTTTTCTCCTTCTTGACAGCTGGTGCAGCGCTGTGTTTTTGATTTTGGGCCTGGGAACAGAGCTGATAACACCAGTGTTTTCAGTTACTGCTTGGTGATGTTTAGGCTGGCCAAGGACTTTGTGCGTCTCATGCTCTGCCAGGGAGGAGGTGAAGCCGGGAGGAAGGAGAGACAGGACACCTGACCCAGACTAACCAAAGAGGTTATTCCAAACCACAGCACGTCATGTCCATGATGTAAAAACGGAGGGCAGAGACGTGGAAGGGTGGGGGTGCATTGTGGGGGGTGCACTGCTTGATCAGGTTGGGATTGGTGGTGAGCTATTGTACTCTTCCCTTGTATTTTCTCTTGTCATTATTATTATTGGTGGTAGCAGTAGTGATTTGTGTTATACCTTACTTAGTAAACTGTTCTTATCTCAACCTGTGGGAGTTGCATTCTTTCGATTCTCCTTCCCATCCCTCCAGAAGTGGAGGGAAGAAAGAGTGGGGAGTGAGTGAGAGAGCAGCTGCGTGGCTGAGAAGCTTAAACCACAACAGTGTCCTATTAGACAAAGCCCTGAGCAACTTGATCTGAATTAAACACTGACTATATTTTTAGCAATAGGTTGGACTACATGGCCTCCTGACACCCATTCTAATCTGAACTGTTCTATGATTCTACAGAACTCACTTTATAGCATGACACATGCCCAGTTAAATTCCTATAGAATTAATTGTAGTCAAAAGCTTTACTTCAAATTTTCAATTTAGAGATGGACAAATAAGAGAATGTAACGTGGGTGCGTGGGTGGGGGGTTGTTTGCTTGTTTGGTTTGTTTTTTTGTTTAGGGATTATTTTTTTTTCCTAATGTCACCAAAGTGTTGCAGACTGCAAGGTATCAGACACCACTTCTCCCATTCTTACGATTTTTCTCCTGTCACCAGAAATTTTCCCATCTCATCTGTCACTTCCTGTTTACCTGCAAAGGTTTTCTGATTCTATAGTCTCAACCTTAATAGTATTTTCTCCTCCCAAGTACGTCACCTATAGTCTTGACTAAGCACTTTGCCACAAGCTACTGCCTCTGATTTTTCCCAGCACAAATAAATTTGTCCAAGATATTAACACTTAAATATTTCCAAAACATTCTATACTGCAAAAGTACAACTGTTAATAAAGTTTGGTTTGACTGAAAGAGAAGCAAATATGAACCATTTGACTGCAATCAAAAAAGATTCCCTTCTTCACTAAATCAATAATTTGAATTCCTGCAAAATATCACAGTATTGTATACAAACAGGAGTTAAAGAGAATGAACATCTATAAACACCTCAGACCCAAGAAGCATTTCCAGCATATTTGAGCTACATACTTCCGGTCTGCCATCAGTGTAACAGAGGAATAATATTGGGAAAACCATTCAAACACCTCAAAATAAGGAAACCCACAAATTCACATTAGGATTACAATTAAGGAGAATGAAAATTGCTATCAATTCCAGGAATAGATTTCTGATTTTTTCTACTCTACCACTAGATTGAGCAAAACAGATCACTCCTCCAAGTCTTGGTTAAATTAAAATGCCACTGGAAGCAACAGAAAATAAGCAGCGCCTCAAGGCACTCTTATCTGTGAGAGAGCTTCGAAGCTGCCCTCAACATTTTCTGTCAAAGAAACACGTGCCAGAGATCTGATCACATCGCTTAAAAATTGCTTAACATTTTGCTTAGAAACACTCAATGAGGTCTTGCTTTCTTGGCTTTTTAAACAATTTCTGAAATCCAAACTGATTGCAACAATGCATTTTTATGAATTTTCCACCTTCACAGATCAGGATTTTAAAACTACATATATCCACACTCCAATGTAAAACAAAATATCTAATAAAATATTAAATTATACCCAGAATTATCAACACAAGTTTTTTGGTGATGCTACTTCGATTTCAAAATTGCTCAAGTGACACCATAAAATATATCAATATCAGAAAATACAAACAGGAATTGCTTCTTTGTCACCATTGTTCTGAAAAAGATAAGTTTTGAAGACTCTCACGACAAAACTTCAAGTAAAATCAGAGGCATAAATAAATAACAGTATTAGGACAAGAAAATTAATCATAAATAAAGCCTGCCTAGTAGAAGATTCCAAATTATCAGAACAATTATTATTAGTGAAATTAGTAACATAAATTTAAGTAGGCCTAGTTTGATGACTGAACTGATTTGGAGGACCTGACATATTTGCCAGCATGCTGAACAAACACAGAGATTGATTCCTCAGGTAACCAAGCAGACACAAAATTACAAATACACGCATACAAGGCTTTGGTGTCTCGGACTTAACCTGGAGCCTGATCAAACTGTTTATTAATACCTCTCATTTGGAAAAGGTATCATGTAGCAGCATTTAGCTATTCAGCTGTAGTTTAGATTTCAAAGCTGTTTTGCTCTTGAAAGGTCACAAAATGTGAAAACATGCCAATGCCATCATGAAAACAGCCAGAGAAATTATGTTTTAGCAGGATATTTACCAGTAATAGACAGGATGAATTCCAGTTCTGTTTCATCTGAAAAACTAAACAGCCATCAGAAATTTTAATTACTCACCAAATAAGCTTATTGTCACAAACTAGAAAGCACAGGTATAAGAACAACGGTATAGTAACATATTTCACTTTCTCACCTGCATGAAACAACCTGGAATATTTCTTGCTTGTTCAGGGACAGATCATGTCTCTGCAGCAGCAAGAAAAATGTTTCCCAGTCCTTCAGCACCATTTAGTGGCTATTCACTTGTAATACAGCTGTATATATATAAATGAGTAGAATTCCATCTCCTGCTCTAGAGAGAATTAAGAAAGGCTGGCATGTACCATTCCAACATCCTCCCCCATGAATGGCAGCTTAATATTATGCAATTTATTCATTCATTTAAAAATATTCAAACCTTTAAAGTGGTTAAAACAAGGAAGAAAAGCATGCACAACATGTTAGGAACACAGAAAAAGAAAAAGAACAGAAAGCCAAAGTTGTACAAGATAAATCATCATACACTTTTCAATATATCAGGCTTAAATCAATCTTAAGAAACTAAAGATCGTCAGGAAATTATACAGGAGCACCTGAGTAATTCTAAAATAAGACATATAGAAGAATAACATTCTAACCCTGTAGATGCAGTTCCTTTAAAACTTTTACGACTAGGCAGTTATGATATTCAAGCATCTGCAAAATAATAGCCATGTCCAAGGAGTTTTCACTAAAATCTTGTCTCAATCCAGGAAGAGGATTTCACCAGGCTAAAACAAGCAGACACTGGAAGCACTCCCCTCACTACCAAAATAAGTTGTTTATCACCACATGCAAGTGAAACTTGTCTCAAAAATACCTGCAGAATTTCACCTCTGCAAATCAGGACTGCACTTGGGCCTACTGTTCAGCTTTAGCAAAAATTACTCCTTTCATCCCAACATCCCCATCAGTTCCTTCAATCTCCCCAATGTTTCCCAAACTGAAGGATAACTAGAAATTAAGTTACTTTTAAACAAAGCCTATATTTCCAGATATTTATATTCAGCTTTTCTGAGCAAAAGCTGTTACATATTCACAGAATTCTATTCCTGCGCAATCACACCATTAGCTCTCAAACACAAAGCCTCTGGGGACAGCAGCTACCTAATTCACCACAGATTCAACCAGAACAGCAGTCCTTGTCTTTTCATGATACCATCCAGAGATGACCAAAAAAAACCAAACAGAGAAACATCATTACAATCCATTGCAAAAGGAATCTATTCTGGAAGACCAAAAAATAAGGCATTTTAAGGAATTAAATGAATGATCATGTAATATTAATGCCATGAGATAGCAGTAGAGAGTGATGCAGTTTTTCAAGATTAGCAGTTTAATAATTCACTCCTCTGGTCTTTCGTCAAGGCTTCATACACACACATACACAAAAGCAACTGCTTCTAGGAAATAAAATATAGGAGTTTAAATTGCTTAAGAAAAATCTTACTTCACCTGCAAGAGCAATGACACATCATCAGTTACCACCAGATACTTCCAGACAGGAGGAACAGACAGGACAGCAGAGAGCGTATGTTACAACCCAGTTACACACCACACAACAGAACATCGCAGCGTTGGGAGAGATTATTCTAGGGCAAAACTAGACAACACATTCCCAATAAACTACCTACGCTAACTCCAGAAGATCGTTAATGTGGTTTTAAGGCTGCTTAGTTCCACACCCCGCAACAAACATGCCTGAATATGCCTTCCAGCACGTTTCACGTTCCAGCTTTCAGGTGACAATTCCAGAGACAGCTACCTGAATCCGCCAGCCGAACCACGAAAACAGAGAACCCTATTCCACTTCAAAGAGAAGGAAGTTTAGCTTTAATTTAAGCCGTTCGTCCCTCTGGAAGGCCCTTAGACAACGAACGGGCGTAACAGCCTCTTCAAGTCCTACACGCAGGTAGGAGGGGCTCGGCCCTCCCCTTTCCCAAAGCCTTTTCGCAAGGCGGAGAACCGGGAGAAGAGACAGACTTTTCTTCCGCGGCCCCTCCCCGCATCACGGCAGCCTGGAGAAAAGAGGTCTTTGCTCTCCTCTCTCCTTCCGCCACCGGCCGCGAGCGGGGGAAGGGAGACAGCCAGGAAGGGTGAGTCACCCTCGTGCCAAGGCCCACCAGCAGGAGACGGGCCGAGGGGGAGAGGGGCAGAAGCCGAAGCCCAGAAGGGTCCCGGCCGGCCCCACCACCCACTGCGGCGCAGGGGCACGAACTAACAGCAGACAACCTCCAGAGGCCCCTGCGGCTGCACTCACCGGGCCGCGCTGAGTAGTGACTGTGGTCGCCATAGCACCTTCCTCGGGCCCAGATTCTTCCTTGCGCCCCGCCAGACCGCCGCCGCCCCTTCTACCGTTACCGCTCCGCCAGCTACCGCCAACCGTCACCCAGCGCGACGCTCCAGAGTCAGCTGACCATGGCCCCGCCCCCAGCGCAAGCCGTGCCTGAAGCACCACATTCCTCCCCCACCCCTTCTGGCGCCCTCCAGAGCCGCGCCGTGCGCATGCGCTGAGGGAAGCTGGACGGCGACCGAGCCACCACGCCCTCTCTTCCCCACCTTCCCCTTTGCGCATGCGTCAAAGGACTCACTGGGAGGGGAGGGAGCGGGACGCGTGCAGTCACTTCTGCGCATGCGCTCCTCTGCTCTGCGGCGCCTGCCACGGAAAGAAGCGCTGCGGGGGTTCTGCCGTCGCTAGGGGGTGTTGTGGAGAGTCCTAGGTGGTGGGTTCGCCATTTTGTGGCTGGAGGGAGCGTTCCTCGCCGGGTTGGGGGGTGTCGCGGCTATCGCATACGAGGAAGAGGTGTGGGAGGTTGTGTTTAGCAGTCTGTGGAGCGCTTCCCGCTGAGTTTTCTGCCAGGGAATGCCATGTCTGTAAGGAATGGCTCTCTGCCTTCTCCGGCCTGGCCTCTGGACGGCTGGCTTGCTGTTAGTGGTTTTCCAAAGCAGAGACTGTGACTTGCTTCAGCTTGCTGAACAAGTGCAGCCCTCTCCAGATGAACAAAAGCCGCTTTAATGTTCATCTGAGTGATGAACATTATTATCTCATTTTTATCTCTGGGAGATAAAATCTGATCATTTCAAAGCCTATTTAAGTAACATAACTGTTTCCTGTTGTTAGGATTTGCTGCACTAATTTAGCCCTTAATTAAAATTCTAGTGCAGATTTTTGGCAGCTGGAAATAGAACAGTGCAATTAGGAATGCTCCAAATATAGCACCAGCTTTTTTTTTTTTTTCCATGCTACCCTAACTCCTTGCAGTGGGAACAGCCTCATCTTTTTCCATGTGTCTTGATACTCAGGAAAATGAGTACTACAGGATATAATTGATTGGGACCCATTGAATGAATACAGTTAATGCCAGCTGAAAGTCAACCAGCCAGCTGAAGAGAAGAGCTGTAACATTCTCTCTTACCCCTATCAACAGTTTCTCTGCTGTAAGCAGAATTCAGGTCAACCTACAAAACCATTAAAGCAGCAAATCACTCTTCCCTTCTTCCTGCCACTAGAAAAGAAATCAAACCTCGAAGACCTGAATTTTTTTTCTTTATATATATATATATATAAAAAAAAAAAGCTGCCTTTTTTTTTTTTTTTTAGTTTTTTAGTTATTTAGTTTAAGGCTATAAACTGTTGACATAGAGCTGGGTATTTTGCAGGGAGAAGGGGTTAAGTTTCTTGGAGGATGCTAAAGGGCTTAGATTTTTTCATTGCCTCTTGTATAGGCCTTTAAGCAGACAGTGCACTGCATGAAGGGGTGATGCAATGATGCAATGTAAATTAAGCTAAGTGATTAAGAACATCCAGCACTTCATAATGTCAGATACATGGCTATCTGCACAAGGCTTCTGTACTGATACATTAGTTTATAAAAGATGCAATCCTGATGTAGCCTCTTTCAGAAAATTCAGTTTCCTTATATATGTGCAACAGAGTTTCAACGATTAAGTGATATATGTTTCTTGAGCCAATATGGTTAAAACAGTAAGAAAATGCCATAGAGGTAACATAAGAAGATCAGTGCTTATCTCCATCACTACAGTCTTTACATCATGAGGGCAGGTTAGAGGGAAGAGTGTTATGAAGTCTCATTGCTGTTCTTATTTGTATAACTACATGAGTTGGGAAGTTTGTTTCACTTACCGTGGATTTCATTCCAAGACCTGGTCTAGTCACAACAGTTTCAAAAAGATCAGACATCAGAAAGCATTATGGACTCTATAACAGAGAAAAGTGGTAACATTAACAGAGATTCTTGAGATTTGTTTTCCTTATGCAGAAACAAATAGTGACTAGAGTGAATGTTGTGCCTGCCTGACAGCACCTCCATTGTCTAACTGCATCTTTTATTTTCCTGTTTTATCGTTATTCCCAGGAAATCCACATGGCACCTAATCATTTATTTTTAATCTATGCCGTAAAGGATTTGTTGTTAAACAAGACCCCGCTCTCTCTAGGGTAAAATATTTGAAGGTGTCCTGGGAGCTCCACAAAAATGCCGTCTTTGCCATCTGGTGGACATCCACAAGAACAGCAAGTAGCCTTCTACCAGGAGGGACAAGTCGTTTTGTTTCCGTAAGTGTGGCATCACCACGAATAGGAACCACTGCTGCAAAAACATTAGGCGGAGCATCTGATGTCAGTGTGGCAATTAAAGTGGGAATGTAAGCCATGGGAAAGGTGAGAGAACAAAAGTCTTAAAACCCTGTTATTTGCAACATATGGGCATCATTAAAAAAAGGTTGAAAGGTAATTAAAGAAGCGATAATGTCAATAAATTGTGTTTATCTTGTAATAAAAATTTAGACATCACTTTCTCTTGTATCATTCATTCTGATTCTCAGTCTCTGTTCTCCCCAGTTCTTTATCTGTCCCTCCCAGAATTTCCCCTATCCCGATTTTCCCCTTGCCCCATTTGTTCATTCCTAAATGCTTCTGCCCCTTTTGCATCTTCTCTCCATCCTCTCTTTTGCTTTGATGCTCTGTGTCATCTCCTATGTTTTCTATTTAACTTTGCTTCCTGTAGATTTGTCATAAGCCGCATATTCCTTGAAATTTCTCCTGGAGCTTCTGTTCGTATTTTTTATAACCTCATTTCCTTGTTCCCAGGTACTAGCTGGATAAGAGGCAACGCATGTTTCTGAGTTCTCCATGCTCTTTCCCCATTGTCTAGGCCAAATGCCACAGATGACTATTACCTTTGCTGAAACCTTTGCCTGGGAGGATCACTAATACTGTTTATTTTCTGTAACCAGTTTCTTGTTTTTATGAATTTTCTAAGAGCTTAATATCTGAATAAAAATTGATTGAAATTGGACAGCAGGTTGGAGATGGGTAGAGACAAGCAAATATATATCCACATAGCATGCTTGAAAATTATCAAATAAGTATCGTTCTGTCTGGTTTCAGAATCTGAAAGCACCTATGCTTTTCCTCATAAAACCAGAAACTAATGTCTCATAGTGGGGGGGAAGGGAGAAGGAGAGAAATGCACATGATGCTGTCCTCACTGAAAAGCTGTTACAGCAGAATTCCTGCCAAATTGATTTTGTGCTTGTTCCCAAAACCAGAAGGGACACTTTGAAGGCTGAGGAGACCGATGCCGTGTGCAGGGTGAGGGAACATGAAGCTCAGTGGGATAGTGTCTAAATTTTGGTAGGTATTTATTTAGCACTCAGCATTGGGGTCTAAAGCTGAAATCTCTCAGATCTACAAAAATGTAAACAGCAGTGATTAGTGGGTGAGAAGACGACCTTTGTACCTCTTTAAAAATAGTGCCCTTTTAGGACGTTCAAGCATCTCAGTTTATTAGGTAAGATAAATAATAGAATCCTGCAGTTAGGATGTGAACTTCAAACTCTTAGCTGATCTCTTTCCTAGGGATAGCTCACAAGTGAATTGGGTGGTTCCATTTTAAGCATTTTTTTCTGTCAATAATGAGTATCTGTCATAATACTGGGGGAGTTCCCGCAGTCATTTGAACCCTGTTTGTTTATTGTGGCTTACAAAGACAGTAAAGTCACAGGGATGTGTTTTAAAATGCACTCTTAGCTGAAATAAAGCTGATGCATAAAAGCAGAGTAACAAATCATGGCTGTAATTTTTTGGTTCACAGATATCCACCTGGTACCGCAGGAATTGCAGAAGGATCTCACAGTGAACTAGCAAAACAGTGTTAAGTTTTGTAGGTTTTACAAGCATACAAGTATATTGTAGGATGGCTCTGCATCGCCTTACATTCCTGGCTTGGGTATCAGGCAAGGTCAGCCCTTTTCACCATGACCTCATAGGACTTAACATGACAAAGAGAAACAGCATGTTTTGCAAAATGCAGAACCCAATTTCAAGGTAATTTCTTATGCAGTCTCTGAAAGCTGACTTGAAGTTAATAGCAGGCAAGGGTGAGAGTGAAAAAGGCCAAAGGGGTCCACTGCTCTGTGGATCCAGCCCATGCTGGAGTGAAAGTGCAGAAAAAGGAAAGGGATGTGTCAGGCTTCATGCTACAAAAAAGACCTTGGAGTCCTAGCATGCCAAGCGCAGCTTCTCAGGATGTATGTGGTCTTATATAAGTACTGGACATAGCACTGAAAACAACAACAGAGTGCAATGCTAATCCTCCATTCATGGTACCAGCTCAAACTTGGTGATGTACAGCAGAGCTGAAACAATAACATGGAAATCCCCAATGGCATTCAGACTGGCTGTAACAAACAATCATTTCCATTTCAATGGCATGCAAGGTACTCACAGTACACTGCAAACTTTAATTAATCCTCACAGTCTGGTTGGGATGCAGAAAGATCACATCCCCCATTATGACATGGCAACTCTGTAACAGCACACAGTAACATCACCCAGGAATTTCAGCCAGGATGCATACTGCATGGAAACTATGAAGGAATTCAATTGGATAGACTGAAGAGAAAAAGAATTAAATACAAACTGGAGCTCAAAATCAGCATTGCATCCCTGCCGATACCAGGCCATGAAACAGAGTGTTAAACAGCAGGCAACTTACCCACCATTGCAACCACCACGTAATTTCATACTCCAGTGTTATAGCTACTGATTGAGCTAGATGAGTATTGGCAAAAGTATTGTTTGAGCAATTGCGGGGGATTCTAGCAGAAAAGCCGAGAGCACTGCTGAGCAGCTAATAAGTGGCTGTTCTCCAGTCACGCTGCACTCAGAATAGCCTTCCAGCAGAGGAAAAGCAAATTCTATTGGCTTTGACACCTGGTTGAGCAACTTAATAAGGACAAAATTGAAAGTTAGAGCTGAATCATTATTTATTTTATAACTATATCTTCATCACACAGTCCACTTCAAAATGGGAGTTATTTCATTTCAAATCAGGCTTGTGCCAGGTTTTTCTGTAGGTTCATTCAGCACAGAGGTGAGGGGAAGATTTTTTGAAAACAGTTTCAACACAGCTGCTGCTTCAGAGGAAAGCAATCTACAATCATAAGGAGGAATTTTTCTCCTTTTCTCCAGTTCTGCCATGCTTTTCCCAACTTGTATTTCTTAGGTGTGTTTTTAATGCACCAGGAAAATGCTAGTGGTGCAAAGACTGTATTTAGTGACATTTGGGTAATGTGAATTTCCAGACAGCACTTCAGTAGAGATAAGCAATTGTGAGAGCAAAATGTTTCTGTCCTGTCCACAACAGACACAGAGAACTGTTTGTTCCTCTCACTGAAATTGCATTTTCTGTATTTGAAAACAGCTATTGTTTTACCTCTTAGTTTTCTCTGAAGTTTAGCTGTTTAGATGAATTTCAGTCTAAACTTAATGCAATTCCTTCAGCTTTTCTTTATAAGTATACTTTATGAAGCCTGATAATTGTTGTCTTCCTCTGTTTTTTTCCCAATACGACCATACCATCCTTGAGTATTCAAAATTGGACATAGCATCCCAGCTGGGGCACAGACAGCTTCAAGAAGAGCTGAAGAATTACTTACTGGTTTTGTAGGTGGTAACACTGGCTATAAATTGCAATGAGGGTTTGCCTTTTTTACAGGAGTGTAACATTGTTTACTCCTGTTCAGCCTATGATCTATGTTAATATCCAAATCTTTTTCTGTCATGTTCGTACATAGCTTGTCATTCCTCACCTTATGTTTTTGCAGTTTATTATTCTTGCCTAAATGTGGTGACCTATTCTTTTTTATTGAGTTGCCTCAACTCCTCCTGAAGTTGTTCTACAACATATACCTGTTATGTTTGATTGGCAAAAATACCTACCCACAGTAACTGTGAATAAACCAACATGTTTATTTAAAAAGAAGCTGCTCTCTTCTCCAGAGAGAAGTCTAACAAATTAAATCTTCACATCTTTTTTATTAAATCAGATTATCCTTTTTTTATCTATGTTGTTTTTCGAATAGGAGAATTCATGCTGCTTCATTTTTGAAAAAAAACCTAATTGAGAAGTCATTATTTGAAAACACAGACTAAGGCAACTTAGATTTTGAAATTCTAGTCTCACAGAAGGAGAACGTGCAGCATTCTCAGTTGTGCTATCAGTATTTGTACCTAGTTACATGCCAGTCTGTGAGTAGATATCGTAGGAATCCTGTTCATGTGCTGTAGGTTTTTTCATGTATTTATTTCCTTTCTCTTTCCCTTTTCTTTCCCCTTTCCCTTTTCCTTTCCTTTTCCCTTTCCCTTTTCTTTCCTCTTTACCTTTCCCTTTCCATTTCCATTTCCCCTTCCCTTTCCACTTTCCTTTCAATTTTCCTTTCCCCTTAATTTTCCACTCTTTCCCTTTTCCTTTCCCCTTCCCTTTCTCTTTCCCTTTTCACTTTCCTTTCCCTTCCCCTTCCTTTTCCCTTCTTTCCCTTTCCCTTTCCCCTTCTTTCCCTTTCCTTCTCCTCCCTTTGCTTTTTCCTCTCCTCTCCTCTCCTCTCCTCTCCTCTCCTCTCCTCCCTTCCCTTCCCCTCCCCTCCTCTCCCTTCCCCTCCCCTCCTCTCCCTTCCCCTCCCCTCCTCTCCCCTCCCCTCCCCTCCTCTCCCCTCTCCTCTCCCCTCCCTTCCTTTCTTTTCCTCTGCTCTCTCCGTCTTCTTTCCTCTCCTCTTTATTTTTTTTTCTCAGAAAATAAAATAAATATGAAGGAGAAAAAAACCAACATTAAGGAATTAGTTTTGTCCACTCACCAGATTTCCCCTCACCAAAATATAAATTAAGACATAGAAGGAGAGAAATTATGAAAGAGTGAAATGACATAGAAGCAACCACTTCCTTCAAGAAGTTAAGAATAGCCCTCCCCACCCCATCCCTCCCCCCTCCTCCCCCCCACTGATTTCTTCCAAATATCTCATACTCAATTTGCTCATATGTTTCCCATTTTATCTAGTATTTTGTGTAGGCACAAGTAGCACAAACGTGACTCTCTGCTCAACATAACAAACATTTCCCACTGGCCCAGGTAGGGTATAATTCCCCACACTCACAGTAATATGCAGAAATACTTGCTGTCCCACTCCATCCCCAGGTAAGCAAACATTGTTCTGTTTACCCAAGTTTATTATAGAAATCTTTGCTTATATGCTTATATGCAGCAAAATCTCCTTTCTTCTGTGTAATTTAAACAATTTGTTTTTCCTTCTCAATAACAAGATACACATACAAATCAATATTCTATCATCTCTCTCCAACTGCTGTTTCTTACAAAATAAGCACTTTTGTGTGTGTGTGTGTGTGTGTGTGTGTGTGTGTGTGTGTGTGTGTGAAAGGACTGAAGGGAGAAGGAATTCTGTGAGCTAAATGTCATACTTTCTCCCACTTCAATGTTATAGAGATTAGTTTTTATAATTAACAGTGACTATTATGAGGACTCTATGATAATAGTGGCTTTCAGTAGTGATATTTAGCAGGTTCTTCCTCTGGTTGGCTCTCCCTCTGTGTCTTCATATTTGGTGCCTAAGTGCCTGCAAGGAAATAATTATTTTCTGTTAGATGTTTAATCACAAACCTTGCAAGGAAATTTGCTGTTTTCCAAACAGTGCAGAACTAACTTCATTACCACATTGACACGCTAGATACACTCGTCAGCTCTGAAGTCCCATCTTCTTAAAAGTCCCTAGCCTGTATTCCTTTTGGAAAAGATTATTTTCAAATAACACAATAGCCTGATTTACTATATCCATCTTTCCTCCAGAGCTTTTCTTGCTGAATGTGACAGGTTATGAGAAAACAGGGTAAGTTGCACAGAAATGCATTTGGTGCCTGCAGTGAAACAATTTGTGTATGTGCTGGCTCTGTTTTCTTTGTGGTCAGATCCTCAGCCTCCTTTGAAGTCAGCAGTGATGCACAAAGAGGGTCTGGAGCTCTGTTCAAGCAGGGACAATGGTTCTCTGCAGAGCTGCCTTACCTCAGCCTCAGGGAAGTCAACGGGAGCTGCAGGAGTGCAGCACCTCTGAAAATGCAGCACATGCCACAACTTTTTATCAGGTTTCTTCCAACAACCTCAAAATTGTTAGGGTACTAGAGGCAGTGCTGAGGAAAAACAATTAGATACTGATCTGTGGCTTCAGTTCTCAAACATCTGGACTGGATGAGTCTACATCTGTAGCTGAGTATTTCAAGCATTTAATGACTCCTACTTCTCTTCACTGATCATTAGGTGTCACCATATAAGGTGTCACCTGAGTGTTCTGTCACAGGTGTCTGAGTGAAGAAGAAAATTAATTTTATCCCTACAAGGGAGACTTCTAATGAGGTATTGGTCTTGTGTTTCAAGCTGATTGCTTTGAACACGAGTAATATTCATCTTGTTAGACTTCCTGAAGATCTAAGCTTAGTTTCCGTAGCTCTGTGATCTCAGTAAGTAATTTGATCTCACCACACTGCCTCTCCACTCCCAAACAAGGTGGTATTAACACACCTATTGCCTGTCACAGTTCTGAATGCTCAAGGGCAGGGTCTCTTGTGTCAATGAACATGCATAGACGGTTTAGCACAAAAGGTCATTTTGGCCAAGGTCTTCAGCACTTACTGTGATATGAAATCTACATAATGTAATTTAAAGGAAGAAATATAAAACCAGTATTTAGCGAGTGTACTTAATTCCTTTCTATCTTTTGAAAGACTGGAGAAAGACGTAGAAAAGTAGAAGGTGCAAAGGTGTTGTCACCTGACTGTAATTGTACAGAATTCCCCAGCAGGGATTCAGCCCTACAGCTATATTCAGAACATGAAAAACATGTGAATTAAAAATATGACTTTGCTTTTTTATGTCTGTGTGTATGATAACAAAGCACATAGTTTTGTTATTTTCCCTAAAATAAAGTTGGGAAACACAGAAACATATTAGGATTATCTCAGCTTTCTCTATATCATTCGTAAAGACTGCAAATTGTAGAAAGGACAGTGTTGCATATGTGATATTTTTGCCTCATTCTGCTTCTTTATCCCTGGTTTAACAGAAAAGCCTTATTTTTGTATGATGTGTAAATAATGCTACTAAAACAGTTTATCGAAGACAGAGATTTGTTTTCTCTCTATGCAGAATTCATCACATTTATATTATGTGAAGTAACAATATTATACTGTAAATACATCTGCAAGCTGTAATGCTGCTGTTGGCTCCTACAGAAGCCTCTGAAGTTTTATGTAAGCCAGCCTCAGGTTTCATGTATGTTATGCATACAGGACAGCATCTGAAGCTAGCTGAGATCTGTTGAAAAATGAGGGCAACAAAGCTAGCTACCCCGCTGCAGCATTATCTTCTGTCACTCTTCTTAGGTCATATTTCTGAAACCCTTTTTTGTGACATGTTTCCTTTTAACTTTGACCCCACTGAACATCTGCTTTTCTCATGGCTTTCCCTGCGGTAGTGGGCAATAAGTCTTGAGTAACGTCGGTCTGGCTTTGCACAGCTGCAGTTGTCAGTGAATTGCCAGCTAATACAGTTCAGGCTATCTTCACACAAATTAACACCTTACAGGCAGCTCACCTCTCATTATTAGTATTATCCAATAACAACAGTACTTAAATGTCTCTATTTAGCTTGGGTCCTAATCGTACCAGGCATTTTCTCTGGTTAAACTATTTTTATGTGTTCATAAATTGTTATGTCTGATCTGGTTGATCCAGGGTGAAAGATTCCTACCCTCAGCCTTTGCCACAACTCCTTCTCTTTTGCCCCCTCCACTTTGCTCTTTCAACTATTTCTCTTACCTCCCACAGTCTGTAAAATTATTCCAGTTTTAAGCAAACAAACAAACAAATGCTCTCATGTATGAAAAGAAACACACTGTTTAATATTACTGCCTCATTATTCAGTTGGGGAACTGAGATTTGGAGCGATTAAGTGACTTGCCAGAGGAAAAGGAAGAAGGATGCAGGAAGAAAATTTAGTTCCTCTGAGTCACAGTGCAGCATCTTAAGCAGAAACCTTCTTTGTTCTGACTTCACCTTACCTCTAAGCATTGCCCACTCTCTTTATGCTCAGACTTTCCTTTCCTAGACTGTATCTCTTCTGATTTCAAAGGGTGACTTGTCACACAGGACAGGCACGAAGGAGATTAAGGAGTTGTTTTAGGCTTTTCATGTCTGGATTTTTTCTCCACTGCCACTGCTACAAGCTGCAGTGAAAATTATGCCCTGGAATCACAGCTTTCCCTTCACAGTCTAAAATTCCCCCCCCCCGTATCATGTTTGTTCACTGTACTTTTTGTTTGCTAGCTCCTGCCTGGCAAGCCTCCTCTACCTGCTTTGTACATAAATGTCAGGGATAATTCTGAACGCTCACCATGATTACCAGTTGGCCAGCTGCCATGTTGGTTCTTGGGATTTAACTTGCCATCCACATAATGGCATGCATATATTTATTTGTAGTTTAAAAGTTTCTGAGCTTGTTGTCTCTAGATGCACAAACAAAATGTTTCATCCAAATGTAAATATGCACTGCCTGAATTAATGTCCACTAATGAAATCCCTTCTTAACCAACCTCAACTAACATACTTTCCACATCTTTAAATTCTTTCACACTCTTTCTTAAAGTCTGGAGGAAAGAAAAAACTGCAATGTGACCCATCCGTGAAAAAACTTACAAGCTGGCAGTCTAGTACAGAAGTGGATTCGAGGATCAAGTCCTACGTTTTGCCCACTTTCAGGCAGATTAGCACAAACTGCAACTTTGTCGCCTTTGCCTGAGCAGTGAGTTCTCTGTTGGGTTTTTACTACGTGCAACTATTTATTATAAAATACATCCAAAGTTAACAATCTAATTAAAAAAAAAAAAAAAAAAGAAAAAAAAAAGCTATGCTTAGAACGTGAAGTTTACTTGATTTCTAAAACAAACCCACATGAACTCATGTATTAATGCACAGGGTGTCATGGTTTAACTCTGGTAGGCAGCTCAGCAGCACAGAGCTGCTCACTCACTTTCTCCCCCTCCTCCCCAGCAAGATTAGGAGTAGAATAAGAAGGGTAGAAGTGTGAAAACTTGTGCCTTGAGATAAACAGAGTTTAATTATTTAAAAAAAGAGTGGAGGAGGGGAGTACAAACAACAAGGTGGGAGGGGCGGACCCCTCCCCCCCCCAAAAACAAAACAAAACCAAAAAAAAAAAAAAAAAAAAAAAACCAAAAAAACAAGAAAAACAAGTGATACAATAGAAAATACTTGCTCACCACCAGCCAACCAATGCCCAGCCAGTCCCTGAGCAATGGCAGCCCATGCTAATCTCCACCCCCCATCTTTATATGCTGAGCATAACATCATATTATAGGGACTACCCCTTTGGTCAGTTGGGGTCAGCTGTCCCAGCTGTGCACCCTCCCAACTCCCTGTGCACCCCCAGCCAGTAGGGATGCTGGTGGGGTGGTGTGAGGAGCACTGTGTAAGCAAATTACTAAATTGATGTGGACAGATCTGAAGAGCCTTTATAGCTATTCTTAAAATCATAATAGTCCTTCATTTTTATGAGTGAAGAACGGGTACAGGATTTGCACTAGTATATAAAATATACTAACTAAACAATAGTTGTTACTGATAAAATAGTAGCTGATAAAACTGAGAAATGCAAAGCAAACTGCTACTAACAGCAAGAGCTTTAAGATATTCCAAATGTAACAGAATAAATTTTGGGGTTTAAGAAATGGGAGAGCGTCCTTCAGAAGTTTGGCTTCAGCAGACTTATCCAGTGAGGAGGAGCTCACCTGGAATTTGTTTGCATTCACTACTGCCAAAGTGCAGCTTCTCCAGCTAATTCTTCCAGTTGTCCTTTCACCTGCATAATGCAATTCCTCTGAACTTCTCTGATCTTCTGAGATTCTCCTAATATGTTCTTTAAGTGGTGAGCTCAGTGCTTCTCATGCTTGTACAGTTTCTCTTTCAATTCCTTCCTGATTTGCAAGCACTGATAGAATCATCGGATCATAGAAGGGTTCAGGTCTGAAAGGGCCTTAAGACCATTCAGTTCTGACACCCCTGCCATGGGCAGGGACACCTCCCACTAGACCGTGTTGCCCAAGGCTCTGTCCAACCTGGCCTTGAACACTGCCAGGGATGGAGCATTTGCCACTTCTTTGGGCAACCTGTTCCAGTGCCACTGCCCTCACAATAAAGAACTTGTTCCTTATACATAACCTGAACTTCTCCAGGTTTAGTTTGAACCCATTACCCCTTGTTCTATTACTACAGTCCAAGTGTCTCTCATTTCCAAACATATTCATGTCTAACATATCTATCTTTTGACACATTTTATTATTCCTATACTGAGAAATCTGGCAGGACATTTCCATGATCTCTGCCTTCTTTTGTTCACTGATTTCATCCAAGTTTTTATCCTGCAGTTCTAATTGTTTGATTTTGTTTTCTCCGTCTTTCAGTATGTCCCTGGCATCATCTACTTCTCTCTGTATGTCTGCTACTGATGTCCTCACACAGCTTGCACTGGCCTGCAATTGCCTGTCCCATCCTTCAAAACTTCACATTCTTTCATTAAATTCTGATTTTCAGTATCCAGCGCTGCTACTTTTTCTCTGAGATGCCATCTTTGATTCTGTAAGTTTTCATTTCTCAAAGGTAGTTTATTAACCAGAGAGGTTTCCATGTTGGAAGGAGAAAGCATGGCAAAGTTGGCATACACTGCTGCGATCTGAAAGCTTCCAGCCTGCCCAACTTGCTGACTGCACAATTCCATGGTTTCCAACTGCCTGCTCCCACTGCCTGGCTGTGGCTTGCAAGATGTTGTGATTAAAAAAAAAAAAAAAAAAAAAAAATCAATCAGGTCTTAGAAAATTAAGAGCTTTAGGGTAAAATGCCTTCATTAGAAGTTAGTTAAGAGTTAAACAGTGAGCAGAAATATATCATTTCAAAACAGCTGACCATGCTAGGTTTGATGCTCTTGGTATATTTAATGAATGAATGTTCAGAGAACTGTAATGAACAGTGAAGTGACTCCTTTTTTTAGATGACATAGCATTCTGTAGTATCATGAAAACTAAAATTGTAAAGGCATCTCGACAGATGATATAATAAGAAGTACATACAATCATAGAATCATAGAATAGTCAGGGTTGGAAAGGACCTTAAGATCATCTAGTTCCAACCCCCTGCCATGGGCAGGGACACCTCCCACTAAACCATGCCATCCACGGCTATGTCCAACCCCACTTTGAACGCCGCCAGGGATGAAGCATTCACAACTTCCCGGGGCAACCCATTCCAGGGCCTCACCACCCTTACAGTAAAGAATTTCTTCCTCAGATCCAATCTAAACTTCCCCTGTTTAAGTTTGAACCCGTTACCCCTTGTCCTCTCACTACAGTCCCTAATGAAGAGTCCCTCCCCAGCATCCCTATAGGCCCCCTTCAGATATTGGAAGGCTGCTATGAGGTCTCCACACAGCCTTCTCTTCTCCAGGCTGAACAGACCCAACTTTCTCAGCCTATCTTCATATGGGAGGTGCTCCATAGAATCATAGAATCATAGAATAGTAAGGGTTGGAAAGGACCTCAAGATCATCGAGTTCCAACCCCCCTGCCATGCCCAGGGACACCTCTCACTAAACCATGCCATCCAAGGCTATGTCCAGCCCCACCTTGAACGCCACCAGGGATGAAGCATTCACAACCTCCCTGGGCAACCCATTCCAGGGCCCCACCACCCTGACAGTAAAGAATTTCTTCCTCATATCCAATCTAAACCTCCCCTTTTTAAGTTTAAACCCATTACCCCTTGTCCTCTCACCACAGTCCCTAATGAAGAGTCCCTCCCCAGCATCCCTATAGGCCCCCTTCAGGTATTGGAAGGCTGCTATGAGGTCTCCACGCAGCCTTCTCTTCTCCAGGATGAACAGCCCCAATTTTCTTAGCCTGTCTTCATACGAGAGGTGCTCCAGTCCCCTGATCATCCTCGTGGCCCTCCTCTGCACTTGTTCTAACAGTTCCATGTCCTTTTTATGTTGAGGACACCAGAACTGCACACAATGCTCCAAGTGAGGTCTCATGAGAGCAGAGTAGAGGGGCAGGATCACCTCCCTCATCCTGCTGGTCACGCTCCTTTTGATGCAGCCCAGGATACGGTTGGCTTTCTGGGCTGCAAGCGCACACTGCCGGCTCATGTTCATTTTCTCATCGACCAACATTTTGATAGGTAAGAAATACTGCATGTTAGAGTAATTCCAGCTGAACTGTAGACAAGATTCTTAAATAACGGTAACCATTTAGGAGGCAAACATGGAAATCATGGTGGATAGATCAATAAAGGAACAATCCCCATACCATTAGCAGCAGCATGGAGAATTCATCCTGGATTTAAAAAAAGAAAAAGACAGGCGAGTCCCACCTTCACATACCGCAATACCTGGAGCAGCAAAGTGGGCTGTATAGAACTGTCTACCCTGTTCTCCAGTGGAGACCTGTGGCACCTTTAGGGCGTCCATGGGTTGGACGAATTAATGAGATTTCCCAATCCAGCTTATCGACCTTCCAAGTTTCTTTATTGTGTTTGTCAGGAGTTCTTTTGCTTTGCTAATGAGTGTTCTTTCTGGGATAGAGTCCACAGTTTCCATTAACTCGGCACACATTCACACCAAATTCTTGATGTGATGTGTTGTGCCTCTCCCAGCACTCAACTGAACTCCTGTTTGACATGACTTGTAACAGGTTGTGCACATCCCCATGCCGAATGTCTCCTCTTCATTCTCAATGGCTTAAGCATGCCAGTGACAAAGATACTTCTATTTTTTTATTTTTTTCCCCCACATTTTCTGATACTATGGAAAAGAAGGAAAGGAGAAGGGAAAGCAGGTATTCATGAGATGGAGCCTGAGCATTACAGAAGGATTTTATTCAGCTGCAATATACCTTTTTGTCTGACTGAATTTAGGTGAGCTGTATTAATACCAAGCTTTTGTTCGCCCCCTCTTTTCTTCCGCTTTTTGGCAATGTATCTCACTGTTGTTTGAAACCAATTAGCAGGTGCATGGCACTGCAGAACCAGCAACTTTCCAAAGAATCTTCACTGTCTCTGCTGATTCTCCTTCACTACTGTTATATAATCCCCTCCTTCTGGATGAGTTATTCTTCCATTTTATGCTGTTCTAGCATGAAATTACAAAACCCCATGCTGCAAATTAGATTTCTGTAGGGATATCAGGTGTATCAAGAAAAGCAATTCCAAGTGGCCTCAAAAACTGCCCTTTTTAAATGTCTCTTGTATGGGATCATCCACTAATCTTGTAGGGAAAATGGGGGAACAAAAGGCAATAGGGGCAAGAAAGATTGTGGTATCTTTTGCATTGTAAAGTTTGAGCTTGTTAGTCTTCTTTTCAGTGTGCAAAGTCGTTACTGTTTTTAATAAGTCTGGGACAAGCAGCAGCTCTGCATGTAGAGCAACTCACTTCTATTAAAATATCTTTGAACAATGTCCCTTTAAAACACACTTACTTCACTAAGGAGCAAAAACGGTGGGAGAAAAGAGGAGATTCAGAAATGTTCAATGAATTTCTACCGAAGGAAAACCTTGTTAGGAGGACATAAGGTTATGTCCTAAGTTATTTTAACCCATACATGATTCATTCATCATAGCTAACTCTCACATTAAGTGGTACTCCACCAGCTGCACAAAACCCAGGGGAGACAAAAGAGAGTGATAATCACTGAAAAACCCTGCTGATGTCACCTCACATGGCTTCAGACTGTATCTTGAAGACTCCACATGGCAGTTTTAGAAGTGCAGCCTTCCTGCCTGTGTTGTATATCGATGCAGGAAAGACAAACTCATGTAGATAACCATGTGTGAATATTGCAATTTGAGTAGGATAGAATCATAGAATCATAGAATAGTTAGGGTTGGAAAGGACCTTAAGATCATCTAGTTCCAACACCCCTGCCATAGAGGTCACACTAAACCATGCCACCCAAGGCTATGTTCAACCCAGCCTTGAACACCACCAGCGATGAAGCATTCACAACTTCCCGGGGCAACCCATTTCCAGGGCCTCACCACCCTCACAGTAAAGAATTTCTTCCTCATATCCAATCTAAACTTCCCCTGTTTAAGTTTGAACCTGTTACCCCTTGTCCTCTCACTACAGTCCCTAATGAAGAGTCCCTCCCCAGCATCCCTATAGGCCCCCTTCAGATATTGGAAGGCTGCTATGAGGTCTCCACACAGCCTTCTCTTCTCCAGGCTGAACAGCCCCAATTTTCTCAGCCTGTCTTCATACGGGAGGTGCTCCAGCCCCTTGATCATCCTCGTGGCCCTCCTCTGGACTTGTTCTAACAGTTCCATGTCCTTTTTATGTTGACACCAGAACTGCACACAATACTCCAAGTGGGGTCTCACAAGGGCAGAGTAGAGGGGCAGGGTCACCTCCCTCGACCTGCTGGTCACGCTCCTTTTGATGCAGCCCAGGATATGGTTGGCTTTCTGGGCTGCAAGCGCACACTGCCGGCTCATCTTCGTTTTCTCATCAACCAACACTCCCAAGTCCTTCTCCACAGGGCTGCTCTGAATCTCTTCTCTGCCCAACCCGTAGCTGTGCCTGGGATTGCTCCAACCCAGGTGTAGGACCTTGCACTTGGCATGGTTAAACTTCATCAGGTTGGCATGAGCCCACCTCACAAGCATGTCAAGGTCCTTCTGGATGGCATTCCTTCCCTCCAACGTATCAACCGAACCACACAGCTTGGTGTCATCAGGAAACTTGCTGAGGGCGCACTCAATCCCACTGTCCATGTCACCAACAAAGATGTTTAACAAGATTAGTTCCAACACCTATCCCTGAGGGATACCACTCATTACTGGTCTCCAGGTAGACATTGAGCCATTGTGCACAACTCTTTGTGTGCGGCCGTCCAGCCAGTTCTTTATCCACCTAGTGGTCCACTTATCAAATTGATGTCTCTCCAACTTAGAGACAAGGATGTCATGTGGGACAGTGTCAAACACTATGCACAAGTCCAGGTAGATGACATCAACTGCTCTGCCCCTGTCCATCAGTTCCATAGCCCCTTCATAGAAGGCCACCAGATTGGTCAGGCAGGATTTCCCCTTAGTGAAGCCATGCTGGCTGTCACCAAGCATCTTGTTATTTTTCATATGCCTTAGCATGCCTTCCAGGAGAATCGGCTCCAAGATTTTGCCAGGCACAGAGGTGAGACTGACTGGTCTGTAGTTCCCCAGCTCATCCATTTTCCCCTTCTTGAAAATGGAGGTTATATTTTCCTTTTTCCAGTCATCGGGAACTTCACCTGACTGCCATGATTTTTCAAATATGATGGACAGTGGCTTAGCAACTTCATTTGCCAGCTCCTTCAGGACCCACGGATGAATTTCATCAGGTCCCATGGACTTGTGTACATTCAGGTTCCTAAGATGGTCTCGAACCAGATCCTCTCCTACAGTGGGCTTAGGGTCTTCATTCTCACAGTCCCTGTATCTGCCTTCCAAGGATAAAAAGGTTCAGCCTTCAAAACCAAAAGAAGGTACTCCTTGGACTACTGTGGCTTGTAATAAAACTGTGAAAGAAATATCTATATTCAACATTAATTAATCTATTTGTATTAGTAGAACCAAAGTATCAAATTCTTATTTTCTATTTAAAAGGAAATTGGTAAGCCAGAGAGTTACACCAGAGCCAAACTGACCTGCTGTATTTAAGGGAGTATCACAAGGTTTGGTGGGAGGGAGGAATAAAATGCACAAAAGACAAATGACATGTTGAATAACATGGAAATGCTCCATAACAAGTGAAATCATAAAGGCTTTATATGTTCCAAACTCATGTCTTATTCAAGAAAATGACCGTTCATGTCAAAAGGAAGATGGTGAAGGAAGGAAGAAAATGAAGATTTGTCCCTAAGTTAATTCCATGCTTCCTGTTCTTTGGACTGATAAGCACCAAATTAACTTTGTGCTAATCAAGAGGTTAGAAAATGTTATAGAGATGGATGACTTCTGCAGATTATGGTAAAAAGAAATATTTATGACATTCAGACAATACAGCAGTGCGTTTCTCTTGAAATAGTTTTTCAATATTTCAAACTTTGCATGCACGAGAATAGAAAGTCTTGAGAAGCCTTTTCTTTCCCTCCTCTCTCCAGATCCCTGTATCCCCTATCCCCCTTCTCAGTGCTTCGCCACTTCCATTCACAGAACAGCAGGAGGGAGAAACAAATAGAAAATCTTGTTCTGCTTTCCCTTTTATCATATTCAGTACTTGACCCAAGAAATCAGGAAGCAATTAAAAGCTTCTGTTTCAACTTCCCATCCTGTTCAAATTCTTGCTCTAATTTTGCTTGTCTGAAACTTCACTCTTTTAAAAGCTTGCCAGTGTGTGTGAATGTGTGTGTACTTACAGACATATGTATGCCCTTGTTCTTTCAGTCAAGTGATATTACAAAATGTCTTTTTATTTCTAAGAGGGTTCACTCATCTTTGTAATAAACATGTCCTTTAACAAAATTCTCAACCTTAATGCTTTTCAAAATGTCTCTAATGATTTCTAATTTACTGGCATTTTCCCTGAGCCCCTCATCAATTTAACTATCCAAATTGCTAACACTGTTAATAATTCCTCTGTCTCCAGCAGACCCACTGTAGACCTTGAAATCCCTCTGCTGCCTCTGCAGACAAGAACACATCTGGTTGTGTATCCATACGATGCTGTATCAGAGTATTTATTAGCTTGGCAGCAGTGTCTCATCACCATGCAGTATGATGACTAACGGCTTCATTTTCACCATTGCTATCCAGAAGGGCCTCTCACGGGCCCATTTCCTCCCTCATTTCTGTCTTACAGTGGTGTAATTCCACTTATTTCAGCACATAGAGAACAGCATGAGCACACGGGTCTGTATTTCTAGGGGTTGTGGGGAAGATTTTGAGGAACATTTGGAGCTGCATGCCAAATTGCCTTCCATGCCTTTGAAAAAGTCCAGATGTCTCTATTTCAGGGGAGATTTGAAGGGGAAGCAGATACAGGCTGACCTGTCTTCAGACAAAAGCTCAAATTTTCAAAATGGCCCAGTGTATGCTCTGCTGGGACTTTAGGGCTGAAGATACTGAAACAAGCCAGGCATGACCTTGCTGCACATCAGCTGAACTTTGCTAGGTGCTCCTACCCTGTAGTATATAAAAAGCATTTGGAAATGGCTCATCAGAGGCAGTTCAGCCCTTGGAGTGTTTTGCATTTCTGCTTTCTAGACAAAGCTCCTCTTCAGAGGTAGATTGTTGAGTGGCTTACCTCAAAATTTCCTGGACAGAAGTGCTTATATCTATGGTGGTACACATTCAGCTACCAAGTGATATGACAGGTCCCTAAAAGAGACTCTCCTGCTTGTACATGCAAAACAAATTGATGAACTGCCTCTGCTGATACTGCAACAGTCAATGAAACTAACCAAACAAACTTAGACAGGGACTGGGTGGTCTGCAGTAGACAGCCAGCGGAGTGGTTGTAAAGAAGCAGGGCTTCAGGAGAGAATCCCTTCAGAAGTGTTGCCCAGAAATTAGGGCATGAGGAACTTCAGGTGAAGATTTCTAGAGTCTTTCTTTTAACCACAAACTTCCTGTTAACCAAGTTACTTAAACCTTGTGGGTCTTGGTTTCCTTGCTTGTGAATTTGCAGTTCAGATACCCATCTTGGGGTTATATAATTGGCTTATGTTCACAAAATTCTTTGTGATACTACAAGGGATGTTACTGGCTATGTGCAAGGTGTGTTTTTTGAAGAGTGTATGTGAGTTTTTAGTCTCTCTTGATAGTTGTGTGTTCTGTAAAACTGGAGTAATAAAAATTTCTCAGCAGCCTGCATGAGTGGTCTCAATGCCTCTGGAGTTATGGGTAACTGTGGAAAGTTCTTCACAGAAAGCAGAAGTCTGACTCTCTGAATAGTGTTTTCTCCTTGAAAAACAATTTTGCTTTTGTGAAAAACAAGGTTAGAAACAAATCTAGGAAAATGATGGCAGAATTAAGTTTCACATTTTCACTCAAGTACCTTTCTGAGGAAGACAAAAACCATTGTTTTGTAGCTCTGATGACTTCCCATGTAGACCCCAAAGTTCATAACGAGGCTCTAAAATCTATGTGTGGAACTAAATTAATCCATTCCCATGTAACACTTTTGAATCATGTTATATAGGAGGAATTGGAGTGGAATTTGGTCCTCAATCAGATATTTTATGAAACTATGCAGACACAAATTATGAACTTCAGGCCTAGATCAAAATCTAAAAAAGTCACCAAGAAAAAAAAGTATAAGCAGCCACGCCTTCAACATCTGATAAACAGGGCTCTGAGCTGTGAGGAACTGCTAGTTCTGGGATAAAAAGTGTCACTGAGAATCCTGATGTGTAACTTCTTTGCAAGGCCAGCCCTATCAATGGGGCTAGCAAGTGCAGCAAAATATTAGGGCCAACTAATTGTCCACTGAAGATGCATAGGTGATGCCATACTGGAGATTTGCTTCTTGCCTGGGGCAACAAAGCCCTTAGAGCTGCCAGCCCTGCTTCTCTGCATCTCTCAGGCTCAGACTCTATTGCTGAGAGGATCTGTTTCCCCATATGTATTAATTTGCAATATTAAAATTAGCTCCTGCATGCTTAAACACTGAGTGAAGAGGGAGGAATTCTTCTCTTTTGTTCCATCATCTCTGGAGATTCCCCATAGTCACAATGCCTTTTCAAACAAGCTCAGAGCAACAAGTTTTACCATTAGTTAGAAATTTATCCTCACAATATAAGGAAGCAGGAAAAGAAGGTTTTGTCTCCAGTGGGTGTAAGCTACTCCACAGAAGGGGCAAAGCAACTTACTTCTCTAGGAAACAAAGAGGAGATTGTCTGGTGTTCAGAAATCAGGCCATAATGCATAAAGGCATTTAGGTGATTGAGTCGAACAAGTTGCCCAAATGCCTTTGTGGACCTTAGTGCATATATATATATATGCTATATGGCTTTTTTTAGTCTTACATAAAAAGCTATATGTCTTTTCCTAGTCTTAGGAAGAGAAGGCAAAGAGATCTTATGGCTATCTGCAACAACCTAATTAGAGGGTATAAAGAAGAAATGCCCCAAAGGAGACAGGAACATTAGGTTACTGACTTCCAGACACTCGAGGTGTATCTAAAAGAGGACTGTACCTCTGTCTTCCTTTTTCTGACATCCATTCCTTGCAAGCACAGGGAAAGCACTCATTAATCTTCCTCCATTTGTTTTCCATATTTCTGGAGAATTTTATGTTGACAATTTGGCCCTTTTGACCAGTTCACTTTCCCTTGCAGGGAATTTTCTCAATTCCTTTTTACCTTTGAGACCTTGTACACTCAAGCTATTTGCAACGTCTACTTTACATTACATTCAGCTCAAGTGATTTGGCATTTCAGGCTTCACAGCTCCTTGCCCATAACCTGACTCAGAAGCCCCAACCTTTAAACACAGTCCTCTATATTATGACTGCAAGCAGGAATTACTTATGACTTTTTTATTCTGCTTCTGCTCTATCTCTGGACCAGCTTAGTTTCTTGTCCTTATTCTCTTCATACCTCTTAAAACACCTTTTTTCTGTCTGTAAAAAAAAGGACTAATAAGAATGACTTTAAAAAGTGCACTCCACCTTGACATTAACAATCAGAAGCACCCTTGTCATGATTAAGCATCCTGAGTCATAAACATGCTGCTGCCTGCACATGCCAGACAAATAACTAATACAGTGTAAGATTCTGTAGGATATGCCTCCCTTACAGACCACTCTGCTGATGTGAAACATCATTATGAGAACTTCATGGAAAGGGAAAGAACACCGGTTTTGTTGCATATGGCAGAAGTGACAATGGGGACTTGCAGTTTAACAAGCCCAGTCTACACAGGAAATGAAAGTAATTCTAAATTAACATAACTAATTAGCAGCCTTAGATAACATAATTGCTATGCAGAACTTCACAGTTTTAGTTAGCATTCTGTATTAACTACTATGTAGTTATTAAGGCACCACGCTCAGCACGAGCAACTTAATTATCATTAGTATTGCTCCAGTCTCAAGCCTGAATGCCGACGATTAATAGAACACAATTATTTATACTGTAATTGTGGCATTTTAATTAAACTGAAAATGCACTTTGTTTGCTTTTTGTCACAGTGTTAATTTTTTAAATTAAGGTCAGATCTTTTCGTCAAGCTTTTTTTTTTTATTTCTAATTGCAAATTAGATAGACTGATCTCTTGTCATCCTAAGAAAACATTGTGACTGTTGGTGACAAGTGAGTAATAAAACAACCTCAGTGCTCTCGAGTTATGCAATCTCAATGCTGATAAACAACATCTTGATATGTTATTTTCATGATTCTTAAGTAACCTCAATGTATGTAAATCCCATTTAATTCTTTTTTAGAATTAGTCTTTGCAAGGGTCCATTTGTTATTACGTTATGACAATGCTTAGTAGGCCCTGTTGAAAACAAAGAATTTACAGAACAATGAGACCAAAGGTGAAAGGGGAAGTGTAGGCTTAGGAATGTAAAATTATCTGCTCATTGTCACCTAATATGTCACTGCCACAGCCAGGAACAGAGTCAAGGCCTCCCAGCTCTTATTTCTGTGTTCTGCCTGCTAGATCACATTGCTCCTCATGTTAGAAGTTGAGAAATGCCAAATGTGTGGTGAGGCAGAGCCTTAGTCCCTATTTTCATATCAGGGTTCCTGGCCTTAGTAATAATTAAAGATTTTTTAATGCATTTTTGTAACTCCTCTGACTTCAGGGGATTTCTTTTTTATTTACACAAGATGGATCAGGCCCAGGATTAATAGCTTTCCTCAGAGTGCTTGAGCACAGCAATATTTGCTTACATAGAGGAAGAAAGATTTCCCTGTCATTACCCAGACAAATTTACTATGAATTTGCAGCAAGTTCTGCCCCAGTTTTTGCCCTCTGAGAGACTCTCAGTGCTAGCCACTTAGAAACCTTATGGGTAAGCTTTGGTTTCTTTTCATATAGCCAGACTTTAACTTAACTCGAAATGTCAATGATGTGTTTTGCCTTGAGGGAGAATAGAAAGGAGAATTACCTAGTCCATTTCAGGGATTAGTCTTACTTGTGCTTTCTTTATTGCTATATCTTCCAAGTTACAGGGCTGGAAACCCAGAGGTTAAATGGATGAACACTGGATCAAAATCCAGGTTTTTGGGAGCACAGTGAGTGAGGATTTGTCAGGTGGACTGACTGAAAGCCATGACAGACAGAAAATGAATACTGGAAAAGATGCAAAGGGGGGGAAATGTCTGACAGTTCAGGAAAGAAACAGGTTATGGAAAGGAGGCTGCTTTGGGCTGGGCTGCTTAAAACAAAAGCAAGGAATTACCAGACTTTGGAAGCTGAAAGAAGCAAACATGGAAGCTAAGAATCATAGAATCATAGAATAGTTAGGGTTGGAAAGGACCTCAAGATCATCTAGTTCCAACACCCATGCCATGGGCAGGGATACCTCCCACTAAACCATGCCGTCCAAGGCTATGTCCAACCCAGCCTTGAACACCACCAGCGATGAAGCATTCACAACTTCCCGGGGCAACCCATTCCAGGGCCTCACCACCCTCACAGTAAAGAATTTCTTCCTCATATCCAATCAAAACTTCCCCTGTTTAAGTTTGAACCTGTTACCCCTTGTCCTCTCACCACAGTCCCTAATGAAGAGTCCCTCCCCAGCATCCCTATAGGCCCCCTTCAGATATTGGAAGGCTGCTAGGAGGTCTCCACACAGCCTTCTCTTCTCCAGGCTGAACAGCCCCTTTCTCAGCCTATCTTCATACGGGAGGTGCTCCAGCCCCTTGATCATCCTCGTGGCCCTCCTCTGGACTTGTTCCAACAGTTCCATGTCCTTTTTATGTTGAGGACACCAGAACTGCACACAATACTCCAAGTGGGGTCTCACAAGGGCAGAGTAGAGGGGCAGGGTCACCTCCCTGGACCTGCTGGTCACACTCCTTTTGATGCAGCCCAGGATACGGTTGGCTTTCTGGGCTGCAAGCGCACACTGCCTCCTCATGTTCATTTTCTCACCAACCAACACTCCCAAGTCCTTCTCCACAGGGCTGCTCTGAATCTCTTCTCTGCCCAACCTGTAGCTGTGCCTGGGATTGCTCCAACCCAGGTGGAGGACCTTGCACTTGGCATGGTTAAACTTCATCAGGTTGGCATCAGCCCACCTCACAAGCGTGTCAAGGTCCCTCTGGATGGCATTCCTTCCCTCCAACGTATCAACTGAACCACACAGCTTGGTGTCATCAGCAAACTTGCTGAGGGCGCACTGGGAAGAGAAGAAAATGTTATAATTGCAGTGCCACTTAAATGTGATCTACGTGTCTAAACGACAGTGAAATGACTGACTGATAAGAAAGGGGAAACCAATTGCCTGTCCATAGAGATAGTACAGATATCTTTGGAGCTGTACGTTAAACTTGTGATGAAACAAACAGGTAAAGAAGCTTTCAGTCTACAAGGAAGAAAAATCTGTGTTTGCCATGCAGATTGATAAGCGTGTGCATCATTTCTAGCTTTTACAGAAGTCTAGTAGAAAGACTAACCCCTAAATCTTTTTTCCTTATGGGATGAGAGTAGGTCAGTATGGTAAAAAGGAAAAACATCACAAAAACTGATGCTAAAGGAGATCCACAGGTAACAGGAAAGATGAGCCTTTTGTGAGAAAACTAATACTAGCCTTCCCATCCACTTTCAAATTCCCCTTTTTACACTGGAAAAATCCTCCTTTTTAAAGATGTAATTGGCAATAATTGTAGGGCTGAATGTTCTTGTCATTCGATTCTTCTGCTGCTGTAACTTCTGTGGAGCTGCTATGGATTTATATACCAAAAAGAAGAATCACAAAGCCCCCTACTCTAGGGATCACTTGCCTATTGCTTTTGTTGCAGATCTCTTAATCTCTGGAGATTATTCTTCAGTTACTTAAGCATTCTGGCTGAATTTCAAGACATTGTAATAATGAGCAGGGTGAGGATGGGGGATTTCCAAGCATTAAAAGAAGTACTTTCATTTTGTCCTGAAGCAGACATATAAAGTTAGGGATGGCAGCTTGATTCCTGAAGCTATTGGAGGCTTTAGGAATGACAGTACTTGCCAATTTAGTGAGGAGATAACAGAGCTAATTTACACCAGCTAAAGAGAGGGCTAGATTCTCTAGTGCTGCACAAACATCACAGAAGTGTCCTATATGATGGCCTCATTAGCTTGGAAAGATGTCAGCTAAATTCTACTGCTTAGATAAAACAAAAGGATGCTAAAGCTTTTCTCAGTCAGATTTATGGTCAGTATTCTCATCTGTATCTGGTGAAAAGAGTGTGATCCTCTCTTACCGAGGTAATCGCTGACAGAGTAATCGCTGTTTCTATCACTTCAAGATTACTTAGCTGTATTACACTTTATCTTTATGCCCCTGGGAAACTCAAGCTGAAGAACAATTCTATGACCAATTTTCAAAGCAGCATCATGACAAAAATATTATTACACCAGTATTTCTGGGTCTACAGCAGCTGCCAATAGGTTTCTAAATAGAGTCAAAAATACTAGGATCAACTGGTAAATCTCTAAATTTATGGGATATGGTTACCAGAGGGACTGCCTCTTGATTCCTTTGCAGCTGTCCTGGCTGAGATTTCTAGGGGTGCTTCAGTGGGAATTCTGGACTATAAATCAAAGAGTTCCCAGCGAGAATGCTTTTCACAAGGATGGGGTAAGGGCTGGAGATAGTTGGATGAAATCTGGATTTTGTAAAAAAGAAAGGAATTGATTACGATTTCACAAAAAATTACATATATATGTAGTTTGTACGGTGGGAATAAACAGCAAGGCATGTGTCTTCTCTGCACAGGCGCTTTTATGAACTTACATCCATTTAATTACTCCTATGTACTATATGCTTTTGGGGCAAGAGGCAAGTGCTTTTCTGGTGCAAAGCACTGTGACCTGGAAAATTCCTCTTTAGTTTCAGTGGCTCTAGATCAGACCTATTAAAAGGAACAGCCATAGCAAAAAACCCTTAAAAGAAATCCAAGGTACTTATATGTTGACAACTGCTCTACAGAATAATAATTTTTCCATAAAGCACACAGAGTTCCAGAAGTATGATCTCCATGCAATGAATCAGATAAATCTTGACTGCTTTGCATAATTGTTCAATATTTTTCTATTACTTTCATTTAAAGAGCTTTCTATAATGACTGCTTGCACCTCCACATGTTGTCTTTCATGTAGTGTTTGGCATGTAATATACTTCTCATTTTTTAAAACTAAAAAAAAAAAAAAAATAAAAAAAAATAAAACCAAAACTAAATGATTCCATTACATGGTTGAGTGTATTCACCTTCCATTTCACAGGGTTTCTTCAGAAGAAGGAGCACTGCAAAGGTCTCAAGATCCATGTTTCATTAAACAGTAACTAGAAACACAATCATACTAAAAAATGCATGGAATAGTAAGCCACATCTCACTTGAGTATAAGCAATATTGGGTTTCATGTAAGCCATGATAAATCAGAGAAGTACACATAGTCCCATGGTTTTTTATGCTCAGTTGCTTTTGCCACAGCTCCTTCACTAGTTCTTTTTAGGTGAATTCATAGGGAAACAAAAGAAAATGAGCATCCCCCAACCCTCCACCATTACATTAGTTTACTTGTTTCTTTAATTAGGTTCAACTTTTGTTTATTTTAGATAGATCTTTCCGAGTTTTCACTGACTTATGGTTTCTACTGTCTTGGCAACACAGCAGTCCTGCTTCATCTCTCTTTTCCAGTTAGCCATAGAGAGCATTAATACCAGCCATTGTCTTCCTATGCATTTATTAATCCTCAGAGGGTGTGGTGGAAGTCAGAAGTTGAGTATTCCTGGGCCAGGTTCTCACTGTCAGCACAAACCTAAATGAAACATAAATCAATGTATCTGTTTCAAAGCATATTGTACACCAATTCAAGTAAATATTTGGCCCCTTTTGGCAATGTAGCTATTGGATAGCATATGAAATAACTGGGGAGTTAAGCAGTCTGGTTTTAGTAACTTTAATAAGTAATCCCTCTGGGCTCTTTACAACTAAAACCCAATTCTTGTACTCTATTTACATATGCCAGTTTGAATTTCATGGCTGTTTCTTGGTTCCACATGATATTTCCCCATTTGTTGTCAAAGCTGGAAGGTGGGTAGCAAATGGAGCAGGAGATGTTAAGAAGCGGACAGGATAGGCTCATGCTTAAGGTAATCATTGATACTCTGGGATTGTATTCTTTCGCTGCTACTGTGATAGACCTCAGATGACATGCTGCAAGATAAGAAGTCAGATATTTGACATGAGTTCATTAATTGCTTCCTACTCCATAAGTATCTGATCAAATGTGTTAAGAATTTGCAGCTAAAATTAGCATCAATGAGAACTATTTAATTTATAATGTCTAATACAAAGTGAATAAACAAGTTGTATCTAAATCACTTTGTCTCAATTTCCATCTGGAAAATGGGAATAAAAATAACTAATTAAGAAGAATGTTGTTGGGGAAGGCAAGTGTGAAGTATTGGTATATTACAGTGATGACTACCATAGGAAAACCCACAGGAAAATTAATAATTGCTTTTTACAGGGATTTGATAAATATATAAATAAGCAAACTCTGCTAATCAAACAGTTAGCACAGATAATTAAATTAATTTTTGTTAGCTAAAGTTAAACACTCTTGAACTAAAATTGGTATGGCCACCCAAAAAAACCCCTAAAATCCTGACATAAGACTGTATTGCAATACAATCAACTTAAACTGGGGAACTTCCCAACTTTAAAACTGTCTGGCTTTGTAACTTTGGTGATGAAGCTATTGTTATTCATATGAAAAACAGCAAACCCACTGCTGCATACAATTCTGAAACATTGCTTTTTTAAAATAAAAAACATATCAGCCTCTATGCAGTATGTAATAAGACTCCATGCATCATCCCCAAACTTATAGCATATAAGGTCTGAGTGAATTTTCTGATAACTTACAAGTAAATCCATTAAGTAGATTAAGTTAAATTAATTAAACCCAGTATCCTATCAGAGATCTGACATCCGTGATGACACTTTTGAATTGGGCTTGAATGACTTTCCTGACAAATAACACAGATATATCCAACTTTTTCTGATAGTAAAAAACTATCAAAACCCCCTCTTTGAAGGGAGGCAAGCAATTGTTATGATTATTTAGGTTAGCAACAAGCTTGAGTCAAGGTAGCATGTGTCAGCATTTGCGGAGATCAAGCAAAGGAAAATGAAGAAGGGGTCCGAATATCTTTGAACAGGGAAAAGCAACTCTAAAACTGCTAGCTGGCTTGAAGACTCATGAGAGTAATGAACTGGCAGTTTAAATAATGATTAAATTGAACAGTGTCTGCCAGGAGGACACAGAAAGTTCTGTCACCAGGGAAGAAAAACAAAACTACAGTCTAAGAGACTGACAGCTCCTCATACCAATATCCCCATATTCTCTTTTCTATATTCCCAGAAGACTTGGGAGCAATGCAGGTTTCCTCAGAGCACACTGAAAGAGCAAAAGCCTAGGTCAAGCACTATGTCTGATTTGAATGTCCCAGGAGTGACGTCTAAGTAGTGTCCTTGTCTGAAAATTGCTCTAAGAAGCACTCCAGCTGCTTAATTCTAAGCTTGCACTTAAATGCGTGACTGAAATTGTGCCTGTAACTCTCTGGATTGTGACCACTTTCTCATTGTCAATATTTTGTCTAACTTTGCCCTTCCCAGGCTATTGCTCCTTAAGGTGCCTTTAGACAAGAACATGGTGAAGGTGATATTCTTTCTAGAAAGAACAAGGGGCTCCAGTTTGCTTTATGTATTGTCTGCTTTCTCTTCACTCTTTCCATAGTGCATCTTCGATCTGTAAATCTTTGCAAAGACTCTGCTCGCTCTGTCTCATGTCCTTGTGGCTAAGTTGCTGTATTGAGCAAAGAGACGGACCGTACCTCATTCTCTGATGCTGCAGAGAGCCCATTGCCAGATCTGAGAGGCTGTATTAAAAGTCCTTTGTTCACATGTTGGGGATCCCAAATAACACTTCATTATTTGGGGTCTGCCCACAAGTGATGGTGGGGTATGAGAGCTTGATTGACAGGCAGCTGGCAGCAGAAGGGAATGACAATATCCCTGTATGTCAGTTTGACTCCCCACAAAAAAGCCACTTTGGTACCAGCTTACAGACTGGAGCTGAAAGTACCATTTTTTCTTGCAGCAAAACCAGAGGCCTTGGTACTTGTCTCCCTTCCGCCTTCTGAAATCAGTGGGAATACAGTGCTGTAACTCTAAATTACTAATGAAATGAGATGGATGTTTTTACAGACGAGTTCTAACCCACAGAGTAAATCAAAATTCCTATAAATGGGAACAGTTGCTGCATCAGTTCATAGAGATGTATGGTTTAATTCCTCAATTTGTATACAAACACTAAATCAATAGGATTCCTGTGTATGCAAAACTTACTCAAGTCAATTGTCTCTACTGGGTGTTAGATTAGACTCTGCCTGCAAGACAGGTTGTGTGTATGTTGGCTGAAATGAAAACCAAGGATACTATGAAATGTACTTTGAAATCAAAGACATCACATAACTGACAAATAAGTTTACATTAAAAAAAGGCAAAATTATAAAAATAATTGTCATTAGCACTGTATCGATAAAGATAACCTCTTCCATTTGACTGGCATCTGTCCACTTATGCTTGCATTGCTATTCTACCTGTTCCTAAATCACGTTGATTTCTATATTTATTCACACGTCTAAAAGATGACATGTGATCAACTGGCGATGAAGGAAAGGTGACTATTGTCAAGGCAACTGAAGACAACTGATTTATTAGCTACCCCAATTTGCCTCTCTTTGGGTCCTTTTAAGTAGTCCACCCTCACTGAACTTAAACTCCCATAAAGCAACACCACCATCTACAGCTCAAAGATCAGACTCTCCACCATAACTGCACCTCTCTGTCCTGAGCTCAAGCTGTGACAGATGTAAGAGTACCAGATTTCTTCTGTTGAAAATATACATTATCACTTTAATTTTCATTATCCAAAATTAGAGGTTGGTTTAGAAACAAAAACAAGCAAAAGAAATAAAACACTTCAGTGCAACTTGTTTAAAAGTTTCTTCTCTGTGTCTTCATCCAGTGCTCTGACCTCTGCAGTACAGGACTACCCATGATAGCATAGAATTACAGAAGGGATAGGATTGGAAAGGACCATGAGATCACATAGTTCCAACCCCCCTGCCCCGAGCAGGGACACCTCCCACTAGACCAGGTTCCTCAAGGCCCTGTCTAACCTGGCTTTGAACACTTCCAGGGATGAGGCATCCAGAGCTTCTCTGGGCAACCTGTTCCAGTGTCTCACCACTCTCAGAAAAGCACTATCAGAAATGCATGAAATGCCTCTCTGTGATGCATAGTAAGCAGAAAGTTTTAGTTCCAGAGCAATGTAAATTCCTCAGAAATTGGTGCTTCTGTATTTCACTGAAAAAAAACCCCTTTGTTGGCAGTTGTAACTCATTAGGTGCATGTTACTGAGAGAGACTTCTTTTTCTACTACTAGAAATAGAAACCACAGAATAAAGATTGCTTTACCACTATCATTTTCCAGTGATTATTTCTTTCTTTTCTTTATTCCATGTTGCCAGTCACACTGTGGCTTTGGCAGGCTTAAAGTGATACCTCCTCTCAGTTTCACAAAGGTGGGTATCAGGCTGCATTGCACATCTGAGGGAACTATGGTCTCCACAGTGACAGTGATAAAGCTAAAATCTTGTTACTTGCAGATAATAGGAGTTGAAGGGAACTGAGAGACTCCACAAATGCTATTCTGTCCCACAGCCTTTACCCCCTCCTCCACAAAGTAGTAAAGCCAATTTGTTAGTGGCTTTTGACTCCTTGTCTGCCCTAGAAGGCTCTGTTACTGCTTTTTGTACAAGTCTAATCTGGAGACACAAAAGCTTCAATATAGAAAAGGCCAGTGATTACCTGAATTTACCGCCTGTAACCCTGGCTGTGCCGATTTATGCACCATATTTTCTATTGTCACCAGATGTACAGTTATGTGAAATAACACATGCAAATTGTTCTTAAGATGGAATCCTAAGTCACTCGTTGCTGTTTATAGCTTTCAGCACCAAGATGCTGGTTTATAGCTTTGGCATTAGTCCAGTCAAGAAAGCTCTGTTTAAGTCTTCTGTAGTATGTTTTCACATGTTTAACCAATTCATGATCAAAGGGGGCTTAAATGTGCTATTAAAGTATTTCAGGGAACTGCAGGTAATAGCCATTTCAATTAAAAACCAAAAAAAATCCAAATGTGTGTCAATTTACTTTGCTTAAATAGAAAACTAAAGGTCCACTGGACAAGGGAGTTTCTTTTAGTGAAAAGCCACAGGAAACTTAGTAAGATTTCACTTCAAACAATATAATCCATGAGATTAGTGGTACCTGATACTAATTTACACTAGAAGAATATATGAGTTTGTTGATACTTCCAGACACCTACAGTATTCATGCCGTGCTATATTACATTAATACTTCAAGGAGTTAGAACTGATAATAGAAAACGACTGCGTACGCTGAAAAGTGAGTGACAATAAGTTGTGATTAGATGCAGCCATAGGGATCTGTTGTGCAAATACCTAAGCAATCAACAGAGAAGACTCAGAAGAATTCTGAAGATGCCATTCACAGAGAATTCATTCTCTAAGGAGCCACAGATGTCAGCAAAGAGAACTCAGTGGCCTGGTTTAGCATTCGGATTATTACCAGTAACTCCAGTGTACACAACCTGCAGGCTAGGAGAACCCACGTTTGTGTAATGGATCTGTTCACATGCTTACAGGATTCAGTCCTGTCAGAAAAAAATTAATTTTTGGGGTGGATCTCGACAGTATTAACTGCAAAACCTGACTGCAGTCTGAGATCCGGACTCCCTGCCCAAGCTGCCTACAGTAGGACTTTTAACTTTGCCACTTTAACCACTAGAGGGTAGTAACATACATTTGCACTAGGTGCCTTATGAACCGGAGAATGGAGCGAGACGTGAATGATAAAAGGAATATCTGGTGCACAGAGAGAACGTGTCAGACCTCACCAATGTGCGTGTTGTGCCCTTCATACATGTGTCACTGTATAGGCAATCATTCACTACTGTGAATCTATGAGAACAAGAATTATGGGCCAGCTAGGAGATCCATCTATGAAATTCCATGTTTGAAGATAGTCATGTGCATACTTGTTTTCAAGATGTTGCCTTAGACTATAGAGAACAGAAAATAACATGCTACATTACTTTCCATAGTTGTATGGGTAGCTGGGAATAGCTTAAATGCATCGTACGTTACTGATGCTGGCATGATTTCTGTGTGAGAGGGCAAGAAGTTTTTGACTTGTAACTATCCAAATCTTTAAAGGTGAGGTGGAAATTTTTTTAAGTGATCTTGGTATTCAAACATCTGACTTGGCTTCACACAGAACTGACCTGCTGTCAAAAAGCTAGCCACGAGTCTGCCATATAAACAGGTATATTTTGCAGAAGGATCTCTCAAACAGTAGGATTCAGTATAGTTTGTTCATAAACCTGAATCTTTTCCTGCCTTTAAATATCTTATTCTCATCTGTCTTACTTTGTGTCCCTGATCCTGTTTATGCCACCTCGAGCTCTATCTAGAGCACCTATGAGTGACAAGTATCTTCAACTGTTGTTACTCATAGCACAATTTTTGCCACAATGGGAACAAGAACAGAGAGTCTTGACCCTTCTGGTTTTCAACTCTTCATGATTCTGTTTTACATGCAAAATTGTTTCTACTTGTCTCCTTTGAGATAGTCAGCTTGATTTCACATCATCAGCAGTCAGATGGACCTCGTGACACATACAAAGTTACTAAGCTTTAGCAGAAAGTATTTTGGTTTGGGTTTGTTTTTTGGTTTTGAGTGTCCAAAGATTTCACAAGCTTTGGCAAGAAACAGAGAACAAAAGCTTCCCTGTGGCTGTGAAATTGGGACTCTAAACTTGTTTTCAACCCCATTTCAGTTGTACACTTCTCAAATGATGCTGGGTAAATTATTTTATCTCTCTGTAGTACATGTCTGGTTTTGTGAACTGGGGAGAGTCATTGCTGGGAGGTGGATTGCCAAATACTCATGACTGACTAGTACTTCTTAAAATACAGCTCTTACTCAGGTTTGGACCTCTACACCAAATTATAACATAAAATCTAATAATCTGTTAATGCTGACATGAACAATACACAAGAAGCAGGAATCCCCCTTTTTAAATTTTTTTTTTTTTTTTTTGTAAAAATGTTCACCAAAATGGAAACAGTGTTAAGAGCAGGTCTTGACTTTACCACCACTGATATTTATTTACTTGATACATTTAAAGACAGTGCATTTATACCTGCTCAAGACCCGACCTGGCCTGGAGACTTTTAAGAGACATGTAACACTATTTCCATGTAAGATCATTACAGTTAGTTCTCTTACTTCTACAATTCCAGCTCAGGCCTATTTCATTAGTAAGTCTTTACATGTGAGCTGTGTGTTGTTCATTTTAGGTATATTTTGTTTTTCTTAATGTAAGTGGGATAAACAGAAAAAACAATGAAATACCTCTTCTGTGGCCTCTCTCATCCTGTGCCTTGCAAGTTCTGGGATTGCTAATGACAGTCCCTATGATTTATCTGCTGGCGTGATGTTGTTCTGACCTGCAATAACAAGGTACATCATTGTTGGCTTGCATGTTGTAAAAATGATGCACAATGCATCTGAAAGTTAGAATAATACTTTGACGCAGCTCTTTGTCAGTTCTACAAATGGTTGCAGTTAATCAGTGCTATAAAACTTTCCTTCAGGCACTGGTATTCAGTGTTCACACTGGGAAATGGAGTTTGAGTCTGACATTTTAAACACCAGTGGTGTTACCTAATGAATAACTTGAGGTTTGAAAATTCCTATCAGTAAAAAAGCACAACACTGCTGTTGAGTTAGGGTATTTAAAAACATCTTTTGAGCACTGGGAGAAGATGATACATTGGACAGACACTATTATCTTGCTACTTTTTTCCTTCCTGCAGACACTTTTAACTTGACCAGGGGTCTACTGTCCGATCGGTGCATCCATGTCACTTTCATCACCGTTAATGGAAGCTGTGTGTATGAGCTGATGAGGGCATACACAGAGTTCAAAATTCTTTTTTTGTTTATTAAAAAGTGTCATGCAAGTCTTCTGAGAGAAGCCCTTGAGACTTTTTTTTTTTTTACCTTGCCATAACAAACACTGTAGATTTAGCAAACATTTCAGGATTTCTGCAGGATATATTTTTTCATTTTGTATTTTACAGATTTGTCATTATGAGATCAACTAGCTCCATTTCAAAGGGCTGTGCAAAGAGACAAAGGAAAGGAAAGTCGCCCAGCTGATGACAAACTGTGGAAATTCCACAGGCTTTTTTCTGATGTTTTGATAGTGAATTATGGGATAGACATTTTTTTACATGTAAGTGCACCAAGAATAAAGATGACATTTGAATTTTGCTCTTTATGAAGCCCTCAAAATGACAACCTATCTACTGTGGCTTTCTTAGGATTTCCTGAAATTCTGGACATTCATAAAGGAATGACAGTTAGTAAAGATGTAAAAAGATCATGGTGGAAAAGGCTGAGAAAAAAAGAACCCTTCTAGGAATCTCTTCTTATAGTACACTCTGTAATGCATCCAAGGCAAGCCCATGCCTAGAGAGCACAATATATCCTCAAGTGTACATGACCTACTAACCACAGTGAAAAAAAAGAGCAAGCGATCTGATTTACTGCTTTTCTAAGCGAATAACTTTTCCTTGGCAGGAGAAATCTGAAGAAGGCACTCATACTAATGTGTGTGCTGCTACTCCCATAGGAACAGACCATTCTTCAGATCCACTGGGTCCTAGCTTTGCAGCAAAACTCCTGAAAAGTCAGCGCAAACTGACCATGTTTAAAAAAAAGATGATCCTTCAGTCCTGCTGTTGGAGTGTTTGTTGTTCAAATTTCTAGGCAGGTAGAAAAACCTAATATGCAAAGAATACATTTCTGCTACAACTTCTCAAGAATCTCAGACTTTTCAAGGCTCTCCAAGTATATCATAAAGAGCAGGACAGAAATATTTTCTGAAAAGGAGTGAAAAAAAGAAAATGAAGCTAAGGGCAATAACTGGATTTCAGACATCTTAACTTTGGGCTGCAAACTTTTAGCTAATTATAATAGGACCATTGTTTAAAAGGGCAGGGCACATTTTGGTAACTGGGCCTCTGCCAGTGGAGTGGCGAATATCTGTGACACATAAACTCATTAGTTTGGCAACCGTTGGTCAGAGTGACTTGCCCAAGCTCATGCAGTTTATCAAAAGCAAAACCTGTGTAACAAAGCAGAGTCCTATTTTCCAAAGTTTGTTTATTCCACCAGTTTGTAACACTTTCTTCCTGTTTCAGCTGAATCATTTAATCCGTACAATGCTGTAGTTCATTTCAGCTTTTTATAACACCAGTAGGTGGGGATTTAAAAAGAACTTTGCCATTCACCTTTCAGTCATACTCATAACTTTCATCTGCGTATTGTTTTATTTTGCTAGAGGCTTTCCCAACAGAATGGTGTTTTCTCTGAAAAGCTGGATCACCTATGAAGCTAGGAACTATGACCTTCTGGTGCTTGAATGGTTCTACAGAAACTTCAGAAACTTCCTTTACTTTCTTTAAAAAAATAAAAGTCATTAAAACATAGACTTTAGAGTCTGAAATCCCCTCCTACAATTCTTTGCTCTTTTGGCAGGCAGGGAAAGTGCTTTAGCTTTCAGTATTCTGGACTGCCCTGTTCAGTACCTTATGGATTTTGGAGCTGGATTTTTCAGGTTTTGATAAATAATTGCACTTTCATACTAGCAGTATTAGCATAACTCGATTGTTTAAATATTGTTCTAGTATCTAATAATATTGTACTAATATCTAATAAATATTGCATCTAGTGCTCCTACTCTGAATGTGTTTGAGCCTCTTTGTTACTAAGCAGAAAGGCTCTGAAGAAAGTCAGTTACTGAGGTATTTCAGCTTATGCTTTTTCTTAGTTTTTGGGGCTTATTTTTCCAAATGAATAAATGATTGGTGCAGTTAGGAAATATATTTTAAAGAAAATGATGTTGTTTTTCCTTTGTGATATAAACCCAGTATTTTGACCCATATAAATGACCATTTGCACCAACTAATAGACCTAATTATGCAAATCTTTTGAACAGCCTCTTCTTGTCTGTGCAACTGGTGGTAAGAGAATCCTGTAGCTGCTTTTGATAAGCAATATCCTGTTGATCCTTCAAATTTTTCTTCAGTTCTTAACTTTTTTCACCAGATGAAACTCTTCATATTGCTTTATGCTCAATTCCACTGCCAGGTGTGTTGACTGTTGCAAAACTACACCTGCCTTGCAGTCTCCATCTGAATCACTGTCCTAAGTGAAGGAACTACTTCATGTGATCTCTCGTCCTTAAAAGTTTATCTTTTGCACTTTCCACTGCCATGTATGGCAATTTGATGAATAGATACAGATCTGCTCACTGGTGCATAGTGGCCTCAGGTTCTTGGCTCCTTTGCTCTATTTGCCTATTGCTTATCTTGGCACTCTTTTTTATTGAGTAATGCCTTTTGTTTTCTGTGACACTGCTGTGAATACAAAGAACAAAGCCCCACTTTTGCACCTCATCAGCCTCCCTATCTTTTACCACATACCTCAGATAGTGTATTTCTATGGAGCAGAAGACCCTTTATCATTCACCATTGCCATCACTACCTGGTCTGTCTTTACTTCTAACTCTTTCCTCCAACATTTTGTGGCAACCTAGGGCTGATCCCAGTGGGTGCTAATCACTACAAATCTGGGCACTTTGCTACTTCCCACTATGTGTCAAATGCCATGTATACTATATCTTCCAAGCCATGGCTCACCTCCAGATGACAAGTCCTGTCTGAGGGTCATTTCTATAATTCTCCCTGCAGTAGGAATGGCAGGCTTTTGTAACCAAGAAACCAAGTGTTTTTTGTAGTTAAAAGACAAGTTATCCAACAGCATAACATATACAACGTTAAGCTGCATGACAATAGCCCACAAAGGAGTTTAGAGAGGCAATATAACAGGAGGGAGGTGCCCTGCAGGCCTATTCCCAGGCCCATCATAAGGGCCATCAACAGAAGCCCACATGAGCACAGGAACTGAAATCAAGGAATCTCCAATCAGCTTTTAGGCTAGGGCTCACTGCTTAGATGTGGGACACATTACAGGATGCAAGGGAAAAATAGTTCTGAATTGCACAGGACTAACTATAGGATGTTTAGGTGGAGGAACCAAAGCTGGAGAAAGGGAGAGAAGTTTAGGTGATTTGGCAAGGGACAGGAGTGGGAAAATAAGTAGGCAATTAAAAAGGGTTGGTTACATATACATAATCGCCTAGTCAGAATACCTGTGTGTCTATGCCCTGTGCCTGATCATCGCAGTCTATCCTGTGTTCTTATTAAACTCTTCTCTAATTCTTTCCTGGGTGAGTGGTCTCTATTCTGTGTGCATATGCATATGGAGGTGTGAGTCCAGCAACCAGAGACAGATCACAGGCTTAAGAGCCTGTGTGTCTGTGGTGCAGTGACTGATCAAGCATGGGTGTGTGAGTGAGTGTGTGATCACTAGCAAAGATCAAGCCAGATCAGCTGGTGAAGTAACATCAGAGTAAGGATGATGGGAGTCAGGGGAGGCAGGGGGGAGTGGAGTAATGGCCTCACCGGAAGGTGCCAACAACTGAGCAGACTGGGACGAGGAGGCAGCTACTGTGAGGAGTGACCGTGAGTCACGTTGCAGGAGGTATCCACCTTGTGCATATACATATATATTCTCATTAATTGACTTCCATTCTGCTCAGCCAGAGAGGGGAGCAGGATAAGGCCATCAGTGTTTCCTATTCCCATGAGTGCTCCAGGTGTCTGTCGAGGAATTGTGCATCTAGCCATGTAGATATATAGTGCATATTTAACTCAAACTGTACCTCTTAGCTTCCTCTGGTAGATGTTTTCCTGTGGTCTAGAGAATTAATATTTTTACTTGCTAATCCCAGTTTTAGGATACTTGAAATCTCTGTAGAGAAATGCAGGGATATTCTAGGATGTCAACTGAATGTTCCACTGAACCATCTGTGACAAAATCTAGAAAATTTACTTTATTTAGTGTATTTGACATCATACAACTTCACTGCATATTGTTAGAGTGCCCATAAAACATCCATGATAGCTGCTAATACGTGCTTAACAGTCCTTTCTTTACGATATAGCCCATCAGCCCGTGATCAGGCTGCACATGAATTTTGTGGCAGAAGCTGAATGAAAGGAATTGCTCTACAACAGAAAAGCACAGCCAGAAACTGTGTTCCTGTTTTCACATACCTATTTTTTGTGCCTTCACCACTAACTGTTCTGGTCTCTCAGCTCTACTGTTTCTAGGCTTCCTGAGCAGATACCTTGCAGCTGGAACTGCTATCATAGAGCTCCAGGTTTTCAGGAGTGGTACCTCACTCAATTTTCTTTACTTATTGGGGGTTCTTGAGCACTGATCAATAGATGCTACTTGTCTTCTGAGAAGCATGCATATAATCTGAGGAGACATCTGGCCACATGTTACAGTGTCAAGTTTTTAAGGGCAGACAAAAACAAGCTTATGGAAAAATAAAACTGTTGAGGACTAAGGCATACACAGAAACTGAAAAGCAGTTGGATCCTGAGAGAGTTCTGCAGGAAAGAATAACATACACTTGACCTGGACTTATTCTTCCCTACATTTGTGTTTACAGGCACTGCTGGAGACACAATATTAGGGTAGGTGGACACTTGATCTGATAACCCAACACAGCCATCCTGTGGTCTCTTGTACCTCAAAGACAGGTCAGTTATCACATATCAATCCTCACCCTGAAGTGTCTGACTGCTTTCAAGTTTGGTTTCCACCAAGACCCAGTCAAAAGCTTCACACACTGAACCTATGGAGATGTCTGTATATCCATACTCTTATGAAATACAAAGTTCAGTGTATGAAAAGACTTCAGACAGAGGTTTCCACTGAAGCACGGAATCAGACTCTACAACTCAAGGGGAGTTATAAAGCAGGTATGTTTATTACGGTGCCGGATGCAAGGGGGATCACTCCTCCTAACTTGCACACCGAGGGGTTAAGCAAGCAGATATTTATTACACACAAACATGCATATTCATTAGATTCCCGAGAAAGTGATGTGGACACTACAATTAGTTTAGGTACTCATTATCATAAATCTCCTCCCTTTTGGCACTTGCACACTGCCCTCCGATGGTTGTGGGCAGGGGTCTTCAAGATGAAGTAAGTAGTCTTCCTCATGTGGGCAGGGGTCTTCAAGATGCACTTTTCACCTTTGGCACAGTTGAATGCCCCAGTAATTCACAATTAACTGCAACCAGCCGTATCTGCAAGTTTCTGATAGCTGCCAAAGATTTAGAGCAGTGTGACCTTGGTACAAAATTTATTGCAAGCAGGACAGGATGGGGAGACAAGGAAGATCCCAAGCTAGCAGATGTTTGGGAGTCACTGCCTCCAAACTTACTGATAAATTAGAAAGATAGTAAGAAAGAAGTCACTCATTAGAAGGATGAAAAGAAATAATTCACTCTTGTTAGTAAGACTACTAAATTCTGTTATCACACCACAGACTTACAACACAAACCTTGTTCTCTTAGACCTAAGTTACATTAAAAGTGTTTTAACCCTTTCTTTTCCTGGCATTTGTTTTCCTTATATCACCACATTGCCTTATTAAGCTGGAAAAAGCTTTATCTTTCTTAATAGTTTAATAGATCTGTGAGGCAGAGGTAATGACTGCAGCAAGCTTGAGAAAAGGACATTAATACTTGCAAAGTGACAAAGACAGTCCACAGTACAGGGGAATTAATACTGTGAAAGAAGTTATCTACTTTGTTAATAAACATTTTATAATCTTTTACCTTAATTCAGGTTGAAGCAAAGATGACATGTAGATGACAAGCTAACAGTTAATTTTTCTGAGCAAGCCGTAAAAATGATGTACTAGAATATACAGAATGCCAAGCCCCATCCAGCCTGGCCTTAGACACTTCCAGGGATTCCCAAAATATGTTATTCCAAATACTACTTATCAAATGGGTATCATATGTCCATAGGTATGTGGATGTAACATACAGTCCAGGTTGTGATAATGGACCATTATCACATTCATATTTATCATGATATGATAAATATTATGATCATTAATTACCATTATTCATATTTGCCCAAGCAGGGCAAATAGGAATATTTTTGTCCTGTTTATCTTTAATGTGTCCTTATCATTGGTAATAGTTATTAGATTATTCTAATTGGAGACAAACTCCTAGTTTATATGAACTCTTCTTACCACAAGACTACTATTGATTCATTCCATCGCAATTACACAAATTTATTGGTGACTTTTCTTGGAAGCCTTACACTTCCTATTTTTCATTATTAACTCCACAAATACATTCAATTGAACAAGTAAAAAATATTTATTAAAATGTCCTTATGGACCTTTCCCTTTCCTGTTCCTCTAGCTTCTTGCATCATTTCATGATCAATCTTGACCCTTCAAAATCTCATGGGAATAAAAAAGACAACAGCAATTGTCTAAGAAAGCGAACAAACATGAGGACTTTCATTAGATACAACCTAGTGTCAATGGGAGTGGGTGAAAAAAGCCAAAATATGCAAATAATTTTGCTTTGTCATAGAAGTACGATAAAACTGAGCAACATTCTAGATCTTTTTTTATTCATTCCTTTCTAAAGCAAAACTTTTGCCGGCATCTGTTTTGAGTCCTTCCTGAGTAAAATTTCTGGGATTTTGTCTCATAATGAGAACAATGAAACAAAAAGAATTAACAGGGGAATAAGTAAAAGCACTGAAGATGGTGCCAATACACTAACTATATACTTAGAGTTTACACTGCCTATTCATTTAAGCACAAGATGATACAGAATAAGGTCAGGGGAAATCATCCTATATTCATCCCCAAAGATAACTGATATATCCAATGACAGCAGGACCCTGTTTATTCAAAATACTTTTGGAACATCAAAACATTTGGATAAACAGGGCTTCAAATAATTGAGGGAGTTATTGTATAAGTAATTCACACCAGGGGGACATAACCTAGATTCAAAGGAGTTTCAGATCAAAGGGGTACAGATAAATGGGATTTTTCTCCATATGAAAAAATAAAATAAACAGCATTTGATAATTCAGGAATCACAAAGTGTCCAAACTTTTTTTTTTTTCCAATAAGACTTTATGATGAAAGGTCAAAATTGTTGCAATAAGCCATGCAGAACAATATTACTATGGAATCCAAATAACTACATGAGACCAAAAGGTGCAAGTTTGAGGTTTTTTTGAGCACGTATGCATACATGTGTGTGCTTTATTCATGGTGGGCTTTGTTCTGTTTCTTTTAAACTCACCAATCTTTCGGTCAGTATCATATAAAGTTTATGAAGTTTCTTGCTCTTATTCCAGCCATACACAGATCTCCACCTTCTGCCATATTTTGTGGCCAAAGGTGGGGATTTGTAATGTCTGTGGCTCTCTAACTCATTTTCCCCAGTGCCCCACTGAAGCAAACTACAAAATACACAAGTTTGGGCTTGGATGGCCAATACTATCTGATTGCTCATCTTTGTATTACTATAATGACCCAGATACGGTTTATCTGCATGCAGACAAAATCTCCTATTAAACGTCCTTCAAAATACAGATTTTGGAATTTAAAAAGAGGTTAAGTGTAAAGATCTACGCTGATACTCACCCCCTGCACTGTTAATGTGGTGGTATGGATAATTTGCTAATTTAGACAAATAAATGGTGTTTGCCTTTCTCTGAAAGCTACGCTCACATTCCCCTATTTCAGTATTGCTCCTTACTGTCTGTGTAAGGACCTTTTAATAGCGGTGGTGGCAGCAGAGAAGACAGACTCAACATTTAAAGGGGAGTTAAAGGTCTGAAAATATGACACATTCCGGTTCCACCCCAACATCTGATTTCTGTGGCTACAAGGCCAGCAGGAGATGCTCCTCCTGCCACCCTACCTCACCTCAAACAGACCCATCCCGGCTTGCTAGCCTTAGGGAAAAGAGGATCCCAAAGGGATGGTGTGTGGAAGGTGCCTTCTGCCTGAAGTTTCAGAGCTGCTTTTACAGCCATCTCAGACATACCAGATTGTCCTGCCGAATCCCCTCTGATGTTTCTGAGCCTGGTAGTCAGATGTTTGAGCCCTCGGGTCTGTCAGCACTGCCATATCCAAATCCTGCAGCACACCTGGAGCATGTTTACCCCGTGCCAGCGGCAGGCAGTGCCTCACTCCTCGCCATGGGGCAGGTCTCCCAGTTCTGCCAGCCCCCCATTTGGCCGCCGACCCTAACTGCCTGCCCCGCCCCTCTCCACGGGGTGCGACCCCCTCAGCCCTAGACTCCGCACCCCACTTTTGGCGGGAAGAGCGGTGTCCCGCTACCGCCATGTCGCCTGCGCTGCCAGCAGGGCCCGCTGCCTCCTCCCTCCTTCCCTATCCGGTCCCGCGACTCCACCAGGGGCTGCAGAGCAGAAGGGACGAGAGCACAATATGAGGCAGTGCCGACTCGGTTGTTGGCGTCGTTTTCCTCAACTCCTTTTCCTCCTTCCTCGATGAGGGACTACGGGCTCAGGTGTGTGAGGCGGCGCACCTAGGCTCTTGAGGGGAGAGGGGTGGGAGCGTGATGAAAGGGTGAAAGAGGAACAGCTGTTGGGCTTGCGGTAAGGTAAGGGAAGAATGGTGCTTAAATGAATGGTTGGGGGGAAGCAGCTTGGAGAAATGGCAATTTGATGTTGAGTTTAGTAGAGACAGAAAGTAAACACCTGTGAGGTCTGGAGGGAACAGAGGTTGCTGTCGGAAAAACGTAGAGGCAACCCTTTCAGCAGAGCAGTATGAGTGTGGTCACAAAGGGAGAGGGGAGCAGGAACGGTTTGGGGATTTTGGAGTTTGCTGACAGTGTTGCTGCAGCACACAGTCTGGAAGTGAGTAAAGATGAGCCGTAAAGAGCAAAAAGCAGGGAGAGGTTAAAGCAGATGTTGGGGTTTTGTTTCATGAGGAGACAGGAGGATACTTTCCAATTGGTTTAAGGTTTCAGTCCACTGGTGTGGTTTCCTCCCGCCTCCTCATCATGTTAACTGCTCTGCAACCTATTGGGTAGAGTTGTGTTGTCTGTGATGCAGGTAAAGATCCAGTTTCTAGTTTTAGTCCAATTTTCATCATCAGCTGCTATATGTAGATACAGGTATTAAAAAAAAGGTAGATTTTGCTCTTTAAAAAACCCCAACCAACCAAACCTGAAATAGTATTTTCTCTCAATGAACAACAGATAATGATAAGGCCTCGTACAAGTTGTACCCTCTCTTCACTCTGCCTTTCTTTTATAAGCTTGCCAAGGCTTCCCTCTCTGACTGCTTTCTCTCTTGAGAAAAAGCTTCTTCCTCTGAGAATCCTTGCTATGTGTTGTGTCTCAGTTACAATTCAACAAAAATATCTTGACCAGTTTTCTGTCTGGAATGGAGCAGAGAAGAGAATAGAAAAACAGAACTCAAGTGAGGTACTGGTTTCAGCTTGGTAGCCCTGGAGTGTAACTGAAACTGATGTACTTTTTGGATTCAGGACTATACACAGGCTTGTGCATAACATATTTGCAGAGTCTTTTACTTCATCCAACTCCTTAAGCTCTGAAGGTTAAATATAGGCATAAGTACTTGGACAGAAATGGTGAAAGTTTTCTTATGCTGCTAGTATAGGGCTTGTGGATCTGGTAATCAGTTCCCGTTACTATCTAATCCCTGGAATTTCGACTGTCTGTCTAATTAAGATAGTGGCCATGCCATTTTTGCTGTTTATCTAAAGATCTGAACTCTGTTTGCTCCAATCAAACTCAAAAGCAGGTCTGTCATCAAATCTAGTGGTTATAGGATTGGCCCTGTCTTTTTCCTACCTTTTTTCTCTATGCCTTGCTCCCAGTCTCCCCCAACCCCCCCAAGGAAGGTTCTTTTCAAAGCGTAAACCCCACAGAAGAAGTAGGTTCTCCAGAATCCAATAAAATCAATTAATTTCTCAGACTCATTTTCAGAAATAAGGTTGTTTTGTTTTGTGGGTTATTTTTTGTTCATTTGTTTGTTTTTCTTTTCTGTTTCCTGCCACAATCAGCTTTTCTTTAATGCTCTGGAAGTACAGCTGCGTAATGGAGTATACTTCAGAGGAAAAAAAGTGTAATTTCGGATCTTAAAATAATATACACATTAAACTATATTTAATTATGCCTTATCAATAAATTGATAAACATAGGTGTTTGCTGTTGCATTGATCATGATACTCTGGCAGGCAGAGGCAGTAACTGCTGCTGATGGAGAAGAAAGGTAGTGGAAGGAGGCGGGGAGAAGGAGGTGGGAGACGAGGGGATTGGCTGCTTTTAATGTCAGTCACAGCTGCGGGCTCCGGCTCTTCCGCTGCTCTATCTCTGGCTCTGCCTTGAACAGCTCCTAGAGAGAACAAGGCGTGCGGAGCTCGGATCACCAGCATCATGCTCCTTGGGCTTGGATCGGAGATCCCCCTCTTTGAACATTAAAATAACTCATTCGCTTAGCAACGTCCCAGGCAGACCCAGCGAGAAAACACGCACGTGAGAGAGAGAGGAAAGAGGAGGAAGAGAAAAACCTGCAACCAAGTGGACTAAAGCAAAGAAAAAACGAGTGCTTTGCTTGCACAGCTGCAAAGTGGGAATTTAAAGAACTGCAGAGAGAGAAATTCCATCTCATCAGCACATACACATTGCAGAATTACAGATCCAGGTAGAAATGACATCAACGGGAAAAGAAGGAAGCGGAGCTCAACATGCACAATATGTTGGACCCTATCGTTTGGAGAAAACCTTAGGAAAAGGACAGACAGGTTGGTTCTTTTGCACCAGCACTGGCGCTAGCGGGAAGATGCTGTAGCAGCCAGTGAGGTGTTGGGGATGGGATATATGAGGGTTTAGGCTTTCCCATTTGCTGTTTTAGTGGAGGTAATATTCATATGAAATTTTTGCCTTTATTTATTTTTAGTTTTCATTTTAATTCCTTCTTCATTTTTCCCTTTTTCTAAAAAGGAGAAAAAAAAAAAAAAAGAGCTGCCCAGGATGCTTTATGTTCATTACTCCTGCTAATGGGTGTTGTTCTGATGACAGCCAGAGTGCATGCAGAGGAAAAAATAGATGAATAGATGATCTGCTGGTGGTGAATTTTCACATCTATTTCTTCACTGCCCTACTTAGGAGCATTTTCTTTTTAATCAAATTATATTGAAATTAAAGGTTCACAGCCTGTAGTACTGAGGAGGTGGTGGTAGTGGGGGAGTCACCAGCAGTATTTCATGACATCATGATTGAAAAGGGTGTAGTCCTTAAGGTGCAGTTGGGGGGGTGGAAATATGTACAGTATGTCTGTGGCACTGACTGCTGTGGGTATTTAGCAAATATGGATGGATGGGCTGGTGGTTTTTGTGGGTAGGGTCTGAAATAAAAGAAAAATAGAGGATTGGTAGCAGAATTCATTTTGGTTATGCTGTGTTTTTGTAGGAGGGATTGGGGGGAGGGGAGATTATTTAATTATTTTTCTTAAAGCTTGTTTATGAGACTTGCCCCCAGCAGATTTTCCTGAATGGAACAATGGTAAGAAATATTAAAAAAAAGGAAACAGAGTGGAGGGTATTAGCAGAGAGCAGGTGCTTCAGTCCTACATGACATAATTAAATCCCTTAAATGCATTCAAGATCTGGACTTACTGTTGCTTGCTTGGATAGCATATTCACTTCAAGGGCAGGGGAGCTTTAATTGGAAGAAAAACCCTAAAAATAAGCCAAAATGTCTTCCTTACTTAGTTTTTTTTTTTTTCTTTTCTAGTAACAGGTGCAATAAACAATGGCATTTGGCAAATTCGGTGGGTCAGGAGCCCCCCAAAAGTCGATTAAGATTTGAGATTATAATTTAGGGAAAGGGGAAGATCAGCCATATCAGCCATAGGGGGGCTTCTCTGGGCATGTGGGTGTTAAGTGTTGTTCATTATGGGTGGACAATAAAACATGATGCATTGTGGTGTATTTTTTTCCCCCTTTTTTTTTTTTTTTTTATAACCCAGCGGAGCTTTGCCCATCTGTTGTCTAAAGGATTTAATAGGCGTTTCCATCCCCAGCTGCTGCCTCTCCCCTGCCTTCTTCCTCACTGCCCTGCATGGCAGCAGCTCTGCAGTCCGCAGTTTTCTTAGGGACACAGTCAAAATCCAGATCTTTCTCTGAAAGAAGCAATACTCTTCTGAGATGATTGATTATAACCCCCCCCATCTTTCCCCTCCTCTTCACAACCCCATAGCAACCGTTCAGAGACATGGATGAAGATGACATTGTCTTCTAATGAAAGTGACTTTTTTTTTTTTTTTCCTGAAATCCCTTCAGTGTATCAGCTGCTAAAAGGTAGCTCCCTGTCAGTGTTTTGGTTACAACCTTTATTCTTTGCATGGCTCAATAAGTCCTTACTTCTGCAGCTGTATTCTTACTAAAATCTGGTCTGATAATGAGAATACCAAAAAATAGCAGTGTATTGCTAACAAAACTGCCCTATTTCTCCTGGTAATGCTTTCCTGAGTTCTCCAGGTGATCAAAGAGCCAGCTGTACATGACAAATTCATTTTTGTCTTTATCACCATTTCCTATTTTCTCTCTCTCACCTTCTCGGCACCCCTCCCTCCCCTTTAAATACAATTGTGTCTGAGATTCCTGAAAATACAGCTGCATTAACCTTTTGCTCCATGTCTCATGGCCTGATGTTGTGGTCCTAAAGGGTTATCTGCAGCTTTGGTTATTTTTTTTTTCCTCTCTACTAATCTTCCTATCTTCCTCCTAAGTGATTAGAGACGTAGGGGTGGAGGGAGAAGGAGAGGATGTATTTAGAAGCTTGCTGCTGTCAGCCTCTGCAGTTATTCAACCAGCTGGACAAGGATGAAAGTTTCCTGCAGTTTTACCATATAACTGATCTTTATAGAGAAGTCTCTGCTGTTTGCACACATGAATGCACATAAAATGTACAATGCATGGTGTCCTAGAAACTGGGGGGGGGGGGGGGGGGGGGGGGGGGCGGGGGAGGAGGAAGAAGTGAAATCTTTAAAGTAGCTGATGTCAGTCTGTCTTCCTTGCTATACCAGCCCTTGATTAATGGAATAATGCACTGAGGTGAAATCTAACTCAGTATTAAATATATGTGGCTAAATATGGAAAGATGCATTCTGGTCTTCTCGCGTTTTCTGTGCTAATCACATTTGGGAGCATGCAGAATGACATGAACAGTGTGTGGTACGTATAGCTGGTCCTCATCTTGCTTGTTTTGGAGGGTAAGCAGGCAACCTGCAGTGTTTTAGGGAGAGGACAAGTGCAGTGTGAAGGCCTGATTCACCACATGTATGTTCTTGTGTGTAAAAGTTACAAATACAAAGGTGTTTGGGTTGCAGTGGCATATGGCTGAAGAAAATAGTGGCTCTAATCTCATTCCTCTGGAGCTTGACTTTAAAGCTTGGAAGATTTGGAGGTGATGGTTTGGAATACCCCGTTTCCCCTCATCTCCTGAAGGGATGAGGAAGAGTGAGAAATAAAATCTAGCACCATGTAATGATGAATGGAAAGAAAGTGTTAAATTGTGTTATGAAGACCCATTCATTTTCAAGTGATCTTCATACCAATTTTTATTTTGAGTGAAAAATTCTTGACTCTATAAAGTTATATCAGGCAGACAGGTCTAGCTTTGCTCCCAGAAAAGTTAGTATCATATAAATGTATTCATCACTCTTAGCTGCTTTTATTGTGATCAAAAGAAGGGGGTTTTGGGCAGGAGTGTGGGTTAATAGTTCAGGGCAGACTTAGAGAGGGTGTCACAAAGGGAGAACTTAACAGTAAGTAGAACTCTCACTGGCTTTCTCTCTGTGAAGTTCTCACTGATTGACACCTTGATAGCTGAAGAAAAGTGTTCACCACCAGCAGCCTACTGGCCCTTGCAAAGAGGTCCAGTTGCCATATCTGGGACATTCATGGAACCTGGTGACATCTGGCTGTGGGTGGGCAAAACCGACACAGAAGGGCCTTCAGTTCAGATTGGTGCATAATGACCATTGTTGAAAGTGTTGATTAGGAAAAAAAAAAAAAAAGGCTATGCAGAATTTGTCGTGAGTGCACACCTGGGCTGGTGCATCAGTCAAGCTTGCTGAGGGTGACTAATGCCACAGAGAGAGGATTAGGGCTTCTTAGGCAGAGAAGGTGGAAAAGGGCTACATGGGGCAGTGCTGAAAAACGTCTGTGCTTAGGTCTTTGCTGGTAGTGGGAATGATACAGGAATGAAGGGAAGTTATTTTTAATAACACAGCATAACATATAATCTGAGTACTACAGTAAGATGGTTTGCTTTTGTAATAAGTTGAATTCAGAGCACCTCTTGTTTACTGCAGCTAGCGGAATAGCTCATGGAATCTCTATTTGAATGATTTTGCAAGAATACATGAAGCAGCATAATCTTTATTGTTGTACTAAAAAAATATTTTACAGAGCTGTCAGTGAAAAAGCTCATTAGTATATGTAATATATGTATATACGGGTATGTGTGGAAAGGTTTTTTTTTATCCAATTATTTTTCTGTAGTTAATTATAGGAGGTTTTCATTGTAATTAACAATAATGAGCAAAGTCATGTTACAATAACACACATGGAAACAGTGCCTTGAGAAACCCCAGTCATACCCGATTATGAAGCACTGTTTTACTTTTAGATCAGAGGCTTATCTCCATTTGTCACTAATTCTGTGTGAAATCACTTTCTTGCATATTCCTTGATTTTAATATTTTTGTTTTTAATTTCACAAATTTTTTTTTGTGTTTCTTTTGGCCTCATTAAGCTGTTTCATCCTTGAAACTCTGAAGAGTAATTCAGATTGTCTGTAGTGAATATTTATTAATGAATCCAAAGATAAGGAACTGAAGTTTTTCTTGTGAAGAGCTTCAGCATTTTGGAAGGTTTTCTTGTGTTTTCATTTGATAGTCACCATATAGGCTTCAGCACCATTGTTTGCTATGGATTCAATTCAGTGTCCAGTTGAAATTACCAAAATGCTGCTTTGTCTACAAGCAATAGACATTGGCTCTAAGTGGGAGTTGCCCTGTTCACTTTGAGATAAGCTTGATGAAAAATTTCATGTTGCTGATCCATTTGTCTTGTTTCTTTCATTCTGTTTTAAGCCCAGTTCTGCAGACATGTAATGCAATGAATCTTGCTTCAAACTCACAGCACTTTGACCTTCGCAAAAAGTGTAAGGGGGTCCCTTTACTGGATTGTATAACGTAGAAGTTATAGGTATTTTGATGTATAACATGTTAATTATATATGAGCCATCAGTGAGGTGTTCAGCAGTATGCTATTGGGTTATGTAAGGAACCAAAAATTATTAGATTTGGGTCTTAGCGAATTTAATAGCCTTTAATTCAGTGAGAGCTTAAACAGGATGTTTCTTTATGGCCTCAACCACCTGTTTCCATGACACCGGCAGAAACAAATTTGTTAATATTTTACGCTTCTGTCAAATTTGGTTGAAATTAAAGCTTCAGATCTATTCTGTGATTCTATTCAAGGAGTGTTTGGTAGACAATGTGACCTCAGAAGCCTGGTTTCCCTAGGTAAGTTGGCTACACAAAGTATATCCTTTTCATTCATACTGCTACAGCTTTTTCAGTTCTGTCCCAGTGTGTTGGATCTAGTGAGAATCTAAGGAGTCTGGCTTTATTCTATTTAGCTGTCTAGATGAATATCATTACAGAGGTGTAAATCATTCTTGTAGTTCCCCCGTGGCCTTTTTAAACAAAAACCAATCCAGTATATATTCTATTCATGTTTTCATATATGTCTTTTACTTTCCTTAAAAAAGTTTCTTTCAAAATGGAATCCATACCCTTTGTCATTATAGTCTGTGAAGACTTAGATGGTTATTTAGTAACCATAGAAGTAAAATATTGCAAGCAGTACTGTGGGGAGTAGAAGTCTTAAGAATGAAATTTTGCCGAGAAAGGTTATGTCATAGTGATGTAGACTTGATGGATTTTTCAAGTAATGATTATGAGTTTTGAGAGATTTGGTGTTTCTTGACTTTATGTACCTTTGATCTGATTGTTCAAAAGTACTGTATTACTAATTGAACTAGGATCACCACGCCACATGTCTGAACCGCAAAGTACAGACATCTCTCTATTGCACAGTTCAGATATCCCACCCTTTCAGGACTTTTAACTCTTTGTTTTTAAAGCAAATTCCTATTTGCTAGCTACAGTGAAAAGGATTTTTAGCTCTGTCCTTCTGGAAACTTTGTAGAAGCATACTATTAGTCTTTTACTCCAATATCATAGAATTATTATGAATTTGTTGGAAGTTCAACTAGACTCTGAATGGTTGTTTTCCTTTGTAAAGTACTGTAAGCTTTCTTACCCAAGAGTTGCTAAAATTCAGATACTGTCAAATGAGCAGTACTATATGGCTGTTTATACGTCTGTGTTTCAGACGTAAGCGGTAGCTACGGGAGTAGTGATTTCATACATAGAGTTCTTGCACTGCTCCACCACTCTTCTAGTTTTCATCATCATTCTGATGTCATTTTGTGCTGCTGCAGTGGGAAGGACTGTGGTAGTATGAGAGAGCTTGCAGAAATCAAAAAAGCTTCTCGGTAGAATTTACCTCTTGACAGGAATTTTTTCTGTTTTCTGGAAAACCTGTGAATCCATGAGAAGAGCAATTGTCAGAATTGAGTAGATCTGCCAGTGTATGTTTTGGATTCTCCAACATTGCAATATTTTTCAGTATACCATAAATTTACTCCAAACATTACATTTTGGAGAGTCTTCATATTGTATGCTTTAGAGAGTGAAGCAGTAATTGCAATTGTGATAATAAATGCTGATATCCACTTCAAAATTAGTAGGTAAATAATATATAACAAATGTAGATGGTGAAAGAATTCCAGCTTTTAGAAGAAGTTTGAAAGGAAATTTGGAATTTGGAAGTAATGCCCTCTGAAGTAAGAGATATTGCATGAGGAATGTATTATGCATATAGGAAAACAGTCAAAATAACAAGAGGTGGAAGCCTGGGTATAGATTTCTGTGAAGGCAAAGGCAGAGACATAAATGAATGCCCAAGGAATGCTCCTTTTCAAATGTGAGATACTGTAAATTGCCTTTGTGAAGTTGGTCTGGGTTTGAAGTTGAACTGACTTTAGCAGAAAGATTGACAAGCCTGTGATAGCTAGGTAAGGGTGGCATGTTTTGTATGTTGTGAGTTGTTTTATTAAGAAATATCTTAAAAGAAATTTTCTGGTTTTATTTTAAACAAACCTAAGATGTTTACCAATCCTACTCATTAATGCTGTTTTTTCTACTAATGGAATATGAGGAGATTGTTCCATTTTCAGTTCATTCATATGCAGTACTGTGTTTCTACAAAACATTCACAATGATCTGTAGAGTAACATGAATAATTGTAAATAGTGTTCTTAATGAACAGTTTTCATCTGCAGTGTCTGTAAGTACCGAGTGAATTCCTTTAAGTCCTTCTTTTTTTTTTTTTTCAGATTTTTATGGCAAACAACTATTTTTTATTACCTTTCACCAGCTGTCTTTACCTCACTTACTGATTAGTTGCGCGTAAACAATATTCAAAGATTTGAACGGTACTCTTGAATGTTGACTGTTGGATATGTTGCATAAGAGTATTACATTCTACTTGGACAGTTGTGTGAGCACTTCCAACATAAATGTTTACAAGCACAAACTGGAAATTAAGTTTTCCTGGACAGTTACAGGATTTCTATGAGCAGCCTTTCCTAGAATATGTGAAGCTTTCCAGAAAGTTTTTTTTAAAAGGTGCACAAATATGACCAAATCAGACTGACTTAATTTCAAATGCATGTGTTTAGAGCATATTATAGTGTTTATCCATTTCTGTTTGACTTGTTCTACATTTAATTTTGAGTAGGAATACAACATTTTTACTAATTCCTGTAAGTCTGTTTACAGGCTAGTAACATTCCTGATAAAATTCTGGGAAAAGCTACATAAAAAATTTCACCCAAAAATATTTTTTTCACTACTTCATAGGTTTTGAAAATTGGGTTCAAGTGGAATTTAGGTAGAACAGCAGAAATTGTATTGGCTCCTTTCATACAAGTGTATTACTCACTATTGATGTAGCTGCAGGCATTTTTTTCTTGAATGCATCATTTGATGAGAGATGCCTGTGAGATTGCCATGGTCCTGTGGACTGTATAAAAAGGAATATACTGTTTCTTTTGCAATGACCTTGGGATGCAGGCTTTAAAGGCTAATAAATGAAAGTGTAGCATGAGACCTGATGATAAAGAGCAATATGGACAAAGAAGGTGAATTACGATGTTTACATTTAAACAAATCCAGGTACATTCTCTTGCAAATGATACTACTGCCTTCACAGTAGTGCAGGGTAACCCTCAGGATGGTGCAGGTAGCTGATGGATCTCAGTGCTGGAGTGAGTGGAACAGAATACTTGCCTTGAATTGTAAGCTTGCTCAGTTTTTAGTTTGTGAGAATTATTTCCTGAAGGCCACAAAGATCATTGTCAAGTGACATAAATTGAAGTAGTCCTAAAGCTGCCCTAAATAGCTCTTTCATAGAGTTCTGATGGCTGACCTTACTGTTTTGCACCCCTTGCCTGTGCCAGGCAGTTTCTGCGTTTTAGACTTCTGCTGTTCCTGCTCTGGCTTCCTTGCATAAAGATTGGTGTATACTTAACAAGAAATTAAGCAAAAATCTTTTCCTCTTCAAGTAAACTTTTTTAATCTGGGATAATGGAGGGTATGAGGTTAGACTAGAAGGGACTATTCCTTGTGTAGCTTACCACGGACAGATGCCTTCTGTTCAGTTTCTTATCTAACAATAATCAGTGATTTTATAATTAAGGAGTTTGGAAAAAAAGAAAAGTAAATAACCTGCCAATTACCGATAAAAGGAGATTATTGCTGGCAAAAGCTTTGTTCCAAGATTTGCACCAGCAACTGACAGTAAATGAGTTAATGCAGGATGCAAGGGGGGGTTCAGGAAAGAAGCCAGCATCAAGTGGCTTAGAGTGTACAAGTACTATAATTTTTTCTTTCTTTGTTTTAGTGTTCCAACACTATGTGAGAATTATAGGCATGATATTTCCAGTGAATTGCTTAACTTACAAGAAAAAGGAAAAAAAAAAAGGAATAATAAAGAGAGAAAACTGTTTTCAGGCTTGCTTAGTAAGTGCTCTTCTGGCTGCCTGCTTCTTTCAAAGCAATATACTCTCTTTATATCCTGAGGCTTTTGCAATTTTGATTTACTGTCTTTTGCAGTATATGCTTAATGTGGGATAAAAAAACCCAGTGTGATAATGTTTATATTTGTTAATAATGTCTACAATACGTATGTATTAACAAGCTCTACTTTTGCAGTGTCATCCCTTTGTGTGTTCAGCTTTATATGCCATAAGCAGACTGCCCTTGTCATTTAGCTATTAAAAGCACTATTGACTGGAACAAAAATAATGGAGGAGCTGGTTTCTGGGAGAAGCAAGCTTGGTCTGGACCAAAAAATTGTTAATTTTCTACTGTCTGTCTCAAGCCTACTCTTAGAGTAGGCTTTCTGGAAAGTCCATCAGAGGGGTGAAATCTGTTTGCTGTAGGCCTTTTTTGCCTCATTGCAATGGTGAGAGTTGAAAACATGGCAAGGCAAGGGATCCTGATTGCAGGGTATGTCTACCTTGCAGTTGGAGGTGAAACTCTAGCACTGGTGGGTAACACTGTTACTCCTGGCACATGCAACAGTAAAAATAGGCCAGTGCAGGCTGTGTGAGGGTTGGAGAAGCATGTTTATGTTTCAGGCTGCTGAAGGCTGAACAGCAGTCCTTCAGCTGCCGATGAGAATGTGCCAGGTCTTCATGCTCACCCAGAAGGGAATGTTGATGGAATTGCTTGGGTCTTTATCTTATTTCACTCTTTCCTAATTATTCTATGTGTGGCTAGCAATGTAGACACTAGATTTCTACACAAATACTCTTGGAAAAATGATTGTTTTGTTGCTTTGGTCCAGGATGAGATACACTGTAGATCAGGCTTGTAATGTTGGCTCACCTGCCCTGTGAGGAAGAGGGACCAGCAATAAGATGAGCTGGTGAGGTTTTTGTGTTATCTTTTTTTTTTTTTTTTAAGTTTGTTTAAAAAAAATAAATCCGTGTTTTGCTCTGATGAAGTCTGAGCTAAGCTAGCACAGGACTTTGATAAGACTGCCGTTTTATTGCATTTGGATTAAAACACAAGTTTAAATAGGAAAAGAAGACTTCACATTCCAAATCCTTGTGGTATGAAATACACTATGTAAGATGTTTAAAATTTTTTCTTGCTTTTGTTGATTGTTTGCCAGCAGAGGGTTGGGTTACTCATCATGCCAGCTATTCCCCTGGGTAAGTTTCATTCAGTGACTGCATGAATTCTTTCTAATAACTGTGACCTATCCCTAAGATTAAGAAATGGATTTGATTTAGATTTTTACCTTACTGGCAGCTCTTCATCTCTCCAAGTACTTTATTCCAAAGCTCTCCCCTTATTTTCAGGTTGTAAATGATGGGTAGCTTGGCTGTTGTGTTGAGATGGCCTTCTGTCAGCAGGTACAAGATTGGCCTGGAGTTTTCCTTTTGAAATCCTGGTCATCTGTTTTTCAGTTTTATGTTCTTTTGGGGAGTTGGTTTTGGTTTGTGGGGTGGTTTTGTTTTGTTTAATTTTTTTTTTTTTCAGATGTCAAAGTTACCTTGCCTTTTCAAACAGGAAGCTGACTGAAGAATTGGTATCCTAAATCAGGGGATGCTGGGCAGGTATTTCATTCTTGCTACATCTGCAGTCTCCTAGAGCAAATTAATGAAGGCTAGAAAGTTATTCTCAGAAAACCTTTGGGAATGTTGCAGTTCCAGGACTGGACCCCTTAATCACTTCAGCCCTATTTAAATAGGGGTGATAGTTACTTCTAGAACAGCAGGTAGAAATACTCTAAGCAAGAAAATAGCCTGCATCTAAATAAGTGTAATTTATTCTTAGAGATGTTATTGTGGTTTTTTTTTTTTTTTGTTTTTTTTTTTTTTTTTTTTTACTGTATGGTCATGGTAGACTGAAAAATAAAGTACTTCTGGAGTTTTCTCCCACTTCTTATTAGATGCATTGTCTTTGGGAAATCAACACTGATGCACTGTGTGTGAATGCACTTGGAGAATTATTTTCTTTTATGTATGATTTGTCTTTCAGATTTCATGTGTCTTGCCTAGGTTGTGAACTGAGAGGAAGGATAATTAATGTTACATTATCTGCGTATAATCCTTTTCATGCTAAGATACTAAACTTACCTGGGCCTTTGTGTGTGTATGTATGGTAGATTGGGATTGCTGGAACCCTGCTACTCTTCAGATATTGCCCTCACCTTACGATTCTTACACCGAAGTTAGGAGGAAAATGTGGTGCTAAGCCATACTGTGATTCCCTAGTGCTGGGGGAATCCCCAGCTAGCTTGATAGACTGTATTCCTGCCTACTTCCCGCTGCTGAGGGGAGGATGGGGACTGGAACTTGGTCCTTTCTGTTTGAAAGCTGAGCTCAGTGACTGGGGAGTGGGGGATGAAGGGAGCCCTCTCTGCATTTCCTCACTGTATCCATTTTGGTACAGTGGCAGCATTTGAAGTAGTCCTTTCATGCAGAAAGCTGAGAGGAAGGCTGAGAGCTGCCTGTGTGTTTGCAATGCCTGTCTCTACAAAAATCGTCACCAAAAACAAAGCCAAGTATTGTATTACAACTTGGCAATGACACAAGCGCTATAGCCCTATTAAATGTGGACTTTTTTTTTTTTTTTTCTTGAGAAGGCATGGCTTAGAGTTGTACAGCTTTTAAGGTTCCTTATACTTTGTGAGCACCAGCTTTAAAACAGTTTTTTCCATTAGCTTTTGAAACTAGTTAAATATACAATTCCTTCCCCCCCCCCCCCCCCCCCCCCAACTTCTCACTCCTTTGGATTGGTAAAGCTTGATTAAAATCGCTAGACATCACCATCAAAGAGAGCTCTGTCCTGGTATTTCTGGGATTTGTCCTGTGCTCCTTTTCTTTGGGGTTTGTGGTTTATTTCATTGCTCGTATTTGTGAAATCGCATCCCTTGCTTCTGGTTGTTTCCTTATTGTGCTGAAGGCATTACTTAATTAAATTCCCCACTCAGTTATATCTGTGCAATACCAGTGATTTTGAAGCTTTGTTCAAGTTTATATGAGAGGGGAGTTTGACCCATGAGCAAGCTTCTTATTTATGGTAGCAGAGGCAGACCTCTGGCAATGTTCTAGTTAAGAGCAGCCTAGGAATACATCTCCTCTGCAGTGAATATTTAAGCAAATTAGAGCACAGAGTGGAATGATGCTGTAAATGAATTAAATTGAAACTGAAAATACAGGTCCAGCATTTTACAAATTACTGTCTTTCATCCTTAAAGCAGAAGGCTGTCTGCTCAGCTAACAGACATGTTAAGGCATGCAAATGTTTTAATACTTTTAGCAGCAATTCTTCTCTAGTATTCCAGACATACGTATATTGAAACCACCTGACCAGTTCGCATTAAGCTTCAGGATGTAGAAAATGTCCTTAACTTTATCGTAGCTGTGTCCTTGCTAGGGAAAGTAACTGCCAGACTACTACCATGGCTGGGACAGTTGCCATATTGTTACCAGGTATTTCTTCCTGCTTGGTGGAAATGCTGCAGAAATAGGCATGGCTTCTGGGTCTGTGTTGTAATGCTGTCACCACCATTATTCTTATTGCCATTGAATCAGGTGGACTGCTTCTAAAGAATTCATAAAAACTGTGGTTAGAGGAGCAAACTTAACCTTGTGTTTGCTGTTCAAGTGTCTACACTACTGTAAATTTCTTAAGAGTCCACCAGAGGGGAGAAACTTGTTTGCTGTAGGCCTTTTTTGCCTCATTGAAATGGTGGGAGTTGAAAGCATGGCAAGGCAAAGGATCCTGATTAAAAGATATGTCTACCTTGCAATCAGAGGTGAAACTCTGGCTCTGATGGGTAACACTGTTACTCCTGGCACATGCAACAGTAAAAATAGGCCAGTGCAGGCTGTGTGAGGGTTGGAGAAGCTCACCGGAGCAGTTAAGGACCTTAATCTGTGTTAAAGTCCAGGCTTGCCCATCTTTACCTGATTATTTACTTGTACCAGTTGTGCTGTTGTTTTGCTCTCTTGGTAAACTTTGCATCTGCTACAAATCAATATAGTATGTCAGATGTGGATGAGCATTTATATGTGTAGTGCACTGTACGCTTTGTGTAGCTATGAGTTCATTTCAAGCTTGGTTTTTTTTTTTTGTTTGTTTGTGGATGCAGAGTAACAATCTTGTGGTTGATGCTGTAGAATTCTAATTTGGGTGTGAAAGATTATTCTGTACTCTCAAGGCTTGTTGGATTAAAGGTACTCAACTCCTCAAAGAATTGGGTCCCTATTTGTACTCTGATGGTCTCTAAAATGCTAGAGTCCTAGCCAGGCCATTTCTTGGGGAAGAGTAGTAGAGACATATACAATACAGGCTCTGTTCATCTAATTGTGCAGTTGTAAGGCAGATTATTCAGAAACAATAACTATGTAGTCTTCACTGGCCCTAACACGCTCAGCCATTGACTTGGGGTGGAGCCTTTGGCAAGTTAATTTATCTTTTCTTCTCTATTTTTCTTTCCTTCCCATGATGCTCTGCTGTAAAGCTAAGATAAATCTCAACTTCCCTTTTGTGACTGACATGATGACATGATTAGCCAGCAAGTACTGATAGCTTTTTAAGAAATAAAAAACAGCACGGAAAGGCCTGGGATAACCCTGCTGTTTAGGCCCAGTGGTTTTCTTTTTTTTTTTTTTTTTTTTTTTCTTCTTTGCTGGTGTCCATTTTTGCTAGCTTCACTTTATTTAATGTATCTCTGTGGATTTTCGTCTCCTGAGGAAACTAGACCATACAGCTTGGTCTGTCCAGGTGATGATACCTTTTCATGCTGTTTGTCTTCCATAGCTTTTCCTTTTTGATTATTCTAATATAGAAACATAAATGCTGAAATCTCTGTGGCTGCAGTTTAAAACTAAAATTGCTTTGACTACCTAATAAAATAGAAAAATTGCTTTGATGTTCCCATTTTGACAATTTGTGCCTATGCTGACTTGTGTGGTTTTTTTTCCTTAGAGACATTTGTCCCTCATCTCTCAAACAAAATGTCACTGAGTAAAACTATGTTTGTATGATGCTGTGTGTTCTACTTACAAAAGATTTATAACTTGGTCACTCTTATTTATGCTCCTGTGGAGCTGGTAGAATTATACCGCAGTGTTAAAATGCAGCAGTTTCATTTTCCTGCAGGCAGCAGCCCTCTGGTGGTGTGGGCTTTTTCTTTCTTTTTCCTAAGTCATCTTTGGAAATTCTGACAAACTGATAGAGAAGCATTTTAAAATGCCTCAAATCAAGCTGTCTCATAGTCCTATATCCCCACTGTTTTTATATCCAATCCTCACCTCATCACCACCCCCACCTAAATTTGGAAGTGGAATGTAAAAGGCGAAGCAAGGTTAATAAATGCACTCAATTGATAATACCAACAGTCTTATTTGGTAAAATGATATTTACCAAATGCTTTCAGTAGGTTTCAGCTTCCAGAACTACTGCTTGGAAAGGTCGGAGTGAAGTGGGTGGTGAGGCTAATGGGTTATTCTAAAGACTGGCTGAATTGTTAGGAATGCAGGCATTTCTGAGGAGGCTGCTGATGAGCTTGAGAATTTAGAACATTCTTTGGTATTTCAAGGAATGACCTTACTAGTCTGTTATATGAGCATTAATGATAGTTAATATTGCAAGTTACTGCCTGGAAAAAATATTTTGGCTAATGGGGAAACAGAATCTTCTCATCAGTGCCCTTGGAGTGACATTTACCCTTTTGCTAGTAGGAGATTAAGTTATCACTTGAGTCCCACTTAAGACCTATTTTGAAGTACTAAGTTTTATACTGGGAGGTAAAAGTGGGAGTTCACAAAGTAGATAAAATATTAATCCTTACTATTTTTGAGATGGTAAGCCAGAGTTACATGCTGATGTTTCTGAAATTGTTAAAGCTGTGCCAGGGATGCAGTTGGCTTGTTTCCTTTCCAGGAGTACAGTAAATGTCAAAATCACGCTGTATCTGCAAGTACGTTACTGCATAAACACTCTGTCTTGTAGGAAGACATACAATTTTGTTATGGTTGAAACCTGAAGTATTAAAAAAAAAAAAAAAAAAAAGGAGGGGGAGGGCTAGGAAGCAAGTTTTTAAATAAATAAAGCTGCACAGAAGTAGTAATTTCTGCAGTTACAGGTTTCAGGCTAAATCCAAATTTTTTTTTTTTTTTTTTTTTTTTTTTTCATGTACTGATTTTTGACTGTGGTCTTTGCAACGTACTTTATGTCTGTAAAGTGAAACAAAAGTTACTGACTAGGTTTGTGTCCAAGCTGACAATTGTCAAGATATTTATGCCAGCTAAGGTACATGGTGCAAAATTATTGTCTCAGCCATGACACTTTTTTGCCAGGTTTGCCTCAATTATGAAGGGTGTCCAGCCTAGTGCATGTATCACTTGCACAGTTTGGGGTCAGAGTCTGATCCATGCTAAGAACTTTCCATGCATGTAGCTTATGTATTAAAGGGATAGTGTCAATTTCTAATTTTTAAGAATTGAAAATTGCAGGTGACATAAGGTGAAAAGGAAGTAAAATGAAAGGGGATAGCTAGAAAGAAGAAAATTCCCCAACCCACTGTCACAATTACTTGTCACAGATCTTGAAACTGAAAGCTTACTTGAGGTTTTCCTACTCCTAATTGTAAAGAGGGAGATTTGGGAGTAAATCCACTGAACTGAGTGAAGATATTTTGGCATAAAAATAAGATACACAAAGGGGGGATTTGATACCTTTTAATGTTAAAGATTCAGAGTTTTTGTCATCTTAGAGCTATTTTTTTAAACATAAAAAAAAAAAAAGAATCATTGTAGATGTCAAAGGATTACTAGTTCTTGCGTAACCCACAATCTCCAAAACATGATTTTATTTGTTTGTTCCTATTCTTGTTTGTGATGTAAAACACACAATATCATAATGCCTACTGTAGTAGGTTGCTTGTCATGTTTTTTGGAGGCAAAATAAAAATGCATTATTGCCTGCATAGGCAAAAATCTCAAATTATGTGTCCAGCCTAAAAATGAATTTAAGTGGTTTATGGCCTCTGAATGGAGGTAGGGTGTTCAACTTGATAAGACTTTTGTTTTGATCCCGGTGTAACTGAACATGTACCACAGGAAGAATTAAATCTCCAAGACTTTATTTCCTGACCTTAACAAAGAAGCAGCTATGATTATAGTGCCCGTAGCCTGTCTCAAATACCCGTTTTCTTTGATTTCCTATTATCTCCTAACTTGCAGAGTATTGAAATTTGAAAGGAAAATATTTAAAATTCATTTGTCCTCTTGCTGGTTCTGGTTTTGTTCCTGGATGCGTTTGGGAAAAAACTGTGATGGTCACATTACCTCCTAATGGTTGTCCTGCTGTGAAGTTGCACAGATGTGCTATTTCACCACATTTTGGAATTTGCCTAAGGTAAACCAGTTCATATGCAAATAGTATTTAAACATCAGTTTTAAACTGGCATATTGCCATCCTGGAGTTTTTCCCCTCATTATAACAGGATGTTTTAAATGAGTTGAAACTTCTTCTTGGTCATCTGATTTGTACTATTTCTGTTTTGATCAGAGATCATTTTACAAGAAAACACACATAATGATGGGTCAGATTTTTGTTCTTGCTACTCCTGTTTGTTTGTTTTTTCTTTCCCTGTTGCAGCTCCACTGCTTCACTGACATTTCTCTGGATTTACAGCAGTTCCTCACAGCAGAACAATGTTCTACTATGGAAAGTATTGTCTTCCATATGTCCATGAGAGTCCCCAAGCTGAAGTCAGCAAATGAGTGCTGCCAGAAAGCTGTTTTAAGTGAGATATTTTGTTGTTGCTGCTTATGAATTGTATCTAGAATTACATGTAGACCAGACAACTTCAGCAAAGACTAAATAAAAAACATTAAAGGACATGGATAGAAGTATTAGTCAAATATGATTTGCTTAGAAGCTGTACCAAAAAAAAAAAAACAACCCTGATGCATTCTCTTTTTGTTAACTGTAGTTTTTATTTAAAATGGCATATACCACTGAAGAGAAACATTTAGGGAGTCAAAAGTGGCTGACTAAGAAGCAATACATATGCAGCACCATTTTTTCTTTTTTTTTTTTTTTTTTTTGTTCTTCCGGTTTTGTGTTTCCAAAAAACCTTGTCTCTGGCTCTCATAGTAACAACTGTTAGCAGTATTGGAAGTAACTTTTTTGGTTTTCATCTCATCTGTATTAAACCTTTATTCTTTGGCATTCAGCAAGTCAGTGGTATAGAATCATCTTATTGCTCACCCTTTGATTATTTTGTTTGTTTGTTTTGTGTTTTTTTTTTGTTTGTTTGTTTTTTTGTTTTGTTTTGTTTTTCCCTCTTTCCCTGTGGCAACTTTGCCTGCTGGATGTATCTGGATTTAGCTTGATTCTCAGCTTTGCCAGCAGCATTATAAAATCGACGTGTAGCATTTGCAAAAAAAATCTGCTGTATTGAGAAACAAGTTGGAGCAATCCAGACTTGGATTTCAAAAGGAATGGAAAGATCTTGATCTATGCTGCTTTGCAAGCTCACCACCATGGACTGTGATTGACTCTAAGCTCACTCACCATTATGAAAAACTGATGGGTGTTTAGTGTAATGAGAGGCTGTAAAAGTGGGATATGTGAGATTATGATGAAGCCCAGAGTCTGTCTGTCTCCACAGGCAAATTGGTGCTTTCCTTATGCTGTTGTAAAAATGGTGGTTCTGAGGTTGGTGGCATGATGATTCTGAGGTTATTGAGTCTTACTTTAGCTTTAGACTGCTGCACAGAGAACATGATTTAAGCATGCATTACTCTGGAAGCAATCTGAATTTGTATACCATCACCTTAATTTGAGTTGATTTATTTTGTCTAGTGTAACTGAAAAGTTGGGTTTTGTGACTATGGTCTAGATATCTCCTCAGTTGGTGCTATTTGATTGAGTGCTTTGGATTCCACACTGTTGGACTGACTTATCCTGGTTATGTATTTGACCTTCTATATAAAGGCAAAGACTATAAATTTTAAATTTAGGAAAGGTCTAGATGTTGGATTCTCTCTTTTCAAACATTGCTGTTTGAGAGAAATACAAACACATTATGAAAGGTTTTGTGTCTAAAGGTTTAGACATTGCACCCTTTCTGCAAAGAGGTACATGTTTGTTTCTGTCTTTGAAAAAGCCAAAGGTAATATTTGCCTTTTTCTTTACCTTCTTTCTGTAACTAAATGATCTCTGAATTTACAGCAGCTCTATTTCTATGTTTATGTAATAGCCATAGCTTGGGTATTGCCTCTTCTATGCTGTCAGCAAATACTTATAATTCTTTTTGAAAATTGACCTCTGTGCTTAAAATTCTTATGCTTGACCTCTAGTCCAGAAATTACTTCTCTCTCAAGGGGTCTTCATAAAAATCTATATGACTAGGTTTATTTTATCTGACTGTTGGTTGCAGGAGGTGGTGAGGAAGTGGAAATCACTAGTTCGGTACCTTTCTGGAATTAAACCCTTGAGAAAATAAGGATAGTCCTTAATTTGAGGCTTATTCAGTTGATTCCTTCCCAGTACTTAGCTTGCTCCACATTAGACTTCATAACTTCTGTACTTCCTTTCCTTTTCATTAGATGTCCTAGAAGTTATTAATTTTGCATAATACCCATTGATAAATAGTCATGTAGGTGAAACATGCAGTTACACAGAGATGCTGTTGGTTACAGGTGAAATTCTAAATCTGAGGTCTCAATATCTTTGAATTTCAGGAGAATGCTTGTAGGAAACGTGGATTTTATTCTGGAACTATATTCAACCACATTCTTACTTTTCATCCGAGTAAGATGCAAACCTGTAAAAGGTCCTGCCTCTTAGATCAGTTCTGGACTTTGTCCAAAATCTCATGCCATTCAGTATTGTTAAGCCTAAGCATCAACCTAGTTCAACTTTGTATTTGTATACTGCAATTACTACCCAGGCAAGAAGGGGATCTCCAGACTGCTGTGGTGAATCTGGCTGATGCCCGAATTTACTAATTTCAAAGTGTCTTGGTTGTCTCTACTCTATGCTGCTATCAGATTTAGACAGCTTAGTTCTTAATGGGCTCAACAGGAATATTAAGGTAAAACAGCAGTGTTCTCTGTTGTTACAGTATAGTGTAGCAAATGTTGTTTGGTGGGCAGTTTTAGAAATGTTGTACCAGCTGACTTAAAATCACCAATAGTAGGATTTTAGTTTTTTGTGCCCAGTATCTGTTGGTTACTAATTGCCTTCTATCTGAAAGTGTCAAAGCTTATCTAGTGGTAGATTGTTAATTCTAATGTAGGGATATGAATCTATTCCCAACATCCATCCGCATTTCAGATATATGTTATTGTATATTGTACAAACCCCCAAATGAATGAAAAGAAGCATCAAAATCCTTTTCTCCTTTTACTTCCCTCTGTATGTAAAACTTTGTTCTGTTTTACTTTATTGAGATGACACACATCTTGGTATTAAGGGGGCATTCTTAACATATCATCTCTATACCTTTCATCCTCCTGCATTTGCCTAACATTATTTCGTATGTGTCTTTGTACTCTGGTCTTCAAAACTGGCAATCTGTATATTTTCATTCTACCCTGTTATGACCCTTATGCACTTGTTGATTTTGCTGCTTGTTTCTGGATGTTACCTATTTGTTATGCATTTTCAAAGTCAGTATTCCAACTGGGGATGAGTCATTGATTTATACACTGACATTGTCTTATTCTCAAGTATAATTTTTGTTTCCATTGTTTAACATTTTTTTGTCACTTCTGACACATGGAGTTGATATTTTTTTTTATGCTGTCCAATGTAATGGTAAGTCTTCAGTCACTCCAGTTAACTTGAGAGTCAGAAATGTATGTTACTAGTTCACATTATTCTTTCTATCATGCATCTGTTGGCACTGAATTTCATCTACAGTCATGCTGTCTGACCACCAAGCTTGATATTTCATTGTTTTAAGTGCTTAAGTGGGACTTAAGTAATACATTGGTCTTCTGCTAGGCTACTCTGCAAGGGTAAATTTCACCCTTTATGAGCTGATACATCCTGTCACATTAATCAGGGATGTACTGTGTATTTCCTAGGGCAATATAAAGGATCAGATTTCCCTATTAACCCCTTCAGAACTGAATTAGAATTTGATGCCCGATCTAGAATATGCACCACAAACTTGATGTATCTGTAGCTCTGTCATATCTTGTATGACCATAGGGGAAATAAAGAAGTAGCAGTTTGCTGGATACTTGAGATCCTTAGATTGAAAAGGTCAAAACTAATGTGTATCTAGGTATTGAGACATTTGGGGGTTATTTTCTGTTGCTCCTTCTATTTACTAAGAAGGAGAAAAATGACTGCTGCTGCTGAACCCAGGACAGTAGCATAGCTTTCTTTTAAAGCAAGTCTGTAAAGGTTCCCCCAAAGTCTAAATCATTAAGTGAAATTTTGAAGAAGTGACTGATTTATGTCCATCTACCCTTTTGTTTTTATTAAAAGGAAAATTAATCTCTTCTTTGCTGTTTCATGATTTTTCTAGGTAGGCGAGGAAACAGCTGGACTTGAGCTTAGGAGGTTTGATTTCTCTGCATATCTCTGATTTTGAGACTCATTTCTTGACAGTTCTGTTTTGTCACCTCTAATATTATTAATGTTTCTTATGTAGTCTACTTTGAAATTTGAAGGCTCAGTGTTCTATAAAAGCTAGAGGTTGTTTTTTTTTTTTGTTGTTGTTGTTTGTTTTGTTTTGTTTTTTTTAAGTATAGCAGGATTTGCTGATGTCTGATTTGCCTTTCTTTTGGCCACCAAAAATATCAACAGGTTGACAGACCAAATAAAATTACTCACCTCTGTGTGCCCCAAATGAGGGAGGAGAAGATAAAACTATGAAGACTATTCTTCTTCCTACTTCCCCAGAATAACAAAACAAAATATAACTGCAGTAATAAGGGTGTAAAAATGTGAATAAATGGAAGAATTTTTGGCAAGATGATTATTATTATTTTTTTTTGTATTATTACTACTATGGTGCTTCTGGTTTGAGAGGAGAACTTGATGGGTTCAGTGATCACAGACTGCTGAAAAATTGGCAAATTGTGACCAGCTGTTCAGGGGATGCTTGTCTGATCATGGAAATCCTGCTTATGCAGTAGAGCAAGGAGAAGGAGAGGAAAACATGCTGGTATCTTAGTGGACTTAGTTTTACACAGTAGCATCTGCTAAACATGCAGTGACTCTTTTACTTATTAATTTAACCTAAACCCTGTAATTATTTAATGAGCAACCTCCCTCTTTCTTTCTGATTTGTTCTCATCCCCACCCCCTCAAAAGTGTTGGCTTCAGGAACTGTGTAAGGCATCTTAGTCTGTTTACCCTCTGCCCACCCCTGGGTATTGTGTATGTTGTTTTGATTTATTTAGTAGCCCTTTTTTATAGGTATATAAAAAGGGGAGAAGAACAGGACCCTTGAATGACAATCCACAGCTCCTGTTAACTAGTGACAGATGCCTTCTGACATGACATTTTAGGGCCTTCAAGGCTCTTTATAATAATATTTGTGGTTGGGAATGACCTTGCATATCAGAAGATATTTGCCTATCCTGCAAGTCATCATGAGTTAAACATTCTGGTGAAAAAACACAAAACCAGCAAGTGCTGTGGCTGAGGCTCCTGCAGCCTCTTTATCCCCTTGTCATGTTTAAGAAGAAAATAAAAATGGATGTATCTTTCTACAGAATAAGAGTCTAAAGCGTCATCAGAACACTTCATGTGCTGCAGGGTTTGGGGTGATGTCATCTGATTTCAATTGTTTTTTGTCAACAGGAAATTCCCTGTGGTAGTGAGAGTTCTCTTCTTTCAGCAGTGGTGTCCCACTAGTGAAGGTGGCTTCTGTGTAGGCCTTACTGTTCACACTGGCCTGGTATTGTATGTTGTAGAATGAAAAAAATCTGCTCAAGCAGAGCTCTACCATGTCAGTCATTCACTAATACAAGGTGCTCCAGAGATTCAGTGACATGTGGGAGAACAATTACAGCTCTTGCCTACATTATCATAGTCTGATTATTACAGGAAGGGAGTTTTAGTTGCCTTCTCTGTGTGACTTACTCTCTTCTGTAAGTAGAGGTAAGCCACAACACAGAAGCTGGTCTTCAAGACTTGCATAATTTCAGTGGTGATTATCTGTTCTTCCAAGCAAATCTGTGCTATCTCCTTGAGTGGTAGGACATGTTGGCTGAATCAGTCATTTCCTTAAAAAATAACCCTTCTCTTGACAACAGTTTGTTAATGATGATACAAAAATGGGCAATTAAGGTTGGAGTGGGTTTTTTTTCCCTCTTAAGTTTCTCTTCTGTACTCAGTGATGTGTGTAGAAATTATTTTTCAACTTTCCCTCCCCCCTTTCTCATTGAGGTCAGAAGGACCAGTGCTCGGTTTGCACAATAAGGCCTAACTGGCAGGGAGGCCTTAAGTCATATCTGATGTAAATTTAGTATGTCTTTCTAGAAGTAAGTCTTCATTTTAAACTGGCTGGTGATCCGATCATAGAATGGTTTGGGATGGAAAGGACAAGATCATTCAGTTCCAACCCCTCTGCCATGGGCAGGGATGCCTCACCCTAGACCATGTTGCCATGTCCAGCCTGGCCTTGAGCACTGATAGGGATGATGGAGCATTTACCACTTCTTTGGGCAACCTGTTCCAGTGCCTCACCACTCTCACGGTAAAGAACTTCTTCCTTATATCTAACCTGAACTTCCCTTATTTAAGTTTGAACCCATCACCCCTTGTCCTATCACTGTGGTCCCTGATGAACAGTCCCTCTCTAGCATCTTTGTAGGCTTCCTTCAGGTACTGGAAGGCTGCTCTGAGGTCTCCGTGCAGCCTTCTTCAGCTGTAGCATGTGTTCTTACTTATAATTCTGCTATGCATATCTCAATTGTTCAGCACTATGATCTGAATAAAGAAGTGGCCATGACAATATTTTACAGCAGTGAAAGATACATGGAGTCTAGTTGGAAATGCTGACTAATAGGCATTACCATTTAAATGTAACTGTTGATATGACAAATTCTGTCAATTGAGAAATTATGGTTGTAGATATCTTTGTGATTATCTTTGTAGATCTTAGTTATGAATGTATAGTTGTAGAACTATACCAGAAGCCATTTGGACAATCAGAGTAGAATACCTCCTGTTGCTTGGCTTCTTTGCATTTGGGATTTCACAACAACATGAGAGAGAGTATAAATTTCGAAATCACTCACCATTTACCATTTATGAATGTTGATAGGTGAGAATCTCCTGACCAGTTTACTGTTTTAAACTACTGTGATTTGGCTTCTGTCAGTACAGTATACACTTACAGTGCTTGAATGGATGCTTCTTTCACAGACAAGACTTGATACAGAAAGAACTTTCTGACAAGGATAGCTCTGCTCTTCAGTTTCCTTTCCCCAGTTTTTAAAATCTTATAGCTGCTAAATAGCTTAGGAGTTTTCAGTTGAATCTAAATACTTTTTTCTTGGTGTTTTATACCACTATAGGATTTACTCCTTTTTGTTCTAGTTAATTCTCTTTCGTTGCTACACAGATTCCTGTAAAGCCTTCCTTCTTACTCCATGGCATTGTGAGTCTGATGGAGCCATCATAATGCCCCTTATGATCTGACACATCTCTATGAGGGATCATTGGCATGCTTTCTCTCTTTAGAAAGACCACAAGACAAAAAAACATGCTGCTCATGTTGGCTGCATGGTCTGAACTCCACTGGAGCAAATGCAAAACTTGTAATTAGATCTTGTTCTTGAATTGAGACCCTTATCAGTTCCTTCAGTGTTAGTGTTTATTTGTTATCCTAGCAAAGGTTGGTGGAAGACAGGTTGACTTTCTGTTTCACTTCAGTTTAGGTGATAGGGAAAGTCTATGAAGTTTCCTAAAAATCAAGACACATTCTCATCCAGTTTGGGTAGTCAAGGGAGAGATTCTGTTTTTCTCTATGTCATGGATCGGGCACAATAGGTGTCTTGAAAACAAAGCAAATAAATAGAGGAAAACTCTGAGGCTGAGAAGTTATGCTTCCCACAGTAGATGTGGATTTCCTTATGGTTTTGCCATTCTATGCAAGTTTATTTTTGTGCCTCTCTAGGTAGGAGACAAGCCGTGTTGAAATGATAATACTGAGGTGTATTACAGCCCTGGGGCCAGTTCTTTTTGCTGGCTGTATGTACCCCTTTCTGAAATAGGAGTTATCTGGTGTTCTGGGAATATCAGAAACTGAACAATGAGATACCTGTCTTTAATGTGGCCAGAGCACAGCTCTGTGATATGATTATAATGAAATTCCTATCACCTTTATGCAATGTATAGAAAGGTCATAGCAAATCATACTGTAACAAGGATACATGATTATCATTGTAAAGGATGATCTCCAGTACAGGCTGATAGGGCAAGTCATTAATTCTTCATTTCCCACGTAATTCTTGAACACTTCTTCCTGTTTTCTCAACTGTTCAAGCAGCAGAGATCTAGAACCAGTTCATTAAGCTGAGATAAACATCTGATGATCATTGTAACTGTTTTCATATTACATAAATACCTTGGGAGCCACCCTTTTAGTGAGTTTCATCCTGGCTGAGTGCTTGCTACCCTGAGAAACCTGCTTTCTGAATATTAAACTTAATGAATATTAAGTACTGCCAGATGCTCCCCCCTCCCCCCCCAAAAAAAAGCAATTTAAAAAGAAATATACTCATGCAAAACATATATTAAAAAAACCCACCCTTGCATATTGATGCCCTACGCTACTAAATATTTCCATTGTACAAATGACTGACAATTTTAAGCTAATGTTCTTCACTGTCTGATTTCACATATTATGAAACAGGAGTGCCAGTACTCTGAAAAATGCATTAGGAAATTGCATGTGTATCTTTTTTTTTTTCTGTGCCTCTGTCAAGCTGCAGGTAGTATCATAAAACTTTTATTGTAAGACATTATTCAGTAATACGTGTTTCTGAATAGCAACAGCTATTCCAAGTGCCCAACAGAACATCATTTTTCACAGGTGATGTATCCTTTAGTCAGACTTTTGTTTCTGTTTGTCTATGCATGTTGAATACATACAAAGCATTAATATCAATTATATACTTATAGTTGTTTTAACATTAGGTTAGTTTTACAGGGTGATATGTACAGGGTGAAACCATACATACAATTTATGGATTCTTAGCACAGTGACAGGTTCCACTGCAGGTGTTCAGCTCCCAGTTCTCTGGTGATATTCTTGATCATGAAGAATTAACCCATCTGTATAATTTTTTGCTACAGGAATCCCACATGGGAGAGATAAATTGTGGTTTCTGGCAAACAAAAGGAGCTGTCCAGCATTTTCCAAGCTGAATGTATTATAACACTGATAAACTTGAGGTGGTTTTTACTGTTGTCTTTCAATGCTTCAAATGCCTCTCATCTATGAAGTATTTTTCTATACATAGGGTATATATGTTTATATATCTGTATATCCCTAAATGTTGAGAAAGACTGCGGATAGCCACAAAGAGAAATACTGTTGTAGCCTATTTCTAGCAGTTGCAGTGCAAAAGTGATGCAGGCTTTAACTTCTGAATTTCATCACAAGACCTCCAAAAATGTCTGAGTTTGTGAAAGGACACAAAATGAAGAAAATTGTTTTTAGCAGCAATGGTAAACTATGATGCATCTAGGCATTCAGACTAAATGATAAGGAATTGTGCCTAAATTATGGCACAGCTGAGAATATCAGTGAGGATGAAAGGAAAGGAGAAGAGGGGCATAATACTCAGATTATTGATTTGCTTAGTATTAAAAAACATCTTAAAATTTTAACATTAATGAGACATAAAATCATCTCCCTCCTTTGCAGCTGATTCTCATCAGCCAGTTGTAAAAGAGCTGTCATAGCAGAAGAGAGCATACCATTAGCTGTTAGTTCAGAATGACTCTGCAAAATAGTCCTTAAAGGTCTACTGACTTTTTTCTGACAATCTCCTAAAGGTCTCAAAGCTGTTAGTTGCTGCAGTATATCAGCCTGTCATCAAACCTGGATCTGAGCTTATAGCAGAAATGTCCTCACTCTGCAATTTGCTTTAAAGCAACAGTCTCTGAATAATGTGACTCAGGAAGACATGCTTCCACAGGGATCAGTCATCGGAGCTCTATGTTGACCTCTGCAGCAGTGAGGGTGATAAGTTTATCACTAACACAATCGTATTTTTTTGCCAACAGGCTTTACAATTGGATTTCTACACTTAATAACATTGTAAAAAAAAGCAAACAAACAAAAAACAAACAAACAAACAAAAAAACACCAAACACGCCCTCCCCCCCCAAAAAAAAAAAAAAAAAAAAAAAAAAAAGGAAAAAAAAAAACAACAACAGAACACCAAAGGATACAGACATTCCCACTGCCGAACAGTACTTTCTGGCAAGACTAAGGGATGGAAGAAAAAGGATTAAAAAGCGTGGGAGCTGTATTGCAGTGAAGTTGGGTATTATGGAACTATTGTATGTCACATACAACTTGTATTAACTTACAGTAAGTTACAGTTGATGAGGTAAAAGTCTTCTGACTGCTCAAAAACATGTGATGACTTGTTTCCAAAACTGCCTTTAACCATTCAGGATGACTGGAATCCTATCCCCCATCCCACTTACCTCATCTGAGCCAGGTGTCATGCAGCCAGCTGGAAAAGCAGTTCCATTAGTGCATTGCCAAATGAACCACATTCTCTGGAAGAGGATGAGCCCATTTTTGCTGTTCTCATTTTTGGAGCTGACAAGTAGCTTGGTTTATAGGTTTTAATCCTTGGTGTATTTTGAGTATAGCCTTTCAGTCACTCTGAATTGCATCCCATGCTTTTAATCCTGTATTAAATTTTCATGTTATGAGTTCCATTGGAAAAAAAAGTATTTTCTACCCCTTGCAGTAAAATCATAGAATTGTTTGGGTTGCAAGGGACCTTAAAGCTCCTGTAGTTCCAACCCCCCTGCCATGGGTAGGGACACCTTCCACTAGGCCAGGTTGCTCAAAGCCCCATCCAACCTGGTCTTGGACATTTCCAGGGATGGGGCTTCCACAATTTCTCAGGGCAACCTATTCCAGTGTCTCACCACCCAAATAGTAAAGAATGTCTTTCTAATGTCTAGTCTGAATCTACCGTCTTTCATTTTAAAGCCATTACCTCTTGTCCTGTCACTACACATCCTATAAGAAATCGCTCTCCAGATTTCTTGAAGGCCCCCCCTTTGGGTATGGGAAGGTCTATATAACATCTCCCTGGAGGTTTTTATTCTCCAGGCCGAAGAACTGCAACTCTCAGCCTGTCTTCATAGGTGAGGTGCTTCAGCCCTCTGACCATCTCTGTGGCCCTCCTGGACCACCTCAAACATCTCCTTTTTATGCTGGGGACCCCATAGCTGAACGCAGTACTCCAAGTGGGGTCTCTTGAGAGTGGAGTCAAGGGGAGATTCACCTTCCTTGACCTGCTGATCACACATCTTTTGATGCAGCCCAGGATGTGGTTTGCTTTCTGTGCGTATTGCTGGGTCACATTGAGCTTCTCGTCAACCAGCACTCACAAGTCCTTCTCCTCAGGGCTGCTCTCAGTCTCTTTGCCCAGCCTGTATTTGTGTTTGGGATTCTCCTGATCCAGGTGCAGGACCTTGCTCTTGGCTTGTTGAACTTTATGAAGTTCATGCAGGCCCACCTCTTAAGCATGTCAAGGTCCCTCTGGATGACATCCCTTCCTTCCAGTGTATCAACTGACTCACACAGCTCAGTGTCATCAGAAAACTTGCTGAGGGTGTACTTGATCCCAGTGTCTGTGTCACTGACAAAGATGTTGAACAGTGCCAGTCCAAACAGTGACCCCTGAGGAATGCCACTTGTCACTGATCTCCACTTGGACATAGAGCCGTTGACTGCGACTCTTTAAGACCATCCATCAAATTCATTATCCAACGCGTGGTCCATCTGTCAAACCCACACCTCTCCAGAGACAGTGTCATGTGGGACAGTGTCAACTGCTTTGCACAAGGCCAGATAGATGGCGTCAGTTGCTCTTTATCCACCAGTGCCATAGCCCCACCAGTGCCATAGCCCCACCAGTGCCATAGCCCCACCAGTGCCATAGCCCCACCATAAAAGACAGCCAAATTTGCCACCTCATTACTTTGCATGTGCCTTTGCATGGTTTCTGGTAGGATCTGCTTCATGATCTTGCTGGCCACAGAGGTGAGGCTGATCAGCCTGTAGTTCCCTGGGTCTTTCTTTGTTACCTCTTTAAAAATGGAGTGTTTATACCAAAAAATACTGGTTTGTACCAAAGTAGTTTGAGAGGCAAGTAGTTTGCTTATTTAAGGATGTCTTAATGAAGAGTTGTGACCCTGAATATCTTGATACTAGTAGATTCTGTGAAGGTTTGTGACTGTTGCCACACACAAATTAGATCAGAAAGACTGAAGGTTCTTTATTGCACATTGCTGTTTGGTGATGGTGAGAAAGTGGGGGAACCACTAAAAGCAGAGGTCAGTGCTACCCACATGTATAAATTTGGGTCACAACAGTTTCTGAGAGTTCTCAGAGAATGTTTCCCCGGTAAATGACAAGCAGAAGGGGGAGGGAGAGAGAAAAGGTGACTGGAATGTTGGTGACATTTGAAAGGGAAAGAGCCTTGTCAGAGGCTTGACTTTGTGCAGATAAGAAATATATTTTCTGATTGTGCAGAAGGTTGGGAGAGGCTGCTGCACGGGGCAGATAAGAAGTGGGGCTACAGGCTGGTTTATCTGTAAGGAGACGAAGTGTTACTCTTGGACTTGCGTTGTATTTAATTTAGATCAAAAAATCCTAGGGGATTTACAGCTAATCATAAACCAGTATAGATTGAGAAACCTTCTGAAAAATAGTGAGATAGATTATGTTGTATATAAATGAATGTAAGTATACATAAATATATATTTTATGTGAATTATAGGTCATACTGCTGTGCCAGCGAAGGGCATTGTAAATGTTTCTTGTGGGAAATTAAATGTAGGTGTGTTAGGAAATCTTGCTGAATTGTGAGCAGGGCATGCCTTTTGGCTGCTGAACTGGCCCCTGAAGCATGCTCGGTAGCGTGACTTCTTTCAGTGCCGGGCTGATCTGTGGTGGGAACTGGCTGGAACTCTGGGCTGCTGTAAATTACACCAGACCTCAGGCAGCCCTGGACGGTATTTGGAATTCAGAAGATAGATAGTTTTGCTCTATATGATATTAGTTTTATGTAGTAAGGGAGATGATAGTACTTGATATGGTTTTAAGTTTTCAAAGTTTAACTCATAGTGGTTGTGACAGTTCAGTGAATGTATCCAAGCTCTAAAACAGGTACCGTATGGACAGTGGTAGTCCAATTTTTTATCTGCTGCCTGCTAATATATTGGAGCAATCTGGGGAAAAAAAAAAAAAACAAAACAAAACAAAAAAAAAAAACAAAACAAAACAAAACAAAACAAAACAAAAAAAAAACCACACAAAAAACCCAACGAAAACAACACAACAACAAAACTCAAACCTCAGAACAAATATCCAAACAATTTTTTAGCTTGTTCCCCTACCTGTGGTCTCCATGGCCTTTTAACTCCTGCAAATTTTAGTGTTTTTTCGGCAATGTGCAGAGCAACTGCCGAACCATAGGAGCTATGACTGCAATCTATACACAACGTTAAGCTGTCTTCCATCTTACTGGGTCAACAACCTATAGAGAGAAACAATAGTGTTACAGACCTGGGCTCCATGAACTTGCCCAGAACCTTAAGTACTTGGATCAAAAAACACCCAACCTGTTGATGAGGTTTGAGCTGCTCTTGAATTGTTGCTGTTGTAATTGTGTTCAGGTAGGCAGATACCTGCCACAATATAGATGCAAGTCTTATGTTGTTACTCCTTGAAAGTTGAACTCTGACTACATTTTGAAACCTGAAAGCTGACGAAGAGCTACTTGTGATGGGAACTTTTGGTTGTGTAGGCAGCAATGTGAGAGACAAAGGGCTCAAACAGTACAGCATTTTGGAGGGAGACCTGCTGTGCCATCCAGCTCATATTCTGGCAAAGCTCCATGATATGTTTCTGTCTGTATGTTACATGAGAGAAAAAGGAGTGTTTTATGTGAATATAATTTAAATTATCCTTTTGCTTTGTTTATATATTTGCATACATTTAACATACAGGCAAAAGTTTAACTGTATAGTGGTTGATAGACTAATGAACTTGCACATGTTGAACTGTTTGAGCACAAGACACACTCCTACTTGAATAAAGCATCACAAGGTGAATAATTTTAGTGATGTAGTGGGGCAACTTTGTTTATAGAAAACTTGAATTTTGAAAAGTGCATGATTCAGAAACAAGTCTTGAGACCTTTCTCAGAGCTGTCCTGAATGAGTTATGAAAAACCAAAGCAGTCTGTCAAACTTACTGCTAAGACATCAATGTGAATTTTTAAATACGTATTTCTGATTTATGCCTTCTTCCCAGTCCAAGCATGAAGATTAATTTTATGCTTCCTTGTTGCAGTCTTCAGGTGCTGAGTCCTGAACCCACAAAATAACTGTCAACAAAGGGTTCAGATGCATGTTGGGAGATTCACCAAGTCCTGTTTTGGGAAGAGAAGGTGTGTGAGCTGGTCATTTTGCTGAGACCTTGGTGCAGTTCTGTTCCTTAATGCTGCTGAATGGTTCAGAGCCAGCTGCTTCCACTACTTTTCAAGCACATGGAGTGATGATGAACCAACTTTGGTTCTCTGTACTTAGAAAAGTGTTTTAATTTTATCATCAACATATATCATAAGCTTCTAATGCTGTTCTAGCCTAGAAATAATATTGACTATTTTCCTTTTGTAGAAATTTTGTATTTCATAAGCTAAGTTGCCACTTTTTTCTTTTTTTTTTTTTTTTCTTTAATCTGCTCCGCACCTGTTCTACCAATCAGTGCAGGCTTTGAGTTATCTTTTAAAATCTTCTATTTTGGAAAACAAATTCTTACAGAATAAGGGTTTCTTTGTTTACCTTTGCCTTTTTGTGGGAGCTTGATTTTTAGTTTTTGTTTTAAGGAGGTAAAATGTTGAGGAGTAAGCAGGAGGGGATGGGTGTGTGCCGGTGGTGAAGGCAGCAAAATGTGTCTTGAAGTTAAGTCAGTATGTAAATTTATCAATTCATTTGAGTTACAAAATAGCCTGGTGTGGTGGGCAGGATCCCCATCACATGAGCAAAGGTGGAAGGACTGTGCCTTCTTTTGCATTTCACAAACACTCTTTCACTTTCTAATTATGTGAGTTGCTTTATGGTTTAAGGAAGAGAGAAAAGGGCATACTGATTTGCTGCAATCTGCACTGTTGCTTGTTCCTTGGGACCCCACTAGTCAAAACAACGGGATTCATATGTTGACGACAGCTGAGAGACCGAATATGGCCAGATGGCAAGGGGGAGCTGAGCTGTCTGTTTCTGGAAGCGATAGGCACATTATAGTTATTCTCTTCTGGGGAGGAAGGGGTAGAAGGGAGGGGGAGGGGGAGAGAGAAAGAGGGGAGATATTAGATAAACAGACTGTAGCCTGAATGCATATGACATGTGGGAGGAAAGCTTTGTTAAGCAAGAACTGAAAGCCTCTTGCAGAGCATTAAGCAGCACTGCCTGTGCATTGGACTGAGCCAAACCAGGGGAAATATGAGCCTAAACCTCTAAAACTGCTGTAAGGCCAGCAAGGTTCATCAGGCTTCTGCAGAGGTGCTTGAAACAGGGAAGTACTGGAAGGTTTTACTGTTTACTTAGATCAGCTTACTTCTTTTAGTAGGAAGGAAGGGTCAGTTAGCTGCACACGTGCCAAAGGTGTGCTTTATTTATCCATTATGTGCAAGCTATGTTTTATGAGTCAAAGTTGATTCATAGCTTCATTGCGCTTCATTGGCTTTATGGGGTTTTGGGTATCTGCTGTTTGCACTGAAGTCACTGGAAGTTCAATCTAGCTGGTGATTTGCAGGTGGTGCTCAGCATGCTCTGTAATTAGGGATTGCATACCTTATCTACATCACCCTGAGTCTGATCTGGAGCCAGCTGAAATCTGTAAAAATTTCCCACTTGACTGTATTAAGGTCTGGATTATGTCTTATGAATGAAACTTAAGTGTGCTTTTATTAGTTATTGATAGTAGAGCTATCAAATCTTTCCTTACTGCCCTCTGTGTCTCAGCAGCCTAAGTTACAATGTTTGTCCAATTTTCTTCTCCTATTTTTCTGACTGCTTTTGTGGGGCTTGAGTCAGTGAGTAACTAGAGCAATTTATACTTGTCATTACATGAACAGGGAAGAGAGAATTTTAATTATTTTGCTCATGTGAGAACAGTGTTTGTCTAAAAAAAAACCTTCAGAGACCATAGCAAGCATTTATTTGAGAAGGGTTTGATATTCTTTCACATTTGTGCATCTTAGGAACCTGAATATATACAAGTCCATGAGACCTGATGAAATCCATCCGTGGGTCCTGAAGGAGCTGGCAAATGAAGTTGCTAAGCCACTGTCCATCATATTTGAAAAATCATGGCAGTCAGGTGAAGTTCCTGACGACTAGAAAAAGGGAAATATAACCCCCATTTTTAAGAAGGGGAAAATGGATGAGCCAGGGAATTACAGACCAGTCAGTCTCGCCTCTGTGCCTGGCAAAATCTTGGAGCGGATTCTCCTGGAAGGCATGCTGAGGCACATGAAAACCAACAAGGTGCTTGGTGACAGCCAGCATGGCTTCACTAAGGGGAAATCCTGCCTGACCAATCTGGTGGCCTTCTATGGGCAGGGTTAGAGCAGTTGATGTCATCTACCTGGACTTGTGTAAAGCTTTTGACACTGTCTCACATGACATCCTTGTCTCTAAATTGGAGAGACATCAATTTGATAGATGGACCACTGGGTGGATAAAGAGCTGGCTGGATGGCCACACGCACAGAGTAGTGCTCATTGGCTCAATGTCCAGCTGGAGACCAGTAACGAGTGGTGTCCCCCAGGGATCGGTGTTGGGACCGGTCTTGTTCAACATCTTTGTGGGTGACATGGACAGTGGGATTGAGTGCGCCCTCAGCAAGTTTGCCAATGACACCAAGCTGTGTGGTTCAGTTGACACGTTGGAGGGAAGGAATGCCATCCAGAGGGACCTTGACAGGCTTGTGAGGTGGGCTGATGCCAACCTGATGAAGTTTAACCATGCCAAGTGCAAGGTCCTACAGCTGGGTTGGAGCCATCCCAGCCACAGCTACAGGTTGAGCAGAGAAGAGATTCAGAGCAGCCTTGCAGAGAAAGACTTGGGAGTGTTGGTTGATGAAAAAATGAACATGAGGCGGCAGTGTGCGCTTGCAGCCCAGAAAGCCAGCCGTTTCCTGGCCTGCATCAAGAGGAGCGTGACCAGCAGGTCGAGGGAGGTGATCCTGCCCATCTACTCTGTTCTTGTGTGACCTCACTTGGAGTATTGTGTGCAGTTCTGGTGTCCTCAACGTAAAAAGGACGTGGAACTGTTGGAACAAGTGCAGAGGAGGGCCACGAGGATGATCGGGGACTGGAGCACCTCTGGTGTGAAGATAGGCTGAGAAAATTGGGTCTGTTCAACCTGGAGAAGAGAAGGCTGCGTGGAGACCTCATAGCAGCCTTCCAATACCTGAAGGGGGCCTATAGGGATGGTGAGGAGGGACTCTTCATTAGGGACTGTGGTGAGAGGACAAGGGGTAACGGGTTCAAACTTAAACAGGGGAAGTTTAGATTGGATCTGAGGAAGAAATTCTTTACTGTAAGGGTGGTGAGGCCCTGGAATGGGCTGCCCAGGGAAGTTGTGAATGCTTCATCCCTGGCGGCATTCAGGACGGGGTTGGACATAGCCTTGGATTGCATGGTTTAGTGGGAGGTGTCCCTGCCCATGACAGGAGGGTTGGAACTCGATGATCTTAAGGTCCTTTCCAACCTAACTATTCTATGATTCTATGATTCATATGCTGGTAACTTCCTTTCCCCCCCTCTTTTTTTGTTTCGGCTTTTGCTTTCTGATCTGGTGATCTTCGAGTGGTTCTGAAGTAAGGTGATAAAAAGCAGCCTCCTACTGTTGTTTTCCTGATTAACCCCTCTGAAGCACTCTGATTTACATAGTGGGGAAGCATAACAGATTTGTTGGACCATGGCACCTAACACCACTGCTCAATAACCTATTAGACTGTTTGAACATGGTCACCAGCTTGGCTTTCCTGCTGCTCCCTAGATAGTTGCTTGTGACATTGATCGTAGGTGGTGGGGGCAGAATGCTGATTTATAGATGTAGCCTATTGCCTGGAGGAGTAGGTTAGCTGAGATTGCATTCTGCTTGCTTTTGGTCACAATAATACAAGGACTTTAGGGGGTCTTTGCTACACAGAAAATGCAGCTAGAAAATGTAAAATTTTAATACTTGTACATGCAAATGAAAGCCTTAAAAGAATTCAGAAAGCCCCAACCAAACAAAAAAATCCCCAAACACACACAACCCCCTCCCCAAACAACACCCTCCCAAAAAGCCCAAACAACAAAACACACAACCCTTAAAGAGCCAACAACAACAACAAACAACAACCAAACAAAAAAACCCTACCAAACCCATTTAAACTCTTTTTGGAAAGATGCTGACTGTAGTATGCCAGTTTTCTGTGCACTTCTTGGAAAACCTTTTGCAGTTCCATATGGGACGCCATCTTTTAGAACACTGTTATTTTAATTAGTGATCCAAAAAAAGCATTCTGCTAATTACTGCTGCTTCTCTAGCTATGCAGGAGCCCCTTCCACTGTTTGATAGCAGTACAACACATATAGCTGCAATGTATTGGAAATGAACTTTTTTATTTTTGTGCTAATTATAATGATGGAACTGGAGGTGCCAGTAAGTGTTTGTTGTCAGCCTCACTGATCAGGTAATCTATGATGCTGTCTTTCTATAAAACTAACCCATTGTCAGGACTCACAAGAAGTTAGGTAAAATTTCATTTTGATTAGATGAAGCTTTTCAATACGTGGCATTGAAAGTCACTTCCAAGTAAAGGGAAAGAATACAATACTAATTTATTCCGAATCTGCTTTACTTTTAAACTGTCTGCAGTTGCGTTGAGGTTTTATTTTCCGTATTGTAAATATGAAAGCCTGTTAAAAATTACTATTTCATTTCCAATTTAAATAATGTAGGACATCTCAGTTATATAACAGATAAAAGTGTGCAGTTCAGCAGTAGCTATATAATTAATGCTATTGGTATTGAGATGTGCCATGTTTACATAATGTAAAGGGACACAGATACCAGAGAGGAAGCTAGAGGTTTCATCATGTGTGTAATAATAGCAGTTAGCTCTTCCATTCTGTAGACTCTTTTCCTCTCAAATCTGTATTTAGCCATGAAAATGTACCTATTTTTAAAAAAAATTCCAAATGTCAGCATGAGCCTGTCACTTACGTGGGATCTGACATTGCCAGGTCATTTTGCAAGTTTGATAGTTTTGGGGTGTTTTTGTTTTTGTTTTTTTTTTTGTTTCTGTTTTTTTTTTTTTTTTTTTTTTTTTTTTTTTATTTTTTGTTTTTTGTATTTGTTCTTGGTTTTGTTCTTGTTTTTGTTCTTGGTTTTGTTCTTGTTTTTGTTCTTGTTTTTGTTTTTGTTTTAAGTGTCTGAGGGCTAATGCAATATAGACAATTCTGGACTTGGGGAGAAAAAAAAAATAAATTGGTTATGAGCCACAGAAGATTAGCCAAAAACATCTAAGCCAATATTGTCAACAGAAATTGTGTAATTCTTGGTCATTTACTGTTTTTCTGGAATTAAGTTTCATCTTTTGTCATTGGCTTGATTAGGAGCAGGACTATGTGCATTCTAACTGTTCTGTTTCAGATGATCTATTACTTGTTTGGTGTTGATAGGTTTTCATTGTAATATGCTAGTATCTGAGCTAGTAGAGAGGAGTCTTAATACAAAGTTGTATATAACCATTTAAGTTTGCTGTTTGTTTAGCGGTTCCAGTGTTCACGGTCTAACTGTGATGTCTCCAATCCAAGGAAGTAAGAAAGATAACAACTGGAATAAAGATCCAGAAAGATAGATTTGCAGATATATTATTCTTTCTGCTGTTAAGTTACTTTGACATTTTAAAAACCTTCAGGCACAGCTGTTTATATTGTATCCTGTTAATGTTCAATTTGATTTTTTCAGCACTTGTACCTAGAATTAAACAAATGAATATAACAGACTGAAAATTGTGCCTGATGTCTCACCTAATTTTTCCATATGCATAAGAAAGTTGTACTCACCTATCTCACCCATATGTAAATTGCTAATATGCGAATTGAAAAATGCTCTACAATTATAAGAAGTGCCCAGTACTTATCTTATAAAAATGACAGAATTCATTTTGAATCTTGTCACTGTGTTTTTCCTCTTTGCTTCTCTTGCTCTTTGAGTTTGCTGCCAAATACGCTTGAATGTCACCATATCCATGCTGTTATAATCTGAGACTTTTTGTCCTGTGAATAAACTGGCAGCTATTAGTGGCAATGGAGATGTTTTTAATTTCAGCTTTTCAGTGCAGCAGTAGGAGTTCTGAGCATTAACGATTGCATGCTTGGGTCCATCCATGTACTGAAACGAAAGAGAGAGTAACCCTGTTTTACAGTGATCAATTTTCTGTGTAGTAATGTCACCATAATTGGGACTTAAAAGAGTTCTTAGTGATAACTACTTTGATAAGAAGTGATAGAGTGGGATCAATAGTATGTGGCTGGCAGGAATATTTTCTCAAACAAAAGGTAAAGTACTGGAGCTTTAATGTTCTGAATATAACCCAAGTACAGTATTTTACTGTATTTGGTTTACTGCTACAATCTCATACTTTAATGTATCCCCAGTGGATTACATATATCCTACATTAAAACAAGTGTATATGAGATTAATTTATTTCTATACTGTTACTGAGTTCAGATAAGGATTTCCTGCTCTGTGCATGAATACTCAGTCATTGCATTTGCAGTTTCTTAATCACAATTAATAATACACTAGGTATGTTTCTATAGCAACTTATACTCAGGGATCTCAAAGCGCTTTAGAAATGTTGGTCTTAGTTTCATAATAGCATTAAGATAAAGTGCATATAATTATTCATATTTTGCAAGTGGGGAAACTGATTTTGAGAGATTGAGTCGCTGAAGATACAGAAATTGGTGAAGGAATTAGGAGAGTTATCAGGAGATTTGATCCATAGCCTGTTGAAAGTGTTTGGATTGTGTCATAGATGTGTAGCTCCTTTGCAGCATCATGCCCAGAAAACTGAGCAGTCGTTTGCGGTGATGCAGCCTTCAATAAAAATCCTGTTTTCCTGTAAGGTTTCTGTTTTACTGTACCTTTAAGATACCTTACAGGTTTTCTGAAAAAATCACTTTCATGGTTGCAGATTTTTATTATTTCAAAACCCACCTGATGTTGGCGAATATCCACATGGGAAGGGAACGGAGGCAGGTAATCTTCTGAACATTTGAGCCTTTGTTCCAGCTGTGCAGTCAAAACCAAGACCATTCTCAAACAAGTTCTCAGAAAGCAGATGGATTGCTTAAAGCTGGTGCCCTTTGTGCAATATCACAGATTGATATCTCAGTAACAGTTGCATAGGAAGTGGTAGGAAATGGAGGCATCTTTGTTGCCTTTTTTTTTTTTCTTCCCCTAATGCACTTATCTCTCTCTCTAATTTTATTTGAAATTCATTTGCAATTAAAGCTGTCTTGAATATAACACTCAAGAAAAGTATGGTTCTGTCTGCACTGCAGTTGCTCAGCTTTGCAGAAGCAGAGATAGATGGGGACAGGTAATTTTCAACCCCTATTCAAGAAGAACTGAATTCTCCATTTTTTGAACTGAAATTGATTTAATTTTATTCTCCTTCTTACTTATTCCCTCCACATACCAATAGCTGCCCAGCAAACTAAAACCAACTATACAAAACAAAAAGCTCTTAACTTTTTACTTGATAGTAGTATCTATGGCAAACAAGTAATTTCTGTCTAGTGTACAAGTGGTATCTGTGGACTGATGAAAGTGTTTCTTGCTTTTTCAAAATTTTTTCTACTTCCTGCAGCAAAATGAGGTAGGAAATGCAGCCTTTCTTTTGAATCTCTCAGGAGATCTACTTTCAGGTTTCTGTCTCTTCCACAATCTCTGTTTGCTTGGGCTTGTTCATCATTCTTTGTGTCTTAGCTTCCTGTTTGTAAAGTGAAAGTAAATGAAGGCTCCTCTTTCTTGCTTGTCTGCTTTCTTAGCAGCTAGAGGAAAGAAAACTTGATCTTGCATAAAGCTTTTATAGTGTCATAACACAATAATGAAACAGATGGAGAAAAATGAATCTAAGAAAGGAAGGTAATAAGTGCTTTCAGGTCCCCATTTTGCACCTTGTGCTAGTCATGATGCTGGAGGCTTAAAAATTGCACCTTTGACTGACCAGTGCACTGCTGCTTTTGTCTGCAGGAGGAAGGCAGATTTTTTTTCAATTCTGGATCTGTCTGAAGAGTTCGCTACCAGTAAAAAGCTTTCTTCCCCCTTCCCACTCCTTACTGCTTTTGTCCAGTTCCTTCACTTGTTATTGAAGATGAAAGGTTACTGACAGCCAGAGAAATGGAGAGCAGAATTCTGCAATTCATCTTCATTTTTATGGCAGTTAGTGCAGATGTTTGTCCAAAGTTCCCAGAACAGCTTTGAGATGTAGAGCAAGATGATAGGAGTTTTTATTTCAGCTTCTGGCAGAGCAATTCAGTTAAAAAACTCAAACAAAACGGAAAACAACCAAACCCTCAAAAAAACCCAGGCACACACAAAAAACCCCAGATACACAAAAAACACCCAAGAAAAAACAAAAGAACGAACCACTAAACCCTCTTCCCCACACCTCTGTTTTTCAGTCTGTAGGTGTCTGGAGAAACAGGAGGGGTCCAATAGGATGAAATTTGAATGTTTGGCGGGGTATGGGGAAGATGAGTAGGCTCGTAGTAGCTGCTAGCCAATGAGTGTTTGCATGGGCCTGTCCTGTCTTTTTCAGAGTCGCTGTTTTCTTAGATATTTGTAAAATCAGGACTGTTAGCCAACTTCATGTTTTTATAGAGCAGAGGGATTATTTTGCAGCATCATTACCAAATGGAGCAAATCAGCATTGGAAAGGAACAGTTCAGGAGTACTTTTAGTGTTAGCGCACTTGTGCACTGCTTAATTACACACCCTATTTAGTACTGCTCTGACAGCACAGCATTCAATTTGTTGTTTACTCTATGCACTGGCATTTGAGAGGCCCTATCAATCAATGTAACATTCTGGGATGTCAGTGATGAAGATTTGCACCTTAGTGTAAGGGTGTGGATGATACTTGCTGTTGACTAGAATAGCTGCATATTATTGCTGTCACCTTAGCATGAGCTGTTTTAGTGTTGGATCAAATTAATCTCTTGTGCTGCTGAAACTACGTAATAAAAATTTATTTGTTGTCTCCTAGCGGTGTGTAAGCAAAAACTTGTAATGATAGTGACATCTGGGAAAGCCTGTTGCTACCCTAGTATAAATAGCACTTCAGCTGCTTTTTCCCAGCATAATTTTGTGGGTTTCAAAATTTCCTTCCTGTCATCTTATTCTTCTCATTTGCAATCTATTTGTCAGTTAGCAGAGATGAAGGATCAATATTTGGTCGAGGACTTCTGTGACATCTCTGAAATACTTCCCTGTGATTCAGTATAAGAAATAAAGCTCTTTGTTTGCCTCTAAGTTATAAGCATGTTGGCTAGTTTCACAGAGAGGTAGTAGTATCACAAATACTGATTTTCCAAAAGTTTGTTGAAAACAGACTCTTGGTTAGAGGAAAGAAACCAGGTTAGTGTTCCATTCAAGGAAAATTCTGTAGTGGAAGCTCAGCCTTTTCTAGGCACCAGCAGATCTGTATGTAATGGACATGCTTCACACGGCTAAACTACAGACAAGCCTGATGTAAGCTTGCCCCTTTTAGAAACCAAAGAATCTGGTATGAACCGAATACCTGCGGGAGAGCAGGCTTCTTTAGTTGTGCTGCTCATGTAACTGCTGTTTACCCAACAACAGGTAGATACTGGCAGTATCATGTGATCCAGTACAGCACCTGACCCATCTCTGCAAATACTGAGGCAGTTTCCCAGGGTAATAATTGCTTAGTTTATCTGCTTGTATCCTGTTGGATCCAAGAAGAATGAAGTCCTTAAGGAAGATGCTGGTATTAGCTAGGAATGCTCACTCTCTGTAGCATAGTAAGAAATGCTGTATACAAGATTTCATTCTACTTACTGAATGTTGGGAATTGTGCCTGTTGGATAGCATCCAAATGTAATCCATGAGTTTTGATGACGGAAGATCAGCAGTTGCTTTGGCTGTGACAGTTATTGTTTTCAAACATGTAGTTATCCATTGGAGACTTCCAAGGAACTATAGGAATAGCTTCTGTATTTGAAGATGAAAAGGGAGAGTTTGAAAAAATCATCTCAACCCACTTAAATATTTCTGACTTACTCGTTCATGCTTGGTTATTGAAGTTTCTGTTCTTGGTTGGCTACAGAGAAAAATTATTAAAAAACTCCAAACCACTACAGTTCCCTACAATAAATAGGAAAAAAGAAATTATCCATGAATATCTGTCAGATATCAATGTTGCTATTGTAACTGTGGGCCTGTAGGAGTTTCCTACTTCTGCAGGGTTTTGATGTGCAGGTTTGCCAGTGTCTTCAAGAACTGACACAAGGAGGCTGGTTTGCTGTTGAACTTCCATATGGGAAATAGCGAGGAAACTTTGAAGAACCAAAGAAAACAGATCTTTTTCAGCTCCAAGTCAGCGGTGGAAGGCATCGTGTGCAAATATAGTTTGGCAGGAAACATATGAAATATGAAATCCATTTCTTGGCATCTTCACTGCCAGTGTTCCCTGTGGTGATTGGGCTTTTTAATCTTCAAAAAAACCCCAAGCAAAACAAAAAAGCAAAGCGATATGAAAAAAGCCCTACCAAAACAATTACCTTAAATCAGTATCACCTCCTTTAGTACAGAATACTGACACCATAAAGTAACAGGGTGAAGGGGTGTTCCTTGTCACGAGGATGGAAGTTTGCACCACGACCAGGCAAAGCAGTTAACTGCTGTGACATTTTGGAGGGTGGGTGGTGAATTGCCTTCAAGCTAAAAGCTTGCTTTTGGCCCATCAAACTCCATCATTTGTTAGAGCCTTCTTGTCTTTCAGTCTCAATAGCTTGTGCTGTGTGTGAGGGAAGTGAATGTGTCCTTAAGTTCTTGCCAGTGTGAAGCAGTGTTGTCTGTATAGGCCACACAGATGTGTTCCTGTGTTTCACTGGGTTTATGAGACCTCCTTTACCCTGCCTCAGTCATTAATAGGCCAGTTAGGACAGGTGTCCCTTACTCTGTTCTAGGGTAAGCTTTAGAGAGCAGCCTATACCTATTCTTCTCTTGCAAACTAGTTGACAAAACTTTGAATAAAATACCAAATAAATTTTTTTCAGCTGTGTATGCGGCTATGGACAAATGTGTATAAACCTGTGGCCAGATTCGTAGGGAAGATTACACAAAACCAGTGTAACTATTCTTAGGGAGCATTGCAAAACTCTTCTACTTTGCTGAAGCTCTTCTACCACCATAGTGTTCCCAGTAGCAGTTAGCCCTCTACCCTGTTTAATGAAAAATGCACATACCACTTTTATCTGTTGCATCCTTGAATGATGAAAGATTCCAAGAGATTTATATTGCTAGCATATACAGAAGAGATAGAGTATGTTCAGATGCTGAAATAATGGGTGACAAGACAAAATCAAATACAGGAGGATTGAGAAGAACACAGTGAATGTGTGTTCCTAGCTCCTTGTTCTGACTGGTGGACTGGCTGTTGTCAAGACTGGACCACTGTTCTAATTAAGCATGCCAATTCTTATGTCCGCAAAGAAGTCACTTAGTTGCTACAGAATGCTTAGCATGCTTTCTGCATTCACAAGGTTATTTTACTCTGTGCTCCCTTCAGCTGCACCTTAAAGCATCTGCAGAAAAAAAAATCAGCACTATGTGTATGAGTAGATTAAAATCACAAAATAGTCTACAAAACCTCTGTCCCTTATTTTCAGAATAAAACTGTGAAATTTCTCTTATTTCACCATGACTGGTCTGTGAAATTGGGGCATCGCTCTCTTTAGTTTACTGAAAGGCCCTAATTAGGAAATCGGGCTCTGGAACCATAAGCTTTGCCTGGCATGGAAATTTTGTTTGGGAGTGATTTGTTTGGGTCTATGTGTTTGCCCAGAATGCAGAAGTTTTTTTCATGCTGAAGGTTTTCTCTGAAGTAGACAGCCATCCGACCTTTTGATGTAATTTGTATACCTGAATGATCTGAACACATACATGCTTAGCTTTTTTGAGGGTGTGCATATTTAGAAAGTCATGATCATACTACAAATGTTCACATTTGTTCCTACCTGCCACTTAACTATTATTAGAAGGTAGAATAATATTAAACATAACCATGCACATGTGACCACAGGACTGATTAGCACTTTTCCTTCAGTTATCTTAAAACATTTAGGCATAAAGCAGGTATTACTTAAGACCTTTTTGCAACTGTTAATGGGCTCTTTGAGGGTCTGAACCAATGGCTAATCCTGCAGAGAGCTGCAAACTAGTTTTGTTGGTGACGGTTGTTTCAGGGTATGACTAATATAGTGAAATAAAACGTCTGAGTTGTCTGTGTAGTGTAGGTGTCAGGGACTTGGCATTAATGACTTCAATCTAGTGATCTATTCTTTTTGCACCAGTTTACTTGGAAATCTAAGTCTAGCCTAACCTGACCCATATCGCACAGAGTAATAGTAGGAGGCTGGGGGATGTAGCTTTCACTGCCTGAGTCTGCCTCCTGTTCTGGTATCTGGATCTCCTTCAGTGAAACGTGAATACTGGAGCCCTGGCTGTGTCTTCCTATTCATATGCTAAGTAAGTTTCGTATGTCAGACACACAGTCAGACTTTAGTGACTAAATTGAAAACTGATGCATTTATCCACTACAACTGGTTTCATGTGAGTTTTTGGTAATTGCATTTCAAGCTAACTCTTCTGTGACCAAGTACTGCTTTGAAGGATTTGTCTGTGTTTTGTTATTTTGTTCATGTTTTTATTCTTCTTTAGTCAAGCCTTGCCATCAAGACTAAATCTGCTGGAGTTAGATGTTCTCTGTAGCATGCTTTTATTACTAAAATAATTCCCTCAATTTTGGGAAGCATAATAATATAATCTGCATTGTCATGTTTAGGAGATTGCAGGGGGATTATTTTGAATTTCTATTTAAGTATATGTATTTATGTATAATTTTTTTTTTCTTGTTAGTTTTTTAAAAAGTTAAAATGGAGGACAAACTTTGATGTACTATTGAGAAGGATTTAGGACATGCAGCCCTGGGTGTAAAAGCTTGCTTACGGCTGTTACAGATGACTGGAAAGCCATTGAGATGCTGAGGTCTGTAATGCATGCTGTAGAGATGATTTTGATGTCTAACCATTAAAAATGAGATTTAGTGATATTTTTGAAACTAATCTCAGTCAATACTGAGTTTTCAGAAAGTGATCATTGAAATGGTGCTTGTGACTCCCCACAGAAGTTGTATTTCACTGTCTTTAAAATATCCCTATTTTTAAATTCTGATTAGTAAAACCAAATGCAGACTATTAGAAAGCATTGTTTTGAAAAATGTTCCTAGACCTCTTTATCCAAATAGCAGGAATGTATTTATGGTATGTAGGCAAGAATAATCTGCTATATTATTTCAGATAACCCTTGTTATATGTAATTTTGGGGCTATTTTAATCCTCCTAAAAGTTCTTTATCCCTTTGTGGTGTATGTTACCACTGTAACTGTAGTCTATTAAAAACAAATTATCTAATCTATTAGACATCTATTAGTATCTAACGGATACATGAAGTATCTGTTTATTTCAGATGTTTTTCCTTTCTCCTTACTGAAGCAATAGTACTGCAGTGTTACTGGCGAGCAAATCAGCAGTTGTGCTACTTTTCTTTCAAACAAGTGAAGGTAGCATATCAGATTTGAATATTTTCAAATAATCAGAGGTATTGATTATTGGTGGTGGATTGGCCATGGCTGGATGCCAGGTGCCACCAAAGCCACTCTATCACTTACCTCCTCAGATGGAAGAAAAAATATAACCAAAAGCTCATGGATTGAGATAAGGACAGGGAGATCATTCCCCAATTACCGTCACAGGCAAAACAGATTCGCCTTGATGAAAAATTAATTTAATTTATTGCCAATCAAATCAGAGTAGGGTAATGAGAAAATAAACCCAAGTCTTGTAACACCTTCTTCCACCCTTCCGTTCTTCCTGGGCTCAACTTTACTCCTGAATACTCTACCTCCTCTCCCCTAGCAGAGCAGGGACACAGGGAATGGGCATTTCATCAGTTCATCACATGTTCTTTTCTGCCACTCTCCCTCTGGGGAAGGACTCCCCACCTTCTTCCCCTGTTTTGGTGTGGGGTCTCTCCTATGAGAGACTGTTCTCCACAAACTTTTCTACCATGAGTCCTTTCCACAGGCTGCAGTTCTTCATAAACTGCTCCAACTTGGGTACCTTCCACAGGCTATAGTCCTTCAGGAACAGACTGCTGCAGTATGAGCCCCCACTGGGTCAAAAGTCCTGCCAGCAAACCTGCTCCAGTATGGACTCCTTTCCAGTGGTCCACATGTCCACTCCTCCTCCCCCTTCTTCACTGACCTTTGTGTCTGCAGAGTTGTTTGTCTCGCATATTCTCAGTCCTCTCTTCAACTGCAGTTGTGCAGGTTTGGTTTCCCTCCCCCCTCTTCTTAACTATGTTATCCCAGAGGTGCTATGGCTTTTGCTGATGGGCTCGGTCTTGGACAGCAGCAGGTCCATCTTGGAGCTGGCTGGCATTGGCTTTATGGGACACAGAGGAAACCGCTAGTAGCATCTCTTAGAAGCAACTCCCCTGCTACCAAAACCTGGTTAAGCAAACCCCATACAGTTGGGTCCGAACATACCACACCTCTCAGAAAGCAGAGGGCAAAAGGCATGACCTGGGAGTGGACTACAGATTTGTGTGAAGTACAGAAATACACAATAAGGGTGACTGGAACTGTTGCTGCATTTTGGGATTGTTCTTATTTTTTGGTAAGTAACATCCTGGAGTAGTTTTGGGTTTTCTTGTTTTCAACCCCGTGTCTCTAAGAAACACAGGTGACTTCCATTTTTAATTCAGCCATTTTTAGTAACAGTTTCTCTCTTTATTTTCTACTTTTTAATTTTTTTTTAATTTTTAAACTGAATAAGGCAGTAAGTAATAAGTAAGGTGAGATGTCTTGAACAAGATATGTCATATCTAATTTTTTAAGCGCCTGGTGACGGAAAAACAAAGAAATTGTTTGTGTCAGAAATGTCAGAATATGTAAAGATGCAAGGGCTTGACAATCTGATGTTCTCTTGTTTTCTTGCTGTTGTGGTTTAAACCCAGGACACTTGCTATGCTAGGAGATAAATTTTGACTTGTCACACCTTTCACAGATGGCTTAACACCCTGCAATGTTCAGTCATTGAAAAGCCTGGTAAATACTTCTTTTATAAAGTACGCAGGGGTTTAAACAAGATTTTTTGAATAATTAGTGCCACATTAATAGGATGTTTTGGTTTGCTTTTTATATGTCTAAGAGAGAATCGAAGATTGAGAGAAAAAATATTTGAGAAAAGGCAAAATTAAATTGAACAGAACTTAAGAAGTTGGTACAGACATTGGAGTGTAAGTGATCAGTTATGGGCCAACTGGTGTGGAAGCAGGAGCTCTGGTCCTGCATTAGCTCGTTTTGGTAGCCTCTGAGGCCATGTCAGATGAGAGTGATCTTCAGAAATGAGATCATTCTTGCTAGTGCTGTGCTGCAGCACTGCGTGAAGGCTGTTTGACAAGGGAGCAAATCTGTAGGACACAATTTCTTTTTGTTGTGACAGAAGTTGGCCTGTTCGCAGTCTGGCATAGCATCAGAAATAGTCTGTTTGTTAGTAATTTGTTTTCCATGTATCGCTGATCAGGTCTTTTTTCTCTTTGCTACCTATTAGGGTAATAAGACTATGAATGGTGTGATTTCACACACCAAGCTTAGAGTGATTTCCATTTATCTTCTAGTGGAGAGAAAGGATGGAGTGGAAGGGTAAGTCTTTGTATGCAGGTAATCTCTATTCTGTTCCTACAGACCCAATCAATGCTATGATTGATTATGTATGTGTTGAATTTGCACATTATTTCTGACGAACCAAACATGGTAATTCTTGTTGGAGCTATTACAAAAAATAGAAGACCTTGTGGTAGTTATTCCGAGTGTCATTCCCCTTGGTTGTTTGGGAAGCCTTCTGTTTGTAAGCTTGTATATTAACAGGACATTCAGATTGATGGAGTCTCAGTGCTTACAAATTGTGCAGACTTGTTCAGTAAATTTCAGTAAACTGCATTCAAGTCCGGATAAATAAACAATTAATTTGCCCCCATATCTGGCATCCTTAGATAATAGATAAGAACATCCATGTGTCCATGGAGTTACTCAATGAAGTCTCTTTATTTTATGCAGTCCTGCTTGCTTCTGAAATGTTGGAGCAGTAGTGTGATTAAAACAATACTTGCTGTTGGTTTGATTTGAAGCGGTGGCAGGGGAGATGCCCAATCTATATCTTTTTGCCTATGATATTTCTGTTTATGCAGTTTCACTTCATGTTGCAACAGAAAAATCTAAGGCGTTTTACACCATTCTTCTGGCACAAATTGGGTTGCCTTTTGGTTTTAAGGTTCTGCTGTTAGCTCCCCTGCTCCATGTTGTAACTGTTGCTTCACCTCCAACTCAGTGCATGGGTCAGAAGGACAATGCCTCTTAGTTCAAAAACGCAGTCATGTAGGGAATCCTGAAGGGCATCTGGTTATACTAATTGATCTTCCTTGTTTCCAAGAGTCCCATATTTTGATCACCTTGCTCTGAGGAAATACGAGTATCTTTGTACTGTATTACAGGGGAGGGAAGGAGGGGGGGGAGCAGAATTGTCTTTGGTTTGTAAATTGATGAAGCATGCATATGGAAGATTATGACCTTCCTTTAGGCTTAATGTTTGCAGGTCATTATCTCCAAGTATACTGACTATTTAAAATAAAGCTCTAGTGCTGCTATGGGGTACACACAAGTGTTAGAGTTTGCACATTTGTGGATCAGGAGCAAAACCATTTTAAAACCAGAACATTCTGAAAGGTGAAGATTTTGAAAGGAGGCGCTATGTAGAGGGCTGAAATGCTTTTGAAGATTATGTCCATGGACAATTAGGTAAGATGGGACCCAAATTCCAGGAATAAGGATTACAGTTAAGGAAAGTAAGTATCTGCATTTGTGTTCGAAAGTCTTGGTTACTGTTGCTTGTAATTCTAATTGCACCTATATTTAAGTTTTAATTTTATAAAAATACCCAAAAAAACAGCATAAACCAATGACAAATTATATCGAAAGGAAAATAATCCCTTGGGGTTTAATTAACCTACTTCTAATTGCTGGTTTGTTGCCACCAGAAGGGATGTGGCCTTCCAAGAAGGGAAGTCTTGCATGGATGCTAGAAAATGAAAAGGTCTTACCAGTTGTAGTTTCTTTTGTTTAGCTACCTCTGTTGAGGATTTCTGACCCTGAAAATAAGAGGCTATGATAGAGGAACACTCAAAATCATGGAACATGCAATTTTAAGCCAATTTCTTTGTTTTTAAAAGACTTCATGTAATATAGCATTTGTAATAAGTATCAGTATATGATGATATCACTGTATTTTTAAAGGTTTTTAATTTTTTTGTATGTATCTCTTCTTAACTTTTGCCTATATATGTACCTGTCTTTTGCATCTATGCAGCTGCCTTTCCCTGTTTTTGTGTCAATGTTTATAAATGGAGATATATGTAATTTGAAGCTGGAATAATCTTTTGACAATTATTGTTATTTCTGAGTGTTACTGATGGCTGTTACTACATGAATTCAGTCTTGCTACCTGAGGGTTCTCAGTGCCACCGTGCACTTGTTGGGTTTTGGTTTGTTTTTGGTTTTGTGTGTGTGTGTGCGTGTGTGTGTGTGTGTTTGTTTATAGTGAAGGCGATCATTGTTCTGGAGATCATTTCCTCCACTATGTGCTATAGTCTTGTTGTCCTTTTCAATTCTTCACTTAACAGAAGATTTTAAAGTGGTAAGGGGTTTGGAGGGTTCAGTAGTTAGTGATAAATGTGTGTGCAGTTGTTGATAATGCCTTATCTTTTTAATTAACTATGTTTTATTATTGGGGTGTACTGTGTTCGTGCATTGCAATTGCAAACTTGAGCATGGAGAAGAGGTATAACTTATGCTGACATAAGTAGTTTTCTTAAACTTGTCTGTACTTGACAACATTCATAAGAAGAACTATGGAGAGCAAGTACTGATCAAAGAGGCTGGTAAAGTGCTCCTGTTGATATCAGTGGCAAAACTCCTCAGTGAACTATGTGGAACTCCTCAGAAGAGCAAGTTCCACATAGAAGATATGCCCATGTTTTCAATGCTGGGTGATGTAATAAGGTAATGTGCTGTTTGGCATGTGTGTCAGAGTGACTCTGAAGATCATAAACCAAGTATTAAAACCAGACATGCTGGCATTTAGTGTTTAAGAAGCACTCTTTTCTCCAAGTTGTGAAGCCCAGTTTAGAGTAATACGGTAAATCTGGTTTCCAAATAATCTGCCATGTTTTGCTATTGTTTTCAAAGTTTTGCAACCATGACACTACTGAGAGAAGTGTGTTGAAAAGTTGGAACATCTCTTTGTCATGCTGTCTGCTGGGGAAGTTCTGGCCAGGTAAAGCAGGTAACAGCTTTAGGGTTCTGTTCTTCACTTGTGAATCCCCTTCACTCTCACAAATTGTTTCAACAATGAAGACCTCTTTGAAATTTAAAGGCTGACGAATTGGGAATTTGAGTGGAAATGAATATCTGATGGAAGTGAGACTCAGCCCAGAATCCTAATTGTCATGAAAACATCTTTTGAATACTAGTAACTCATGCACAAAGGTAGGTTCAGTCTTTAAATTTTAGTGATTCTTGTTTTAGCTATGCCTGTGAGATTAGGTTAAATTCCAGAAGCCTGATCCAAATCTTATTAAATTCAGTGGGGGACTGTAGATCCCAAATGACCTGATTTGGTTTAAACTTCTTCCATAACGAGAAAAGCTGCATAGTATGTATTACTCAGCAATAGAAGTTGTATTTGTAGTTGTGGACAGCTGACAGTAAAGAGAATTCTAACAGGATTGTGGATTTTGTAATTGTAACATACCTGTGCTTCCATGTAAATGTCTCCTTTAAAAATTTCATACTGCTGTTCTCAGTTCTGTCCTGCACCTTTACAGTATTGTGTAGTAATAGCATCAACCACGTCATTTGTTGGTAAAACTTCAAAAGAGAGCCCAGAGTCTTGGTGAAGGTAAATCTGAAAATTATGGGTGTGGGGAATGTGAGTGTTGGTTTATCACACAAGCTTACTAAAGCAAATGAATAACCTTGCTTCTCTGTGAATCCCCCCATTTTAACTCCTTCTCCAGATAACGATGCTTAAACTTCACATAAGTAGCTGGAATACTGTGGAGGGCCTGATAAGCGGATTTCTTCATCCATGCTAAGTCTCCCTTATATCATATAGCTGTCCCATTATCTTGTGTGAAATGCTTATTGCAGTTTCTTCCATTGGGCCTCCTATATGCATTATCTATGATGCATAATGGAGTGTGTGTATGAATGCAGGACAATATCTGACAAAGCATGAAAATTACTTGTAAGTTACAAGCATTGGAGTCTTAATGGTATGATCTCATTATGTTAGGGAAAAAAAATCCCTAGTATCATCACCCTTTATATTCTAGAGCTTGATTTATTTTTCTCCCCCCTTTTTTTTTTAATCTTCCACAAATTTAATCAAGCTATGTTAAAAAAAAGAAATGGATAATGATGTTGAAGCAAGTGATAGGGTCTAAACCATGAGTTCTTTTTGTAAATCTGCTCATTTAAAGGAACATTATCAGCTTCCAGCATGGTTTTTTGTGGGAAGCATCGAATTAGGAACTCTGAAGTAATATAATGCTACTAGTAGTAATAGTCACACTATTCCTCTTCAAGGATTGTGTTCTAAACTTTGAAATATGAAGTATGTTTCATTTTTGAGTGCTCCAGTTTACTATGTAGATATTTTGAAGTTCTGAGGTTATTCAACAGCATTATTTCTGTGGGGGAAGAGTGATTAACCTCAGGTCTTGGTGGATGCTGGTGTTCAGTTGCATTTGTGTTGTCTGCAAGGCTCTTATTTTCAATCCAACTGTAATCAGTAGATAGGTGTTAGAGAAGCCGTCTTGAGTTATCTAGGCAACACACTGTCACTGGAGGATTGTTATGTGTTGTACACTATTTGAGACATTTATTTCGGTTATTTAAACATTTTTTGGCCTGTGTTTGTTTTTAAGAATTTTGAGTACTGGAACTTTGTTCTTTTCCTCTGGAGACCCACAGTTTCTGTTTCTTTACGGTTTCCTTTCTGTTACAGTTGTCTGCATTGCTACGCTAGTTGTTTTTTTTTTTTTTTTTTTTTTTTTTTTTCCCCTTAACTGTCATTCATACTTGCATTTACTACAGTAAATAATTCCTTTCCATCATTGGTGCCTATGTTTTCCTATATTTCTAATCGGTTTTGTTTTGTTTTGTTTTTTAGGATCTGGCTTTATTCACTGTTAGGCAAGCTCTGAATATCCAGTCTTTGTTTAATTTTAAATATCCATGGAATAGTCCTTCCAAGCAGATATTTTCCATAATTGATATCATAGAATCATAGAATCATAGTATAGTTAGGGTTGGAAATATCCGTCAAGTTATGCCGGTATCTCTTTTGGGAATGGAGTGACTGGAACCAGATGAAAGACTCCAGACAGAGTCAAACTCAGGCTCAACTGGACTGTGTTGCCGCTGTCTTTATGGGACTTGCAGCCCCAGGACCTGGCTGCGTAGGTAGCATTAGGACCATGGTTGGGCCTCCCCCTCCTCTTCCCCTCTCACAACCTGGCTCTGTGGTCTGAGGAAGCAACTTCAGGGAGCAAGCAGACAGAGACACCCGCTGGTACTAACAGCTGCAAAAGCGGCACTGTAAAGGCTAGCGGCCATGCAGAGAGCAGTCTGCGCTTCTGGCCAAGGCCTTTGCTGCCCTGTGCTCCCTGGTGATGCACTCAAAACTTCCTTAAATTCTCTTCCTCAGTCCTGTCAGTTTTCACCCTCCTCAAGTTGTCACCTTATTCCAGGCTCCTCCCTTCCCTAAGCTTTGTGGTTAACAAAAAAGCCCCACCCAGCATTCCTTAAACTGTCCAGATGGTTACAAGCCCTTGCTGTGCTCTTTGTATTTACCTTCAGCCTTTCCTCTGTTGTGCTTAGAGTCTTTCCCTGTTAGACTTTGGGAGAAATCATAGCTACATTTCTGTAGCTTTAGAAACTGCAAGAATAAATACAGTTGTTACTACTGCTGGTAGCAACATTGGCTGTCTCCTATGGTGTGGCACATAAATGTCTCTCTCAGCTGAGTATCTGAGGTTCAATATCTATCTGCTTTTCCTTCCTCCTTCTAAATTATTTCTCCTTTGACAGCTTTTTGGTACATTGTTTCACCTTGAAGGCCCACTTTTCATGGGTGTCAGTGGACAAAAGCCTTCAGTGGATTTTTTCTCAAAACCTTATTTCCATTTTGTAGTCGTCACCAAATTTCTGTCAAATCTGTCCTTAAAAATAAAACCAAATAATATTATTGCATAATGTCAGATGTTGTTAAATAGCTGTTGGATACTGCTTTGTATCCAGTAACATTTCTGTTCTGGGTAAGAATTGAAATGGCTATTGCATATGCAGTATCAAGTTTTTAAAGGGCTTTTAGACACTTGTTAAAGTGTTAACTATTTTTTTATTTTTACTGGAATATAAGTGCCTTCAGCTATGCCAAGAAGCATTGAAGTGGTGTTATATTTTGAATTGTTGCAAGGATCTCTTCTATGATCTTGCTTTCTAAGGCTTCTTTGCTTCTTAAAATACCTGTAGTAAATTTAATATTTCTAAGAAGTATTATCATCTCATTGAACCTGGAACATAAGCTCCTAGAGACAGGGGAATTATAACATTTTTGTAAAACACTAAGCACGTTTATGGCACTGTAGTTATAAGGCACTTGTATAAAAGATAGTTTTGTATTGTGTGTTTTCAGTTGTCTCTCCCACACCCCTACTTTCATGTATGCAACTTCTCCTAAAATTAATTCTGAATTATGGTTGTGGGAGGACCCTGTTATGTCCAGAGCCCCATTCAGGTTACTGGATTTTCATGTGTTTGTAAGACTGCAGCAAGAAATGCACCACATGGATAGCCTTCGGTGAAATTCTGTTATGCCTACATTGCTTTGAATGATATATTTGCTTGTTAAAATGTTCAGCAATAATTCTGTAGGTCTGCAATAACTGTTAATTGGGATTGCAGATTTTCACCTCTCTGTATGCTTCTTTTATGTACAAAAAGATCTCTGTCAATGCTGTGGTTGCTTCTTTTAAAACACCTGAGACTGTAATTGGGTGTGAAAAAAGGAAGTTGCTACCTTTGCATATCCTCCTGGGCCTGATTCTGGGATACTGGAGTGTGTGGTGCTTAAGCATGACTTTTCAGGATTTTGTGCATAATGAATACTAAACATGAATAAAAGTTGCAGGGCTTCATTCTAGGAGGTGTTTTGGAATTTATTTTTTTAGAACACTATAATATTCTCCAAGTGTGACTTTCCAGTTTTTCTAAATTAATATGACTGCAATACTCTGTACGTTGACACTCCCTGACATCTTAGTTCCTGCAGAAATGTTGGAGTTAACTGCATGAATTAAAACCCTAGTGTATTTTTAAGTATTGAAACAAGATTCAAGGAAGTGAACGTGGCATAGTTTGGAAGGAGGTTAAGAGTTTTGAGATTAAGCCAGACAGCATCTATAAAATTAAATCAGTGCTGCATGCCTGGGGTGAGAAGTATGAGCATCCTTTCTCAAGTCACATTCTTAGCCACTGTTTTTCCTGCTGTTTGTGTCCCCTTGCATTTGTGGTACCATGACACAGACCACTAGAAGGATGAGTGGTCAACACTCCTTGTACTTTTCTGGATGTATTCTTTTATGCATCATCCCTTTTTTTTTTTTTTCGTGTGTGTGTGTGTGCATAAATAAAAGGAGTGGGTGAGCTAAAACTGTTCCTGGAAGTAAAATATTTCGTGTTAGCTAGAGTTTGCCATAAGATTGTTCAAAGTCTCAATGTTGCTAACAGTAATAAAAAGATTATAATGTGACTGCCTGCTTTGCTGCATAGTTGCCTGATAAGTGAAAGGGGAAAGAAGTGGATGTTTTTGTTCTTTGCTGTATCCATGTCACTTCTGGCCAGGAGCATCCTCTTAATTTCTTTCCTGCCTACATGGGCTGTCAAACTCAGTTCCAATATATTACCCTCCATTATCTGAACTTTCACTGCAGTTTCACTGTAGTTATCCTCTCACCCTCTTTGGGTGTGGACTTTACAAACACAGAGAAAGGAAAAAGCTCCAGCCAATGACTGATGTCAGTATAGGATACCTTAAGAGGAAGGTATAAAAGTATCCTTTTACTCTGTGGTGATTGATTGCCTCCCCACTGTAACTTAGAAAACAGTGTTAGAGTATTAGGGAGGCATTTGACAAACCAAGGTAACTACTGTCCTGTATGAAGAGAACCACAAGCTCTCTTGTGCTTATAAGCCTACTTCGAGAGACTTAAATCTACTAAGAGCTGAGTTATGTGTGAAGCTTAGCAGGAGATAATAATGTTACTTTTGTGTAAAAAGAAGTATGAAAATAAACATACTTGTAAAAATTGACAACAACTGAATTATAAAACGTGGCCTCTCTGGCTGCTATAATCTGTGAAAAATATTTGAACTGGGAACCAGAGACTTGTTTAGTGATACATCTCTTCATGGAAGCGTGAAGGTTAGGAAGTAGTGATTGTTGTGCTAAATGGTGGAGATGTAGCAATGCACCCTTAGATGTACCCTTATGTTTGAGTAGAAGCTGGTCTTTGTGCTTTGCTGTGTTTGAGGTAAAGCAATAAAGTCTTTCTTACTATTAAAAGGGTGCATTTGAGTATGGATTCGCAGATGTGTTTTAAGACACATTTCATACAGCACTAGAGTTATGTCTGCAAAGCTTGTCCGAGTCACTGTGTTCTCTCTCTCCCTCTTTTGGTATTCTGTGACAGGATTAAAACCCACCATGATGTGACTCCAGCTGAGCTGTTGAACAAGAAGAGCCAGAAAAGACTGCTCTTGCTTTTATTCCAAAGCAGAATCCTTTGGTCAGACTGATCTGCAATTAACAGCACCTTTGAAAAAAGAAAGGGAAAACACCCTCAAAAGTAATTGGGACTTTTTGGTGTTGCCTCCAACAAGAAGCAAAATCTTTCATGTTTTGGAGATTGGGAAGAAACAGGTTCCCTTCTAGTCACAGTACTTTTCTGAGTCTCCTCTGTTATGCGGACATCGACTTCACATTGATGCTTATTCCAGCTGTTTCTTAAAAGCTCAGTTTTCATTGCATTTGAGCCTGGTGCTAGAAATGTGTAAGAAGGAAATAAGAGGTTTTTATCTATGTACCTCTTTCCCTATTTCCCTTTTTGTGTAGATAAAGCATAAGTATAAATATATCTCTGCTCTCGTGAGACCTCACTTGGAGTATTGTGTGCAGTTCTGGTGTCCTCAATGTAAAAAGGACATGGAACTGTTAGAACAAGTCCAGAGGAGGGCCATGAGGATGATCAGGGGACTGGAGCACCTCTCGTATGAAGATAGGCTGAGAAAGTTGGGGCTGTTCAGCCTGGAGAAGAGAAGGCTGTGTGGAGACCTCCTAGCAGCCTTCCAATACCTGAAGGGGGCCTCTAGGGATGCTGGGGAGGGACTCTTCATTAGGGACTGTAGTGATAGGACAAGGGGTAACGGGTTCAACCTTAAACAGGGAAAGTTTAGATTGGATCTGAGGAAGAAATTCTTTACTGTAAGGCTGGTGAGGCCCTGGAATGGGTTGCCCAGGGAAGTTGTGAATGCTTGATCGCTGGTGGTGTTCAAGGCCGGGTTGGACATAGCCTTGGATGGCATAGTTTAGTGTGAGGTGTTGGAACTAGATGATCTTAAGGTCCTTTCCAACCCTAACTATTCTGTGATTCTATGTGTACGTATTTGTATATTTAAGTGCACACAAATACGCAGAATCCAGGTATATAACTAAACACGTTAACTTCATATAAAAAGCTGAAAGAAAACTTAAGATTTGGGTACTATTTGTTTAGTTATTAGTAGGGAAAGATAATTTGGAGCTCTTGAAAAAGAAGAGCTACTGTACTTGCACTAAACTAAACTGCGAACAATAGGAATAGGTAAATGCAACCCCTTGGTTTTTCTGCTTTGACAAAGTCTTTTTCTGTTCTGTTCCTGGGTGTTTTTAATGAGACTGTTTTGAGGCATGTGAATTATGAACAGTATCCAAAATTTGAGCACAAACCAGGAGTCATTTGGTGTATTTACAGACCCTCAACTTATTTTATAAATAACGTGATGGTTATTATTTTATCACAATAAAAAGGTGCTGCATTGTCCGCATGAAATTATTAGTGAGCAGCATATTTAAGAAGATTAAATCTGTGTAGAGAGGTGTTTCAAAGTTGCTGTGTAATTAAAGGTTCTGTTCATCAGTTTGGAGTACTTTCGTTCTTAATTGGATGTAGGAATGACACTTTCGGGGTGGTAATAAGTGGGGAAGGACAGCTGGGTCCTTTCCGACCCATTGGGAGTGTTATAGTAAATATGGCAAAAAATACGACTTCTGCTGAGAAAAGTAGAGAATAAATAATTGTGCTCAGGAGCAAGCATCTGCAGAGTAGGCACTCAGAAAGTAGTGGGTTTTGAGAAGAAACTAAATAATTATCTTTTGCTTTTCCTACTGGGGAGGTGAGAATTGTGAAGTGGGACTAAAAGCTGCAGCTAGGTTGCTCCTTGGCGAGTAGAATTCCTGAGTGAGACGTGGATGTGCCCAGTTCAGATCCTAGGAGATCCTCGCAGAGATGCAGTGCTTTGTGAATTTTTCTAGACTTCTTTTGTTAATAAATTATATGTCATTCCCCCTCTTAAGTGTCAGAAACAAAGTAATCTCCCTGGGTGCACTAGTTAATCTTCTGGACTTTGGAATTTTGCCCTGAATCCAAGAAACTGGTAAGTTTTGTTCTTTTTCTTTACCATTATCAAAGGTTCAAGTCCTGTTTCTGTGATGTAAAACTAATTCATAGGCTAGTGCTTTGTGAGGAGTTATGCCCAAATGTCAGGATCTTGCTGAGAAATTGGGGCTATCCCATTATTGTTTTCACAATAGAAGGGAACTGTTGTGTGTAACGTGCACTGTAATACCTGTAATGCAAGTTTATATACTACTCTGTCTTACAAGCATATATCTGCTGTCTGCACTAGGTTTAAAGCCTGACACTGAATTACAGAAGAAATTTGATGCGATGTATTAGACACTCATATGACCAGCTCTAGTCTCATAAAAGGTTCCTCCCTTGACATGATGAGCTTCAGAAATTGATTCAGGTGTACTGAGAATTGATTTGAGAAGTCTGTCTGGCCTTATGGGACAGCAGTGAATAGAAAGCTCAATAAAAGGATGTTGTAAAAGCAATCTGGAGTAATAGGCAGTAGCCATGATCAAGGAAGTTGGAATAGGTGAACATTCAAGGGGCACTCTTACTTTGAATTTGTGTTTTAACTGATTAGGAAAACAACATGGTAGTAAAGGGCAGTTTAAACTGGAGAACTTTTCTTCTTTTACTATTATCTTTTTTCTATTTTATGCTAGGTCTTTTAGAGAGGTATGTAAGCCACAATACCAAGACACCTCTCGGGCATATTCTTTCTTTCTTTTCCTTCATTATGTCTTTCTTGCTGAAGTGTCTTCTCTCTTGGTTATGCTGTTAGAAAATCACTTTTTATCAAATGATTTTCTGATGTTTAGGAAAGGATACATACTGCCAAAGAAAATGGTGTAGTTGGCTGCACAGAAGTTGCTGCATATGACAAACAAATGAAAAATGAAAGAGAATAAAACAAACTTTAGAATAACGGAAAAAAATATATGTTGTCTATTCTCTCCTGGTCAGTATTCTTAGTAATGGAAGTAACAGGGTTTTAACTTTCCTGGTCAAATTAATGAAGCTATTTTTTAATATCTTTGCTTGTTACTGAAGGGCAGTAGAAGCTAAATCTGGAAGAGATTGTAGATAACCACTTGACACAGATCCTGGACTAAAATACTAGACTGTAACATGGAAAAACAGTGTCAAAAATCTACCTCAACACAAAAATCCTATTTTCAGGTAAATTGAAATTCATGTTGTACAGGGCAATGAGCAAATTATTGTTAGTGTGGTAAATCAGAAAAACTGAAAACCGTTTTAGCAAATTCTAGGTTTTATTCCATGTATTTTGTTTAACCTGAGCTGTGTAAGAAAACCTAACTTGTTTGTATGTCTTATGTGAATGACTGGGGAGACTAGCAAGACTTCAGAACTAGATGGAGGTTTTATGAAAAATTTCTAACTCCAGGAGCTGTACTTCCAAGGAAATTTTTGAAGCAGGAGCTGTCATGCAGTTACAGAGGAGACAGTTGAGGCCCAAATAGGTAGTAATTTCTGTAAGGAATCAAATCAATTAAAGGGGCATAAATAGACACTTCAGTCCACTGATTCCAGGATAGACAAACCTGCATATGGCTCTTTAGAGGTTTGAAGTTAACTAAGGCTTAGAATAATGTATAAAAACATTGGCCTGTCAAGCCCAGTATATTGATGGAGAGTTCTTATTGTTATCTCTTTATCCTTTGGATACATCATTCAGTTTTCTCCCTTCCTTAGATACCTTTTTGTTTTTTAGTTCTCTCCTGGGATTGTTTTATGAAGTGATTTTCTCCACTGAGCATGCCATCACACTTGTTAGGATTTGATATATGTAAGCCATATATTTTATTATGGTGGATATGTTCATATAGGATTCTTATTGATTTTTTTGTGTTCTAGTCAATGATGAAGTGAAGCGATAATAAAGCATGTATGTGCCGGGCTTGTTTTCTTTACCTCTCCTGCGACTTGGACACACCACTGTAATTTTTTTAGATATGCCAGGTGCGGTGGAGAAGAAATCTTTTCTCAAATAAAACAGTGTAGGATTACAGCAGTAACTGCTGTTAGCTGCTTTGTCCTTTTTAGCAACCTCTTGTGTGCTGAGAATCTTCTTCACTTCAGTTTTTCTTTTACTTCATACGAAGTTATTTTGGAGCTTTGTTCATAAAGGGTTTATTCCCATTTCCAGTGAAGCCAGTGCTAAACTTAGTCTTGGTTGAAGCAAAGGTTAGACACAACCATCTAAAATAAATGCCGAGTATGAAATTATGTCAGAACACATTAGTTTTTGCAAGTGTGTCAAAATGTTGCTTATCTATTTACCAATGTTGCTGAAGAAGTCTTGTCATTATGTTGTTAAGACGAGAGAGAATACTTTGCTTGGTGCTGGAAACTTGTACTGCCCAACCTGTAGATGAAAAGTGTGTTTTTCTCCATACTGCAAAAACTAGAATACCTATAAGTTAATGGTACAGATGTACTGCCATACAGCATTTTATGCAGGTACATTGTGTATGCCCAGTAAGGCAGAATTGATGAAAAAAAAACAAAATCCATGAGAACATTGCAAGAATGTGAGAAGCTTGACTGTATGTTATTGCCCTCTTGAGGTTTGGGTCAGTAACCTGAAATACTAGCAATGCAGCTCTGCTCTAGGTGAGTCAGCGCTAGGCCTATCAAGCAACAGAACTTAAATGTTCTCCACTTGGTCACTGAAGGCTAGGCTTTGCACTTGCCTTTCTTGAACTGATCTCCTTTTCTTTGTTCCCCTTTCTTAATTCTGCATCTGAAACTTGAAAAAAAAATAATAAAAATAACAAGTCTTTATTTCCTAGTGAATAGAGAGTGCATCTCTCCTCCCAGGGCTTGCTCAAGGTCAGTAACAACTTCTGCAAGAATGATTTATTGACTTCTCCACTCTGACCAGAATTAAAACCGTCACCAAAGGGCCTGTAGTCCCTAGACACCAGCTTGGCCTTCTTAGTCAATGTGCCAGAAAGATGTCTTTAGTTACATAGCAATTAAAAGACTTATTTCATGGTGAGTAACTAAGGGGAAGTGGAGGGCAGAGAGAAAAAGGTTAACACGCTCAGGCAGAAATAGTACAAAGCAGTAATTCTGTGCTTGTATAGAAGTCCCTCCTTTCCCATCATTTCTCTCTGCTTTTCATTTTCCGCTTTTGCTTTCTATATGTCTCTTGATTTATTGAACCATCTTTGGGAGCCTTGGAGGCTTTATGTAAAGGGTAAATATTACTGGACTAAAAAAACTGAGTTTACTTCATGGCATCTTAAACCTTGCTTCACCAAGGAATCAAGGCCTATGTAATTGTGGACAATTCTACCACCCCTGGTTGTCTTTCAGATTTTTCCCCTTCCAGCTGTGAACCTGTTGGACAGTTTAATTCAAATTTGGTAAGAAAGGTAACGGTGTCGACAGTGCAGAAGAGGGGTGGCCTTAGTGCTCTGCTGAGAAAACTGTAACAGGTATAACCTTTAGTAGGCACTACAGGCTACAGATGAAAAAGCTCTGTTGTGAAAATTGTAACTTGAAGGAAATTTTAAGTTCAAGTTTGTACCTTGTTGGAAATCAGCTGGCATACAAGGCCATAAGAAAACTGATTTTATCACTTCCCTTTCTCATGGTCCTACTTCTTTTGCAGTCAGCCAGCTGCTTAGCATCCCCAGAAAAGAGATGTCCCTGTGGAAACTAGTGCAATGTCTATGTGAATACCAAAGACATTTTAGTAATACAATTCTTATTGTTAGAACCAAGCTCATGTAGAATCAAAGCATTAAAATTTTCTTTGTCTTTATGGTGGTTTTGGAGAATTAATGTCTTCTGCTGTAATCTTCTGCACTGTGATATGCCAGGAAGGAAACAATGTTTTTTGCATGGCTGGTTGAAATTATGTGCTTTTCTCACTGCTTACTGGTTTGTCTTGATGCTCGACGACTGGTGTATTGCATGACAGATTCCAGGCCTTCAGGTCTTACAGAACTGCCATTCTAGCATCACTTACTGAATTACACTAGGTACATGGTGCTGGCATTGTGAATTTTGCCTTGTTTGGCTGCAGGGGTGCATTGTATCAGGGGATAAATAGTTCAGCAGATCTGAGTATATCCCTTTGTTATAGATAGAGCAGCCAGTTTTTAACTGGTCTTGTAGGACACTTGCAGATGTATTTTTTTAGCCGCAGTTTCCTTTCCCAGCTGGTTTCCCATGGTGAAGAATTGGTGTCAGAACTCAATCAGTGACACTGTGGGGATTAAAATGTGATACAAGCCCTGTTTTGCTAGATTCAGTAAGTGCATAAGTGTTTTTATTCCAAATAAATATTATAAAGAAAATAATAATAAACTTCATTAAATATGATGATCACAAAGGGAATAAATGGCATCTCAGACTTGTTAAGTCTGTGACATGGCTATGAGTTGAACTCCAAATTTTTGTATCTCAGTGTAGTGTTTTAATGCCTAGATCGTACAATTATTTTATCAGGTAAGTGTTCACCACTTAAGTGTCTCTGTGCTAAACTGGCCTCAGTATCATAAATGGACTAGAACGTAGATCTTCTTCTTTCTAAATCCTCTCTATCACGTAAAACTTTGGTGGAACATAATGCCCCACTATTTTTGAGATTTACAGCAAATAGTGAAGTCAGGATGGGTTTCTCCTGCTTTAGTCTGCCAATGCATGTTAGCTCGTTCACTGCTGCAGCGGGTTCCATGTCAGAGTTAAAGGCTGTTTTACCTGTCTGAGTGTATTTCATGTGAGGTGGGAAAAGATCCCTTGGGTCAATTTAGGAGAACCAACTTAATTTAACGTGCACAATCTGAATTTGAAATAACTCATAACTCTCACAAGCCTTTTTTTTTTTTTTTTTTTCAGTGCACAGCTTTGCACATCCACAGAGTTCCAAGTGGAATGTCCATTTATTTCCCATTGATAAGACCACAGTAAGCAAAGTGTAAAAAACACTCATGGCAAAGAGGAAATATAGTGGCATTGTAAATTAGAAGCCTTGGATAAAATGTTAACAATTTTGAATTACAGTATTGTCACTGAACGCAATTTGAATTTTTACTCGCAACAAATAGTCAAAAAAAGCCTTTGCTGAGGTGCGTGGCAGCCAGTCTTGCAGATTTTGGGCCCCTCCCTGATAAGAGATAAGGGCTTTATCCTGTTGTGAGAAGATTACTGTAATTTAAAAGGACTATGTAACAAGGAGACTATCTTGTGAGACCTGAAATAACATCTGGAGTTACATTGTATCCACGATGTTTTCTATTTTATCAAACCTGATTAAAGAACATTAACATCCTTTGAGAACTGGAAATCTCCAAAGCTTTTATAAACAAATCAACCCAGCTTGTGGTTTCTCTGTAGTTTCTGTCACTGCAGCTTCACCCTCAAGTAAGATGCAAGGCAAAAAACTCTCAAAGGGACTATCCAACTTTCTAGTAAAACTAGTTGTACCATACAGTTTCTTTTAAAATAAAGATCTTTCAAATTAATCCTCAAAGTGGGTGGTGGTTATCTTAAGTGCTCTCTTAATGAAATATGTTTCTTACCATAATTTTAGGCTTTCATGCAGACTCATCAAATTTTGATTAATTGGAAATATAGTTTTTACTTCTTTGAACAGTGGATGCGATCTTTAGTGAATTTTGTGCTTTATGAAACTCATGGTTCTCTGAATTAATAGGTGACAGAAGAGAGCAAGGTCTCTAATTTGCTGCAAATTTTACTCTGAAATGATGTGTGTCAATGATGATCCTACAATGTGAAGGAGTGTTGGCAGCAAATGATAAGAAATGTCAAGGAAAGGACAGAAGTGGGAAAGGGATTTTAACATTCTGGTATCATGCTATGTCCTCTTTTTGATAAGCTGTAATGACAGTGGCTGTCAAAGCTGTCAGGGTACTGAAGGGCACTTCTTGAGACATAGCTCTCTGTTATTGACAGGCAAGGAAAAGTGTCTGTATGTGCCTGTACACGTGTATGTGGAGGGACAGAGTTTGATCCCTTTCATTCTGGATCAGATGAAAAGGTGAAATGTGAAGCGATACTCTGATTCTCATTTGTCATTATTGTATTTCCGTAGTCTTTGGTGCTGTGTGCATGGCCATTTCTTCTGTGGTGTAATATTAGGGAGCTCATGTATTTATAGGTAAGTTAATGGATATCTGATTTGTATATATTATGTAAATGTATGTTCGTTATAATCTCTACCTATTATATTTATCAGTCCAGTTGGATTTTAGTTAACTGTTAGGCCTTCCAAGAAATGGATATAATGAACCTTTGCTTTCAATGTCTTTTCCGAACCACTACAGTAGAATGTTCCAAAGTCAGATGCTATTAGGTTTCTAATGTCATCTAAGAGTGGGCAAATCTTAGCATGGAAGCATGCTCAGTACCCTATCTTAATACGTCCCAGCTTCATGAGACATATGTTAATTAATTGAAATATTGAAATATAAGCAAATGCTCACAATGTAATTGTATTTGGGATGAGGTCTTTGGGAAAATTGACATAAGTGAAGAATGGAATTGTCAAAATCTTGAATTTCTTCATTGGATGGATTTGCCCAGTTCTCTACTACAGCCATGCCCTGCCTTTTACTGGGTCAGTGTCCTTTGGTCTCTTGTTTTGGGGGTAATATTAGCATGTTCTCTGCTGACATAACTTCATGGAAATGAAAAAATTTGCAGGAACAATTGGGTCTTTTTCAGTAATGTCAGTGATCTTGCTAATCATAGAATCATAGAATCATAGAATAGTTAGGGTTGGAAAGGACCTCAAGATCATCGAGTTCCAACCCCCCTGCCATGGGCAGGGACACCTCCCACTAAACCATGCCATCCAAGGCTATGTCCAACCCCACCTTGCACGCCACCAGGGATGAAGCATTCACAACTTCCCTGGGCAACCCATTCCAGGGCCTCACCACCCTTACAGTAAAGAATTTCTTCCTCAGATCCAATCTGAACTTCCCCTGTTTAAGTTTAAACCCATTACCCCTTGTCCTCTCACCACAGTCCCTAATGAAGAGTCCCTCCCCATCATCCCTATAGGCCCCCTTCAGGTATTGGAAGGCTGCTATGAGGTCTCCACGCAGCCTTCTCTTCTCCAGGCTGAATTGAATTTAAGCTTGTAGTCACTGTGTGAGTTTAATTTCCAGTTGTGCCAATATGATTTTTGTCAGAGTAAAAAAGTGAATCTGAGAAGCATATAAGCAGCAGATTAGTAGAGATCTGTGGAACATGAGATGAAAGTACCTGACCTGTGGGGAGAAATACTGCTTGAATTTAAAAACTAACTACAAGGACAGAAGCAAATGAAACATAGCTATTTTGATTTCACATTCTGGTGGCTCCAATGGTGTACAGTTGTTTTTTTTTGTTTTTTTTTTTTTTTTTTGTTTTTTTTTTTTTTTTGTTTTGTTTTTTTTTTTTTTTTTTGTTGTTGTTTGTTTTTTGTTGTTGTTTTTTTTGTTTGTTTGTTTGTTTTTTGTTGTTTTTTTTTTTTAATTATTCATCAGAAATATATCTGGTATTATAGATTATCCACTCTTCCTACAGATAGAGAAACATATGCAGATCTAAAAAACAGGTATACATACAGATTGTCAGCATCAATATTAGGTGCACTGGTACCCCTTTGAAGTATTCTGCTCTATGGCTGATGAGTCATTTAATTTCCAGCACCTTGTATGAATGGGTTCCATTTTTTTTCACTGACTGCTGTGGCCTTTCCGTTGTATCCTGGAGCCTGAGCCATAAAACTGCTGTGAAGGAAACAGAAGCTAAAGTATAACAGCAATACTGCTGGTCTGGGTTGCAAAAGTAGCGTCTTTAGCTGTCAGATTACCAAGTAGTTCTTAGGAAAGTTGGAAATTTTGACTCTAATCCTTTGGAAATATCTCCTGTAAGTCAATTTTCTATTCTGCTGTTTGATAGCTTCTGAAATGGCCTTCAAAAGTACATTTTTAAATGGCAATCTTTCTGTCTTTTCCCTTCCTCACACTATTTTTTCCTGGTGTTTTAACATAACAGTTTTGAGGAAGAGCCTGTGGGACTGGATGGCAAGATTTATAGACTAGAATGCATGACAGATTATGCTGTAGCTAAAAGTTGTGTGATCAAAGATACTTGTTGTGTTTACAATGGTGGTCTGCCAGGTCCTTTGGGAAGTACAATTTTTTCACCAAAGACTGACTTCAACTCTTGTAAGCCAGAGGAAATACAAATGCAGAGAATGACAGATTGACCCTTAGTGCAAGAGAATGACCTAACAGTTTTTTAATATGCCATTTATAATTTCCTTTTTTTTTTTTTTTTGGTGATGATTTCCCTGAACATTTCTGTATCTTTCTGGACTGTCATTTGGCCAGTTGCCCTCTAGAGTAGAATCACTCAGGCTGTGAAGTGCTGAGTGTAATCTTCATGTTGTAGTAACCTGGAGGGCACAGGGAATGGAGAGAGTTCCTCTTCCTCTCCTTTTCTGTAAGGTAACACTGGACTGGCAAAGCAAGGCTTCCTGCTGCTTTTTCTGTAGTTTAGCCAATGATCTTCTGCCTGCTGAAACACAAACAGCTTCAGTGCATCCAGGGTATTCATACACCTGCTGCTGCTTAACAATACAGCATGCTATGCAGAAGCTTGAAGAAGTGTTTAAGGCCTCTTCACTTAGCCCTGCTTCCCGCATTTACATGACCTGCATAGGTAGAGATGAAGATCCCTACATTAAGCATGCATAGGGTTTGGGGCCTTGCTAGCTATTAGGAGTTGGAGATGTGTTTAAGGATGCTGCCTAGTTCAGGATGTTGTTACATCCTAAATCTGCAGTCTAGAGGCTTGGCTGGAGTGCATTTTACTTCTTGTTATATGCAGCTGTACATATGTGATGAAACTGAATACTACAAATGTTTCTTGGCAGTGCGGAGACTGGTGGAGCAGAAGGTTTTTGCCCATGGATTCCGGCCTTGCTACTGCTGTTGGTGTAGGTGCTGTAAAAAAGAAAGAGGTGCCTTTAGTCCTGCAAGCACCATAGTCTAAAAAGAATCTTTACAAACAAAGCTCTAAAACAGTGCTCACAGAAGTACATGTTAGAGGGGTAGCTAAAGTAGGTTTAGGAAGAAACAGCTGTTAAAGCTGAAAGTATCAGATTAAAGTTGTTTGGTGAGCTAAGGACATATACTGGAGATGATGAGTCAAAAGGAATCACCTGTCATTTGAAGTACAGTTTCTGAATCTTAGAGATCACATGATTTTCATTTGCATGCATATATACTCTTTTGAGATTCCATTCAAAGATTTTTGGTTCGGTTCTAAAATTTTGGTTTATGTTTGAAGGGACAGTGAGTGGGTCCCTTACTGGTTACAAATTTATTTGCAAGCACTAACACTCAACACAGCTCTTGAGAGGTGGTATCAAAAGTGGAAGCTTTAGAAGGCTGAGTGAGCAGCTTTGAACCATGAACCTCAGTGTCCTTTGCTACCAGAAACCTCCAGCTGGTATTTCTTCTGTGGCATGTAGCAACTGTGCTGAGACCTAAAGGCTTGATCCTTAGACCTGTGAAATCAGTGGCCCAGGTCTCAGGGGCATCAGTGATGAGGCTTGAAATGGCAATTCCCTTCCTTACTGGAGGTGTGAGCCTGTCAGCCTCTGCTACAGTGCAAAACATGGGCGTCCTCAACCTAGCTCTTAGTTGCTGAATAAAAGCAGAACTTTCTGGTTTGCGTTTGATTTATGTTTATTGAAATTGGTATTGTACACTTGTAGTTTGGAAAAGTAACACTTAGATTCCTTGTAATCATGAAAAACATCTATCTGAATCCATCAGTTGCATTTTATTTAACAAACATTTCCTTCTCCCTCCACCCTTTTCCTTGTTTTGTTGTCACAGATGGTACCAGGCTAAGGATGAAAAAGATATGGTAAGTTACTGAGTAGTCAGCCTGGGGCAGGTTAGTGAATTAATATGCATACAAAAAAAAAAAAAGGTTACACCAACCCTTTCTACATTATTAAAATAACAGGTTTTATTGGACTGAATATATCTATACTGGTGTTTGTATAAATAGCTGTACTGGGGATGGGTGAGTGTCTGCTTTTGAATTCCCGTATTCTATTCATTAACTCATTATGGCTTAACATGGCTTTTGTTACAGTGCTGGTTGTGGTATTTTGATATGGCATATGGGAGAAAATGGGCAAGCACAAACACTTGGAGATGTGTCCTTAACACTCAGCTAATGCAGCCATAGCAGGTTGAGAAGGGAGAGTGTTTGCAGACTCTTTTGCAGTTTATGACATAATTTGTTAAAAAGACAAGATTTTTGCTTACCATCTTATAGATGGGGCCAGATAAATGAGAAAGATAATGGCTCATTGTTTCCTGCTCTTTGAATGACGTTTCTCTATTGCCTTAAAGCCTCTGTGGAGTGAACTTAACGCAATGGGCTTTGTTGAAACAAAAGCACTTATGCCCCATGCCACCAAGAGAGCTACAGTGGAAATGCTAATTCAGTAGCATGGAAAGTCTTTGAGGTGGAGCCAGTGGGCTTAAATATGAAATATGAGATTCTTGGCATCAGCTGTTTGCAACCTCTGGTTTTCTGTCCTGGGTGAACAGTGTTTTTCACAGGAACATCAATTTTTTGTGCCTTGTCATTTCACCAATTGCATCATGCAGGCAGATTTCAAATGCCTGAAGAGTAACCATAGTAACTGCAGGTCATTTAAATAAGCTGAAAGAAAAGGAATTCCCTCCCTCGTAAAACCCTTCAGTCAAACAGGCTCCAAAGGTACTGCAAGATTCAGATTCTCCTGTGCTGCAAACTGCTCCACTAGGTTTTAGTAAGGTACTATGGATTTGCGCAGGTTGATCTGGTTTTAAAAACATCTACAGAGTGGGTGTAGCTTCTACAGGAAGACAGAGCTGTGACTGCTGGCACAAGGATAGATTTGTGTCTTTGTATATGTGCCTGCCTGCTTATTAAACTGAAAATCAGGGTGCTGAGTTGTTATTGAGAAGATTTATTGATCTGTTCACTTATTAATTCTTGAATAATTCTCCCAGATTCCTGCTTACATTGATTTCAGTGAAACATGGTGCTGGTGATTCTAAATGTCAGTGATTTTTAGATTTTCGTCTGTAGGCATATCTTCATCTTTACTCTGAGTTTATAATGTGACAGTATAAATGCATTTAATTTAATCATTTAATTGTTAACTTTCCTGAGAAAGACAAGGACTAAATTAGGTAAAATTCAAGTAATGAAGCACTATGTACTGATTGGAGATATTGGTGTCTGTGCCGGTTGTTAAGAAAACTGTAAGAACTTTAATTGTCTTGTTTGGCGTATCAGTGAGAATTAAAAAGTAGGCAAAAATTTGAGTCTATTTATAGATTTAATAGCAGAGAATATCTTCTAACATCTTTCATTGAAGGCTAGTATTATAAATTTTAGTTATTATTATTAGACTTCCAAAACCAATTTACTAAGAAGGAATGATTAAGAAACAGATGTAAGTGTGGGGTATTAGGAGCTTATCATTTGACCTTCTAATGTTAACATTTTCTGTTCTTTGGAAGCCTTCAGGTGCTTTCTAAGGCGCTCTGTGCTCAAAGCTTGTTACAATGCCCATAATGAAATACAGGCATTCTCATACCTTTTTGGGCTAATGTCGAGGCAAGTTATTAGTCTCTTTCCCTTGAATTTGGTCACTGCCAAAGCAGTATTAATTTTTGTTTTGCATCATTCTTTCCCCAAATTCTTCTAAGGAATGATTCTCTAAACACCTTCCAATCACACTTCCAGATATTTTTCCTGACTTTCTTCCTCTAGTTGAGCTGTCTTCACCAACTAACTTCTCCAGAGGGGTATCATCAACCCATAGTACCTTCTTGCAACAAGGGGATTTCTGCTGGCTCTTTGACTTTAGTACAGCTGCAGAGATCGATAGTATCTATGTGGCAGTGTGCTGAACAGGCATGTTTTGGAGTCATCCCAGGAAGAAGGGTGTAAAGCTCCCTGACCTTGTGTTGACAGAGAAGGAAGTAAAGGTGACATTTATACCTCTTGGCAAGGAAGTGGGAATAAAAATGAAAGGTAATATATCTTTGGGACATCTTTATGAACAGTTACAGGAACTCTGAATTTAAGTGTCATTTTTCCTGTGGTAAATAATATTGTCATCTTTCTAGCCATGTAAATGTAATATTTTCTCTCCCCTTGCCACTTCAAAAGTTTGCATAGTTTGTGATCAAGTTCTCTTTTTAGGTTCTTTGTTGTTCCATGCATTAGAATTTTTTAGCATATTAATTTTTTTTTTCCATAACCTACTTCGAAAAAAAAATTATCTGTAGTTTCGAATTTTCAACTGTGAAATATTACCAGCAGCACCTATTGAAATCACTCCTTTTGCATTCTGTCCTCTGTTTTATAACACGATAGAGGTGGAATAATTAATCTTTTAGTAAGGTACTTAAGCATAATTATTCAGCGCTGGGTCCTTCCCTGATTAACATTAAGTATTGTCTAAAACCTCTCAGATTCAGTGGTCTGAATTAATCTAGGGAAAAATTGAAGTCAAATACCAGTTCTGAGCTTGAGTACAGCTTCTCTGGAATCTACATATTCTGATCCACAGCCATTGGTCTCAACAGATAGCGTTTCTGACTTCCTTGGGCTTTGGAGAGGGCAAAGACAAACTAGCAAAGTGCTGTTTGGCCATGGTGGGAGTCTGGAGTTAGTTGTAGCCTGGACTGTTTGTTACATAAGTAGTGAAGATTGTAGGGGTTAAAATTGTTTTCAGAAGTACACAGAAAGTAACACTTCTTCTACTGTATTTTATGGGAGGGTATCTCAGAATCATGACAGTTTGAGAGCTGAGGTGATCTTGAACTATTTAATTCAACCTTTAGAGAATTTGAATCCACCTCCAGTCTCTACCTTCTGAAGTGCAGCTTATATATTTGACTGGTATCTGCAACCAAGTATTACTTCTCTGTACTATGGGAGTTCTGGCCAGTTGTGGAGCCAAAACATTAGATGAAAAACTTCTTGAAGAAGAAAATACTTATATAATGGGTAGCAATACAGATATACAGTGTGCATTTTGATAGAGACATGAAATCACATTTACATTTCCAGTCTCTTAGTTTTTGTGGCAATGATTTACAACCCTATTACCACTTGGCAATCCAAGGTCTGGAGAATAATATCAAGCCATCTGCTTGTGCCCCTGTAGGGCTGCTTATAACCATGATGCTGTGTTGCAAATACATCACTGCAACTCACATGCTGGAAATCTTGTTGCAGATCTTGGATTCCTATTTTTTCTTTTTTTCTTTTGCCTGCAGGATGGTGGCAGATGTGCAGGATACACATGTGTTTTTCATGTTATTGGTTATGCTGTAAATAGTTGAAATTACAATCTGCGGTATTTTTTGCTTTCCTTGGTACATAGCCTGAGAAAATGTGGAAGGGGCCTTTGAGGAAAGGCTGGCATGCACTAGAAACAAGATAAAGTCTTTTTTAGAGAAGAGAAATGCTATTTCTCATAAATAGTTTTTGAGCTAATTGTCTTGCTAATTCTTCTTTTGGTAACATTCCTCACTTATTGGTGTCATGCTTGGATACTACACAAACTAATTGGGGACTTAGCTGACTTTAGGCTGAATTCCTTACTATGGATACTATGCACGTTACTACTCCACAGCTTGTGTAAGATCACATATGCCCTACCACAGAAAGGCTCTCAAATTTTTAAGTTTTCTCCTTCTCTGTTCTCTGGCAGCTCTGTGAGGACTGATGCTGTTCTTCGCATTTTCAGAGAAGAAGATAAAGACAGATTGCAATGAATGTTGGTCACATGCAGGGTTGCAAATCAAGTTTTTGTCTCTACCACACTTCTCACCAGTTTGGATGTATAATCTTTGGGATTAAGTTTTTCTTTGCCTAGTCTGTGCCAAGGAGCAGCCTATTGTGGAAAACCCAAGAAATACCCCTTTCAGACCATGTGTAGTTATTGGGGAAGGTGCAGTTACAAAGTGGTATCGCTGCAGTTCCTAATTTCTAACTGGCAAATGCTGCTGACAGTCCTGATGATTTCCATTTTAAGCTACGTTTTGTTACTCCTTTTGGCTCCAAGCTGTAGAGAGTAGGTTAAATGGGAGTAACTCTCAGGAGGTGAGTGGGGTCAGCAATGTTGTAGGTGATAAAAGAGAGAAATGGGCAGATGAAACCCCCTGTTTTCTGGTCATTAATGTGATATAGCATGTAATCTAGCTGCTTTTAATTATTCATTATGTTGGAAAGGTTTACAGTAACAGTCAAAAAAACAACATCTCAGAGCATAGATTGTAACGCCATTCTGAACTGTGGAGTGTGCAGGAATTTGCTCTTCATTTTGCCTACTTGTGTTTCTCCACTTAATGAAGATTTGGTCCATAGTGTCCCAAATGTATCTTGTGTTACTCTTGTTATTCATTCATAATCAACTGTATAAATGAATACCTGGCAAGTTCCCTGAAGGACTGCAGACAAGAGCAGGATATTTCTTTTGGGATGATTCTTGTTATGCCTGAAGTTATTTAAAAAACACAACAAACCAACATTCTGCTGAAAGTGGAGAGAGCCTTGTAGTGGCAATAACTGGACCTGTTCAAGGCTGACCAGTGGATGATTTTTGAAAGTGCATTTTAGTTTTAAGGGTGGTTTCCAGTGCATACGTGACACACTACTTATTCTAAAACTGGAATGCTGTTTTATTGTTGTCAATTTTATGTACAATCTGAGATCCCATAGTGAAACTTGTCATACTTGAATGGGTTTTTACTTGACGGGAAGGTTGGAGAGGACCTTAAGATCATATCTTTCCAGCCCCCTGCCATCCTTGTGGCCCTTCTCTGGCCTTGCTCCAACAGCTCCACAGAATCGTAAAATAGTTAGGGTTGGAAAAGACCTTAAGGTCATCAAGTTCCAAACCCCTTGCTGTGGGCAGGGACAGCTTGCACTAAACCAAGGCTCTAGAGCCCAAGGCTCTGTCCATCCTGGCCTTGAACACCACCAGGGATGGAGCATTCACAACTTCCTTGGGCAACCCACTCCAGTGCCTCACCACCCTCACAGTAAAGAACTTCTTCCATATATCTAATCTAAACTTCCCCTATTTAAGGAACCCATTACCCCTTGTCCTGCCACTAGTCCCTAATCCCATGTCCTTCTTAGGTTGAGGACAACAGAACTATGCACTGTACTCCAAGTGGGCTCTCACGAGAGTAGAGTAGAAGAGCAGGATCATGTCCTTTGACCTGCTGGTCATGCTCCTTTTGATGCAGCCCAGTATATGGTTGGTTTTCTGGGCTGTGAGCACACACTGAAGCCGGCTTATGATCAGTTTCTCGTCAGCCTGCACCTCCAAGTCCTTCTCCTCAGGTCTGCTCTGAATCACTTCTGGCTAACCTGTAGCTGTGAAAGATAGTGAGAAAGAAATATGCATATATTGGGTAGGATGATAAGGAGAACGATGAAGAGAAATCAGGCAGAGACTTGGAACAGGCCCTCACGAGGTCTTGCAACAAGGACAGCCAGTTCAGCTTCCCAAACTTGCTTCTGAAAGGGATTGGATGGAGAAACCATGCAGGATTTCAGTTGCCTCTGTGGAATTGATGCTGGTGGGATGGCTAGTCCTGCGGGGAGGCACCATCTCCCTACAGAACTGCTCTGCAGCCCCAAGGTGTCTGTTATTCCAGTGGGGTGCTTGACTAAGTCAGTGTTTAAATGCAGCTCAAGCTTATTCCTCACATCTGTGTGCTTGCTTTGGCACACATGACAAGATGCTGACTATAATCCTGTATTAGTGACATTGCCAATCATTCCCCACAGCAACAGGCACTGATGTCATTACTAGAAGATTATGGCCTCTTAGATCTGGCAGTAAAGAAAAGGATAGATTAATAGGGCTGGGTAGATGAGAATGGAGAAAATTCTTGATTAAAACCTACACCTTCATCTAAATTTTATTGGCTCTTTCACAGAAGAGCTGACAGCGAACTGACAAGAAGCTCATATGAAATTTTTATTTATTTTTGAAAGTCTAGTCATGGAATATATATGTGTGTGTGTGTGTGTGTTGATCTCACTGCTTGCTCCTCCACAACAAGTTCATCCTCTGGACTTTATTAGGACAAGCTTTCTTCTGTGTCTTCATGGGGCTTCTTGCTTTGTTTATTTGGTGTATAAACAAATGCTCTATTTGAGGGCTGGGTGGTGAGGAATATGTAAGAATCACAGCAGTCCACATTTAGGTGGGGTGAAGGGGCAATCCATGAGTTTTTTTTCGTGTAAACTGTATGTTCCAGGTTAACTAAACATCAGAACAGCCAAACTGAGGTTCATTGCTATTTGCTGTGGAAATGATGTCCATTTACATACAGTATTGTACCTGTACAGATGGGGGATTTTTATACAGCATGTATAAAATGCATGTATCTCCCTTCAAAATCCTCTCTTATTTCCAGTCCAGTAGTTTAACCTGTCAATACTTCCTAAAATGTTGCAGGTCAAGAAAGGTATATTGTACATGTTGCTCTCTGGAAATTGAGTCTGAACTCACTGAATCTGTGACATATCTGCCGAACCCTGTGAATAACTTTGCTTCTTTATCCGTGTAATTGAGAGAAGGATTTGATAACCTATAGGTTTTTTTAAGTTCTTGAGAGAGTAAGGTATCAGTTCTTACTGATGGGAAATGGCTGTCAGGTGCTTACTTTTCTTAATCTGATTTAAAAAATACCTAACCCAGTATGAATATTAACACTTGGGTAGGAAATAAGGGTGAATTTGTAATCCTCAGTAAAAGACTTGGTTCAAAACTTACCAATAGGCGGGGAAAAAAAAGAATAATGTACTTCGATGCAATTTGGTAAAGTTTTGTGGACTTTAGCGTCACTGCAGTGGTTTGTGCCCTCAGTCATTTGGCTTGGTGAGTTTAGTTTTAAAATGGAAGTATACTCCCTCTGAGGTTCTTAAGAAATCAAGATTAGGGCAAGGAGAGGGGATGTCCAAAGGGAGAAGGAGTTAAAGAAAGATAGGTCGTATTGGTATTTTTTAGATGTTGCGATTATCTGGCTACTCTTGGCTGGAAAAAAATGGAAAACACGACAAGGCTTTGAAATTTTTTTCTGTATGGGGCATGAGGTCCCAAAGACTGGTCTGCAGTTCTGGGGGGATTTTAGAAAAAGCACTGGTCTGGTCTTGTGACTAAAATGTGAAGTACAACTAGTTTACTGCATACCTGTTTCCCATCTTTGCTTTTTTATGGCTTTCTGCATGTCACTCATTGTGGTAATGTGATGCTGGTCTTCTGCTAAAAGGAATTGTACTGCCTGGGTTTACCTCATAATTTGGTTTCTGTTACAGATTTCCACTCCATGCATTACCATAGTGCTAATTTGGGCTTTCCATCCAATATGTAAATAGTTCAGTTAGACCATTTGAATGTTATTGTGCTTTCAGACATGACAAAACCTGCTTCTTAAACTCGGTTATCAGTTAACCCTGTGCTAACTCCACCTCCAAATCAATTGGGTGAAAGTAGTCAGCCAGCAATGGCTCTGTAGTGTGATCATTGGGACACATATGCTACTTATATATATAAAAGTATTAACTTACACAGCTAAATCAACAGCATGTTGTTTAATCAGTTTAAATGTGGGATTTTATTACCTATGTTTCTTCTTACGTAATTTTATCTTTGGTATTTGTTTTAGTTTCTTGCTGACTGGTTTCAAATTATTGATGTTTTTATGAATGTTTATTAGAATTTGTTCTTGCCCTTTAAAGTTTTGGGTTTGTTTGGTTTTGTTTGTTTGTTGTTTTTGTTGTTGTTGTTGTTTTTTGCCTGTGCTTTACAAATGTACACTAGGCTATTGAGTTATACTAGAATGGGTGGTTGTAGACAAAGACTAAGCAAATTGACAAATTCATGTTCAGCAACAGCTTTTAGGAGAAATATGTTCACCAAATATACTCCCTTCCACATGGGGAGAAAAACTGATTCCTTGTGTGTGATTCAGTCATACCTAACAAAGCAAAATAGATCACATCCTAGATTTGGAATGTCAAATCACAGGAAACAAAAATAACATGAAAACCCACTGAATAGGCAATAAGCTTGTAAAAATTACAGGATGCAGGCAAGAAGTGTGAACTTCATGATATGTCTTAGCTGTTCCAAGCTGTTCTCTCAGGTCTGTTTGCAAGAGGCTGTGTTGCATGCCTTGTGGATTAGGGAGCTTAAGAGGCTCCAGGCTCTCTGGAGGTCTGTTATCTCAAGCAGGCAGCTCTGTTTGCTTTGTGTACCTGCGTGAAACTCATCTGCTGTAGTGGTGTGACCACATTAAAAAGGGTGCCAGTGGAGCAGGAGAGAAACATTGACTGTACAGCTGCACAGAGCAAAAAGAAAAGCAAACCAGAAAATGGGAATTGGGTATCACACAGGTAGAAGGACTTGGTATGCCCTCCTGTTTCCAGCTTGCCTTTAAAACTGTGTAGCCCTTAAAACTGTGATGATCTATGTTGGCTTGCATATTCCCTTGTTACGCTACATCTGCAGAACTGTAGGGGCAGTAGTGGGAAGCTCTGCACTGCTCCTGTCCTGTGAGTAAATAGTGGGTTCAAACCATTAGCATTTTCAACATATTTTTTGATGTTTATTTCCATGAAACTGCTAAGTGACTTTGAAATAAAACTATTTTGATTTCTCCAAGCTGTGAGCATTGAACAGGTTAAAATGGGAAACAAGCTAAAAGCTGTTTCCTTTGCCTGAAAATCCACTGATGCAGGATGAAATTAAAGGCTATAAATAGCTCCTGTCCCTTCAGCTTCATCAAGCTTCGGCTGTGCGCAAGGATTAGAGGAAGACAGAATGGATTTCTGTGTGGCGTCAACAAGAGTCAAGGATTATGTCCACTGTGCACATTGTATTGTTCATTTCTCATGGGCCCTTGCAGAGATATTAAGTCCCTTCTGACGCTCAAGGTGCAGGGAGCAGAGCTGGCTTTGAGCAGGACGCATGCATTGCAAAGCAATTTTACACAGTAGCACTTGGCTTCCCGTGGGTCTGCAGGATCAAGTCATGGCTTCGTTTTTGTACAGTCAGACAACTCACCACAGATCCTAGCAGCAGGGCTGGGGCTAGTTTCAGTGAAGTTCATTGCTACCGAACGTATTTTGAAAATAAGTTTGTATGTTTGTTCCGCGTGTTGCCACTCCTTCATTCTGTTCCTTCTCTTGTGCAAATTCTGTGTTGCGCAGAGTATTTTGCTGAAGCGACTAGCATCAGGGTCAGAAGGTTTCACAGAGCTAACTGCAAATAGACCCTTGTGATATGTGTAAGTTTCTTGGAAAAAAAAGATGCCATTTCTTTCCTTAGAGGAGCATTCAAGGTTGCTGTGACCTTCGCAGTGTAAAAAGTTACTGCATCTTTTCTCCCTCCTCCACTTGTCTCTTATGCCTATGCATCGTGTGTGTAACAATAAAACATTTGTTTCAAGGAGGAGGCTTATAGTAAATTTCTCTTTATTATTTACAAAAAGAAAAAAAAATAGAATTGTTGAGCAACAGTATTTGTCCAAAAGGTGGACAGATAAATAAACAAATAACCAGATCCTTCTTGGAGCAGTTTGAGACTTTTGCTCTTTCAGATTCCTGTCCTTCTGCAGATTCCTGCATCTCACAGAATCTGTCTTTCAGATTCTGTGAGATGCAGAAGCCCACTTGCTTCCAACTCCTGTCGGTTTAGATGAGGTTTGATAGTGCAAATTATCTTTCAGAATTGGATCCTCAGCTGTGTATGTCTTTAGAGTTGTATAATTACAAGTATTATTAATATCTCTGCTTAGTGTATGGTAATTTCAGTGGAAAGAAGGACAAGAGAGCAGTAACTTTGGACTGCCACCTAACTACTTTATGGATAATAGTGGATGTCTTTGCTTTGAGCGTCTAAACAAGAAAATAGTGGTAGTAATTGTTACTAGGTGATAACAAGATTTTTATCTGTAATTTTTCCCATATCATAAATACACCTTAAGACTGCTATGATTACAACTTTGTTATGGCAACACTATAATTCTTCCACTAAAATGTCTTCTTTATGGCAGCATCAGAACTTGTCCCAATACTCAAACCTCTCCCTCAGCCTCCCTAACAAGAAAAAGGGTTGAGGATGTAGAACTTGCAGTAGTCATAGAAAGTATGCAAAACTATTTCTTTAGATCAAAGAAAGCAAATTTATTGTTAAGTCTTGTGGATACAGCTAGTATTACAGTGTGCATGTTTAAATTTCTGCTTTAACAGTGAAGAGCAGAAATGATTGGTCCTTTTTTTCTGACCTTGTAGTCCTGCTGATCTGATGGAAACTGTATTTCCATCTTCTGCAGCACTGAGGAGAAGAGCATCAATCTTCTGGGAATTCAGTAGGTAGAAGGAAGAATCTTATTCTTTCGTATACTTTGAAGCCTAAACAGATGTGTGCTAAACATTGAACTGTGAACCTGACACTTTTGCCAAAGTGTGTTTTTTATACTTCTTTTTTCTTGTTGAAAACATGAGCACATTGCCCAGTGTCGGGACTTCCTTCGGAGGGACAGTGGATGTGAGTCTGATGAAGAGAGCACTCACTGACTGGTAGATCCCAAGGTCATTCAGTCAATTCTCTGATGCCTTTTTTTTTTTTTTTTTATAAGGCACATCCATTATAGGCACATCCGTTGTAGCTGTACAGTTATAAGTGCATATCAGTAATTGCTTTTTAAAACATTAAAATAAAGAACAAATAGGAAAACAAGGAATGCAGAACTAAGGTTGTATATCTTAGAAGAGCTGGAAAAGCTACCTATCTCTGCCTTGAATAAGTAATGAGAAAAGTTACAGGTTTTTACTACTGTGTTCACTTTTAATGTCCTCAAAGAACACTAAAACAAGATTGGAACTCCGTGGTTCCTATGGAGAAGTTGGAAAGGCTGCTGGGTACAGCTATTCTCTACAGTCAGGCTGTGTTCCTTCTCCTATTGCCATTGAAAACAGAAGTGTACTAGAGTCCTGCTGACCTGCTCTTCCTGGTACAGTTTCTCATTGCAGTGCAGAGTAGTCAAAACAGTGATCTGGCTAACAGCTCCAGTGCTTAGAGCAACCATCTGCTTGCCTTGTTGAGGCACTGCTCAAAGAGACTCCAGTGATGCATGTTTGACTCTCATTTGGTTCTGTTAAGGATAGCTGCTATTAAACCACTATTTTGCCAGCTATGGGGAAAGTCTTTAGTGATCCAAACTTCCCTGCAGTTTGTACTTTGGAAGTTCTAGTGATTAGACCTTTTTGAACATTTTAGTTGTAATATCTTTATTGATTCGTTTTCTTCTTGGGTGAGCTAAGCATCATTTTATCTCTGTGCTCCATGGCAAAGGGAAGTTTATTTCTCCTCTCCAAAAGTTACTGTGGATGTTCTAAGGGTGACATGCAGTGTACTGACTGCAACGGAAAAACAAGAACTACCTTATCACATGTAGACAGGAGAAAAGATAAGAGGGCAGGAATGATTTATTCCATTAGTTCTGACTTCTGCCTATTTGATCTTTCTATATAATGTATTGCTGTAAACCAGGAGTCCCAATGGAGTAAAGTAGTAAGTGCTTTAGCTGGAGGCATGTAAGAATATCAATTAAACATACACTTGAAATCATCCATTGGGAAAGTGAGATTTAGTAGCTGCCATTGCAGAATGTTAACCTCCTTTCCCCTTCCTTGCCCTCACTTCTTTTCTAGGCTTCTCTTAGAAGCTCCAGCTCCTCACTCCATATTGCAATGGCAGTTCTCCAAAAAGACCCTTCAAGGGCTTGCTCTTTGGGGCGCTATTCTACATCAGTCTAGAGATTAGCTAGCCCATACTTCAGTTGGTGTAGATCACTACCACCCCATTGACATCAGCCTTAAATCCTTTAAATTATTTTACTACCAGAAGGTATGGCAGTGACTGTAAGTGTGACCACTCCCCATGGGGTGGATGCATGGTTGTGAAGGCTCTGTGGAACCCAGAATTCATTGTGTATCATGCCATTCTGTGTATCTCTGATATAAGGATATGTTCCTGAACAGACAGATGGTATCGCCCACCAGGGGATTATCAGGTCCTTCCCTAGTTGAAGTAAAAATCTACATTCAGCACTTTCTGAGAAGAGGGAAGAAATGATACAGCCAAACTCCTGAAGAGACTAGCCAGCTGCTGCCTTCCCATTTTTGACCCTATTCTTGATGTAGCTCTTTGTGGAACAAATAGTGCAAAATGGCAGAATTTCTTACCAGTGAAACCTTAAAATATGGGTAGGATGTGGGTAACGGAGTCAGAACTATTCAATTCCTAGACATCCATCCAGTCAGACAAGCAGATGGAAAAGCACAAACCGTTCTCGGAGAGGGTAGGAAATATGGACCAGTGCCTATAGGTAGATTTCTGTGCCAAAAACCCAGTGTGAAATCAGCAGGAGCAGGGATCCCAGTAGACAAAGCCACTGAATACTGCTTAGTATAGTATCTAGTAGAGGAAAAGACCTAAAATAGCTTGACTTGCAATATAATGATATAAAGTTTGTCATCTGACAAGTCTTTGCTTCTTGAAAAATAACAGTCTTAGTCTGATGGCTGTAGAAATTTGATGGGTGCCCAGTTTGTAGACTCTATAATCAGGATGCTTTTGTGACCAGGAAGACTTGACAAATCCTGCAGTGCACCAGACTGTACATCTTGCAAGTTTGGGAATTGAAAATAAGAATAAGGAGAGCAATGCTTGTTTGTTGCTATTCTGTAGTGTCACTAGCTGTGTAAAGAGGTGGTAGGTTGAATGTGATGGACAAAGGCTCTGAGGAAATGACAGACTGAAGATGCCAGTTGAAGCAACAGACACATAAGCAACCTCAGTGTTTGCAGTTACTGATGTTAGAAGTCTTTGCTAGGCTAGTTACATTTTGAGATCTTTATTAAGAAAGCAGAGTAAGGGGAAGAACCCAGTGTGTGATAACTAGCTGTACTGTTAACAAGCTGTTCTATGCAAGATGGAATGAAAGAAAGAAAGAGTTGAAAGATGCAGAATAAGTGGAGGCTTGATAAAAAGGTGTGGATTAACCGTTGCCAGATGTCAGGTATTTCTGAAATAGCAGTCACTGCATGGCTTGAATAAGATATCATTGAGGAAGAATATGTCAATCGCGACAACTGAAGGTACAGGTGGAGGGGAAATGAAAAAAATGGGAAAGACAGTCTTGCAGAAGGTAGGTACAACTGTAACTGAAGCCACTGCTTCCTTGCAGTGCTGACCACTGCCTTTACAAGGTTCTCCAGAGAGTCTGAAGTGCACTGAGGAGGTTTGAAGTTCTTCCAGATGAATCATGCAAACACTAAAAGTTGTAATCAAGAACTTCAGCATGTCAGCCATATTATGCTGCATGACTATTGCCATAGTCAATTAACAGGGTAAGGAGAACATACTGTATGAGAAGCAAAACTAAAGAGCTCACTGAAGGTGTGAAATGGCTTTTGCCACAGGATTATTTTCTAGACATGGTGTAATCCAAAAAACTCTCCACTTGCTCATACTGGGTTGGAGCATCTGAATCTGTAGCTGGCAGTTCTTCATGAAGCAAACAAGAAGGTAGGATAGTGTTAGAAAAGGGACCATGTTAGATCATGTAATGTAGCTCTTAGTGGGACTGTTGACACTGTGGAACTATTTCCAGCAAAGGAAAAACAGAAAAAATTAGGAAGAAAAAAAAAAAAAAAAAAGAAAAAAAGAAAAAAGGGGGGGAGGGTTAAAACAAAGGGGGTGAAAAATAAAAAATTCTTATGGGGAAAAGAAACCAAACCAAAAAGTCTTCACTGTGAGGGTGGTAAGGCACTGGAACAGGTTTCCCAGAGACGTTGTGGATGTGCCATCCCTATAAATGTTCAAGGCCTGGCTGGACAGGGCTTTGAGTGACCTGGTCTAGTGGAAACTGTCCCTGCCCATGGTGGGGTTGGTACTGAATGAGCTTTAACATCCATTCCAACCCAAATCAGTCTAGGATTCCATGATGAAGTAGGGTAAAAAAAAAATTAATCAGACATCTTTCTGAAAATTTCAAACCTCAAAACTACAGACTCCTTTGTCCCCACCCTGTCCACTCAGACAGATGATGTTAAAGGTGCTCCACTTTGCCTATATAGAACTGACATGCTGGTAGTTCTCCATAAGCAAAGCTTGACTGTCAGGTGGAAAAATAATTTCAGTTGATTTGTTTACCAGCAAGCTAGTATGCAAAAGCAGTCAGGATATCTACATGTCATAAACTGATCACAACATGAAGTAACTTGATCATAACCTGCAAGTACCTGAAACAAGCATTGCCAAGCTACATCACAAACCAAGTTTTAGACTAGGGAAAGACTTGGAAGTTTCCTTAAAGCAATGGTATCCCAGCACTGAACAGTGTGGTCTAGAAAACCGACTTCTAGATGAGTAGTTTTCATCTTTTCATTCAGTCCTTTATTTTAAAATATCGTAAGCAAATAATTGGCAAGAGTTAAAACTTTGTCATTCATTTTGCATTCTGTCAAATCAAAGCCTTTTCAGGCTGTTTTTTAAAAGGGTATTGGTGCGTTTACTCAATATTTATGGTTGTTTTACAAGCTTTGAAGTGTGAAGAGTGGAAATGTTAATAGTGAGGAAGGTTACTTAGTGATTATGTTGTAGAGGATGTCCTCTGCTGAGACTTCTTAAATCAGTCATTCATAATGTATACCTGTGCAGCAGTGCCCCACCATGAGACTGTTTTCTCTCTCTGTGATAGAGGGAAGATGTTAGGCAGGAATAAAAAGTCTTGTAGCTCCTATTAGAGCTCTACTTTAATGTTTTAGGCTGATATTTTAAGGAGCTTTGCCTTTTCATCTCAGAACAAAAGCTGGTCAGCACTCGCAAAGAGAGCAAGACCAAAGTGGTTTTTTGTCAATCAAGACAAACCCCACATACAGCTTCTTTATTCATTTATACAGGAGATCAAGATTCTTTCACAGAATTACCATTAGGGTTAAATTCTTCCTAGACATATGGACGATGTCTAGCTTAGTTCTCTTCCATGGAGAATAATTTTACCTCCCTCTTCATCCCTTTGTACACTGTGTCATGTGAGGTGAAGCCACCCTGAGGCTAAGTTTCATAGGATTCCTTCCTTCATGACTTGTGTTTCTGAAAAAGTTTACCAACAATGCAGGATTCCAGAGAGGTCTTTGAATGTACTTTTCATTTCCTTAGTAGTCATCCATTTGCTCTTTGCATCTACGATTATGGAGAAGGAGATACAGTACATAATTTATTCAATATTGCACTGGCTGGTAGGAGGCAGGTGAGAGATGCAGCGATGGATGGGATGTGCACTCCCTGATCTCCAGCAGATGCATTTCGTTATTTTATTTATCTTTTATGCACACACCTGGCTCCAAATCTCAAACCTTGAAAGACATTAAAGTATCTGTCACCCATGGAAAACAGTGAAAGAGTGAGTAAATATTATTTTATGTTTATTGTGAGCATAATTATACTAAAGATTGTAAGGCACTCCATTACCGTAGCAATGGCAGGGAGGAGTCCATATTTTTTAGAGGAACAGTATAAGATCAGTATCATACCCTATTGCACTGTTTCAACTAATATCTCAGCTCATAAGGTACTGGAACAATAGACTGTAACAGGAGATTTAATGGATTGTTGACCTGTTATGTGGTGGCCTTCTACATTATTAAAAACAAAATGTTTCCCATATTTTGTGGGCTTTATTGTTTGGGTGCAGAATGCAGGGGACCTTTTGGGAAAAGAGTTTTTCTGTTTGTATCCAGAAGATATTGTTATAAGCAATGGAATGTATTCTTATGCTCGCTTTTGCTTCCTCAGACAGTGCATATCTGCTTTATGTACCATGTCTGATTTGTTACTTTTGTTTGTTTCTTTTTTTTTTTTTTTTCGTTCGGGCTTATTCAAATAGCACATTTACGACTGAGTTTTTGTGTATCTGGAAATGAGGTATCACCCACTTGAAGTCTAGTTAAAGAGCCCATCAACACGTTTAATGAAATAAGAGATTTTGGACACAGTTTCCTTAGAATCATGGAATAGGGTTGGAAAGGACCTTAAGATCATCTAGTTCCAACCCCGTGCCATGGGCAGGGACACCTCCCACTAAACCATGTCACCCAAGTCTATGTCCAACCTGGCCTTTAACACCGCCAGCGATGGAGCATTCACAACTTCCCGGGGCAACTCATTCCAATGCCTCACCACCCTTACAATAAAGAACTTTTTCCTTATATCCAATCTAAACTTTCCCTGTTGAAGTTTGAACCCGTTACCCCTTGTCCTATCACTATAGTCCCTCATGAAGAATACCTCCCCAGCATCCCTATAGGCCCCCTTCAGATATTGGAAAGCTGCTGTGAGGTCTCCACACAGCCTTCTCTTCTCCAGGCTGAACAGACCCAACTTTCTCATCCTGTCTTCATACGAGAGGTGCTCCAGACCCCTGATCATCCTCGTGGCCCTCCTCTGCACTTGTTCCAACAGTTCCATGTCTTTTTTATGTTGAGAACACCAGAACTGCACACAATACTCCAAGTGAGGTCTCACAAGAGCAGAGTAGAGGGGCAGGAGCACCTCCCTCGACCTGCTGGTCACGCTTCTCTTGATGCAGCCCAGGATACGGTTGGCTTTCTGGGCTGCAAGCGCACACTGCCGGCTCATGTTCATTTTCTCATCAACCCACACCTCCAAGTCCTTCTCCGCAGGGCTGCTCTGAATCTCTTCTCTGCCCAACCTGTAGCTGTACCTGGGATTGCTCCGACCCAGGTGTAGGACCTTGCACTTAGCATGGTTAAACTTCATCAGGTTGGCATCACCCCACCTCACAAGCGTGTCAAGGTCCCTCTGGATGGCATTCTTTACCTCCAGCATGCCAACTGAGCCACACAGCTTGGTGTCGTCGGCAAACTTGTTGAGGGTGCACTCAATCCCACTGTCCATGTCACCCACAAAGATGTTGAACAAGACCAGTCCCAACACCGATCCCTGGGGGACACCACTTGTTACTGGTCTCCAGGTAGACATTGAGCCGTTGACCACAACTCTTTGCATGCGGCCATCCAGCCAGTTCTTTATCCACCCAGTGGTCCATCTATCACATTGATGTCTCTCCAACTTAGAGAGAAGGATGTCATGTGAGACAGTGTCAAAGGCTTTACACAAGTCCAGGTAGATGACATCAACTGCTCTACCCCTGTCCATCAGTTCCGTGGCCCCTTCATAGAAGGCCACCAGATTGATCAGGCAGGATTTCCCCTTATTGAAGCCATGCTGGCTGTCACCAAGCACCTTGTTGTTTTTCATGTGCCTCAGCACGCCTTCCAGGAGAGTCTGCTCCAAGATGTTGCCAGGCACAGAGGTGAGACTGACTGGTCTGTAGTTCCCTGGCTCATCCATTTTCCTCTTCTTGAAAATGGGGCTTATATTTCCCTTTTTCCAGTCATCGGGAACTTCACCTGACTGCCATGATTTTTCAAATATGATGGACAGTGGCTTAGCAACTTCATTTGCCAGCTCCTTCAGGACCCACGGATGGATTTCATAAGGTCCCATGGACTTATGCACGTTCAAGTTCTTAAGATGGTCTCGAACCAGATCCTCTCCTACAGTGGGCCCAGGGTCTTCATTCTCACAGTCCCTGCATCTGCCTTCCAAGACTTGGGTGGCGTGGTCAGAACTTTTACCAGTGAAGTCTGAGGCAAAGAAGTCATTAAGAACCTCAGCCTTCTCCAAATCCAGGGTAGGCAGTTCTCCTGATAGCTTCCGGTGCAAGCCCACATTGTCCCTAGTGTGTCTTTTTCTTGCAATGTACCTCCAGGATCGCTTCCTGTTATCTTTTTTTCTGCACAAAAGTCCATGTTGGAAAGTCATATTTTTCTCTGTTAATTTCTTCTCCCCATCTAATTAAGTACCATGCCTTTCATTCCTGTCTTATGCAGTTTTTTACTATTGCCTCATTTTAGCGAAGAGGTATCAATTTCACCATAAAAAACACTACATTTGAATGCTAAAAAAAAAAAAAAATGTTTTAAAAGTGCTTTGGGATTTGCTCAAATAGATCCCATATAAATATATGTTTTGTCTCTCTAATGGTTTGCTTAACTATTTCTTAAAATTTGAAAACTTGTCCTGTTTCCAAGAAAAGATGCCAGGTATGATTTGTGGCTTACAGATCCTACTGGATTTGAGATCTTTGTTCACTGACTAAGAATATATTTTTGTAGGTTTTAAATATTGCCATGTCTGTGCTCTAGGATTATAGGTATTCTGTTAATCAGTTGCCAGTGGATAGCCAAATAATACTCAGTATGAATGTGCTTGTTGTGCTTGCACATTAAGAATCATTGCTTTGCCTGTGGATTGTGAGCAATGTGGTACAAGTATTCAGTATTCAAAAGTATGATCAGGTTGTATAATTTTAATTTGATCCTTAAATCACTTCGTTCTAGAGTGGGTTTTATCTTGCCTAACTAAACATTTTAATGGAAGTCTAGTTTAAGGTGCTTGTTTAGGCTCCCATGAATAAAGAGAAACATGGGACGAATACACACTACTAGGAGAACTTAAAGGACCCTCTTAAAGTGAAGGGAAAATAAATCAGGAAAAAAAAAAGAAAATCTTTTCTTTCACCCTCACATTTGTCCTGTATCTTTTGGTTACTGGAGGCTGAGGGATTACTTCAAGCAATTCAGTGTAGGACATTTTTTATCAACCATGAAATTTTTAATGTAATTTGTGTTCCTCTAAAAACATTTATGTCCTTTCACTTTCTTCCTTTAGATTTCTGCAAATAAAATCGTTACTGTACTCTTTCTGGGTACAAAACACAAAAGGGTGAGGAACACAGAAGGGCAGAAATGCTTTTCTTTCATTTCTGTGAATGTGAAAGCCATAGCTCCATTTGGGAGCCAAAGACATGTTTCCTCTGCAAATAAACTATGCAACATCATATATTGTTTTCCCACTTTGCCTGTAATTGTTTTGAATTAAAAGGTGGATGCAGTCCTGAAGAGCTGGAGAAAGAAACTGGCAGGTAGGGTTGTCCAGAGGATGCGTCTTTTGTTTCTTGTACAACAGTGGATGATCAGAGAATAGCTTCCTGCTGCAGCAGTTCTATTTACTGGTTTCTGTGCTGCATGTCCACAAATGTCTGAAATGCCTAAATCTTAATAGTTCAAGGCTTTCCTTTCTGCTTCCTGTCTAATCCATTCCGATCTTTTAGCTGGGGCAGAGGCAGCAACGATCCTGTACTAAACCTGTTTTGGAAGGAGTGTTTAGCACTTGCTGTTCTCTCTAAACTCATTAATTCAGGTAAATAGCAAGCAGAGGGAGAGGATGTCTTTGCCTGTGTTGCCATACTGCGATCTTTCTGTGCTGCAGAGCCTGAATGAGGAAACAAGGGAAAGAGGCAGCTGCATTAGCCTGTTGTCACTGCCATCACTAATAGAACACGATGATTTCCATCTTTTCCCATCTGCCTATGGGAGGAGAGGCTCTGATAAGGCCTTGGGATTGGTTACAATCTACTGAAATCACAAAGCAGATGGATATTGAGCAGATAAGCGTTAATCTGTCCTGGGAGAGGATTAATCGGGTGAAAGATGGCAATCTATGTGTGCATGTGCATGCGGGTGTGTGGGGAAGGGGCTGGGGGTGGGAATGGTGGGCAGCTGGTGCTGCTGTCATCTCTTTTGGTCCTGCTTTTGTCTTGCTTGTGTACCATGATGGCAAATAAGGTCTGTTTCCTACAGAATACTTACTTCTCTAATTTTCACTAAACTTTGATTTCAAAAGCTGGGAGGGAGGGTTGTCTTATGTATGTTTTTAAAGCAAGCGAAGTCTTCTTTTTCAGCTCTTTAGCTTTATAGCTCAGCTTTTCTTTCTTCTTATTGTTGAAACAAATTCTGTGGCATTTGACTGTCCACTTATTCTCTTTACTTTTAGCCAACATACTGTTTCTTTAGAGTTTGCAATCATGGTCTTTTCCCCAAAACACATTCAGTGGTTACGTGACATTTGATCATATTATCGTTCTGACGTCTGAAGCATTTTATCCGAGAATCTCTAAACGTTTTGCAGGCATTAGTTAATTAATCCTCACAACATCCCAGAGAGGTTAGGTAAGCATTAGAGACCTGGTGTGTCCCTGTTCCACCCTAGCATTTGAATACCTGTAGCACCCATTGCCTGAATTTGGAATTACAGTGCTAAGCACTTAGAAGTTCAGACCTTATATCTGTTGTTGGTGAGTATGCTGTGACACAAAGCAGTGGGATCAAAACTGGAGGTTAAAGTGTGTCAGTGACAAAGATGGGAATAAACCAATGAATCCATCCTTTTTCTCATTAATCTCCTTTTTTTCACCACAAAATACAGTGCTTTTCTGATGCTGCACATTGAATGCTAATTTCTTGTTTCCCTCTGAGATACAGCTATGTCTTTTTCTGCCTTCCAGTTGTGGTTCACGTGGTTCTGTTTTGTTCATATCCCTCTCTCTGTCTGCCTGTCTCTCTCTCTCTCGTAATTTGCTTTTCACTGAGGAAGAATATGCAGTAATGCCAGTGTCCTCCCACAGCTATCTTCTGACATGCCTGTTCTTTTCACTGGCTTGGTTGCCAGCATCTATGAAAGACCTGGAAGCCTTGTATAAAGCTGGAAGATGATAAAACTACTGGGGTTAGGTGGAGTGCATAAAGGCAAATTCTGCCCTGCTGTTCTGCTTTGGGGTTAGCTCTGAGTGTCTTCACTGACTTTACTGGTGAGTGGTTGAACAACACGATATAGTTTATATATGAGGGGTATAACTGCATGCCATGGCCAGATTTTCAGAGAGGCCCTAATTCAGAGTCTTATGTGCTCTGAACATTTATTTCATATGTAAATTAGGTCAATCACAAAGGTGTACAATAAGCGATTTTTGTTGATTTAAAGCTCAAACAAATTGACTATTTTTATGGCAGTGCCATGATAAATGAACACTATCTTTGGTAAATTACATATGCATTTAGGGACTGATTTAATTCATCAGGCCTGACCACAAAGATCCCTGAGAAACTGGAACAAGGTATATCTAAAAATAATTTACTTTGGGTGGAATGGAGTGCACCAAGCAGTGTGCAGTATCTTTGATCAGTATTGACTTTTCCTCCTTCCTCCCTTGAAGATGAATGTTCAAGGTAGTGTTTTTGAAGTAAAATACAGAGGTGTTACTGTCGTTAGCCTGAAGTGGGTGGCACTTCTTACTGATTCTATGGCTAGGTGAGTGCTGAGGAGCACCCTGCCACCTACCCTGGAAACATCATTGATGTCCTGGGAGCAGCAGAATTCTTTCCACTGTAAACTGAGTAGAAGTTGTCTTGTTCTGTGTCAGCTGTCTCACACCTTCTGCTCCTTCTAGAAGTTAGCCCAAGGAGTAAGCAATATTTTGTTTTTGTGTATTAATTCATAGAATCATAGAATAGTTAGGGTTGGAAAGGACCTTAAGATCATCTAGTTCCACCCCCCTTGCCAGGGGAAGGGACACCTCCCACTAAACCATGCCACCCAAGGCTATGTCCAACCTGGCCTTTAACACCACCAGCGATGGAGCATTCACAACTTCCCTGGGCAGCCCATTCCAGTGCCTCACCACCCTTACAGTAAAGAATTTCTTCCTCATATCCAATCTAAACTTCCCCTGTTTAAGTTTGAACCCATTACCCCTTGTCCTCTCACTACAGTCCCTAATGAAGAGTCCCTCCCCAGCATCCCTATAGGCCCCCTTCAGGTATTGGAAGGCTGCTATGAGGTCTCCACGCAGCCTTCTCTTCTCCAGGCTGAACAGACCCAACTTTCTCATCCTGTCTTCATACGAGAGGTGCTCCAGTCCCCTGATCATCCTGATGTCCCTCCTCTGCACTTGTTCCAACAGTTCCATGTCCTTTTTATGTTGAGGACACCAGAACTGCACATAATACTCCAAGTGAGGTCTCACGAGAGCAGAGACAAAGATGTCGTGTGAGACGGTGTCGAACACTTTGCACAAGTCCAGGTAGATGACATCAACTGTTCTACCCCTGTCCATCAGTTCCATAGCCCCATCATAGAAGGCCACCAGATTGGTCAGGCAGGATTTCCCCTTAGTGAAGCCATGCTGGCTGTCACCAACCACCTTGTTGGTTTTCATGTGCCTTAGCATGCCTTCCAGGAGAATCCGCTCCAAGATTTTGCCAGGCACAGAGGTGAGACTGACTGGTCTGTAGTTCCTTGGCTCATCCATTTTCCCCTTCTTGAAAATTGGGCTTATATTTCCCTTTTTCCAGTCATCGGGAACTTCACCCGACTGCCATGATTTTTCAAATATGATGGACAGTGGCTTAGCAACTTCATTTGCCAGCTCCTTCAGGACCCGCGGATGGATTTCATAAGATCCCATGGAATTCAGGTCATATTTAGTATTAATCACCAATATTTATGGGAATTCAGGTGAAAGTTTTCATTTATTGTATTTTTATAATAACCAAGTTGCTGTGGTTAGGACAGGCTTGTTGGCTGTCTTTGTTTTTTTTTCCTGGGAACTTGCCAAAGGCATGAGAAAAGAAGCAGAGACACAGACAGTCACGAGCTAGGAATAAGATACAGGTTGGTTTGGTTTTAGAATCGTAGAATCATAGAATAGTTACGGGTGGAAAGAACGTTAAGATCGTCAAGTTCCACCCCCTTGCCGTGCTCAGGGATGCCTTACACTAAACCATGTCACCCAAGGCTCTGTCCAACCTGGCCTTTAACACTGCCAGGGATGGAGCATTCTCAGCTTCCTTGGGCAACCCATTCCAGCTCCTCACTACCCACACAATAAAGAACTTCTTCCTTATATCTGACCTGAACTTTCCCTGTTTAAGTTTAACCAGTTACTCCTTGTCCTATCACTGCAGTCCCTAATGAAGAGTCCCTCCCCAGCGTCCTTTTTTTCTTTTTTTACAGTGATGAAGTTTTATCAATGGTACAAATCAATAAGGAGTAATTTCCCTTTCTGCATGATGATTGGATACCTTTTAAGTTGTGTGGCCTGTAGTCTTGACCGCAGCTTGCAGGCTTGTTATGCAGGAAACTGAACAAGGCAGTTAGAATGGGGTCCTTTTTGGCCTCAAATCTCTTACCTGAACAGCAAGAGGTCAGAGGTCTCCAGACTGGAGATGTTGTTTTGAGTTACTTGATGGTCTTTTTACCACATATTGGGGCAGGGAATGCATTCTTCTGTCTTTACTCTTTATGTAATTTATAATCCTTGACTGAGTTTGTAGAAGTTACTTTCTCCACCTTATTTTGTGCTTCTGAAAGTCCTCATATTGGTTTATAAGTTTCCAGTGGTCATACAGTTTGCCAGAGTTTCCTGTGACACATGGGGTAGAAAAAGAAAAAGAAAACCTTCTGAGGCATGAAGTTATTAAAGCTAAGGAGAAATACTGAGAAAATGAATTGCCACCAGCATGAACTGAAGTAGAAATATTTGTTAACTTGCTGTCAGACATGGATTTTTTTCTTTCCTAAAAAAAATTACAGACTATTTAATTTTTTGTCTGTCCCATCGTGATTTTTATGAGGATTTTCTTTACTCTCCTTACTGTTTTGTTCTGCATCTTTTCAGTCACCTTTAACAAGAGTTTTTTCTGTCTCATTGTTATAATTCAATTGGCTTAGAGTACTTAAATTGTTATTTTACAAAAGCTAGTGTTTCTGACAGGTAAGAGGGCAGAGCAAGTTTGGATTCTAGCAGCAAAGATAAAATTTATGATGTTCATTAGAGATCTGTCTCATATAAGGGTTGGATCCAGGGCTGCAATGTTCAAAGAAAGAAGAGAATTATGTTGGTTCCTGTGGCTTAGAATGAAATGCAAAATAGTGTTCTACTAATTTTCCTCTTAAATAATCATCCACCTTCTTTTTCAGACCCAGAGTGAGGGCTCTCTTGTCAAGGCAAGGCTCAGCAGAGTGTGTTTCACATAATAGAGTAAAATAAAAAAATCATACTCTGCAGTGGATATTCGCTTTGTAATTTGTTCAACAGGTTTGCCATAGACAGAATTCCTGTTCTAGGTGAGAATGCATGAATATATCCAGTGGACTTAAATTTGAAACTTTCTTCATATAGATCAATGAAACTCATGACAGAATCAAAGGAAGCAAAAATAGAATGAAAATCGGAAATATGCATTTGCTCCTTCCTCCCCCGCCCCCCCCCCTTTTTTTTTTTCTGGTGAAATTAAACTCTAAACGTTGTGGTTGATCAATTCAGTCTGCTGAAGTGTCGCTGACTGATGGTAACGAAAGTAGCAGCCATATCACCTCTTGCGCTGCTGTAATTCCCTTCGCATAGTGGAATTTGCTCTTAAATATCAGGCAGGTAAAAATGAAACCTATGGAGAAAAGTGTTATATTTGGTTATATTGTACAGATCTAGTTCAGACTCTTGGATTCTGTAATCTGCCATGTTTTAGATGAGAGGAAGGAGAGCTGCTTAATTGTGTTTGTATGACTTTACAAAAGTAGACACAGTTATGAATTAAGTTAGTGCTTCTCACCGTATTTTGACGGGGTATATGTAGTGTACAAAAATATCTAGGCACTGCGGGTATGGCGTTAGAGCTCTCAGTGTACAAATAAATGTTTCAATTCATGTAATCTGAGAAAATTGGAACCCTTTCGGCTGTGCTGGGATCAGTCAAGAAACTGAAATATAGGTTCTATCCCTATTTGCATTAAATGTTTTAATTACTTAACTTAGAGAGATGATCACACTGCGAAATGCTTAATATGATGTGCCAAATCCTTAGCAAATATAAATTGACATAGCTCCATTGAATTTTCCAGCCAAGGATTAGAGCTGATTGAAAAACAGAAAATGACAATCAAAAAAAATCAACCAGCTGAAAATATCTACTTTGATTTAGCTCCATTTGTTTCCAAAGTTCTTATTTTTTTTTTTTTTCTTTGTTCTTTACTTCTGATATTTTCTCTTATGCTCTGTGGCAAACTTGTCACCTTTTTTTTTTTTTTGTTTTTCTTCTTTAGGTTTGCTTTTCTATTTTCGTTGATATAAAAGGGAATATGAAGTAACAGAGTATATCTGTGATCAATATGATGAGAAGGACCCTATGTGGAATTTTCCATTCCACAAAAGTGGCGGATTCCTTTCATTGCAGTTTTTTCAGTATGAATGCATTTTTTTCTTGTAAACTTGCAAGCAAATCTATTGAGTTCAAATGTTGCCAGAATACCTTAAAGAAGTACATTTATCATTTTAACTTCTTTACACTAATTTTTCTGGCCCTTCAGGTGGTGATATGCCGCTTGGATCACACTTCAATCCACTCTCATTAAGAATGGGATAGGAAACTTGACCTATGGCCACTCTTGGGCCTAGGAATCTTCTTCCCTGAAAAGAGTGCAAAATCCGAATTTAAGGAGATTTCACTTGAAGCAAGATACTTCTAGCCCCAGCCTGCTTTTCCCTTCCCCTTTCATTTCTTAATGTAATTGTTTCTGGTTTTCTGCCTTCTCACTGCTAGAAATGTCATGTTGTTCAGTTATCAGCATGCTCATTTGGAGAAGTTTATTAAAAGCAACATAGAGTTTCTGACATACTACTGGCAGAAAAGCAAAGTGAATTTCATGGCTCACTTGGTGAAATGCTCCTTTTTGAACTGGTGGACTTAGTATGACTATTATCTGTTTAAGGAAATTGTTGGCCAAAAGAGACAGTGTGTTTTGTGTGAAAGTAGCAATTCATGGACATGGAGTGAGGAAGATGCTTGAACTGAATAATTTGCAGGAGATGATTTAAAGCAAGTGGAAGTTTTCTTGTATTGCTGGAACCACACCGCATCTTGTTGATTTATATTTTATACCTTAACTAGTAGGAAATTACTGACAGGCTTTCCTGCATATGTGACTTCTGCTTTGTCCCTGTGCTGCATTTCACATGTGCAGCTGCAATGAGAGAGCCAGGTACCTACTGAAGTGCATTTATTTAAGGGTGCTAGCTGTCCCTACTTTCTAGGATGTTTGTCTCAGTTGAATAGGAAATCTAGCTGTCTGTAGTTGGGTTTTCTTTCAAACCAGAAATTCTCAGTTCCTAAGTTAGTCCAAATCCTTTATTGCTTTATGCAAGTAAAAATTGAGACTAAGAGCCAAAATTTATTTGCTTGCAAGCATCCACTCAAAGATGTTGTGAGGTGAATGGGGAAGAGGCCTAAATGCATAATGGCTTTAAAAAAATAAAAAAAAGTGGGAAAATTGGAAGAAACTTTTTCAAAACTTTACATTCTTGAGTGCAGCCTGTTTTCTAGTATTTTGCCATAAATCTTCTTGTAGTGAATGAAGTTCATACCTGCAAGTGCAGGAAGGAGTTTGGTACTGTACAGTTCCGCAGAATACTTCCATAACGCTTCTCAAGCTGAAGAGTCTAACCTCTATCCATGTTACCATGTTAATATGTAAGACGCCGTGTTGCCAAGTAAGGCAAAGCAGTAATTACTAAATTCCCATTAGCTCTACCCAAGGTTTTAAGAGGAAAAAAAGAACCAGGATAAATAGTAGGAGAAACATTAAAAAGGTAGCTTGAATTTCCTGTGTAACATTAGGCCATGACACTTGAGAGAAGCACAAATGAACAAAACCCAGTCAGGATTCCAACTTTTTATTTTAATAAAATACACGTCTGGAATCTGTGATGCCTGTTGTACAGAATGCCTCTCCCGGTGCAAGCATTGGATTTCAGGTCCACTGCTGAAGTGCTGTCTGTCCATTTTTTGTGTGTTCCCAAGAGGGGATCAGTTTTGGTGAAGATACAGAAAAAAAATCCCTTATTCACTGCAGATTCTGCCTTAAGGCAGTGATTAGGGCAGTGGCGAGGTTGAGGAGAGGAATTCTGCTGCTATTGAGCTGGAGAGAGCAGCCCTGTTGAGATTTCACTGGAGTGCCGAGAACCATGGCTTTAGCTGAGTGGTGCATGAGGGCTGTATATGCTTTTGTGCAAGTTCGGACTCTTCCGTCAGGACTCATTCTTCTCAAGATGCAGCGCAGTGAACTGGGGGGAGTGGAGCTTCATAGCTGCAAAGCTGTCGTAGCTGCCATAGCTGACCTGGTAGCTGCTGCTGTGAACTGCTGTTTTCCCAGCTGCCCTGCAAGCAGAAAAGTCATACTTAGTTCAGGGAAAACTTGTAGTGTGTTTGGAGGAATAAATGGGAATAAAATAATAAAAAAAATTGGCGTTTTTCTGACACTATTTTATAGTTAAGTGCAATTTCTTTTTATCTTCTGTTATTCTTAGAATTTGTGCAGTCATGAATGGATTGAATCATGGGCCTGAGGATTGGGAGAATGGTTCATGATGATTTGAGAGGTGCCTTTCAGTCCATGAAATGACAGTTAAAACCATCAAATTTTTGCACAGGCAGATTTTCAGAGTTTGTTAAAGTACAAATAATAATAGAGGAGGGAAAGAAGAGGTTGCAAAAACTTGCTATGAATATTTTAGAAATGTGTTTCTTTTAAATACATAGTATAAGATAAATTAAAGCAAATACTTTGCATCAACATTTTGCGTTTTAAAGATGATTTCCATTTTTGGTATCCAAACTTGTAAAGTGCTAAATAATCATGCTTTTCTGTAGCTAATGGCCGGAGTGTTAGGGTTTTCTTCTAGTATGAGGTGTAGAATAGAATCATAGAATTGTCAGGGTTGGAAAGGACTTTGAGATCATCTAGTTCCACCCCCCCTGCCATGGGCAGGGACACCTCACACTAAAAATGTAGGGAGAAATGTGGGGAGAAATAGTAATAGAACAGAGAAGTACAGATGAAAACAAACAGAAAAGTTGCAAAATTCTGATCTCCATGGGTTTGAATAAGGAATGGTGAGAACATTGTTTTATGTACAGGCTGTGATTCATATCTTAACACCCATTCTGCTGTACCAAAAAGGAGATTAAAAATGTAAAAGCTGTCAGAAGGAGAGTGCTTGGAGGACTGGAACGCCAACTTGTGTTCTGGCAAAATAAGTAGGCTACACAGCTATGTGCTGCACTGACAAAAACTGTAACATCAAATAAATAAATTTGGTTTATGTATGTGTACATGCACATACACACTCACATGTATGTGTGCTTTGTGAAAGGGAGCTGGGCAGAATAGCAATGCAAGATGGTTCCTAGCTGAGCTGCCTTTTCAATGTTGTTAAATGTATGGTCCCAGCCTGCTTATTGCTTTCTTTGGTCTTCACATTATGTACAGGCAGTTAAAAGACTAAGGAAGAGCAAAAGAAAATGTATTAAAATATGTTGAGGTGCAGTAATAGCAGCATTAATGCTTCATGGACCTCCTCCATCTTGGGATACTGGTTGGAAATGTGAAGCTCCAGGGAAGCCTTGATTGCAGCGATCATAAGATGGTTGAATTCGAGATCCTCAGGACAGTGAGAAGGGCGCACAGCAAGCTCACTGCCCTGGACTTCAAGAGAGCAGACTTTGGCCTCTTCAGGAATCTGCTCAGTACGATTCCATGGGATACAGCCCTAGAGGGCAGGGGGGCCCAAGGCTGTTGGTTGATATTCAAGGCTCACCTGCTGCAAGCTCAGGAGCGATGCATCCCAACTAGAAGGAAGTTCAGCAGGAGGGCCATGAGAGCTCCTTGGATGGATAAGAAGCTGCTGAGCAAAATTGGAAGGAAAAAAGAGGCTTATAAAAGGTGGAAGCAAGGTCAGGCGGCCTGGGAAGAATACAGGGATGTTGTCTGGGAAGCTAGGGACCAGATTAGGAAAGCTGAGGCCCACTTAGAATTAAACTTGGCTAGGGATGTTAAGGATAACAGGAAGGGATTCTGTAGGTGCATTGCAAATAAAAGACAGGCCAGGGACAACGTGGGTCCTCTCCAGAAGCTATTGGGAGAACTGGCTACCCTGGATTTGGAGAAGGCTGAGGTTCTTAATGACTTCTTTGCCTCAGTCTTCACCGGCAAATGCTCTGACCACACCACCCAAGTCTTGGAAGGCAGATGCAGGGACAGTGAGAACAAAGACCTTGGGCCCACTGTAGGAGAGGATCTGGTTCAAGACCATCTTAGGAACCTGAACATACACAAGTCCATGGGACCTTATGAAATCCATCCGTGGGTCCTGAAGGAGCTGGCAAATGAAGTTGCTAAGCCACTGTCCATCATATTTAAAAAATCATGGCAGTCAGGTGAAGTTCCCAACAACTGGAAAAAGGGAAATGTAAGCCCCAGTTTCAAGAAGGGGAAAATGGATGAGCCAGGGAGCTAGAGACCAGTCAGTCTCACCTCTGTGCCTGGCAAAATCTTGGAGCAGATTCTCCGGGAGGGCATGCTGAGGCACATGTCGGAGCAATCCCAGGCACAGCTACAGGTTGAGCAGAGAAGAGATTCAGAGCAGCCCTGTGGAGAAGGACTTGGGGGTGTGGGTTGATGAAAAAATGAACATGAGCCGGCAGTGTGCGCTTGCAGCCCAGAAGGCCAACCGTATCCTGAGCTGCATCAAGAGGAGCGTGACCAGCAGGTCGAGGGAGGTGATCCTGCCCCTCTACTCTGCTCTCATGAGACCTCACTTGGAGTATTGTGTGCAGTTCTGGTGTCCTCAACATAAAAAGGACATGGAAATGTTAGAACAAATGCAGAAGAGGGCCATGAGGATGATCAGGGGACTGGAGCACCTCCCATATGAAGATAGGCTGAGAAAGTTGGGTCTGTTCAGCCTGGAGAAGAGAAGGCTGTGTGGAGACCTCATAGCAGCCTTCCAGTATCTGAAAGGGGGCCTCTATGGATGCTGGAGAGGGACTCTTCATTAGGGACTGTAATGAGAGGACAAGGGGTAACGGGTTCAAACTTAAACAGGGAAAGTTTAGATTGGATCTGAGGAAGAAATTCTTTCCTGTAAGTGTGGTGAGGCACTGGAATGGGTTGCCCAGGGAAGTTGTGAATGCTCCATCCCTCTTGATGTTCAAGGCTGGGTTGGACATAGCCTTGGATGGCATGGTTAGTGTGAGGTGTCCCTGCCCATGGCCGGGGGTTGGAAGTAAATGATCTTAAGGTCTTTTCCAACCGTAACTAGTCTATGATTCTATGATACTGTAGATGTTTTCAGGAACAACCGTAGGGCCTGATATAAGGTGTATCTAATTACATGTTTCTAAGCCATGATGGAGGCTGTGTATGTAAGATCTGCCGTTGCTCTGCCCAAGCAGTGATGCATGAATGTAAGCATTTACATGGGCTGTCTTCTGCATTGGCTGTTTTGGCTGAAAAGTTACTATTTCTTTTAGAAATATTTCCAAGGGAATATATACTGTACATGTATAGTGCATAATCAGCTCTTTTTTTCCCCTCAAGTTATACAGCTATTCCTGCAACTGTTTACTGTTTATGAAGAGACAGGGCCAGCGAAACTGATTTCGTTGGAAGTGAAGTTAGCTCAGGTAGAACCAAACTGAAGGGGGGAGTGTTATACTCAGTCTGTATTATAGGTGTAGAAAAAGCTGAATATCAGGGTTTATTTGGTTGTACTTTGAGTATTCCTGTCTGCAAGACAAAATATTTTAAATGTTGTTATGCTTTTTGGGTGGTAAAGGCAAGAGTCGAACTGAGGAAAGTGGAGGTATGAAAAGTTGGTAACTTTCTGAAGTCACTTAGAAGCCTAATGACAGAATCACAAGAAGAATGCAGATCCCATGACACCCAGCCTGTGCTTAATGTAATTTATTTTCATTGCTCAGAATATACTCAAATAGCAACTGGAGGAGGAAATACACTCTCCCATTTAGTCTCAGTTTGTAGTCTGACACATAGTGTACCACATCTAGCATGGTCTGCTGTTATTTAATGTTTGATCCTTTTTTTGGAATATATGTGGCCTTTCAGAATGTTTCAGGATGAAAACAGATTTGGACTTGGTCCTCATTTCACCTACATCAATACAAACCTGAATAATTTCTGCCTGCATCTTGTCCTTCCCAAAAGACTTTTTGTCTGATTTGAAGAGATGTTCACAGAAGAAACAGCAAGGAATGCAGAGCATGTTGGTAGAAGTTGTGATAAATGTTGCATAGCCAGGGCAGTGTTTCTGGCGAAGTCGTCCAGCAATGCCAAGTCTCTTTTAGCATAATAAAATTGACAATAATTAATAGTGTCTATGGCATCTTATTGCCTTGGAATCATTGAATCATTAGATTTTACGCTTACTGCTGTGTGAGATGGGAAGCCATTATCAGCATTACACAAAGAAAAAGCTAAAAGATGTAATAAATTAAGTAACTTGTTCAAAGTCACACAGAGAATAATTAACTGAAGAGGGCTTGAACCTAGGTGTCCTGAACCCTAACCCCCTGTCTCATTTACCAATCCATCCTTCATCGCAGTTCATTGTCTCTTGTCATACAGGGCTTTGCCTTGAGGACTTATGAGCTCTAGCTTTTTTGTAATGAAGCTATTCCAGTAAAAAGATTATTTTTCTTGGATAATTCTGCTTTTTCAGTAATTGACTTTTTCTTTTGGACATATGAAATATTTTGGAGTTAGATTAATACATTTATGTAAGAGGTGTATGAGAAGAATGCATGAACACATGTAAACATCAATTCATAGGAAATGAGTAAGTGGTCCACACCTTGCTGAGAGTAATTTAAAATAACGTTGCCCTCACTGTAATTCATCTCATTGTTCCAATGAAGCAGACTAGCATGAGGTCATATTAATAATTTAAACAGTCTTACCCCTCAGCCTTCTTTCTGTTCAGTAGAAGGATTAGCAGAACATTATTGTTTTAGCTTTTGAAGACTTTAATTGGTGTTTCCAAAAGTATGACCCCATTCACTCACAGACCGTTTTTCATTCATTTTCTCATAAGTTGCCTAGAGTTCAGGTTAGCTTATTTTTCAGAATCTCCCCCCCCCCCCCCCAATTATATTTATAAGTAGTTTGGTGTATAAAGGAATTGAAATATTTCTGTGCTGTCATCTCCCCCATTATTCATTTGGGTCCAAAGCCAATTGAAATTGCTTAGAGCATTCCTGTAGTTTTGTGCAGAATTGAATTTCTCAACACCTACAGGCGCAAGGGTTAAAGTTGTGTAATCTCTGCTTTGCTTCAGCCCTTCCTGGCACCCTTGTTTCACTCTTGCCTGTTGCCTTTCTGTAGCTTCACTGCAATATCTGAATGGGGCCTTTGTGGTTTGCCCTATTCCATGCATCTCATGAGCGGAAAAAAAATATATATATATGATAATTCCATACAATATTATGGTAACAATAAAATATTTTAAATCACTTCTTGTAAAGGACAAGTTAAACTTGAACAAAGATTTGCAGGTTTGAAAACACAGAATTCAGTTATGTGAACTAGTATCTCTTCAATGATTTCAGACTTGCCACCAGTGGACTTACATCAATTTTAACTAGCATTTCAATGTTGAATTAATTTTGTAGAGTAGAACATCTTTATAATATCCTGGAGTCACCTGTCATACGAAAATTCAGTGATACTGGTGGATGTCTTTCATCTGATGTTTGCAAAGCAGCAGCTTAGATACTCTTGACCTCTACTGTTCTGCTCCTCAACTCTAACCCTAGTCTTGAATTTATAGGAAAAAAAATTTTGGTGCCTAAAAACTAGGATAAGAACATGTAAATTATTTTACATTAGTCATCAGCTTATGGTCTTAGGGAAATTTTCAGCACTTTCCATCCTGGTATCATAACCTATTCCTACCTTTAGCTGTCAGTATAAGCTAGGTACCAACTAGTGCTCCAATATTCAAAATACGATATACAAATTACATCTAGGTAACTTCGAAAATACAACAAAAATTCCAGGTTTTGTACCCAACCATAGTGAACCTTAATGATAGGTGTGAGTATAAGCCAGATATAGCCTGATCATCCAAAATTAATGGTGAAGTGTAAAAAAAGAATTTTGACATCTGTTTTCCTCTTTTGAGAACGAAGGAAAATTTAGTAATAATTCACGCTCAGCAGTACCCAGTTCCAAACCTTAATTGTGAATTTTTGAACATAAATTCAAATTGCTATAGCTGACCCAAATTTGTTATTCAAATCTGCTGATGTTGGCTCTCCACTTATTTTGTATTGCGCAAAGGGGAAGAATCACTGCAGCTTTGTAGTTTTTACTTTCCAAAATTGTAATGCTAACCCCTAGTATGACATCAATAGTTGTTGCTACTGGAAAATTATTAATAAGGCATTCAGAGTCAAAATACCTGCTTCTAATTTCTATCTGCTGCCCCTTGTAAAGCCGAGCAGCCTCTGTGACCTGAGATCCTAAGCCCCAGAACCTACTGAAATCTACCTGTGCTTGTACTTGGTTTACTGTCGAAACCCTAGAACAACTTGTCAGTTGAATCTTGGGGTTTTCCCTGCCATCCTAACTACTAAGAGTTTGCAGTTGTGCAGTTTTCAGCTGACAAAACTGATTGACTTGTACCATAGCTTCCTAGATTAGGGAACAGTTTGCTGTAATGTCTATGACCCTGAATTACTCATCTGTGGGTCTGTTTTGTTTGGTGTAGTTTTGTGTTGTTGCTTTTTTGTTTGTTTGATTGGTTTGTTTTTAATTTTTGTTTGTTTTTTTTGGTTTTGTTTTAGAATATTTATGCAAGGTACTGAATCAGTAAGCAGAGGCCACTATAACCCAATAAGTACTATTCTTGATTTTGCTCTAAAATAAATTATTTAAACTGTAAAAACCTCTTTAGTGCATGTATCTTGCCTACACAGGTGGGGTTAAGAATGAACGCCTGGGAAGCAGCCCTGCGTTCCTTTCCAATAGCTGGGCGTAAGATGTAAGGAAGCCTGAAGTAATGATGTTAGCTCTCTTCTCTGCTTGCCAGCTCAATTTTTGCATGTTCTCTCTGTCTTATTCCTTGGTACCTCATTGTGTCAGGATTTCTTTCTCCTCCCTCTCCAATTTACCTGTTGTTTTTTTTTTTTTTTTCCTTTCATCAGATACCACTGTAATCTCTATTTCACTTATTTCTGCCCTTGTTTGACTGTGCTTACCTTTTCTTACTTTTTCTTTCTCCATCCCCCCGTCCAAAGAGCTTGATACAGGAAGGCAGGAATGAAGTGATTTTGTGAGCTCTTCTGAAAGATGCTGCTGCTGGCAGCGATTTGAACTCCTAAAGAAGGGAGTGCCTTTTCTTGAGACTTAGGGAGAGAGCTACCAGGTGCAAGGACACCCAGTGGAAGAGGGAGCTCTCTGCCTGGTGTGGAGGGGCTGGGGAGGTCTAAGTTTAGGACAGAGGTGAGGTGAAATCAAGCTGACAGTCTGTCCTGTGCGCCAAGCGGGCTCAGGGAAGTGCTGATTATATACATGAAATGGGATCTTGCTTTAATTCTCAGCCATGCTTTACTTAGGTGAAGCTTAAGAAAAATCTTTTGGAACAGTATAGAAGGCCTCCCTTTGTTGGGAGTGTCCTTGGATGAGATTTATGGCAGGATGGCTTTGGATTCTGGTGGCACTTTAATGTTTAAAATATTGTGTTCCTTTTTAAGAGACCAGGCAGCCTCAGATTTTAAAATTTATCTGATAAATGAGGTTGACTGAGGTCAGCAGTGGCTTAGAATACCTGTCATCGAAGAAAACAGCTTTGGGAGTGAGGTCACTGCATCAGAAGGCAGCAGATTTGCACAGATTTAGTGTGACAATCTGATACAGGAATCGCAGTACTTTAAACGACAGGTCGAGCTGAGGCACTGTCTATTCATGGGTATCAAAAGATAGTGTAACTTTGCTGCTGAGTTACTAACTTCACTGTCCAAAGAGAATCTGTTCTGCCTGGTCGGACTCCGTCCCTCAGTTTCCTGCATGTGGTAGCCTTTGATCCCAGTTTTTAAATGACCCTGTTGTATTGTGGCATAGTTAAATAATTGCCATGCTTCATCCCAGTGATGGGAGCTCTTTGTTGTCTAGGGAATTGTGTGCATGGTAGCTGATAAACCAATGTGTTAATCCTGTTAATGCTTGTGTGAATCCAGTAATTTTTCCAGTGTTGCATTGTCTCATGGTAACAGGATTGTATGGGTGACCCACATCTGTAGCTTGGAGTGAACTTTATCATATTTTCAAATAGTAGCTGCTATGATTAGTTAAGGATCTGTTTTCCAAGAAACTGCAATATAACTGTGGTTCTCCTTAGGTTGCAGATTTTGTGTTGCATTAGGTTTTCTGCAATAGCAGCTAGAGATGAAAGCCTAAGCACAAAGTCTTAACTGGAGTCAAGATCAGTTTTGCTAGCAACTCAGCAGGGGAGCTTACACATCCTCAATAATAGCAACAATAATAATTCTTTATGCTTGCATTAGCATTTTTATCTGTATTTTTTGGAGAGTTTTATAAAGGTGCTATGTTCTCCAGATTACAAATAGAAGAGCTGAAAGTTTAAATCCTGGAGGTAAGAGTGACTAAACTAGACAGACCTTGGGGGCAAAAGGTATTATGCAAAATACTGCCTTCTGTCTCTTTGTTTTCCCCCATCCCATAAAACATGCCATTAGTCTACTCCAGTTTAACTGTGTTTTTTCTCCACACTGAAGTCTGTGTCACAGCTGGTCTAAGATGGTGTAATTTCTCTGAAGTTGGTGGTTTTGCTTCTACCACTTATCACTTGTCTATGTTTTTCAGTTATCTTTCTTCAGGGCAATTTCCATTTCATTTGTGTGTTTATTTTGGCACCAATTTTTTGCTTTCTTTCTGCTAGTGCTGTTTCAACAGCTTGTAAAGATGGATTTTGTTTATATTCAAGAATCCCCTGAAGGTTGGCTTTAGAGGGAGGGAACCTGTAGGCACTCTGCCTTTGAATTGCTCTGTGTAACCATCCCGCAGGAGAGATGTGTCCCCATCTCCTTTTCCTGCCCTCTGCAGGCTCCAGCAGAAAGGCTTCCATTTGTTTCCCTGTCTCATGTCTGTGTGCTTTGTTCCTAGTGCAGATGCAGATGGTTAGTTAATACTGACGGACTTTGCAAACATCTTCGGATTTCACATGGCTTTGAATGCTAATGAAAGGTTTGCTGTTTCATTTCCAAGTCTTGCAAGTAAACGGTTCTGCTGTTGACGCATTCAGAGGAGAAAGTTGCTAATTATGTCTTCTGTCTCCCCTCTCCCCTTTGGTACCTGGTTCTTCCTCCTGGTTAGGTGGTGTTGACATAGCAACCAACTGTTTATTTGCTTGAGGATGTATTCATACACGCATGTTTAGGGGGTGGAGATGTATAAATAGAAACTCTGTGAGATGTCAGGGAGCTGGGAATCTATCCACAAGCACTGTCAGTAAGGGTTTTGGATGAAAACACTGCAGAGGTCTGTTGCAGCTGCATCTTGGTTTGTTGCACCTTGATCTATTCGTGGATCCTTGAATGTGGTATCACAGGAGGATGTATCTTGGATTGTTTCAATGTGGGGTCTCCGAGTTGACTGAGAACTTCTAGCCTTTCGCAGATTGCAAGTGCCTACTTTGCCCTAAACATTCCTGCATTGTCAAGTCATTGTAGAATCATAGGAACAGGAAAGTAGTTTTCTGTGACAATATGACATTTCCCTTAGAGAGAAAAGTGCTCTCTTTTTTTGTAGCAGGCCTTGCTGGTTGTTGCAGTTTTACATAATTGCTTTAGCATACTCCAAAATTCAGAATATTATAGTAACAGTCTTGGCTATCCTTACTGCTTAATCTTTTCATTAAGCTGTGACAGCCAGTAATAAAGAATGAAATCGGAACCTGTCCCCTCTGTGTCCCCATGTAATCTTTGATCTAGAAAGAGGTCACACAACAAACCCTTAATTCTTTAATTTCCAGTTCCCTGAAAGATGGATTTTGGGGAATTTTATTTGCCTCCTATTGTCTCTATGCCACCTTATCTTCACACGTCTTGCAGGAAGTTGTTAGGCTGCCCAGATTTTCATACTGGCACGTTGCCAGTCATATGAATAGCCTTTGTATCTTTGCAGCCAAGAGGATTCAGAGAAAAGAAGGTAAATATTCCAAGACTGTTTGATGTATGGACAAGTTATGCAGTGCCATGGCAGTGGAAACATGTACTGAGCTATTTCCAGGAGCTCATTAAAGCTGTTCCCCTGAGACAAGGGGTCTTCTAATATCCTGCTGACATTAGAAATGTGCTTCAGCACTTCAAGCAGAGAGTTCCTAAATATACTCAGAACAATGACTTTAATAGTAATGCTTTTATGTAGCAGCTGTAAAAGGTAGTTCTCAAAGCATTCAATATAGAAAGCAAATACTGTTAATTCTGTTCTGCAGACAGGGGAACTGAATTATGGAGGGCAGTGAAATGAATTACAACGATGATGCAGCAGGCCACTGTCACAAGCATGAACAAAGCTTAGGTCTGAAGTCTAGTGTCCTGTGCCTACTGACAGTGCCACATTGCTGTATGAAACCAGGTTATAAGGAATATTTTACTGTCGGTTGGATATGTATGTTCTTAACCACTGTCACAAACCGCTCAGACAGTAGTACAGCCCTTTCCGATCCTTTCAGTCTGGAATTGGAATGGATCAATATCTCTGAGCATAGCTCTTGAAACTGCTATGTACCCAGACTCTCTCCAGGACGTAGGCATATGACTCCACAGAGATCAACAGTCTAAAAAAGTTCAGATTTTGTCCCACCCTCTTGAGTAGCAGGGCAGTGCTGCTGCTTGCTCTGTTAACCAGAAGTACCTGTGTGGTGTGTGAAGAATGGCAGTCTTCCAGTCCCTCAGCAAGGCTGGACAATATGCTATTAAACATAGTGTAGCAAAGAGCAGGAAGAATACAGTCCTTAAAGGGCAGAGTACAGACACGTTTTAAAGTGATCAATTTATATCAGATAGCTACACCTGTAACAATACAGTGCTTCTGGAAACTACTAGTCACGGCTTCTCTCCTATTAAAAGCATGTGACAGATGGATTCTGCAGTAATAATTTTCTCTAATCGCTTAATAAAATTCTGTCCCATACGTCTTTCCTTTTGTACTTTTTAAAGTATTGTGTTTGAATTTTGTTGTATGAGGGATAATTCCAAGTGAAAAATATTTACTGTAGGTCTTTGCAAGGTCAGGCACATGGTACTGCAGGCAACTACTGTGCAAGTTTCTCTGCATGCTGTTCTGTCAAATGTAAATTGCCCCTGGACCTGCAAAATCTCTCCTGGTTATCCAGTCTGTGCCTTTCTGCTCTCTAGCAATAACAAGAACTCACACTGAAGTATATAATGTTTTTGTGGAAAACATCATCTATCTGTCTGTCTGTTGGTCTGTCTTTGAGGGTGATTGAAGTAGATGACCTTTAAAGGTCACTTTCAATCCAAAACATTCTGTGATGTGCACACACCTTCCAGGCTGCAGGTCAGTGCCTTCCAGATGCATTGGAATGCTTTCCTATGGTAAATTTGAATCCAAGGTTTCTATAACAAAAGATAGAAAGGAAAGCATTTTAGGTTTTGGGTATTTCAGGGTTTCTGCTTTTGTCATCGAGTTGTTACAGTGTAGACAATGAATGGTATATTTGCAGTGCTAGTATGTCCATGCTAACCCTGACATAGTTGCTGGGGCTAGTGAGGTAATGAGAATGTGGTTGTGAGCATGTTCTGCTTACATTAGTTTCGTAGATCTAGGCAGAACAGTGAGATACTGCAGCCCCAAAATATTCTAAGTATGGCTTGAATTCATTTGCTTATTCATCATCATCTTTTTCTGTACTTCTATGAAGTATAGCTTGATGTGTGATGACCTGTTTTTTCCTTTAACCAGTTATAGCCTTACACAAATGTGCATGTCATAACAGAATATATGTTGATAGCTTTGTAGAAGAGAATCAAATGAAATACATTGTTCATGGCAAAGGAGTACAGAAGGCATTGGTTCTTTCAGAAGATTACATGAGACTGTTTAATCAAGAACAGCAAAGCAGAGTCAGCCTGCACAGCTCTTATGCTGGTACATCCTTTCATGCAGTGATATTTTTATAGTGATCTTTCTTGCAGTAAAAGAAGCCTGATAGTGTTGGAATAAATCTGCTTGACCCATCCTCAAAGAATACTGCTTGATTCTTATAGTTGATAGGGAGGACAAAAGTAAGTGATCATCAAACTACAAGCTCAGTCTGATGCCAACATTTGAAATTAAAATACATAATAGTTTAGTTGGTATCACTGGGCCTCTGTCCATGCTTTTGTGCATAAAGTACTGCCTGCTTAACAAAAAGTGGCAGTTTTGTTAAAACCAACCCATTACGTTGCTGGTGCTCAGGTGCTTACCCAGGGAGAAGTATAGAGTTCTGAAAGAGCCAAAGCAAAAAGTTTTGCTTTGAAAGAACATTTCAGACTATCGCAACATGTGTACTGGCTGAAGAGGTACCTGGTGGTGACCTGGAGTGGGACTTATCTACAAGAGTTTTATGAAGTAGGTCCATTTAATACTGTGGAGTCTCATGTGAAAGTTTATATGCTGAATGTCCCTTGCAGGATTTTCACCATCCATGGTGAAATAACTACGCCATCTCTGGGCGAAGGTGCCGAGTCAGGTGTCGCAAAGCACTCCCTACATTTTGTAGCAACAGCAACAATGGTCTTTTAGTAAGTGTATGTCCGGTTTGAACAGCTGAGGGCTTCATCTATAGATGCTGCTTTTCCTATCAAAGAAACACCTTTGGAGTCAGATCAGTGTGTTTAATTCATGTATTAACTTTCTGTTTGGTCTAAATCAATGGTTGTCATTAAAATGTGGTTTGGAAGGAGATTTCCCAAAATTAATAGATGAAACCCCACTGGTTTGCTTATTCTTCCTCTGGAGGATTTCAAGTTCTACCTTTTTTCCCTTCATTTCCCCTTCCAGTCTTCCCTGAAAATTATACTTCTTCCAAAAAAAGAACAACAAAGACTTGAAACAAAACAACCCCAAATGTCTTCTGATTCATTTCAGCAAAATGACTGAAGAGATGTGCCATGTTTCTGTATACGTCAGTGAGCACTTGCAGGAGGACTGCACTACATTATGTCATGGAAAGGGAGAAGGGAGTTTATAAAATCCTCTTTGAGAAGGGTGAATAGGTCAGTACTGGAAAGCTGTTCTGGGAAATTAATGAGTGGATAAGGCAGGGTGGGAGAGATACAAGTGGCTTGGAATGAGAAATGCAAAACAGATTTAAAAACAAAATTAAAAAGAAGGTAAAACCAAGGGAAAGTCCATTGGGGGATTCTGTGCTGCAATTTCTGTATACGCTGAAGTATTAAACATCTTCAGGCCACGCTAATGATGTTGTTAACAAGCCTGGTCTTTTGATGTTTCAGAAGATATCAAAGTGAAAGTCCTGGAAGGCTCCAGTTCATCAAAATACAAATCACAGACAAAAAAAAAATATATATATATTTGTATAAATATTATATATAAATATATATATTTATATAAGTTTATATATAAATATATATATATATTTTAGGTTAGATTTAATAGGTATGGATATTTTATTACACTTAATCTTATGTTTCAGGAGCTTTGGGAAAAGGAGGAGATGGAAGATAAATAAGCAAGAGTATTGAAGCAGGAATGAATGGAGCTGAAATGTGATTCAGAATAACACTTGAGAGAACTGTTAAAATCCTTCAGTTTACTTTTTGCCAGTTCTGATTTGTGTGGGGAGAAGGCTGAAACCACCTTCCATGGCTTTTCCTTTTAGCAAGGAGAGCTTCGTTGACTAGAAACATCAATAGATCTATGTAGCCTGTAGAAAGGAATGATTTTTGCAGTTGCTTCCTGCTATCTGCCACCCTTTCCCATTACTGAGACCAAGGAAGACCCTTTCATATCAGTGTTCAAGTGGTTTTAAGCTCTGGCTCCTCTAGTCCTTCTGAAGGAATACTTCCAAAGTAGACTCAGGTGTCCAGCACTGATATAGTAACCTGCTCTGTCTCAAGACTGTAAAGAAGTTATGTAGATTACAAAAAATGCATAAAGGTATTGGAATGAGGTAGAATGCATTTCATAGTTGGGATATCTCTTAAGATTTCACTTAATTTTGGTAGCCAGTACTTCTAATGTTATGAAACACAGTCAAGGTATCACTAGTAGTTGTATTTCACACACCTTTTGAATACCAGGAAATTATACTAAAATTAGAATTAGAAGACCCCTGCTTGAAGTGAAACTCCAGGCATGTATAAACCAAACATAAAGAAGAGCTCTCCGAGGAACTTCAAGTACAATATAGACTCGCTCTTGGGTGCAAGGGGGACAGGAGCAGAAAAATGGTTTAGACTCTTTTGTCAGAACATCAAGCCCAGGTATGGTCCATTTTAAAGTTGATGGTTCTTGTGTATCATCTTTAAGTCAGATACTCATCTGTTTGATCATACGTTTGTTGTCAATAGGCACAAGAAAAGAATTAAAATCTTGAGGTAACTGGAGTTTGCTGTGTAGCAAGAAGCTACTGAAAAACCTCTTCAGATGTCATTGCTGCTATGCTCCCTAGAAATGGCTTTTGGTTTCTTGAATTTGGGAGTTGTAGTGCAATTCAGGCATTGAGTCAGGGGAACTAGAGTTGAAATATATTTAGATTAATTCATCTAGTCAAAGTCCTGCTCATGGACGTCTGTATGCTGCACTATGTTTTTTGGGCTACTGAAGCAGGTCAGGATGAAATGTAAAAACTCTGTCTGATGCTGTGCTGGTTTAGAGGACTTCTGTCAGGTTCAGTCTTTTCATGATGGCCCTCACTGCCATGAGAACCCATGAGCTCATGTTAAGAATAATATGATGGAGGAACAAATGAGAAATCACTGTTGGCTCTACAATGGGACTGACAAATCAGTCAAATGCTTCTAGATGCTGATACGCTTGTATGTTGAAGCTTTTTAGTTTTAGTGGTATAATAATGTGTGGTATTTTCTTTTATTATTTAAATACACAGATTTAGATGGACTTGTGATAGACTGCCCTGCTCTAATAGCCCTTTCTGAAAAGTGATGTCTTCTAGTGCTTTGGAGTCCTCTGTGAAGGTCACAGCAGTATAAAACTGCAGAATGTAGTTAATCTTTAGGGTAGGAAGTGGCCCCAGATGGAAGCCTAGGGATGCTGTTTTCAGGTAGGGAGCTGCAGTCTAGAAATACTTCATTCAGCTAAATTTTACCACTGATTCTTTTCTGCCCTTTTTATTGCAGACCTTTTATGCATTTATATTTATTGTTGGTGGCAGCAAGCACTACTACATGGAGATATAAATCATCACATTGCAAAGCTCTCACCTTTTTTCAAGGATGAAAAGCAGAAGCTAGTCTTCTATATCATAGTGAATAACTTTCTTCCCCCCCGCCATCCCCCCACCCAACAGCTGCAGCATTGTTTCAGGTTTACTTTTGACTTGACTATGTTGCCACAGCTTATCTATTCTATTCTAATGCTGTTAAACTGTAACGTAGATTGCAAGCAAATTTTCAGTCCTGTCCTCTAGTGTTTTCCTTCTTCCCCAGTGGTCCAAAATGTGTCAATTCACTTAACTTTTTTCATAAATCCGTTTTACCCAAACCAACGTCTAATATTCTTTCTTCCTCTACGAGTAGTCCAAGCTTCTTACATTTGTGTACGTTTCATACATACTTCTAAAGCTCCACGCAGCTGCATTGTGATTCCAGCTCTTCTGGTTTTTGCATTCTCCTGCTCTGCTAATCCTCAGTCCTCACATTTCTTCCTCCTACCTTTGAGTCTTGCACACGCTGAAATCTGCAGTAAGGCTGTAGTGCAGGCAGGCTTAACAAAGCTGCCTTTAATCCATCTTGTTCAACTCCTGGAAGCAGTAAAGTCACATTGACCACAATTTTTATGCTGTAGTTGCATTCTCCTATCTGATAGCAATGTGGACTGGGCTGTCTGAGTCTGGTCATCATCCGTAGTGTGCTTGGGGCAACCTGCTGCTTCCCACTTCTCTGTCAGATACTGCCTAAAACTCTAGACTACAAAACCTCCTGTTGTGCCCCTTCAGGCTGAGGCTGGAGGGGCATGAATAATTTCATGTTGGGTCTTTAATTTTTCTTTACTGTAAAAGAGATCATAGACTACTCTATCCTCTGAATGTGTATGTACCTAGGTCAGAATGGTGATAATAAAAAGTTCTCATGATGGTACTAGAATCATTGTTGACTGATGACTGACTGTCCAGTATCTTGCATTTGCTTTCCTCTTGACACAACTGAGAGGAATATATTTATAGGCCTGGGGTTGTATTTGTGAGCTGGCTGCTTCACTGTTGGAATATCTCTCTGCTCGTGTGCACTGATATTCTTTTGGTATTTTGTTTAAATGCCATCCCATCAGCATTGTTAAAGGAGGATGAACAGCCACTCAGTGCAGAAGATCCATGGTCATGGCTGGATACATAGATGATTGTGAGCATGACATTCAGAGATGAGTTTCAGAAAGAAGAAAAAGAGGATTTTAAAAAGAAATAAATGAGAGATGCTATCCAGCAGTCCTAGACACGTACCTAGACAAGACCCTTAAAATCACTGAGTTGTTAACAGTAAGTTTGCCTCACTTCATCAAATGCATCATCCACAGTGGTTCTGAGAGATCAAAATTCACGTTGATCACCCTCTCTTGAATTTCTTTTGTCTTTCTGGGTGTTTTGTTGCTTTGCTTCCCTGGGTTGAAGGCGGGAGGAGTGCTGTTTCTGCTGAAGGCAGTATTAATTCAGTGATTGTCAAACTCTCACAAGTGAGAACAGTTTAGTTGAGTTAGCACATTAATTAGGTAAGAAGTTGGTAGCACATTAATTAGGTAAGAAGTTGGTAGGCAGACAGTAGTTTGCATTCCAGAAATCTTTGCACAATGGAAGTTACTCTAGTGGGCATAACCCAGTGACTCAACTGTTCTGTACTTGTTGAAACACTGTTGCTTTGGGTTGTTTCCGCTGGAATTTTGCAGCACCTGATAAGACCTGCAGTGTGTTTTAATATACAAAGTCCAAAATTCAATGTTCTACTAGGTCCAGAGTAAATAGTATATATTAAGGTAAATAGTTTAAAAACAAAGGAACAATAAAGGTGGTATCAGAAACAGAGAGAGATTACTCTTGTAATAATTCCTCTTGCAAGATGACTCCAGGTAACTTTTCCCTCTTGTGTCTGTCTTAGGTGTCCATGGCACCTGCAGTTTTTTTGCAAAACTCAGCATTACTGTTCTTGTGATTTCTGTGCACTTACTGGGTTAGGTACTGATGAAACTGTTTTTTGGCAGGTTCAGGACAGAAACCAATGTTTGTGGCTTCTAGCTGTCATTAACTCATTAACATCACATCACTTATAAACAGGGAGGTATTTAATGTAATTGAAAGATCACAGGCTTGAGTAAAAAGCATTTTTTCCCACATTGTCTTTGTGTATAGCTTCTTGGTTTCAACAGTTCTTCACATGTAAGTTTGTTCTTTGAGTTTTTCAGATTTTTGAACAAAGAAAGTACACAAAGAGAATGCACCTGAAGTAGATAACTCTCCACTAGCTCTTTTAATCTGCCTACCAGTAATTTTATGCTGAAAGTTTTGCCTTTCTTAAGGCTTCAAGTGGTAAGATCTTAACACAGGGTGAGCTTCTACAAAATGCCCAGTGTTTCTCACTGGAGAACGTAATTAGGGAAATCCAGGTGTCTAAAGCCTGAGGAATAGTTTCTTTCTTTCAGCTGCAAGCTTAACTCTGACTATCTGCCTGCATTGTTAAAAGCATAGCTCTGTGTTCTTCCCCCCACCCCACTCCTTATTAATCACAGAAACCTTTTCCTCACTGGTCTCTCTAAACACCTCTGTCACTAACACTTTGGTCTGTGTGCTGAAATAGTCTTCATTGCTTTAACTCATTGCTTCAGCTCATGTCGCAGTCTCTTTGATTCTTCGAGTTATTCTGCTTTTTTACCATATCATATTGAAGCTTCTGGTTCCCACCATCAAAGCCCATTAGCTTCCCTCCTTCCGTCTTCTCTCCCCCGCTGTGTTTATCTGTGTCTTCAGTGCCTGTGGCACAGTAGCCTTTATGAACAGTTGCCCACCTGACATCATCTCCCCTCCTTTAAGACATCCTTAAGACTGACTCCTGTTTAGTATCTGGAAGCAATCAGCTTGCTAATGATGGCTAGGTTTAGCATCAGACTAGGGATTGCTAATGGTATTTATTTATTCATGCTCTTTGTGTAAGATAAAACATCCAGTTGATTGTGATTAGCTGATCTAGATAACCTTATCTGTATTTTCATCTTCCCTTCCAATCTCAGTCCAAGTCTTTTATTTTAATTTATTGTGATTCTGACCTAAACTTTCAAAGTCAAAGGCCTGTCCTTTTCAGCTTTTGTACTGCAGCTTGCATAGTGAGGTCTTCATCCCGATTAGGAAGCTTGAACTTAATGACAAAAATTATAGCTATTGCTACTACAACTACTGTTCTGATCGAAGAATGCTCAGATGTGCACTTAATCTCCTGGAATCTTGATTAAACTGTAGTCATAGTGGTTATATGTAGTGGGATGCTTCATTGGAATTTTTCCGGTTTGTCAACTGGATACCTGTGGGGTGTAAAAGCAGTGTCATTTTGGGTGCCTTGTGGAAAATAAAGTCAGTCCTTGCAGTGAAGGTGAGGCTGTAGGACAGCACTAGCAGTGCATGCTATGCTCCAGGAAATTACATGGTTCAGCGCTTCTGATGGATAACAGGAAGAAAAAGGCTTGATTCCCTGACTTGTATGCTGTGGTCATTGTTCGTTAGCTACTTTGGATTGGTTGGTTACAATTTTTCTATTCCATTTGAATCAGAATTAAATCAGTGCAATTCTAAATGTCTTAATTGTATTCAGTTACTGCTGAGAACTACCAACCCATACAATTTACTGCTTTTCATCATAGAACTGGCACAGGTCAGCTGTTAGAAGTCTCACAGGGAGTCTGAGAGGGACCTCAAGAGTTACCTGTTGCATCTTTCGTACATGCCATCTCTGGCAGACCTTGCCTAGCTTGGTCTGAAAGACCTCCCAAAAGTGGAGATTCTGTGACTTTTCAAATATTTAACTGATCTCACCATTTAAAAAGTTTTCCTGGACTGAAACTTTCCTGCTGCTATTTAAAATCTTTTAAAAGTCTTTTATGATTCTTTTATACTCTTTTGAATCATTCTAGTTGACCCACCACGTTCTTAAATTGTGATACAGAATGCTGCTGAGTCCTTGGCAATATAAAATATATAGGCATGACTGCTGCTTAGAAAGCACGGCTTACAGGTGATGCTTCCATTCCTACTGTCTGTTATATTCAAGTGATCAGCCACTCTGCTGTGCTGTAGCTGAGCCCTAGGCTGCTCACATATGTTTCTGAAATGTAATTTAAGCTTTTCTGAAGGAGTTGTGAAATAGTTTTAGCATATGGCTAAAGACATTGTTTGTCAGTCTGGACCCTCCAAAGGTATATATGCCATGATAAAGATGTGAGCATTTTCCACATTTGCCTTAAGGAACTCCCACTAGAATTTAGCAACTGACTCCCAGCGGTGAGTCTTAGAAGCTGTATGAGCAAAACTGGTGTCATAAACAAGATCATCAGTCCTGCCCTTGGCTGAAATAATTTCTGAAGGGTGAAGTAGCTAAGCTTTTTATTCTTTACTCTCCATGATCCTTTTTTAAGCACAACTCCGCTGGTAATCAGGCTCAACTTGCCTACTGCTCTAGAGCCTCGTTGTGAAATGTGTGTTGAGAAGTAAAGGATGCTTTGAGCTATTCATCTTCTGATATATAATTTCATTTATGGATACGTGTGCATAAGCTGTAGGCAAGAAAGCTTTTTCCCAGTATCATGAACTCCTTCTTTACCCTTCAGTTGTCTGTAGTGTTTGGAGTAGTACCGGTGGCAGAGCAGAACAGATTGCCAGAGACCTACGGCTTCTGAGTTTAGCAAGTCAAGCCAGGGGAGAAAATACAGTGAGAACCAGTCAAAGATGTAGCCTTAAGGCATGAAAAACAACTTCTTGAAACATTTATGTATATATTTATTTATTTATTTATTTTAATTTAAAAGCACCAAATGAGTCTGCATTTTATCTTTGTCAAGACAGCAAAAAATGCTGTATGCTGAATTTGTCTACAGGAGGCTAATGGTCTAGTTCCTTCCTTAAGAGGGTAGCTTCTGGAGTGAAACAGAGCAAGCTTTTAATTTTTCATGAATGCTGGAAGATTTGAAGTATAGGTACATAAATTGCTTGAGCACTTCTCTTGATACTTTGATGTGTTCATAAAGCTCTGTATGTTCAGGATAGGGAAGGGAAAAAAAGTTGTTTAAGACTTGCATGCTAACTGGTTTTTAATCTTTGAATGTTAATAATATTTAATTTTGCACTTATTTCAGTTGATGCTCTCTGGATTTGCTGTGCTTGAATTATATGTTCAAAATGAAAAATCTCTCTCAATTTCTTCAGACTTTCAAGAAATTTTCAGGTTTCCTGAGTACTCATCTATGCCAGAAACAGAAACCTCTAAATGTTTTTGTTTTCTGACCCAGGTCTTTCTGTGGTTTACTCTGTCAGTTAGGAAATAAATTATACAATATTAGACATCTTTATTTTTTTAAAGGAAGATGATCTCTGCTATGTATCAAATGGATCTTTTGTGGTGGCAGGGCTTAAGTTGTGGCACCTTCTCAGCAAAATTAGACGTTGCTTTTATTGTTATTTTGGTATCATTTCTGTATCTACTGCACAATGCTCATGGACAACTGACGTGCCACAGAAATATCTCAAAAAGCTGGATTTTCAAGAGAAAATCCTGATGTGAGGTCATTACACTCCCAAATACCCCGTTACAGACAAACTGTTATTTATTGTATGTGAGTGCAGATGTACATCAACTTGTGCAGTATGTGAAGATAGGCACCCTCTCCTGAAGTGCTCACAGTTGAACTCTGGCAAATAATGCAACAAAGAGAAGAGTAGGGTAGAAACATGACTGTGAAGAAGATCTGCTTAGAAAATTTTCTGTATTAAATACCAGGCCCTCATACAATAATCAACAAAATGTTTCAGCAAAAGTAAAAATAATGAGAAAATATCTTTGTCTCCAAGGAAAGCCAAAAAAGAGAGATGTACATGTCCTGGAACAAAGTCCTGATGCCATTTAAGTATGGTTGGATCTATTTCGATTGGGCACCTCATCCTGCAATACTGACCTTTCTGCAATGTCATTTGCATGCGTGGTCTCAGAAGGACACTGAGCTTACATACTGGAGTTAGTGTTGCAGGATTGGGCCCTTTGTACTGGGAGAGAGATGGAGTGCAGGGAGGAGAGCTGATAGAGCAGGACAGGTATTAACAATTAATTCCCAAGTTAGAAGGGGAAACTCAAAAGGTCATCATGTCCCCCACTGTGTTCTTCATATGCTTATAGAAAATCTTCCCCATTTCCCCCTGCTGATGTGAGGTGAAGGGAGGTGTAGAGCTGACAGGATGAATGATGAAGGCTTCCTCCAACCCATTGCCTTGCTGTGATGGAGTGACATATTTAACCTCCCCTGATGCTACTGCTGCAGGTGAAATGAATTATGCGACCCTCTGAATCCCTAATCGGTGCTAGGCCGTCTCAGGGGCTGGATGCAGCTGCTATAATTTTGGAGTTCTTTCCCTGCTTTAATGCCAAGTACAAATCATGCACATTTCTCTGCTTGAAGACCTCAGGCTGCTTTGAATATGGAACTGGTCTCCCTAGGGGATGCGAAGGGGGGAGGGGAGAACAGTGATAGAAGATAGGAAACCTGCACAGAATCACTAATCAGGCTCCGTCCTGTGTCTTCCTGGGCTGCAGATGGCTTCTTGTTGTGTTATGAGACTCGCAGAGTCAAACACCTTCATTGTCAGACTCACAGAAGGTGCTGTAAGTGTCTGATGCGAAGGGTGGGTGAGGACTGGATAGCTCTGTTTTTAAAATCATTGGAGGAGCCTAATTAAGCAGGTGATTTTCTTGTTTGGGAGGTGGTCACTGGTAGCCTTGAAGGCAATGAAATGTATCAGTCTCAACCAGTGAATTTTGCTTGTCAAATGGCCATTGCCTGTTTTAATCTGAAGGGTCAGCACTTTCTTGGCTTGATTCCCCTTTCTGTATTGGCATTGTTTGCTCACATCTCAGAAACTTGCCCCGAGGGAGCTTCAAGTCCTCGACAAGGCCTGCCCAGGAGCCTGCAGCTCCGCGGAGGCAAGTGGCTGACTCAGAGGGGGCGGTGCCAGGAGGAGCAGTGGCAGACCTGACTGGTTAAAAACCTGCCCCAGGGAGCACAGCGAACAGGGCGGGCTCGAAGCAGTTTGCGCGGCAGTTCGCGCGGGCAGACGAGCGGGGTGGTGAGCGGGATGGCGAGCGGGATGGCGAGCACTCGCCGTATGGGCAAGGCTCGGTCTGGGAGCTCTGCTCTGGCTGCGCCGGTGGTGGCCAGTGTAGGCACCCAAACGGAGCCGACGGGAAGGGAGGCTGTAGTGCAGAGCTCGGGGTATCCTAAGGGAAGGGTGAGCAATGGGCAGCGCTGCACTCTGCGTTCCCTGGTGGAGGTCCTCCTGCAGCAGCTGGCTGAACTGCAGGAAGCTGTTACCAGGCTGAAAGGTGTCAGGGAAGCTGAGGGGGAGCAGCACTGCTTGCTCCGGGACCAAACTGTTCCGCGGCCTCGAGTGTCTACTGTTGCCCATGCAGGAAAGGAGGCTGCTAACCCAGGAAGCTGGGAAAAGGTAACAGAAAAAAACAACAAAAAAAGGAGGAAGGGGGTAATTAAAAGCAAGGGGCTTCCTCCTACATCTGTTGTCCCCACCCAGAACCGCTTTGCTATCCTGCAGGGGGCTGATGAGCAACAGCGCTCCCACCAGGCGCAACCAGCTGGTGCACTGGTAAAGAAGGTCACTACTGGTGCTGCCAGGAAAAAGCCGTGGACCATAGTAGTCGGGGACTCTACTCTGAAAGGCACAGAGGCACCCATCTGCCGGCCTGACCCAGGCTCAAGGGAGGTGTGTTGCCTACCAGGGGCTCAGATCAGGGATGTGGCTGAGAAGCTGCCTGCTCTAGTCGGTCCCACTGGCTATTACCCACTCCTGGTAATACATGTGGGTGCTACTGATATAGATAGCAGTAGCCCGGAGACCATAAAGAAGGACTACAGGGCTCTGGGAGAGGTGGTTAGGGGCCCTGGAGCTCAGATTGTCTTTTCGTCAATTCTCCAGGATACAGGGCAGGACCTTAAAAAAGCTTGGAGGATTGGGCAGGTTAATAAATGGTTAGAAGGGTGGTGCTATAGTCAGGGGTTTGGGTACCTTGAACATGGGACTCAATACAGTAGGCCAGGCCTACTGGGGGCTGGTGGAGCTGGTCTGACAAAGAAGGGGAAGAGTGGATTTGGTAGGAGGCTTGCCAGGCTGGTCAAGGATGCTTTAAACTAGATGTGTTGGGGGAGGGGGGCATCATTCCATCCCAACACACCCAGTCGGTTGGCAGCACCTATAGTAAACGTTCGGAGCAATGTAGAGATATTCCAGCTGCTCCAGCCAATGAGCCTGCTTCAATTGGATCTTGGCTCAAATGCCTCTACACAAATGCCCGTAGTATGGGGAACAAACAAGAGGAATTAGAGATGTGTGCACATCTACGGGGGTATGATATCATAGGCATCACAGAAACATGGTGGGATGGCTCCTATGACTGGTGTGTTGGAATGGAAGGTTACCGGCTCTTTAGGAAAGACAGGCCCGGCGGACGGGGAGGGGGAGTTGCTATTTATGTTAGGGATAGGCTAGAGAGTATGGAACTCTGTCTGGGGACAGGCGAGCAGTTGACAGAGAGTTTGTGGGTCAGGGTTAAAGGGAGAACAGCGATGGGTGACATTATTGTGGGGATCTGTTACAGACCGCCTGACCAAGGGGACTTGCTGGACGAAGCGCTCCATAGGCAGATAGGAGCAGCCTCAAGCTTGCAGGCCCTTGTTCTCATGGGGGACTTCAACCACCCTGATATCTGTTGGAGGGATGGTATGGCCCAGCACAAGCAATCCAGAAGGTTCCTCGATTGCGTGGAAGACAACTTCCTTCTGCAAGTAATAGAGGAGCCGACAAGGAGAGGTGCCATGCTTGACCTCGTCCTCACCAACAGGGAAGGGCTGGTTGGGAATGTGACGCTCCAGGGCAGCCTTGATCGCAGCGATCATGAGGTGGTCGAGTTTGAGATCCTCAGGACAGTGAGAAGAGCGTGCAGCAAGCTCACTGCCCTGGACTTCAAGAGAGCAGACTTTGGCCTCTTCAGGAACCTGCTCAGTAAGGTTCCATGGGATACAGCCCTAGAGGGCAGGGGTGCCCAAGACTGTTGGTTGATATTCAAGGCTCACCTGCTGCAGGCTCAGGAGCGATGCATCCCAACTAGAAGGAAGTTCAGCAGGAGGGCCAGGAGACCTCCTTGGATGGATAAGGAGCTGCTGAGCAAAATTCGAAGGAAACAAGAGTCTTATAAAAGGTGGAAGCAAGGTCAGGCGGCCTGGGAAGAATACAGGGATGTTGTCTGGGAAGCTAGGGACCAGGTTAGGAAAGCTAAGGCCCACTTAGAATTAAACTTGACTAGGGATGTGAAGGATAACAGGAAGGGATTCTACAGGTACATTGCAAATAAAAGACAGGTTAGGGACACCGTGGCCCCTCTCCAGAAGCTATCGGGAGAACTGGCTACCCTGGATTTGGAGAAGGCTGAGGTTCTTAATGACTTCTTTGCCTCAGTCTTTACCGGCAAATGCTCTGACCACACCACCCAAGTCTTGGAAGGCAGACACGGGGACGGTGAGTGTGGGGACCCTGGGCCCACTGTGGGGGAGGATCTTGCTCGGGACCACCTTAGGAACCTGAATGTATACAAGTCCATGGGACCGGATGAAATCCATCCACGGGTCCTGAAGGAGCTGGCAAATGAAGTTGCTAAGCCACTGTCCATCATATTTGAAAAATCATGGCAGTCAGGTGAAGTTCCCGATGACTGGAAAAAGGGAAATATAACCCCCATTTTCAAGAAGGGGAAAATGGATGAGCCAGGGAATTACAGACCAGTCAGTCTCACCTCTGTGCCTGGCAAAATCTTGGAGCAGATTCTCCTGGAAGGCATGCTGAGGCACATGAAAACCAACAAGGTGGTTGGTGACAGCCAGCATGGCTTCACTAAGGGGAAATCCTGCCTGATCAATCTGGTGGCCTTCTATGAAGGGGGTACGGAACTGATGGACAGGGGCAGAGCAGTTGATGTCATCTACCTGAACTTGTGTAAAGCCTTTGACACTGTCTCACATGACATCCTTCTCTCTAAGTTGGAGAGACATCAATTTGATAGGTGGACCACTCGGTGGATAAAGAACTGGCTGGATGGCCGCACGCACAGAGTAGTGGTCAGTGGCTCAGTGTCCAGCTGGAGACCAGTAACGAGTGGTGTCCCCCAGGGATCGGTGTTGGGACCGGTCTTGTTCAACATCTTTGTGGGTGACATGGACAGTGGGATTGAGTGCGCCCTCAGCAAGTTTGCCGATGACACCAAGCTGTGTGGTTCGGTTGATACACTGGAGGGAAGGAATGCCATCCAGAGGGACCTTGACACGCTTGTGAGGTGGGCTGATGCCAACCTAATGAAGTTTAACCATGCTAAATGCAAAGTCCTCCACCTTGGTCGGAGCAATGCCAGGCACAGCTACAGATTGGGCGGGGAGGAGATTCAGAGCAGCCCTGCGGAGAAGGACTTGGGGGTGTGGGTTGATGAAAAAATGAACATGGGGCGGCAGTGTGCGCTTGCAGCCCAGAAGGCCAACCGTATCCTGGGCTGCATCAAAAGGAGTGTGACCAGCAGGTCGACGGAGGTGCTCCTGCCCCTTTACTCTGCTCTCATGAGACCTCACTTGGAGTATTGTGTGCAGTTCTGGTGTCCTCAACATAAAAAGGACATGGAACTGTTAGAACAAGTCCAGAGAAGGGCCACGAGGATGATCAGGGGACTGGAGCACCTCCCGTATGAAGATAGGCTGAGAAAGTTGGGTCTGTTCAGCCTGCAGAAGAGAAGGCTGTGTGGAGACCTCATAGCAGCCTTCCAATACCTGAAGGGGGCCTATAGGGATGCTGGGGAGGGACTCTTCATTAGGGACTGTGGTGAGAGGACAAGGGGTAATGGGTTTAAACTTAAACAGGGGAGGTTTAGATTGGATCTGAGGAAGAAATTCTTTACTGTGAGGGTGGTGGGGCCCTGGAATGGGTTGCCCAGGGAGGTTGTGAATGCTTCATCCCTGGTGGCGTTCAAGGTGGGGCTGGACATAGCCTTGGATGGCATGGTTTAGTGGGAGGTGTCCCTGGCCATGGCAGGAGGGTTGGAACTCGATGATCTTGAGGTCCTTTCCAACCCTTACTATTCTATGATTCTATGATTCTATTTCCTTTCACAAAGAACTGTGAGCTCTCCTCTTTCCTGCATGTATGGCCAGATAGAAAGGTTCTTCTTTAAAAAATAAACAAACAAAAAAACCGCACAACAAAACCACTACAGCAACACAAAAAGTACTTCACCACACTGAAGAAACAGGGGCTGTAGCTCTGCAGACCAGGGTAACATTTTATGCCTCAAAGCATTGGGAACAAATACCTTGAAATACAAGTTCTTTGTGTTGGATGATTAAACAACCAGTGGGTGAGGATGTAGAGAAGGTGCTAATATTACCTCCAGCATTTAAATATTAGTGCAGCCATAAATTGCAATGGTCCATTTGCACTCATTATGCTCTTCCTTTGGCTTCTCTTCCTGTTGATATCAAGCTCTTGATGTGCTAGGGAGCTTTCCTGTAGAGTGCCATGGGTTGTGGGCTTGATTTCCTCTGCTGCAAATACTCTGTGGGCTGGAACTTGGTGGAAATTCTAGGATAAAAATGAGCAAAAACTAGGAATGAGATTGAGAGCAGGGGATTGCTCACAAATGTGCATGAGCAGCAATTCACATGTGTGTGTGTGTAGAACCTTTTGTTAGTATTTTCTATTATTGTTTAGGAGCTTGAAATTTGCTAGCTGTGTACTACTGCAAGAAGTGAATTGGCCACTAAGTAGCTGTCATTTCAGTTTGGTTTGTGGGGTACCTGTGTTTTGTATGGCATGCTTCCTGTAGAGTTTTTTTTTCTTGGTTAGTTATGAGAATTGCGTGAGACAGTATACTGATTGCTCCATCATTTCACTGTCTTCTGGTAATACGCACTGCAAAATCTGTGTTCTAGATAAATTCAAGCATCATTTCTTATAGGAAACATGCAATATTTTATCTTATGATTTAAGATAGTTCAGGAAAAGAGAAACCCACAAATACTTAAGTTGATTTTTGTTTGAAGAACTTGTGTAGGTTTAGACTGTTATTATTTTTGGGGGGTTGTTTGTATACATTTTAATAGGACTGCAGTTTCCACACTGCCTGAACACTTCTTCAAGGCCTGACATACGCAGATTGTTACTGATTTCAGTAGTGGAAATTTGCTTCATTGGAGAAACAGTCAGCAATAAACAGTTGACACGCTTGTGAGGTGGGCAGATGCCAACCTCATGAAGTTTAACCATGCCAAGTGCAAGGTCCTACACCTGGGTTGGAGCAATCCAAGGCACATCTACAGATTGGGCAGAGAAGAGATTCGGAGCAGCCCTGCAGAGAAGGACTTGGGGGTGTTGATCGATGAGAAGCTTAACATGAGCCGGCAGCATGCACTCGTAGCCCAGAAAGCCAGCCATATCCTGGGCTGCATCAAAGGAGCGTGATTGAAGGAGGTGATCCTGCCCCTCTACTCTGCTCTCATGAGACCTCACTTGGAGTATTGTGTGCAGTTCTGGTGTCCTCAACATAAAAAGGACATGGAACTGTTAGAACAAGTGCAGAAGAGGGCCACGAGGATGATCAGGGGACTGGAGCACCTCTCATATGAAGATAGGCTGAGAAAGTTGGGTCTGTTCAGCCTGGAGAAGAGAAGGCTGCATGGAGACCTCATAGCAGCCTTAAGTATATGAAGAGGGCCTATAGGGATGCTGAGGAGGAGCTCTTCATTAGGGACTGTAGTGATAGGACAAGGGGTAACGGGTTCAAACTTAAACAGGGAAAGTTTAGATTGGATATGAGGAAGAAATTCTTTACTGTAAGGGCGGTGAGGCCCTGGAATGGGTTGCCCAGGGAAGTTGTGAATGCTCCATTCCTGTTGGTGTTCAAGGTGGGGTTGGACATAGCCTTGGGTGTCATGGTTTAGTGGGAGGTGTCCCTGCCCCTGGCAGGGGATTTGGAACTAGATGATCTTAAGGTCCTTTCCAACCCTAACTATTCTATGATTCTATGATTCTAATTAATAACCACAGAAACCTCAACAAAAGGAAGTGATGTAGGGACTTTTTTCCTGGAGGTTTGTTAATGAGCACAGCTTCTTGTCCCTGAAATGTAGAATTGCTTTTTGCTTAAGAACATCAGAAAAAGCCATCAGAGATCACACAGCACTTCTGAAGTGTCTTACCTTATTTTCATGATTTAGAAGGCTTTTTTGTTCTTTTTAGTCTTTCTGCTAACCACTGCATCCAATTTCATATTTGCTGGATTTCCATAAATGCATTCTAAAATTGTTTCAGAATATTTTAGGTTTCTCCTTTCAGGTTGTGATTGAAATTTATTTTAACGTTTATTTTGATTATGTGTATACACTATTGTTATTTCAGTCAGCTGCTTGGCATGGAAGAGTTGCAAGTGTCATGAGGTGTTTACTTGCTTTTCATGGGAAATAGAAGCAAGGGAATACAACTACATCCTCTTGCAAAGAGGGCTGTAGGTTATCTTCCCTTACTCTTCCGGTGTTTCATCTTATTTCATGAAATTCTTCATGAGCTGCTTGTTCCATCTTGTTACTCATGCTAAAGGATAGAAGATACAAAAGTGTCAGTACTGGTTTCTCTTCTCATAGAAAGCAGGGTCTCATTTTTCTGTTAAATGGGAATAAGGTACTTCATGGGATTGCTGCCAAAAGTATTAGTTTTCCATGATTTAGTTTTCATGCCTTTCATCACAAGGGACATAATGCAAGCATTGAGAAGGGCAAAAATAAATAGGTGCAGTGTCAGTTTTGCGAGTCCATCTCTGTCTCCTATAAACTGTGTAGGGAGGGCATTTTTCTCCTGTCAGGTTTCAGGAATTTGCTAATTTAAACTAGTTGGCATTTCCTTATCTAGTCAACATTTCCTTATGTTTCTAGTTGACTGTTGGAGTTATTAGATTAAGACTTTAAGATATATTTACTTATACAGTCCAGCTCCTTTATGTTGCCTGAGTGAACTTCTGTTTCTCCTTCATGTTTGCTCCTAGCTTTCCTTAATCTTAGGGTGTTGAGACGACTGTTAGGAGCACACCTTATCCCAAGGCTGGTTGGAGTGTGAGCAAGCAAAAGTGAGAGGGACAGCAGTAATTTTGAAGGCATTGGTACATCAACTTCTCAAGGAGGTGCTGTCAGTATCACTTACTGGAGCCCAAATTTTAGTTTCCAAGTGTAGCAGCACTTGCAAACTGCTGGTCTGTCTCGTAAGTGCTACATACATTGCCTTGGGCGCAAAGAAGATTGGCAAACCCGGGCTAAGGCTTTGTTTGGAAGCTGGTACTGTTTAGCAAAAATATAGAAGGTGAATGACTTAACACCAAGTGTTTAGGATCACTGACTCCTCGTCAGTCACCAGGTGTCAATCTCTGTACTAATGATGGCAGAGCTGGTATCTGGCAGGTGGCTTTGCTGAGCTCTGCCCCTGTTTTGTGTGCTGCCAGCAGGTGGGCTGGGTGAAGGTGTGCAGTTGCTGTGGGATCAGAGCTGGGCAATGGTTACCTTTTCCTTGGTACTGAAGCCATCTTGTGTGTTGCTGCAGTCTGGTATGTTTTGTGATGCCACTGCTGCCAAGATGGGACACCTTAACTGCGGGATGCACCAGCAGCAACAGGGCTGGGAGAGGTTAGAGCTCAGTCTAAGGTGTACACATTCATGTTTGCGGTGCTCTTCTTCTGGGACTTTCCTAAAGCCCCGTCACATATCAGGAACTCTTAATTCACTCTGTCTCCTAATGTACTTCATATCCTGAATAGCCTGTTGGAAGACCACTGCAAGGGTTCAACTCCCAAGTAATTGTACAAACAGTAGTGAACCAGGATGTAGTATAGCAGCATCCTTTCCTCATCTACAGGTAGCAAATGTGGTGAGTCCTTGATTTTATTTATTCATATTTACGTTTCCTTTAGATCTTTTCCTTCCTCACTTAGTGCTACATTTGAAATTGCACTGCAATCCAGGCCCTGTACAGCTTTTTGAATTATTTTCGTTATCAGTTTTTAATTATCTTCCTGTTTTTTTTCTTCTCTCACACTGTTAGAAAAAACAATGTTTGAGTAGGGTGTACTGTACTTTGATTTCACTCTGCAGAGTGGAGGAGATGTTTTGGCATTATATATTGTAAATGATAGACCAGAAACAACTTTCAGCATTCTGGGGCACAGGTCAAATAAATTATCCAAATTCTTTTGAATAGGTATAGATGGACTCTGGCTTCCTCCTTTTCTGTAGTATCTAAGGCTTTTTCTGTTTCATGAAGTGTTGATTCCATGTCTGTGCTGCTGCACTGAAGCATTTTGGCTTTTTCTGACAGCCAACTTTTTGGCAGACACCAGTTTCAGGATTTATCCCTGTACCAAGTGTGTGGAAACTGCTATTGGTGACTGGACATTTTAGGATGAGATCCTTACCGACACATACTTCATGTAACTTTCTTGACATATGTGATTTTGAACAGTCTATAAATCAAAGGAACTTTTTCTATGTTCAGTAACATTTTCAGGTTTTAAGCAATAGCATATATGTGCTTCTGAGAGATTAATATTGCATTCCCAGTACTGCATGCTGGGGCTGGAGAACTGCTAAACGACTTTGATTCTGCTGTAGCACCTATTTCTGTATCAGGTTTGATTCAAGTCAAACAACTGTGGGGTGTCATAGCATCTCAGTACTTTATATTATTAAAGAATTAGATAATAGGGTATACCATGAGAATAAGTTAAATTTGGGATAGAAATATCAGAGAGAGAAACTTCTATTTAAGAGCAGCTAATATAATTGTTTCTCCTGTAATTGCTCCCTATGCGAGAGGAGCACAGCAGGATTTCATGATATATGAAAACCTTCCGCTGCAGTCAAGAAAGAGTTGTGATCACCTGTATCAACTGGTCATAGCCTAAGTGATGGAATGAACTATGGCCGCAACTACTTTTATTCACATCTCTGTTACCCCTTGAGTCTACTATCATGATTAAATCTGCCAAACACTGCCTTTGCAGTATTAGTCAAGATGTCAAATTTTGAAATCACTGCCATGCAATGTGTCCAGATTTTGTTCCTATTTGTGTATCATAACAAGTTTATTTTTATTAAACTATAAGGGAAACCAGATGACTTTCTGTGCATGTGGTGCTGGGGTTGGAAGCAACGGTTGTGTTGTGCTGGTGTTTAGAACAAGAGTTCATTTGAAAGATAATAAGTATAAAAAAGCTTCATCAGGAACCTCACCGACTATAAAGAGCAGGAGGTGTTGTGTTTTCTGCCTTAATTTTATACTCTCCCATTCCACACACTTGAATGAGCACAGTTTGGTTTCATTTTCTTTTAATGGAAAACAAAGAAGTAATGGTCTGTACCTTTCCAGGAGCAGAATTCCTTGGGTTTAGTGCAATAGAGGTTTATAAAACGATGCTGATAGTCTGGGAAAAGAAAGAAAAGAAAGCCTTTGAATGAGGAAATAATTTCTGTGACTGAGAACAACTTGCTGATTCTGGACAATTATTTTTTACTGTGTAAGTTCAGGTTGGTTTATACACCTTGTAATGGGGTATAAAAGTAAGAGTTTGTAATGTTCAGACCTAAGTTCTTTGTGATACCTTTGTATCTTCATTCAAGACGGTAAGTTCACTCATCTTAGCAATTGCTGTGTGATTAATTACATGCCTTAAGATTTGGCAGGCAGCAGGATAAAGTATTCATTTCCATCATTAATATTCTGTTTGAGTTTTTCCTCTGTTTGAATGATATAATAGTTATATTTTGCTGAAAAACATAAAATTTGCCATTAAAGACTTAATTTCTAATAACTGAAAAGATTGCTTGGCCGACTGAAAACAAAACTTAAAGGCAACCAAGCCACCAAACCCCATGATCCTACTGTTGATGTGTTATTTGGGTCCAGGAGATAAAATTGACTCCATGAAGTGGGTATGGGTATTACAATATTTGGATGCCTTATTATTCAAGGGTCAGCTGTTTATAATAGCATTTCCTATCATCAAGCTCTCTATTTCTCCACAAAGTAGGTTTAATTAATCTGTGGAGTAAATGCACTGAAATGGAGGAATTATAGCAACATTCAGTTTGCCTCAGACAGTCTAGTTCATTACAACCAAGGAGTGAGTCCTGTTCTCCTTATTCTTTTACAACTACTTTAGTTGTGATTTCAGCGGAGCATCTTACTGTGTAATGTGTTTTTCAGGCTGCCTGAATGGATAAATTAGAGATGGAGGGAAGCTGCATAGGATCCAGGCCTGAGCTAACGTATACTGCTTCTTGATGCCCATGTTGCTTAAAACCTTTCAGTTTTTAACCTTTTTCTTCCACCACAGAATGATCCTCCTTTCCTATTATTTTCTATTTGTGTGCAAAAGAATGATTAGCAATAGTTTTAATAGTATTTAAAGTGTCATATCTTAAAACAAGCTCAGCTAGATTTTTCACTCTTCCTCTTGTTTGCATCTCTGGGAAGCTGTTAATGGTGACTTGAGTTTGAGTCTTTTATCTCAGTCAATTATCCTGAATTTATGAAGTTCAAAAATAAGGTTCCGGTTTTGACCTTCCACTCCCTAATTTTGGAAACTGGATTTTACAATAACTAGCCAAGAAGAGTGATGGACTGGGAATTTCCTTTCTCTGTAGCTTTTCTGTAATCAAGCAAATACATCTAAAAATAACAGCCCTTGTTACCTATAGAAAAGAGTGATTGTTGTCTAGTAAGTTAAATAAAATATTCTTAAAGTATTACTAAATCCCAGCTCCTATGTGTTTCCTAAAGGCTGGGCGTGACCTGGATTTTAAGACATGCTAATGATTTTGGCAACAAGCTATTGTAAATGAGTAAATAAGTTTATAGCCAGCAGCTTTATATGTAAGTTTCTCTTCACACTGGTTTGAAGCATACGGGTAGGTGGCAATCCATCCCTGGGCCAGCACTGTGCTCTTCTCCCATGCTGACCACAGTCTTCTGTCTGTGTGCAGAGCTGATGGGATCAGAAGTTCTTTTACCCTTTTTGGTTGAGTTTTCTTGGTGTCTGTTTCTCTTCAAATCTTTATGCTGGTATTAATTACGGATGTTTTAGAAGTTTCCTGACATGTTTTTCTACCCAGTGTAATTAATGTATGCCTTGGCCTTCACATTAAAGAATGCGGACCCAGCCTGTTTTAAGCTCAAAGTAGCTGAATAGATAGGTGGATAATATACAAAGATGTCTCTATTGTTGACTTTCAGCAGAAATACAGAAAATGCCAGTTTTGGGAGAATGGCAACATCTGGAGAGAATTAAACCTGAATTCTGGTTATCACAGAAATTTCTCTAGAATTTTTGCAGTGTAGCTCTTGCAGAGCAAAGAGAGAATTATATTTTGAATTTCACTGTTTTTACAGGACCCCACAGTCATTACACTGTCATAGTTTAAAACAAGGCATTGGAAGGAATCTTCTACTAACTGAAGCTATTTCTCTGCTTCTTCAGACAATGACACAATCTTAAAAGAAATCTATCTTAAATAGAAATCTGTCTTAATCTTAAAATAAATTTATTGGGCTTGAGCTCAGCGATAGTTATTTGCTTGGTTGTTTGTCCACACCAGTGCTATGGGAAAACTGTTCTAAAATCTTCTTTACCGTATTTCCTTACATGATTTTAAACACTGTCTGTACTATTCACTTTTACTTCATTACCGTTCATTGTAAGTACTATGCAATCAAATTTATTAAAAATTGAAGATAGGCTAAATGATTCTGAGGGCAACTTGTGCTTTAGGTATCTTAAAAATAGGGATCATGGATGTCCATAATAAAATATTTAAAAATATCTTCTTGGACATTTTTTTCTGCTGTTGTGCTTGAACTAAAATGTCTTGGTTGCTTTTTTTCATTACTGATGCAATGTGAAACCAATATGTTTGTTTCAGATCCTTTTCCTCTGATGGGGGACAAATAGGGGGGCATTGAAATGTTACCTGTAGTGAAGGGACTCTGTATCCAATTTTTAAAGCAGCGTCTTTCAGTCATGGAAACCCATTGGGAAAAGCCTTTAAAAAAATGAGTACAGGAATACACAAAAGAAGAAAAGCATGTTTTTCGAGCTCCAGGTAAAAGCAGGAAAGACACCATACGTCTTCTCACTGAGAGCTGGAAAGAAAACTAGCACTGGGATACAACAGCTATTCATATTTGCAAGACCCCTGAGTACAGCTATGTCACAGGACACTGTATGAAAATAGCAGCAAGTATATGCCATTGGTAACCTCACCTTATCTAAGTGCTCTGAGTCCTCTGAAGTTGTGGAAGGACAGCAGGCATTCTTGGAATAGTCTTATGTGACGGCGAAATAATTCAAGACTTCTTGTTAAACCCTTGTGCAGTTTAGTATGAAGTAGTTTTCAGGTCTCAGAGTCAGCATAAAAAAAAAGATTGTGAATTCAATAGGGCTGTGCTGGTCGCTGCTGCTGTGGACGTGAGTCTTTGCTCTGTGTAAGTAAGTGGCATAGTCCATAGGCTCTTGTGCAATTATCTGGTCTTCTCCTCCCACCATCTTAAACAGGCTGACCCACCAATAGTCCACTTAACTTTTCTGTGCTCCATATGGTGAGAAAGCACGGTAAGTGTTTCAGTTGGAATTTTTTGTAAATAATCAGGAGTGTTTATACAGCAAAAGGCCAGTAGCAATGGTACTTCCTGAGGGTTCAATTGAAATGCAAGTCAGGATTCAGGGCTTCAGGAGGGCAGGTTGAAGGGGTGTGTTTGCTAATATTGAATTGCAGGGGTGTGTTTGCTAATATTGAATTGCAGGAGTGCTCCAACACTAACACATTCACTTCTTTCACTTGCAAAACTGTACAGACATTGCCAAGAAGTATGTCTTGGGTCCTTTTTCAAGTGAGGAAAGTCTTTCTGATGCTCTCTGGAAGTGTCATCTTTGACTACTGAGGCCTATATTAGTAGCTATCACCATTTCCCTATTGTTTTTTATTTCCATTAAGTTCTTTGTTACTTTCCATCGTCAACTGTTAGCCTTCATGTAAAAGAAAAAAAAAAATATTAAAAAAAAAAAAAAAAAAAAAAAACAAAAAAAAAAAAACAAAAACAAACAGAACAAACCCAAAGCCCTAACATATATGCCCAAAGCACTGGGGATGAAAATTTTTAAATATGAGGAAGCAAAAATTAGATAAAAGCTTGGAAGTTTGTCACGCAGCCGGATGGTGAGCAAAGGCAGCTTTACATTGGAAAAAGCAACAACTCTTTATTTGTGCATGTAGCATGTCTAATAATGCTAGTGATAGTGTCTATATCCTGCTGGGTTTTACCATATTAGTATTGGCATGCTAGCAGTTCTGGGATCCAAAATGGTGAGTGTTGTTAATGTGCTAAATCCATACTGTAAGTAAATAGTAAATCTCCATGGTTCCTGCTCTCACAAACATGCCATAAGAGCACTTAATCACATTCCTTTTAAATATGATGTGGAGACCCCATTAAATACTTGTAGTACTGACATTTCCCTTTTGAAATGTATTATGCGTGGACAAAATTCTTTCATGTGGGGAGATAATGCTTTTGGTCTTTCTTCAAATCTTTTTATAGCAAAGAAATTACTTTTCGTGTATGTCATTTTTACCTGACTCAATCCTCTGTGTCTCCTCAACCAGCAGCCACTTTATCATTTCATTATAGTCTTGCTGTAGCAATGCTGTATTTAATGTTGAGGTGGCATTTTCATCAGCAACCTTATATTCTCTGTCATTTGCTACTTCCCCTGAACAATACCATTCAAGCTGAAATCTCCATATTTGCTTTCTGCCAAGAAGTAGGGGTCTGCATAGGTGAGAAACTTGGTTTTCTTAAAAACAGCAATGGTAATTTCTTTGAGTGATTCCCCTTTCCCTCCTCCCTTTCCTGTGACAGGGTTTGACTCAGCACATGTCAAGAGTTGTAATTCTGAGGGAAGATGAACACTTTTCCTCTCTATTAATACATTTGAAAATTGCTCAGAGACAGTTCTTACCTGGTGCTGCACAGCCATACACACATACAAGAATGAGTAAGACGTTCCTCTGTGCTGCCTCTGGTACAACTTTTTTTATTGGGGTTTTGCATATGTGTACAAGTTGCTTCAATTGCTAAGCTAGAAGAGGCTAGGAGTAAACGCGCATAGGAAGCCCTGTTCCCATGTGTGCTTGCCACCTTCATCTTTGGGATGGAGCATGCCTTTCTTAAATTGGGGGATATACATGAAACATCTGGTCTAGTTCTGTATAGGTTATTTTCTGTAACTTCTGAGATCTTCGTTTGAAGTGAAGTATAGGCTTGGTATATGGACTGTACCTAAGTGCTTTGCTGAATGAGGTCTCAATACCTACTAAAGCCTGAGATTTTTTTGTTTGTTTGTTTGTTTTTCAGATAAGCTCAACATTGAATAAATAGAAAGAGGCAAGGAGTGGATGGAGAAGGGTGCAATAGTTCAACCAGCACAATTTTCTATCCAAGAACTTCATGCAGCCAGATTACATACTTACAGATCTGCCTTGTCTTTGTACTTAAATAGTCTTTAGAGGATAGGCTCCACCACTCACTTGTTGTCTGCTGGATGTCAATGCTTGAGAGGTGTGGGCTGCTGCAAGTGAAAGGCAAGAGCAGAGGAGTGTTTGACAGAATGAGACTGGTTTGAGCATCTCTAGTTTCTATTAGTTACAAAAGAAAAGCAGTGTCTGGTCTAGACAGTACTTGGATAAGAAATCTGTGAGCTATAGAAAGGAATCCATTCATCTATGTAGTTTTTGTTCCTTGTTTACAGGTCTCCCATAGATCTATTACCAGGAAAAAAAAAAAAGGCACATTTATCTTAGTTCAGTAGGTTCCTTCACTGCTTTTGGATTGATGGGTCATGGTTCAGTTTCTCACTGGAATAGATTCTTTATAAACAAGAATAATTCTTCATTTGATTTCATTTTCTTGATTACCTTTCAAAATGTTTCTCTGTCTACATCACACTTTGCCATTTTTATCTTTTGGGGTTGAACACACTTAAGTACTGCAGGTTTTCATAATGGTTCCACTTGAGTTGGCATTGTAATTCTGAATCTGCAGTTTCTTTGGCTTCAACCAATCCAGAACAAATGCTTTGATGTTCTGCAATTTTATTATTCTTCTCAACAAAAAGATGAATTTGTGTTTTCTAGCTTGATTTATTTTCAAGATGCTGAAAGACCATTTCTCTTAAGTGAAAGCAAAATTCCCAATTTTAGCTTGTAAATGCCAATATACCATAGGGATAGATGTTTTGTTCTCTAACAACAATGATTTAAACAAATCACCAACTGGGCTTGCATCACAAGTATGGCTTTATTCTCCCTCAATCTTAGACATCAGCTTTCAAGCTTGGAAGGTAGAGAAGATAAAAAAAAAAATGCATAGAAGAAGAAGTCTTATGTATTACTTAGAATCCTGAGATTTGCAGTATTCGTTTGGCATTGGAGATGGGACCAAGACAGGGCAGCTAGAGAGTCTGGTAATGTGTGAAGAAAAGCAAGTGGTGCTTCAGTAATTTCTAAGTTGATAACTGTTGGCTTGAGGATTTTATGAGAGTTTATTTTTTAATAGATTTTACAGAATTAAAGTTTTAGGATATTTTATGAAGAATTGTTCATGTAAGAATTTTGAGAACACTGTTAGACTTACATAAGAGAAGGCTGAGACATTTACAATACACAGATTCTGGAGACACCCAGTTAGAACCATTTAATGTAACATTAGAGGTGGTCATTGTCCCATAGAGTTTGTTGTGAACATATTGAGAACAGGCAGTAACAGTGGATGCATTTTTTCGTGCATGTGGAAATAGGTGGCAGTTACAAAGATCTGGAAGAATTTGGAAGATTTTAGTCCAAGTATTTCTCTGCAAAACTGGAAATACAGCATAATGCTTAAAAATTAGTATGATAGAAACATGAATGTGGCTGCATACTTCCATTGTTTAAATTGAGGGGGGAAATGATAAATTATCAACTAGCAGCAAATAAATGCATAATTTAATCATAGTTTTTCCATTTTGATAATGTAATATGATGGTTGTAGCAGAAAGCAATTTTAAAAATACAGATTTCATATGATGACACTTTTATATTTAAATTGTTTTGTGGTTTGGAAATGTGTAATACAAATATTGCATTACAAATAAACCCCTAATGTTGTAAGAGAGCTTCAGCCCATCAGGCGCCATAGCAGTAAAAGAGTTTGGTGTGTTGCCCTTATCTGTAGTACCCAGTTAGAGCAGGTAACTGACCACCAACAGAGGCTGGCAGAGTAAGAGTAGCTTAGCTACCAATCAGAGAAGTGATTCTGAAAATACATACTTACTGAGAGTCTGTGCCAGTGATTAAAAGAAAATTATTACTTTTTTGGCCAAATGACCATAATTTTTTTTTTTTTTTTAAAAAGGAGGAAAGGAAATGGCTAGTTAAAGCTTCTCTTTCAAAGGAGGATGTTAAACTAGTACAAAATGTTGATGTTAGGCTTTCTTTTGGTTTTTCTTAGTTATAGAGTACTCAGAAACTGAAATGCCTATCACTGCTAAGTTTACCACATACAGGTCCTGGAAAGAGTGTGCCACTAGTGGTTTTTTTTTTTTATGCCTAAGAAAGAATTTCCAATGCAGCATACCAACTCTTTTACCTGGTGACTGAGAGGTCTCCTAATTCACATCCCCACTCAGATTTGCCATTGTATGAAAAAGCTAAAAAAATCCCATGTTTTTTAAATACAGATTTATAAATAACTTTTCTGAAGTCCATTTCTATTCAGGTCCTGTTAGTTCATCTCTCTTTCCTCACGCAAAAGTTACCAGCGAGTTCTGCCTGTTAGCGATGTTGAATTTTCATTTAGGAATGCTGAAATCAGTTGGATTATAGGATGAAGGACTGTGGCTGCTCAACTCACATTGCTTTTAAATTGGGACTGGTGTTTCTGATAGACACTGTATTGGGGATGCCAACTGCTTAGTACTTATTGTACAATTAACTGCACGAATTGGGAGAGACCAAATCATCGGGCAAGCTATGAATTGAAAGTATAATTTGACAGTTCAAGGGCCCCTCACTACTGTATTGTCACGTACAGCTTTGTGAAATGCTTGTGATGGCATAAGGTTTAAACCAGCAGAGTAGTAAGTTTCTTGCCTGTCCTCTCTCCAAGAAGGTGATTCGTAGGACTATGGGGGAATTTGTTTAAAGAGCGATATGAGAGGGTGGGTCATTCTTGTAGTGCCGGCTGTGCATCATGTAACCTGACTACACATGCTTCTGAGAATGTGATGTATGGCTGTCCCTGTGGGCATTTCTGGAAGGTGGCTGCGGGCCTGCCTTTCTCCTTTCATCAGTAGTTAGAAAAACACACCTCTGGCCACATCTTAATACTATTTCTGTGCCATGGTACAGTATGAAGTTAAGTAACAGCTGATCACTGTGCTAGGTGAAGCTGTAGCTAGTTCCATAAACCGGATTGTGCCACAGGGATATATATTACGACATTGAAGCATCAAACAGTTTGGTGTTCTCTGAGCTGTTTGCTGGAGTGAAGGGCCTAAAAAAACCCAAAACCAAGAACAAAACCAAAACAATGCAAGAATAAAAAAAATCGCAAGTTTTAATATTGCATAACAATTTTCTTGCTCTGTACTTTAGTATCCAGCGGGTGGGAAGTAGTGTCTAAGGTTCTCTGCAGTAGTGAGCACAGACTGTTCTAGGTCTGTGTCAAATTTTTCTGCACTTACTCTACAAGAGAAATAAAGAGAAGCTGTATGAATACAGGTCGGCTCAATTAAGGGCTGCTTCGTACATGCAACACTTTGTTGTGATATAACGGCGCACGAGTCATGCCAAACTTGGTAGCCCAGGTTTCATTGCCATTTGAACTGTACAAAGTGGCCATGTGGAATAAAAGGCTTACATAAACGGCTTGGTAACAGATTATGAATTACTTCCTACCGATCCCTGCTGCTTCAGTAACAAAGCAATTCAGTAACCACAAGGCCTGAATGTTAACAAGAGAAAACAGTCCAGTGTGTTACAATGATAAGAGAGAAAACTTCAGTGTAAGTTGGTTTGTTCTGCTGATGGCCTGTAGAGTTGTATTTTGGCTGTAGCATCCCCTCTCCCTAGTTTCTGGTGGCGTTCATGAATCAAGACCATATTTGCAGTTTATTAAATATTGATTTGATTTCATTCTTCTTGTACATATTGATGCCTTTTTGGTGAAAAGTACGTTTAGAGAATCTCCAAGAAAATCTCACTAATTACTAGACTGCCTCTCTTAAGACAGAATAAAGGAGTGAGAGAAAAAGAAAGAAATTTCGTAGGAAAGGAGGAGCATGAAGGGGATTCTGGGGGTCCAGGTTCTGTTCATGCCTCGGGCATTAACTCCCCTGGGCAACTTGCTTTGGCCAAGTCAGCACATACCTCTGTGTCTTCATTTCTTGGTTTCTACAATGATGAAAGTCACAAATCCCTTCTGACATGAAAAATACAAGGATTTATTGATTGCGAGTACTGTAAAGAACTGAAATACTGTGCTCCCGAGTGTAATAAAAACGTAGATAGAAATGAATTAGATAGGCTCCTAACTACATGTGGATCTTTGTTGCTAGCTTTAGAGCATGGGCTTGAGCGAGGCATTTAATCTTTCTTGAGCCTGAGTCTTCTCACCTGTGAAATGAAGATGAAAATTTGTATGACTATTGTGGAATTAGTTAAAATCTGTTGATGAATTTAAAATCTGTAGTTTTGCACTCACAGAACAATTAGTTTGTTCTGAGAGGCTACTACATTTTATTGTTCATTTTATATACATTTTTACTTATGTAATGAAATTTCATAGAGTTCGATAAAAGAATGTTTTAGTAGACAGCCACCTTCAATGAATTGGAAAACAAAACACGGCACCTATAGGAAATAAATTACGTATCATTTAGTAATAAATAATAAATGCACATAATTTAATAGTAGAAACACGTATTACATGTATATGTGTAGTAATTTGTGCGCTGTTCAGCCTGGAGAAGAGAAGGCTGCGTGGAGACCTCATAGCAGCCTTCCAGTATCTGAAGGGGGCCTATAGGGATGCTGAGGAGGAGCTCTTCGTTAGGGACTGTAGTGAGAGGAGAAGGGGTAACGGGTTCAAACTTAAACAGGGGAAGTTTAGATTGGATCTGAGGAAGAAATTCTTTACTGTAAGGGTGGTGAGGCACTGGAATGGGTTGCCCAGGGAAGTTGTGAATGCTCCATCCCTGTTGGTGTTCAAGGCTGGGTTGGACAGAGCCTTGGGTGGCATGGTTTAGTGTGAGGTGTCCCTTCCCCTGGCAGGGGGTTAGAACTGGATGATCTTAAGGTCCTTTCCAACCCTAACTATTCTATGATTCTATGATTCTGTAAGCTTCTTATACAGAAAAGCCCCAGTTAGGGAGAGCACAACAGGAAGTTAGAAACAAGCTTAAGATGAATATTCAAGTAAACATGTGCAATTTCAGTAAATTTGGATCAGATCCTTATATCTGTTCATGGCCGGAGCAGTTTCGCTGGTGGAATCCTAAAAAGCAGTAACAGAGCAAAATAAAAATGCACGTTCTTACCAGGGTTCCATGAGTGCTCGCCAGTGGTTGGGCTGTGTCTGGTGTTCCAGTTGGTTTGAGTGGGATATAGTGTATTCCCCAAAGGGTTTTCACCTGTCAGGTTGTAGATCCCTCCAAAAGTGTAGATATAGAAACTGGTTTAGGAGACTTTCCTTTCACAGGTAGTCCCATATGCTGTATACTCCACTACCATAATCTGTCTTGTTTCAAAAGCAAGTGGAAAAGATGCCACATTTTCTGCAGGGAGGTTGTTTTTTTTCAGTCTGATATCTCTTCCTGTTAGGAAACAGTTCCTGGTGCTTAACCTACATTTTCTTGTACCAAATTAAACATTAAACTGAGTTATTACTCCAGACCATGCTAAATAATTATTTTTCTCTGCCCCCACTTTGTGCTGTTTTATTTGAATTTGATTTACAGATAATTTTGAATACAAATAACTGTAAAATGATAAAGTTATTAAACAATGAGGCATCCGGGAGGAGAAAATAATGAAAGCAGAAACATTTCTAAAGCCTTCTGTGTTATTAGGTGCAATGACACAGGGAGAATGTAATGGAAAACCAAGCTGGAGCTTTCTGATACACCTCAGCAGTTTAAAATAAAGATCCTTGAAGCAGAAGGGGGTTAATGTAACTGCAAATTGTTGGTCTTCATCCCTCTCCTTTCTTTCGTTGAATAGTATCTGTCATTCATCTTTGTTCCTTTTGAGTCTTTCCACTTCACACCTGTTGAAAAGGTAAGCTTTTGGCCTAGGAAGAATTTCCCACCAAATGTAAAATATTTTCTTGTCTGCCTTAATATTTCATACATTTGTGATTTGTCCTCTCATCTCTGTAGTATAAATAAGACTACTGCTGCTTGTGATGTTTTGTGGTAGCATTTTTTCTATATAAACAGGATATTGGACAATGAGTATCAGTCTATCTGTATAAACAGTGTGCAGTGAGTCAAGGCAGGTTTTACTGGGCTCTCTGCCCTTGGCTCCCTTCTGTCCCATTTGGACAACTGTAGATGGAAACCTCTGATGGTACAAACACTTTTCCTTGTTGTGTGTTTGGTAAGGGCTATATTTTAAAACTCTTTTCATTACACTTTCGATGTTTATGATAAGCTTAGAATGGAAAGGCACCAACAATTCAAACTTCATTGCAGTTCTTCTGTGAGAATTTTGGTTTCCAGTAGTAAAAACTAGAAAGTAAACAAAACATAAATATAATAATGAGAAATACTATTTTCTTCGGAAACTTTCTTCTGTGGCTCTGGCTTCTTTATATTTCTGTCTCATAGCTGAGGATGTTGACATTGTTCCTGTAAGCAACATGTAACCATTTCAGGTGAAAGCCATGGGATCAGGTTGTTTTCCATTTTGAATGAAGCTGAGTTAAGTGTCCGTCACTAACCGACACAGGGAGGGAGCCTGCCTGATTTCTCACTGTGGCAAGTTATCTGCCCTCTCTCACAGAGTGAAATGGTAACAGGCTTTCAGCCCTGCCTCTGAAGGCCAGAAACTTCAATTCATCCAGCTGAGCCTCCATGCAGGGCTTCTAAAAGTAACACGTACCTCAGCTGCTGGAAACATGGGGCATAAAGTGCATGAGGCTGTGAGAAGTTTAGCTGTTACTTCCTTACTTAATGTAATGGCCAGGACTTGAAGAACTGCAGAAAATGTAGAGTATGGATCTTCTACATCTTCATTCACCCAACGAAACCTGGAAACCAGAGAGACTATGATATGGCCTCTACTCTCAGTATCTGATTTTGAACCCCTGTAATCCCTGTTTCCTTTGGGGTTTTTTGGTCCATAATAACATTATTTCCTTTGAGGAAATGCCATCCAAATGACCTATTTCATTCTCCATCTAACAGCTATGCAATTTCAGCATTGGCTGGAAAAACACTGAGAGGTGAGGTCCTCTGGCAAATGTTAATTAATCAGGATTTTATTTAAATTGTACATGGCTAATTATAGCGTGAAAACTAATATAATTGTTTCAGGATTCTTTTTCCTGTTTCTAGTTGACTGCTATAATAGTTTTTTATAGTATGGCGTTGTCTAAATGTTCATAGGGAGAAAGGAGGGCTGTGTTATGTTAGGTGTTGTATTTATATTTAATGTCCCCAATCCTATTTATTCATAACCTACATTGAAGTTCTGGAGTATTTTACCTGCACTTAGTGTTGGCCAGGGGAGGATGATCATGCAGAAAGGTAGGTTAAAGCTGTGCTGGACTGATTAGGACTCCATGGGGCTTAAGTGTGGGCGGACAGATAGCTTTGAGATTCATAATTTGGTGGCGATCTGGATTTGCTTGTAAATGTTTTGCTTCTCTTAACTATTAGTATTTATTTTGCTAAAGTGTTAGGAGTTTGGTGTTAATTCTGTTTGGTTTAAAGCATGATCAAAATGAGTTGAGTTTAACTCTGGGTATGAAAGTTGTCACAATGCATCAGTCTCCGTGGCAGGGACACAGGAGAGCAGCACAGGGATACTTGCTCACCAACTGGCGCTTAATATTTGCATGGCTAACTTGTCAAAACTAGTTTCTACTCTCTCAGCCCTGAAGCACCAACCTGGCTCATGAGAACTGGTCTTCCGTCTTCCTGCTTTGTATTTCATTGCCAGATAGCCCAAGGACAAACAAAAAAATAATTTGGTGTTGTAAATCATAGTTGCTGATCAGGGTGTGGGAATCCAGATTTCAAATGTCCATTCGCGAGAGCTGTTTTGTGTCCTACAAGATACATAAGAACTGCACAGGCAGCTTGGTAAGACAAACCATTCTATCCTCCTCTTAACACGCATTTATTTCTGCTGCTGTTTTCTGAAGTGTCCTTACAACTAATGTGGGAGAATTTAAGTTAAGATACTGGCCTGGGTAGGGGAAGGTCTGTCGTCAGGTCTGGTGAATCCAGATGTGGTTGATCCTCACCTGTGTTTGGGCATCAGTCATTGCAGGGATGGGGTTTTGTCATGCAGGGCATTTAGAATGTTCCTGGGAACACATATCCAGGGGAGTCGTTCCTAGCTATGCAGGGGTAGGCGTCGGCAGGGATGGGTGGAGGTGGAGTTCGGGCTCGTGTGGCAGGCAGCAGGCAGCAGGGGGATGGCTTTGTAATGCATGTTTTCTGGGCCAGTAATTTTGAGGCTTCTCAGAATATAGCTCCTGAGGAGGTCTAAAGACAGGCTGGGGCTGTTGTCTTGTATTAGTAAAGGAAATCTGAGGGTTGGTGTGGCAGCTGTTCAGGTGCTATGTCATTTATTATAATATTCTAAAAAGCAATGCTTTTTAGAATATTACTTGCACAGAAGCAGTACTCACCTTTTGGGATAAGAGGAGACACGGTAGAAAGGTGTTCTGCCAGTAGAAGAGTTTTGCCTTCACAGGCAGGGCTATTTGCATGGTGTGGAAAAGGCTTTGAGGCAGAAATAATGTAGGCCAAGATACTACCTTTTTACTTTTTTCTTTTCTACACCACCCCCCCCCCCCCCCCCGCCAATGATTGTCAAGAGGAGTCATAAACACACAAACACCGTTCAGCCCTGATGCTGCTTTGGAGCTCTTCCCTGTCTGTCTACAGCTGGTCCATGGGACATGGGGAGAAGGTCCTCTGAATTTTCTAGATGGAAGTGAAGAATAAGGAGCAATGAGATAGGCTGAAGCTTTCTTACCATCCTGATGCACATATCTCACAGACTTATGTTGCTTAGCATCACTGTGTTCTCCAGGTTGTTTAAGCACGCAATCTCAGACCTCCATCTGCAGAGGGACTTGATTCTAGTTCACTCCTCAAAGGGCATGTGACAATCAAAGGAACAGACTTCGTGAAAGACACAAAGCCAGTCACATTTAATCAGAACAAAATACATAGTAACGGATGGGCAAACAGTAAAAATACTCTCATGCACGTAACCCTTCTGAACCAAGTTAGGAAATCAAGCCTCTGCCTCTCTTAGAATCATCTGTGCTTCCTTTTTCTGTGTGAATCCCTGTGAGTTTTTTAGACGTGAGCACTGATGACCAGTTTTCTTGTCTGAGGAAATTCCTTTCATTTAAACTGAAGCCACCCCTCTACCCAGAGTACACATACAAACACCACTCTTTCTCTCTCCAGCACAAGAAAAGCATGACAGTTCATACAGTCTAATCAGAAGTTGTGTCTTGTACTGATTGCCCCAGATCATCCAGTTCAGTGTTGTGCTGTTGTGTTCTGCTGAGTTCAGAAGCATTGAGGGATCAAAGGCAATTGCTCACTCAGGTTGTTTCATGGCCATGGACTTGCCCATGCTGCTGCATAAACACATGCCTAGGTATTTTGTTGGTTTAAGGCCTGAATGCTTTCTGACTTTGCTGGTGACAGCATCTCAGATTTTAAAGTGCCTATCACTTGTGAGCTTTAAAATGTGCATCTGAGATGCTTAGCATTGTTTCCAGAAATGACTCCCCACTTCTGTTTTTCCCCATGTTCATGTTTGTATACTGGAATAATTTATTGGGACTCATTTGCCACACTGTTTCTGTGGCTTGCATAAAGTGCCACCCAGGTCTCAAGAGCTTTCATCTCTGAACTGGATCATTTACAGTGAAAGCTAAATTGGAAACTTTTGCCAAATTATTCATCCCCTCCACACCTTTTTGCTGCCAGTTCAGTTTATATATATGTAGCTTGTGTCAAGGAAAGGCCTGCGATGTGTCGAACTACCTGAGGGCTTGAACTCCACTTTCCAGCTCCCTGTGATCCCGGGAGGCTGCAGTGGTGCTCAGAATAGCTGAGCCCCCCTGGAGAGCTTCAGTTCTCTCATCTCTTGCTTCAGTGGATCTAAGGTGCTGGGCTGTGAGATCGTCTACATGTGACTGATGCAAGATTCATGCTGCTGAGGGTGGGAGGGGGAAAACTGCTTCTCGGTCAGATCATGTTAGAAGAGTTATGCATAAGGAGTGGGCAGAAGTCCCTACTGCATACTTCAAAGAGTTTCTCCTCTGATTTGTGAATATCTTTTTGAAGGGAAAAAAAGAACAACAGTGCTACCACAAACATAAATTCTTGTGGTGATAGAAAGGTCCTTAAACCCCCAGTGTATTAATTACTGTAAAGAAGCAGCAAAATATGCATTTATTTTATTTTTAATGAAATTTAGAAAAGCACACAAAAATTGCATTTTGAACAGTTGCTTAAAATTTTATGGGCTGTCCTATGTTCATTATCTTATATTTTTCTAACCTTCTCTTTAGTTAAATTCAGCAAGCCTGAATCTGTCTCATGATTTGCAAGTGAAGACAAATACGGCAATTATGTACACATGTATGTATATTTTATACACATACATATATGCAGTATGTTCATGTGTAAGAAAACAAGCAACAGATGTGAAACTCAGGCAGTGAGCTTCTTTTCAGTAGAAACTCTATTTTGAATTTTGCACCTGGCAAATTGGCATTTTGCATCCTTTTAAATGCCCAGAGGTCTTATGCAGCATCCAAATAGAGAAGGAGAAGATGGTCCATGACCCACCCAGGAGCTTACAGGGAAAAGGTTTCTGTATTTGACAGGAATTTCTAGTTTTTCTTCTCAGAGCAGGGGGAATAGGGAAAACATTAGTTATTCTGTTTATCAAGGCTGATTCTACGATTCCTTGTCCTGTTCCCAGAGTGGTTCAGCCAATGATGTCTTTTACCCAAAGGTATCTGAACAGTCGAGTCTCAAAGGTATTGGAGTGTTCAGGGACCCACTGTCCCCAGTGTTGTCCCCCTGAGACACGTTCTCAGGAACAGTTTCTGGGTAGGGCTGCGAATGCCTCGTGCGAGTTGTCTTCCCATCGTGTAGGTAACTCTGGGCACTCCCTATCCATCCTTATGCCCCTGCTACTCTGTACTGCTTTTGTGGGCAGAAAATGCTGGCCAGGTTGGATTTGACACGCATACTATTCCTAAGGGGAATTGATGGGGCAAATCAGGGAATTTATGTGGCTTGGTAGTTGAAGCAAAATTAAAAAGCTGATGGGAATGCATCCTGTGATATCTCAGACTTATTGCAACAATGGATGAACGCCTAATGTTGGTAATGTAGGATTCCCTGTGCTCCTTGAGCATATGGTAGAGAAGTGGAGTTTGTTTTGGGTAACAAAATGTAGGTTGGATTGAATAAACATCAGTACTTGCAAGTTTCAGGAATTTTCTGCAGGTAATATAAGAAAGTACTGCATATACCTAGGAAATGCATATATTTTTCTTCAATTAAATGATTTCTTGGCCTTTAAACTAGTATAGACATATTTAGGAGCTTTGGTTTTCACTTTTTTTTTTTTTCTTTTTTGCTACCAAGAGTGAAATGTGCACAGGACTGCAGAATATTGACTAAGCACGCTTCCTGTGTTTGTTCAGAATTATTTACCAAGTGCTGTACTTCCTGTGGGACAAGGAATAGTGGGATGATCAACTTTTCTAAACCTAGTGCAGGTAATTAATTGTGCTAGACAGCAAGAGCACTGAGTATGCCCAATTAATTACTTTGTGTCTCTGATGGTAGCGATGACAGAAAATTACAAACCAGTAAATTCAGTAATCCACATAGGATGTTTTAACATGGCAGAGCTGTGCATGATGCAGTAGTTGGATTGGGGCTCCTGGGAGCCCTGGCGCAGAGGAAATTTAATTGACATATCAGTGACGTAAGAATACACTTGCAGTTGCAACTGCCCAGGTATGAAAAGTGATGTTGGTTGGAAGTTTCAAGAAGAAAACCTTGCATGGTCTGTATTATTTTTTGGTTGCCAGCATCTTTTAATACCTCAGTGGTTTTTACAATTTGTGTCTTGGACAAGGAACAGGTTAATAACAGAAAAGAAGATTGAAAATTCTTTTAAATCCCTGACATGGCATTGTTTCCTCCTTCTTCACAAAGCTGTAGCTTTCTGCAAGAGGTCCAAAGGCCCGAACATTTCCAGTTTTGAAAGCTGTGCTCAGCTGATTAGGGGAAGTAAGTTGTAACTTTATAGGGCATCAGTTGATGTGGTTTAACTTTCAAGATACATAACTAACCAATATCTGTGTTTTCTGTATTGTGTACCCAGTACTTGTGGCAATTTTTTTTAGATCTCTGTTGAGGGATTAAAAATCTGTCAGAAATAATCCGGAGCTGATGCTAATGTCTCCAGTATTTCTTGCTTACCATCGCTGGGAATTCAGTGCGGTGAAACACGGATTCGTTCATGCATAACTTTGAGTAATAAATAAATTTGGGGAGAACAATAATCTCTTCTGAAGTGCTGTGCAATGTTCTGTAAGGTGGTAGAGGCTAAATTTCAAGTTAGTAATGTAGGTGAATGGCTCTAACCCAGTGGCTAGATGATGATACCTTTGGTTTCTGGGTCAAGTAGTCATATATATGCAGAGTGAGCAGGCAGAATCTGTCTGCATGTTTTTTTCTTGTGTGTATATATGTTTGTTTACAGTCTGTCTCTGTAATGCATTTCTGCCCTTGGAAGAACTGCATCCAAGTTGGGTGAGACAGGACTATGTGACCTAGATGTTTTCAACAACCATATTGTGAGGTGGTCAAGAGTTCAAGGGCTGTTTTTGAGTCAAATTAGAGTCAGATGTCCCTGTGACCTACAAGAAAAGTTCGTCTTTCTAGGGAGAATGTCAATCCTATTGCACATTGTAGTGTGAAAAAAAAGCCTTCTATCAGAGTTGCTTTTATTTTATCAGATGCTGCACTAGCAACAGATTATTTTTTCCCTGCACATCTGCTATTCTTCAGGCTTGTCAAGCAGAACAGAAAGCAAGAATAATGGAGAAGTAGTAAAATTAGACACTTTTGAAACATTCTTCTGAAAAGTCAGTGGCATTGACAAGCATGTTCTGAGCAAAAAGAAATGTAAAAATAGATTTCAGAAAGAGCGTGTTTTTCAATTTATTGTCTTAAATAATGTTCTGAACTGTTTGGCAGTAAGATGTGAATTTGAAGGTATCTTGTTGTTACCAAATCTGCACATTGGATTGTGAAAAATAATCTCAACTGAAACATATTGTCCATCACTAGCTATAGATCTCCTTCTTTGTTCCAATTTTGGAAAAACATATCTATTCATTTAAAGGACTGCTTATCTCTAACTACCACTGATTGAAATTTGGTTCAGTATATCGCTGAGTTCAGCTCACATTTATTCATTGGTGGATAGGAGTCCCCCAGCCATTTTCATTAACATCAGGTCAGAACCAGGAAAAGACTGAGAACTCTGATCTGACATTATCCATCACCTCTACTTCATATTAGGGTTTCTAGGCACTAGGTCTAGTAAGAGAATTTTTAGTCTAATATTTGATTCAAGTAAATGATGTGATGATTTGGCTCCCTTGTTCCTCAATCTTGCAACTCCACCTGAAAAACTCAAGTCCTTTTGTGCACTTTCTGATACTGCAGTTCCCATTCCTCTTTCTTTGTCAGCGTATTTGGGAGAAGCCTGGGAGGCAATAGAAAAAGAATGTCCTCTTTCAGACAAAAATCACTTTTACTCATAAAAGATTTTAAGATACCTGTTTAAACAGCTATTGCTGAGTTGATCCCACCCCCACCCCCTTTTTTTTTTTTTTCCCCACTACAGTTCTTGGAATAGCTCTTTAAGTTTGGAAAGTAAAATCCTGAAAAATGGCTCATCTGGCCATTCGTCTCCCTGGAAAACTGAACTAAATTGTTTCCTTCAGCTTCACACAAGTTCATTTCATGTAGTTCAAATGTGGTGAGATTCATAGATAGGTGGATTAGTGCTATTACATGGCAGGCAGTCGAATGGATACCCTGCCTCTTTGCCAGAGGCATATCTTTATTTCTGCCTTGGCTTAAAGAAATCTGAGTTTGAGGCAGTTCATTCTGCTTCTCTTTTTTCATCAGGATCTGCAGCACCTCTTTAATTTATTGGCATGATTTAGAACCTTACATTATTATTTCACTTTTCTTTCAAGTGGGCTTTCAAGCTGCTCTGAAAGCATCCCAGGTAGAACTGGGGCAAAGGCACTAGTCTAAGAGCATAGGGGGAACACCAGAACTGAGTTTAGTGTATGTAGAGTTTGAGAGCAAGATGGTTAGGGAGAGGGGGATAGAAAAATCCAGTCTCTCCAGGGGAAGTGCAGATGTGTAGCCTTCAGTTAAGAGCAAGGGAAAGGGGACTTCTTTGTGACTCCTGGATGATTTTTCATGCTCTTCGCTATGGAAACTGTTTTCATAGCTGCCTCTACTGCCTATTCACTGGATTTTATTATTTAGACACTTTTGTACGGCAAACACTGAGCTTGGTAGATTGGCCAAAAGATGATGAGTGCTACTGAAGTCTTTTAGCTGGGTTTCCCTGGAGGAGAGGTTTCCTGCTAGTGTGATTTCCTTGAATTGGACATCTGCTTGTATGGTATGCAGATCAAATGGATCTCACCTAAGTTACTCTAATTTCTGGCAGTCATTCTTGGTGCTTGACAAGTAGGAGAATATTGCCAGAGATTTAGGTTTTTTTCTCCCTTTTGATTTCTTTGAGGTAAACATTGTGCTAAACTGGACTGCAGTAAGAGAGCTGATGGAGAATTAGGTAGTATTCAGAATAGTGAAATGATTCAGGTGTGACATTGGTTTTGTGGGTAAACCACAACAGTTCATCAGCAAACTTGATTAGAAGTGGAGAGTTCAACTCACTTTGTTATTTTTATTTTTTTTAAAGGTGTTCTCAGATACTGCTTGTTATCAAATGCTCTTCATCCTGTGGGATTATTTGTTTTCTCAGCAATTTCAGATGGATCTCGGCCCCAAATTCTGCTTTCTGAAATCCAGACAGGGTAACTCAGTGAGACAATGCCCAAGTCATTTTCTGGGGCAGTTTAGATTCCTGCCAGATTTTGACAGATTTGAGGCAGAGCCACTGGGTTGACACACTTCACTGCTGAGATCTTATTCCTTCCATGGGGCCAGATCCTGTTGAAGTCAGTGGAGAAGACTCCTATTTCTTAAAGAACTTTGAATATGATAGGCCATACTGAAGAAGTGACTTAATGATGGAAAACCCTGCATGAAAGAGCTCTCAGTCCAAAACTATGAGGTCAGTAATATTTTTTGAGCCTGTTCAGAAGACGCTGTATGAACAACTGTGGCTGCTTCCATTAGGACCACATCACCAAAACTTGAGACGGTTGGCAGAACAGTTAAGGTCTTCGTCTTAATAAGAAACCAGACTGTCTACTTTAAAGTGACTTAAAATTGGAGGGACAGGTGACTTGGATGCTCAGAACCCAGAGAACTTTCCCCAGAATGAAGACCATTGTTAATGATACAAGAATGTTACATGCACACCATTCTTAGTGTTAGAAACTGAGCAAATTTGGTATGAAAATCACAGGGAAACCCATGGTACTTTAGATAGTCTCTGGACAGGTTCAGCGCTGTTCTTCTGCAGACTTGTGTAAGCCTGAGTGGAGTTATTAGAGTTATTCTTGCTTTACAATGGTGTAATTTGTAACATATATTGGCCCTTACTGCTTCATGTTTCATTGCAGCTCTAGTGAAAATCATGCTAGCCTGCTTAGGGGTATATGGGTTTTAGAGCTGTGTTTGCAACTTGGTTGAGATGCAGTGTGTGCAGTCATAGGACCTCCTTTAACAGATGATTCAAGAATAGTGAAATCTTGTTTCCTAATTTGTTGAGAGTTGGGCTTAGTGTGATGTGTGGCTGTCAGAAAGACTAACATGAGTCTTTCTGCTACACTGAGTGTAGCAGAGTAATTTTTGTTTGCATAATCTTCTTTGTGTTCATTTATTCCGTATCCTTCACAAAAAGCTTAGAACTTGACTGTCTCCAGTAAAGGGATCCCAGTTTTTAATTGGTAATGCCTTTCTGCTCTGAAGACTGAAATGTATTTCCTTGGAATTTTTTAAAATTCAAAATAAGCTTAACATTAATCTATAGACTGAGTAATAGGTCTAAAAGTGGATTTCCCATTCTATAAGTGAATGGAATATATGCACCTTTTAGCCCCTTGGTTTTCTCAGTTGGATAAAAGCTTTGGCATAGTTTCCTTGCATTCAGGAGATGAGTTATCAGCTTGTCAAATGATGTGATGGTACTGTCAGCATTCTCAATTGCCTACAAAGTGTGATTGTAGTCCTCTCTTGTTAGTACTGATTTAACTCAGAAGTATTTCCACTAATCTTAGTTAGCCACTTTCTTGTTCACATGCTTTTAACCAAGATCAGATGATGTGGGGTTTTTTTTCAGTTGCATCTATTTTGCTTTTTCACTTGAACTCAACTTATTTTACTGCTGTTGGTGTCACCAACATAAATACATAGGCTGATAAATTCTTCAATGCATAGCTGGAAATTCTGGTGTGCTATTTGCAAAGCAATTGTTTGCTGATTTCCTAATATGATGGAGAAGGACTTCTTATATGGCAAAGAGGAATATATGGTAAAGGACAAATGACATGAATATTTGCAGTCATGGTTAGTTACACAATCTGGTCATGGTTTATATAACCAGGGAACTCAGGGCTGTGTGTGAAGAATAAACAAAGAAGAGGCATGTTTCTGTCTCACAGTGATGCATGCTCACACATTCTAGGCAGCACAGACTACCAGCCTTTTTATGAAATACATGTTTGGGACATGTTACAAGTACAGACTGATTAGTGAGAATTGGTGTGTTCTGTACATCTGCCACGGTAGAACAGTTAGAAATAGCAAGTTCATCAAACTATCTTTCCTGTTCAGGTCAAAGGAGGAAGAAAAGGAGCATTTTCAAAAACAGAGAAGTATATTTGATGTTTCACCAACCTATTAGTCCTTACTATTTCTGTGTGGCAGGCTGATATTGCCAGTAGAAATGAACAAAAGCATAGGAAGATTGAGGTTCAAATTCAGAAAAACCTTGAGGTAGTTAGGTCCATGTTGACTGGTGCACGTGAATGACTGGTCCCATAGGACAGTTTCCATAAGGCTGGGAATGTAGATCCTTTGAGTCTCATCTTGTGCCTTAACAGAAGTATCCCTGTTCATTGTCAGCCAGAGTCCAGAAAAAGTGCCTTCTCTTATTTGACACCAGAGCAAAATATGCAAGACACAGCTCATCTCAGCCATATTCCAGAAGAACTAGTATGGCATTCATTAAATTACTACAGCCTTCAGTTAAGAAGAGACATAGTTGTCACCTCTCCTTTTGCTGTCTTAATTGTAATACAACGGTGCCTACAATTTTGGTCAGAATTGGAGATGTATTGTTGCTGTACAGATTGTATTAGCTGTTGCCCTGGTGCTAAAGTCTCTATGCTCTGAGTAGATGGAATGAACAAAGGAAATAACATTGCCCCATGTCACTGATGGGGAATTAAAAAAAGTGATTGATTGATCAGTGATGCAAAAAGAGTTTGTAACAGAGGAACTGAATTTGGACTTTCTGAAGCTGTACTTGTGGCATTGTGTATGTACATATCAGTATGTTCTTAAGTTGCCATTGCTGTTAGGGGAGGTGACCTCTCTTCCCTTGCAGGTTGTGTTTCTTCTGTGTGCTGGGTTTGGGTACAGACCTGAGTTAGTTAAACCCTTTTTTTCTTCCTGGGTTGGCTTTTATCTTCATCAGTTCTCTGACCTGGTTTACTGCATGGACAAGAAAACCCTTGCAGATGACATGAGAAAGTTGAACTACTGATTCAGCATTAGCTTCTGTGAGTTCAAAGCATATGTGAAACCACAACATGTGACCCTGTTCAAAGTTTGGGGTTGCTAAACATTTTTTTTCCTGCTTCAGTGTATATCTTATGTAGTGAGATGCCTGTCCTCCATGGAAACAGACTCCTGATGTCAGTAAGTTTGACTGACTGTTGAGGATCACCCAGCTAATCCTGCCGGCAGAGAGCAGGGGTGCATGAAGAAATTTTACTTTTCTGCCCTCACCATCTTGCATGTTCTGAAAGGACATGCTACCTCCTATTCCCCTCATGGAAATTTACAGAGAACTCAGAAGTGGAAAAATCTCTTTACATTTGAAGCAGTAGCAATTTTGAAATTATTCCCCGAAGCTTGGTAGCTTCACTTCACAAATGAACAAATAAACCACATAAATACCTACAGGAAAACAACCAAGCCAAACCCCTTAATTACAAAAAATGCCTCTATGCATTCAAAATCTTTGCCCTGTTTTCCTGTCAGGCCTCATTTCCACCAAGGGATCTGTTTTCTAAGGCCAGCAGAACTGTTGTGATGTAGGAGGAGATAAATGTACATGACAAAGGATGTGAAGGGGCGAAGCCCTGGCTTGACATTGACACAGATAATTGAGTTATTGGGGAGTTAGTGTAAAAGTTGACTGTTTCTTGGGAGAGATGTCATATGGCATTCTGGTTGTGGGAACAATAAGTATCCTCTGGCATATTTATACTTGCCATTTTTCCCCTTTCAGTTGATGCTTCTGATTCCTTTCGGCACTGTTTTCAGCAGCTCTGGAATAGATGTTTAAGAAAAAAATTCTAGATACGTTGCACTATGTGTCCTCTGGTCACCTTGCTAGAGACCATTGGCAGGTTATAAAATGTCCTTCAAGGCATTTTATAACAAGAAAACCAATTGTTCCTCACATATGCTTGTTTAGGGTTGCCAGAATTTAACTTTCTCTCTAGACTCTGGGAGGAGTATTCCAATACTTTAGCCAGCAATTTAAATGGGAATCTGGTATTCCTATGTGGAGGAAAAAAAAAAAAAAAAGGTTTTTTGCTATGAAACTCTTAATACTTTGCATCTAATATGCACAAAAGTGCAGATATAAATGTTTGATATTCTGAGTAGTGCTGTTAGTTAAGGCATAATACTGTATACCAGTAATTACGGATGTTAATTATAGAAGGGAGCTGGATTATGACTTTGGGCGCCCTCATTATGAGGGGACAGTGTATAAGTAGTCCCGGGAGGCTTTGTTAATTGGAGAAAACTTGTTTCATAGCATCTTTCTTGCCTTTTTCACCAGGAGGTAGTAATTTACTACTGCTTATACAAACACCAAATGAGACCCTGCTACTTTAGGTCAGCATTGCTCCTCAGTGGGAGAAGTGAATGTGACTCAGCTTTGTTGGTTCATTTCCAGCCTTTCCCCGCCTTTTGCCCTGTTTGGCTCTGCATCACTTCTGCTTTCCTGGGTTTGGTTCAGGTACTCTGTGTGGAGGTGTGTGCATGCGTCCTGTGATGTTTCATCAAAGGCTCCCTTGCAAGGCCTAATATTCACAGAGCGCTTCTTTTGAAGTATCAAGTATACGATATGGCACCTATTGACCGCTTTCCATGTTTCTTTAGGAACCCAACCCTATAGGTGTGCACAGACACCTGTAATTCTGAATAGATACATTAGATGCAGTTATCTTGCAACCAGGAGGCCTTTGTACTTCAGGAAACTCAACTCTTCTTTTTCTTTAAAAAGGAAAGTAACCACAGGACCTCTGGAGCTCTCTAAGTTGCCTGTACATAGAGCTAATTATTTTGAGATTGGAACACCACCTTTGAAGCATGTCCATGAAATACATAATTAAAGTATCTTGTGTTCGATCATATCATTAGACAGCTAATTGGAAATCACATTGTGTCTATATAATGAGGAAAATAATATATGCATTTGTCCACCGATGAGTTTACTTGTTTCCATAGTCTTTTCCCCTTTAATTGCTGTGATGGCAACTGGCAGAAGAGGACCACGTGCTGGGCTGTCCTTGATCAGCAAATCTAACAGACACAGAGTTATTGTTAGGGACTCCTGTGAGTTCAAATAAAAGAAGCTCTGAAGGATGGGACTGCTGCTTCCAACAATTTCTGTACAGATGTGTAAGTCAGGCAGAACATGTTGGGTTTCTTTCTCTCTAGGAAGTCAGGGGCTAGCATAGCATCTGCCTTAGCTTCATAAATGAACAGAGTATATGTATTTATGGTGAGCAATGGCTGGAATGGTTTTGGGCTCTGTCTGCCCCTAGGATCATGCCATTCAACACTCTCTGCAATGCCTGCTTGGCTCTGCTACAGCAGGGTCCCTGCAGCGCGGCTGGTATTTCAGCAAGTGAGTCTGGGGCTTGCGAGCTCCAAATTGCATCCATAAGTCTTGCAAGCAGTGAGTTGTCCTTAGTCAGTCCTTTGGGGATCTGGTGACTGCAGAAGTATTAATGGCAAGGAGTATACCCCTCTTAGCCACATAACTTGTGTGGTTTTTATTCCTTCTGTATCTATCTTGCTCCCTGTGGTAGGGGAAGTACTATTTTTATATCATCATACCATGAATATGTTTCTTGTAATATAAGAATGCAAGAAGGATTCCTTTGTCCTCTCCACCATATGTTGTATATTCGTGAAAGACATGCATACATACATGATCAGTAAAATAATTGGTTTGCTTTTATTTCTTGCTGCAGTTTATAGGTATAGGGAGAGACAAGATTTATTGTCTTATGCTGTGCAGTTATTGACAGGATCTAAGGTTGCTAGAGGAGAAAATTACTTTAAGGATGAGCATACTGGAGCATAATTCCAGGGTGGTTCTTCTCACTGAAGTGCACTGATGGCAATAGCCATAGAAAGGAGGACCCTGGGATGTCAGTTCTTCCTCAGAAGATTCATAGATGAATTGAGGCTTAACTACAGTGGGTCTTAAGAGTCTTATCTTTATGATGATGACTTGCATGATCTCCCTCTTGTCACAGCAAGAACAGCCTTCCAGCTTAGTGGGTCATTCATTTGTTTTTTCATTTGGTTATTCAAAATTTATTATAACCATTCATTTGAAATTGCCAAGAAAGAGTTCTTGCAAGTTAGCATTTACACATGTGTATGATCATGTGTATGTTCTTTATATGAAATAAATTAAGTCATTTTTCTCAGCCTAGAGTCACATAACCAATCATCACTTTCTTCTGTAGTTCTTGTACTTTCTGACATCTAAAAACATGTCACAGTGTATTAGTGCTAGGGAGACAAAGACATGCAAAGAAGTCTGCTGATGCTGCTTTTTACATTTAAAACCATGCAACATATCCAGGGGTTTAGGATGTATTTTCTCAGGGAGTTCCTACGACCCAAGTTCCCTGCTGTTTACCTTTTGCAGTCGCAGTCTTCTAATTACGATTCCACAGTTTTGGGAAAGGTTATGGTCGCTTTGACTGGCTTCAAACCTTGCGCTGCAAAATTAGATTCTGCTGCTGCTTGTGCTTGACAAAGATCTGCCTTCCAAACAAAGGCAAAGAGGAAAGAATGAAGCAGCAGACCCTGCAAGAGATAGAATGCTGTGTGATTGAAGCTCTTTTATTAGGCTATGGTCTGTAATGGGAAAGAAAAAGCATGATCTCCACTGATCTGCATTTTAAACAATGTTTAGGATTAGCAGAGGGGCAGCAGATGCACCTATTGAGCTGTAAAGGAAGGGATTCAAAGCTGTATTGTGCAGATGGGAGATTATTGTACTGTACCTCCCTGCATGTGCCAGTCGGTACTCCTGCTGCTCTGCAAAGCAGCACTTATCATCTCCGTCAGCCCTCCTTGTCCCAGAGCATGCACAGCACAATAAACCTGCCTTACTATGCCACCAAGTTGAGCCAATACCCAATCTAAACTAGCAGGAATCGAGCTGTGGCAGCCATTCTGCTGCTGCTGGGAAGATTGTGATATGGGCACCGAGTGATTGTAACATCCCTCCCCAACATAGGCTTTCAACCAGATTAACCTTTTTCATTTGGACAGCTTGGTCTCTCGATGCTGCCTATCATTTTGTTTCAGACCTGGCCTTTTCCTAGATCAGAATGAATGAAATGATAGGTGAAAGGAGAGAGATTTTACTTCATGTTTTTTTTCTGTTTTTCTGCTTCCAGAAATCTGCATCTTTTCTTTTATCTAAAATACAGGGTTGTATTTTCATTATAGTTGTTTCCATTAAAGGGGTAATAAATTTGAAAGCTTTTTCACCAAATTTATACATTCATGAATAACATAGGAAGTACCCCACTTTTGCTCTCGGATTTTCTGCTTGGAGAAAGTCAGGAGCAGCTCTAGTGGCACAAATGGAATTATTCTCCTTTTACGGTGCTGTAGCATGGGGTGGGTATGAAGTTTCTCTGGAATTTAATAAAAGTGATGCTCTACTGGCCTATTATTTCTGCTCTAACATACAGTTTGTAGTTGAAATTGGATTAATAATGTTCTTCTAGCTTGTACCTACTTCTACCAACTTAAAATGTGTTTGTGGCATGTCCTTGGCTTCCAGCTCTGCCACAGGGTTTCCGTGTGACCTTCAGCAAGTTGCCCAATTTCTTCATGCCTGAAGTGTTTATCTTCAAGCAGAGAAACAGTTTATAATTGGGTGTACTCTTTGACTGCCTTATCTGTTTGAATCATAACCATCTACCCCAAGGCAGGGCCTAGCACCACACCACCCAACTCTTGGAAGGCAGACGCGGGGATGGTGAGGGTGGGGACCCTGGGCCCACTGTGGGGGAGGATCTTGTTCGGGACCACCTTAGGAACCTGAATGTATACAAGTCCATGGGACCGGGTGAAATCCATCCACGGGTCCTGAAGGAGCTGGCAAATGAAGTTGCTAAGCCACTGTCCATCATATTTGAAAAATCATGGCAGTCAGGTGAAGTTCCCGATGACTGGAAAAAGGGAAATATAACCCCCATTTTTAAGAAGGGGAAAATGGATGAGCCAGGGAATTACAGACCAGTCAGTCTCACCTCTGTGCCTGGCAAAATCTTGGAGCGGATTCTCCTGGAAGGCGTGCTAAGGCACATGAAAACCAACAAGGTGCTTGGTGACAGCCAGCATGGCTTCACTAAGGGGAAATCCTGCCTGACCAATCTGGTGGCCTTCTATGAAGGGGCTACGGAACTGATGGACAGGGGCAGAGCAGTTGATGTCATCTACCTGGACTTGTGTAAAGCCTTTGACACCGTCTCACATGACATCCTTCTCTCTAAGTTGGAGAGACATCAATTTGATAGGTGGACCACTGGGTGGATAAAGAACTGGCTGGATGGCCGCACGCACAGAGTAGTGCTCAGTGGCTCAGTGTCCAGCTGGAGACCAGTAACGAGTGGTGTCCCCCAGGGATCGGTGTTGGGACCGGTCTTGTTCAACATCTTTGTGGGTGACATGGACAGTGGGATTGAGTGCGCCCTCAGCAAGTTTGCCGATGACACCAAGCTGTGTGGTTCGGTTGATACACTGGAGGGAAGGAATGCCATCCAGAGGGACCTTGACACGCTTGTGAGGTGGGCTGATGCCAACCTAATGAAGTTTAACCATGCTAAATGCAAAGTCCTCCACCTGGGTCGGAGCAATGCCAGGCACACATACAGGTTGGGCGGGGAGGAGATTGAGAGCAGCCCTGCGGAGAAGGACTTGGGGGTGTGGGTTGATGAAAAAATGAACATGGGGCGGCAGTGTGCGCTTGCAGCCCAGAAAGCCAACCGTATTCTGGGCTGCATCAAAAGGAGTGTGACCAGCAGGTCGAGGGAGGTGCTCCTGCCCCTTTACTCTGCTCTCGTGAGACCTCACTTGGAGTATTGTGTGCAGTTCTGGTGTCCTCAACATAAAAAGGACATGGAACTGTTAGAACAAGTGCAGTGGAGGGCCACGAGGATGATCAGGGGACTGGAGCACCTCTCGTATGAAGATAAGCTGAGAAAATTGGGGCTGTTCAGCCTGGAGAAGAGAAGGCTGTGTGGAGACCTCATAGCAGCCTTCCAATACCTGAAGGGGGCCTATAGGGATGCTGGGGAGGGACTCTTCATTAGGGACTGTGATGAGAGGACAAGGGGTAATGGGTTTAAACTTAAACAGGGGAGGTTTAGATTGGATCTGAGGAAGAAATTCTTTACTGTGAGGGTGGTGGGACCCTGGAATGGGTTGCCCAGGGAGGTTGTGAATGCTTCATCCCTGGCGGCGTTCAAGGTGGGGTTGTACATAGCCTTGGATGGCATGGTTTAGTGGGAGGTGTCCCTGCCCATGGCAGGGGGGGTTGGAACTCGATGATCTTGAGGTCCTTTCCAACCCTTACTATTCTATGATTCTATTCTATGATTCTATGTATATATAGGATGTTTATCATAGAAGAGTCCTAATCTTGGGTTGAGTCTTAAAATATAACCAGCAATAAGAATTCCATAGGGCTGTCATTCACATAATTAATTCTGTGTTCTGTGATGTATTTTCTCTTTTAAAGTAATTTTGTCTGTAGTCCTGAAATGTGTTCATAGTGCTTGAAAATGACTGGAGAAAGCAATTATTTTCTGCAGCATCCTATTCTTATTGTGCTAAATGTGTCATAAAGTTGGGCTTTCCCAATAGCATCCTCCCCATGCTTTGTCTGCTTATATGTGGGCAGGAGAGAGAGTGCAAATTCCTATATATATGTAAATATCTCTTTGCTTCTTGGTTCGTGTTCATTCTGCCTGGTTCACCTCAGTAGGTCCGTCACTTTGTAGACAGTTCTCTGACTTTCTCTTAATGAGTAAACTCTGCTTAAAGCTGGAACCCATCTAAAACACTGACATATTTCCCATAGCACCCCTCCTTCCACATCCTGAACAGCTGAATTCCCACATTCAACAGCAGATGAAGAAATGTGAACCTCAAACCATGGAGCAAGGCTCTAGGTACCGGTAAATATAAGTGCAGAAGTGGTGAGGATGCTGCTGATGAGGTGAGGTTTGGGTGCAGCAAGACGCTCTCATTTGCACTTCTTTTAGGTTCTGATGTTGGGCTGATCTCCTAACTGTGAAGAAAATTATTATCTGAAAAGCAAGGTTGATGAATTTATATAATTTATATTTAAGTTGAGGCAATTTAAATGGTGGCTTTTTAAGGGCAAAACCTTGATTTCATTTATTGATTCCATACTTATTTGCTAGTTATACGTTTTAGCTGTTTTCCTAAATAAAGGTTGATCTTTCAAGTTGGTGGTTATCCAGGTATGTTGATTTGCAAAAAAATCTCTACATAAATTTAATATTTCTTTGCTGTGCTTAAGAAGACATTCTTTACCGCTACCCATTCATTGAAGTATAATGTAGTTAGTGTGCATTTACTTGCATCCTTTATTTAAAATTTTTTTTCTACGTTATAGATTGACAACTGGCATTTTCTGCTCCCTGTAGATGGATATATATTCTTTATAGGTAATTTGCATCAACTTCTGATTGGTTTGGAAACTGAAGTGAAATGAATAAAAATCATCATCTATCATCCAGGTGTGCTGGTTCCATTTAAAAATAAATGTAAAGGAAAAAAGATTTTAAACCAGTTTGTTTTGGGCAGCTATGACAGCATGTGAGATACCTCTAGGCAGACACTATACAGAGCTCTGCTTCCTTCCCAGCGCACCTCGCTGCTCACCTGGTGTTTCTGGGCTCTGGAAAACAGACTGTATTGCTCTGGGATCCCATCTTGGAATTGGAGTGAGACCACTGAGACCTCAAAGTCAAGTCACTAGCAGAAAGTCTCAGGTTTAGTTAAGTGTATTGTATTTTTCTGGGTCTCTGAAACTAAGAGCAGATTCTAGATTTTTTTAATTTGCAGGGTTTTTTGTTGGTTTTTTGGGGTTGTTGTTTTTTCCTCCTCAGCAGTGGATTCTGGGCCACTAGCACAAATCAGGCTGTATGTTTATAGAAGACTTAATTTCTTTCTTTAACCGTGTTGCTAAATAACTGGCCATCTGCTGCCCTGATTTTCTTTATGCTGTTTTCAGTGCATTCACATCATGTACAGTCTGGATGTTCCTGCTCTGGCATTCACCCACCTGGTTGCCCCTGTGCTTTCAGAAGGCACCTTCTCTGCCCAGTACAGCATTAGGTACAGTACCGGTAACATTCCATACAGCTGAAGAGTCAGATTTTTAGTAGAATACACTGCAGAGAAGAGAGAAAATGGCTTTCAAAAGAACCTTTATTTTAGGCTTCTTCAGGTAGTTATTAGTAAGTTTTACAGTTGATGCTGGGGACAGAGAGGTTCTGCATCATATTTAACAACTTGTAATCACACAAGACCACAGATTTGCCTAAATTCCCTTTAATCTTAACAGATGAGAACAGCTTTGCCCTTTCTTAGTTCTTGTTTTCTCAACTGCAACTAGAATATAAGCTTCTGTTTAGACCTTATCTGAGAAGTTAACCTTCTCTTTCTCTATTTCTCTACCTCCTGAAGCTTGCTGGGGCTTCTGTCCCCATGAAAGGGAAGGGAAGAGATCTACTGTTGAGGACTTTTAAGGTTTTGTATCTGAAAGTGAAAATGATACCTCAGGAGACTTAGGGCAGGTCTTTCTGCAGCTGAAATCTGTGGGGCTGAGACTGCTACACACCCTGCTGTTGATAAGGCTCACAGGACACATGCTTTCCAGCACTCCTATTTCTAATGTATGTAGCCTTGCTTTACAGATTGAGTTAACAGAATTGGACTTTCCCTCTCTGAAGGCTAAGGCTTTTTTCTGTTAAAAGTCTTTTTCCATCCTTGCTGAGAGTTTTTTAAATTATTCCCATAATAAGATTTAGACTGCAGCCTCTAACCTTCAGTATCTTAAGCATAGAGGGTCACAGGCAAATAATGTTTGGAGGGGATACCTGTCCTGCCAGATAAATGCTATTCAGCAGCTGATGACTGTTGTGTTCAGGGAGAGACTCCTAAATATCCCACCCTAGGCAATTTGGCTATAACCTTAATGTGCAAGTGACCTGACCCCACAGTACAAGTAAAGAATGTCATAGCAGCGTCTAGTGGCTTAGGAGCTCATAATACAAAGCCAAAGAACTTAAGTGTGTACAATGTTCATAAGGACAAGACAGTATTTTCTGCACTCTTTACAAGCAGTATCCCTTAAGGCCAGTGGCTTTGCAGAAAGTGATACACAATTTGTCTAATGCCATTATTGCTGGGTAGTGCTGTATTATCTTAGCACGTTGATCCCCTGTGTATGTTGGGACACTGAATGGGCACAGCAGTCTCAATTATTTCTGAGCTGCCTCCTGTTCTGAGCATGAGCGACCCTGAGTCAACACTGAGCTCCTCTGTGGCCGTTGTTTGTAGTCTGCGCTGTGTTGTGTCACCTCCTTGGAGAGGCTGGGAGGGCTGAGCATCTTCTTAGTCAGTGGGAACTGGGAATAATTCCAAGAAAGCCAATGGGATCACAGTAGTGTACATGTGGAGAAAACTGGGTCCTCGTGTGGGAGTGTCGTTCCTGAGGGATGGTATTTTTGACTTAAGCCCAGACTTCGTTGCTTTTAGGGAGGGAGAAGGTGCTTATTGGTCTTTTGCTTTTCCTATGTACTTGTCTAGGCTTACAACCTTCCTCTTAAGGTGATTTTTTTGATTGAACCTTCCTGAATCTTCTGAAACCTCATGCTAACTGTGTGGGCCAAGAAATGAAATTATTAATAGAATAGCAAATAATCAGAGGAAAAACCCTGGGGATGAGATTCTCTGTTGACATTTAGAAAACTCATCTGCTCCTTACTCTTCTTTATTGTGTCTCTGGCCTTGAACTAGTGTTTGCAGGCAGCCTAATCTAAGGATTTTATCCTGATGCTAAGAATTACCAGCCTGAGTAAAGGCAGACCCCTTTCCTGTGTGGGCGACTGGTGCAGTAAAATGTGCTGTGGATTCAAGAATGGCAACACCTGCAGATTTGTTTTGCCTTAGTGATACTTAACACATACAGGGAGTTATATACTTTGGTAACTGTAGAGAACAACTGGTTCTGGCATAGCTAAAATGTCTTCTACAGCCATACCTTCCAGCACTTCCATCTCATTCTCTACATCAATATCCATTAGAGGAAGCAAGGTCTGCATAGCCATAAACTGATTATGAAGAAACTGGCCTACAAATTCCTGAATCAGATGAGCCTTTGCACTGACTTCAGTGGGCTTTAGTTCAGACCCATGGGGTTTCATTGTCTTCTTCCAGCAATCCAGGCAGGGGTTGTTGCACAGAAATCCTGGAGCAGAAGCATGACACAAAGATGTGTTTTGACAGTGCAGATCTCATGCCACTGTCCTTTTATAATCACTGGCTCCTGCCCGAGTTTGAAATTGAACAGTTTCAGGACATGCTTGGCTTCTGCCACTGTGGTATGAAGAAGCTGGGTATCAGAAGGTGGGTTGGTGGTGTGTGTGTGCTTACCCAACCTCCTTTCTTTTGAAAGGAAATTAAGTTAACTTTATTTTCTTCACTTTTTGCAGAGGCACAGCTAACCCTGCTCTCTAGGTATTACATTGTTTCACATGAACCTTACCTTAAATTAATGAGATGCCTGGGCCTTTTTTATAACTACGTATTGAATATGATGACCTCCTGTCTCTCTGTAAGGAACACAGTGAACCAGCTGTAATGAAGTTTTTGCTACATGAGCAGGTAGTTCCTGTTCTCGGTGTAGAAGTCAATAAATGCTTTCAGCTCCATGCTGTGACCTGAGCCACTATTCTCACACTAAGGGAAACAGTTTTGAAAAATTTTTAATATTCTAGTTCCTGTTCATGAAATTGCTAATAGTTTAATTTTTCTGACCTTTAATTCTTTTGCTTGACTTTATTTTTTTTAAGCCACAAATCAGTTTTCAAATGGGCTTTCTTCCCTTTGTCCTAAGCCGGGGGCTTGGGGTTTGTCATATTCAATGTAATTAAGAAAACGTGATGTTTCCTATACTTTGTAAAGAGGAACACATTGCAAAGTGGAAGAAGCAGTCTGTTGTAATTGTGTCATGACATCTCTGCCCTCATAGTTTTGTAATCCACTACAGAGGACAGGAAGCACTTAAAACATTTGCTTAAATTGAGACTGCATAGGCCCACATGTCAGAGTTGTGAAAATACCAGAATCTCATTGAAATAATTTCTTTCCATTTCATTCTTTGGAGCTGTGTCCTGCAGGCCCTGTCTGCTGTTTTGGTCCCTAGGTCTTCCACCTGACCTCTTGCCCCTCCAGTAGCTTCAGGGCTGCCCCATCTACATCCCTCTCCCTATCCCCTTGTCTAGCCTGCAGCCAAGGCAGTGCAATTGGGCTCTGCTCAGAAGTTTGTTCTCAGGATGACTGATCAGCTGAGTGACTGACGACTAATCTGTATCCTTACTTTTCCTCTACTGGGGCAACTTACAAAGTCTCTCTGTAAGCAGCTGCTGAATTTTATTGAACCTGTTACTGAGGGCTCAGTTGGTGTTGGCCAGTGGGATCCAAAGTTGTTGGAGATGGAGGGGGTGTGGACAGCTGGACATGCAAGGTGTCTATATTAACTTGTTTCATGAGGAAGCAACCTGAATAGTTAATTTTAAAAATAAATAATCCAGATATCATGTTTCCAAACAGGAACTCAAGAAGTCTGAAATTATAGTAAGAGCATTATCTCCAAGTATGGTAACTATAATATAACTGCAGTAATTGTATTAGCAATTGAGAAAGGTTTGAACTTAGGCATTAACTCAACAGGATTCTTCCAAGCCCATTGCCCTCTTGGGAGGTCTCAGTATCATTTTGAAAAGGGCTAGAGCCATACTATGGGGGCCAAATACAGAATAGGGAAGATGGGGTGTCCCTACCATGCTCTTACTGGAACCCCAGCCTGATTCTCCTCTTGTATGTGGTAACACAATAGTGTATGGTGGGAGAATCTCCATGTAAATAAGTGGAATGACATCATCAGAAATGTGTCTCAATCCCAAAAATTTTTCAAAGATAATGATGTCTTTCCAGGCTTTGTTGAATGCTGTTGAATGAGTACTGGAGAAAGGACCAAATCCAAAGGAAATACAAGGACAACTCAGGTATTAGAAACCATGTTTGTTAGACACCGTTTGACAAGACAATGTGCCCACAGGTCTGGATGAGCCTCAGCATCTGTTGTCTTTTACATAGGAGAAAGGAGAGGGTATAGACTATATGGATGAAAAGTATGCAAGCAATAAGTGAACTGCAGGATAAATAAATTGTGGAGAGTGTCACTGCAGGAAACTGCAGGAAGCTGAAGAAGCTAGAGACAGGGGGCAGAGATATGGAAGGAAATTGTAGATGTTATAACATGGGGGGGAAGCAGGATGTCCATAGATGTGGTGAGGACCTGTTGGGATGGGACTGGTGATCCAATTAGGAAACATGGGGAGGATCCAGGATTTCGTGGTGGACAATATAATGAAATTTGGGGTGTGGATCTGCATGAGATCAGCCCCGATTAGCTTGCTGGGTACAGAACCATCTGTCCTTGGGAAAAAAAAATAAATTGTAGCTGTAGAACAACACATGCAGTGACTATCCAATACATTTCTCCTCTGGCTGTGTATGGGCTGTACCCCACTGCCATAAACAAGCCCTTCTGGAATTCATAGGAATTTGTATGAGCTGCATGTGCTTGCTTCTTGCTGTTTGGTGCCTTATTCATAGCATGGGTGCAAGTATTGTTAATCCAATCACTTCTTGAGCCTTCCTGAAGTGCAGCGTATCGACAGTCAGTGAAAATCCTGTTAGGAGTCTGTTGGTGGGTGATTAAGAGATGTCAGAGGGCAGAGTAAGCTGTATCAGCGCTGAGCTGGGTAGATGAAGTGTTCTGTGGAGAGCCTAATCTTGTGAAGAGCATGACCTCTGTCTTCTGTAGTAAGATTTTCCATGGTAACCCCCCTTTTTAATTAAGTTCTCAATATACATATAACCTAGCTTAAACAATCTTGGCTGATGGGAAGGTCAAAAGGGTGAGAAGACTTCCTAACAGAAGGTGGGTGGAAAGGTGTGCTGAGGAAGGGGAAACATAAGGAATGAGCATACAAAATGGGATTAACATCAGCTAATAGCACATGTGAAGAGCAGTTTATCTGCTGTTTCACCTCCTACTTCCTCACCTCCTCCTCCTCTGCTGTGCAGTGTTCTTTCTTTGTTAGTGCATCCGTCCTTCTCAGCAGATCACTGGATAAAGTGAGGATGTTGTGGCTCATTACCCAGATGTTACCTAATTATAGCAACATGTTTTCTAAAATATGTCTTAAGGGACAGACAGAGCTCTGCTGTCTCCTGCTATATCTGAAAGTGGCCATCTTCGGTCATCTCCTGACAGAGGATTAATGAAGTCTGAAGGAGGACATGGATCTCCTCATTCTTCAAGAAGAGTTTTTAAAGGGGATGTGGAAAGAAAATGTAAAGAAAAGCTTTTGACTAGAAGAGCTGTGGGCAAAAGCAGTTTTCCTAATGCCCATCTAGAGATGTAAGAAAGAGAAATTTTTTCTGGTGCATTGGTGGAAAGATCTGTTATATTTTGATTTACCTTTTTCATTTGAAAACAGTGAAACCACTCTTCTCGTTCCTTGTTTGCAGGGGGTACTTTTTCCCTGTTTGCTGCCCAAATGCTTTCAGACATGCGCTTCGGAATCTGAAGTGTGCACCTCTCTCGTGACAGCAAAGCTTAGTCTCCCAAGTGTTTTTCGTATATGGGAACAAAGACTTGATCTGAAATAGGAGCTCAGCCCACTAGACCTCACAAGCTGCTGATAGATCCCATAGGACTTCAAGAGTTTGTTAGAGTTTGGCTGGTGAAATAATGGCATTTCACAAAAGCAGCATCCAGTGTGCCTGTCAGGGTTCGTGTACTGGATCCCCAATGGGGTCTTTTTAGACACGTGAGTGTGTATGGCAAGATGGGAAAGAGAGCATGTCAAAAGGACTCAACAGTCACGTTCTTTGCTATATTCAGGGGGCACAAAGGGTTTCTGAAATGTATTGATTTATGAGATATAAGAAAGAGACCAAGGTAAAAATCAATAGAGGTGATGTTGGTTCTGTGTGTTTTGATCCTGCTGAGCTTGGCGGATGATCCTACCATAATCTCTAAGGCATAAGAGTGCAAAACCTGCTCCTGGTGAGCTGCTGTGTATATATATATATATATATATGTCTGTCTCTTGCTCTCTAATATCAGACATGTGGATCCAGTCACATCTGAGCTGATAGATTGTTCTCACGAATATCTGATCTTAGGATTGTGTCCTTTTGGCTGGCTGAGCCAGTGTACACTTGGCAGTGCTTGTAGCTTAAGACAATAAATCTAGGCTATAGCAATTTAGTGTGCAGCTTCCCTGTGCTCTGAGCTGAGGCACATGAATCCTAGCACTGATGAACATCTTCCATGCTCCTGCTGAGTATTTGAACTCTGGCTTTAGTCCTACTGTAGTGTCGTGGTTTAAGCCCAGCCGTAAATCAGCCAAGCAATCATTAGTTCACTCCCCCAGTTCCTCCCCCCGCCTCCTGGAGGGATAGGGAGGAGAATCAAAAGAATGTAACTCCCACAGGTTAAGAGCAGTTCAGTAACTAAGGTATAACACAAACCACTGCTGCTACCACCAATAATAATGATGATAAGGGAAATAACAAGGGAAAAGAATACAGCCACTCACCACCCACCAGCCGATACCCAGCCCGACCGAGCAGTGATCTGGGCCTTCTGGGTAACTGCCCCCAGTTTATATAGTGGGCATGATGTGCTGTGGTATGGAATACCTCTTTGGTTAGTTTGGGCCAGGTGTCTTGTCTCTGCTTCCTCCCGGCTTCCCCTCCTTACTGGCAGAGCATGAAACTCAGAAAGTCCTTGGTCAGAGTAAACATTACTGAGCAGCAGCTAAAAACGTCGGTGTTATCAGTGCTGTTCCCAGGCCGAAAGTCAAAAACACAGCACTGCACCAGCTACTAAGAAGGAGAAAAATGACTGCTACTGCTGAACCCTTGACAGTATCCACCCCTTATTCCATACCATTCATGTCATGCTCGGATCCCCTATTTTCAATATACCATCACTCGTATCTCATATATATACATATATATACATATATGTACATCCACACAGAGAGAGAGAGAGAGAGAGCATTCCTTAGTGCATGGTCCAATCTCTATAAAGCTGCTCAGTCCATCTGGTCCATGGTGTTGGGCTCCATCTCTTGTAACAGTCTTTCAGAGCAGGAGAGGCTGTGTGCAGAGTTCACACTCGTGAATAACCTGGGCAATAGTGTCCATTGCTAAGTCCACCCCTTGATCACGAGTCCATCTGTATGTTGCATCTCTGCCCTGATGGCCTGAGGTGTCATGGGCCCACCAGGCTCAAAATAATTCACCTTCCCCTCCAGCAGTTTCTGCAGCTTGTCGTTGGGGACTGCATACAGCTGCCTTCCATCTCCGACACTTCCAAAGCACTGGAGGGGCCCAGTGGATGAGATACTCGCCACTCATGGCTGCCCAGCCTTGGAGAAAATTTCTTGGTCCTCCTATATCGTCGTCTGACCTAAACACAACCCCGCTTAACTCTTGAGATCCGACTAAATGGTCCTGGGTAAAACACACTCTGTATGTGTGCCAACATGATGATCCCCATCACAAATCAGCAGGCAGGTCTCAAGGGTACCCAAAGGCCATTCAAAACCTTCAGAACTCTCAAATGATGCTGCTGTACTTATCACTGCGGTTGGTGTAGCTGATGTGCTTGGAGCTGGAGTGGCTGCGCTGTCTGTTGCAGTCAGAGTCTGAGTAGCTGCAGTACTTGTCACTCGGGTGTGTGGCAATGTCTCCCTCAGAGGCTGACAACCCGAGGAGGGGAAAAAAGATGTGTAATTGCTATACACTTCTATTATATACCTCCCAAGGTATAGAGGTGGTGACCACACTGGGAACACAAGCCAGATGAGTTTCATGACCAATAACTCTATTGTATTACAAGTCATTACCATAAAGTACAGTGAAACAAGAGCCTTAGCCCAAGGCCCTCAGCTAATAAACACTAAGACAGCAAATACCAGCTGTAAGTAAGGTACAACATGCTGAAACTCTGAGATCAAGAGGAACAACTTTGAGAGCCAATAAATAAGCATTGTGATGGATGACTATTAGTCCAAAACAATGAATGCTTATCACAAATACGGTTAGACACACTCTGGTCAGATCTGTCACTATCTCAACCCTTCAGGACCCACACTGGGCACCAAAAAGAGCTGTCATGGTTTAAGCCCTGTTGCAAATCAGCCACGCAGTCGTTAGCCACTCCCTCCCTTCCTCCCCCTGCTCCCAGTGGGATGGGGAGGAGAATTGAAAGAATGTAACTCCCATGGGTTGAGATAAGAACAGCCCAGTAACTAAGGTATAACACAAACCACTGCTGCTACCACCAGTAATAATAATGACAAGGGAAATAACAAGGGAAGAGAACACAACCGCTCACCACCCACTGGCCGATACCCAGCCCGACCCAAGCAGTGATCTAACCCTTCTCGGTAACTGCCCCCAGTTTGTATAGTGGGCATGATGTGCTGTGGTATGGAATACCTCTTTGGTTAGTTTGGGTCAGGTGTTCTATCTCTGCTTCCTCCCGGCTTCCCCTCCTCCCTGGCAGAGCATGAGACTCAAAAAGTCCTTGGTCAGAGTAAGCATTACTGAGCAACAACTAAAAACATGGGTGTTGTCAGCGCTGTTCCCAGGCTGAAAGTCAAAAACACAGCACTGCACCAGCTACTAAGAAGGAGAAAAAAAGACTGCTACTGCTGAACCCAGGACATATAGTTACAGTTTATTCAGTTTAGAAACAGTTATTGCATGAGCCCTCAGAACAGCCTTGTAGCACTAGAACCTCTCTGTAGACCAGCCCATGGTCAAATTATTTCATTGCCATTGCGGTAGCTCCATCCTCATCCTTTTACATTTCTAGACAACCCTATACCTCCTTTCCCTATATGCAATTATAAATTGATACTATATAATTTGCCTGTCACTTGATATGAGGCTCTGTTTATTTTAAACACAATAATTAGAGATAACAATTGCTATAGAAAAATAAACATCTATTCAATGAGAAGACTGAGTAATTAAGAGCAATTGTTGGTTTCCTCAAGTAGGATTTTTCCAGTGCAACTAAGAAGAGAGTAAGACATGCATTGTAGGAGACGAGAAACCTGTGCGCTAAAAGAATTGGGAAATTAAATGGAAGCTATTAATAAGAAATTATCTAGAGCTTTCCTTCCAGATTGTATTTAAGATGCAGTTTTCCTAGTTGTAGTTTGTAAAACTTGCATAGGTTTTAGATACTTTTCCAACATTATTTGTAAGGATTAATCAATTAATCCTCCTACAGCCCTTGCAAGGTAAGTAACTGTTATTATCCTTATTTTATGGCTATGGAAATTGTGTTACTGTGGGCCAAATTTTAATCCATTTTCCGCTGTTGTAGATCTAAAGCAGCTGCACTGCAGTCAGCAGCTAGGCACTGTAACTGAACTGATTTAACCCTAATTCAAACTCCAGCATTTGTGCAGAGAACTGTTGAAAGTAAAGAGCAAGAATATTGCATTTTAAATATTGTCATATGCTTTACTTGAGTTGCATTAATGCTTTTGTTTGCTTTAAGGGTTGATTTTTCTAAACTGGCATTCTTAGAGTTTTGCAGATCCTGCAAATGCCAGTGCATGTTGTTTTCAGGAATGAGCATCCATAAATACTTTTAATATTTACAACAGCAACCTCCATTTTGTGGGGATAAATTGCATTACTTGTATATAATGATTATATGTACAAAGTTCATGCAGCAATGGTGTACACACACTAAGCTTTTTAAAAAACAGTTTGTTCAGCCTGTGATCTGCCTTTAGTCCAGATAGTTTGTTCCCAGTACTAGTCTGGGCCCTGAAGTAAACCACAAATGTTTGTGTCCTGCAGTGCCTAGATTAACATTTGCAGAGTATTCATTGACTTGAATTAATTGGCAATTAGCTAACTCAAGATAAAAGAGGAGTGATATTTCTCTCTAGACATTTCTTTAATTGCTTATTCAGCCAAAACAGATACTGCTGGCCAGACAAGAGCTTTCCACTCAGATTTTTCAAAGAAGTTTTTCGACAATGTGCTCTGAAGTAAAATGAAGATCAAGCAACGTGCGATGTGCAGATGATCTTCTGAAATCAGTGGCTACTTTCCATGCTTCACAAATTTATCAATACTTACAAATAGGGCATCAGGTTGGTTTTATTTTAAAAGAAAATGAAAGGCCTCCATTTACCCTCAGATCATATGTATTTAAAGTAGTAAATGTACCTAACTTTTCTTTGCTTCTTGAAGTAGTTAATTGCCTTATAGTTAAAAATCAGGATGAGTTACTTGTGTTTAACATTTCTGAAAGACTATATGAGCATTATTTGTAAAAAATGAGTATACAGTAAGTGCTGTATTTAAACAACAATGTTGTTTCATTATTTATTAGTCTCTCTCCCACACCCAATGATAATTTGTTTCAGATCAGTGTCTTTGGCAGACTCCAACTTTGGACAGTATTGAAAAACAGTTCCCTCTTGTCTCCGGAACGTTTCCTTCTCTAATGAAGAGTTTTAATAACAGGATCATTAGTAAGGTGATACTATCCATAGCTGTGTTTTGTCTTGCTGCTATTTACACAACTGTAAAGTGGATATGAAATAACACAACTTTTACTATTTTATTCGGTCTGTGTTAGAGAAAATTGCTACACAAGATGCAAGGCAGAAGTAAATCAACCTTTTTTGAAATCCTGTCCTTGGCTGAAAAGTCATGGAAGTGATTGCCAGCTACAGTATAGGCCACAGGTACGATTTGCTTCGATCAAGGATTCACAGTGGATATATTGTCTCAGCTGGAGGGAAGCTTTTGTTTCTCCATACCTACCGTACATTCTTCTTGGGTTAAATAAAGGATTATTCTCTGTACTGCTTCAGGATGGGCTGTCCACCTCTCCAGCTGGTCTATATCTGTCCCTTGCTCATCACATAAGCTCCTGTCCTTTTTGGAGAAGATCTACGTATCTTTAAGCATCTGCAGAGTGGGAGTTTACCGGCACCAAAATGTGCAGACATGGTTGTTAGCAGGTCGGTGCGGCATTAGGCCACCTGTATGCTTCCCTTTGCTCTTCTTCCTTGATTGGCATCTTTCCCTTGTGTCATCTGGGGTCATGCTCATTGGTTTTCAAATTGTGGCTTTTAATCATAAATGAAAAGTCAATGTTAGCTTACACATCCCCTTGTGTTTCAGCATGTTCATGTTTTCTTCTTTACTCCCCAACCTGAAATTGTGGAGCTGGTTCTGGTGCACTTCAGTGGCGAAGATCAAAAGCGGCCCAATGTTTGCAGCTCACAGGATGTAGCAGTCTGTTTGAAAGACATGTCAGTGCCCATGAGCCCCCAGGAACCACCTGTGGATGGAAATCTAAAGTGTGCCTGAAAGAGTATGTGTGACAGCTATGTGGGTGATTGAGGCAAACTTCAAGTGCTTGATTCCCAGTCTTAGATTTTCTGCCAGGACAGACTAGAATTAACTTTACCAGTCACAAAGGTTACTTGTCTACATTTGAGGGGTTAATTACTCACGAAGCCAGCAAGTTCAAGCTCTGTTTGTTGCCTAGCAGACTTGCTTTATGCTGGGCCAGTGCAAAGCAATCTCTTAGCAGCACCCTTGTTTCTTTTCCTTTGGGGACCACACAGGTACCTGTGCTGGGCTGAATGCATTGACAATTTTTACAAGTACCAAACTTATTGATGCATTTATACTGGAGGCTTACTGTAGATTCGAGGTGCTCGTCAACACCTGCATATACAGGAGAAAGAGAACTGAAAAACCTACAGCCTTTTCCACAACTCTATAAACACACCTCGGGTACTACTTCCTAAGCAGGCATTTCTGCCACTTCCATGTCAATAATAGCTCAGCAGTTTACTCTGAAGCCACATAGTGGCTTCTCATTCTCTCTAAGGGTCTGTCATTGCACAGATAAATAATACATCTTGAATAGTTTATGTTCTCTGTGTCAGTAAAAACGCTTCCTAAGCATCAGGAGCCCGCAGGAGTTCAAATCCCCAAGTATCATCTTTGAGTAGTTATGCACTAGACTGGAATTACAGGACAGAAACAGAGTTTCTGAATACAAGCCTTTCCTGCGGAAGCTTGTTAGGATTTCCTCATAGTGGCAGGCTCCTTATCCTATAGATGGACTTGCCAAGAGTGATTTTATTTTTTTTATTAGGCTGGCATGCAAATGTCAAAAGGAAGTGCCTGGGGGAGGGAGGGAGGAAGAGGCAAGGCAGAGCGACATGTTTTATTTTTATCCTAAAATTACATTCATTGAATTTAGTACAGTGAAAAGTGCTGTCTTGGGCTTGCTCAGAGGTTGTCTTCTATCTCCACAAACCAGACAGTGGTGACAGTGCATTTTTTTTCTTTATTTTTAATATGCGAATCAGGAGAAAAGAAAAATGCATTAAATCTCACATCTGTTTTCTCATTCTGTCCTCTGGTACCATGATGTAAATCAAGAACACCTTCTTGAGGTCAGTGAAGTTAATTCAGTATAAAATCAGTGTGGTTCAGTATCAGTGTGATTTTTGCAAGGTGTGCAATCTCTTGTAACAGTTGATTTATTTATTGGAGTAAACAGAATGGTTTACTTTTAATTTTTGAGTTTCTGTGGTAGGTAAGTAGCCAGAAGGACAGAGGATGCTGTGAAGATTGCTTGTACAGTATGGTGGCGTCCCAGAAGTTCATGATTAAAACCCTTCTATGACTTAATGACAGGGTGCTTGAGGAAGAAAAAAAAAGGAAGAATAATTTACAGATCAGCCAGGTTCAGTGGGACAGATGTGTTGATTTGGGAGCAACATTTGAAATCAAACCCCAAAGTGTGAGATACCAGAAAGAAGCCATTATATTTTCTTCATGGTGAAGGACCAGTTACAGAGAGCATTTGTTTGTGTGCCTTTATTGACCTCTGAAAATAATTGGTCTGCAGCACATTACACTACAGCACAGTGCACAGATCCAGGGAATCTAGCTATAAAGGGCTGAGCTGCTGAGATTTCAAAGTGTAACTAAGGGCAATGTAGTGAGTGATGTGGTTGTGCTGTAAGAGTGATGTAGGGATGTGATTTGTGCTGGGATCAGGAAGGAAGCAATCAGCACAGGTTGAAACCATGCAGGCTTTCAACAAGCTATGTGGCCAAGGAACCACTATCCAAACACAGAACAAAGCCAAAGAGAAGAAGCATAAATATGGCTGCAGCTGCTATGAACAGTGACAATTGAGCCAGTAGTGCTGTGGGTATATTATAAATTTATAGACAAAATTCAGACATAAGAGTGAGTGTGGCTGGACATTGTAGCATCTTCCCACAGCTGTGCTTAGCCCCTTCATGCTGAGGACAGGCCATAGCTATACAGTTTCAAATGGATTTGTCACTGTGCTGCACTCTTAATTTTTGTGACTTGTTTATGTCACAGCTGAAAGTAAGGATGTCAGCATTTAACCAGATGAGACTTAGAAATTATGTGACTAGAAATAGCCAGAACACTTGTGCACACCATAAAAGAGATGTGACTGGAAGCGAGTCGGGATTTTATTTCTCTGCATAATAACCAGTGATTAATGGCTCCAAATTTATGATTAACTGTGTAGCAAAAAGATGGACAAGTTATCTGCAGGAGATTTCTAGAGTCCCTGATGAAACTCCAGGTTATTTCACTGAGGACAGTTTATAGTAAGGCAATAGTCTATATATTCATCCCTTGATGAGAATTGTGAAGTCCTGTGCTCATTGTTTCACTGGACTGCAGATCTGTTTTGTTCAATGTGCAGGTATAAAGCAACATGTTGGCTTTGGGTTTGCATCAGGGGATGAGATCAGGATCTTAACTGCAACCCAACCTAGGAGCTGTGAGCTGAGTTAGACCTTTTCTTACTGTATGATATCATTGCTCATGAATGCTCTGCGAAGCCCAGCAGGTCTCAGTGACACCAGGGAGGTGCCATTTCTTCTTACTTCAGTTATGACTGAATTAAACTAAATAGCAATTTGGTATACTGTGTGTGGAGTGGGGTGGGATCCAGCCTGTCCGGTGTTGTGCTACATGAGCATGCATGACACGAGTGAAAGCTGGACCAAACAAGATCTCACTGGAATACACCTACAAAGTACCATTTTTCCAGGTACAAATTTTCTTAATGGCACTAAGAGTTGAGAGCTCAGTGGACCATCTTAAACTCACTTGTGGAGATACCTCAATGTACTTGCATGAAAGCAGATTTAGATAAAAGTTTTGCAGAAGATATTGCTTGCATATATGTTACTTACCTCTTTTAATTCTTGGAGTTTTTTTCCATATTTTGGTGATAGCTCAGACATCCTGATCCTGTCGGGGATATCCCTTTGCCAATATAATCACGTAACAGCACTCATAAGTTATTTGAGTACAAGAATATAGTAAATAATAACAAATGAAAAGAACTTCAAACTGTATCAGCATATGTTGATGTTCCTCTATGCCACAATGGCATTCATCACAGCATTAACTTTATACAGCAGAGTAAATTCAAACAGTGAGGGAAAGCATAATTAAGTACCTTTTTATGATCATGAAAGCTTTGGAAAGAGATAGAAAAATGTAGAGGCCATGTCTACATTGTGGACATTTAACCATTTATTTTTGTCGATTTCTGAGCTTTTTTTAATGTTGGGTGTCAGCAAAAGCCCTCAGCCTACTGCAGTTAAATTGGCACGTTTACTCCTTATTGGTAGAACACCCACTGAGTGGGGAGAGTTGGAAAACAGTGCTTCAACAAAAATACAGCTTTAGTGGCAGAAGCTGCAGCAGCGTTAAGGATGTTCACAGCTTCACTGCCAAGCGGTCACAATGTGGGCTGCAGGGTCTTTGTTACTCACAAGACCTTATTGGCTGGAGGAGGGACTACTGAAAGTTGCCAAATGCTGGGTGGCATCCTAAGAGCAAAAATCTCAACAGCAACTGTCTCTAACCAGTTATTCCTTCTGTTTTGCTCTGTTTCTCCTGCAGGGCTTGTGAAGTTGGGGGTTCACTGTGTCACGTGTCAGAAGGTCGCTATAAAAATTGTCAACAGGGAGAAGCTCAGCGAGTCGGTGCTAATGAAGGTAATTTTCTAATGGGAGATTTAAAGAAAAAAAATAAGTTCTTGGCTCTGTGTCTTCTGTTCCGTGCAAAATTAATATCTTTAATTATGTATAACAAACATCCTTGTCAGTACTAGGATTATGTGGAGCATGATAACAATAATGTAGTTGTGGGGGGAGCTAGGGCAGCTGAAGTTAAATGGAAGTATTCCTGTGCTGTGTGAACAAAATAAATGGCCAGCTGCAGAGTTGTTGCTTCTCTTCTAGGGCAGATGCGTGTTGGGCATCTGATGTCCACCATGCAGCAGCACATAATGGTTACAGTGCCTTGCAGATTGAGGTGTACAGATGTCAATAGGAAGAGATTTAAAAGAGGCTGGTGAAGTCTATTGTTTGAATACTCCTACTGCTTGCTCTGCTACATGGGTTCATTATGATCTGATGCACTAAGGTCCATGACTGTTTAAAGCCATAATTCTGTTTGCGATGCACAGAGCTCTGACATTGGAATCCATCAAAGAGTCTGTCCCAGTGACTGCAGTGTTCAGAAGAGCTTAATTCATTTTTTACCTAGCATTGCAATACCAGTCTCCTTACATGAGTGTCATTGATTGATCTTGGAAACCTAAAAATAAAATAAATATATGCATAAAGTTTACTCATGTGATTTGGTGACTAGAAGGGCTAAATTCAGCTTGATAGGAGGAACGCAACTGTACTGCAATCAACAGAATTCTATCAAGCCATCACCTGCAAATGACGCTAACATGTCTGCATGCAGCATAGGGCACTTTATTGATGTAACTTTCCTATAAGCAGATGGAGCATATATCTTTACACTGCTGTTTCATACATGTACTTATGTGTCAGCTGTTTTCCAGCACAAGTAAGTATAGCAACCTTACTACGAGCAGAAAGAAAATTGAGATTAAAGGAATATGCAGTCAGTGAATGTTACGCATACAATATAAGTTCATTTTTTCCAGAGAAGGATTCTTTAAGTTTAAACTCAATTGTAGTGTGGTGAGACTTACATTTCTGGAATTTCACTGAAGTATTCAATGCAGTACTGTGGATTCAGTCTTCTAATATAGACCAAAAGTTAGAAAGTGAAATAGGTAAGAAAACTGCAACTTTAAAGGGAGATTGAGCAGATGAATAGAACACAACAAAAGCAAAGTGTGTAGATGGTAAAATCTGAATGAGTCTCTAAGCACTTTGAATATTTTCCAGAGTGACATCATAGGAATATCTTCCAAAAACATGAGCATTTGTTTGCTGAGAGATGCTGTCTGATATCTGTATAAAACATTTTATTTACCTCATTGATTTTCAGAGTAGAAAGCAAATCACTTATCATAGCAAAGTGATCTCTGTGCTTTAGTTGTATTGTATTTGCTCGGTTGTAGTATGAAATCTGAGTAGAGAAATGGTGTGTTAGGCCCTTGTTTACACAGCTGCATGCTGAAGTGTGCCATGTTTTCTGTCAGGTTGCACAGCATACTTCTCGGGAGGATCACCTGTTGGATCATGAGTCTCATTTTCAGACCATTTTTCGTTAGATTTTTCTCTTTCAAGGATTCTGTTCTCTGTGCTCAGGAGGTTGGAACAACAGACGGGGTTGAAGTGGTTTGCCCAGTTCTTGTATAAACTCAGTAACCAGATGCCTTAAGGAATGCGCTGTGTCTGATGGTCACAGACAGGGCCTGAGACTTCTAAGTGAATTTGGAATTAACTGTGCTGTTAGCCAGCTTGATCCAGCCTGTCTGATGGGGAAAAATGCTTGCAGCTTTTGACAATTCCAGTGTGATTGTAGCAAAGCGTCCAGCTGACAGCTTGCTGCGTGGAGTCAGCAGCCACAGGGAAACAGCCAACAGTGAAGCCAAGTCATGGCGGTGTGGTGGCATTCCTGCTTTGTAAATCGTTCCACAAGCTTATCAGTTCCAGTGTCTCTCTTTGCCAGTGGGCTGTGCAGAACAGTCCCTGGAGCCAAGTGATTCAAAACCACAGCTACTCTCCTAAGCCAGGCCCAGATTGTGATGGATTTTGCTCTAATCCGTCCTTGGGCAGAAAACTGGATCTGACAAATACACACACCTGCCTCACGAAGCTGTAGCACTGCAGTGCTATGGCCATTTATCCTAGAGCATAAGGAAGAAGTCTGCTCATGGTCCTTTCAACATCTGAAATGACAGGCACAAGCATATACCGCAGGCTACTTTCTCTGCCATCATTATTCCGGTTTGACTTGCTTCTTACAGCCTGCATTTCTCCAGTGTTCTTCCAGTGTTTTTTTCTATATGTTCAGGGAACTGTCCCTTCTTTTTGCAGCTGCTCTTCATCTGAGCTATGCAGAATTGAGAGGCATTTGGTAAAGTGCTTTCTAATCATAATGTCGTAGTATCGATATTTCTGGAGAGAAGATTTTGGAATTGAAGCAGCTGGTCTCAATTAGCAGAACTGCTACTATGGAGATGTTACACAGGCAGGCACGATGCAGCACAGGCTGCAGTGAGTGTACCATCCAAGCACTTGCTGCCCTGTCAAAGGACAGGGCTGCTCAATGCACATGTGAGCTTTCTCCTTTGTCATGCCCTGACTTGCTAAAGACAGGCTGGGGAGCAGTGTTCCTTTCCCAGATCCAGCTTGGGCCTGTTTAGGAGCCTGGTTTTGGGGTAAAGCTACAAATGTAATTTCACAGATGAGAACAGAAGGGCTGGTTCTGTTCTCACTCCTGCTTTCACACCACTGGTAAAAGCTTCAGCTGGATTTCTTCAGCCACACTGTGGTAACCACCACTGACATGGAGACCTGACTCCCACAGTACCTCTAGCTTGCTCTAGCACAAATTGGCAGAAAGATTTCAGGAAGGAGTGCATTATAGGGAGTGTCCTGACATTGAAACAGGGTTCATGAATTTCCCTGAATTACTTCTGGATCGCTGAGAAGGATTTTAGGCACATAATACAAAGCTGAATGTGTCTGTGTCCTGGGTTCAGCAGTAGCAGTCATTTTTCTCCTTCTTAGTACCTGGTGCAGTGCTGTGTTTTTGACTTTCAGCCTGGGAACAGCACTGATAACACCGATGTTTTCAGTTGCTGCTCAGTAATGTTTACTCTGACGAAGGACTTTCTGAGTCTCATGCTCTGCCAGCGAGGAGGGGAAGCCGGGAGGAAGCAGAGGTAGGACACCTGACCCAAACTAACCAAAGAGGTATTCCATACCACAGCACATCATGCCCACTATATAAACTGGGGGTAGTTACCCGGAAGGCCCAGATCACTGCTCAGGTCCGGCTGGGTATTGGTCGGCAGGTGGTGAGCGGTTGTGTTCTCTTCCCTTGTTATTTCCCTTATCATTATTATTATTGGTGGCAGCAGCAGTGGCTTGTGTTATACCTTAGTTACTGGACTGTTCTTATCTCAACCCGTGGGAGTTACATTGTTTTGATTCTCCTCCCCATCCCACTGGGAGTGGGGGGGGGAAGAAGGGAGGTGTATGAGAGAGCATCTGCATGGTTCTGAGTTATAGCTGGGCTTAAACCACAACAGTCCATAAAGCATAAGCTTTCCTGAACAGGGAGATTCACTATTGATTGGTTGCCTTTTCGGTACCAGCACAAGCATTTGGAGTTTATAACTTCAGAATACAAAGGTTAAAGCAAATCTTTCCTCTGACATGGCAAAAGCTTGTTTGGAAACGTCGAGGTGTCTCATGAGATGTATTCAAAAGAGTCCTTTCCTCTTTACCACCTCACCGTTCTCTTCTATTCCCTCCTTCCAAAGAATAAACAACAAACCTACCCTCTTGGTGAACCATCAGATGAAGTACTCTTTGGACAGACAGTGGTAGTAGAAGCAGTGGGAGCGTAAAAAGGGGAAGAGCGAGAAGGGGAAAGCTGGCCTTGGGCAAATTACTTGAACACACAGGTATCCTGAGAAAACCACAGATGTGCCAGGCTTGATGACTGGAGACAAGAGCTTCGTATGTGTGCTTTGTGTCCATATGCCTTTTGATTCTTCCGACCAAGTTCTCCAGTGCTGGCCTTGAAGTGAGGCAGGTATTTCCAGGGTGGGGGATGAGAAAAGACAGTCTGCACATTTTTCTTATGCAGCTTGATTGAAACATGGTGGTGGGTTTCAGGGAGGTTGTTGGTTGTTTCGGTGGCTTGTGGTGCTAATGACCTCTGCTTCCTGAAAAATTCTGCAAAAAGATATAGTGTGTGCTCTTATGCAGAGAGGACCATGCAGTGATCACTGCCAGACATCTGCCAGACATCACTGATTGTTGGAAATAGAGTGGAGGGATAATTAACCGGATCAGCGTCTTGGAACTGCCAGGATAACTTACAAAAGCATACTTGTAAACAGGCACTGCTTCACATGGTCTTCTTGTATTATTTGCTTCTTCCTGAATTTCTATTTCAATAGCAACTTACTTCCTTACTACCTTGTCCTACTTTGAGTCTTTCCTGCCTTATTCGTTTTCTTTCAATTGTTACTTTGCCTTTTAACCCCTTTCATTCTTCTTTTCTCCCTCATGATGATTTCTTCCTTCTTCTCTGTCTTTACCCCTTTTGCCACAGAAAGTCATATAATAACTGTCATTGTTTTGCTGAAAAAACTGCTGAAATGCAGCATGTCTGCTGGAGGTGCCTGTTCTTCAGGGAAGAAGATTAGAAATTGGGCACAATTCAGAAAGTAACTGAGAAAGTAAGTAAAAAATCAGAGCTCCTAATTTATGTGAGACTCAAGGGTCTCAATCTAGCTACTTTATTAAGGACAAGGTTAAAACATAACTTAATCATGGTCTGTGAATACTGATAAGGAGGATAGGCATTTGATAATAGAGGGTATTACAGTCCTGGGGGCAAAAATCTTTTTGGAAACTAATAGCTGTAAGCTGTAGGTAGACAGATCAAAACATAGAAATAGTAGGCCTGTTTAATCACTGGATAAAGTTACTGATTGGAACAAGCCCCCTGAAACTCTGGTAGGTTTTTTTTCCTCCGAAAGACTATTAAACCTCATCTTAAATTACTGTGTGTTTTTCTAAAATCTAAATCCTAGATGAGATTCAGCTGCTGGACTTGCAGCAGGAAGTAGTTGAAGATGATTAGCTCTGAGTAGATTAACACAACAGCCACTCTGACCTTAAAGTCCATGTAGCTGGGAATTTCTAATCACTTATTTCTGTCCAGAGCATAAAGAGAGGTGCTTGTGCAAGGTGTCTGCAGATGCAGAAGTTTAGGCTCCCCCAAGCAAAGTTAAAGAAGGACATGGAACTATTGGAAGAAGTTCAAAGGAGGGCCACGAGGATGATCAGGGGACTGGAGTACCTCCTGTATGAAGATAGGCTGAGAAAGTTGAGGCCGTTCAGCCTGGAGAAGAGAAGGCTATGTGGAGACCTCATAGAAGCCTTCCAATATCTGAAGGGGGCCTATAGGGATGCTGGGGAGGGACTCTTCATTAGGGACTGTAGTGATAGGACAAGGGGTAATGGGTTCAAACTTAAACAGGGAAAGTTTAGATTGGATATGAGGAAGAAATTCTTTACTGTGAGGGTGGTGAGGCACTGGAATGGGTTGCCCAAGGAAGTTGTGAATGCTCCATTGCTGGCGATGTTCAAGGCTGTGTTGGACATAGCCTTGGATGGCATCGTTTAGTGTGAGGTGTCCCTGCCCATGGCAGGGGGGTTGGAACTAGATGATCTTAAGGTCCTTTCCAACCCTAACTATTCTAGGATTCTAGGATTCTATGGGAATACTTGAGAGCATCATCTTTGCTTTGTGATACCTCATTTTGAGGCTTTTCAAACAAATGACTGATATTGGTTGACCTGGCTTCCTCAGCTGCTGACTGGAGGCCTGGTCTACACAAATCATTAGCAGAGTATCAAAACAGTGTCAGCAAGAAGCCAAATCTGAGACAGACAGAGAAATGGACTGAATTGTGTAACTTGGTTCAAGTTCAGCTTTAATCATAACAATGGCAGTTTCCCTGACATTAGCGAAGCCAAACTCACCAACCCCTAGCCTGCATTTTGCCAAATCAGATCTTTTTCTTAGTATATTCAACAGTAGCCTAGTTGTTTTCCAGCTGCAGTGTTCAGGAGTTTTACTATGGATTGCAGTGGAACTGGTGTTAAGCTGCTTCTGAATCCACTGAACACCCCTACCATTGGGTACAAATGAACAAAGAAACAAGACCATTTGATTTCATCAGTGAATTGCATTTAGATTAATCCAGGATACTGGCACACAAGATTTTGGAGATGGTAGTATTAAAAATAGAAAATGGAATCATAGATCATAGAATGGTTTGGGTTGGAAGAGACTTTCAAACAACCCCCCTGCAATGAGCAGGGACATCTTCAACTCGATCAGGCTGCCCAGAACTACATCCATTCTGGCTTTGAATGTCTCCAAGGATGGGACTTCTACAGCCTCCCTGGTCAACCTGTTCCAGTGTTTCACCACCCTCATTGTAAAAAATTTCTTTTTCACATCTAGCCTGAATCTTCCGTGTTTTAGTTTAAAACCATTACCCTTCATTACTATTTCCCTCGTCAAAGGGAAAGTATTTCCATTTATTAAACGGAAGTCACAAAGAAAAGGTTTTAAAGCATTCACTAAACTTTCCAGGACTTCCTGATTAAGAAACACTGTGCTGAATTGCTGGTACTCATCTGTTATTCTTCTGATTGATTGGCATATTACTGTGAGAGGAGAATAGCCCAAGGGATCTTGATGGCAAAAAAATATGAAAAGATACTAAATCTCCCCCAAAACGTGTACATATTCTCGGTACTTGCTGTACTTTTACTTGCTGTTGAACACGCAGGTTACAATGTACAAATGAGTATGTTCACACTTCATGGATTGTCCCTTGCAGGTTTGCTGCGTGCGCTTGTGAAAAACACTCTCCTCCTCATTACAGTTTATCTTTAACCTGGAGAATTACCACACACTTGTCTGCTTTTAGCACTGGAAGAGAGCAGATAAGAAGTGTGTGTCTATCTCTGTATGTTTGACAGTGTGTAGGTGATGAACAAACTGCAGAAATGATTGGCACTCATCAAAGAGCATGAGTGCACAAACACACACTCACCCCCCGCCTCTGTGACCCTAGTTTGTATTCCAGTAGCAACTCAGTCAGCGCAGCACAACTTCATGCATGCAAGTCTCTCTTCTGTGTTCAGTGAGATAAAAAAGCACGTTGCAATATGAAAAACATGGGGAAAATGAAAGGGTTTTTTTCCGCAGCTCCCTTCTGCTACAGGGGGTTTGGGAGTAGGGGCATGTTACTGAATGTGTAATGCAGAGTGTGTTGTTTTAAATTGAAGCTGCTGTGGAGCATTGAAAGCCTGTTTGCTCATCATCCATTTGAGCAGTTAGTTGCGTAATTGTATTTTCCTTTAGAGAAGAATCACTCTCTGCCTTCACTTTCCACCACACCCACAAGGAACCCCTTTTGAGATATTCTTAAAGAAGGAAATCAAGTAGGAATCACCAGCACATGATGTACCTGTCAGTGGAACAAACCTGTCAAGTGTGCATGGTGCCTTTTGAGTTCTAAAGTTAGTATGATAAATTGAGGCATTTGGACAAGCTATAAAAATAATTGGTCCTATTTTTTCTACCCCACTATTAATTCCACAGACTTGTGTTATAGCAGTCTGTCTCAAACCTCTATTGTACCAAACACCTTCTACCCACAGCCCTGCATGTGCAAACACTTAAGACACAGAGAGTCTACTATCCTCATGCACTGCCTTGGTCATACAGCAGTGAGTGTTCCTCATTGAGCCCCAGTTAGGGCTAGTTGAAGTCAAGGAACGCTTTTTCTGTGCATTTCACTCGATCACAGTCATAATACCTGGATAGGGAAATAACTGCTCCCAGAGATAAGATGTCAAAATGTGCTCTGCCATCCAGTCCTCATCCACTTGTGAAGCCACTGTCAATAATTAGCCTCTAAAACCCCTTTCTGTTCAGCTTTATACTCAACTGTTTCCACTGTAAGTCCATGATGGTTCCAGTTGGGGTGAAGCAGACCATAGTTTGACTTCACACTGCTTTCTCTACTGAAGCTTCTGGGAATTCTCTTCTTCCTTTGCCAAAGCTTAGTTTTGTGGAAAGATGCTGATTCACTAAAATGTTTTCTCTGAAATAACTTTGGCTCAGTGAACTCCCAATATATCAAAGACTAGGTTTCTTTTGAACTCTGTTTGGATTCGTAGCAGGCTGTTAGGGAGTCCTGCTTGCCATCTCCAAAGCAGAGACCCTGAAATCCATGCCTCCACAGGGACTTTCACCATCTCTGAGCCTTAGGCTATAAAGCCAAGGTGTAGAAATTCTTGAGACAGGCTCCAAGAGTCCACAGCTGTGAGGCAAACGCAGCTTCCCGGCTAGAGGGCTAGAGAGGTGTGACCCTACAAAGCATTGCTACATGGGGGAGTGGCAGAAAGCTTTAGGACGCTTAGCTGTTGTCAGGCTTGATGCTCAGTTTCCTGGGAAGGACAACCATAGGATTTACCCTGAGAGGTGAGGGGAACCCCAGGTGAAGCTTAGCTTTCAGGCTCAGCCTTGTAAAGCTGCAGCGTAGAGTGTGAAGATCTTGAGGCTGGCAGCCAGAGTTTTTAACACCTTGTCAGATCCCATGGTATTTCCAGAATTTCTGTCAGGCTGGACACCCAATTAGTCTGGGAACCTGAAGCCTTGGGCTCCCCCAGCCTGCGTGATCCCCGTAGCACAGCCACCTGGAGCTGTAGTCTCTGTTAATGCCAGATGTGAATCATGGGTCTGATGGGTTTGGTTGTTTCAATCTGGGGCTACAGGTTCCAGGTGCATTCAGAATTTTTTTTCTTTTTTTTTTTTTCTTTTCCTTCCTGACTCCTTGAAGGTTGGTGGAAAATCATAGAATCATAGAATAGTTAGGGTTGGAAAGGACCTTAAGATCATCTAGTTCCAACCCCCCTGCCATGGGCAGGGATATCTCCCACTAAACCATGCCACCCAAGGCTATGTCCAACCCGGTCTTGAGCACCGCCAGTGATGGAGCACTCACAACTTCCCTGGGCAACCCATTCCAGTGCCTCACCACCCTTACAGTAAAGTATTTCTTCCTCATATCCAATCTAAACTTTCCCTGTTTAAGTTTGAACCCGTTACTCCTTGTCCTCTCACCACAGTCCCTAATGAAGAGTCCCTTCCCAGCATCCCTATAGGCCCCCTTCAGATACTGGAAGGCTGCTATGAGGTCTCCACGCAGCCTTCTCTTCTCCAGGCTGAACAGCCCCGACTTTCTCAGCCTATCTTCATACAGGAGGTGCTCCAGTCCCCTGATCATCCTCGTGGCCCTCCTCTGCACTTGTTCTAACAGTTCCATGTCCTTTCTATGTTGAGGACACCAGAACTGCACACAATACTCCAAGTGAGGTCTCACGAGAGCAGAGTAGAGGGGCAGGATCACCTCCCTCGACCTGCTGGTCATGCTTCTCTTGATGCAGCCCAGGATACGGTTGGCTTTGTGGGCTGCAAGCGCACACTGCCGGCTCATGTTCATTTTTTCATCAACCCACACCCCCAAGTCCTTCTCCGCAGGGCTGCTCTGAATCTCTTCTCTGCCCAACCTGTAGCTGTGCCTGGCATTGCTCTGACCCAGGTGTGGGACCTTGCACTTGTCATGATTAAATTTCATCAGGTTGGCATCAGCCCACCTCACAAGCGTGTCAAGGTCCCTCTGGATGGCATTCCTTCCCTCCAACGTATCAACCGAACCACACAGCTTGGTGTCATTGGCAAACTTGCTGAGGGCGCACCCAATCCCACTGTCCCTGTCACCAACAAAGATGTTGAACAAGACCGGTCCCAACACCGATCCCTGAGGGACACCACTCATTACTGGTCTCCAGCTGGACATTGAGCCACTGAGCACTACTCTTTGCGTGCGGCCATCCAGCCAGTTCTTTATCCACCGAGTGGTCCACCTATCAAATTGATGTCTCTCCAATTTAAGACAAGGATGTCATGTGGGACAGTGTCGAACGCTTTGCACAAGTCCAGGTAGATGACATCAACTGCTCTACCCCTGTCCATCAGTTCTGTAGCCCCATCCTAGAAGACCACCAGATTGGTCAGGCAGGATTTCCCCTTAGTGAAGCCATGTTGGCTGTCACCAAGCACCTTGTTGTTTTTCATGTGCCTTAGTATGCCTTCCAGGAGAATCCGCTCCAAGATTTTGCCAGGCACAGAGGTGAGACTGACTGGTCTGTAATTCCCCGGCTCATATAATATTACCCCACCGGGGTTATATTTCCTTTTTTCAATTGTTGAGAACTTCACCTGACTGCCATGATTGAAAAGACTTAAAAAAGAAAGGAGTTAAAGGAATTCTGACTCCATCTTACGTTGGTTTACATTTTGTATTCTGAAGCCTTGTCTGGAAAACTTTTTTGCTTGCTCTTGGAAAGAGAACCAGCATTAGACCAGAAGAGCTCTACCAATAACAGGACATCAATCCTTGAGTAGATTGACTGAGACCAGAATTTGCTCTTGTATTTGACACTGCATCTGCACTGTAGATTAAGCACCATAAACATCAATATACTGATCCATCCCAATTAAGGGTTGTAGTCTGTCCTTGTATATAGCAGGTAAGCCATTTCAGCAAAGACTCTGTTCAAAGACTATCGTAAATTTTTTTTGAAACAACTGGGTTGTGCTTTGTAGACCAGCAGTACCTTTCTGTTAAGAAGCCGTTTTTAGCCCATATAGCTTACGAGTTTCCCAGCTCAGACAAGCTGTGTTACCTAATGGGTATTTAACTAGTACAACTGAGAGCCAAGCACTGGCACTGAACTGGCAGTTAGGGGATGCAGGCCATTTTTGTTTGGTTTTCATTTTTCTGTCCAACATGAAAGTTTTGCTAATTATTTGTTAAGTGTAAACCAAGCCTCGCTCTATCTATCCCTGCAGGTCGTTCTGTTACGTAGTTGACACAAATTTAGGGAAAATCTGGGAAGGCTCAATCTCGGTGCAATTAACTTGGTTCCAGAGCTGTGAGATGGAGCTGGATACAATATGCCATGGGTTTGCTTTGTTGCTGTTAGAGCATGTTGGTAAGTTTATAGGTATTCGGGCATTTCCTCTTTCACCAGGTGCTATCTCTGTACTTGCTGCCTTGCTCCTGGCATCCTGAGATGCTGAATCCACTGTTGCCCAGTATTTCATATGCCGATCTGTTCTCGAAGAGCACTTCCATAGCAATAAACCATGGTTTGTATTCCCGTGCTGTCCTTCCGCAGATGCACACATGGAGGAGACTCAAGAGTTTTAGTTCGAAATGGTATTTCTTGTCCAACTCCAAGAGAATCTTCCAGGTGTACTAATACTTAGAGCGCTCAAGCCCATGCTCTAGTGGTCTAGCTACCACACAGTGACAAAATTGCAGGCATAGCATGGTCAATTTTGTTCCTATGTGGGAGAAGCAATCACTGCTTTGTCAGAACACCTGAACATTGCAGTGTAATGTAATATGGTATGCTGTGCAGCTGCGTGGGGAGGCAGCAGCAATGGCTTTGTGCTGTGAGGGGTAATGGAGATGTTACCTTAATTCTTTACAAACCATGGGGAAGGAGAGATTGAGTTTAATCTTGAACTTCTGCATCTGTTGCAGTCTCTCACTATGTAACAATTGCTAAGTGACATCTCTGTTATGTTATCATGCATTGCCCCTGCTGGAAATAGGGAGTTTTGAAACTGGCAAGAAATTCTGTGGTGGAGGCTGGCTTTTTCAAGAATGCTCAGTGAAAACTCAGTCAGGCAACCAAAATTACTGCCCTTTATGGAAAATATTTGACTGATGCTCCAAATTATGCTAAAAATGACACATTCAAGGTCATGTTTTTAAACCTTTTGGTAAGGCAGGTTGGACAGCTCAAGAAGAAGGATCTAGCCTAAGAAACATGGTCACTTGTTCTGTTCCTGGTATGAATTGCAGGTAGAAGTATTCTTATATCATTTGCAGCTCTCACAAGTGTCTCCTCTTCTGTGCATTCAGTAGGAAAGTGGTGAGGACATGTCACTGGTGCAAAGTGTAACACAACAGAGTGCAGCTCTGTAGGTTTTTCTACTTTTAGATTTTCTGTTGCTTCAGGAGGCAGAAACATTCTTCATCATCTGTATCGCTCAAAGGCAGGCCTAACTACAGGAAATAAATAATAACAACATGTATAAACAAGTTTGACAGTAGCACCTAGTTTAATTTGAAGTCTGTTTATAAGGAAGGCTCATGTCTTTTAATGGGGTATTTTATCTTATTCTTCCAATAACTTGGTGTGCCCTTCTATACAGCTCTATATAAATAGAATATATATCTATATATCAAGGCCAGAAGATCTAAAATGCAGAGGAGTCATCAGAATATGTAAAAACTGTTATAACAAATGTATTAGGAGATGGGGATTATGTTTGGAGTTTTCTCCATTGTACCTGAAGCAGATTTTCCATAGTTGTGATACATATAATTGCTTATAAGAATTGCTAATAGACTGCATTTTATGGTGTTCTGGAAGTCTGGTCCCACTGTCAGAAACCTGTCACCGTGGATCCTTGTAATAGACTGGAATTTACTACTGCTCCATGGACAAAAATCTGGTGTGTGTGTCTAGATTCATGTCAAGATGGTCCAGCAGAAAGAACTTTTTACCACTCGAGGCAGAATAATGTCTCCCCAGCTGCAAAATAAAGTTATTTTTTAGAGGTTTTCCATGTTACATTTCCTTCCTAATACCCTGGAATAAATCTCCTCAGTCTAATGTTCTTATCGCTTTTCTTTTGTGAACTTCTCTTCACTCCTGCTCCCTCAGCTGTCCTTGAATTTCCTTCCTAAATCTCTTCTGTCCTTTGCTAACCTCCTGTTGTCGCTCGCTGTCCATGACAGCACTTTCAAAGCAGAAAGGAAAGGCGCACACAGTAAGAGTGCATATTATCCTCTAGGTATTATGGATTCATTTTATCCTCATTTCCGCCTCTTAAAGCAATCCCTGATTTATCAAATCCAGAAAATAATAACATTTACTTAAGAACAAATGGGTAAGATCATTGGACACAAGGGACAGAGAGGCACACAGCTGTTCTCACAGTCAGCTGGGGTCATGTTTTCACTTCTTTTTCATATAGGGGTGTAAGTTGTGAGTCTATCAGCCACAGAGGATCTTGGATTAAGCAGTAGTCTTATGGGATACCTAAGAGTACCAAACTCCTCTGGGCAGCAGTGCAATACGAATTGTAGATTTGATTACTCTGTAGTACCAGGATATTCCAAAGTAAGAGCCAAGGCATCTCAGCCCTGCCCAGTAGCCTAGGAGAATGAAAAACTTTATTTCACAGGAGCTGACATGGAAGTCCAGCAACACGTAGAAACATACCTAAATATATGTGCCTGTAACAGTAAAAAATCCCTCAGAGATCTGTTAACCTTCAAGCCTTCATTTTTGAAAGAAAAGGTCTCTTTGTCCTCCCACATGGCTGGGCAAGTTCGATAGTGGTGAGAACACTTTTAGGTGAAAGCAGTGTCAAAAACTGCTTTACTTAGTGTTGAGTAGAGAGCAGTACCAGTTACCAGCAACTGAGGGCATAGTATCTGCTAAGCTTGAGTAAGAGCTGCTTGCTCCTTGTGTTCTAAGAGGGGATATACAACTTGAGGCTGTTGGTTGATGAGAAGCTCAACGTGAGCTGGTAGTGTCCATTTGCAGCCCAGAAAGCCAACCGTATGCTGGCTGCATCAAAAGGAGCATGACCAGCAGACTGAGGAAAGTGATTCTCCCCTTTTATTCCAGTAAGTAAGAGACCTCACTGAACCTGGAGTTGGGCGCCAAAAAGAACTGTCGTGGTTTAAGCCTCTACAAACTCACGCAGTCACTCTCTCACTCACTCCCCACTCTTTCTTTCCTCCGCTCCTGGAGGGATGGGAAGGAGGATCGAAAGAATGCATCTCCCACAGGTTGAGATAAGAACAGTTTAGTAACTAAGGTATAACACAAATCACTGCTGCTACCACCAATAATAATGACAAGAGAAAATACAAGGGAAAAGAATACAATTGCTCACCACCAGTCCCCAGCCTGACCAAGCGGTGCACCCCCCACAGTGCACCCCTCACCCTTCCGGGTCTGTGCCCTCCATTTTTACATCCTGGGCATGACGTGCTGTGGTATGGAATAACCTCTTTGGTCAGTTTGGGTCAGGTGTCCTGTCTCTCCTTCCTCCCGGCTTCCCTCCTCCCTGGCAGAGCATGAGACTCACAAAGTCCTTGGTCAAAACCAAAACATTACCAAGCAGTGACTGAAAACACTGGTGTTATCAGCGCTGTTCCCAGGCCCAAAATCAAAAACACAGTGCTGCACCAGCTACCGAGAAGGAGAAAAATGACTGCTACTGCTGAACCCATGACAGCCTCCAATGTAAGAAGGACATAGACCTGTGGAGTGAGTCCAGAAGAGGGTCACGAAGATGATCAGAAAGCTGGAGCACCTCTCCTATGGGGACAAACTGAGAGAGCTGGGGTTGTTCAGCCTGGAGAAGAGAAGGCTCAGGGGAGACCTTAGAGCAGCCTTCAAGCACCTAAAGGGGCCTACAAGAAAGATGGAGAGGGACTTCTTATAAGAGCAAGTAGTGACAGGGCAAGGGGGAATGACTTTGAACTTAAAGAGGGTAGATGTTGATTAGACATTAGGAAGAAGTTCTTCCCTGTGAGGGTTGTGAGACACTGGCACAGGTTGCCCAGAGAAGCTGTGGCTGCCCCATCCCTGGAAGTGTTCAAGGCCAGGTTGGATGGGGCTTTGAGCAACCTGGTCTAGTGGAAGGTGTCCCTGCCCATGGCAGGGAGGTTGGGACTAAATGAGCTTTAAGGTCCCTTCCAACCCAAACTATCCTATGGTTCTATGACATACTGCTTGAAGTATCAGGGGTGGAGAAATCTAAGATAGCCGGATTGTCATAGGCTACAGGAGTGAAATACTGGACAAATATGTCGAATCATAGAAATAAGGGGATTTATGTAGTCCATCCTCCCACTCAGATAAGGACTGCTGTTGGCACAGGTCAGTCATGGCTTTGTCTAACTTGATTTTGAAAACCTTAAGGGTTTGAGATTCATTAGTCCCTCTGCAGCCTGTTCCAGTGCTTCATTACATTCCTAGTGATTAATTCATCCCTAATATCTAACCTGAACCCCAGTGCAGGTAGGAGAATATTGGCCAGCTATCATGGCTGTTATGTTCAGTGATTGTCAGTTGTCAAATAAAGACAGACCAATTTAAAAAAAATCTATAAGAGTCGGAAGAAAAATTTAATGCCTCAGAGAACTGTGGAGACAGTACTGAATGTTGCAGCCTCATGTAGGAGCAACCAATCAGTGAGGTTAAGAGCCATGTCAAGAAAGCTTAGCATGAAAAGGGTCAGCAGAAACAAGATTGATGAGTAAAACTGAGGATCAACAGACTAGCATACAAAATATGGGGGTTTCAGCCAGTGAAAATAAGCCTTATACCTGTAGTATGAAGAGGGTTTAGGACTTCGGTTCAAAGGCTGCTTTACTGAGGGTGACTGAGGCTTAAGCAGCCTAAAGAAACTCGTGGTAATAATCTCATCTTGTTTGTGGTTTGAATACCAACAGGGAGCAGCCACAGAAGCAGGCAAAGGAGGAAGGAATGCTTTCTTAGAGCCTGCCTGGAGTCTTGAGAGGAGATCTCAGTGATCTGTAGGAGGGAACACTGGAAGTGGGATCATAAATGGAATCTGAGCATGGAATATAAGGCATGATTACTGTGCCTGTAAACTAGTTCTGTACCTATAGTTTGAGGAACAACTAGCATACAATGAAATAATGAACACATTGACACCTTCACTGCACTTTCTAAAGAGGTCTTGGCTATTTCTGACTATTTAATTTCTCATTCTCTTAAATTGTTGGTTCTCCCAAAGGCATGACATCCATCGTCTGTTATTGTCTCTCCAGCTGTCCCTTTCATTACAGTTTCTATTTCTCTTCCACATTTTTTCCAGGGGCAGATCCAGTTAGAGGTACTTGGCTTCTCTCCCATTATTTTTACACATCTTTTGAGCAGCAATACCACTTAAAACCTCCTTAATTTCTTCCTCCCTATTACTATAACCATTTGCTAATACTACAAATAAGTTTTTTTCCTGTTTTGATTCTGGGTCCTCTATGTACCTCTCTTCAGACTACCCTGCAGCCGTCTGTCTTTATAGCTATTGTAGTTACAACCCCTTTGCTAGCTCTGTATCCTCAGACCTCAGTTCAGCCTTTAGCTGTGGCTGCTGGTACCCATATGCCTTAAAAGCTGTTCATTTACCCTTTTTTTTTTTTTCCCAGAAGCTTATGGGACTTAAGCAACACCAGGGTCTGTTTTGTGTACATCTTAACCTGAAATGAGATGCCACAAATCCTGCCATCATGTCTAATGGTCTGATACCAGCTCTGCAACCTTCAGGATGACTGAATACAGAAATTAATAGAATTTAAGAAAATGCTATTAATAGCTATGCAGATGTGAATTTTTAACATTACAATGCTTCAACCAGTGTATCTCAACAGTTTAAACATTGTTCTTATGACCAGGACTACAAATACCTAGACCCCAAGCATGTAATGTAATGGAGTGAGAGATCTGAGCAGAACTGAAGAATTCCAGGCCTGACAAAAAGGTTACATCTTGATAGATATAATGCATATGTAAATGTTTAGATATACTAAGCTTAAAGCCTATACTTAAACCCTACAGAAATTAGGAATGTGTTTCAGGGCTTTATGGGCCAGACATATTCCTGAGCATATGTTTTAATGAATTAGTTTTGGTTATGAGATTCAGGAACCTACTAATGGAGTAGTTGAAAGATCAGGGTTACTCCTGCATGCATCAGAATGTACTGATGCTGGATGGGAAGTTGTATAACTGATTTAGGCAATATAGAAGAGGTATTTGTTGCCCAGTGAGTAAGTAGCGTATAACGTAGTACTGCTAACCGTTATGAAATTAAATTCCATTCATTTTCAAGCAAGACTTCTTTGGCTCAAAATGTATAAATGTGTCTGAAGCATACTGGCCTAGGCTTGGGGTTATCATAAGAGGATATTAGTCCTGTTGGATGAGGCAGAAGTGTAGCTATTTTCTGCAGGTCTGAATTTGGCCCTGGGGTTTTATTTATGTTGTGTCGTCCCTGAGATAAAGCTGAGAGGCTCCCTGATCCTCTTGCTTAATAATTTTTACTAACCCATGGGCATTTTTGCGCCACCCAGTATGTGCATTTTCCAAGCCATAGCCTCTTTCTTCTCAAACAGATGATTTGATTTTTGTTCATTTTATTTTTAAGTGATTTCCTAGGGATGGGGGGGGGGGTGTGGGGGCAGGATTTCTGTACATGCAGAGCAACTGTTTAAATGAATCCCCATTAGAGTAACATCAAGTGGCTGGTTTAAACTGCTGACTACCCATCCGAGTCATTATGCTAAAGTTCTTTGCTTCTGGGCACCTCCCTCTCTCTGTGTGCCACAGTGATGTGAGAAGAAACACAGCGGTTTCTGTGGGATCTTGACATCTCAACCAAAGCACCAAAGGGCATGGACTTCATGGGTTTGTAAGTCAGTCTCTTCCCATAGACTTGAATTCACCCAGTGATTCTGCTGGTACAGTACAGTCACAAAATATGTAGATCAGAAAACCAGAGTAGGACTGGAATAAGTTTTAATCAGTTGTTGTAAATGTACACATATACTTTAGAAATTACGTCTTTGAAAAAGCAGTATGCAGGTAACATGGACAGTACTTAGACTCCCAAAATACACTGCAGTATAAAACATACCCAGCATATTACACCTGATGCTATCTATGTATCTTCAGTTCCTGGGGAGGGAGGACATGTGTCTGCCTCATGAAAAACAAACTTTGGTGGTGGCAGAGATCACATTATTTCATCAGAGGGACTATTGTTCTTCAGCTGTCTACAGCAGCGAAACCTAAGGTGGTACGTTTTTTCCCTCTTTGTGAAGGAAGCTGCCTTTAATTCCTCTTTGCTGTTACACACATCCCAGTAAGTCTGGCACTTGCTTTGGAATGTCTACTGGCCATCTGCTATGAGGCATGAGTAAATATGTGCATACAATGCTTTCATCTCTGCTGTGTTACTTCATTTTTTATTAGCTACAGAATCTGAAAGGACACTACACACGTACAGACCCATCAACTTCTGAGCATATTAAGCAGTACTGTTAGTGAATTCCCAGCACTTCCAGGAAATTAGCTCCATTGAATAGGTTATTTGAAAAGTATATTTATCCTCAAATGATAACTAGAAACCCTAAGGGAAAACAGACTTTGTGGCAGCTGGTTTTCTCCCCTTGACTGCTTTGTTTTCACTTTGTACTCTAACTCTCTCTTGCCCTCAATTAACCAGTTCTTGATACCTGCCCAGCTTCACAGAATCAACCACTTAATCATAGCCAAAGACTAAACTTTCTTCTTCCTGGAGCAGTTTAGCCTCTGAACCTTATGCTCTGAGTGTCTTTCTCTTCCCGTGCTTTTGCAGTTCCCCAGTCCTGCAATCAAACTTGTCTTAAGCATCTGCAAGTGCACTGCATTTCTTTATTATTCTTTATTATTTATGAATTAGAATGAGAGGAAAATGGGGCCAGTTTTCTGTTTGCATGTTAGGACTCTGGCTGCAGCGTTATAAACTACTTGTTACTTCAGAACATTTGGAGCTGCTGATGGGAAGACCATGCATGTTTTAGGTTTGAAGCAGGATGAGGCTGCTTTTTTCCCTTGGCTTTGGAGAGCAAGATGCCAGGCACCTTGAAATAGCTTTGTTACAGTGTTAATATCTCCATGAGAAACAGGAAAAATCTGTTCCCTGTCTCTTCCTGGGCTCTGTTTCTAGTCTGATAGTACATCCACAGCTAATTTCCATGATTTTCCTTTTCAGTCTCCTTCCATTACAAGTTGAACAAATGCTATACTTAATTGACAGACTGTTTAATCCTTTTCTGCTAGCCTTACTCTTCTTTTTTTCTGCTCAAATAGCAGATCAGACTTTCCAAGTAGTTCTTCGTGTCACAACAATGTCAGAAATACTGTGACTGACTAATTGGGCTACCAGACGCCTTTTTTCCTTCTTGGGCTTTATGCGGCCGTCCCATCTCTGCCAAGACTCCCAGTGCTGTGGAAAACTATGCATTTCATTTGTTTCAGTATTGTTCATTTGCGTGTAGTGAATTTTCTTTAATCTTTTTCTTTCCCTCCTCATTTGCTAACCTCGGACGAGTCCCTTCTTCCATTCCAGGGTATCCCAGGCTCTGTTACTGCACAACATTAAGTAGCTTGGGAATTCTCCGCTGTGGATATTTTCAGCCGAAGCTGGTCAACAGCTGAGTAACTGCAGGTTGTGTAGGTCACAGTTTGGCCCAATATATCTTTTCACAGGGAAATTAAAGCAGATGCCAAACCAGGTGTTCGGGGGTTTTGTCTGCAGTGCTTTCCACTGTCTACAGCTACTGTTTATGTTGTTGTAGGAGAGTACTTTCTGTTTCAGTGGCATTCTGAGCTCAAGTGGAGAAGGAGTGGTACCCTTTACTGCTGTGGAAATATCAGCCCAGCACTTTGGAGACCTCAGACCTCTCAGATACCTTCTGCCTTTTTACTGATGCTTAAATATGCTGAGATGGGACTTCTGGGGTTCCAGACAGAATCATGTGAATACGTGGGCAGTATCCACAGTGTTAAGAACTGTTCTCATGCTTTTCTAGCATTTTGGTAAAGCTCTTGCAATAGGGAGCCAGCAAAGAGTTAACTTGCTGTAAGTAAACTATAATCAGTGCTGCCTTTTCCTCCTTTTCTATACTGATGAGGGGGTTGTGTGCTTTCTTATCCATCAGTTGCTTTGGGGTCTTGAAAGTGTACTTGGCTGAAATGAGAAGAGTAGGCTTGGTGCTGATGTAAAGTGAGTGATCAAAGCAGAGCAATGACCAGATTTTCCATTCCAATTCTCCTGCTGTGTATGAATTTCAGACACAGGGCCCAATTAAGCTCTTATTTATGTACATTGTCTATAGACCTTGCTATTTGGTTTAGGGATCTCCCAGACATCTCATCTGTGATACAGGCTCTACTTTGCAGAGTTTAGCACTATAACTGGAAGGCAACTTATCTCCAAAAAGAGCTTGCCTTTGGCTTGAATGTTCTTGCAGTTGCTAGATGCTTGTGCAGGTTTTCTGAGGAGCTGGAAGAGCTGGTTTTGCAGTATGACTGCTTCTAAATGTGGCTGTAAAAAGCAGTGGTATTTTAGGTTTTCTTGTTTGTTGGTTTGATTTTTTTTTCTCTCCATGGCTTGTAGATCAAGTATGTCCAAGCCTGCAAGTGAGAAAATGGATTTTCTAATTGCCAGTTTCAGGAACTTACTTGGTAAAGAGACCTGAAGGTAAATCTTCTACACCTGGAGGGTGGTTGATTTGTTTTATTGGTGATACAGAAAGCAAAGGAGATATTACTCCTTTTGTCATGGCTGTGTTTACTCTGCAAGGATGATAGAAGTGTTCTATGAAAACCTTGCTTGTGTCATTTGGCTACGCAGAATTGCCTATGAATACACAATAGGCTGCAAGAGAAGGTTTTTTTTGAAAGCTGCACCAACTGCACTGTCAAAACACTTACGCAATACCAGCACAGCACTGCTGTTGGGAATACAGCCTTTCTAGTTACGCTCACCCTATGAAAGGCAAGCTAAACCAGTGAATATTGTGTTTTCATGCTGTCACTGCATCGACAGTAGGGCTTTCTCTGATTAAAGCTTTTTTTAGTCACATGTTGTCATGCCACTGATACAGTCATGTTGGCAGCGCCCTGGAGTGCAACCACTTTTCTGACTGTATGTATGCTTTTAACTGTACCTATTAGAGAAAGGCTCTACCTACCTCCTTAGAGCAGGAGACGGGTCCCTCCTGGTTGTTCTGAGAGTACCAAAATCATTTAATTTGAGGAAAGGACAATCAAAAAAGATACTGCCTGGTAATCAGAAAATTTGGTCCTGCAATGCAGCATTATGGAAAAAAAAAAAAAAAAAAAGAGGAGGAGAGAGAGAGAGAAAAAAAAAAACAAAGCCATTTTCCTCCTGTGCCATATAGGGGAATTCAGAGCAAGAGAACTGTGTATTTGGGTCAGCTGAGTCCTAAAGGAGAATTTTCATGCTGTCTTTTCGACCCATTTTTGTATATGGTTCTTGAAGATGCCAAACCTTAGAAAGGCAAATATTAATAAGAAATAATCCTGTAATTGTAAGCTGCCTGTTCTGTTGATGCTGCTAGAATTTCATAAGGAAAGCAACAAGCAGGTAGGGTAAGTCTACATGATGCAGTACAGGGTCATGCAAAGACACCTAAGTTAGCTCTGAATGTGCCCATATAGGGACAGAAACATTATAGCTGTATCAGGGCAGCACTCAGCTTGAGCTCATTAGGCAGCTTGTTTGGAGCTAGCTGAGACATCTCTGCGCAGCATGGATATTTCTTAGCTCTCTGCCAAATGAGCTTAGGCCTCAGCTCACTGAATTCTGAGAAAGTCTTTACACCAATTTCAGTGGACTTTGGAACAGGCCTGGACAGCTTTTTCAGAAAGGTGTCTGTCAGTAGGGTTGTGCTCATGACTGCCGGGCAGGGCACCTCTTCTGCATGGTGTTCTGCAGGGTCAGTAGAAGATGGACTGAGGACAGTGGGAATGATCAAATACAGAGGCGTATCAGTCTGAAAAAAAAAACCCCACACATTAGTGACAAAAACGCTTAGCATGAAGTGATCTTCTGGCACACACTCTGTGTGAAATAAGGCTGAAGTCAAATGCTCAACTCCCATTATTCCTGCTTCACTCCTGTAACTTCTGCTTTGCTCCTTTTGCTCCTCTTTGTCCCAGGCATTTCACGCTTGCTCAGGATGCCCTCCACGCTACCACTGTCAGGATCACTCCAGCTTGGTTTGGTCTGTTTTCTTCCAGGTCTAGCTTCAGGACTTTTAATCTAAACTAAGAGATCCAGACAGGGCAAAATCTTGCCCACATCTTCTCTTTTTAATGAACGCTTATGACCACTTCTTAGGGCAAGCCTGACCTAAAGCCCGCCGCCCAAACCCTTCATGAAAAGTATGAGCATTTAAAAGAAGCAAGCAAAAGTTTTAATGGGAGGAGTAGTTAAACCTTATTTTACTGTGTGAGGGTGTTGAAGAATAAATTGTCAATAGCACTCCTCATCAAAACTTGTGTGTCGCTGTGCATCAGTTAAGCAGTCCAGCCTGTGTGTGTTTAAAGAAAGGCAACTTGGTTTTTCCTTCCTTCTAAGACTAAGGAGTAGGAAAGGATGTTTGAGAAAATCTCTCTGATGTCCAGGTCATGAGGTCTTAAACAGGGCAGGTTTCTGAAGAGATTTAAAAGGTCCCATAGTGTCTTAGTTGGCCAGCTACAAATTGGCACAGATAAATTTCAGCTTTTTACAGAAAATACATGACAGGGGTGCAGCAAGAGTGCTGGAGCTTTTCCTACTCAGAAACTACTGTAGTCAGCTTGAGCTTTTGGTGTGCAGTGTAGTTGTACCTCTTCCTGAGAGTCTCCCACAGTTGCTGCTGAGGAATATTGAATCACCTACGTTTAAAACAGGCTATGTCATGTCCTTTGCATGGTGATTTACTCCTCGTCTTTACTACCACAGTGTTTGATGGTGGCACTGTGCTTTGCTGAGTAGCCTAACGCAAAGCGAACATGAAGTAGCTGTGAATTAGTCCTGGAGATTGTGGAGTTAGGGATAATGCATGTATGTGAACTGCTTGTGATTAATATCAAGTATGTCTTTTTTTAGCAAGAAGCTGTCATCTTCAAAGTTCCCCCCTCCCCACTTCATCTTCCTCATTAATTTTAATTTTTTTCCAGTCTTCCTGTTAAAAATGAATTCTTAATGAGTGCTTCTGCTATTTAAAATGCCTCAAATTCCCTCCATAATGATGCCTCTCCATCAAACTGAAAACACATTCTTTGTAAACAAAAAGCAAGACCTTGTGGCGTGCAATTTGCATACCTTCTGTGGCATCTTTTAATTTATAGTACTGAAATTTATTTTTAATTTCTTTCTATTTCATTCTAGCTATGCTGAGTGAACGCATGATGATTAGTTGCTATTTTTTTACTTAGCCTCTGTAGAGAAAATGTTCCTATAAAAGCAGCATTTGTAGTGTCCTCTCTCTCTGAAGTTTGAATAAAGTTTCACTTGTTAGTACTGAATGATTCTTCTTAGTACCTGTGTCCTGCTACAATTTGGAGCTTTGGAAGTGTATTCTAACAATTGTTTTCATCATTTTAATAATCCATTCCTATGCTTGGACAGAAGTTTTAATCCCATCGACATGGGCAGGAATAAAATAATTAGGCAGTAAATTTGTTGCTGATTGGTATCAGAGGAAGTTTTGCAGTACGTGTCTTGTTCTGTCAGTACATACAAAGAAAAATCAATCTCTTTGTAGTAAATTTCTGATGGCTTTGGATTAACCATGGTAGCCACAAATCACAGCATAGAAGCAGAAAGTAAAAGCCTGGGATTAGAATCAAGCAGTGTACTGCCACCATGCAAGTGAACTTTGTAGTCAGTGCAAAGGTACACTAACAATTCCTTAACTGTACTTGTGTTATGGCACAGGTCCTTACCATGATGGCCAGCTCTATGCCACAGTAGCTGACAGTAAAAAGAAATAGGTTGAAGGTAGCAAGTCTCTCTACAGGGCCCTGTACTCCTTCTCTCCATGTCATCATCAGCCACAACAAGCGAACAAAATATGGTTGACTGTGTTTTGTCCTGCTGTAGCCTTGATATTGAGAGCAGCCTCAGGTAGAAGTATTTCTTTCTTCATTGAGGTCAGCCTTGAAAGTTTGACATACCTACATAAGCTGTTGCATTTTGGTCACCCAGTTCAAAACCTTCCTTCTTTGATGAGGTCTCTGATTGGGGGTTCAAATACTACAGGAGTCGCTTTTAAAAATGCTCAGCTCCAACACAGAAGAATCACAGCATTGCCTCCTTAAATAGGGTATTTGTCCTCAAATGTTCAAGGCTAACTAATCTTGGGAGATACCAACATATCTCATAGCTGAGTACTTAAATAGGTGGCATTAAAAGTTACAAGCTAATTGCATTCTGACTTACATTCTCTGCAGTCTTAACCTCACCGCTTGCAGAAAGTCTACAGAATTTTTACCTACCTTAATTTCAAGGAGTCTTAGGAGCTAAAATCTGAAAGATTTGAGCTCTTGAACTAGAAAGTCTGTTACAAGTGAAAGTATTAGATTCAATTGATTTCCAAAGCATTTTGATTCTGCTTGAGCCACGTCTACTACTCCATGTTATTATTGTTAACTGTCTTCTCTTGACTTTATAACCAGCAGGCAGGAGATATTTTGCCTCTAGACACCAAGGGTAAACTAAGACCCTTAGGGGAGAGTGGAACTGACCATGTTGTTAAAAAAGAATTGTTTGTACATGAACAAAACTGTAATAGAAATGAAGAGGATTCCTAATGGAAGCCAAACAATTATCCATGCAGCAGAAGAGGATGTAATTACCTATCTGAAGCACTTTAGGGGCCTTCATCTGCCTTCTGCTGTGTGTAGGCTGACATCTCATTTCCAGGAGTTATTCTGCTTGTATCAGCACAACTGTAATCTGGACTCACTGCTGTGCTAGTCTGTAAATCACTGTGGCCAGTTACGTGCTCCAAGTTACTGTGTGCAATCTGAGTGCACTACTGAGGACCCTTCCTGCCAGCACCCAGCTTCCAAGAAGCACGTTTCTTCTTTCCCCTAGTGAGATTTTGCTTTTTGGTTTCCATCTTCATTTCAGAGATCCGCTGCCTGGTATTAGAGGACTCTGTACAACAGAATCTCCTCCTTGCTTGGCAGTCAGTGAGAGGCGAAGAATGTATTGCTTTTGTTATAATACGTACTCTGTAGTATTTGGGTAGGGTAGATACACCCATGGTTTAAGTTGTGCTGGTGATAAAAGAACTATGAAATAGGGAATGCCTTTTTAGTATCTTTTGTCTTTCCTGCTGACCTAGAATGCAAAGCTTCCTGAAGCATGCTCCTCAGAAAATTTGGTTATGATATTAATTTCAAATTAATTTGACAGTAAATTTAGGTCTGATTTCTGCTTCCAAGTTCCTAATCAAGATGCTAGTTTCTGAACTTACTGAAGCTTCCATGAACCTGTTTGTCAGTATTACAGTCACTCATTTAGGATTAAGCAATTTTTCAGAAACATGTTATTAGCAAAACTATTCATATTAGTTGCTGGTTTATATTCACTGTTTCTACTTTGTCCCTTGTTATGTTGGTTAGATGGGTTACCCTCTCGTTAGCTGACTGTAACTTTTTTAAGAAGGCGAGAAAAGGTTGTAGCCAAAGCACCAGTGCCCCATCTTGCTAATCTAAACCTCTTAAGTCATAGTCTTGGTCTTGCTTCTGTTTCATTATTTCTTTTATTTTAACTGTTTAGCAGTGACTGCTGTTGAAGTTGCAGAAATGAGGATGCAGAAATAGCCTTGTAGTGTGAAGGACAAGGGTAGCAGTCAGGAGGAAGGACTGGAAGCTCATGGACTATGCATCTTAGAAGGAACTAAGATCTCTTCCCTTGCAGTCACATGCCTTCTGGTGGCATTTGGCTTTGGAATGAAATCTTAAACTTCTGCTTCTCAGCTCTTCTCTTTCCCTCATGGATCCATAATGTGCTAAATCAGCATATGGTTTTTGAGGATATTCTGCCCAAGACAGAGAGGCTGAGTGTGGGAGAAAAGAAATGATCTCCAGCTTTTTTACTGGTAATCCAGTTTGCCAGACAGCAGTCAGAGCCTGCTCTTCCCTGACCCCACCAAGTGGGACTAGGGACACTGCCCTCTTGCATCACTAAGCAAATGGCTGCAGTGGTTTAAGATATTAATGTCCTGTTACTGCTCATTACTGTTCCCATTGTAGATCTGGCAGAAGACAAGGTCCATCGGGCACATTAGCTTACCATTATCTGTGGTCTAAATTGATATGCTGGACAGTGAATAGGATTGGCTTAGGTGCAGGCACAGGGATCGCCTTTGTTGATTCTTCTGAATACTAAAAGGAGTAAAGTAGGTACGTGGATACAAGGACAGCAGACAGACCACTGAAGGTAAAGAGGAAGGTGCTAGAAGCTTCTCTCTGATGCATGTGACTCAATGGTGGCTAGTTTTGGAAAGGTTGGGGGTTTCTTTGACCTTTTTGAAGGTCAAAAAAAGAAACCTGTCGGGAGTCTTGGCTGTCAGGTAAATATTTTGATCACTGGTGTGGCACAGTGGCAAGCATTAACGTTTCTCTTGTGGCTTCTTTGAAATTTTGTGAGGTTACCTATAGGGCTCATGTAGTTGGAATAGCTGTTGAAACATGAGCTTCCCACAGCACCTCAGAATTAGTTCCACATGTATAGCATCTCATTCTTGAACAAGAATTTGGTTTTGTCATTGAATATAATACCCTTTCAGACTTCTGCTGAATAGGAAAAGAAGGTTTTAGTTCGCTCCCTATGCAGTGCAATTTAAGAATACTTATTTCTTTTAAAATTTGCTTTTTTGTGTATAGGAGGAGCTAAATATGTAGATGTAAGGGGAATGTGTTTTGTCGTGTAAATTCTGGAGGAGAAAGAAACCTGCTTTGCAAAACTATATCCAACCCCAGTAAGAAATCAAAGGGAAATTCAAAGTTACAGGAGCATAAACATTGCCAACTGCAAATGAGTGGCATTTTTATAATAAGTTTCAGAGCCTGATACTGGTACATTCCCAGTTCCTAATAAGTGCAGCCATGTGATCACTACATCGCATGCCTGGTAGCGCAGAATGCACTCTGGAGGGCGCTAAGCAGGTGAAGTGAAGGGTTAGGACTGTGGTTGCGACTCCAGCTCCTAGTAAATCTGCTCCTGGTTTTGGGCCACAAGGTTATTTGCCCTAAGGAGAGAATAGGCTGCTTCATGTAATCTGCTGTGGGGCTTGGGGAGCGTGAATAAGAAATGGAGGAGTGCCCTTGGATCAGAGTGGGCTTGGCTTTCTATCACTACCCTTCCTTCTGTTTATTTGATACATTTTGCTCTATGTATTTTAAATAAATGGAGGAATGTATTTAGGTGGCCTTCTCCTGAAAGGCAGAAGTCTCTGAGCAGTCTGTGAATTTTTCTCTTCAGTATCTTTGTTGCTAATAAAACATAGCTGCAGCACTATGCAGTTTCTACCTCTCTCTCTTCTCTGTAGGAGCTGCTTTTCCCAAAGACTAAGGTCAGCTATTGAAAGAGTTCTCAGCACATTCTAAAGCTGCTTTCCTATTGATGCTCACTGTTTTGGGGGGCTGTAAAAGGCACTTCTTAAGCAAGCTATGTGGATCACTTATCTGAGGCTCTGATGCATACTTTAGTGTCATTCTTACTAAAGCTAATCAGTTACAGGCTCTGTCTGTCACCAAGAGCAGCTGTTTGTCTGCTAAATGAGAATTCCCACACCTGCGCCTGCCTTCATTACAGCTACATCCCCACCGCACCGCCTCCTGTTCACTTCCTTTCCTTCCTGCACCTCTTCTAGCTGGAAGTAAAAGATTCCTCTGGCCTATAGGTGTTGTGTGCACCAAAAGACAGTTCAGACAGAAGCCTCACGATTCGGTGGCTGGAGGAAATGTCCACAGGACTAGCAGTGCCTGGGATGCAATGCTGGCTAAGCAGCTGACTGCGTGGCCTTGGGCGAGTCACTTGACCTCGGCATGGCTCAGTTAACCCAGCTGGAAAATTGGGTAAAAAGCAGAAACCTTAATGCTGTGCCCAAGCTGAGTTCTCCCTGGGGAAAGATATAAATGGCAGGAAGGTGGGTGTTTACTCCTTTAGGCTTATGAATTATGTGAAGTATTTGGATGACTGGAAGTGCCAACTGGTGTAAATAGCTGATGCCCAGGTGCACATAGAGAATGGTGACAGAAATTGATGGCAGCACTCCCTAGGGAAAAGCACACTCAAATTTTATCTCAGGCCAGGCACATGCCATGTTTGCATGGGAGGTAATAGCCAGCTGTGACTAGAGTTTCGTGGATGATTGCTGTGCTCACACTGGGGTGCTTCTTCTTGGTGTATTCCTTAAAGACAATTTAGCTATAATAGTGAAGTAAAAAAGGGAAGAAGGTAGAGGAGAGAAAGCAATCATGTACAGCTGCAGGTGTGTGAAAGCGAATCTCAGGAAGAAAAGCAAGTAAAATGGAAGTTTCAGACCCAGTAGCTACTATTTCCTTTGAAATATTCTGGCAGATTTGGTCAGCTTGTGATTTACCTATAGCTGGGCACATGGTAGTTTCAAGAATCACAGTCTGTCTTCAAACAGCTTCTCTTGTGCCCTTGCATTAGGCTCTGGGTCAGGAACCTCTCCATGACTTCAGTCCTGTAGCTCCAGGCTGCCATGTACCACCCAACAGCAGTCCTTCCCACTTCTGTCATTGAAGTCCTGAATCTCCTGACAATTTGCACCATGCTAATTTTTCTGGTAAATGGAGATATGGGCTCTTTGCATCTTGCACCTTTCAAATAGCTTGGTAGATGCATCTTAACCTGTCAGGAAGAATAACAAGGAATAAAAGATTTTGCATGTTTGAACAGTTCCTCTCTTTACCCTAGTTTTCCTCCACTTTCTTCAAGCAGCATGACCAACTCAGATGTGCCCTTTGTTTTTGCAATAAGAAGGTGTGGTATCCAATCCAGAGAAAGAAAGTTGTGCAGTATGAAATTCAGGCATAAATTTCAGCCAGAAGTGAAATTATTTAAATGGCAATAAATGTTCATTCCACTCCTCCCAGATTCCCCCATGCAGCCTGAGTGGCATTTTGCCCAGTTCCAGTCTAGAGAGATTCATATTAAGAGCAGACCTGAATGTGCTCTGAAATAACCATCATTGGCCAAGGTCAGCAGGACAGTTTGCATGGTGGAGTATGTTGTCTTTTGTTGTCTTTTTTTTTTTTTTTTTTTAATCTGTCAAATTTGGTTCACCTGCATGTGTTCACCAGCTTGTGCCATCCCTGCTCTCCTTCCCTCTACCCTGTTTTAAGCTTGTGGCAATTGACATTGCTGAATTCAGAGGCAGGCACTTTATCTTGGCAGCTGACTGCTAGTTTATCTAATCAAGGGCTGACGCATTTGGCTTAAGGCTGTCCTGTCACTTGCCCCTGAGCTGTGCACCTGTCTGAAGCGCTCTGTCCATATAATTTGGACTAGCATCCCCCCTTTGCAAGGCTTCCTGCCGCTTGTCTGCTATGGATAAATGAAAGGTGGACCAATGTTAGGAAGAGTCTGCATAGAGGGAAAAGAAGGAAGAAGAGCAAGGAACGGTAATAAATTACTAACAGTCATCACTGTGAGCCATCTGCAGAAATCCCCATGACAGTACAGACACTGGGGATATTACTTGTAAGCAGTGCTGTTAACACCTTCTGTAAAGGAAAGGCTTTGTGAACACCCACTGATCCCAGAGAAGGCACCCACTGGAAGCCAAGTTTGCAGCAGGCATTAATAATCCCACAGAACAATATGTGCCAGTTAGAAATAGCTGAGCTATTTATCTCCAGAGCTCTCCTTGGGCTGCTGCAGAGGGGCTGGCCTTCTATATTTCTGATTGACACTTACTAATCCAGTATCTTTTCTATCTAAAGCACTTAACAGAATGATACAGGGCAGATGATAGTCTTTGAAATTATTATTTGTTGTTTCATATAGACTTGGCTGAAGCAAGAATGTGATACTATAAAGACAAATAGGAACAGGCAATCCTTAAGACAAATAGGAATAGGCAATCCTTACTCCGAAACTTAATGGTCTCAGTAGTAATTAAAAGACAGATCAAATGAAGTGGTGTACCTGGCATCACATGGAAGGTAAATGGCAGAGGTAGAAAAGACACCAGGTCTTCTTACTTCTGGCATAATGACTTTCCTCTGTATCATGTTGTGTGAGCACTGCTTTTCACTAGAGAGTTTCACAGTGCTTTGCAAGAAATTGTGAATGAGTCTCCACCAGAATCCCCATAAAGAATTAGTGAATGAAACTATATCACAGTCCTACAAGTTAAGTATTATTGTTCCCAGTTTGTAGGGAAGCACAAGCAGCTAATCCAAGGGTAAAGAGCAAACAAACCTCCAAGGTTTTAATTCTAGATCCTTTCCACGTATTCCTTAAAATATTATTAGATGATGCCAGATCTACCATTCCTCTTTTTCATGTGGAATGAATCAGTCAGCAATAGACTGCCATTATTCACATTTCATCTGTTCTTCCTTACAGTGAAAATTGTGTTGTTGCTAGAGAGTACAAGCAGTCCAATGACTAGGAGATGCAGGTCTGATGTGGCCTATGTAAGTCAAATAAAGCTTAACCCATCACTGAAATCTTCCTTAAATCAGAGACTGATTTTCCTTCTGCTCGCCTCCCCTATTCTTGTTTCTGCCCCAGAAATTCCAAACTTTTGTGGTTTTAGGCTGCCCAAGGGCTCAAAAGACTTTGGGACATTTTGGCTAGTGAAATTAAAGAGAGCCCTAAATTTGAGGTAGGCAGGGCTCAGCTTGGCTTCTGTGCCTGCTGTTAATGGATGACAGCAAACCACTGGTTGTCACTGAAGGAACAGACAGTGATGACTCCTGCTTGGAGACAAAAAGTTGTCGAACATCTCTGAAAGAAGATTTCCTTATTAAAAAAATAAATAAATGGTGGCTAGGCTTTCCCAAGTAATGCAGCTAGCGAGTGGAAGAGAGCAACATTGGTGTCTCCATTTACGTCAGTGAATGTTTATCCAAATGGAATGACTTTCCAGGGAAAATGCATGCTATATAAAACACCTGACATCTGCTGAGTTCCAGGTGCGTGCTATATGCTGCCCTGTCCCAGGTGTGCTTATTCCCTGTGAGGTTTGTTGCTGCTAGCACACTGACAGCATGCCACAAGTAGAAGGGAAAATAGTGATGATCAGTCCCTCTGATAGCTGTTTTGGCTGAGTCAAATTGTGTTGCCATGCCCTCAATCCCCTGCTTATCACAAGGATGCAGCTGTGTGCTACTGGAACCAGCTCTAATTGTGCTTGTGGCTGTCTCCTGGAGGATTTTAATAAGCCCTGCAGAGTATGTAGGAATCAGGCAGTGAGTCTTTAAGCAATTTGTAAACCCCTGGGAGAATTCTTGATTTTTCTTGCAGAAGCCACCAGAACCAATCTGCATGGTGGTTCATGTAGGTAGGAAGGCTTTGCTTGTTTACGTCTAGCAGAGACTGTAATTTTGAATGGAACAGTGGCCATGTGACTTCTTCATATTCCTGACATTGTATAGAGAGCAAATACACCATCTCCTGATGAAGCCTCGTCAGAAGAGGTCTGCCTGTGCGGCGAAGATCTGCAATTCCTCAGTTCTGCTATCTCCTCCCACTGCGGCCCTCTAGGGGCACAGCATAGAACTCACCTTTTTCAAGTGCAGCGCCCCTTTATGAGCTGTTCTCATATATTGTAATTAAAGCGCACTTTTTCAGATCATAAAGGCCAACGTTATTCCTAAAAGCAAATAAGAGCAGCAAGCAGTAAAAAACCCTAGATCTTTATTGTAGAGGGTTGTAGGTAATCAGTATTGATCAACTCAATTTACTGGAATAAATATGAACTCATCTGTGACTTTTCTCCACCAGTCTTCCTCCATCTCAGCTGGCATTTACCTGTTATCCATCCATTCACACTGTTGTAATCTGGTACTGATTACAGAATCTTCTTTTCTTGCCAATGATTACTTCTCTAGAAAAGCACCAGTGACAAGAGCTAATGTTATAATTTCAGAACGTCACATTAAGATTTCTTTGTCCTTACAGAGAAAAAAGGACAAAACATATACAATTGTTTATCGTGTGCCTTCACTTCACAGAGCAGAAAACACTGTTGCTTTTAGTGAGTGGAATTCTAGAAGTGAGTGAACTCCTGGGAAAAAGGGGGTGGGGGGGAAGAGAAAAAGGCTTCTGGGAGGCAGCCTTCATCTCATTTCCCAAATACTCTTCAAAAACTGAGTCCTTGTCCTGGCTGTTGTTGACCATGAGCTCATAATGAGAACATCGGTTTTAAGAGGTGATCAGGGAATGACCTGACAGAATGAGTGGGAAATCAACTAAATGGTTGGGGTAGGGTGTTTAAAATGAGCACTGACCACATAAGGAAACTGCAAAATAGTGGAAGCCTAAAGTATGTATAGGTTCAAGAGTTACAGAGAGCCAGTTGGATAGGCGTTCCAGGTCAAGTGGTCCTTGCTGACTGGGGAGTCATCAAGTGATAGATAAATTAGGAAAGACTCACTTCTTAGTTGCTCTGTTTGTGTGTTTCCATAAGCGGTGGCTACCAGCATATCTTGGGAAACCTCTGTTCTAGCCAGACCCCTGTTCTAAGGTCCATCTCATGCTGCTTTCCCAATCTCAGTTAAGGCTAGAGCTGTCTGTTTTTCTAATTACAGGTATTAAAACAAAGGCTTGATGTTAAATGTGTCCTTTTCAAAATATGAATAACAAAGTGATAATTGATAAATATGTAAAAAAAAAATCAGCACAAATAATTAAATTAGAAGACCAGACTCAGGTGAGTGAATAAATTATATTTTTTGTGATATCCCATCAGGAGTGCAACCAGCACAAGTGAGCAAAGCAGCTCCAGTTGTGAGGGCAGGAGAAGGTACCATACATACTTCAGGTGAGATGAGCATAGCTTGTCTGTGGTTCCCCTGGCTTAGTCGAGTGATACAGCTCCTTGTTCACTTGCAGTAGAACAAGAATTGAGTGTGCATGCTGTTTGCCTTTTGGAGCAGGTGATCATTTAAAGATCTCCTTTGCTTCATAAAACATGTTTGGGGTTTGGTTGAGCAGAAAATCTGTTCATTGCAGATTAGCTTTCAGTCATAGGTTTGGGGATTTTTTTAGGCTATCGGTGTATGGGATCTGGCCCTTGTGTATAAGCCCCATTCTCTGTGAGAGTTCATTGAAAAAATATGAAATGTGTGATATCCCATACGTGTTGTCTGAAGGCACTGAGTGCTGAAAATCCTTGAGGGGGCTAAATAGCTGTCGGGCGTTATGAGGGTTGTATCTCAGGCAGATACAACCTCCTTCCTCCCTGTCTGGGCATTTTGGCTTTGGCTTGATCTCCCATCCTGGGGTACCCACAGGGAGTCACAGATTTAGTTCATGTGATCTCTCTCATCACCTTTTCTGATTTTTTCCTGTTGCACCATCTAAACCCCTCATTATTGCTTGTAGTGTCATATCTCTGGTGATATGGCTGAACCTCCTGTGTGCCTGAACACAAACTCACCCAGTTCATTTTGCTGCACAGGCTGCACTGAAACCTATAACTGCAGCAAGAAGAATGTGCATATATGAGGGTGATACATCACCAGAGCCTTTTCTCCTGCTTACCATTTTCCAGGGTTCTTCCTGTCATTTCCATTGATTAAAACCCAGTACAAAACCTTGGTAATAAGATACAAAAAGAAGTATTTTGTTTCACGCCCAATCCTGAAATGCAACATTTGAAGAGTGGAGAGGAAAGAAATAGGAAAGAAATAGCCACCCTTGTAACCTTTGTTTTGTGCTTGCAACCTTTGTTTTATTCTTGCCGTTTCTGTGAAGGGAACGGGAAGGCCCTTTACAGGGGCTGGGGGCACTAGTCAGTGCTTTCCCATCCCCCAGTGCACAGATGATGGATTACTCAGTTGCGCATGTGCTCTCTTTCTCTCTTCGATGCATCATTACGTTATCATCTCTGTTCTAGAGAGCAGCAGTGTTTAGGATTGGGCAAGGATGCCTTTAGGATGCATGTTTATTTGCTCATAAAACAGGCAGAATAGAGTGACTGAAAAGTGAGGGATTGAGAATTGGGTCAGACAGAAGCTTCCAAAAAGCTTAGCTTATTTGGAGAAGAGAAGAAGCAGCCAGAATAACAAACCATAGGACAGTGAAATTGATTCCCTGCTCCCTCTTCATCTTACACTCCTCCGGGTAAACCTGTTTCGGCTGATAGTGAATATTTCATGCAGTGCTGAGCGTTTTCCGAACTGTGGTGTCCTAGTTTTTCCACCTCCAGCCCCAAAGGAATGTTTTTACATCATGGAGCTTTATTTTTGGGAAGGGGAGGAGGGAGCGGAGGCTGCAGGCTTGCGAAGAGATGGCAACAAAGAGTGATTTAGAGAACAGCTTGGCTCTGATGTCTCGGCTGCGAATCTCACCTCCACTCCTTTGCTCCCTCCAGAAAGCTCAGTGAAACAGGTCGGTTCCCAAGGGGCTGGAACACAGCTCCAGTCAGAATAAAATAACCCTAAAATGGCACCCTATGTTCTCAGTGCCCTGTCTCTGTCGTAGCTGCTTCCTTAGCTGCCAACGGCAAGCTGTTGTTACTGTCAGCACTGCAGGCCGATAGAGCTAACAAAGGGAAGAGCCGTGTCTGTTCTACTTCACACACCAGCACCAAGAGGACTTCCTGGCTCTTCGTGGCATGTCAACTATCACTTCAGGAAAGGGGAGGCACCAGGTCTTGTCTCTCTTTACATCCTTCTCACCTTCCTTCCACGTGGAAAGATAGCTGAGAGTTTGTGGATGTGACAGCGCAAGTCCAAAAGTCTCCTTGGTCCTGGGCTGGTGCCCTCCAGTGTCAGTCTTTTGAATTTGTTGCAGTAAGCTTCAGGTTAGGCACTTCATCCTTTGACGGAAACCCTGCAATACTGTGGGCCACTTAAAAAGCAGGGTAGGGAGCAGTATAATTCTGTCACAATGTTTTAGTCCCTCTTTTGAAATCAGTCTTTAGTTTCCACATAAGTTTTATGAAGCTGGTGGAAGGTGCCTGCTTGAAACTGAGACCTTCCTCACCACAGTGCCTCCAGCTGCCCCTGAAAGCACCACCACAGAATAAACTGCCCCACTAATCTGCCAAACAGCTAAGAATCTTGTGTTATCCGCCACCCCAGCAAAATCTGATGAAGTTGGTATCCCATACCCTGATGTGGATTTGTGTTTCGCAAGTGCTTCTTCCCTTTAGGATAGGCAGAACAGCTATGAAGCCCAGAAAAGTCCCAGAGCCTCAATATGCTTGCTTCCTTAGCCTCCTAAAAGCACACTTTACCTGACCAGCTGAATTAGCATCTACTGTAACCAAGATAGCAGCACAGCAATTCAGAATCTGACTCACTCCTATTATGGACTGCAAAGCCCAGCATTTGAGTTGCATGATTCCCTAGATAGTCTCTTTTCTCCTACCTAGTCACGCTTGCCCTCTATGCTCACTGCCCATTATTAAGGGGCACAAACTGGCAGAGCTTTTTCCTCAGCCCACTGAGCTGCAGCTCTAGATCCTCTGCTCCCCCGACACTGGTCCACAATGTGAAGCATTTGCTGTGTGGCTTGTTAGTCTGCAGCAAGCTGTGTTCATGCACCCTGAAGGACATGGGGCACGAGCAAAGCATGAAACTGCTTAGTTAATGCTTTAGATTTGCAGGAGTTTGGCTGGTGCAAAAAAGCCTGAAAAAGGTGATGATACATCTTTCTTCCTTGGTGGTTCTTGTGCCCTTACAGGAAAGGAAGGATCGAGGGAAGGGAGAGGGCAAATGGTTCTTTTGTGGCATGGTGGAGGCAAGAGGAGAGCTGTGGAATATCCCTAAAACGTGCTTCATCTCCACAGCATTACAAAACAACAGTTCAGCAGGGGACACAAAAGCACTTAGGATAACTGCAGCTGAAACTAAGTGAACCTTTCAGTCTACTTGTCATAGCATTTGCAGTCCCTGCTTCAAGGAGAAACAATAATAAATAAAAATCTTTCAAAAGGAGCTAGTATCCATGTAGAGCATTGGATGAAATAAAAAGTGACAAACAAAATCACCAGCTCCTGCTTTAGAAACTGTTGTTAAAAATAAACCAGCATTCACTGCTGCAGTCCTGCCAGTTCCTCCCAGCTGAGAGCAGAAGACCCAGAATACTGCCTAGCTTTATACTCCCTGTGCATGTTGTAGAGTTTAACAGCTCTCACTGTTGTCATGACAAAGATTCCCTGCTTTCCAGCATGGAAGCTTGTTCTGTTATTTCTAGTCTACCTGTAATGCTGCGTGCCCTCCCTCCCAGCTTACAAGGCACTGTGTTTTCCTGTGCTGAAAGGGTGTGCAGTGTCTCTGCTTGCTTCAGACTTACATGAGGACAGTTCTTGACTCTCAGTCCCTTGTGTGGAGCCAAAGCAGTAGAGAAGAGCACCAGCACCAGCCACAGTCAGGTGCTCAGCTGTGACAGTGTGCTTTGACTTTGTATTTTGCTCCATATGACATACGGCAGACTTCACCCCCCACTGCTTCATTCTCTGCAGGCTGTAAGTTGAGTTAGTAGTGACGTTTGAAACATCATTTTTTGTTTGTGTTTGTCAGGTGTGTCTTAGCACGTGTCCTGGCGTACTAGGCCCTGTAGCTGCGTTTAAAAACAAAGCAAGGGACTATCTTGGACCTGAAGCATTTACAGTCTAAACAGGCAATGCATGTGAAAGGGCAGAAAAATGTGGGAAAAGTCAGATATCGTACTGTCTCCTTCTTCTAGATACTGAACCGAGGTGCAGATAGATTAAGTAACCCATCCAAGGCAGAAGAAGCTATCAAGAAAATCAGAAAGTGAAACTAGATTTCCTGAATTGCAGATGAGCGCCTCAGCCTCACTCTTTCCCTTGTACACCTTATTAGAGCAAGCCAGTATTGATGCTGTATTTCCCAGAGAGGTTTGCCAAAGGTTTTCCACACCCAGTGACTCCAGACTAAGTTATGAGATCCTTAAACAACTTTATGGCTTCCTTTGGATATGTATGTATAACTTTGAACATCACCCCAGGAAACGTCCAGGTTTTAGGTGGTTATAATTTTGCTTAGACATATGCCAAAGGTGGGTTTGGATGAAAGCCTCATTTGGATTCAAGTTTGGAACTCTGTGTATACATGCAATAAAAGATAATACACTTTTTATTTTGTGTTAATATATTCTCTGTTATATATATATTTATATATTTATGCCAAACGGTATAGATATGTCCAGTACTTGAGATGCTTTTCTTGAGGAGTATGTAGATATTTGCTGCAATGGGACTGACTACTCCCACCTCCGATGGGACGCCACAGCAGCCTCTCAGCACCTCCAAAATTCAGGGCTTAGGTCTAGACTTTTCAGAGGGGCTCACCTTCCATCATTAGGCCAGATTTTCACATATACCCAGGCAACTATAGTGTCTGAGCAACTTGAAAACCCAAATTTTATGTTGTCCCTAATTGGAAAGGGGCATTCTTCTTAAATGTTAGCTGTAGGTAGTTTGGCAGCTGAAAATCTGTCTCCAGGGTGCTTAAGTGCAGTGAACCCAAAATTACTGAACCTTTTGAAAATGTGGGCGTTACCTGCTGCTACAACTTGCAGAAATGCTGCCAGAGGGGGAACATCCTTCCTTAAGGGGAGTCCTGATGGGGGGAGTTGTCAGAATCTGTTGAAGCTCCCACTGGCAGTACCTGAATTCCCAGAGGGAAACAAATACTCACTATAAGAGGTATTACAGAATGCTTTTTACTGTTTCTCAATAGTGATTTTTCAAAAATTAAAATTATTTCAGTTTGGGAAAAAGCCAACTCATATAAGAAGGAGCTGAAAGCTCTGTAATCCTAATGTAAGAAAATCCTCTGTGCTCCAGTTTGAATAATATTTTTCTTGGGAATAAAAAGGGAGGTAGTATGTATCGAGGACCTGATCCAAGTTATGTTAGCACTGGGAGGCTGCTTTACAGTAACTGACAGCAGTCCTCACCGAGGAAGATGTGCCAGTGAGGTGTTCAGTGCTAATACTTTGTAATGCAGCCTGCCCACTCACATGTGCCCCACAGGTCCTGGATATGCCATCCATGTGGTAGTGATGCTATCCTGAAGTACCTGCTTGTTCCAGGGTCTGGAAGAAAAATTGCTTAGAAAAGACAAAGCAAGAATATACAAAGAGGATAATGATAATTCTTGAAAAGACCTCCTTGTGCCTGGCGACTCCCAGAGATGGTCTGGGCAGGGGGAGAAAAAGGAAAGGAGGTCAGAGGAGGGAAAGATAATGATGTGTTTGGAAGTTGGCACCAAAGAAACATTAAATCCTCTTTCACTGTGTTTGAGTGGAGCTGTTGTGTGGGCAAAGTCATGCATGAAGGTAGAAGTGCCCCAAGTGCATCAGAGTTGCCCTAGGAGTGTGTAGAAAGCAGTTAGTTTTCTTCATTTCTCTCTGGATTCATGCTGCTTTCTATTTGTCCTACAGGACAAAATACCCACATTGTAAGGGTCATCTGTGACAGTGAAGGGGTTGTTGTTTGTGCTCAGCCAGTGCTGCAGGGGGAATAGGAGCTCTGACATCACTGCATCTGCTTTGTACCAGCACATTAGGTCATATGTAGCTCCCTCACTTTTCTATTGATTAGTTGAAAAACGGGAGCACGCCTTACATTTTGGAAATGCTTGGCAGTCCTGTTCTGGCTGCTGACTGATCGTTGGGTTGGAAAAGCTATTGCTGGAAGAAGACTTCCCTTTTGGTATTACATACTGCTCCAGTTCTGTTTTGATTCCCATAGTTTTATACTTCAGGAACTTAAGGAGAATAGCAGCTGCGCTTCTCCCAACAGCTGGAACTTTCATGTGTCCCTGACATATCTGAGTGGGAAACTGGCACAGAGTCTTCTGTCCGACTCTGCAATGATTACAGTGGCCTTTTGCATGGGAGGTTGCTTCCATGCGTACATTTTAATGTCTTGACTCTGCTGGAACGTCACTGTAACGGAGAGCCAGGCACAGCCCTGTGAGGACTGCAGTACAGCTCTTTTTTCCTGCTTTTATGGTTGGAACTTGTATTCCAGTGTCGCAGCACAAAAAAAAAAAAAATAATAAGAAGGTGTTTCCCTTTAAAAGCAGCTGAGGAAGGAAGAAAAGAAAAGCCTTGTGTAGCAGGGAGGAGGCAACATCCTCAGTCTTTAGGTGTCTGCAGCAGTGGCAGTAGCAGTCGCATCCCAAAAGATTAATGAGCAGGCAGGCTGGATGTGAGGAGAGAACACAAGCCCCGTTGTAGAGCTGGCTGTGGGGATCCCCCAGGGGGAGGCGGGCTGCTCTGATACGGCAGAGGACTGGGGGCGGCTGGCAGAGAGCTGACTGCACACAAGGCGGCAGCTCCTAATGGTGCTGATGTCTTAATCGTTGGTGGCTTCCGCAAAGACTTATCTCACACCCCCATACTGCTCTGGTGAACAAAGGACTTGAGAAACATTGCTTGACTCCTTGGCATTAGGTGGGTTTGTGGCTGTAAGAAGCAACTCTATTTAAAGAGGTGTCATAAGGGGAAGAGAAAAAGGAAAGAAGGGAATTCTCCAGCCTGGGTTAAAAATAAAATACAAATCCTATTTTAACCCTTTGCCAGACTTGTTCTGCTAGTTTAGGATCACTCCTGTAAAATGTAGGTTGTGTTGCAAGCAAAATGAGAACATTTCTAGAAAGGCACCATGGCTTTCTGAAGTGGAAGAGCAGTATATGTATGTGCCCTCTTAAGCTGCACGATAAACTCTGTGTCAGTGCTTCAGATATAAAGTGATTGTTCAACTGTGTAGCCTGTGCATCTGCAAGGTCCCCAGTGTATTGTTAAAAGAGAAGTTTGCACAAGACTTGCACAAGACTTGGAGACAGCCAGAAGGCTAAGAAAAGCAGCATGCAGCAGGAGGAACAGAACCAAAATGCTTGCAATAAAAGGCATTCCCCCAAATAGGACTTCTGGTAAAGTGCACGCTCACCCATGAAGGCCATCCCCTCAGGTTGTCTGAAAATCCTTTTGGTTGAATAAACAGTATGAGGGAGGAAAAATAAGGTTGGGTGGGCTGCTTCTGGCCTAAATTTGAAAACAAAACTCATTCATTCATGTAACCCCTCTGTAGATCCTTGCAGTCCTTTTCTGCCTCCGAGGTCCTGTATTCACTTGTAACATCAGACACTTGTCCTAGGAGGAAACCTGCTGGATGGTTAAGTCAATCATCAGGTCTAAGGGAGGCCATCAGCAGAGCGATCCCCCTGAAGACCTGAACACAGGTGCTGACTCCCATCTGGAGGTTTGGAGAATATGCACACCTGTCATGGAAAAGGATCAGGAAGAGCTGTTGCAGTTCAGATCAAGGAAGAAAAATATCTATGCACTACACATTTCCTTTCCCTTTACAAAGAAGGTTCTCTTATTTGAAAATATTCAGAGCACTTTCAAGGGAGGGCTGTTTGCTTTGGATTTTGCTTATTTTCTGTTTCAGATTTAAAGAACTGCATCATACTTCCTTATTAAGAGTGTATCAGAGCTGTACGCTTGTATATATTTTCCCTAAGTGAAGCTTCTGCTCATTTGTTTGAAGATAGAGCTGACAAACTGAGGCCTTCAGTCGGTAGGCAGCAACCTCCTTTCTTTTGGGCTTCATGTGACTGATCATTTGCAGATCATGAGCAAGATAAGGAGTCAGAGAGACACAACAGTGCTTCAGGGATCTTGTTATGCCCGAAGAGTGCTAAATTATTCCCAGTGGAGACATCTCAGGTTTCTCAAACAGGTCACTGTTCCCACAGAAGGAAGAAGGATGACAACAAATGAAGACATGTCCAAAGGAATCTCATCAAAAAAGTACCTCTTCAAAATGCATGTTTAAGGTATCAGAAGTAAGGACTATCCCCACCTGCTAGAACTTACTTAATATTTCTTCACCTTCTTTCATCACTTTTGTTGTCTCCATTGCTTGCAGGTAGACCCTAGATGATATAGTAGTGGTACAGACTAAAGTGTGCACTTTAAACACTTTGTTGAACTGGAAGTCAAATATTTCCTACAAGTTCACATCCCCAGGTGTCCTAAAGGGAACATGGAAGAGGTCTGGCAAATTGCAAGGAAAATAACTTCTGCCTTTGAAAAAAAAAAAAGTAGCATGTAGGAAAAAAGATAAATGGTTTAGAAATGTTAGCAAGTATAAGAATGCAAAACCAGAAGAGGAATAGTCAGAAAAAGGCTCTCACAGTCCCTAGGATTTCACAGAATGTTGTTGTTCTTGAGTGGCTTCTGTTGTGGCATAAGGAATCCACTCCAAAATGAAGAACAGGCTTCCTGTTTGGATGTGTAACATTATACTCTAAATGCAGGAACATGTGGGCAGCAGCATGTTACCAAAGGACATAGATAACCCTCAAGCCATCCACTTTGGGTGGAGTACAACTGTTACCAAGAGAGGGAAAATTACCTCAACTCTGTTTAATGGTTAGGTGCATCTCTGCAGAGGGCTAGCCTAAAATCATCACAATGCCTTATCAGCTGCTGTCCCAGCCTTTCTTACTGGATGGACCCAGCAATAATTTTAAGAATCACGGAAACAAAAGGGGCTTGTCAGTGTTACTGTGTTCCTCTGGCAAATAAAATGTGGGATGGGACTGGGGCAAACTTCCATAAAGCTTTCCTGAGTACCCTGCAGTGATGCTTTGCAGAAGTCTTTAGTTCACCTCAGCTTCTTGGACCTGGCAAGACATGTCCAGCAGAGAGCAAATGAAAGGAAGTGCTGGTCTGCTCTCCCATGATGTCTAGCAACAAAGCACAGAAAACAAATCCTTTACCTGAAGTGCATATTTCCTATCAGAGGAGGGATTGTGAATAGGGATTGTTGCTGTTTCGATGCAGGAATGAGCTTAAGGGTAGGAACCGATAGGCAAATGAAACTTCTGACCGGAACACAAATCCATATTATACAGCAGTAGGATGCACTTTAATCCCTGCTATCATATCTATGTTAATGTAACCATCAGCTATCCCTAAATATTTTGAGTAATGTATGGTGCAAGGAGAGCATCTCTATGGTACTTTCTTCCCAAATGCATTTGCATAAGTCAGGATTCAACATGTGAGCCTCTCAGCACTGGCGCTGTTTCCTCCGATCTGAGGTTAGTGCTGCATTTCCTCAGCCTGGCATCCACCTCAGCAAGACTTTTGTGGGGTTTTTGTCTGTCCTGTGTTTGTGTGGGAGGCAGTATAAGCTTTTCATGGAGGGAAAGGCTTGTTCAATTGGAAAGAAGGGAGTTAATTATGTCTCCTGTAAAGAGATGTAATTGGTTTTCTTTTCTGTAGAGAGAGGATGACATGAACAGCATCCCTTGCCTTTTCATTCGAAAACTCTGTTGTGACCATATTGCTGAGGCTTGGAAAACTCCCTGATTCACAGGTTGTTTTCTGCATGTTCCAAACATCTGGGAACAAGGTTCAGCTGCCTGATGAATGTGATCTCTGGCAGAAAATGCTGAAAAGTTGGGGAAGGAGGAGGGCAGATCTGGCCCAGCTGTCCATTTCAAATATTGCTGGTTTCAAATTTAGCCTACCATCTTCTAAGCAAATTGTTTGTGAGCACTTTTACATCTGCATGTGTAAGTCTTATCATAAGTATTTGGCAAGTGCAAGGGATTTTTAACTAGATTATGAAAGGAGGATGCCTCTGTGTATGCCAAAGCATCCCAAGGTGTACAGGCCTAAGATGATATCATTTAAATGAGTCCCAGTTTTCAAGTTTTCTTCTGTTTTTGGCATGCTTGCTCTGCCACTTTCACGAATAGCTGGAGTAAGTATGTCCAGCCAAGTCCATTCTTTTCATAAAATTAAGCTAATTTGCTTATCGTTAGAAGTTTCCTGTTGTTTCCTCTATGTAATATTGGAGTCATTAGCACTTTCTTTAGCAATGTATTATCGCCTGACATAACAAAGTGTTGCATCTATCTCTACTCTTCATCAGAAGCCAAATAGCTTTGAACTCTGTATTAGATGTGTTGTGTAGGGCAGGTACAAAGGAATAGGAAGAGACTCAAGTAAGCAATGGCGCTTAAAGATGACTGCTCTGAAGATGCAAGACCCACCATACCATCTTCAGAAAAAATTTAAATACCACCTTCCATAAGTGTAAAATGCCTTCATTTCTTAGTTCTTCTTGGTCTCCATGCAATAATGCTGTGTTGGTGGGTGCATCTGCACTGCAGTATACCACTTCCCATAAACATATGGGTTGCTTTGGAGTGACACAGGCAATTCAAGGGGAAAGTTTTCTATACTGAAGGAGAGATTGTCACTATATGGAAAAGACGATCTGGTTTAGGATAGGGAATGGTTTTGGCAGTGGTTTAGTATGGTGAAGCTGAAGAATTCACCATTAGGACTTGGAAAGGCTCAGAAATACTGCAGCATCTGGGAAGTAATGCTCAAGGCAAAGATTCATAAATAGCAAGGCAGGGCTCATCTCTAGGGACTTAGAAGTAAAAGACGGAATTTGTTCCTGGATGACTCTGGTCTCATTTAGTAGTAAGAGTCCCATGCACTTTGAGATAGGCCAATGCTAAGTCCCTCTGAAAGTCTGACCAGACTGAATAATGTATTGGAAAATATAATGAAGATGTAGAAAACAGTTGTATTTAGCTCTGGAGAATATGCTGGACCCTTCTGTAAGGACACAGCCAGAGACGTCTGAGCCCTCCTTTCTCAAGGATGTTTGGACAATGTGGAGAAGGAATGACTTGTCTTATCGCCTGTTCTGAGATTCTCGAGAGCCTATCTTTAGAATGTTGTTTGTAAACCTCCCTTGCCAAGAGGTTTCTTGATCCTGATATTGATGTTGATAGGCTTCAAGATGTCATCAGCACCTCCAGCAATAAGAGATTGGTGTGTGATAGAAGGATATGAGAAGAGCCGAGATAAAATAACTGAGAAACAAAATGTTCCTTCATTGCTGTCTTTGATCTCTTACCTCCCAGCTGTGAGAGATCCTGGATGCTGATGGCAGCAATCGACTAATTTTCTGCTGCTTCTGTTGCGTGTAAAAAACAGAGGAAGATGTTGTCTTCACTGAGGGGAGTACAAGTCTTGCTGTAATGTCTTTTGTTGCAGGCTGAACCTGAGGAGAGTCAGGGGATGAGCACAGGCAGCCTCAAAACTGAGGCAAAAAAATTCAGTTTTGTTTCTTCCTCTCCTCTCTCTTTCTGCACTTTGCTTTCTACTACAATTCCTGCTTTATTAGCCATCCTTTTGCAGATTAAAACCCAGAGGAAAGCTCCCAGCCAGTGTTACTGTCTTTGCTGTGTCCTTGATGCCAGCTGAAGAAGTGGGAGGCACCACGGATAAAGCTGTTGTGTCGGGGCCTGCACCATCTTGAAAGCTTGTGTCATTTCTCAGCATCAAGGTGCAGTACTTGAAGGGAGGGGGCAGCTTTACAGTAGCTGTTTAAATCTCCATCAATAGTTTACTCCTGGCGTGGGACTGAGGCTGAGTCCATAAAGCTAATTTTGCTAGGTCAGGTAGCCCAGAGACAAAGATATGGGGACATCACTGCTCATTTCCCATGCTGTTCAGTCCTGTCTTGCAAGATGTGAAGACATGCTTGTATTTGAGGTGGGTCTGCGTTAAAAAGTTATAATCTCACATACAGATGAGCCAGTAGGGATGCTTGGAACTGAAGTGCAGGCTCATGTCATCATAGAGATACACCAGTTATGGTCATGTCATTACAGATGAACACTTCACAAGTGTGCTCCTCAAACACAGTTGGTGCTCAGAGTGATTATTTTATGGACAAATCTGACTAATTTCAAGATCATGGATAAGAATAAGTAGTTCTTGGGACCAGTGTCCATAAGGTGGGATGGACATTGAAGTTTTAATATAGAGCTGGTGCGCATTCAGGCAGGAGCAGCTGTTCATGCTGCAGTGTGATAAAACCTCTTGCTGACCAGGTGTGGTAGAAGAGTTGGGCTGAAGGGTTGCTTGTCCTCCCTGAGCACGCAACCACTGGCTCCACAGTTTGGCAGAAAGTCAGTTGTTGATTCCTCTGCCTGCAGCTCCCAGGCCTCCCCTCAGGGCTCCCTCTTTATTGCAAAGTGAAGTGCAAACATGAACTTTGTGAGCCTGTGTTGCTCTTGGTCTTTCACAGTTCCTAGATGAGGTCCATGCTGCTGTTTGGGACCGTTGTCCATCTGGGAGGTGCAGTTGTGCTTCAACAGTGTATTTAGAAAATTGAAACAAAGGGGAGAGCTGTGGGTTGCTTCAGTCTCTGCTTCTATCAGTGCCAGCTGTGGCTGTTGGGATGGAGAATCCCTGCTAGATACCAACTGTTTATATCTCGCCAAGTTTATTAACTCAGCTGAGACAAAATCCTAATATACAAGTACATACAAATATCTACCTAAAGAGTCAAGGGGCACCCAAAAGTGAAGGACAGGAGAATACAGTAAAATAACAAAAATAGTATTATTTGTTTTCTGCTCTCTGAGATGATTGGTGTCATTAAGCTTGCTGCGGAGCAGGGCAAGGCAGGGATGGCCTGACGTTCTGCCTTTGTGTCTGCAAAGCTCCAGCTATTCTGCCCTCTCCTGGAGCATTTGCTACCTGCCTTATTTCTCAGGGAACCAGGGATGTCCATTAAAGAAAGATGTAGAGAAGGAAACAGCATCAATCCTATTTATTGCTTCTGGAAGAGTACTGGAAAAAGTGTAAAGGACATTTGTGTAAGACAATGCCAAAGAACTAAATAAGGCCAGTGTGACTAATGGAGCAAAAGAGGAAGAGGGGGAAAGCAGCTGAGACACTTAGGAAATAGTGGAGAGTTTATTCTTTGAAGCTTTTCCAAAACTGTGCTTTTAAATTTCATTTCCTACTGATGGTGGACTCCCTTAAGGACCCAGTCCGTGGTACTCTCAACAACACTTCACTGTCTCAGTCCCTTTCCTGGATGCTCTTGGGAAGCCCTCTGCCTTATCATATCCTCAACCAATGCTCTCAGAAGCTTTACACTACATTTTTGGCAGAGTGTTATGCTGTGCTGTGCTATACCCCCTGCTTTGTGCTTGCTCATACTCCCTTAATAGGACTCGGCATCTCCTTTATCCTCCACCCACTCAGAGATTCGAATGTTGTGTTTCATACTGTCCATATTAAATCTATGATGTCTCAAATAACACAAGGGGCTCCACACTTGTATTATTTGAAGTTGAACTCTCCATACCCCTCAATTTTGCAGCTTCTTTCTCCTCTGTGTAGTGGCTGTTTTTCCGTAGCTGAGCATAGCAGCCCACAGGGCATTACATGTTCTTGAATGTACCTTATACCTTCAGTAGATGTAACTTCTGCTGGCGGAAAATTAGTTAGGAATTGCACCACTTTCCCATGCTCCTGCACAGGGCCTGTTGGCTTCCTGCTCTTGCGTTCTTCAACATAGCTACCCCTGAAATGAGCCAGGCGTACGTTTGTTGGCCTTTGGGGGGAAAAGCTGCAGGTGAGTACTGCCTACAGCATTTTTTGTGGGGATTAAACTTAAATTTCTAGGTTTGGGGTGAGCACTGCAGGTCCGATATGTCAGGGAGAGCTGCTCACATGAGAGGGGCCGAGAGTGCTGCTTTGGAGCAGTGGATATCAGTGCTCATGCAGGCTTGGCTGTGGCTGCTGATGGGATGGTGGGTTCCTCTTAAACACTGGGCTGGCTGCACATGAGTTAGGTTTTTTACCCCCAGGAAAAAAAAACAAAACAAAACAAAAAAAAACACAAAAAAACAGCTGTGCAAGCAATCTGCTTCAGGTCAAAGAAGGCACAGTGCACATTAACATTAGAAGCCAGAATAAGGAGGGAAAAGAAAGGCAAGTCAAAGATCGGGTCATTTCTCCTGCAGAGTGGCTGTTGGTTTGTGTCTTTTGTCCTGCACTACTTGGCAATGGCAGCCAGGATGTGGCACTCACCAAAGGTGACAGGAGGCACAGGGAGGCTATTTGCCTTCCGGTGTAAGGGGCCAGTTCTGCTGACTGCTGGCAGAGACTTGCATGTCAGTCACTCGTTAGCTGTGTACCACCAGGCAGCAGATAATCTCAAGTGCTGAATGAATAAATCCACTCCTTGTCAGCTCCCATCAGTGTCTCTTGCATGAAACCCGGATGCTTCTTAAAGAAACATACACTGCAGATAAGTCTAAATTCCACATTTGCTCGGTAGCGTATGGCAGAGCACTGAGGAACACTGCAGCTTTTAACTATTGAGTTAAACCATGAAGTTCCCAGGTTAGATAATCTGTAGGACCCAAACCCCATCATGTCAAGACCTTGAAATCAGTATGCCAGGACAAGTGTTCTCTCCTGTTGTGGAGGGGCATTGGCATCAGCAGAAAGGACTTTCCAGAAAATCCTCACAGTATCCATTTGGCTGACTTCATACCCTCAGACTTCGTGCCAACTTTTAACATTCAGCAAAGCGTTAGAATTGCAGTTTTGAATGGACTATGGAAAAATATTTGTTTCAATAAAGACAAGTAGAAACTCACATTCTATTACAACAGTAGTTTGTGACAAATAAATTTCCCTACTAAAGCTTCATGGTATAGAAGTTTGCACATGCAAATTTTAACATCAAATATGCATCTTGCTTCTCATATATACCTATTTTCATTTATGGGGAAATAGCTTTGAGAAGCACTCATGCAAACAAAAATTGTGGTGGAATGAGCCCCTAATAGAGCTTTCAATAAAATGAGAAATTGCTTAGCTTTCCAGTAATTTTGTCTGTTTGTTGTAAGCATTTTGTACAGCATTGTAGCTGCCTATTCTGTGGAAATCTAAGTCTAGTTTTCCCCTCATTTACCCACTTTTTATAGAATCTTCTTGTAATTACTAGTCCTTAGCAGAAAACCTGAGTTCATGTTAAAGCATTTAATTAGTCAAAATTGTGTAACAGAAGATTTCTTCCAGATACCACTTAGTGATCATTAGAAGGTCTGATTTAAAGCCTGCTTAAGTCAATTGATGGCTTTTGTTAACTTGAATACATTTTGAATTAGATTTAGATTATATATTAAGATGAAATTATTTATCATAAGGGTGGTGAAACACTGGCACAGGTTGCCCAGAGAAGCTGTAGCTGCCCTATTCCTGGAAGTGTTCAAGGCCAGGTTGGACAGGGCTTGAAGCAACCTGGTCTAGTGGAAAGTGTCCCTGCCTGTGGCAAGGGGGCTTGGAACTGGATGATCTTTAAGGTCCTTTCCAACCCAAACCTTTCTGTGATTCTTTTATTCGATGTTATCTGGTTTAATTTCTTTTCTGTTTTCAAGGGTAGCCTATTTATACTGTGATTATGGGAAAGAGTGAACAGGTGACCTAGATGTTCTTCACCAAAGCCAGTAATTTTTCACCATTTCTAACTTTTACTCCCACACAACATGGAAGCAAAAGTAAAATCTTAGGGTCTGTTCTTGTGATATTTCTGTTACTGTAGAACACAGACTTTCCAGGGAACTTGAGATTATTTTCTTCCTATCCAGTACCTTTGGTTTTGCCACTTCAACTCAGTGGAGTATCACAGTGACTTACTTTCTGATTTTTGTGCACAGTGGGCCAGACACTGACGAAAGTAAGTACTTTGGTACAAGGTTTCCACCTGAGTTCTAGCCTGAGGAGATAGATGAGTATCCAAATTTCTGCATCCTTTGAAGTTCATCCTGAATCTAAATAATAACTCAAAGAAAGTTCATGTTCTGGTTGAGATTCTAGTAGCTGAGAGACAGCCATGAGTTCTGAAAAGTATTTCATTAATTACTTCAAAGCAAAGCAGAGTAGAGTCACCATTAGAGAGCTTGATATTCACATGAAGACCTACTGCCTCCACCTCCCTTCCACCATTTTTGCTCTGAGTAGGAAAACCAGCACAACACATTTGCAGCCTCCTGGCCCACTTCTGCAGCTTCAGACTTACTTCTCCAAATGGTGCTTTGAACAATACGGGAGACACTGGTGTCAATGGAGAGAGAGCGAGCTCTGTGGTGTGCTGCCAGTGAGCCTTGAAGCATCCAAGGAAATTGTCATCTGCTGTCCCCCAGCTTTTTGTACGTAGCTGTTCTTCAGGAAACACTGCTATTAATGACTGTTGCACGGTGCTTGCACAGGTTTGGTAGATAAAATACAGGCTGGTAGATAAAAGGCAGCTTTCCACTTCGTTTTTCAAGTTCTCACAGCACCACATGGGTGATGGGTGACCCAATCGTTACTGAGCAAATGTAAACAAGAGAAAAGGAAACTTTCTTTCATCACTGAGACAAACTATCAGGTTTCCTCAGCCTGCCCTCCTTGCCTTCTACCTGAATTAGCATCCTGTGTACCTATGGTTTGGAAGGTGAGAGAGCAGAGTGCTTGTCACCAGTGAAAACTGTACCAACACAATGGGCTTAAACCAGAGATCTGACTTCTTCTGGGGTTGACAAAGGGTGAAGTAGAGATGGAGCAGAGGGGACCAGACTTTTGCATTATTCCTCTAAGGAATATGGGTTGCGTTGCCCCTGTGTTGCACTTTGTCATTAGCTGAATCACTGGAGCATCCTGTCAAATCAGCCTGCTGCATAGATTTTTAAATACTCTAATTGGCACCTGCAAGGTTACAAGTTAGCAGTGTATGTCCCTTTGCCCTGCGCAGACTTTCACAGCTCTTTCCCCCAGCTCCAAGGCACTGTTGTGCTGCGCAGTCAGTAACCTACCATGGTATGAGGCAACCCAGGCTGTGGTTAAGACCCTGTGAAGTGACCTGGCGTTTGTGTGACAGGGAAAGCTTCCCTTTTATCCTTTCTTTTTTAACTATTACGAAAATGTTTTTCCATGTTTCCTTGTTTATCACAGACTCTGATCCTCCATAGGCAGGCTATTCTGAGTTTGGCCTGCTTTCTGATAATTGCATCTGCATTAAAGCAAACACCCCTGCAGGGTTTCTCTATTCTCCTGTCCTTGCCAGCTCTGTGCTGGAGAGCACTCCATGGCTTGCTAGCACAGGGGTGCACAAAAAAGGCACGCCAAGGGCTGGCAATGCTCTGGAGGAAAGGGCAAAGTTGCATGCTGTTTCAGACCTTTCTTGTTTTGCCAGTGAGTTCTGCTGCCTTTCTTTTGCTAGTGACAAGGTGGCTGCTAGGTCTTCCTGAGCCATGCATCAGTAAAATCACTGCCATGATCTACAGTCTGTGTTCAGCCCGTATCAATGTCTGGCTTCTCTTTGGGGATGTAAAAAATGGATAGGATCTGGGAGAGTCAGCCAACAGTAATGACTGCAGTAGTAATTTTGAGAAGGCGGTCTGTTGTGTGTTTTTGTGAACTGTTGTTTTTCTTTTGAAGGAAAAAAAGGCAGGGCACTGCTGGAAAATTTTTGAGGTTAATCTTTATCAGGTAGCTGTTTAGAGAGCTGGGAATCTCTTCAAGTACTTGAAATAATACAGCCATTAATGTGTTGCTTCTCTACATGGGGCCAAGGCCTGGACTATGAGAAGTACAGTAATGATGCTTTTCCTTCATAAAGCCCCTTTTTTCACTGAAAGATGATGCGACATACTGAAATGAGTAGATTAGTTTTGTCCTTGGTTTACAGCTAGAAGAGGTAGCAGACAGTGGAAAGCTGGAGGGGTGCAACACACCACTGAACTGAATGCACTGTAGTGAAATGCTGCCAGGCCCATCTGGCCAGATGGCTTTCTGCATGCCTGGGGTTGAAATCAAGGTGTGTGTAAGTGTGTTTCCACTCAGGATTTAGTTCCCAGGAATTTAAAAATATGCACAGAGCCTTCCACACTCACACAGTTAAAATGACGAAAGTAAAGTAACTCAGGCTATTTCCTTTTAATTGGTTCTTAGCATAAATCTGTAGGCAGTAAGTAGATATTTGCTTTCTGTTCTTATTTGCTCTTATTGAACTTGGCCTTGCTGTGCTGTAACTGAATCCCCTCCTCCAAGTGAACATCATAAATCATGTCCTCTTCTCATGCTGTAGGGCAGTAACCAAGCAGGACCCTGACTGGATGATGCCATCCATCACTCACTTGATCTGAACATATGTTGCCACTGCATCCACCAGGGACTTTTCAGCACTGAATTGCCAGTGCAGTTAGACAGCCCATCTGCAGGGAATTTCAGCTTTCACAGGCAGGATATCCCCCAGAAGGGAGAACGGGGTTGGATAATCCCTAACATAGCTAGTATGAGGGTCATATTCCCCATGAAATACCTGGTCTCCCTAACCAAAGGTAACTTTGTTGTAGTTCTAATTTCTTAGCAGATGTGGTGCTTGGTGCTGATGATGAACCTCAGTAGTGTTGGAAGAATGTGATTCGAGTGGGTACTTCTGTTTTGTTTTTCCTCATTCTTGAAGCAAATCCAGCTTTAGGGCTGAACAAGCCCTCTGCAAATATCAGTGCATATCTTGTAGAAGAGAAGAGTCTCCTTGAAGAGGAGACAAAAATGGAACAAACTAGCTCTCCCCCTTTTTTTGGGTAGTACAGTTGAAATCACCCAATTTGTGTTTCCTATTTGTATAAGTGGCTTTCATTTAAGTGTTGGTCATGAGTTAAGTTACGCCTACAGAGCTGTCACCATCAGGTATTGTGTAGCACTGAATTCACAGCCGTTCTGGCAGTGCTGAACTATGTATATATATGTTTAAATGTATCCCCCACTTCTCGGAAGAAGCTATTTCCAGAGATCCCAAGTGTGGTAGTGGATCTCTCAGCTGACTTTTGACTGTGCAGAGACAAGTAAGTGTATAAGATTGACACATGTACAAGCACTATTTCCTTCATCCCGATTTTCAAGGATGACCAAGGGTGATGTGGTGCAAGAGATACTTTTGCTGGCTTTGTGTGGTTGTGTAGAGGGAGAGTCTGGGATGACAACCAACATGCTGGGAAATCCTCCTCCTCTGCACAGCACTGGAAAACTACTGCTTTCTAATTTCCTGCCGAGTATCTCGCTTGCATTCAGAAAAAGGTGTCCATGTTCAGGCTTAGTCGAAGATGATATCTCAGGAAATTAAAGGACATCAAGAACTAAAGGTATACTTAGGCAAGTTCCTAATTACTTATCTGATCTCTGCAGGGGAGATGTTAAGGGATGGTTTTGTAGTTTGTTCATGGCTTTTTGTTTGATAGCATAGCAGCTCCAGGACAATCAGTTACTTGAAGGGCTGGGAATAAACGCTACATAGTTGTCCTTGTTTGCTTCCGTAGGTCTTTTTCCTGCCTTTGTGGAATCCTGAAAATTTGTCATGCCCAGCTATGCAAAGCTTAGGCTGCATCTTTTTGCAGAGTTTATTTCAGTTACCTACAGTCTTCACAGTGCTACATAAACTCCCTTCGAGTTAGCTTAGGTCAAATCAGAGCAGTTGCACCATGACTTCAAGCAACACAGAGCAATTTTGCTAGCAGCTGAGGAATTGCACTGACTGTAGCTCTAATAAGTACCTTTAGTAAATTCAGGTTAAAAGCACCATGGCAGTGTGGTAAGAGTTTTGGGGAAGAGCAGGGCTTGTACTAATTACAGGAACTTAGTCACAACTTGCTAACTCCATGTTGAAGACACGCTTTTAGAAGGAGCCATGTTTGGGCAGATGGGAATTGAGAGAAAGCACAGTATTATGCTTAAGGCTCCAATAGTCAGGTTTAATTTCTTGTTGTGCTTTGTATTTCTTATGTCACTTCTTACTTTTCTTTCCCTTTCTGTGCCTTGGTTCTGCAACTGTAAAACCACAGTGCTGCCTTCTGCTCTTTGTCCTGCATAGACTGCAAGTTCTTCAGGATGGGGATTGTCTAGTATTAATGGAGCATGCAATGCGTATTGCAGCATGGCCACATCTGGGCCTGTGGGAGGTCAGGAGAGCCCTAAATGACATCTTAAGAGCTTCTGTACTTTGAGAATATGTCACTGGCTTTGGGTTGTGAGGGAGGAAGAGCCTTGAATGCTCATGTAACTCTTACAGCTAATTCCCTTTGGTAGATTTTGGGACTTTCCTTTCAACCTTGAAATTTTGCTTGTTTTCTGTTCTGCAGGGCAGGGAGTGCTGAGGCTGAATAAATTGAATTGTTCTTAAATTATATGAGTGGTAAATAAGATACATTGCTAGAAGTTGCCATATCCTCTGCATAAAGAAGAGTGGAAAATGGATAAATGAGGAGAAAATGTGTGACAATATCTGATATATTCTAAGACCAAGCTGCTAATATTCTGTTTCTTTTTGTTTCTTCCAGGTGGAGCGGGAAATAGCCATCCTGAAGTTGATAGAACACCCCCACGTTTTAAAGCTGCATGATGTTTACGAAAATAAAAAATATTTGTAGGTATTTGTGGCTTTTGCCAGAGAAAGGGGAAGGGAGGGGGGGAGATGAGGGTTTTGGAACTCGGTAACGTTTCTGACAGAATGGAGCAGGGCTTAGCCCTCAGCTGTTCTCTGTGTGATACCTAATACTTGGATGAGGAAGGAGCGCTCTTTACTTCCTTAGCTTTTCTGTTTTCTTCTCTGTACTTACATGCTGTTTCTTTTCCTACTTAAAATGGAGGAGAAAGAACAAACCTGTGTTTTCTGTCAAACAGCAAGAGGGGAGGAAAGTTTGACCCGGTAAGATCTGGAACCATTTTAAATCAGAGCTGTAACAGTCTTACCATGGACAATTTGGATAACCTCCCTTGCCTGATGGTTTTCATTGAAACCCTTGGTTCTCTCTAACAGTATTTTAAATTTGCCCCATCAATAACAATTTTTGGGTTTAAGGGCTGCTGAATTCTCCTGGTGGTTCTGCTATAACAGTTAAGTATTTAGGGCGGGAGGGGTTGTTGGGGTTTTTTTTGCAGATCATAGCCAGTGCTGGACAGGGATATTGTCCACACACAGAGTCATTTTAGCTTGGCAGGGCACTAGATATGTTGAATCTGTTGTCAAACAAACAGGCCATATTAATCTTGGCACAGCAGAAAGAAAAAATCAATGTTCTCCAAATGGAAAAGGGCAACCCAGTAGGGAACTCCAGGTTATTTTCAGCTTTTTAACAGGTTATTACAAGTAGAAGAGAGTGGTAAAAAAAAAAAAAACTATTTTTAAAAACCACTATCCATGGGTGACCTCTCCCTAATGTCACAACTCAAAAAAGGAATGACTGTTTACCCAAAGAAAGTGTGTTGAATGGAGGTAAAAATCCCTCATGGACTATTCAGCCAGTCTCGTTACTGGAGCAATGAAATCCTATTCTGAGAAGTGAGGCCTTTGTGCCTAAGGGTTAGCTTACTAGAGCAGGCAGTAATTTCTTTTGGATTCCACATTTTCCTTTGGGGAAGAGCTTGCCATCCACGGTGAAATGCTGTTGCCAGAGTGAGCTTGTGCAGGCACTGGGTGGAGGCTGGCTCAAACATTTGCTGACCCACATCTCGAGTGCTCTATCCTCAGTGGTGTAAATGGTCATGGCACCATTAAGCCCAATTTGCCCCAACTGAGGACGGAGACCCAGATCTAGCACAGCCTGCTCTGCATGTGCGAGGAGGGCAGCAAAGGGAAACAAGGCTTTACAGCCAGTAAGTTCTCCTTTAATACTGAAATGAGAGGCACCATTTATAAGAGTACATTCATTTGTATTCTGGTTTAAAGGGGGTTAGTATGAGCTCCAGGCTTTCTTTTGGTTAGGAGAAAGGGAATATTCTTCTTTGTGATCCTTGTTTATTTATATGTCTGTAATCTTAGATATACACACACATAAACACACACTTGCTTAAGCCCAACAAAAAGCTGATGTGTTCCAGGTAGGTGTAGTATACTTGAGTGGTGGAGAAAATGTATGAATACGTGAAGACAAAAGAAATTATCATCATTTGAAGTGAGAGGATGGGTTACAGAGGTGCTGAAGCTTTCTTCTTGCCCTGAATGCCTGTGAAGCCAACAGCTGAGTTGAGCTCTGTTTTTTTACCACAAAAGACTTGGTGGCTATTTTGCTTCGTGTGAAAAGTATCTACTGCTCAGAGCAGTGGGGGTGGTGTTAGACCATGATTTCTAAGAAATGGCTGCATTCCTTGGCAGGAGAATACCTTTCTGCTGAAAATCACCTTGAAAGGGAAGCATCTCATCTCTTTAAGCTATATCTAGATATCCTGGCTTCTAAAAAATGTTGGGCTCCAAAGTGTGCATTGCCAGTGGCCATTTAGCCTTTAACAATCACTAGGTCTTTTTTGTGCTGTTGCTCCTCTGCCTGTAAGATTGAACTGTCCGCAGACGCACCAAAGCCTGCTGCTGAAAAACACTGGCTTTGTGAAAGAGCCAATAACTGTTAATTTCATTTCATTAGTCACTGTTTTAAAGAAAGGGCACAATGCAGAGCTTCTGCCAAGCCTCTGTGTTCAAAATTAGAAACAGACGTGGCCTTGGATTAATCTAAGAGGTGGAGCCTGTGGAGGGGTGAAGCATTACAAGTGTGTGGGGGCTGAGAAGTGTGTATGCATGTACTTTCCCAAATAATACCCCCTCTAGTTCTCACCAGCATCAAAAAAGGATTGCTCTCTGGTGGTGACACCTTTCCATCTCCCATGCCATCTCAGCAGCAGTGGCAGTGTTTCAGAAGAGCTCATGAATTATGGGTGATATTTCAGAAGCCAGAGACTAATCACGATGCAGCGCTGGGGAGTATTTCCTCAATAAATGTTAATTTCACAAATCATGTTTGACTTTTGGTTTATGATTTAATTTGTGACACGGGGCTTTGGTTGGGTAGACTCCTAATGCAACCATGAATCAAATCCTTTTTCCACAGTTTATTTAACACTGGAATGAGTTTTAAAAAATAATAATAAAATCTGTTAGTATATGTGTGTTAGCGTAGCAGTCTTTTTCTGTTTGTTTTGGTGTTTTCTGTACCAAGATGGTTGGAGAGAGATGGAGATACCTGTGAGCTCTAAGCCTTCCAGCTTTTTATCCAGCATTTTTGAGTTGTTACTTCTGTTCTACACTTCTAGGTGCTTAGAGGCAAACACAGCTGCACTGTGGCTCTCTGTATGTGTGCTGACACACTACCTCAGATATGCATTAAGTTGGCTCATAGCAGCCTTCCAGTGTCTGAAGGAGGCTTATAAGGATGCTGGGGGAGGGGCTCTTCATTAGGGACTGTAGTGATAGGACAAGGGGTAACTGGTTAAAACTTAAACAGGGGAGGTTTAGATTGGATATAAGGAAGAAGTTCTTTACTGTGAGGGTGGTGAGGCACTGGAATGGGTTGCCCAGGGAAGTTGTGAGTGCTCCATCCCTGGCAGTGTTCAAGGCCAGGTTGGACAGAGCCTTGGATGGCATGGTTTAGTGTGAGGTGTCCCTGCCCATGGCAGGGGGGTTGGAACTAGATGATCTTAAGGTCCTTTCCAACCCTAACTATTCCATGATTCTGCGATTATGCTTTGTTGGTGGTGTCCCAGGACTTTGACATTTGATCCATCTGTGGGGAAACCTGTCTAAAGGCAGAAAGGAAGGTTCAGAAAGAGCTCAGTGCTGAAAGTTACTTTCATAGTAGATATGTTCTTGGTCGTGTGGTTATGTGGTGTCATATGCTGTGGATACAGGGAAAGAAAATAAAACAGAATTGAAAACCAAAATGGTGTTCCACCTGAGCCTTGATGAGAATTAAGAGAAATAATCAGCTACTTTGGCCCCTTTTTGACTGCTGTTGACTTGGTTTAGTACTGTCATGACTTGCAAGTGTGTGCACCAGAAGGGAAGCCAGTCAGCTGTAGGAGTGGGGCCAGCACACGTGAGGATTTGAGTCCAGGATGGCACTGGAGACAAGGAGCTGGCTAGAGGCCAGGGGAAGGGGATGGGATGCTGCACCAAGGACAGGTATCACTGCTTTCAGGAGGGATGCCAGCCTGGCACAAAGTAGGGCTTGCACAGAGGTGGTGGCGATGATTAATACTGTGCCCTGTGCAGCACCATCTTAATAAGCCCTCCCCGAAAGCCTGTCTGTATCTTCTGCTCACTGCCTGACATGTGCACTCGCATACCATCCAGGCCAGGATGCTGGTCTTGGGAGAAAACAGGCCCCTAGGGCAGTTCTGTGATGTGAGCATAGGCCAAGGGGAGATGCAGCTCCAGAGCCGCAGTATATTTCTCTTTCAAGCTTCAGTAGGCAGTGCTGTGTGTGCCTGGGCCCTAGTTGTTAAAGGAAAGGCCACTTAGCTCTGAAAAATAAACCCCCAAAATGCATGGTCACTAGCATAATTGCAGCAGTGAGCTAATAGGTTTCGTCTCAAGCTCTGCATGTCCTGTACTGAGGATCCCTCTGGCTGGATTCATTCCATATCGTGTGCCCAAGTAGGATGCCTGCTGCAGTGCCGTGGCATGCATGACTACACACCGTGAAGATACTGCTCAAAATACCTTTCATCCCCAATAAATCAAAGGTACAGAGTGCAACAGCATAATCTCCTACTATCTTGCTTTTCCCCCAAATCCCCAACCTGTTCATGTCCAAACATAATGAGCAATCAAATGCAATCTCCATTCAAACAATGGAGACTAGAGTTAAAATTGTCTTTTGGGAAAGAAAAATCTAACACGTGCACACTTTCTTGCAGGCAAGGAAACCTAAAAAAAATTATGAGAGTTTCTGGCCTGGTGCCAAATTAGGGTTTAAAAATTCATGCCCGCCACAAGAATTTATATAACTTATGAATAATTTATAGGCTGCACCAATAACGAGGGTCTTAATATCTGATAGAGATCATTTAATCAGTAGAAAACAGTGCAGTGAAAAAAACATCACAGAACTGCAACATGTCAGTCAGGGCTGGGCAGCTTTTAACCTCCACCTGCTGCATGTATGTCCCTTCATAGATATGTATGGAAGGACATTTTGTAAATAGGGTGGTAGCATGGAAGTGGAATGGCCAGGACTTTTTTCTTCTGGAGGCTTCATTTCGGCAGTCTGCTGTTCCAGACATTTCCCTTGCTGATTCGCCACAGCTTTGAAATGTAACGAGTTTTCTAGCTATTTGCTGAATTGGTCACAAGGAGTAGTTAGTTTCTCATGTATAATCTTCTGAGGATCATAGGTTAGTATGAGATGGTTCAGAGTTCCTCAAGACTGGTGACAGGCACAAATGGCTGCCACAAGTCTTGTGGCGTGAAATGTCTTGCCTATAAGCATCACAAAACCGTAAACTTTGGGCATAGAAGGAGCAAGCAAGAATTCTCCTGATTTTTCTTGTCTTTGTGTGTATCTCTTTCTATATAATTGAACCAGAATTTTACATCTTGCTGAAACATGAAGTTGTGCATCTTAAAAGCTAGCCAGTGCCACATGAATATCCAGTCTGGTGTAGTAAAATCCCTAGAATATCACCCAGCAGTGTGTGATGGTACCAGTTGTACACTCAGACTCATGTAGAAGGCCAGCCTACTTGTTTAGGTTTAAGTAAGGTAAAAATGGATTATTAACTGATTCCTTGATAGAAAACAATTCCAAAGCAAGCTGTGTGAATTGACTACCATTCCTAGAGCACCAGGGAGCATTTCTTGTTACCCTTATTTTTAGTTTTTTATTTATAATACTTACTTGAAATACTTTATGTTTCAGTATAAGCTTTCATCTAAAGATCTCGATCCACTGAATGCTTTTATAATAATAAATACATTTGTATGGCCCCAGAGGATCTAATTTGTGTAGCTGTGAATGTCTCATAAACTGTCTTCATCTATGAGGCTGAGAAATGGGAGCTGCATACCCACACTAGAATGTATAGTGATGGGCTGCTGTGGGCAATCCCGTCTGGCAAGAATGTTAGTATTTCACACCATTCTTGCTAATGACTTAAAGACAATTTCTTGTTCTTAACAGATCATAACTGGTGTGTCTGCTTGTGTTTTTTCTTGATTTTTTATTTTGGGGGGAGGTTCTTATTTTCCATAAATATTTGATAATGCATGCTCCTGGTGTTCTCTGTGCCAGTTAGTCTTTCTTAAACAGTATATTCCCAGGTATTGCCCAGAGCCAGCCTGTTTCTTTTGTTACAGTCCTGATTTGGAGGTAACATGTAGCTGCCTTGCCTTAGTGAGAGCTCTGTGAATTATTCCTCTACGCTTTCTAGGGCTTGGGTAAAGGCACCGTTTAATGATCTGTAGCATAGTCCTCCAGACGGGAAGGGGAAATCATCACCAAAAGTGTCTTTTTGCTGTTTTAAGTGATGTCTTCATAGTATTGCAGCGCAAAGGCAATCTGGTCATGGAGAAGACCTTGCCATGCTGGCACTTGACAAGAGTGGTACAGAAACAGAGCCTATGCCCTAGTCAGCTTACAATCCAAACCAGAAAGCAAATGTTGGAAACACAGTGACGGGGAAGTCCAAGCTGTTGTCAAGCATCATAACAGAGAACAGTCTTCAGGAAGAAGCTGAACAAAATTATGCTGTAGTTCTGTCACTAGCAGTGATACTTCCAAGTATGGCGGGGAGGGGGGGAGGAGTGTTGGGGGAGCACAGATTTGTTTGCCTGGATATTTAACAAGTGAATGGTGTAACCTGGCTTTGGAGACTGGTCAGAGACAGAACTCAGCTTCAACGGCCAACAAAGAGTTCCTAGGTTGGTTACAGAAGGGCCTTCAAAGTACCTAGGAATTAAGGCAGCTAATTCTTGTTAGATATAGTATAAATAAAAAGGAGACAGTGCGGGTGTGAAAGGAATGGTCAAGGTAGAAGCTAAGAAAATTGTATTGCAGTGGTGATCTGAGATCTACTTTAAGTTGCCAGCACTGGAGCAAGAATGTGTTTATCAAAGTGAAAGAGGTGGTGGTGGATTTCTTTAGGTAAAAGATATCTAGCTAAACTTAGGCATGAAACTTTAGCCATGTGAGTGGTTAGGAAAGCCCGCACTACAACCTGGATCATAATCTAACAAGCAGTGTTATCCTTAGGGGTAGAAAAGGAAAAAGTGGAATGAAGTGGAGAGGCTAAGAGTTCTGGTTTAGGCTTGTTGTGTTTGAGCCGATGGTAGGACAACCAAAGATGTTAGAGTGAAAAACAATATCTGCATTTATTCAGGAGAAAAGGAGGAGAACTACTGAGTTTTTTATCTGAGTGTCTAAATGTTGCAGGGGTTTTGTGTGTGTTTTGAGGAAAAAGTCACAGCTTTTTCTTTTTTTTAACATCTGGTAGTGGCATCATAAATCTTCACAGCCCTGTCAATCAGTTAGTATATTGGAATACAATTAAAAGACATGGTGAATACAGGCAAAATTGCTTATCATCAGATATTTCTTGATATGGGGGGAAATCATAGAATCATAGAATCATAGAATAGTTAGGGTTGGAAAGGACCTCAAGATCATCGAGTTCCAACCCCCCCGCCATGGGCAGGGACACCTCCCACTAAACCATGCCATCCAAGGCTATGTCCAACCCCACCTTGAACGCCGCCAGGGATGAAGCATTCACAACTTCCCTGGGCAACCCATTCCAGTGGCCCACCACCCTCACAGTAAAGAATTTCTTCCTCAGATCCAATCTAAACCTCCCCTGTTTAAGTTTAAACCCATTACCCAAATGGACCACCCTCTGTGTTTATAGGAGTTCTAGTGGCATGCAGGATTTGAAAAAGACTGAAATGACTTGAAGGATGCAAGAATGATGTGAAATTGGTGGGCTGTTGCATCCTGTGATCCCCAGAGTACAGGCAAGTTGGAATAATGAGGAAGAGAGGCACAGTGCTTTTTTCTTACATTTCCAGTGTAAGCTACAGAACAAGCCACAGTCAACTATGAGGAAGCTACTGAGCATTAGAGAGCTCTGGGGTCTGTACTGGTTCCTGGTATAGCCAGAATCCAGTGGCACAAAGGTGTTTTAAGACCACATTTCTCCATATTCCTCTTGGCTACTCCTTTATCTTTCACGTGTAGAAATCATCCCTCCTTTGCCGTATTGCTTATCATTATTACTTCTTTATTGGTTTGGACCCTGAAAGAGAAAATAGAATGGACAAAAAAAAAAAGAGAAAAGAGCTTAGGATTATTCTAAGCTTGCTTTCATAAGCTGCATGCGCATCTCTGATAGGGTATGTAGTGGGTCATTTGAGGTTAGGAACTTATCAGCGCTTTTTTATTATTATATATTTATTTTATACATTTTTTAATTTTTTTTTTTTTTTTTTTTTTTTTTTACTGGGGAGATGGTGATGGTGTGATGCAGATGGAAAAGTGGCAAAGGGAATAGATAGGATGGTGCTGCACACAATCTCTCTGCTCCTTTACAATAGATTAAATTATTCTGATGTTAAGCATATGACTTCTTAAAGAACCAAGTTTTATCTACTTCAAGCTCTGCAACTTAACCAGAGAATTTTAGTTTCATGTCTTGGCTTGTAGCGGGGACATGAGATATCGCGCAAGACACGGGCTTTGGTGTGTTTATGAAAGCAAGTAATGGCCTGAGAAAATTTTTGTAACCTCTTATAGTATATATCTAGTGAGGAAAACAAGTAATGAAGAATTCATTTTTAACACCACTGGCACTTGGCTTCATACTGATTTGCAGAAGCCTGATGTTTTCTTGCTTTCCCAGTTGCCCTAGCAAGCAGAGAGGAAATTGGTGGTGGGGACAGCATGGTGTAGAATGTGCGAGGGGCCACAGGTGCTAATCCCAGCTCCAATATTGATTTACTGGGCAAATCACTTTGCTTCACATATGCCTATCAGCAAAGATCAGGAGGTTAATACTTGCAACACTTCTCTCATGTGAAATGTGATGATTGTAAGAGCTGGTGTGTATCCAGAGCTTCCAAGATCTGAGAGCTAAGTGCTCTTACAGAGCCTTTTGTCCTAATATAGCTCCTCTCTGTATTATCACAGCAGGTAGTGTGCATGCTGCCAGCCAGAGGCTGGGTCTTTCCTTTCCTTGAACCTCCTTGCAATGCATATTACAGGGCAGGGTTTCCTACATTTTTACAGTGGGAAGACTGATGCTGTCAATTTTAAGTAGACAGGGTTTAAAAAAAAAAGCTTCCTTCACCAGTAAGTTACTTTCATCTCCAAATGCAATAGAGACTAGTTCTGCTTACTGGTCTGGGATTTTTAGAATTCACTCACTTGCTTAGAATAAATGGGAAAACCAGTACCAGAGTGAGATGAGAACCTGTCATATCTGAGGGAGATAAAAGGGAAGGGGAAACTTGAGGAAATACTGCTTAATGGTTTTCTCCCCTACAGGCTATGTGTTATTTACCTTCTCCTGGATCCTCTAAGAGCTGGTACTGGCATACTTCCAATCCTATAGGGCTTTGCTAAAGTAAAGGATTTTAGATGCTTATGTAGACTCAGGAGATCAGGATTCTTTTCTGTGCCACAGATTCAGGAAATATGTGACTTCTCTGTCTTATTTTCCAGCCTCTGGAATAATGCTCTTTCTTTGCTTTTCCTGATTGGCTTTTCAGAATGTGTGTTCTCCTCCTTGACAGTCATTCAGGCACACACACACACACAGATAGATATATATATATACATATATATGTATATATAAATATGCAGCATTTACAGAGGATTGTGTAAGCCATACAGTGATAGAACCGATGCAACACTTGGAAATTTTTAAATCCATCTTGTTTGCCTGTTTGGAAATAACGTGTACTACTACTGTGCCATGTAATGCACCAGCGAAGCATTGGCTTGCACAGAGATGGGGGCAGGTGCTGAATTATGCCCTTGTTTAATCGAAAATCTCCTAGCTGGGGGCTATCCTAAAAAAAAACCCACATCATACTGGAGGGAATAGGGTTGGTGGGTGACCAGCTGTAAATCCAAATTCAGAAATTCTAGCTGCAACATAACCATGTAGTACTTGTGGCATGATCCCTGCAGCATTTATTTCTTGCACTTGACCACTGGGGAATGTGTTTGTCGTCCTTCTCACTCCTGTCACGTTGGGGGCTTTTGTCATATCAAAATACATCGTTGCTGCGCTTCTGTCTGTCCCTTGACTTGTCACAGACACAAATCTTTTTCAAATGTTCTCCCTTGTTCATTTCCATTATTATATCTGGTGCTTCTAGGTGGCAAGCAAAAATGAATAACCTTGTAAATGCTCCCTGTCTTTCAATTTGTTTTATTTTCCATACAACGTGTCAGTGCATTTTTGTTGAGTGTTTTTAATAAGATGAAGTTGATGAAAATAAATTGCTTTGCAGTTCCTGCTGTGGGTGACAGAAATGCTGGATCTGTAATTTTCCAAAACTGTGCATTTGAAACCAGTGTGGAGGGTGTTCTGTATGCCTGTAACTGCAATCATCTTTGTAAAATACCTCCCAGAAAAAGAAAGCAGCTAGCAGTTTGAGTTTTAGGGGGCAAGATGCACTGCTGTATCCAGCTTCAGTGAAAGAGGGAGCTGTCAAGGAGAAATTTAGGATTGATTCTGTGCCAGGCTTGGGTCTGCCAGATGGGATAGTTAGCCAGATCTGTCTCTAGTATGAGAGGAAGAATGAATTACAGAGCAAACCCTCTAACCAGAGTGTCTATTAGCCAAGGTTTGAAAAGTAAGGATTTGGACTTCAAATGTGACCACCCCATTGCCCATGGCTACTTCATGTCAGCTTTCTTATAAGCAATTCAATATCTTGCTCAAAAAAATGTAATGCAGATAAATGTTGATCTCCAAATTACCAAAGTGTACTCAGTAGACAGTCTGGTATCTACTCTTCTCTTCTTGGAGAGAAGATAGTGCACCTATTCCAAATGTGGTTTTCAAGTCAAGAATTTTCTCTTTTTCTTACTTCTTTTAATGAAAAAAAAAAAAAAGGTCAATATTGTCATATTTCTTGTAACTGTTTGTTTTGATAAAAATTGCAGAAAATGCCATTTTAATTCCCTAAAGTTTATAATTCCAGTTTGTTGTCCACTTTTTTTGTGCTTTTTGTACTACTTACTTAGCTGGCAACAGAATGTTAATGGCAATTTCTAACTGCATTCTCTGCTGCACTTCTGTAAGTCAGCACTCTCCTTGTACTGGTTGGGAGCTGGCACATGGAAGTTGCACAGGAGCTGATGATGGACCAGGAGCTCAGGTCCAACTTCTGCAACTTCAAAGCTAATGCCATTACCATTAAGGCAATTTTACTTCACTCAGAAAAGCTTTTAGTCTCTCTACTGTTCTGTCTTTTTGGAAACATTGAAAACAGGAGCAATTAAGCCCCAAATTTGTAATCATTTTCTCCTCTTTGCATTTCAAACTGAGAAATTTCCTCCAAGATTATGCGGCTTCAGGTACAGACAAGACAGTATCCTGGATTAATTGTTTTCATTGTCCACTCAAATTTGAAGAGTTGGATTAATGCTGGTAGTAAAACAAGCTTGCTGTAAAGCAAAGTGTTTAGAAATGGGGATCATATTGCGCATACAGTTCAGCCTGGTCTGCTGTGCTATAGGGAGGGACAGAGAAGTACACTCAAACTTTGGAAAAATAGCCAATTTTGTTCTCATGTTTTCTGGTGATGCCTCTTAAACAAACTGCCAAAGTTTTGAATGCCCTGTTCAGCCTTCCATTGTTGTTTTACAGAAACAACCTTTCAGATCACATGCCTTGTTGTACAGCCCTGAAAGTCACTTCAAAGGAGTTAGGCCGTAAGGGAGTACAAGTTTCTGCCTCTCTTATAGGGTTTAAACCAGCTAACTGAGACAAAGTACAGTTTTTTTTTTTTTTTCAGAAAAAATAATCTGTTGTTTATACTCCTTATTTCAGACTGAATAAATAATGTTACTGCACTTCATTCTGTATTAGAATAGTATATGCTGGGCAAAAAAGCAAGGAGACAGAAGAGCATAAAATCACAGCAGAGATGGAAAAAGTCCATGGAAGTTTCAAGCAATCCTCTTGCCAATAAAAATCTATTGTTTAGTCCGTATTACATCTGGTTTATTTTTAAATGCTTCAGTTGGTGGTGTTCCTGCCAATTCCCTGGGGAAACTGTTCCATTCCTACTATTAGGCAACATTTCCAGAGATTTATACTAAGTTTTCCTCTGCTTGGCTGCTTTTCATTACCCCTATTTAACAACTAGCAACAAGATGGTCCCTCCATGGCAAGTCCTTTCCTTCCAGAAGGTTTCACTCTTCTCTCTATGACTGCCAGGAGCCATGTGCAAGGCCTGGGGTTTCCTCTCTTATTCCTAGATCCTTGTTGTGCCACTTTTATTCCCTCAGTGTCACATTTTTCATGTGAGTTCCAGTGGAGGGCAACTACTTCATCAAATCACTGCTGTTCAGTAGCAGAAGCTGAGGCCCTAACATAGGCTGCACACGTGTAGGGGGGGGTTTATCTGTTTTTCATAATTCAATTTCTTATTTTCATAATTTAATTGATATAATTATATCAATTCATTATTTCATATTTAAAATTATTAACCATTTTTAATTCCCTTTAGTTTGTAGACATCTGTCTGGTTCTCAGGTGTCCAAGACAAAACAGTATGTGGTTGCAGTTTCGACACAGCTGTTTTATAAAGGAGCTGTCAGGTTGGTTAAGGGACCTGAGGCTTCCTAGTACAGTTTTACTCCATCATAGCTTTAAAAGCTGCTGTGAAATCTGAGACCTGATTGTTCTCTTCCTCCCCTCCTGGTCTTTTGAGTCATCTTTGGTTTACAGATTTTCTTTCACTGTTATATTGAGTACTGAGTCCAGCAGTGGCATGTCTAAAGTTTGCAAAATCCCTGTTAAAAATATTAATCACTCCCAATTTTAAATTCTCATCCTTTTCCACTGGTCTTCCCAGAAGTATACTCCTTGACCTCATGTAAATGGAGGTGTTTGTATGTACTGTGTGAATGTGAGCGGGTTTGTATGATTGTAATTTGCTTACAAAATCTTGGCTTTGTTATTTTCTAGGTATTTGGTGCTAGAACATGTGTCGGGTGGGGAGCTCTTCGACTATCTCGTAAAAAAGGGAAGATTGACACCAAAAGAAGCCAGGAAGTTCTTCCGACAAATCATCTCTGCTTTAGACTTCTGCCATAGTCATTCAATATGGTGAGTACAGCTGTTTCTAACAGGAATTACCTGTTACATGAAAGCACAGAATAAACAAATCTGATTTCTTGATACTTTTGCTTACTATTAAGTAACTGAAGTTGTAAATCTTTGAAAGCATTGTGTAAAGTGCTGATGTATGTTTTAATTCTTGGCCATCTGTGAGACAGTGCGCCGGTCGCAGAAAAACTGTTCATGGAGAAGGTCGTCTGTCATTTCTCACCAGAGAAGAATTCATTCACAAGGAGTGCTTTAACCAGGAAAACCAAAACCACAAAGGAAAAACAATTTAATTTCCATCATTCCTGGGGCACTTGCTAATAACTAAGAATTACTTACACTGTATCAAAATGAATCCCTGAAGAAACTTGGGACAATTACAAATACAGCAAAGTAATTTTATGGCTTCCTTCAGTTTTTGGAAACCTTCTGGCTTTTGGCAACCTTCACTGAGTCCCTTCTGGGCATTTGAGTCACCATTGCCTTTTATTTCCTTTCCAGTATGGAAGAATTTCATTGATCTGATTGCTGTTGCTACTCCATTATATGATTTAACCACCAACTGTGGTTTAACCTGTGCTTTCAGGTGGTGTTTTAAATTGGACGAGTTTCTTCTTCATTTTCAGCATTTAAGTAATTTAAATTATATTGACATCAAGTTGTTATAATCAGTCTGAGCACAAGAGTTTCTACATAGCTGCTGACCCATAAGTGCCTGCTTATTTCTCAGAAATGTAGCTCCTCACAGTTAGATTGGCTGGGGGACACCACTAACATTGTGTCTGCATGGCTGCTTCTCCATAACCACAGGCAGCCTTAGACAGCCCCTCTCCAGGAGGTGGAAGGCCACTGATAGATACTGTGGTAGCTGGATTTATATCATCACTGTGTGATTACTTCTCAGTAACCATACAGTGATTTTCTGTACCCCTAGTTTTGTGCTGAGAAGTCACAAACCAGACATCCATGGCATAAATGGCCACCATAAAAATGTATGCTTAAATATTTACCTTGCTTCTTCAGCTCTCTCCCTCTACATATCTGGATCATTTCAACAGGAAATACAAATATGAAAGAGAGCGTATTTCTAATAAACAGAAAGGGTGATTAGAACCTTTATGGAGGATATATTAAGGAGAGCATACTGTTAGCAGAAGAGGCAGTTCAAAGGTGGTGGATCTGGGTGAAAAAAGTCCTGAGGACGATGCCTGCCTGGCACCGGCAGGGTTACAGTAGTCACAGAAATTCCCAGAGAGAGCAGGTTGCACACCCTAACTAGATGGTCTAAGTTTTTTCTGTTGGCAGAGACCTCTGACAAGTTTTATTCTGCAAATTCCATGATTTTCCTCCCTGCTAATCAGCTGCATTGAGTGATGAGACCTTTTTATAATCAGCATAATCCTTGGTAGGTTGTACAGCTGTTATTTTTTATGCACTCCGGGCAGTGAAACTGCTGGTGGATTGCATACATACATGTTTTGTTCCCTACTTGGCTTAACACTTAGAGACCCAGTCCAAGAAGACTCAAAAATGTTAAAGTACAACTGAAGAGAATTATTTGCTCTTCCAAATGAATACTCCATAGAAATATGAAACTCCACTGGGATAGAAGTTTCTGCGGAAGCATGCATGTATACCTGTGCATTCTAGTCCTTTGGGTTTGTGATGGATACCTCTTGATATGACAGGCTTTAATAAACTGAGTGAGGATCATGGTGAGGCTGTCAGACAGACAAGCACTTCTGCAGGTTTAAAGATATGTGGAATTTCCAAGGCAGATTGTATGCCTCTCTTGAGGAATCCATTTTCCTCTGTTAAACATATTGGATTGTGGGCAGTAGTCTTGTTTAGGAGTAAGTCCCCTGTCTCCTTGCCAACTCCCATTGGACTAGCATCTAGTGCTGAGTAAGTTAGCAGTAAATCATAAGCTTTCCTTCCTGCCAGGTCACTCAGGGTGGTATGTGTTATATTAGACTCTGTGCTGTATTCGGGACAGTCATCATTAAACCCTTTTTGAAAATCAGAACATGCATAAATATATGTATGTGCATGTGTGTGAGTATAAAAGTTAATGTTCTTTCCTAAGCAATGAAGCCTGACCTTGTCCTGTCGTGGGGCAGAGAAATGACAAATCATCTCATCAGCCAGGTTATCCAGTTATGACCACGCTGAAAAATGAAGGCTTCTGTTTTGGTTAATGACTAAGTATGGGTGCCCCTAACCTACTGCCAGAATAGATTGATAGCCTGGTGTCCCCAGTCCCATATTATTGTCCCATCTTCTTCCTGTATCTCCCAAAACACTGTGAAATATCTGTGGCTTACTTTCACAGCAGTGTGTAACCACATTTGGCTTTCACTGCTCAAAATGTTTTGATGCACCAGGATTCCCAGATCAAAGAATCAGAAAGGATTCCCTAATCCTCCCTTCAGTAAAAGGCTTCTGCTACTACTGTGTGGAGGGATCCCCTGTGTCTTAGAGGTGTTTTCAAAAAAGCCGCTCAGAGAAGGAAGCAGAATAAGCTTGCAGCTTGAGTCTGTGTGTTGGTTTGAAAAAGTTTGAGGTTTCTGTTCTTTATTTAACAGAAGCAGTGGGGGAATATTTGATGTATATCACTCCAAGGTGGCATCACTTATAGGGTTTTGTGGTGCAGGTTGGCTGTAGGGAAAGCTTATAGGTAACCTACTGTAGGGTTTTCTAAGGACTTGTCTGTAAACAGAGCATTGTGCCATGATTGGGACCCACAGACAACTGTGGATGCAAACAGACAGCGCCATGCCAGAGGTATTTATGGGATCCTGCAAAGTGTATCTGTGTTACCTTGCTGCTTTTCCTGAGCTGGCAAGCCAAGCAGTTAGATCAGTGGTGCAGTGCTACTGCTTCTGGTTCCAGCTCTTCCTCTATGCTAGCTGTGAGGGCTCTGCACCATGCTGCAGTGCCCAGAGCAGACGTGCTCAGAGGTGGTGAAAGAGATGGCAGAGGAACCTGGGGTTCCCTGGACCTCAGTGTAAGACCATCCTAGCCTGGGAAGTTTTCTTTGGACAGAACTGATGTTTTTTTCCTAAGCTGCTATTTACCTAGTGCTGCATGTCTGCTCACCTAAATTCAAGGCCTTTAAGATGTCTCAGCTGGGTGCCCCAAATTAACAGTCCCTTTTGAATATTCTGCCTCCACACGGTGGGAGACCTCTCAGCTAATTCAATGCCGACTGAATTTCTGTTGGAAACAATGTAAGAGCACATATTGGGGTAGGTCGTAGATCCTTGCTTCCCTCAGGAAGAGTCTCTTTTCTCGGGAGCGAGGGAATGCTGCAGCACCAAGTGAGGGTTGAGCCTGGTGAGGGGAGCTGGCGGGCGCCTCATTGGCTGTGCGTGACATCACCAGCAGGAGCTGGGATTGGCGGCCAGCGCATTTTGTGTGTGTTGGGTTTTTGCTTTGGTCAAGCTCATATTTGGTGTCTGTATCTCACAAGCTGACAAATAAAAATATGATTACAGAAAATGCCCTGTGGCAAACCTTATTATGGCTTCAGAGATAACAGATAATGCCAATTACTGTGCAGGGCACTGGTGACATGGAGAGGAAATCCCCTGCGGTAATGAGCAGCAAGATGATTATTTCATTTTATTTTTATTTTGGTTGCGTTTCATTTTGTGGGTTTTTTTTTTTTTTTCCAAAGCATGCACAAGAGGGGTTAAGGCAGGTTCTTTATGAATATTGATAAATGACAATTATAAGGGCCCTTTCTCCTTTCGTTGCCTGGAGCTGTGCTTGCTTGAGTACACACAAGGCTCTTGCTGAAGTGTGTCTGTATGTGCATGCGTAGGCATGGGGGTGTGTGATTTAGAGGGCTGAGACAATGAATAAGAGCTTTGTCTGACTTTGCCTTGTGTTTTTCCCATCAGTGCAGGTGGGGGACAGCCTACTTATTAAATAATGCTTCAAGATTTCACAGCAGTAGTGCCAAAATCTCTGGTATATTCCTGCAGGCAGGAGCTGCATAGCACTGTCAGTAAAGGAAGCACACTTTGGGGGGAAAATCTGGTGTGTCTTCAAGAAAAAGAGAAAGCTGAAGAATGGCAGGTGCCATGTTCTGTCGGATAGTGCCACCCTCCTCGTAACTCCTGCTTTGCCTTGCTTCATTTATAAGGAGCGTGCTGTGGTATTCTGCAGGGGTGGTCTGTCAAACACTTCAGACTGCAGCAGCTGGACACTTTGAAATCAGGATTTAAGGCCTCCAAATGTCAAACTGTTCTGGAAATTGAGAAATTGTGGAATTTAACAAGGTTGGTTTCTGGTTGGTTATTTTCTGCTCCTTGAGTCTTTAGGTTTTCAAGTTTTCTTTCATACTGTCAGAAGGGAGAAAGGTACCTTTTTTCCCTGTTCAGAGCTGAGATTCACCAATCATTGCCTGAATCCAGGACTTTCAGTTCTGTGATTGAGACACACTCTAAAGCAGCGAGGAATTTTCAGATTTCCCTTGTACAGGGAACCGGAGAAAACACATCAAGTACAGCAGCTGCAATGCCAATGGCAGAGTTACCAGCTCAGCTAAAATGGATTTTTGTAAGTTTACTTCTTTATATATGTTGTGGTTTAAGCTTCTCAGCCACGCACAGTTTTGCTCTCTCACTCACTCCCCACTCTTTCTTCCCTCCGCTCCTGGAGGGATGGGAAGGAGAATCGAAAGAATGCAACTCCCACAGGTTGATATAAGAACAGTCTAGTAACTAAGGTATAACACAAATCCCTACTGCTACCACCAATAATAACAATAATAATGACAGGGCAAATACAAGGAAAGAATACAATAGCTCACCACCTAGCTCGACCAAGCAGTGCACCCCCCACAGTGCACCCCCCACCATGCACACCCCACCACCCTTCCGGGTCTCTGTCCTCCGTTTTTACCTCCTGGACATGACATGCTGTGGTATGGAATAACCTCTTTGGTCAGTCTGGGTCAGGTGTCCTGTCTCTCCATCCTCCCGGCTTCCCCTCCTCCCTGGCAGAGCATGAGACTCACAAAGTCCTTGGCCAGCCTAAACATCACCAAGCACTAACTGAAAACACTGGTGTTATCAGCACTGTTCCCAGGCCCAAAATCAAAAACACAGCGCTGCACCAGCTACCAAGAAGGAGAAAAATGACTGCTACTGCTGAGCCCAGGACAATATAAGCCTCTGGAAACTCAGAAATGGCATAGTCATATTGTAAGCATAATCAGGTAACATTCTCTGGCAAGGACAGTAGTGGTAATCAGAACTGACAGTCTGTTCTGGCTTTGAAATACGTAAATATACATTTTGAAGTGAAGTTGGTAGGGGGAAGCAATGTATTTTCATAGATCCAAGAAAATAATTGTTTAAAAGCAAGCAAGGTGTTAGGCATGCAAACTCTTCTCCTGGTCTCCTGGTATGTTTATAGGTGGTGTCGTTTTTCCTAGCTATAACTGTATTTACTTGTTCTGCAGAGTTCTGTGAAAACTTACTAAATTTGAGCATAGCAACCATAGCTCTAAACAAAAATTCTTCTGTAGGTAGATAAAAGTTACATGTTCGGATCTGGTTTGCAGAAGCAAGAAAAAAAAAAGGTGAAAGGCATTTCTGCTCATGAAAATTGAAAATGTTGCTTCTCATACTATTTATTATTACTGATAAATTATTTGCATCACATCAGGCACTTTTAAGAGGCAAATTGCAGAGCAATTATCCTGTGGTCTGGCCCTTTTGGGAGTTTGGGGTCAGTAAGAAAAGCATTTGCAAAGTAGCCAACAATTTGATTAGTACAAATGACCTGCAACTACTCCAATTAGGAGGTTTCTTGGGTAGAAATCTATGACCTATAATGAGTTGTCATAGAAACTGATAGGAAAGTTTCAGCTCAAAAATCATTTTAAAATAATGGGTTAGTTCATCATCTTGTGCCAGGTGACATAGTTCCTTTGAATCCATAATCTGGAGTCTGTCCCTACACCAGAAATCTTCTGCCAACACTGGGTGACAGAGAGAGAGTGTTTTACTTCTCTTTTTCATGTGTGCTGCAGTTGCCTGGAGTACAGATACAGGGATATTCCCAGAGCAGGAGGATGGACTAGAAAGGCAGTGGAGGGAGCTAGAGAAGCTGCCTGAGCAGCATCACTGGGAGCAGGCAGAAACCAAGCATGGCCGATGTGTAAGTGGAAAGATGGAACATGTTAACGCATATGTGTGCGTTTCATTTTCTGCGTACCACCTCCACCAACTATGCCCATTTCCATGAGACAATTTTTTCAGACCTCTCTCTGTATGCACCTTGTGCTGCAAGGGAATTGTAAAACCTTTGTTGCAATCTGTGAAAGAGGGACTTTGCAGAGAGTCTGACTGTGTGTGCCTCCCCTGTCATGGCTTGTTTAATGGCTCCCTTTCATTCATATGCTCTCCCTTCAAAAATCTGCTTTATGCAGGCTCCTGGTGCTAACTTGTTGCTCCATTGTCTTTGTTGGGAAGCTCTGGTAGTCTGTGGCCACCCTGGATCAGGGTTACACTGACTTCTGCAGTGCTGCATTTCTCCTTCATATTCTTACTCAGCATATGCAGGGCTCAAAAAGAGATTTTACCATGTTTGTCAATAAAGAGGCTGCTTTTTTATCATCTGATTTTCCAGCCATGTGATAAAGCCCTACAGCTTTAGAGCCTTTAGTACAAGGAAAAGGTAACGAGTCCTCTGTTCACCTGCAGAGAGGGGGTTGACATATAAGACATGGGGAGCCAGAGATCAGCTGAAGTGGGACCAAATTAAATACATTTACTCTGCAGTGTTCCATTAATGCCAAGTAATTACCACATAGAGTGGGATTTTTGTTTTGTTTTGTTTCGTTTTGGCACGAGATAATTCTTTCCAAATATGAATGCATGAGGCTGTCCGGGCTGCTGGGCTCTTAGGTAGATTATAACAAGCCTTCCCTATTCCCATATGTTCTTCTCTCTTCCTTCTGGCATTTGAAAAGCTGGCAATACAAAGATGGGAAATGCAAATGCAGAGAGGAAGTCTCATTCCCAGTGGCAGTGATGTTGGTTCTGCCACTGTGGTGCAGACTCCTGGCCTGACTTCTGTACCCAGGATGCTGCCTTGGCAAATGCAAAGTGGTCCAAAGATGGATAGCAGAGAAACATTCCAGCTAGAAGAAAATTTTCATTCAGGCACTCTTGTGCAAGCACTGCCTGATCCACCTACCACCCTGACCTCTGAGAGGAGTGCTGCCAGAACACCAAAAAAGTACTCAGGGTGCCCTGAAATTCCTATGCTAACCATCCATACCAAGCACTAGGGTCTGTGTTGAAAGAGGGGTGAAGAAGAGTCAGAGAGATGCAGAACTGCCGTATGACAGTTCCTGTATTTCAAGGCCCAGTCAGCAATACATGAATGGCCATGTATCTAAAATTCTTGACAGAGTCCACACTCTCCTCTTTGCTCACTGGGCTATAGTGAAAAGCTCCTAATTTTTCTTGGGTTTATTTTGGTGAGTGTCTGGAGCCACCCCAGCTTTCCTTTGACACATACTACCTCAGTCCCAGGAATCCCCCGGTCCCAACTTCAGGCTTTCAAAATGCTGTCAGATTTGGCAGACAGTCTTGCCTTTGTCCAGGACTGCAGTCCTTGATGATGGCATTCAGGTATTCTTTTCCTGGCCATTAACTGGTCATTCACTGACTCTAGAACATTTCCTTGTCACCCATTTCCTGCATTTTTGTCGAGTAGGTATAGATATATTGATAGTTACTATATGGCCAATAAGTCTTCTGTCTCCAGTTACCTTGAAAGTTTGATTTCTATGAGAAAGATAGATTTGATAAAGCACCTTTTGCTTTGTCAGGTGAAAATATGGGCAAATCTGAATTGCACTGTTCCGTTAGCTACCGGATTGTTTGCCCATGGTTAACAAGGCCACTTTAACATGGAGGGTTCATCATGTCTATACAAGACCAGAGATCAAATTTTATGCTCTTTAAAAGGTGAGGCAGAAGGAACCACTGGACTCAGTGATAAGGTAAATGACCAGTAGCTGCTTTGAATGTGCACTGTTTTGCTGGAAGTCTCATTTGGAAATATCTGTTACACTCCCCAGGTATCCTATTACATTGTGCTCTGCTTTTGCATAGAATTGACCTGCATTATTTAGAGGTTGTGTCTAACTGAACATACGAGACTTCTCTTTAGATCAGAGGAGATAATTTCCAAGACATTGTCATGCCTCTCACGTTTCTCTGAGGGGCTAGAGGCTGTTCTTTACAGTGGGATAGAGGTAGAATTAACACTGGCATGCATGAGGAGTGCTAGAGGAATGTCTTAAAAAAAGAAGAGGAAATGACATAAAGATAAGGCTGACTTCCCTTCCATTATGGGTGCCACTGGACTAGACTGTCCTAATGCTGGCTCTTCTGCTGAGTTCAGTCTCTGGTCAGGGTAACTGGTTTTAGTGAACCATTACTGCAAATGAGTGTTGTTTACCTGACACTCGCACATGTTGTTGGCTGGCTGTTTCCCACACGTCTGTGTTCTGAGTGGCCACTCAAGCTGGTCATTCTGTCTGCAAGGTTGGAGTGCTCCTATTTGGACCTCTTATTAGCAAGACATCAGAGACTCATTTTGCCTACTCATAAGCAAAAAGAAGAAAAGAACTTCTTCTTTAGCTTGCCTAAATTGCTTCTCTCATCTCTGACTCTCCTAGAGTTGCTAATAAAAAGAAAATAGAGCAAAGTCATTGCAAATATTGTGCAAGATTTTTGCCTTTGGATATAAAATCAAATAAACATGATAGTTCTACAAAAGCACTTGAGTACTAAGAGGCAGATGTGGGTGCACAGTGGTGTTACTGTGGGTAGAGGGGATTAATAAGTTAGTAAATATATGATACCTTTTGATTTAATGCGGGAGTTGCCATCCTGAAGATCATGGCTGCCTGGCTATATGTTGCAAATAGTAAGAGAATCAAGCTTTGATGGAAAGAAGGAAATCCTCTTTCTTCCTTTCCACTGCTGGCACCCTCAGTTGTGTACAGCGCTAGGTTGAAGGAATTTCTCCATCAGAGCTAACTATCCAAAATTATTTCAAAGCCATGTGCCTATGTAAAAAACTCCTAACAAGGACTTTTTGCAGTAGCTTTTACATCAAGGATGTTTTTTTCTCTAGATATCACTCATTTTGTTTGCTGTTGTTGACAGAATATATTGATAGTGTTGCCTCCTACCTTAAGGAGCTGGCATATGATGTAGTAGTTCAGCCCTAAATCCAAGCTGAACTTCTCCTCCTACCTGTTTCCCTCAGTCTCTCCCTCAGATTGTGTTGGTATCACTGAAAGTTGAAGATGTTAATTTCCTGCCAGGGGAGTGCAGGCTTGAGCCTTGAATTCATCAGGACTGGAAATCTGGGATACGATCTAGAGTATTGCAAAGATTGGGTCTTGGATATGTGTGTTCTCCTGCCCTGGATTGAAAAAAAAAATTAAACAAGTTAAAATATAATAGGTTGGATGCACTGCTGGATAAAGAATAAATTTTGGAGTAGGAAAGCTGTTGTGGATAATTTAACTCACATTTTAATCTTCTCTTCACAGCCACAGGGACTTAAAACCAGAAAACCTACTGCTGGATGAAAAGAACAACATCCGGATAGCAGACTTTGGGATGGCATCACTGCAGGTTGGGGACAGCTTGTTAGAAACCAGTTGTGGGTGAGTGTCTCAGAACATACTGCGAAAATCAGTGGTAGATTCCAGACATAAAGGTTGTCTATAGTAAGGGTTTCAATAAAGACATGCAGGCTTACACTGTGCATTGTTATTTTGCAGCAAGATAATAAATTGCTACGATGCATGTAGTATACAAGATAGCTAAAAGAAGGAGGTTTAAGTGCTTTGCAGGGAAAAAAGGGACTCTGTAGGAGTCGCAGATAGATACAGAAATCAAGCCTTTCAGGTTTGGCTTTATATGCATACACTGATGTGTGTTTGCTTTCACTGGCTGTATAATTTTGGAGAACCAGTAGTGTTAGCTGTTTTAAGAAGATGCTTTAGAAATATTAAGGATGAAAAAAAATCAATCTTGTGGTTCTGAAATGGAATTTATGTGTCCCGATGAGGCTGCCTGCTTGCAGTTCTTCCTAGTCACGCTCCACACACCAAACAAAGCATTGATACAAAGCATTGACAGGCAGGATTGATAGGGAGGCAGCAGGGTCCTTTGCAATTACAAGCAGGGCATGAATGCAGACACAAAGGAGACAGCTTGGAGGAATATTGCAGGGGCAATCTAAAAACATTTCCATGGCAATTCAGTTGCCAGCAAGAGCTTTCTAGGAATTTCCGAGGGAGCCAGCAATCAGTCCAACAGCTGAGCAAAGCCCCGGTGCCTGAGCAGGGACAGGATGTGGTCTCTAGGGGCAATGTCCTCTCATCCCCGTGGCTTCCAGGGGCACCACTTGACCATGCCCCTCTCCACACTCCCATAGCTATGGCTTGGTGCTGTGTTGACTGTGCAGCAGGGTAGCTGCAGTGAACTGTAGCAAGGGCAGCAGCTGCATTGAGCTGGCGCCACTACACCAGCTTTTAGCTGTGTCTGAATTTGTTATAACAGCGAGCTCAGCAACTGGAGTTACAGAGAGTACCAGTAGATTTCCACCTCCTCCTATACAGACCTACTCCTCCTGGCCTTTGGTCTTGTGATTCCGATTACTCCAGCCCAGCCCTGTCCTCAACTGATTACAGTCCATGTTTTTTCAGACTGTGCTGAAGCAATTCAGGGTAGACATGGAGTCATCATGGTCCCCCTGTACAACCCAGCCACTACCTTAGTCCTGAGCTGTACAGCTCTGCCTTCCAGGTCATGAATAATGGATAGCAAATATATTTGAAATTTATGGTGTGATCGAATGTTCATTGATGAGTACACTGAGACCCACCTGTTCCTTCCTATCTGTGTCAAGTTAAGATTTGACCTCTTAACTGCACAGATGAAAAGCAAGGAGCTATGAGTCTGCACATGTGTTCCTTGCAACTGCTTTCAAACCTGCCCTCTAGATTAGAAAAGTTCTCCCTGCAGTAGGTCCCCCAAAGCTTCTACACTCTTTAGATAAAATTTTCCCCCTTTCTTCCATGAAAAAAAAACAAAAAAAAGAGGAAGTATAAAAACCAACGCCGTCTCACATTGCCCTGCAGGACTTTTCAAACTCCTCAGGAGCCTTTCAGTAGGGTTCCTGTTCTTGTTAGTACTGGGCTCTGTCATCCAGGTCTTGAGTCTCAAAGGGAGACTTCCTTTCCATAAGCTGTGCTGGAATTCAAGCCTCCATGCTTCAAGCAGAGCCAGCCCCCACATTGCGGCCTTAAAACGTGCTAATAAAGAAATCAATGGAACGGAAGAGATGTGCCTGTAATAAACAGAGCACAGCAGCAATGCTATGATCTCCTGCCTCGCAGATGCATTTTAAGTGTGGTGCCAATCAGTGGGCCTCCGTGTGAGCTATTACACCACTTCATTAATTCTCCTGGCATGGAGCCCAGCATGGCTGATACTGGTGTCTTGTGATCTCTCTGGTTTGGGGGGTGAAGGGAGGAAGGAAGGAAAATGTAGCGATGTGCCATACTGTTCACAAAGAAAGGCAATCGACTTATGACTCCCTTTCCCTTGGAGAACGTACAGTGACCAACCTCAGAGCTTTTCAGGGCAACTGTTTTAGCTACCCTTGTAGTTGGTACTTTCAGCCAGCATGAAAAGGAACAAAACAGAGTGAATCATGGCTGAGATACTGAACTTTAATGAGATGCTCCTCAAAACACTCAGAAGTTAATTTCCAGAATGGTTTTATCTGTGAACACTGATAATGAGATGAAACTGTTAACATTTCCAGTGACAGTCATGCAAGGAGTCTCCAGGTATTTCTGTCAGTCAGAGTGGGAGGATCAGATGGGGTTGAGCCGTGTGATGCAGCTAACTTTGTCAGTACAGAACAGTTAGAGTGCAGTCAAAAAGTCTTTGCTGTCACAAGTGAACTGCTAAATTTAGTCCAAAGTTTGGGTAGGCTTTAGGTCACCACAGATCCATGAGTGGCCTCATGAAGATAATCATGTAACCTTAAGTATGCCATATTGCATGCCTCAGAGTCCATGTTTTCTGGGAGCTACTCCTTAGATCTGCACAGTTTTCTGTAGCTACCTGGAGAAGACAATTAAAGTTCAATCCAATTGTGTTTGTGTAGGAAAGGGAAGTAAGGATGGACTCGCTGTTTCATTAACATAATTTGTCACGGCCAGACTGCACATTGGTCCTTTGTTGTAATGAATCCCCATTACTGGAAATGTATATTGCACAAATATTGCATATACTCAGCAAAGAGGAATAAGCCAGAGTTTTAAGCATGTGTCTTTGGACCCTTGAAAGGAAGAGAAACTGTGTGTAGGGTCTGCAGGAATAATTCTGCTCACAGCAGAAATTGCACAGAAGGTGGTGTCATGGAGAGATGGTCCTTGAAATGCCAAAGTAACACAGTGAGTCTCTGAATTCCTGCAGGAGCAGGGGAAGTCCGTGAGCAAACAGCAAACAAGGAAAGAAGCAGAAGATGTGGTAGGATGCCGCTTCTGTTACTTTAGATCTATGAGTCTTCCTCCTCTTTGCAGGCAGTGGCATGCAGAGACACTCCCTTGTCTCTTTTCACAGCAATTCACAGTGTTTCAGAATGGTAGATATTGTCTAATCCATCCTGAATTGTCACTAGGCAAGAAGAGTGAGTGCCTTATAGTTAAACCTCAGGACTGAGACTGAGGTGATCTGACCTTGATTTCTGTCTCTGCTGAAGGCATTCAGGGTGGTCTTGAACAAAATGCATTACCTTTCTTTGCTTCAGTTCTCCATCGTAGCTAGTCATTGCAGAGCGCATGTTGCTCTGAACATAAATTGCAGTCATTTCTGTAGGAGTCTTGGAAAGTAGGAAGGGTTAGGGTATTCTCGGTACCTTGTTCCTTTTTCTTGAACTCAGAGGGCTTATGGCTAAAATACAGGATTGAAAGATGATACTGTTGAGTCACTTGCAATTCTTGGGAATTTGTAAAGATCTTTCCTAATTCCCATTGCTCTTTACAGAAACCTGGCAGAGTAAATTTTTGCCATCTTTTCACTTCTCTCCGTTTCACTCATCACAGCTTTGAAACACTGAGTCCTTCTGGGTGGAGATTGCTTCATGCTGCCAGATGACAGAGAAGCCACAGCAGTCTCTGTGCTGCCTGCCTCCAAATCTCTATTCCAACCAAGAGTAGGAGAGAGCTGACATGTAAATGTAGCTCCCTCCAACACTAGACCCAATCTCTGCAGAGGCAGTCAGTATGGAGACAGACACCACTGCTGACAACTCCACGATTAACTATGTGCAACAGCTCCCCCATATTGATATCTCCATAGGGAACCCCTGGCCTCACCCAGAAATCTGTGTGCATGTGGGAAGAGCAATGCTGATTATGATATTATTGAGAGTGAGTAGAAAACCTCACTACTGTCAGCAACATGATGGAGGAAAACAGCAACTTCCAACCTCTGCATAGTAGATTCCTCTGCTCTCAGCTCTCCCCAGCAATTCCTAGCAACATTTTACAGACCCACAGATTGCCTGGATCTATTACTGGCTCTTTTTATGCTCAGGGTACTTATAACAACCAGTGCACTGCGTGTTTGTTAGAAATGCTAGCAGAGATCATCTAGCTCTTGATTCCCTTACATCTGTATTTGGTGTATCAGCACAACTGTGATAAGCAGGTAATTTGGAAGAGCAATGTTCAGTTGCCACCCACCTCAGTGTCCAAGCACCATTTCTGATTTTAGTGACGTTATGTTGTGCATATTTTTCTCCTTTATAAGAAACTTATGCATATTGTTTTAAACATACAGAAGTGTCCTGCATCCAGTTATTGTTAGGGTTGCAAATTTAGGCTCTTGAAATTGGAGATGCGAGAACTTGTGCTTTTTACCCCATCTCATCAAGTGCTTCCATTGCCAGCACTCCATTCCCATCTTCCACAATTTGCACTCTAGTTTTGCCAACTTCTCTCAGCCATTTCTGCGCCATATTTGCTCCCAAATCCTAGATCCTTTTCCACTAGGTTACAGCTCTGGTTTCCCCTACCTGGTTGTCCCAGTCAGTTCCTGTCAGCCCTAGATCTATTTCCATTGGTTTTGAACTCACTTTGGTTTAAAGTTTGGTATCTCATGATAACCCCAGCCACAGCAGCTCATGGTATCAGCTTCAGGTAGAAAAATTGTTCTGTGAAGTGTTACTGGTCCAGGTAGAATTTTAATCCTGATGCTCTACAGAGTTTCTGCAGGTAAATGCAAACTGCAGTTTTCTAGTGGAAGTGTGAGTAAATTTGCCTAGAGCCTTCAAACAAGTGAAATTGAAGTTTTCCCTTTGCAGTTGAGGATACTAGAAGTTTTTCTTTTTTATGGAGAAAAAAAACATTAATTTAGGTTAGACTGAGTGGAAATGTTTTGGCCCGTACACAGCATGCGTCGACTTGCAAGCATGAAGCCAGTCTGAGACAGACAAAAAGCAAGGAAAAATGTTGTTGTTAAATTGATGGTAAGTCACAAGACACTTAAAATGAGGATTATAAAGGGAAATAGCAGACAACCTTATTAATAACCACTAATACCAGCTTCACGTATAATACATCCCAAGGTATATTAACAGGCTTTAATTCTGCAAAATCAAGCACTGAGAATTTAAGACATGCTATTCTTCAGATTGCCAATATAACATTAACTTAGACCATGCACATTAGGATATGGCCATTAATTACAAGCTTGTGCAGCTTTCTTCCAACAAATCTTTGACTCATTTGGTGTTTGGATGGTGTAGGGTTTTTTAATAAACAGCTATTTGATGTTTGATTTTTTCCTCATCATTCATTTTATGGATCCATTCATAGTGTCTGCTCTATTGCATTCAAGCCTAGCTGTGAATGCCAGGTTGAATTTTCATCGTAGTATCTTAGGCTTACAAATATTAATTACAATGTTTTCATATTATGTTTGCCACATTGACCTGGTTATCTCCATTTATGTGAGGGCACATGATTCTGCAAAATGAGACTCAAAATTATCAACCAGTTTTGAGTGTGCAGTTGGATTCTCTGGGGCCTAATATCTCAGAGTACTCAGTGCCTGATAATATTCTTTTACTTGGAGAGCAGAGTGCCTACTGACTGCAGCTGCTGCACCATGTGCTTATAAATACTTGTAAATCAAACTCCACGTGCTTGTACATCAAAGTTTGGACATGTTGCACAGCAATTTTCAAACTGGGGAACATGCAATTCATAATTACCTGCGAACATCTCAGTTTAAGGCACCTGTTTATGTTTTTTCACAGAACGATTCTGTGGAAGGGGCAGGGAGAGAATTTGATTCTTCAGTATGTCAGCTGCCTCTACAGCAATCTTGTCCTTCTTGACACTAAGCTTCTTTCACATTGCTACAGACTTTCTAACTTCAGCTGCAAGTAAAACAGAGGCGCTGGGTATGACAACACATCCACCACACGACTTTGACTTACCTGCAGAGTACAGTATAACCTCTTTGAGCTTTATTTTAGCAATTCTTAACTTTTGAATACTTAACTTTGCAATCTGTTGTCCTTTTCATGCAGAGGTTCTGTTTCATAATTTAAATGAAGATCTCTTAAAGGTTCCAAGTCTTAAGAATTTGAACTGATATAGTAATTAATGAACTGATTTGCAGATTCCCCAAAAATGTAATTGCGCGTAAGGGGTAAACAGCTGTAAGATGGCTGAGGGCTAGATGCTGAATTTTATCCTGCAAAGCTAAATGACTGAGTTGAGGCTTTAATGGCAAAATAGTACTCAGCCTTAACTACAACTACTACCTTAATTACAGCCCTTATTGTAATACCTACTACCTTAATTACAGTAACTTAGAGCTACTGCCTTCACTGCAGTCTCAACTGCCAACTACTACTAGAACCATTTCTTCATTCTCTTCCTGTCTTTCGTTTGTGGTCTGTGGCTGTTGCTTTCTCCACTTAGGATGCTTTAACATATGTCCTTCTCCTGAAGAATTCCATCCATCTATTTTGCTACTCTGGCGTTTCTCTTCATCTCAACTCTTCGGTATCTAGCATGGGGGGAAAGCACAGGCAGCCTTTTGCACTACTGGGTAGTTTCTGTTTCTGAAAGCCATCTTGGAGACAGTGGGAAGAAAGGGGAGGGTAAAGAAGGAGGAGCTCTAGCATTTGAGCAACAGCAAAAACAGCTAGATGTGGGAAAACTCACTGCGCCTTTACAACCTCCTGTATCAAGGTAACTTAATGCATAAGAAAAAAAGGGGAAAGGAGACTTCTTGTTCCTCTCTCTCTTTAGAAACTCTGCCTCCAGGTATGAGGCCTAAAGAATGACACTCTTCTTCCCCAGACAGTACCATCTTAAGGCATGGGACCAGAGGACATAGGCATGGACAGTCATCTTTGATGGGATCTGGGAACCCAGTGGCAGTGTAACACGTGATTTGTCACGCAGTGGAGTAGGATCACACAGCTTTCCCTGTGCTTCTTGGCCAACCAACTGCTTCTCTGGAAAAGCAGTTACTGTATATTCCCAGATAAACCATACATGGGCAGTCAATATGTGTATGCGCGGTGCAGGTCTCTCTTGTCTACATAGTAAGACCTGTAGGTCACAGGCACATCACATCTGCGCTGAAGGCATGGCTCTGGTTATCTCAGATCTGCTGTAGCTGCACTGTATGTTGGTGTGCTTGGATCACGAACTACTTTTCTAGTTTCTCAGATGAAATTGAAGATAGATGCATCAGGGATATATACATTTCTTTCTGAATGCCTAACTTATCTGTCCAGGGTTGTCCTGGATTTCACCATTGCATGCTGGCTTATTTCCTTGGATTCAAATCCTACATGAATGCTTTGCTGAGGTCCCCCAGTATCCTTAAGATTGCTGTGTCCTGGAGTCATAGCTGTGAATGACCATTCAGAGAGCCCTTCCTGCCCCAGGCAGACTAGCCTCGGAAAATCTGTATCACCCTTGAAATAAATACTGCCAACACTGGTGCTTTTTTGCAGCAGTACCCGCAGGCAGCAACTGCTTCTTGATCTTGCTGAGCGATATACTTATTTGTTGTCAAGGGCAGATTATTGCAGATTATGGCTTTTACTGCACAGAAATATAGCTGAATGATGAGGAGGTGGCTTAGGGGAAGAGGCAGGGAATGTTGCTCTTGACACACGTATATGTAATAATTAGTGATAAGAGCCAAAGAAATATTCACGACTCTGCAGAAAGATAAATAGATTTTTGGTTAAATTTGAGTTTTCTCTTTAAAGCAGTTGAAGTTGCTCTGTGATTGGTAGCATGGAAATGAGTTTTCTATGGATTCTGGCTGGCCAGAGGATTCCTTCTAGAGCTTTTAGCCAAGGTAATGGTGCAGATACCCAGCTACTGAGTGCTGGCAAGAATTCCAAATGGCTGTGCCAAAAACCTGTGCTTTCTGGGCAGTTGCAGGGCAGCTGTTGAATGCTCAAATCATCCCAACTTGTTGACAGGATTGAGTGCACCCTCAGCAAGTTTGCCGATGACACCAAGCTGTGTGGTTCGGTTGATACATTGGAGGGAAGGAATGCCATCCAGAGGGACCTTGACACGCTTGTGAGGTGGGCTGATGCCAACCTGATGAAGTTTAACCATGCCAAGTGCAAGGTCCTCCACCTGGGTCGGGGCAATGCCAGGCACAGCTACAGGTTGGGCGGGGAGGAGATTCAGAGCAGCCCTGCGGAGAAGGACTTGGGGGTGTTTGTGGATGAAAAAATGAACATGAGCCGGCAGTGTGCGCTTGCAGCCCAGAAAGCCAACCGTATCCTGGGCTGCATCAAAAGGAGCGTGACCAGCAGGTTGATGGAGGTGCTCCTGCCCCTTTACTCTGCTCTCGTGAGACCTCACTTGGAGTATTGTGTGCAGTTCTGGTGTCCTCAACATAAAAAGGACATGGAACTGTTGGAACAAGTCCAGAGGAGGTCCACGAGGATGATCAAGGGACTGGAGCACCTCCTGTATGAAGATAGGCTGAGAAAGTCGGGGCTGTTCAGCCTGGAGAAGAGAAGGCTGCATGGAGACCTCCTAGCAGCCTTCCAATACCTGAAGGGGGCCTATAGGGATGTTGAGGAGGGACTCTTCATTAGGGACTGTGGTGAGAGGACAAGGGGTAATGGGTTTAAACTTAAACAGGGGAAGTTTAGATTGGATCTGAGGAAGAAATTCTTTACTGTGAGGGTGGTGAGGCCCTGGAATGGGTTGCCCAGGGAGGCTGTGAATGCTTCATCCCTGGTGGTGTTCAAGGTGGGGTTGGACATAGCCTTGGATGGCATGGTTTAGTGGGAGGTGTCCCTGCCCATGGCAGGAGGGTTGGAACTCGATGATCTTGAGGTCCTTTCCAAACTATTCTATGATTCTATGATTCTATGATTATAGCATTTTCTCCACCCATTCTCCCAGATACTAGTAGGAGTTCAGTGGTGCCTTGTAAGAAACCTAGCAGATTCTGCTGCACTCCAGCTGACCCAAGGAAGGTAAATGCTTTAAGTGCATTTGCTAGTGGGACACGTAAATAGTAATGCACCTGTCTTGGGTTCTTCACAACGTCGGCATTCTTGTTTTCAAGGATGTTAGCACAGGAAGCTGTCAAGGTAGTTGATTTGCTCAGCAGCCACAATCATAAAGTTCTGAAATCTCTATTGGAGTCATCAAATGCAAATGAATACTCAGAAGCAGCCTGCAAATTGAGATACTGACTCTTCCAGTGGACCGCAGATGGCATGGCCACCAAAAAAGTATTGTGCTGAAGGACAATGCTGAACTGTATGGAATACCATGCAGGATTTGAGAGGTTTTATTTGGCCACAAAAACACCTGCAGTAGCCATTTAATGCATTATTTGTTTTCGTGACTCACCTTCTGTAGGAAAGGCAATGGTAGCATCATACCTAACTGAAGCTAAAATGCATGCAAGACTAAGAAACTCAGACACGCTAAGTCACAGTTACCTAGATTCTGTCTTCACTCCTTTGTTGCCACCTGATGTGTTTTCCAATAAACCTCACGTGACTTGGTTGTGTAGCACATGTTAGAACTGGTCTTTCTATTCTGAGGTGACTCAACTGAGTGAATATCCCTGATCTGATATAATTCCTGTGCTCTTTTTGCTAAGAATTTTCTCCAAATTATAGTTGCATTACTATCTTCCCTACAGCTCCCATGCTGCCTTCTTTCTGTGTTCTGTCTAAGCAATCTAGCAATAGTGACAGTTAATTGTGCTTGTCCAGATGTGGGTTGCAGTCCAAATTCTGGTGCTACTCCTTAATTCTGATTTCTGTGTACCTTAAGGATGGTCTGTATACTAAACATCATTTTTATATGAAGAAGAGACACCATGACTAGTCAAGCATTCTCACAAGAATAATCTAACTTGTTTTTCAAAAGCTTATAAAGCCATGCATTAGTCCAGTGATATGACTGTTTAGTGTTTGAGGCTTTGGGATATTAAAAACAACAGGTGTAGAGTAGCTGTTGGATTGCTATACAGAAGCAGATTCACAGGGAACAATATACGTTACAAGGCTGGGAACATGTATGTAACATTAAGCAATCCAGTGTCTCACTCTACTTCATCAAGAAGCAACAACTTTATTAACATTACTGACTGCTTTAGTTTTATTTTATAATTTTTGCCATCACACTGTTTGTTATACTGTAGAAGCTTTTGCCCTAAAAGGTGAAAGCATTATAAAAATCAAAGTTAATTCTTTTGTGAGGTATGAAAGCTGTGGTGGCATTGCTCTTGTTTCACCCAGAAGAGTAAACTCATGGTGAGGTTCTGGTAACCTTTTTCAAACTGCGGCCAGCAGCAGCTTTTAGAAACATTAAGTAGCCTTGTCCATGTCCATAAGGCTGCCAGTAACAGCCCAAGGAATCTGTCCTGCCTACTAGGCACAAGTCCATTCTTTTTGGTCTCCCAAGAGCCAACTCTGGCCAGCTCTCTGAGGGAAGACTCTGGTTTTCGTTTTCTGTTTTAACACTTGAGTTGAGGTTTTTAAAATCCAGTCTCATTTAAGACACTTGGGTTCACTACTGGGCAGATAGACCTGGTTAGAAATACCTGTAATAACCTCTTAAACGGCAAGGAGGGAGGGGGGAGGTGAAGGCTGGTGGTGATATATTAAATATCGTGTTAGACTTCTGAATTTCACCTTTCCTAAAATTTGGGAAAGATCAACTGTATTTCTCTCTCCTCGCTTATACTTTGCTGTCAAGGCAGCTGCAGTCCCAAGTGTACCCTGAGTTTATTATCGTTGTCTGCCAAAAGCTGTGATACCAAATCAGGGCTTTCCATGCCCATGGGATGATATTTTGCCATAAGATAAGTGTAGTGTGTATAGAAATCCAATTAATGGGTGTCTCACTGGACATAATGTAGCATCCTAGCACAAAGCTAACCTCACTGTGCTTCTGTTTTGCTCATTACTTTGTGAGACAGGTATTGCCCAGCCATGATTGCATTTGTCACAAGAAACAAATGCACAAATGAAGGCAGGCTCAGGGACTGCTGGGAGGTGTCAGTATAAACAATAGCATGATTTGCACACAAGTCTCAGACAGTTTGCATCCCTTTTACTTGTCAAGTTACTTTAATGAAGGCTATAAAATAAATAGCCATGGCTATGATCTTTAAGAATTAAAATGATTACTTGGCAAGCTGAAGTAATTAACAATTCTCAGCCAGGAATCAAAACAGAGATATATGGGTAGAAGGATGCAAAAAGAATATATTAACTCACTAGGTAATAATACTACTGTCCATCCTTTTTAGTTTTTTAAAGGATAAAAAAAACCATGCTGAAATCATGTATTGGCAGTTTTTATATCCGTTGGAGTAATTGGGAGCAATCTTAACAGAAGAAGTCCAAGACATATTGGGATGTATGTGTTGGTCTGCAATTATTATTCTGTCTTTTTTCTTATAAGAGACTATCCAGCATGGGCCTTCCTTCTAGTGGCCCTTCTAGTTAGGTGCAAGGCAAACTTGAAGGGTGGGATTTGAGGGCCGGAATTCCATATAGGCACAGAATACGCCTGGTGTTCTCTTCCTTCCTCACTTTCAAGAAATTCAAAGTGGGGACATAGAATTTTGAGTTTCTATAGTTCTTGACCATTTACTGAGTTTCTTAGAAATGCTCTCGTTGAGGTAAGGAAAAAAGTGCTGATTTTGCACACTTGCTCTCTGTAAAAGCAAGCCAATCATGATTCTGCTAAACAGAGTGGAAATGCACGTAATGCAAAAATACCAGGCTGTAACATGCTCATTTGACTGTCTTTTGTGTTTCAGATCGCCGCATTATGCTTGCCCTGAAGTCATCCGGGTAAGTTGTTTAACATTAGTGTGTATAAATGCATTTCTTAAAGTACCACTCATTGTAAGTATGCAGATAGACCCTCTGTACAGGAAGTCTGTCCAAAGCAGACAGCATTGGAAAAGACACAAAGAATGTAACTACAGTTTTGTTTGTTTGGCTCAGCCCTGAGTCAAGCTACATAGACTGTATGAGGGAAATGATCATGTATTATTCTCACAATACCCTTTGTACTATGTGATGAAGCAGAAATACAATAGCCTTGTTTAACTTGATCTTTCCACCCGGGGATGCAGTCCCCTATGCTTTCCGGTCTCTGATCTAGCTGTCATTTCAGTAGAAGAACCAGGGTTAGCTGTCAGTAATTTTGGTTTCCGTTAGATGATATGAAGTATCCTTTCCCTCTACTCTCCCTTCGTCCTCTGAAAATAAGTATCCAAGATTTCAGTGACCAAGATTCCCCTCTTTTAAAGCATATCTTTAATGTAAAGCCAAGCAGGAAGTGAACGGAAGAGACTGTCCAGACAGTACTCTGAGTTCACAAATAATGTGACTGGTGACAAGCTCCCTGAAGAACCAGGGAAGAGAAAAACGCCTTCTTGAAGTCCTTAATGCACCTCTGACACTGCTTAAGTGCCAGGTCTAATAATTTGTGAGTTGTCAGCTGTTCCTGCCCTGCTCCCCACTTCTGAGCCTGTTCTCACAGATCCCAGATGAGACCGTAAACTGATGTTCATAAAAATTCAACTAATGGGCTGTGGCATGGCCTCCTAGCTGGGAAGGCCACCTTGGGAAGCAGGTGGCTGAACTGAAATGTGGGGTTTCCCATTCTCCCTTCTTTTGTTCTTCAAGGATAATTAATTCATTTACTAGCAAGCAGCCTTTTGAGCCTCTGTGTCATTGCTGCACAGGGAGAAAAATATGACGGAAGGAAAGCAGACGTCTGGAGCTGTGGAGTCATTTTATTTGCGTTGCTAGTGGTGAGTCATCTTCCTTGCACCATACTTTAACAAGAAAAGAAAAATCTGAACATGCTGCTGTATTTAATGGCGATTCTGTTGACATTATGTACAGATGGGTTTTTTTTTTAGTTCCCCTATATTTGTATCTCTCAGTTGCATCCTTTCCTCTTATTTCTGTACCAGTCCCAGAGGAAAAGCATGAGGAATATTTCACTGCTTCTTTGCAATGCTGCTGCCCTGCACAGGAGAGCACATACAAGCATCAAAACCTTACCTCCATAAATGCTTTCTGCTGTCTTGTGATATCGCAGCACATATTTTGACTGGAAAGGATGTGCATGGTTACAACTCCAGGATAACAAGAGTGTCAAATAAGTTGTCCTTCACAAGATGAATATGTGGCTGGGTTTATGAAGTGTTTGGTTTTTTCTGCCATAGATGTGTTTCAGTAGGTATATGCTTACGTTAACTGCAGTGTTTTATCAAGGGAAGATTTGAGTGCAACAATTTTGTTTCACACAAGTATTGAAATACATTTTAATTTAGTACACTTGGAAATATAAAACTGAGCCAGTAATACAAAGTTTAAATTAGTTTCCATCTGGCTCAGTAATACTTTCTTTAGTATTCAAAATGTGGTATCTTGTAACTTACCCTTCTTTCTATCAAAGTTTCAGTTCTCTGTGGAATTTATTCTGATTTGAAGTGGTAATGTAATTCTCCTAAGCAATGCAACAACTGGATGTCCAGCTGAAGGCAGATAGGCTTGGCATTTGTTATCAATTTCCATAGTATAATGTGGGAAAATATAGTTTTATGTTCATGCAAGCATATACCATGTGCAGATTGAATACTGTATATGAGAACAGGTTTTATGTGTGTGTTAAGGTTTTTTTTATCTATAGTAGCTCAATATGCTCATCTACAATTATAAACATAACAAGCCTGGAGTCAAATTTGGGTGTCCTTGTACGTTTATTAATAAACCCAATTGCTTCACTTAAATGTTTTCTTTTGATGAAAACACTTTTACAATGCACAGAGTTAGATTCTCCACATTAATTTTGTTCAAAGTACTTGGAAATTTTAAAAGCTGTTTTTTATTCCCTCCAAAAAATATGCTGATATTTTTTTAATGGCCCAAGTCAAAATACCTTGAAGTAATCTCAGTAGGATGCATTAATTCACCTTAACCAAGGTTACCATTTTTTGCTTTTTCTTCATTACAATTCACTGATATTTTTGAAGTTTTGGATTTTTTATATTGATGTTCTGAGGGAAGGACTTTATCTCATTAGATAGCACCTGGTCATCCATTGCTCCTGGGCAGCTATTTTCATGGCTGATAGAACTGTGTAATGAACTCTTAACATAACTTCTTGAATTTGTAAGAATAAAAGAGAGAACATGCCAAGATGGATGGGATTTGTATGGGTGGGCTTTTCATTTTCAGGGGGATTCACTGTCAAGACTTGGTATCTCTCTGTTGCTGCAACTTCATCTGTTCCTACATATACACATAAGCCTGCAAAATGATTTAAATAAGGCTATTATTGATGGAGAGTGCAGAGCTCTCCAGTTAATTATGTCAGGACAAACCCTACAAAAAGTCTCAAGCTATTATAGCAGGTAGTAGTAATAAAAGAGCTGTAGTTGTTACCTTCAGGAAATGACACAAAGCAGCCTTACTGACTTCTTCATGGCTTAAGTTGCCTTAGCCAAAGTACTGAACTAAAAGAACTGATTTTCCTTGAAGTCTGGAATGGTTAGGAAAAAAGTAGGTAGCAGGAGGTTGGTTACAGAAGACAGGGAGGCTCTCTTCAGGGCTGCTTAAATGAACAAACAACAGTAAATAGTGCTCAGTTGCAGTTGCCATCAGGTGGGCTTTCTGAGGCTTCCATAAATGGCGCTCTTGTCTCTGTAACCCGTAGACACAGGATTGCTTATACAGATGCACTACTCGCGGTAGTAAAAGCAATGCCAGAACTGACAACTTAAAGCTTCATTATCACAGCAGCTGACAGCTTGCAGCTTCCCACAATCCATCCTGGAAATCAAGGAAGCTCGGCACCTACTAGAACTAGGCAGTGAAAAAGGAAGTGAGAATATCTAGGAAGGTGCAGACTTGCTATAAAAGGGTATGAGCTTCGGTTGGTGGAGTTGTCCTAGAGATTTAAACTTCTTTTTTTCCTTTTTATCCTTGCAGCAAGGATAGGTCTTTCGCCGCTTTTTGTGGGAAGCTGATGTTCTATTCAAAATGTAGCTTCAGCTAAAAAAACCTCAAGCCATTCATATAAGTGAGGTACAGTAGGGAAGCAATAGGAACTGATGAACTGACCACAGCATGGGAACTAGATGAGGTGTATTAAACAGGTAGAATATCTGCTGCTTCCAAAGGCTAAAGTTGGTTAGGATTTCTTTCAGCTGTGTCATTTCACTGAATCATCAGAAAGAGTGTTCTTTACTGCAAGTCTCTCAAATGCTATTCACCTCCTTTTCAATGTGTGTAACAAATGTGTCTCAGGAAGATTAAAAATAAGGAGACGATAAACATTGCTGCTGTGAAAGTATGCCCAGGAGGAATACCAGCAGATCAAAAGCTTGAGCTGAATTTAAGTGAATCCATGCATCTTTGGTGAATTTGCCTGGAAAGGCGATTTTGTATTTTGTGTTGTGTTTTATACTAGTAGTCATTTTCTAATTAAAGGTCCAATAAAAAAACTATGTCCTCAGTTTTGTTTCCTATGTTGGAGAAAATGCCGCAGCACTAAGAAATAATGTATTTTCAGTGGATAAAAAGGTTTTTTCATGTATATAATAATTTATTATGAGCTGACTTCTTCTTTTCTGTTCTCTCACCATGTTTATCCTGGCTTTTCTCCTTTTGCCCTTTCCAATTTCCTTTTGCTCGTTTCCCCCATCCACACTGTCACATCCCTGCAGGGTGCCCTGCCTTTTGACGACGACAACTTGCGGCAACTGTTGGAGAAGGTGAAACGTGGAGTGTTCCACATGCCACATTTTATCCCCCCGGATTGTCAGAACCTTTTGCGGGGGATGATTGAAGTGGATGCCTCGAAACGTCTCACGGTAAGAAGGCATTTGCTGTGAGTCATGTGAGCAAGGCTTCATTTGCCACCCTGTTGCAGTTATGGTTGAATAAGTAAGGTAGCTTGTTGATTTACTGCTGATCCTACATGTTTCCTCCAGAGCAAAGAATGAGTGGAGTTGGTGAAGTCTTTGGGAAGAAGTTAGTTACCTTCCCTTTTGAGCTGTGAGGGGAGATTACCTTTATGTCTATTCTCTAGCCTCATAATTCTCCTTCATATGTAACACTGGCCATTTAGAGGAAATCTCTCATAAATTCATCACAGTGCTACTGACCCATTAGCACATTTTGAAGTCCACCTGAGTTATCTGGCTCTCCTGGCTGGTACAGCAGTTTGTCAGGGACATGATATAACTGTTTGAAGGTCAAAACTGTTACTTAGGACTTATTTGAAGCTTTGCTATTATATGGAGTATGCCTTACATTTCTGACAAAAGTGATGGCTTCTCACTTCCTGCCGTGCACCCTGCATTGTATTCTATCCTGTATTTGCTCTGCATTATCCTCTAGCAGTCTTCAGAGCAAGTGTCTTCCCATCTGCTCTTTCATCTTGTGCCCCGTGATCCTGAGCACAATTACGTCCACAGTGTTGAGCTCCTGGCACTCAGCACTGACTCTTTGCAGCTAGGATACATGCTATCACTACAATAGAGACCCTGCAAGGGTGAGCACTGTATAGTAGTTGTATCCTTCATTAACACTGTGTTTAATGTTTGGGGGAATTAAAAAAAAATTAGCAATTAAAATCATTTTGGAAAGCAAGATTGCCTGCTTGTCAGTGGAGGCGTCTGCCTTTATGGGTACATTGCCCTTGTAAATCCTATTGTCAGGCTGTGGTGATTTTATACAGATTTACTAAGCTCACAGATTCTGAGTGGGAGTATGTATAAAGAAATGTAAATTTAAAACTCCTCCTGGTTCTTCAGTCTGCTAAAATATTTATAAATAAACTCTCAGATCACTGGTTGTCCTCTGCTGGGATTGCTAACAACAACATTGGTCTGTGCCAGCTGTGATGGAACTTTTGGGATGCAGACACCTGTCTGCAGCTGAAACTCCCTTCACGACTTTCTTTACAGTATCACCTGACAGCTGCAGCTGAGTTTTACTTTCATTCATTATGAAATGAAAGAAATACATGCTTTGTTTGGTGACATAGGTAAGAAGTTCTTCATGCTCTTACTTGAATTCCTACTTTTGCAAACACAGTAGCCATCATGTTTGCAGTACATAAAGTAGCAGTGATTGGGGGAAAGAAATACTAAGCACTTTAAGAGGCTTTTTTTAAAACTGATTTTGAAAGAAAGACTATTTTTCCAAGTATTTTTATGGAACAAACACTGCAAAGGGTAGAGCTATACCCAGAGACATGAGGCGGCTGTTATTCATGACCAGAAAAGTCACAGAGTCCCTCTCTAGCTTAGTTTCCTTTCCATAATGTAAACATTTTTTCTGCTGGTTTTGTTGAGATTTTTTTCCTCACAGAGATCACTGAGATGGTTTGAGTATGCCAAGGAGTATATCATCAGATGTTAGATCTTCTTCAGACTGTTCTGAGTTTTTCAACAGAACATAGTCCCTGAACATTTTGAATTGTGCAATAGAGCAGAAAATGTACATGCATAAGAGAGGAAACAGTTAAGGTAAATCAGGGTCCCGCCCGCCCCCCCCCCCCCCCCTCTTCATCAAAATTAAGCTCTTATTTCCTTAGGGAGGCAAAAAAACCCAGGTCTGATAGTTATTGAAAAGCACTAACCAGTAAATTATGAATAAGATATTGAAATAATACATATTCAAGAGCTGAGAGCTGGAAGAAAAAACGGGTAGGGCTTTTTTATTAGCTGCAATCTTATTTTTATTATTTTAGGTTCTCTCAGTTTGCTGTCCCTGCTGCCGTCACACTTCTATGCTGTTAGTGTGCTGGTTGCTGAGATTGCTAGGCAGAAGGGAGCTCTTTGTTTACTGAGCAGGAGCTAGGAATACTTAGTTCAGTTTGAGGTGAGATCTTAATTCTATCTTAGCTGTGTCCCAAGAAAAAGGGTATAAATATGGGTTTATATGGAAGCCTCGATTCCTAGAAAATACCTCACTTGAACCAATTTCTTATTTTGACAAAGATGTGAGAGAAATTGTGGCTTGGGTACAATATGTACAGATGTAGCTGTTAATATTACTGATCATTTGCTCAATATCTCACTGTTGAATTGAGCACGAAAATACAGTGCAATGTAAGGTCACTAGAATTTTTTGTTTCATTCTTCCCTTCTCTGCTCTTTGTTCTTTTTTTTATTATTATTATTTGTATCTCTTTTCCTTTTCACCCAGCTGCATTTCCCTCCCTGCAGTAATTGCCATTTCACAGCACACCCACACCTTCCCCAGTCCATCTGTTAAAATGATCAACAAAAACAGAACTAGCATTCACATTTAACTGTCATCATTCGGCTTCAGTGTTTGAGCTCGGGAGGTTTAATGGAGAAAAGGATATTCAGAATTATTGATGCTGGCCCTTTCCTGCCTTAAGAAATAGGTCTTGCCTTTCTTTGTATATGATTCATTTATGGAAAGAAGACTTTATTATGTCTTAGTGGAATATTGTTCACTCTTACCGTCTGTTACGTTGCCTCAGGTATGGTTAGTGGGATGTCCTTGACCACTCTCATTTACTAGGCCTGTTTTACTAAACATGCTTTGAAGTAAAAGAATCTGTGTCTTGCTTTCAGTAGACTGCACAGGTTGATCCTAGCTGCTGGCCATGATATTTCTGACCACCCATATTCAGGAAAGATGAAATCAAACAAAGGATAAGTACTGAGGTGGTCAGCATTTGAGACAGCCTTTCTGAATAGCACAGCCTAAAAGTGCTCCACTTAACCTACACAAATGATATCAAGAAAGGTTGTGCTGTCCGTCTGCATATTCATTAAAGGTAATAACTGAGAAGGGAAGGATTATTTAAACTAGAGGAAGATACTGGCACAAAAACAAATGTATGTGAAATGGCCTTACATGGAATTAGGCTGGAAATTAGAAGCATATTAGCTATATTAGTGGAGTTCTGGGACAAGTTTCTAGTAGTAGTGTCAGGAGGGAAAAATTAACTAGTTTTAAGTTTGAGAAGGTTTATGGAAGAGAATGAGTCCTCTTGGTACCTGCAGTACTGCAGGATGAGGTTTCTTTTAGTTATGTGCTCTTCAGAACTGAATGTTTTTTTTTTACTTGGAGGTTTCAAGTGATGCAGCATCTCTACAGCAGAGAATTACAGCTCCTGTAGTGGAATCCATTTGTGTTCTCAGACAATATTTCCTTCCACAGAAATACAAAGGCAGGAGAGTAAGGAGCTTTTGGTCCACTTTCCTTTTAAAGATGGATGAGCGGTATTGAAACTTTGTCTGAGAGCAAGGTGGATCAGAGCAGATACTGCAGAATAAGCTATTCTGATAAAGCTGTCCTTGTTCCAGTGTTGACATTTTATTCCGGAGTAGACTGACTTGTCTTCCACATAGTCTGAAATACCTGTCCCTGAATATTGTCCAACTTAGATTACACACATTTTCAGAATCTCTTCTGTGCTCCCTGTTTGATTTTTACTTTTTGGGTGTCTACGGTATGCTAATGATGGGCCACAGCATCTAAAAAATGAGGGAAACCTCATCTGATTCCTTTTTAATTTTTCCAGAAGGTTGTAAGGTAAGGCGCCTATCACATCATTTAAATTATCTCACTTCACCAACGGTAGGGTGGAGGTAATTGTCCAGTTGATGTATTTAGGCTGTAAGCTTTTGGCTGCCAAGGACCTATTCATGCACTGTGCACGTAGCACAGTGATACTTGCCCTTGTCAAGGTCCCTTGAGGCTCCTATATTACTGCTTCTGCTACTGACACAGATAATGGTTTTGCCGGTGCTGTTTGCACTGCCAGCATGAATTCTTTGGTCAAGAAAAGCCTCTATCTCGACATTATACAGTAGGTTTCAAGCTCAAACTAGAGGATCTTCTGAATGGAGAAGATTCATCAAAAGTGTGGGTTGATTTAGTGCACAGATGGGGTTGAGACTGTTCCCCTTCTGGACAGGGAAATTTGAAACTTGACGTGAGTTCAAGCCCAGAAGCCCTCATCCATATCCACAGACTTTGAAAAAGTTTTTGTTCAGGTCAGAACTTTTTAGCTTGGCAACTGCTCTGCTGAGATCAGTGCCGAGGATGTAGACAGCGCTGTCTTGTTTTCCATCTGCCTGTCTGTCTCCATCTGTTGTTCCCTGCCTTAGAATTCAGACGTAAGCTACTTGGGGGAGGAGACCTCTTTTTCAGATGAGCTTGTACAGCTCTGTATCACAATGGATCTCTCATTTTCGAGTGGGGTTCCTAGATTCTACTTCAGTACACAAGTTTAATATATATTGGAAGTATTTTTACTTAAAACCATGATAAAGGAATTCCCCCTCTCCTTCCATTGCAGCATTTTAGCTTTCAGAAGTCTCTCCTCTGACTGTGCACATGCAAAGAATCTGAGCATGGCTTTTTGTTTTAGAGACAGTGTCATGAGACTGTTGCCTGCAATGACTACAAGATATTAGGAGGCAGTATTTTTACAATTTCCATAAAATGGCATTAAATTTGGCACTCATATGCAAACAGCAAGAAGAACCCTCTGGGAAGGGTTGTTAAATGCCTTCGTCACTTAAATGCATTTAAACATTGTGTTTAAATGAAGGCAGGAGGAGTGAGATTAGCTCCCACTGTGTATCTCCCCCCCTGCATTGCATAGTAAAAAGCATACAGATTTCTCCTTGTCAAAACCAGTCACCCTCCCATAACCCTCCTGTCACTTTAATGCAGACGAAAAGCAACAAAGCATTAATTAATTACCTTTAAAAAAGCAGTGAAGAGGTTGGCAGCAGCAAGCACACTTGTAATAACATTTCAATGCAGTTATGTTTGAATCAGCATAGAAATTGGTTTTGTAGAATACCTTTCATATCTGGGATATCCCAGTGTACTTCCCAGCAGTGGTTTTGATGTGGATTGAATGGCAGATGTGTAGGTAAACAGCAGCCATGAGAGCTCTTATACACCTTCAAATGTATATCAAGGTGCTATGGGGCTTCTCTTTCAGAAAAATGCTGTGGGTTCAATATCTTGAAGGAGGTTGATCAGCAGGGGTGGGCAGAAAGGGTTTCTCTTTGACATCTCCTCTGAAGAAGCCCAGAGGTTCTGTGACATAAGATGTGAACTGGTGACCCTCCTTTCTTCCCCATCTCTGGCCTCAGAAAATGAAGTGCTGTTGTCTGCTCCACTATGGCATTTCTGCATATCACAGGCACAAAAGAGCAGTGCAACCCATGAAGACAGAAAATGCAGCCAGAGAAACAAGCATGAAAGAGGCTCGGACATAGCTTAGCTGTATCATCTGCATCTTGTCTGAAATCATTAATATCTCTAACCCTCCATGTGGTATATAAGAAATAACGAGTAGATATGCATCTCTTAGGGTGGTTTTACCAAGCAGAGGAGGTACAGTACACTCCTTAGCACATCCTCGCAGTACTATGGACCTGATAAGTAACCATGCTAAAATCCTGTCCCATGGAAACTGCACAAAATATGCTCTTCTCATGTTCCATTTGTACCTCAGCTTGCAGAAGAACCAAAAGCAGAGGGCTGTGTCTCCAGGCTGTTAGGGGAACACCCATAATGTGTATCTTATCTTGGGTTAAGCTGGTCAAGGGAAATGGCATTTGTTGGGAATATTCAACCTTTCTCTTAATAGTGTAGGGATGAAAGGAGTACGTAATGCAAGGGGAATTGCGATGAGGGGAAATTATTGCAGCAGAGGTGAGGCCACAGCTGGAAGCTGTGCAAATCTGCCCGGGCCCATGGATGTGCATTCTGGAGGGCACTGGTGCTCCCAGCACCTTAGCTGGCTAGAAGACAGCTAGATATGCAAGTACCAACCACACCTCTCATTGCAGTGTTGGTATATTCTTTCCTGGTTCTAAAGGAGTCTATTTGTCTCTCATACTGATCCCTCCAGTCTCTTTTCATGCTTCCCTAAGCTGCATTCCCTTGTTTTCATTGTGTTCAGAAAAAGCCTTGTCTCGCTTAAAAAATGATCTCATATAGAGCTGACCTCAGATCTCCCTGGTTTCCCAGACATGAAGCTATTGTTCCATAGCACAGAGGTCTCTGATTCCTTTTTCTCTGTGGCAAATACCTACTTTCTATCTTTGAGGTTTTTGTTGTTTGTCTGTTCCTCCTTTTTTTTCCTTGTTTTTTTTTTTTTTTTCCCTCTCTGATTCTCAGTATTCTGGAATTGAATTGGAAAATAGTAAGAGCAGGACAGCTGTCTCCGTTCTTCCTCACCAGTTTAATGGGTCTCTGATTTCATCTCATAGCTATTAGCACTTGACTTTCCTTCCAGCTCTCCCCTTCCTTTCACCTGCATGTTGCGCAACACAGACCTGTGTGCAGTGAGTGTGCATATTGTTCTGCACATACAAGGGTGCTTCATTAATGAAGAACATGAGAAATATTGTCCACATAATGAATAGGCCCTCATCATCTATGAAAAGTTCTTTTCTACTGTAATGATGCTGAAAAAAAATAAACCAAATTAGGAAGGCTCTGCTGTAAGATTGTCATATGAATAGTTTGTTCTCTACTGTTTAGAGTTTCTCTTGGAAAAAGGATGTAACTTGATTTTCCCCATGCTTGTGGAAAACATGGTCATCATGTAATGTTTGCTGGGATCTGCTTTCTGTAGGTGAACAAGACCACTGTTCAGCTTTGATCAGTCCTTCATTACATAGATCTGTCCTTCCTTACATAGCACCTTATTCTACTTTGTCTTTATATTTGAATGGTAAACATGAAGCTGATCAAGAATGGGTGCTGGCAGAAGCCATATCATACATGCACAATTTATTTTGTTTATTCACATTATCTGTTTGAATCCATTTCTATTTCCTTCTCTCACTCTCTTTTTCCAGAACAAAACTAGAAAGGAACGTCAAGTGTAAGGAATCAGCTATTATGCACATACAAAAAGGGGCAGTTTGTTGGCTTCAGTTAAGTTATGGAAGGAAGGGCTTAGGAAGGGAAGAACTTACCGAAGTTCTGAAGCAAACTTGCTTTGGAAGAATTGCCAAGACACGTTCCTGCGAAGCTTTGTACATAAGCATTTTCCTGAGATTTGCTCCTGTATGATTCCTTATGTCCAGAATTGTAGCCTCACTTCCGCTGGGTTGGGTGAGGATGAGCATGCTTTCTTGCAGCATAAATTTCCTGTTTTTTGCACAGATCCACCTCTGGAATGTTGGACTTAATTGAATAAGCCTTGAATAAGGATGTCTTGTGGAGTTGCTTTTTCTGTTTAACAGCACTAATTCCTTGTTTTCTTTTACTTTACAGCTAGAACATATTCAGAAACACATATGGTATATGTAAGTAACAATTCTTAAATTCACTTTTGCATGCATTCATTACTGGTTCTGTTATGGCAGCTGATATTCTAGTGATCCCTGAGGAGGGGGACTGGAGTTTGAAAGGGGCTTTCGCACAGGTGAAGAAAGGGGCAGAGGACAAAAAGGCATCTAATCCTTTTTTTTTTTACCCTTTGCTACCCACAGAATTTCCTGTGTATCTGTATCAAGCCAGGAACTTCTTATACAGTGGCTAACAATTGTTTGAAATAGACATTCAGTCCAGCAACTTGCGGTGTTCAAAAGATACCTACAAGTCATCAGCAAACAATACCCCACCTGCCGGACATATTTAGGTTGCTATCCAAGTACTACAGACAATCCTTTGTAATACCTTCTTGACAAGAAAGCTTTCATTTGTTTCTTCTTGTCTTTTCTCTGAAGTAGAAACAAAAATTATGGTATTTGTAACTAAGCACCTGTGAGCAAGAGCTTTTCTGTCTGTTAATCCCTACTCCTTCTTTGCAGCAAGCTAAGAGGCTGCTTCTGACCTTGTAACCTGTTGATGTGAGGGTAGTTCTGTGACTTGATTAAAAGCAGCAGTCTTGACAGTGAAACAGGAGGTCTCTGAGAAAACTACGTGCGTGTCTAGTGGTTTGGGTGTAAGGAAGATTGATGGCTTTTAAAAGTGACCTTGCACTTTGTATAGCTTTAATGATATTTAAAGGAACCTAAGTAAATAACATTCTTTTATATGCTGATAACTTAATCAAACTAGGGAGAATATTTCACATAGTAAACAAGTAAATGATGCTTTGATACATGCTTCTCAGGGTCAGCGTAGTTATAGGTTCCCCAGGTGGGTGATAAGGAAAGTCCTGCTTTCATAATCCTATCATTAGGCTCTTGTAAAATACTTGAGGATGATATGGACAAGTATTTAAGCCTGTCACCAATTAAAAAAAAAAAAAAACCAAAACAACACAAAAAAAAAAAACCACAACAAAACAAACAAACAAAAAACAACAAAAAAACCCCAAACACCTTCGTTTTTTATTTCTTTTGTTTTCTCTGTCTTATGGGCAGTGTTCACTTCTGGATTTACCTGACTTTGATAGGACTCGAGGGCATTCAACAGTTTGTTGAATAACATGTCTTTTTCTTAGCTCATCTGAAATGGTGGCAGCACTCGGCCCATGGCTTTTTCATGCTCTCTACAGTTACCAGGCATGCCACCTTTTTAAACCAAAAGAGGACTGGAGTGTTGTTTGCTGCAGTATCGATTTTTTTAAAAACTCTCATGGAAAAATGCAGGAGAAATGGAGGGGGGAAATCTCTAATTGTAATCTCTGAAATCCCCCTCCTGTAATGTCCTATTAGCAACTGAAGAAGTAAATGCTGTTTACATCAGTCTGGACAGTTGATCACCTCTCTTTGTTCATGGAGTTTACTTTCTCTGGGCTTTGATAAGAACTGGAACAGGAAATAAAATGAAATGACATTGAGCACTTACATTATTTTTCTAACCCTCCTCAAGATTTTTGCCTGGAAGTTTTCACCTGTCTGAAGACTGCTGTCCCAGGCTCACATGCACAATTAGGCAGGTGCTATTTCATGACTTGATTTGAGATTTAGAAACTGAAGGTTTATTTTCTTTGCAGACATAAGTGTTCGAACATTTTAATGTACTTCTCTTTGAAGGTCAGATTTTCTGATGATTGACACAGTAAATGGTTTTCTACCCCAATGGAAATAGCATCTGGGGCTTTTTTCAGAAGTCGAAACTGAGTTTTGCGAAAGCAGCTCTGCCCTTAACTTCCAGTATAGTCAGTACAGAGAGAAGAAGGCTCTTCCAGAAGTATACTCAGATTGCCTAAAACAAAGTTTCTGCTCAAAACAGCTTTTTTAATGAGTTTCTCTGTCATTTTCTCTATACTGGTCATGGATTGACCTAAGGAGGTTAACTTCTTTTGGCTAAATTTAGTCTGTGAATAACCCTGCCACCTCCAAAACTCAACTACTTTCATCTGGTAATGTTTCACAGCCTCTCTGCATTAATTTTGCTTGGAAATAGCGATGCTGACAGGGAAGGAGGGGTTATAACAGTTTTACTCTATGGCTGTTTGCTCACATTTTTCATTTTTTCTTTATTACATGTAACACCACTATTCTATGTAATCTCCATTCTTCATCACACGTGAGTTACTGACCTGAAAGCTGTACTCAGAACATATAAGTGATTTCACTTAATATTTCAAATAAATATTAAGACTACTGTAAAGATGAGGAAAAGATTAGATTTGAGACTAGGCAGACAGAGGAACAGGTCTTGAAAGTGGAAATCATGATTCACAAGCCTAAAAAAAGGAAAAAAGAAACCAAAGAGAAACCTTCCATCACCAACCTCCAGTTCTTCTTGCTCTTCCACCCATATTAATTCAGTGAGGGTTTTTAAGCCTTTTTAATTGAAATAATTTTTTGTAACTCAAGCACAGGTTATCATAAATCAGCAAATAAGCAGCAGCTATTCCAACTTTTTTAATAAAGCAAGAGGACAAAATTACCTATTATGTTAGATGCATACTGCTTTAACACTGAGTAATTGCCCTAATAGTGAAGGTACCAAATTAACTAAAAACAGAAAAAAAAAAGACACATAACTGTACCAGTTCTGCTTTGCTTTGCATGGATGCGAATGCGCGTCTTGGTTTGATTCACCAGTGAATTTCATGGAGAGGCTGAAAAAGTCCACTCTGGTCTGGAATCACAGCCATTGTATACACTGATCCTCACAAAAGAGGGTGGGTTTTAAAGCAGCAATTACATTCATGCAGGCCTTTAAAAAATATACGTGATTTGCAGTATTCCTTGTGTGACATTGGTTGATGTCTATGCAGACAACGAATGCAACAAATTTGTCACTTTCTGCTAGGCTGGGAATGGAACAGGCAATACAGTCATGCCAATCACAGCCCAGACCTGGTGATTTTCACTTCTTGAAGCACTGAATTGAGCTGCCAAATGACAAGGCACTTTGCAGATTTTGCTTGTACCTGATGAGGAGGTGTGAAAACTCCTGACTATGTCTGAAGCTGACCAGGTGCAGGGCATAAGGAAAAGCTACTTCTCAGTGCACAGAAGATGGCAAGCTGTGCTCTCTAGAAATGGCTCCCAAGTTGATTGATACAAAAGAAGTTTGCAGGTGATATTCTGCTATAGATGAGGTCCTCTAGTAGGAAAGCCAGATTTTCTGAATATTTCCAAAAACAATAGGTCTTTTTAATCTCTTTCAATTACCTTAAGGACATCTGCTTGTAACATAATGAGTGATTAATTAAGTCAATACTTTTTAGAAGTGAACTGCAGGTGATTAAAAACCAAAACCACTCAGCTGCTGTTCAAAGGTCCATCCTGCAAGAATTTATCTTAATGACAAGGTCATCATTGGCTTTAATAGTACAAGGTTATGATCTAATCATTGTTTATTGCCTGCTGAGAGCTAGGTCCTGATGCTAAGAGGTAGGAGCAGCTACCTCTTAACAACAGGGCACTCGGGGAATAAGATGTGTCTTTAGTTGAACAAGGATTTCTTAATCTAGCCCTTTAATTCAGGACAATGCTGTCATTTCAGAAGACGCAGACACTTCTGTGAGACTCCAAGAGGGTATCAGAAGCTCTGTTTTGGTGGTTTGAAACACAAGAACAAATCTCAAGGTGGAGATTCTTTCTCTGTCCTGTATATTCTGCTTCCAGCATCCTAAACTGAGTAAAAATGAGCAGGGTGTATGAGTACTCAGTGTAAGGGAAGTGGGATCTGACCCAAATTGTCATTACCCATGTAGTGCACACCAGAGTCTGACTCCATGACATGTATCCAGAAGGGGATGATCACATTTTCACTGCTTCAAGAGAAGATAAAATGAAAATTCCTGAAGAGTCTTTCTGCAACTGATGTCCCAGAAACATGCTTAACAGAGCAGATGCCTCACAAGTCCATTTCAACTTGCTTAAAAAATAGATTGCAAGTAGCATCTAGCAGTCTCCTGTGATAACATGTAACTGCCCTGTCCTAGCATCAGAGCCCTGGCTGCAATGACTTTGTCTTACCTTTTTACCTCAGAGGAGGTAATCTGCATTGACTCTGATTTTGGTGAACTAGCTGAGACCTTGAGCTCATGTGTATGATCCTACCAGGGTTTCTTTCTAACCTACCCAACAAAAACTTAGGGGCATTTTATTTGGGGCTCCTTTTTCTGTGTAGATACTTGGATAGTTCACATCTGAGCCCAGAACATTTTAAGCTGTACGAGTAAGTTCACAAGTTTTAACCATATTTCTGTTAGCATCAAAAGGAAGAATCTCTTGCCCACACATATGCCCATAAACAGCAAATGCTTCCATCTGGTGCAATTTAAATATTCCAGATTCCTGTTGCCCATCCTGGGAGCCTGGACCCAACAGTCGCACATTTACATCTCAGACAGAGAAGAGAGAACCTTACCCACAGAGTAGGAAATCCTCAACATCGGAAGGGAAGACCTTCCACAGAGAGTATGAAAACCTCAACATTACACAAAGCATCCATTGAGAAATCGCAAAGACTCAGGGTAGACAGTTTCTCCAACCAAAATACCACTACTGCCAAACCCACCTCTTTGGGTAGATAGAGTTTACATAAATTGCTCACTACCTACCTAAACAAAATCAAAGGATATAATTCTATGATATTCAGGGTGCCTGAGATATATATCATTCAGTCAGTTATAGATACCCTGACACCTTGATCAGTTTCTTACAGTCAGGGCCTTTAATTTTAACTAATAATTAGTATTTCCTGAGCCTAGTGAATGGGATGAGGTAATTGTGCAGGAAGCCTGTGTTACTGCTTTTGAAAGAGTAATGTGCTCTATGGCTAATTGTGTGTTCCAAGGTCTGCCACTGACCTTGGGCCTTACACCTGAGCCACAATTTTAAAGTTTGTATGTCTGAAAAGGAGCGGATTGTTGTGTTTGGGCATGTAAATAAACAGGGCAGTTTCCTCAAAAACCCTTTAAAGTGTGTCAAGCTGGGTCTGAACATGAGGTCTCTTAATCATGTTGGAAGCTTTAAAGAAAGAAACTTCTGCAATGCCAGCTGCAATCAGGATTGGTGCAAAACAGTGAAGGTTTGTTAACAGCTCCTTCTTTGAAAGAGAACCATTCGGATTGTACTTTTCAGCATGATAGCCTGAGGTCTGGCCTGCTGATGAGGCACCATCTCTAAAACCATGTAGTGTTTTATAAAAGCTTGGTATTAGGATGCTTAACAGCTGCTTTAATTATGAGGGCACTGGTAAGTGAATTTCCTACTGCCTTTCTGACTGAATGCAGACATTTTTCATTAAAGACCCAAATCCACAAGGTACTGGTCACTCAGCCTTCATGGCAGTTTCTTCTGAGAAGACTGTCTGTCTGGTTGGGAGCACTGGTCTCTCAGTGAGAATTTAACAAGCTATTTCCATCTGTTGCTGCAGGCTGTGTTTCCGAGTATGGGTTCATTTGTGACTCATGTTTCTTTTCTCTCCTTCTTTCCCTGCCCCTTTCTCTCTCTCATCTTCTTTCCTCTGCAGAGGGGGTAAGAACGAGCCAGAACCAGAGCAACCAATCCCTCGAAAGGTGCAGATTCGTTCTCTCCCTTCCTTGGAGGATATTGATCCAGATGTGTTAGATAGCATGCACTCGTTAGGCTGCTTCCGTGACCGAAATAAACTCTTACAGGACTTGTTGTCAGAAGAGTAAGCACTTGCTCAGTCTTCCTATCAGTTGGGTGTCCGTGGGCTGGGATGCTTATAAACCTGGGGAGAGGCAGCACTCTAACTCTCACTGTGAGTGACCAGTAGCAACTTCTCACCCTCTGACTGCTCGTTTGCTAGTGAGGTGTTGGGAGCAAGCAGTGAGCCTTTCTTGCACCATGTGTCAGAAACCTTGGAGGCATGGTGCTGTCGCTTCTCCCGCTGTGAGGCAAGGTAACTTCATGAAGAGATGGGCAGTCGGGATGGGAATGTTTCATTGCCGTGGTTTGTGTTGGATATGCCATTGTTGGCAAATTTTTGTTTATTTCAAACCTCACTTGAGAGCTGGTGTATTTCCTGAGGTGTTAAGAGAGACACGTAGTGGAAAGAGCACTTAGAGGCTCAGAAGAACTGTCTTGCCGCCACTCTTAGTTTGGACTTTGTGTGGACACATTACCTCGTCTGTCTTTTGGCTATGTTCTTTGTGTGTAACATGGGAATCATTTTTCCTTTTTCACTAACTGCTTGTTGGAGACAGCAAGGTTTTCAAAAGCTTTGTGGGTGGTGTATCTAGCTACCAGGTTCATGAGCATTACCAGGTTATTCACAATAACTGTAACTGTTTGATGAGAAGGGTTCATCTACATGTTGGTGGTTTGTTGTGGGTTTGGGATTGGGTTTTTTTTCCCTCTTCAAATTTAAAGATTTTTTTTTTTTTTCAGAGAAAACCAAGAAAAAATGATTTATTTTCTTCTGCTTGACCGGAAGGAGAGGTATCCTAGTCATGAAGATGAGGATCTTCCCCCTAGAAATGAAATAGGTACTCCAGATATGATCCCTGTCACCATGAACCCATCTCAACTAATTCCTTTTCACCTTTTTTTTTTTTAAATATATACCCAAACCCTAGCACCACTGTTACATTCTCACTGAAATGGTGTACAGCATTGGTGAGCATCTTCAGCCTGAGGCAGGCAGGTCTTTTGTGTGGTTAAACTCAAAGGCTGAATTTTTCCTGATGACTGGAAAAAGGGAAATATAACCCCCATTTTTAAGAAGAGGGAAATTGATGAGCCAGGGAATTACAGACCAGTCAGTCTCACCTCTGTGCCTGGCAAAATCTTGGAGCGGATTCTCCTGGAAGGCATGCTGAGGCACATGAAAAACAACAAGGTGCTTGGTGACAGCCAGCATGGCTTCACTAAGGGGAAATCCTGCCTGACCAATCTGGTGGCCTTCTATGAAGGGGCTGCGGAACTGATGGACAGGGTTAGAGCAGTTGATGTCATCTACCTGGACTTGTGTAAAGCCTTTGACACTGTCTCACATGACATCCTTGTCTCTAAATTGGAGAGACATCAATTTGATAGGTGGACCACTCGGTGGATAAAGAACTGGCTGGATGGCCGCACGCAAAGAGTAGTGCTCAGTGGCTCAATGTCCAGCTGGAGACCAGTAACGAGTGGTGTCCCCCAGGGATCGGTGTTGGGACCGGTCTTGTTCAACATCTTTGTGGGTGACATGGACAGTGGGATTGAGTGCGCCCTCAGCAAGTTTGCCGATGACACCAAGCTGTGTGGTTCGGTTGATACATTGGAGGGAAGGAATGCCATCCAGAGGGACCTAGACACGCTTGTGAGATGGGCTGATGCCAGCCTGACGAAGTTTAACCATGCCAAGTGCAAGGTCCTCCACCTGGGTCGGAGCAATGCCAGGCACAGCTACAGGTTGGGCAGAGAAGAGATTCAGAGCAGCCCTGCGGAGAAGAACTTGGGAGTGTTGGTCGATGAGAAAATGAACATGAGCTGGCAGTGTGCACTTGCAGCCCAGAAAGCCAACCATATCCTGGGCTGCATCAAAAGGAGCGTGACCAGCAGGTCAAGGGAGGTGATCCTGCCCCTCTCCTCTGCTCTCGGGAGACCTCACTTGGAGTATTGTGTGCAGTTCTGGTGTCCTCAACATAAAAAGGACATGGAACTGTTGGAACAAGCGCAGAGGGGGGCCACGAGGATGATCAGGGAACTGGAGCACCTCCCGTATGAAGATAGGCTGAGAAAATTGGGTCTGTTCAGCTTGGAGAAGAGAAGGCTGCATGGAGACCTCATAGCAGCCTTCCAATATCTGAAGGGGGCCTATAGGGATGCTGGGGAGGGACTCTTCATTAGGGACTGTAGTGAGAGGACAAGGGGTAATGGGTTCAAACTTAAACAGGGGAAGTTTAGATTGGATCTGAGGAAGAAATTCTTTCCTGTAAGGGTGGTGAGGCCCTGGAATGGGTTGCCCAGGGAAGTTGTGAATGCTTCATCGCTGGTGGTGTTCAAGGTGGGGTTGGACATAGCCTTGGATGGCATGGTTTAGTGGGAGGTGTCCTTGCCCACAGCAGGAGGGTTGGAACTCGATGATCTTGAGGTCCTTTCCAACCCTAACTATTCTATGATTCTATGATTCAGGACATGTCTGTTTCACGGTGCGGAAACATCCAAGTTGGTCTTGATTTCAAATATATTACCTGAACCCGCAAGCTGGTTCTGTGGAAGTAGATGAGGTTTAGAAGCAGTATAGTCTAGTGGCAGGATTTTCTAATTAATAATCTACGTTCAGTACTGCAGAAATGCTACCTCTGGCTTTCAGCTAGTAAGACTGTGTAATATTGTATCCCAATGAAGTTATATGTGCACACTTTCTCTTTTCTGTAGGTAAACACATACACTGTTGGAAGTATAAATAGCATCACCTGTTTATAGTACGTACATCAAACTCATGTGTTTAGACTGTCATAGAAAGAATGTAAAAGCTTAATATGTGCTAAGATTATATATCTTAAAAAGCTTTTGTGATACCACTTTATTCCTGAAGAACTGTTTATTAGTATTTTAGGGTACTGCTGATGACCAACGACTTCATTAATCTAGATAACACGTAAGATGCTTCCCTAACGAGCTAACTATAGAAGTGACTCTTGCTCTGCAGAATGTCAAAAGTGTAACTGATAAAAGATTAGTCACTTCTACCAATGACCTGAAACAGCATTTTTACTCTATTTTGCATTTAATAGTGTTTTCAGCTATTGTATTTCAGCACTTTGAAGGCTAGAAGCAAAGTGCTCTTTATTTTCACTGGAAAGCCTGGAATCTCCCAAGTCTACAGGGCTGTAGTACATTGAACTGTAAGTTTATTGATACTCTGTTGAATACCTTATCCAAGTTCCAGGCTCCAGGCCCTATAATTTTGCAGGGAAATCTTTTCTGTGGGAAAAGTGATGGAAATTCTTAGTTAACACAGTAATTTTTAAACTCTTACCTGGTTGGAGCTACAGAGAATATGTTAGGAGGGATCCTGATGAAGACAGGTAGATACCCCAACTGTAGGTTCTGTGGCTCCTTGCTCAGGGCAGTTCGTCATCTGCACTTCACTGATCAGCTTTTGACTCAAACAGATTATCCTGCCGTGTAAAGACACCATCATCTTGGTTTGGAAGTGCTTTTTTCACAAGAAGCAAGGTGACTCTAGAATCTTTGTAACCAGCATGTAAGTGAATATGTTAGCTATGCCCCAAATATATATCTCTCTTCCACATATCAAAGTATTTTCATGGTTTGAACTGAAATATTATGCTCCACTCTTGTATTTCTTTGTACAAAGAGAGAAAATGAACCCAACAGGGAAACAACTCTCTGAATGTATCATCAGAACATTTTAGAGTCTTTGAGCGATATTCTTTATGTGTTTGTAGATTGTATTTTCTCTTCCACAGGGGGCTTCTACCTCCTCTGTTCCCAGCAGTATCTCTGAGAACGTGGGGCAAATGTAATTAAGAGCGCTCATGCTTCTGATGAATATCTCATCATCAGCCATTAACAGTGGCCTTGCACAAACAAAGAATAGCAGAGAAAAAGTAACAGATTTAGGAACAGCAGCTTGAAGAAACCACATTCATGAGAGTTGTGCAGTGCCTGAGCTCTTGCAAAAAAAAAAAAAAAAAAAGAAAAAAAAAAATTCAGAGTTTTCTTCTTTTTCATCTTTCTTTGCATGTTAGGTCTCAGAAAGGATGGATGCAGGTAAAGATATGGCCAGCTCAGACTAGTGCTCTCTTCTGGTGTCCCTTTTGTCTGTTTTCAGCTATGTGAAGTATTCTTGAAGGGCCAGGGAAGGGCCACCTTCAACATATTGCAAATCCAGCTCATTTTCTTTACCTGAAAACATAGTAATGAGAAACTTCTCAGTAAAGTGAATGAATGTCATCTAATGTCTCCTTGAGGACAAAGCTTTTGTGGGATGCAGCTACTTAATAAACTGGAGAACAAAAGATTGGGACAGAACAGCCATATAGGATGTAGGTGCCTCATTCAAACTCAGAATCTGAACCTTTATTTCCCATCTTCCAGTTGAATGCCTTTATAATTGGATCATTATCTATACAATTCTCTTTTCCTCCATAGAAATCCTTAGGAATGACTTCACTTTTCTGATGTGAAGTAGAAGGAAAATGCGTTCTCAGAACTCTCACAGATCCAGACTAGGACTTGATTCCCCCCCCTCCTCATGTGAAATATTTCCAGAGAATCAAGAAATGCAGAGCAAACACTGGAAATTTTCCTGTTTTTAATTCTTGTGCTTCCACGAAATATTCTGCTATTTTTATATGATACCACTTTAGTCTTTATGGAGGGATGGCTGCGTATTTAACTATTTCTTTTGTGTCTTTTCATTTGATAAGATGACAGACTCGGTGCCCTGTCATTTCTTACTCAGACCCTTTTGAAAAATATGGTTGAAAAATACACTTGCTACTCTCAGCCATGTGTACTGTAGGATTGTGGCCAATTTTAAAGAAGAATCTTATATCTTTGTTAGAAGCTCAGCTACATTCATGCAAGCTTCTGGATGTATTTTCCATAAAACTTTTCTGAATTGCTGTTGTTGAATTTATAGGTGTTTTTAACTACCTGCTCTTTTTGCTTAGTCTCTCTCTTTGATAGTTTAAAATATATATTAGAAATCAATATCTTTCAGCATATTTAGCAGCACGGACTGATATTAAAGAACCATTTAGCTTGTCAGTGATATCCTCCTCTTTAATTGTTCTTTTGATTCCCTCATGATTCTTATGGGTACTGTCCTCTCAAGCTTTCTGATGGCTGTACGTAGCACTATTATTCAAGTCTTTAGCTAATTTTTCTTCAAATTTCTTCTTCACTGTCTTTTAATGTCCACCTTATATTTGGCCTGTCAGTTTTGAAAGGGTCATTCAGCTGAATTTCCATTTACTAAAGTCTTCTGGTTTGAACATGCCTGGATCAAAGTGCCTTTTAAAATATCTATTCATAAGCTGGTTTTCTTGCCTGTATCCAGCTTTCTTGTTTATACTCTATTATTAAGTAACATCAATGCAGTCTGAGTTTACTCATCTCCATTCTTTTGACATTAGCTGCTTTCTTAATCTTCCTTCTTCCATCTTCTTTTTCCTTTCTTTTAAACTGCACTCTTCCACCTTCCTTTCTAATGCTGATATTCATCTACAAAACCCTGTCGTGGACACTAAACATATTTACTTTGTCATTATGTGTGTTACTCGGCTCCAGTCGCACTTCTGATACCAGCAGTTGTCCTGTGAGGTAAATCCTTTCTCATAACTTTGCACACTATATATTTTTCCTAATCTGGAGGTCATTGCATCTACTAGTATTTTCTGCTAATGTTTTATTACTGGGCGTAGTTTGAAATGGGATGAGATGCAACTGCTTTTTTCTAATTGTTTTTTAATAGGAACATTATTACTATTAATTCAAAGAACATGAGTTGTACCGTAATGGGGTCAGTTGTTATCACTAGCCATTTGCATTTGAGCTGCCTTTGCTCATGCTCATTGTTTCAGGAATAAGCACTGCTTTAAAGAGATCTCGTTCTAAAAAACGTGATGTGAGAGAGAGAAGAAACGAGCAAGTAGATGAGGGGAGGAGGGCAGGATAATAAAAATAATACTATCAGACTATTTCTGTGGTATTTATCTTTTTTCAAAGCAGTCCTGGCAGAGGAAGCAGCCGTAGGAGCTGGGCACTGTGAGCTTCTTTCTAAATGCAGGGGTGAAGGATGCCTTTTTTTACAAGTGGTGACTCTTCACTAAAATAAAAAATCTGTCTATAAGTGGAATGGTGGAATAGCCCAACCAAAGAAAAGAAAATCCTTCTCAATTTTTCTTCTGTCTTCTTCCTCTCTACTGTTTTCGTGCCATGAGAGATGCTAGTAATAAAATATCTTAGCAGGTCTGCATTTGGTCCCCTGCTTCACTGTGGGGTTTGTATGGTTTGTCAAGTCACCTTCTGCAGTGTAGTTTTGTGTCTAAGAACACTTTTCAGAGCAATTTAGGTGCTCCTGAGAACCTCAGTACATGTTTGTCAGCAGCTTTAAGAATGAACTGCCTTATCTCATTCTTATACCTCAGTTTTCAATGTGCAAAGTGAAAGTAGCATTTCAATACCTCTCAGAAATGTTACACAATAAAAAGTGTAAAGCATTTCAGTTACATTTCAGTAGCAGTAAAAGCTTTATGGTGACCTCTGAAATAAATTTTAGTAGCTCTTATTGGAGATTCATCCCAGGTAGACAAGTATGCTTAATTTGTAACATTGCAGGAGGAAAAATATAAAGCAGCAGGCAAAACATGAAATCTAATCTTAAAGATGCAAAAAAGGGTATATTTTCAGAGGAGAATGCAATTTTGAGTTCAGAGTGTACTCATGTCCCCGTGTCACATTTAATCTTACTAGCAGGGACATCAAAGGCAAGCTGTAGCAACCTGAGTACGTATACAGGATCCCTAGATGGCTTATACTCTGTCTAACAGCTTGTACTATAGCCTATGGCATCATCGTGTTATTACTGTTACCATCTTTGCAAGGTAATTTCTGCAACCTATGCTATAGTTGTACTTTTATTTTGCAGTGCTTGTACATTCAGGGAAGTAGCAGTGCTCCTTCTCTCTGTAGATGGATTGCAACTTGTGTCTTAACGTTTGCGAATTTAGAAGAAGGGAGAGACTGCAAATGTTCAGCTCCATCTTGATACCTGTCTCTGTAAGGGGAGGTGTGAGAGTGAGATTGTTGGGAGAGGATTTAACCAATCTGTGTGAGGTAAGTCAGAGCTGAATTCAGCTGACTGTGTTTTCTTTTCATAAAGATCCCCCCAGGAAGCGTGTGGACTCCCCAATGCTGAACAGGCATGGGAAGCGGCGTCCAGAAAGGAAGTCGATGGAGGTTCTCAGTGTGACAGATGGTGGCTCCCCAGTCCCTGCTCGCAGAGCTATTGAAATGGCACAACATGGACAGAGGTGGGTCTCTCCTTTACCCAGGAGTCCTGCCTGTCTGGGTTTGCTCCCCCTTTTGTTATACGTACAAAAGAGCTGCAGAGCTTTTCTGTTTGCACCAGCACTCATTGCAACTTCCAAACACATTTGCAACATGATGTGGCAGCCAGCAGTGCTTATGCACACAGGACCAGCAGTCTTGCCAGGGGCTTGAGGGTTCTGTTCGCTTGCAGCTTTTGCTCAGGAAACCACTATGTCCTCTGGGCAAGATTCATCTCACCTCTTTTTAATTGTCAAGAACGTAGGCATTCAGTCTAAGCTTGTGATACAGGCTCTCACTCTAGGCAGTGGGGACAGACGAGGGCTTTGGAAGGTCTCAGGTACATATGTCCTCTGTTCTAACAATCTTAAGATGAATTACCCTCTGGTTGTTCCTCTCTGTCTCCACAGCCTACATCAGGAATCTAGTCTTGGACTAGGTGCCTAGCTTTTGGGCACCCAAAGTTAAACGGAATGAACCCCACCCTCCCTGTTATCCGAACAGCTTGAACCTGGAAAGCCCTGTGCAGGCATCTGTAGATGCCTCTAAAGTATGCTGTCAGAGCCAGCATGCTTCTGACCCAAATAAATCATCGCATGTCTGTGAAGTAATGGAATTTGTATAATTTTGGCTCTTTTCTATCAAAAAAAGTGTCAGTTTTGTGGAGAAACAGCAGAGGAAAATGATATCTTCTCAAGCAGGGAGAGTAAGTGAACTGTGGAAGTCTACCTATGTGAACCATGGAAGTTGCTTCCTCAGTCCCTATGACTAGCCTAAGGGAAGCACATGCATTTGGATTCACGCTTGCATAAATCAATCAATATAAAAGAACACTTCACATAAATGTATGATGATGATGCTGTAAATTCTGTTTATTCTTTATGACATGATTTTTTTGTTCAGCTGTTAAGATCTGCTCAAAAAGAGCCTTCTGTGCTCAGAAACTCCCTTTGCTGACTGACAACTGGGTGAGGAAAGGAAATAATTCTATGTCCAGAGGCCCCTAGGATTGCTGGAAAGTTATGCTGGCAACTGTTACAGTTCTATCTACAGTGACGGAAAAATGGTGATTTGCAGAATTTGCTAGGATTTAATTCAGGCTTGGATATATGGCCTTGAGATGCACTGCCATAAAGATTTTTCATTGTAGTGTAGGTTGGAAACCTGTCTTGAATATATAGTTTGCTTTAGTGTGAAGTCTGGGCAAAGCAAGTGTTCAGGACAAGGCATGCTCAGTGTTATTCATAGGCCTCGCTGTGATGAGGATGACCACAACACAGGCAAACAGTTGCTCACTCCTTATTCGGCTTGCAGTATTTAATCTTGTGCCTGGTAGGTGCATGGGTCACGAAGCTGCCAGAGCCAGACATTGCTCCAAATAGGAGCTGTTAGATTGATCCCGAAGTTTTCCAAGAGCAGAAACCTTTTCTTCCAGCTCCCAGCTTTGACTTTGGATTCAAATGTCCAAAGAAACAAAGCTGTGTCTTGCTATCCAAAGTATTTCTTTTGGGTTTAAATCTCACTCAATTCTGCACATGAGGATACAATTGAAGTCAAAAGGTCTGAGATGAGGTCAGAACAGAGGCAGACTCAGGCTACATATCAGTAAAGAAGGGCTTTGGCTTAAGGATGAAGCAAAACCTGCCAGGCACAAAAGAGATACAGGGCAATGCATACCACAACTCAGAGCTGGACATTAAGGTGTGATTAAGGGTGGAGAAAGGGGTGTAATAACACCATGACTGATGATGATGGGCTTGGTAGTACTTGTTTTGGAAGGGGTTAAAGGGAAGATGTTATTTTACTCCATGTGTGGGCTTCCATAATTCATACCATCCACATCCACAGATGACAACAGCACATTTTGTGTTGCTGGCAGCACAGTCATTTATAACATGAACTGGCTTCATTAACGAACACCACTGCATGGGGTTGTCTGGGGACGATGCATTGCTGATGGGGCACCATCTGTCAGAACAGTCAGTAACAAAATGACAAGTGCCTTCCACCAAGAGTGGGAATTTTTAATGGCTAGTTGCATGATGTATTCCATGAAATAACCTACTGACAGTGGATTTTGCAGCAGTAGGGCTTAGATCCCAGAGGTGGATGCTTTTCTAAGAATGACAATTTTGGTCTCAACAGATGACTATTCAGCTCTGTTATCCTACAATACTAGGAAGACAGGGAGGTGGACCATAGAAACAGGTCTTCTGTTTAGACACAGATGACTTGTGTAAACATCCAAAGACACAGAGCCATTGCTTCTTTCTTGAGCTGGCATACACGTCTAACCAGGGGGCAGAACACACCCATGTGTCCTGTGATTTATCCCTGTTGTCCTCTTTCCCAGTAGTAAATAGATGTTTGCTTGCATAGCAGGGATTTATGTTATAACCTCTGGTTTATGTGTCTGTGTGATGAACTGTGCTTTTAGTAAGCATGTGGGGACATTACATGTGTCCAGTGTTGACTTGTTTAAGGGCATATCTTTCCACTGAGATTTGAAACCTGGCAGTCTTCAGCCCTACAGGCTGAGAGAGTATTAGTGAAAAACATAGACCTTCAGTGACTTACTTTTGGATAATGGAGATGCAGAACTCAGCACAAAGGCTGCTTGTTGAGCTTACAGACTCCTTGAAATGTTTGTGCTGACCTCTCCATTGGGTCTTTGTATATGGCAAAGTTAGTATGCACAAACACTAGCCAGCCTAAAACTGGTGACTAAGTTTTGTTAATTCCTGGTTTTCCCTGTTGTCAACTATATGAGTTCATAATTGCATCTTAATTGCTTCTGCTTTTGTGGTATCCACACCTCTCAAACTATCTGGTATTTCATTGAAATGTCAAAAGAAAAGAGGTAGCTTCTGAGCTTAGTTTTAACACCAGCTAATTTGTCCCTTGTGCCAAAATCACACAGACTAGAAAGAATTCCATGGGAGATAGAATCTGTCAGAGGTATGCCAGAAATTTTCAACAGCTCTGCTATGAGAATCCAAAAACTGTTCTAAAATGGGCTTCATTAACTATTCATTTTCTTCTGGTTATTGAAGTGGATAGCTTGCAGGAAAGATCAGCTAACATTAGGAAGCAGTGTTTTGTGAAACAGTGAAGCATATTACCAGGGAAATATGTTACAGAGAGCTGCCCTTCAGCAAAGTGTAGGGAATTTTGCTTCTAAGCTTCAGGGATTTGGACCCAAGACTATAAAGAAGGGCGTTTCTCTGTGCACGGAGTGTAGGGAATGTTGCTGGGAGTAAGTGGTAATGGACCCTACATATTAGAATACAGAATGGATTACTATTCCTCTAAGAGGCTCTATGGTCCAATTTTAGCCTTTTCCCAGATTGTGCTTTGTGTTGAGGTCTTCTAGAAAAGTCTGAGTAATGAGTGCTTTGTAATTTGGGCCTTCAGGCATGGTCTGTTTTCCCTGGACAATGTGACAAAGTAGATGATACTTGGATTTTCAACTGGGTAAAGGAAAGCAGGGATTACATGTATGCGGGAAGTCATCTGAAGACCTCATAAGTCAGGGGGAGATAATGAACTTGGCTTGAGCCAAGTTGGAAAGTAAAGGAGGTTTTTCAAAGTATTGCTTAAAAGGGGAGGAGGGGTTGGGGGTCTGGGTGTCCAGCATTGCTTCAGGTGACTCTCTTTTATAAATGTCCACACTAGTAACTCTGTTTTCTCGCTTTGTTCCTGCCATAGTAAAACAATGTTCAGTAAAAGCCTGGATATCTCTGAAGCCAATCCCAAATTCAACAAAGAAGAAAGGTATAAACACTGACAATATGTTCCTCTCCTCTACCTCACTGCTGAGACCTTAAAGATGCAGTACTTACCTTCTCTGTGTGGGGACATAGGTGTTCTCTCTTTAGAAAGAGAGAAGGTGGGATATTTACAGCCCCACACTATACATATTTTTGTACAGTACCATTCATTTGAGGCTATCCCCAATGCAGCCTGTGACACACACAGTACAGTGTGACTGTACCAGTGTTTTCTCCACTAAAATTTCATCCTACTGCTGCTTCTGGTTCAGTTCTGCCATGAGTGAGCACGCTCAGGGTAAAAGACATACTTGCTAAGACTGCTTTGGAATATAAAACACTAGGAAAGCCCACAGTGCTCCACCCCCAGTGCTAGAAATAACAACACAACTGATTTAGTGACAACAATGGTAGGAAACTTTGGAAATCCTGTCTGAGCAAAATATTAAGTGCCTGCAGGTAAGAGACAAACTCCTTAAGACTACTCTGGCTGCACCAGAGAACACAAGAGGAAAAGATGATCAAAGATAGTTTTTGGAGGATGATTCCAGTCTAGCAGTTCAAGTGGTAGATAGTGAAGAATAACAAAAAGGATAACTCCCAACTGTGAATAGAGGCACAATGGAAGACATGCAGGCCACTTAGACTTTTGGGAAGGCTTTTAGTGGACATCTTATTCCTAAAATTTCAGTCCTAGAAAAAGGGAATTTTTCTCTAATGTTAAAAACTGGCATCCCAATTGGATAATTCTTCTTCAAAATGTAATCCTTATACATTTTGGACAAACACTTAGCTTACTCAAAGGTTTAGAGTGTTCTGTATGATTCAAAAAGGGGGAAGCAGTGGGTTCTTTAAAGGAACCTGTGGACTTGGCAAACCATTCTTCTTTCTGTTTTCCCTTTTAATAGAAATCTTTGCATTTAAAGATACATGTGACCTTTAAGCCTCAGGAGACTTCTAATGTGTGAGGGACAGCCCCTGTTTTGGCCTTTGGCAGGCTGAGGAAGTCCTGGGTGGGCAGCATTTCAACTCTCAAACTTGCCACAATGAAGAACACCATGCATCTGCAGGAGAGGTTGTGCCTCATGTATTGCATAAAGCACCAAAGATAAGATAGGAACAAACATTGGACCTGAGCTATTAGAAACCTCTAAGTGTTGCAGCCATGGAGAGGTAGTGGTTATACAGTCTTTAGCGACTGGGCTTTCCTGGACTGTTACTATAGATAGGGGAATTCCTGTTCCTTTCTCTGATTCCCCTTAAAAGTTCTGTTCTTGAACATGCATTTCTTGCATTAAAAGTCAGTCTGAAGCTACTCTGAAGATGAGCTTTTCCACGGTAATTGAAAGTCAGGTCCCATAAGAGAAATGCAGAAATTTTGTCTGTGACAGGAGAAGGATCTTTCAGCAGATGTTTCCAGCACCATTCATTGTCCCTCTTTCTCTAGCAACTGCTACAGCTGTGTTAAGAGCAGAAGAAATGACCCTTCAGTAACCACTGAGGGAATTTCTTAAATATACATGGGCATTTTGTGTTCCCTCTCAAAGGTGATATTTTTCAGAGTACAGCAGGAGGAGGTTAGAGCACTGAACGAGCATCACCCAGGGTCCTTCTCATTGAAGGACCAAGCTCATTTTTGGAGGATCACATTTTCTGTGGTCTTACCTCCCTCCCACTTCTAAGAGTTAGACAAAGGACCTCAGTGGTGGGAAAGTGAGAGGACCTGGATTCTGGATCTGTGCACAGACACATAAAAGGAATTGATAGGCAGCAAAGAGAACCCCAGCAAAATGGGGTTAGCTAATCATGGTGGCCATTAAATTTTTGGCCAGTGTATAATTATCCAACTTTATGATGTCTTTTTTAAAGGAATACTGCATCTTTAAGGGTCCCTTCCCTCTAGATGCACATGGTTGTCTTAGTAGCTGAGGCCACTGTCCCTTTCTTTTTCTTTCTTTCTGACTTTCTCTTTCACCCCCTCTTTCAGTGCTTCTCTTCTTCTGTATCTGGGTTGCTGCAGCTCCGTAGTTCACTTGCTTCAGTATTGTAGGGAATGCACATGTCTGCGCTTCTGGGTCTATTGTGTCCTGGGATTGTTCATTTTTTTTAAACCTCATTCCCTTTTCCTTTACCCGACTGTTAATTTGCTTTTCATTCTCTTTGTTAACCTCTTCAGTACCTTCCCTGTTGGGAAAATGACTTGAAAGAAAAATGAAACAACCTTCTTGCACCCATTCTATTTACGTTTTAATATTCTGCATGTGTGAATATGGGTGTATTTTCTGTATAAATATACACACATGTTCCAATATGCAATGGGTGTCAATTTGCTCTTCTCAGTTACATCACTGTAGATAGATTTGTACAGGCACAATTGAGGACAGCGTTCGTCCCTGAATATATACATATACATGTATTTGTATATATATGAATTAGATGTTTCCCAAATTTGCACTCCAGGCTGAAATACAAATGGAGTGTCACTCAAACACATGAAAAAGAACTTACCGTAATGCTTCTTTCCACTTCTCTATCAATGTGTAGCACAACAGCTTTTTCTTTCTATTCTGTGTTTTAATTTTAACTTTTCTCAAAACTGCCTTGCGTCGCCCAGCCCGGCATTTGCAATGTTGATGTAACCAGAAGCATGGCTAGTTGCACTGAGCAGTAAACTGTGAAATCTACTGGGCATACATTAAATTTGGCATTTCTGTTGGTGACTGTCTTGTGGAGAATGGATTTTCCTCACCCAGCCAGGGGTAGCTTTGGCAGCTTGGGAGCCTGTTACTGAAAATGGGAAGAATGAGAGAGAGAAAGAGACAGAGAGGAAAAAAAGTGCTGCATCAGACTTGAAAATAATTTGGCTTAAAAACACCAGATTATTTTGTTTGTTTGTTCCTAATCTAATGTAAGTTAATGTGAAAAGGTGGGGACACTTTCCCGAGTTTGTTTACTTGCACACCTGAAAACTTAATAACCTGACTATTCTTTTTGATCTTGAATGCTTTGGTTAGTAGTAAAAAATTAAGAATACTGAAGTTTTTGTCACTAGGCTTCAAAGTCAATATGCCAGAGATTTATTCTGCTTTTAGAGCTGCTGTTTCAGACTCTTTTCAGTACAGCATTGATTTATTCTCCATTCACATTTGAAAGATTTTCTCTGCAACCTGTAAGACCCAGAGACTGAATTTATTTCGAATGAAAAATGAGATCCTGGAGCATAAGATGGCATCCACAGAGATAAGTGCTGGGTTGCTGAGCTAGTATGTTCTAGCTGATCTGAATTCCTGACTATAAGGCCATCATGACTAATAAGCCAGTATCAAAGCAGATTCACAGCTTGAGCTACCATCCTGTACCCTGGGCTCCCAAGCTGGCTCAGAAATGCATGCTTTGATAACCAATATGTTTCACAGTTCATTCATGGCAAAAAAAAAAAAAAGTACTTCTTACCAGGCCAGCTTGGGGGACAGAGGGACACTACACTGAGCAAAATGGGGACGAAAAGAACAATTTCCTTGATAACAGTCTGATATAACTGTGCCTTATCTAAGAGGCAGAAAAGAAATGCATCATGAAGTATGGACCCCATTGCTCTGCTGACTGCTTTAATTGGGATTTGGCTGGGATTTTCTATTTTGCAGCCTTAGTATGTCCCTCTCTATACTCCCTAGTGCCAAAGTTGGATGTGTCTGCAATATTGTAAGCAGGACAAAAGTTATTTTCTGGTAAATGAAACTGTCCCCCTAGTGTTCCTGGTCTCTGAAGATATAGGCACCAGTGGCAATAATTATGACCGTTCAGTACTCCTAACAGTATTTCACTCTGCTTTTCCTGCTCTTCTTTCCACCTGCCTCCACATCCCTCTCTCTTTCTTTCTCTCTCTCCCTCTCTCTTCATTTTCCCTTTCCGAGGATGGCGAGTGCTGATCCATTGGGGTAAGCTCTAGTTTTGGATTTTTCCTGTTGCGGGACCTGTTGTATCTTGTAGAGAAACGTTTCATTTGCACTTTACAAATACAATGCTGGCTTGTACACTTCAGTGATAGAGGCTTTACAGCAGGGAGAGAGAGAGAGAGAGAGATGTGGGAAGAAGCATTTTTGGTGCTTTTGTGTGTGTTTGTATGCTTTATGTTGGAGTCACACTCCATATAATTTACTTTTGAGTTCTTTTTAGTTCTCTTGTTTGTCTCTGTGTTTCAATGTCTGTGGGCACAGAGAACTATCCTCAGACTCTGTGCACATACCAGGACACCTTCTGAGAATTAACCACCCTTCTCTGTTTAGCGCTTTTTGTATCTGTTTGGTACTCTTCAGTTAATTTTGATCCTAATTTATTCTTTTTTCTTCCTTTTTTTATGATGAAGCTGAATCCCATCCGTGTCATTAAAAAAAATGCTGGGTATTCCCTCTCTTTTTAGTATATGCCTTCTTAAGAGGTGAACAGGTGGCCCTGTAGACAGATACGTCTTCAAAGCTCTTTATTTTCAATAGAGGTTATAGATACAACTAGGAATGCAGTCATAATTCAAGTTAAAGTTCCATTTATAAATACTTAACAGAAGGAGAATATTTAATTAATAAATGATTTAATAAAAACATTGTAATAGATCACTACAGACTACAGCAAAAGCTTATTTAGAGGGTACATACTGAGAAAGCTAATTAGCACCAGTAGCGTTTACTTCTCATGTTTGTGGCATGCTTTACTATTTATCAATTCTTTCCAAACCATTTTTAAATGGAACTTCAGTATAATTGGCCAACTAAGGAAGGTGGTGCTGTTCAACATCACCCTCTGTGTGTGCTGAAAGGAAGAAGAGGTGTGTTACCAACACCCGCGGTCCCTTCTTTGTACTGTTTGTAAGGCTTCATCTTATAAGTGGTTATTAACTTGAGTAGGCCTCCTGACATAAGTATAAGGATTCCCAGAAAGAGCTGTTATAGTCAGTATTATTTGCACAGTTGGGACTGTAAGACAGGAGATTCAAAGATATTCTATTCATATTCCCTAGATCAAGGAGCAAGGATGCACAGTTTGTATCTTTTAGACACCCAAGAGTAGTAGTGATGAAATTTTGTAACACACAGTGCCTGACTGCTCACCTATTGCATATTAATTCATGTCATTTTCAGGGGTCTCATGCCCTGAAATATACTTCAGAATTTTTTTGTTTTATTTGAGTAAGCAAGCGAAGAAGAGTATCAAATTCCACCCAATTTATACTTGAAGCAAGCAAGAGGTTGAGAATGACTTTCAAAATTACATATGGAATCAAACCAATTCAAAATTTCTAAGGCATTTCACCCAGGGACACAAGTCTAATGCATTACTGCACGCTGCATGCATGCTGCAGGCTCCCCTTCTTGGAAGCATGGCTCCAGCTTGACCAGCTAAGAGGCTGTATTCAGCATCCTGGTAAAACTGTGCTATGAAAGCAAGTTCTGCTGGGACTGCAACAAGGTACCAAATTCCCGTTTCATTACAAGAAAGATTTCTGTGAGATGGTTATTCAAAGAAGAAACAAATGCAGAATCTGACCCAAATGTTTAGTGTTGGCTGTGAAACCTTTATACGCTACTGGTGTGTGCGAGCAGATGCATTGTTTAAAGCACTTAAAAATTAATCTGGGTGAAGAGCTATATAGAGGTGTTATGTACATGTGCTGTATGTGTAGTATGTTTACCAGGTCAGCTGCACTTTTCTTTCTTGTATTTCTCTGCCTCCACCTCAGCAATGTGAGACTTCAGCACTTCACCTCTTACAGCTCTCAAGAAATTCTTTAGGTCTCTGAAACCAGCTGTAAACTGGATTCTAGCTCCTCAGTTTCACCACTGGTCTAACATGGATGGGGCTTCATGTGGCTTTCCCTTTGACCGCAGCTGGCTAAAATGAATAAAAAAAGTTACTTTAAAACAATGTACCTTTTAACTTGGATACGTTGAAGTATCAGATAGATTGAATAAGGTATGCAGTCATCATATCTACAAACTACACCCCACGCATGCACATTTCGTTTCAGTCCTTGGCCTCTCTCTTTCATAGCTCAGATGTCTCCAGATTACTGCCCATCTATGAGATGGGATGAATAGCCTGCAATGGTCTCAGTGCCCACCCTATGTTTAGGGTGCCCTCTGCATCTTCCTCCTCCTAAACATTAGGTCTAATTCCCTTATGCTTTTGTTTGTGGGTTTTTGATTCGTCCCTCCAGGCTTGGCAAAACAACTGTGTCACTTTGGAAGGGACTTAAGAGTCTCTTCTTGGGTTTCTCAATCTGAGGGCTGTGTTCGAGAGAATGCTCTTTATCTGAGCAACTGCATTAACTTTTCTGTTTGTATTTTCAACAACCTTTTGATGGCTTCCATTGAGTTAGTGCTCAAGCATACAGCAATGCAAATCATAGAACAAAATGGGTCACACATTATGTTTGTAGTTTCCAAGATTGTTTTATTTATTGGAATAATTATAGATTTAATACTTCCAATGACATTTAATGCTTGTAGAGACTTTTAGGAGGTTACTGGTACTTGCTAATAGATATTTCCCAGCAAATAAATGTAGTTCATAACCATAGAGATAAGATGATGTCATATTTTTTCTCCTCTTTCCACACATAGATCATCCAGGGTCTGCCATACTAATGTCCTGCCTGCAGGGCCTCATGCTTTTATTTTCTGGTGAGAGGGATAAAACTCTAAATTCTCTCTGCTCTTTCATTACAGCATTTCAGCATAATGCAGCGTTTTCATTACTTTCTTTTGGCCCTGTCCCAGTTCTGTCCACTCTGAGATACAGGAGCAGTGCATCTGGTGTTTTTTTTAGAAACTGAATTCTAGCATTTCCCAGCTGAGATGATCTTGATGGGAGGGACAAATCTGTCATTTGTGCTTCTTAGCATTTTTGTACTGGAGTATAGAACCTGCCACTGTATTGAGTTTTTATATCCAGCTATGGAACTATGTCTCATATGTAAAGGTAAATTATGGGAGTTTTATTAAATTGAAGAAGATACAAGGAAGATCTCCTCAGTCTGGCATCATAACCTATACCAGCACTGTCTGGTAAAGGGGAAAAGCATTGAAAATGTACGTCCATCTTTTTACCCCAACACTTAAAATTGGCCAGTATTCTTTAAACTCTTTCCACTGCTCCTATATACAATTTCCAGTGTGGACAAACTAAAACTTGCTATAGGGCCTGCCTTACTTCTTACATATTTTGCATGAAAATCAGCAGCAGAAATAAAGCTTGTTTGATAGCAATCACGTGGATACTGAATGCATTTCCAGGAGGATTTCATACTAACTCTCTCTTCTGTCCCCTACCTCAGGCTCCTAGGCTGGATGAAAACACAGTACACAACAACTCTTTTTCAAATATTGCTTCCAATAAGGAACTGGGAGTTGGGAGGTGGGGCCTACCATGTTTTGCCCTCCATGTTTGTGATCATTTTTATAAAAAAATAGGAGGCAAAGGGGTTAGGAGGGGAGAATTCAGGACTATTGGAAACACCTGATTGCAAAAAGGAAATAGCAGATTGGAGCTTTTAATCAAGTATCCTGGAACTCAGGTGAGTGTCAGAGAGGACTCTCCCACCACAATTAAGAGTTGGTGGCAACATCTCCTAGTGAGAGTTTAACTCCTAAGTAAGTGTTTAACTGCATCTCTGGGCACCTAAATACCTTTTACATTTGTCCAAGATAATCTTTAGGCTCCTCTTGTAATTTATGGTTTGGAAGAAGCTTTTCCCAATGACTCATACAAGGCAGATTTTAACTCAATGGACTTCCTATATGCACAACGTATCTGTTTTGCACTCAGCTACTTCAGTCATAGGAGAAGTTCATAAAATAGCCTTTCAAAAGTGGACCAGACAGTTCTCCCTTTGAAATTACTTTGCATAAGCCTTTGTGAGTGCCCCAGATTGGGATGGGACAAATTTACGTTTAATCTAATGCAACAGAATGCCAAGACTCAGCTTCCAGCTTTTGACTTTTGCACTATGATAGGTAGGCTGCTGCAGGGCACAAGGGAAAACAGAAGTGAGGAGTTTCTGCATAGAATGAGTGCCACTGATTTCACAGGGCAGATACAGATTTAATCTGCAAAAAGAAAACATGCTGAGACTGGGCTTCTGGGTTTCACCTACTTGTTGTGATGAACAAACTGCAATGAGATATATAGAAAACCATCAGTGAGTAGTTTCTGCAGAGGATACAAATCCAGAGAACAGGACCTGCCATTGTGTTCAGTTCTAACTTACTCTTCCCTTGGAAGTATTTCCTCTTTTGTAGTTCACATATTTTTTAATAATTCTACTACTAAAATTTATTCAGCAGCATGTCTGTGACACCATTTCAGGAACTTTTTGTTTTATATTCTCTCGTGTATAACCTGGTAGTAACTATCCGACCTATGTGCTTTTTAAATATATGTGTGTGTGTGCACACACGCAGACACATATCTATACACATACACATGTGCACTGTTTTCCAAGCATCTACAGGATTTCACCTTTTCATGTTTGTTACCTAAAGGCAAGTAATTTCTTTCACGGCTCTTACTATATGTGAAACATTGGTAGGTTTGCTGTATTAACATGTTGCATGGTGGTTGTTGAGCAACTAGACTTAGCCAAGTCCTTTCCTATAAGATGTTTCAGTCTTCAATACAACTTTCTTCTATTTAGAAAGGATAGAAAGCAGCTGCCTCTGGGGTTTAGTCATTTATAGTCACACAGAGGGGTATTTTTCCCGCTGGGCAGCCCTCCTCCTAGAAACCACTGCTGCTGAAATGTTTATGCATTTGGCCTGTCTGCCCTTTCAGCACATTTAGCATAGCACATTTGTATGTTTTATTGTCTACACCTGACATTTTTCAGGGATTGCCTTTATTGGAGAGCATAAGAGCATCACAGTGTAGGTGACCTTATCAGCAAATAGAAGGACAGTTTAATCTCCCTTGACTGGCCCTTTTTGAGGGCACCTGGGCTCTTATCTTTATATTAGTAAAGTCATCAACAATAGCAGAACTCATTATCCATAGAGAAGACCTGGCTTGTTTCATGCAGCTACATCTCTTACTGGAGAGCAGAGATGTTTAATCCATCAGTGAGAAGTTGGAAAGGGTTAAGCCAATGTGATCTTTGATTTCAGTGGGAAGTTATCACATAGGAAACGATTGCGTGCTTGGGTCATGGAGACTTGGGTTTTTTTCTTAATATCTGGAGGAATCCCCTGCCTTTGTGCCTTGGACATGTGGTGCTTTTCCCTGTTGCTCATGACAGAGGATGTCTTATTCTGTGTCCACCAGCACTGCACAGAAGAGAATTCTCAGCACCAACATGAGTGTCTTGACAATCCCTTTTGAATTCAGCAATTCAGCTTGCACAGATCAGACGTAGTAGCTTCCAGGGGTTTGATGACCAGAAAGAAGGTAGCAACTCCCTTAATGAAAATAGATTATAGTATCCTCCCTGAGCAACAGCATTTCTTTGTTTTGAGGGTGGGACAACTGAGAAATGTAAGAGTAGTGAATGGAAAGAGTGATGTGCTTTTCCAGTGACAGCCTCCCTCCTCCTCCTCACTTCATGCCTGTGCCTATGGTGGCTGGTGTTCAGGGTTATTACGTGTCCAAGTTTTCTGAGGGCTCTTTTCCTTATTGTGTCCATTCAGGTCTCGGTCAATCAGCGGAGCATCGTCTGGGCTCTCCACCAGTCCTCTCAGCAGTCCAAGGGTAAGTGGTACTGCTTCAAGACCTGTTGGTCCAGTTCACTCACACATGCTTGATGCTTTTTGACATCTGTTGCTCCAGAGCTGTGGCTCTTAGCTGGATGTCTTGTTTTTTCTTGGCAGCTTGTAAATTTTCATGGGTAGTGAGGGAAATGTTAATTACAAATGCAAGCAGAGAATTTCTCATACATACTCCCTGCACTGTTAGCAGGGATCTCACTGTGCCCCTGCCCTTTTCAGTCTCAAGCACGTAGAGTTATGTTGCTATTACTAAACATTGCCATATCCAGCTGAGGTCTGTATATGGCGTGGTTTCAGACCAAATATCAGGAACCATTTCACAGCTACCTTCAATCAGGTCACAGTAGAGTGCCAAACTATGCCAGTTACAGTGAGCTTCATTCTGTTTGCCTCAGAATAGTTTGTATTAGAAGGCCAGAAAAATAAATTACACAAATTTGAGGGCTGGAAAAGTTAAAAGGAAAGTAAGTTGACTAATTAAGACAAGAACTCAAACCCCTATAAATGTTACAGTCACATGTGCTTATTCAACAGGCAATCAACTAAATACCAATCTTCAACTAATACTGATACTCAACTAGTACGAAACATGCTTAATAGAATATCTGCTGCAAAGTTAATACAGTTTCTGAGTGCAATGACAGAGGCCTTCCTCTCCTTGGTAACTTCTTTAGGGATAAGAGCAAGTATTCCTAGTGTCTGACAAGGTCAGCTTAGTCATTTCAAGACTGCAGTCCTTACAAAAGTCTAGACCTCATCAAGAAGTTTGTAGGGCTATGGTGATCCATGTGTCCTAATTGTCTGGGCCAGTGTCTTAGGAAAAGTTCCACATATCTTTCATGACTTCATGAGAAGATGCTATCTCCCAGTTGGATAGCCCTCGTGTGTTAGGCTATGGATATACCTACGGATCTAATCTTAGGTGTATGAAGATAACATCAGTATTCCAAGCATTTAAAATTGTAATTCTCCAGTAACATCGTGTGTAATTCTTAGGCATAAAGACACACTTTCAGGTGTAAGTTTATAGGCTAGTAAAAATTCCTTGCTTGATTAAACTATTTTCTGAAATATATTCTTGATTCCTGTCAATTGTTGCCCTGTTTTGCAACTGGCATAAATGTGTTTCTGATCTCCTCTGTGTCTTTAACATGCCAGAAACCAGAGAAGATCCGTTTCCTTGTTTCTGCACTGGGACTCCTGGATGTCAGTAGAATGAAGGAGAGGTCTGAGAACTCTTATGCCACTGCAAAACACACTGAGAAAGAGCAATGGAAGCAGGTTTTGCACAAAATAAGCATCCAGTGCAGCAAATCTAAAACTTGATCTCATTAATTGATCTCTTGGGATCAATTTCTGACATCTCAGTAGGACTACATCAAAGAATAAGGATGGCAAAATCTGTTCCATAGTTGCTATATCTTACTATTTTTACTTAGCAGGTAGTTGATCAAATAGTCTTCAAAGGGATTTAGCAACCAGGTGGCATTTTCAGCAGATCATAATAATATTAAGGCAGGTCAAATTTGAGGCTTAAAAGGGAATGATGGAATAAAAATTGTTGTGGGTTTTCTTTTGTTTTGATTTTTTTTTTAATGTCCTTACCTATGTTTCTAATAGCACCTTAGATTATTGAAAGAGAACATACTTTAAAAAGCAAATACACATTTCGCTTTATGCACTGCTTAGGTTCAGTTCTATGAGGAACTGAATTCAGCAGCAACTAAAAGTTCTTAAATCTCACAAGATCTTGTGATAGTGTTCCCCACTGCACCAGCTGAAATTCAGACTTTCGTATATTTTTGTGCTTTATTTCATTACTAAAAATGTGTTACTTAAGGGTGTTCCTTCAAATTGTAAATGGCTTAAGTGGGAATTGAATTTGAGTTTTTCTTTCAAATTTGTTCCTCAAACCATCGTACACGTAAGATACAAAAATGGCAAGGAAACATTTGCAGTCAAGCTGTCTAATTTGTATCCTTTGGCACTATCAGATGCTGATAGTGACTTCCATAGATTAATCACTTTCCTCATCTTTTCTGCTTCTTTTTGCATTGGTGATCAGAATTTACCAACATGGCAGAGTTCAGTTAACTTTACAATCCTAATAATAATAATATAGATGTGTTGATGTAGGGATTTGCTTTTCATTTTGGTGGCCTAGCCGCAAGTTGTTTGAAGTAATTACAAAACTTTGATGCAAACCAGTTTAGAAATTAAGTCTTAAATACATTTCTGCATTTTTAAAATGTGGCAACATTGTGCTAATCCATCAAACCTGGAAAGTAAACTCACCAGCGAGTGTGCTTACCTGGGCCTGAGACTTGAGGCATGGTTACGTGTACGTAAAATGTCTGGACAGTGCTTCATTACAGCTTTTCTGTGTTAAGAATTAATGATAATAGTAATAATATTATGGTGATAACTCATAATAGCTAATCATTTATAGAAACCAGAATCTGAGTGTAGACCAAAGCTAAAGATCTTGAGTAGTGATTTCTATTTTTACGACGCTGCCAGTACTTGTAATCTAAGGTGTTAACAGTGATATTTTGTGAGGACATTCGTTTTGTTTAAAATGTGATTTTTAGCTTGCTAATATCCCTTTAAAAGGCTTCTATCCTCCCAGGTTTGTGTATTGCTGTTTGCTGTCGGCATAGGAATGGTTTCCCAAAATGCCTCTAACATGCTAAATGTTCTTGTTTGGGAAAAAAAAAATGTAATTCATAATCCCATTTTGATAATTCAGTGATGGATTATGAAATTTGGTTGTCTTTTTCTTTTTAAACCATGTCTTACAACCCCCCCCCTCCATAGAATTGGGACTTAATGGCAAATATTGCTGTGACTTTATGACGGAAATTCAGATTATCAAGCTGTCCTTCAGTGCAATGAGGAATGTTGCAGGAGGAGCATAAAGTCTGATGGGAAGTATCATTTCTTCCCAGATAAACAAATTTGCCAGGCCTCTCTGAAGTTTTTGCTATAGCTGTTTACAAATCAAACACCAGTCTGAGTTCGCATGTTTCTCACGGAGGTGTGTGTTCTGAAGCCTCCAAGTGAATGCTGAGCAGTTTAACCTTCCAGGTCAGGGCAGAAGATTAAATGCCCACTTTCCAACCCCTTTCTGCAATGGTGGCTGCAACAGGGGTGTGCATTAGGCAGAGTCGGGTAAAGAGGAAGGAAAGAGGTTCTGACTGGTGTGTGCAGTAACGTGTGTATCGCCTACCACTCCGTATGTATCACACACCTGTTTTGAGTTTCATCTCTCTTCTGGGTTCGCATATGTGCACTTGGAGCTAAAAGAGGTGGTCCCATTCTTGGCACATCTCAATTTGTCTGTGGCTTCAGTGGCTCTTCTTCCCCTTCCTCACCTCCCTACAGCATCTTGCTTCTCTCACTGCAGGGCAATCAGAACAATTCCGGAGAGATGGCATTTCTCTCTTCTTTTTATCTTAATTACTTTCTTTTTTTTTGTTGTTGGTTTTTGGTTTTTGGTTTGGTTTCTTTCTTTGTTTGTTTGGTTGTTTTGTTTTGGGTTTTTTTGTTTTGGGTTTTTTTCTTTGTTTTACTTTTCTTTCTGTTGTTTTCCTTTGCTGACACGTGGTTGGTTAATATGATGAAGCCTGTTATGACACTGTTGTTCTTGCTGCTGCCGCTGCTGCTGTTGTTGATTATGCTGTGTTCCCAGCTAACTGCATGTCTTTTTTTTTGTTTTTTGTTGTTTTTGTTTCTTTGCAAAATCCCCTCCCACACACTACCCCTTCACCTCCATCTCTTGTGTCTCCTTGTGACATGGTGCATCTTTGTGACTCGAATGGATTTTATTCTGACTTTCTCTGCTCGCCCGCTCTATGCGTATTTCACTGTTTTTGATGTGCATGGACACTCTGCGTCTGTCTCGTAGCCTATCAGAAAGTTCTTCATTCCCCCTCAGACCTCCGACCTCCCTTTCTGTCCCCGACCCCAAGTCTCCTTGGACCCTGATGCTTGTAGGAACGCCTCCAGGCCTGGACATGTACTCCAACCAAAGCCAGCACTTCAGCCCAACCCAAAGACGCAGACTTTGCCATCCAAGAGCAAATTGGCTGAAAAACCACTCCAGTCTACTAAATCCAACCCACTCCCTACCAGCAATACCAGCGCCCCCTCTTCCCAGAACACCCCTGTGCAGAATGCTCAGGGCCGCTTGCCTGCTGCCAGCTTTAACCCACAGCTGGCTGTTCCTAAAGTGCAGACCAACCCTATGTCTCCTGTTAGATTGCTCCCTTCTAGTACTGACCCAAGCACCAAATCTATCCCCATCATACAGGTCACCCCTCACCCCTCTCCAAGGGGAAGTCCCCTCCCTACCCCCAAGGGGACACCTGTCCATACGCCAAAGGAGAGCCCAGCAGGCACACCCAATCCAACACCACCATCCAGCCCCAGCATTGGAGGAATGCCATGGAGGACACGGCTCAACTCAATCAAGAATAGTTTCCTGGGGTCTCCTCGCTTCCATCGCCGGAAATTGCAAGGTGAGTACTCACCCAAACACACAGGTGGTTCTGATTTGGGCAGACATTCAGCAGCAAGTCTCTCTGTGGCTCTGCAAATTTAATGTATTGGGGACTGAATAATATTGGCATTGAAAATGAGAGTGATAGCATCAGCCAGGCCCAGCCGAAGGCATGTGTAAGCAGGTTCTGTCATGCCATTGCATCTGCTCCAACACCATCTCCTGAGCCCTCTTCAAACTCTAGCCATACAGCTCTTGCTATCCCTGTTGTGGTTCTTAGAACACAAGAAAATTTTATCTTCAGTTTCTCTACTTGTTTTGTCAGTGAACCTAGAGTTCTGCCATCTCCCCTATGGCTGTGCTCTGCTGCCTCTCCTATGGCTGAGCCTTCTGCTGAAAAGGGATAGCCAGTGGCAATAGGATGAAATGGGTTCTTCTGAAGCACAGCTTGTTTGATCTTGGTTGATGCTTTTTTTACCTCCTTTGGTAATTGGTGTAAAAATCTCCTTAATTCAATCACTGATCTCATATCTGCTGGCCTCTTTCAGTTTTCAGAGTCTCTAGAGTGTTGAGATGTGCAAAATTTTCTGCTTCAAGCACCAGGTGGCTTCTTGCATTCAGGCAAAGGGCACCCAAAGTCACATGCATTATCCTCAGATGTCATCAGCAGCTATCTCGACACCCTGTGGTTTTTTACAGTGTACTGGGATGTGATCCCCTGGGAAAGGAGGATTACAGCCATGAAGAGTTGAATTTGAACTGTCACGGTCACGGACATTGTCTCTGAAATGGTCAGACAACTGCAGAGAATTGCAGCAGTGACTGAGCTGCATCCAGCTAGGCTTTGAAGCAATTGTAAAGCGATCAGATTGACATGGTGTTTGGGTCTGAACCAGAAACCATTGAAGCCAGTGCCGAATTACATAATGATGTAAGGAAGGGTAGAGTGAGCCTTGAAAGGCAGCTCTTGATTAGATACAGTGATCCAAAGACATATGACCAACGTCTGAATGTCTGAACTAGTCTGCAGAGGCAGTAGGCAAATGCAAGAGGGTGTAATGTCAGAATTGTTTCATTGGCATACAAGCAGAGAATTTAAGGTGTACTGAATCATCCATTTCTTTTCTGCTTCCCTCTCTTTGGCTGTGCCTGCAGTACCTACACCAGAGGAAATGTCTAATTTAACCCCGGAATCATCCCCAGAGTAAGTACTTCACCATTACACTACTTTCTCTCTACCAAATACCAATGTCATTTCCTTGCCTGAATGTCACGGGGTGACATATTTCTGTTGTGGATCAGTGTCTGACTGTAATCTGTTGTCCTGTGAGAGGGATAGAGATGTGAAATTGTTCTTCTGCCAAGGACCCAGGATAAGATCTGTACCTCAGTTGGGTCAACAGGTGATGAAACAATCTCCCAGTAATCACCTCATTTTCTCATAGCTTGCAGAATTTACTAGATACGTAACATTCTTTCCCTCTTCTTTCATTTGGTTGTCAAGCAGATCATTCTTGAGGAGTGGAAAGGTTAATCAGTGGTTTATACTGGCGCTAGCTATACAGTAAAAGGTCTTCGTGTTAGTATAGGAGACTTTGCATCCTCAGGATAACATGCAGAAGCCTCTGCTAAGATAATTCAGAGGAATCTTTGGCTGCGATAGTAAATGCAGTGTTAATTCTAGGCAGCAGCACTGGGACATGCAGAAGCTGTTTCATATTCACCAGACTCATTCCTAAAAGTCAGTGTGCATTTCAACCATTTCATTGCACAAATGTGCGTCACTGCATAGCAGGTCTGGAAGTCCCTGCCAGAGAGTGCTGCTCCAAACACTTCCTAATACATGCAACAGATGCCAAATTATTCCTTTTTATTTTCACAGCTTGTGTTTGTGCACCCAGTGCCCATAGACTTACCCAGCCAACCAAGGCAATTTGGCCTTTTGTTAAAATACTCGTGTGAAATATTCATGAGTTGTAGATGGAAATTTTGGACCCAAAGTTTTACAATTGCCAACAATGGCATTGCCTTAACAATTTCTCCCAGACCTGGCATTTATCTGGTATAAGATAGGCACTCTTATGCTGCATATCTAACGCTGCAGAATAGAGAGGGATAAAGACTTGAGGAGAGGGAGAAGTAGGGAATAGTAAATGTTAGTAGAAAAAATCAGTGAAGAAAAATGCAATAAATTGTATTTTCAATGCTTTGGAGCATTTACCAATGGAAATGCATGAGTGAATTTCATAAAATTAATGCATCTTTATCAAAGAAATATATGATACTCTCATCTCAGATGTTTTTAAGGCCATTAAAGCAGCAAACCTTCAGAATTAAATTTCTCCTCTTCACGCATGTATGTTGGTAGAAGATTTTCTGTTAATATATTGCCTTTTCTGCTTCCCACTCACTCTTTAAAAGCTAGTATAGAGAAGCAGTGCCTGTCATTTGAGGCAGTTTGGATGCAAGTCAAAGCCTAAGGCCTTTTTTTTCTCTTTCTGTATAATTGCCAAATTAATGAGTTCAGTTGGGCTGCACCCTGCAGTAAACATAATAAAAGTCATAAAAAATAATGAACTGGATTATATTTTAACGATAGATGTCTTGTTGCTCAGTGCCCGCTTCCACATGTCTTATTTTTAATAGTACTTCCTTTCTTCCTGTAAGAAATAAGATATTCTTATCAAGAGCTGTATTGACCTCATGGGTTAAGCGATAAATAAGGTCCTTGCTCTGGTACAGCAATGGCTGCCATTCATTTAACAAACCTGATGATTAGGTAATACACTTCAACATGTCGGGGTATTCTTTCTCGTATGAGAAAGTCCTAGAAAATGTGTTAGGATGCCATTTGAAGAGACATAGCTCCAGCTGCTTTAAACCTGCAAAGCTCCATTTGCTTGAGTAGAAATGCTGTTATTTATGCCAAGCAGGTAAACCTCTGGAGGTTACAGATTCATGCACTCAGAGGCAGGTAGGGAAGACAGTGAGGCTCTCCAGAAGACAATGCAGTCAGACACTCTAAAAGTAGGAAAAGGAACAGCATTATGGCAGGGAGAAATTCAGTGTGAAGGAATAAAGCACCAGCCTCAGTTTTCATGCTAATCTATTTGCTTTTTCATTAACTGGACACCTGATTAGATTCCCTGGAGTAATCTATATACCCAGCATCCCACACATCTCTCCTATCTCCCTTCCCCTTAGGAGGTTTGCCATGACATGTTAATTTTAAGTACATTTTGTACTGCTTACAGCCTGATCTTGTGAGATGATAAAGCATCTCATTCCGGGTGCTGAAGATCCTGGATTTATACACATTTTAACCCAAGTTAGCAGCAGTTAACACCTTCTAAGAGGAGAGAAAGCTTTATTGTGTTGTTTTACTCCAAAACTGCCTCCTCTTCTTCAGTTATGCTTATACATCTGTTACCCAGGTGTATAAATACAGCTAGTTTTGCTAATTTTGGGGAGAAAAGCCAGTGCATGTGTGCTATGTCTTGATTCTGTTCATTCCAGAAACAGGAGAGGCCACCAGCAAAATTATTTTGTGAATTCCAGTGATTTACAAGTTGGAGCATAGCCGAGGCTATCAGTGAATCTTCCAGAGTCAGTATTACTGGTGATAACCTTGCCAAAGAAAAGAGCCCAGCTGAACTCTGGAGACTCCAGACCAAGTTTCCAAGTGCTGAATGAGAGAAAACCTCCCTATCTTCTGGAGCCCTATTAACCTGTGCTTTTTAAGAGACCTATAAATGAAGGGCCATTGATGAAAATACAAAAATGAAAAGCCATATTTTAATGTGGCAGACCTGCAATTAAATGTTCCCACTTTTTTCAAGCCCAGTGACATACACTGGGCCCCTGGAGTCCATATAGCCAGTCCTGGATCAGATGATGATACATACAAGCCTAAAACAACCAGCCGTTTTAGATGGATAACCAGGTGCTAATTTACTAATGAGCATAGAGCCTTTAATGCAGGGAGCTATTGCCCCAGCTCTCCAGGGGCTTGCAGAGTTGTTGTGGTGTGTGTGAGACACATGAGCTAATTAGTATGTAATTTCCTTTCACACTCTAACCCTGGCTCCTTAACGACCCATTTAAATGAGAGGCCCTTTCTCTTTACTGCTCCCTATGCTAATCTCTGGCTCACTGGCTTGGTTACAGCTGCCTATGAATATTTTAGGGAGTGACAGTTTTCCAGCCCGCTTTAATTGAGCGGGGTGCACTGGTTTACCAAATTGCAAGTGAATCTTTCTGTACTCTTATTTTCAGTTGCTCACAGTAAGTAGAAGCAAATGATTATTTACTCAGCTGAGTGGTTTTCCAGTTGTGGTCTTTCTGCTGTGTGCATGAAGTGGACAGTGAGACGACAGTTGTGTGATTCATGGAGCATTCTGGAACTGGGGATGAGAGCAAATTGCTGGATGCTGCTGAGGTCAAGCTTTGTTCTTTGTCCCCAGGGTCTAGACTTCCAATTAGTTTCCTAGTTTGTTCCTCTCTGTCCTAGTCTCTGCCCTTCCTCATTCTGCATCAGTCTGAGTCTTTACTGCAGAAAGTGAATCTACTAATCACTCTCTCCAGCTGTTTATTGCTGTGCTGGAAAGCTGATGTATACTAATCTTTTTGCAAATGGCTCTCCTTGTCTGGAGAAGTTGTCTCCTTCCACTGAGTGGTGAATGTCTGCCAAAACAAATGAAAGCCTATTGCTTGCCATACTGCGAACTGGACTTGTCATGGCATTATAAAGTATCGTGTGAGGAAAAAACCTGCAGTCTCTTAGTGGCAGGTCTTATAATTCCTGACATTTTCATGCTAAATTATTCCCTACTAGAATATGGCTGATTACAGTGGAATTTTTCCTGGTTTAGGTTAGTCCAGCAATTCTTTGGCTGTATCTCATAGCTGACAGCAATTTTTCTCCCCTCAAAACCACATTTGTCAGAGGTTCTACCTGAAAGTTCTGGGTAGTGCCCCGCAATAACATTCATGTCCCTGCATTTTTCCATTAGCCTATTTAACTTAAAAGAGAATGTCAACAAAGTGCATTGAGATGGTGAAACAATAAGCAAAATCAAACATTTGCTGATATGACCAGTGTGAAAAAAACAGCAATTTCATTTTATGATGAAACCTCCATCTGATGCTGAAAGGAACTGCAAAATTGGGCTGCTATCAATGGAAAGCCTGAACTGTATTTTGCATGGTGTTAATATCTTCTCTCTTAGTACTGAAAAGTCAGTCCTTTGTACGGTGGCCAGAGTTCACTCATTATATAGACACCCTGAGTGAGACTAATGAATGGGGCAGTCTTCGTCCTGCCCTCTGCGTAGGAATGGATTTCACTCACTGACAGATTGGAGGACCACTGAAATCTACATCTTTCTTTAAAAAGAAATCCTGTGGTTGCACTATCAGCCCAATAGAACACCTTCAGAAAATGGACTTTTCAAGTCCTAGAACACAAGAGAGGTTGAATTTGGGTGGGAAGGAACTTAAAGCCCTGTTATCAGCATCCACATACTGCACAAGAGATGGAGAGATCCCTGGAGGCAAACCACAAATGTGTCCCTGCCTTTTGTGCACTTTATATATGCAGTATTAATCGGCATATTGGCTCAGTCGAAAGGGTTACCATTGCTCCTGACTTGTCATTGTTGGGGACACATGCTACCAGGCTAACACTATGTAGTCTTATCATTTTAAGAGTTTTTATGAAGTGAAATGTTCTGGATGTTCTCTGAGACTGTTTCCCACTTGCTGGTAGTAATAGTATCGCATCCGGAGCATTATCAAAACTTCCTTGTGGGGTTTTTTTATATTTTTTCTAGCTAGGGTATGTGAGAAATAGTGCTAATATTCTAAACCATCTTTCTTTTCTTCATGTCAGGCTTGCCAAAAAATCCTGGTTTGGTAACTTCATCAACTTGGAGAAAGAAGAACAGATTTTTGTGGTCATTAAGGACAAACCACTAAGCTCCATTAAGGCTGATATTGTCCACGCTTTCCTCTCAGTAAGTCACCCCAGCTGCCTCTCAGAGGCATCGCTCACTGGTCTCTAGGACTCTTTGTGCCATATGTCACTGGGCAGGGCCTCTGATGCTTCAAATGCATACCCTGTGGATTTAATTTACATGGCCTGTTGATTCAGACCTCTACTGGACTCTCTCTGAATTTCTAATAGATAATACTTTCCAAGATAAGAAAGGGTTTCAGCCTTCTCGGCAGCATCTCCAGGTTACCAGTGCTTGGAATATCACTGCAGTTAGAGCACACAGCTGGTGCAATATCAAGACAGTGATTTGCTGCTTTGTCAAACTAACCAGTCTGTCTGGGCAACAGGCTGGGTCTCCTCAGCTGGTTATGTCTTTCACTACTTTAGTCAGACAAAAATCCTGTCTCACATCTGTATTTGTTACTTTAAATCTCCTCTTCCATGCTACATGGCAGAAGGAACGATAATTTCCTCTAATGGCCAGTGTATCAGTTGTTGCAGATGTAATGTATTTACAATCTAGGAAAGCAGAGGGAAATTGTAATTTTTTTCCCTTATAAGTCTTTATTCTCACTATCTAGAAGTGCCAATGAAGAAAAATTCAGCACAGTAAAGTTTGAGAGATTTTTCAATTCAAGGTAGTTAACAACATAATTAGACTCTTTTTCAATACAATGAAGAGGAGACTTAATTTCTTCTATCGTTTGTTGAATTTATGTTGTTTTCCACAAATTGCTGCACTTCTTTTTAGTCTCTATGAAGCTGCAATTAATTTCTTCAAAAAAAACATAATCCTTTTAACTGTACAGGTGTACACAGAGCAAGTGCAGTACATTGGCATGCATCAGACGCTGGTATCCATCTCAGGCTGATTTCAAGCATCCGTGTTATTATATCAGTTTCATGCATTTAGCCGTTTATATTCTTCTGGGTTTATATTGCGGTGTAGTGTGCATTACTGTGTATATTGGTGATCCTCTGCATACCCCACATGTGTGGCTTGAGGTATGATGTAGTGATGTTGTGTGCAAACTCTACGAATCATCTTTTATGGCCAACTTCAAAGTTAAATGCATTGTCACAGCTAAGTAAGTCATTAAGGTCAGCTTCTCAGACAACACACCTTCATCTTTCCTCCTAGAAGGCCAGATTTCCAAGTGATTTGTGTTTGTTTGGTTGTTTTTTTAAATCTGATCCTTTATAAAACAATCAACAGAATGTGACTATGTTAAATTTCGTCAGGAGCTGTAAAAGATAACTGTTTGACAACTAGGCAGATTCGTGAAATTCTACCACAGGTCCGAAAATACAGATATGGAATGATACCAGAAAGTTTCTCCTAGTTCTTTTACATACTGTTAGGAGTTGTGGTTTGGGTAAGTTATTTTCAGGCATGCTTTCCTTGTGGATATCCCAGGCTCTTGACTAAGTGTCTGCTCCATGTCCTGATGTCTATTTGATATCATAGAAACATCAAACAGTTGAGGTTGCAAAGGACTTACGAAGGTCTCCTGCTCAAAACAGGGTCAGCTCTGAGATCAGACCAGGCTACTCAGGTGTTTTCTTTATATCCAGTGTTATATCCTACCGACTTTTCTGCCCCTTCCCTTAATATCAGTTTATACTCAGCAAAAGGCATTTCTCAAAACTGATAGATGAGTAGGATAAGAAGGACTGAGTATATAAAATTGTGTGATGTGTAAATTTATAAGCATGCTGGGTATTCCACCAATATTCAACCTTTAAATTTAGGTCAGTCCTGTAAGGAGCAGTGCATTCTTCTGTGGTGCCAACCAACTTACGCTCTTACTGATTTCACAAGAACACTCTGCACATTATAAATTCAAGTCCAGAAGCAAATCTAGCAAATCTTAGCTACTCTTTGTTGCTCTAAATTCAATTTTTCCATTTTGTTCCCTTTCTGCTCTGGTTCTACTATTTCCTTCTACCAACCTGTTTCAGATTCCAAGCCTCAGCCACAGTGTTATCTCACAGACAAGTTTCCGTGCAGAATATAAGTCCACAGGAGGTCCTGCTGTCTTCCAGAAGCCAGTGAAGTTCCAGGTGGACATAACATACACAGAAGGGGGAGAGGCACAGAAGGAGAATGGGATCTATTCTGTCACTTTCACACTCTTATCAGGTAACCACAGCAAAGCTCTAAAATAGGTGCATGCTGGCTTTGTCCTTGCTGATATAGATGCCTGCAAAGAGACCTCTGCCAGGAGAAAGAATAGAACTGTCTTGATCTTAGGAGAAAATTCAGACAGGGGCAAGGAGGACATCAGGAACAAAAATTATGTTGGTAGTAATGGAAATGCTGGGAGGGGAAGAGATTTCCAAAGAGGTGAAGTTGCCACTACCAGGATTAGTGATAAAATGGATTTGAAGTATCTCCCTGTACTGTCTCTTTGGTTCACTCAGAAGTCAGAATGTTTCAGTTGGCCACTGTGAGGCCACTGGTTTCTCCTTCTGACACAAACATGCAATCACCTTTTTCTTCTGGATGGCCACACGCCCCCCTCCCCCCCCCCCCCCCCGGGTTTAAAAATCAACCAAAGGGTCAAAAAAAAAGCAGACCCACCTTTTCTGTCTTTACAAAAGGGGCCCAGAAGCCATCCTCCCTCCTGTTAAGTCGAGCACACCACAGTCCTCTTATTGATGTGGGGACTGCATAATAGCTCCTCAATGCCATGCTTTTGGCTGAAGGACAGATACACTGTCAGTACACTCTTGGGGACAAGACTGAAGGGAAGATGCTTGTGATCCTTCCCCTCCAGCCTGGGTTGTATGAGGATTCAGCTCCCACTCCTTTCACAGCAATTTGTGCCTCTTCTCTCCTCACAGGTCCAAGCCGTCGTTTTAAGAGGGTAGTAGAAACCATTCAGGCACAGTTGTTAAGCACACATGACCAACCTTCAGTGCAGCAATTATCAGGTAAGTAATTTCTACTGTTGAGCACCTTGCTTCAGCAGGGACAGGAAGGTAAACTGCCTCTCAGTAACAGGAGGCTGAGGGAGGCCATTCCTCTGATTACAGCAAGGAACAGTCTCCTTTCAGACAGAGCAGTAACTCCCCGCCCCCATCCTACCCCTCCGTCTCTCATTCCCACTCCAATGCTCCCAGCACATTCCCCAAACAGCTTTTGCCCTCCTCCCGCCCAAAGAGCCATTTGCCCACTTCTCCATTAAAAGCTGCATCATCAACAGATTTTCCAGATTTTCTCCAGCTCCAAAATTTCCCAGAACAGGGACATGCTCTAGAAGATACACGATTTTCAAACCCTTCAGGCATGCTTTAGAAACCTCCAACTTCAGAGGGTCCTAGAACAAAGTTGAGAGCTACTTGTAACTTTGTAATATGCTCAGAAGTTTCCGGTATTGTGATCAAATTCTTGGCCCAGTATTGAGGTAGAGCAAATTGTATACTAAGGTCCTGCAGAAGCTATATTTTATCTGTTTTAAAAGTAAATTTCAATTCCTCGTGGTGGTGAAGAAAGTCTCACATGACCCTGTGAAATGACATCAATCTGAATATGCAGGCAGCCTGAATTGATAATAGAGAAACTGGTCTCATCCCACCATTATGTAGCAAGTGTTCACTCTGCACACCAGTGGTAACGCAAACACACAAAAAAATGCCAGTGTAACTCTTCTGTCCTTTAGAAGGACAGAACAAAGAAGAAGGTGAACATTGAGAACCTAAAGAAGCTTAGCTGTTGGGAGTGCTTCAAGGAAGGAAATATGAGGAAAAGCAGGAAGATACAGGAAAGAAATAGGAGCAAGGCAGAGAGCACAGGCTGCAGGAAGACAAAGAGGCAGGAGGAGTGGGAAGAATTTGCCCATTATATGGTGATGAAAAGCTAATAACTAAATATTGTTCATAAGAGCCAAATTCTATGCTTGCTCTTTGTGTGAGCAAACCCAAGACAAAAGTAGCGGAATGAAGTTCGCATTGCATCCTGCAGTTAAATCCCAGATGTCCTTGGCTCACTGTACATATGGGTTACATACTTCTGATCTAACAATGTGGCTTTAACAGATGAAGATAAAATAACTCAATCTAAGAGTGCGTGCTTATTAAATGACAGAAAAGTATGCCCAGTTCAGGAAATATTACTTTCCACTTTGCTTTTGCCCTTCAGAACTGCCTTACCTTCTGTAGGCTGTACTGCAAAGGTGCTTAGCCCATGGGTAATTCTGTTAGGGAGCAGGAAAGGTGAGGCTGCTGGAACTGTAGTTGATTCAGGATTTTGCTCTCTGGAATTTTGAAATTAAATCAAACTCAAGGAAGAAGCCAGAAATTTCTGCCAGTCCTTCCTCTTGGGAAATGCTGGACCAAGAGGGGGTGAAGGGAATTAGATAGAAACGCATCTTTTGAGTCTACTTCGTATTACCCCTGCTGCATGTGTGATGTTTGAGCATTCCTTGTTTCTTAGGGAAAGAAGCATACCCTTACTTTCTGGTGAGGAGAAAACTGTTAAAAAAGTAGACAACATGGTGATCTCTTTTAACTTCTTCACCCTAGTATGTGCTATCTACTGAGACTCTCTAGGAAGACTTGGACCCTGTTGCACACTTGCACGTGAAGCCGAATGTCTCCCTAATAAAGTCTTGTTATGATAGGAATAAAAAAACATTTCTCTGGCTGAGGCTCAGGTTGATGTTTAGGGCAAAGTATTCTGGGAGAAACATATCCAACTTACAGTTTTGCTCCAGTTCTGGAATGGAGAAATCGTATTATAGACACAGAATCTCTTTTTACTGCCTAAAGCTACATGAGAGTATAATGTTCTAGCAGGGAAAACCCAGCCTGATCTTTAGTGCCAGAGTGAGATGGAGAACTCCACATGGAACAAAACCAAAATGAATGGTCTCTTGAAACTCCAAAATGAGAATTCCCTTGCTCAGGGAGTTATCCTGGCAAGACAGCTTGTAGGAGACAGAGTGCCAAATTATCCTGTACCATAATACCTTACCTGATCAGTAAGTCAACCTGAAAATTTTAGGCTGGGGCAGAGTACAAGGAAAATCGAACAGGAAAGAGTTAAAAAGGATTATTACCAAGAAGAGACAATTTATGCATCAAAGTAGGGAGGCCCTGTGGTTCACATCCCCAGCCAGTGAGACACTAAGGGGAAATAAAGAGATACAGGGACAGCAGCAGTTCACATGCACCACCTTGCTTACCTGGGTGGCTGTGGTTGGGAAGATGTGTGCATGAGATTCCTAGACATTGCCACAGGATTACTCAGCATTTCTCACTAGAAACAAGGCAAAGCCTTCTCTGTTTCTCTTCTTCTCCTATATCCCTAGCCATGAATGATTCATAGAATAGGAATTGTGGTGGTTGAACTCCTATTCAGGTTCATGGTTTGAGAATACTCTGTAGGCAGTCCACTGCTGCAACAGAACAAGCTCACAGTTCACTTTGACTCTCCTCCTCCATGGCACTGAGGATACTGTCAGGCTCTAACCAGCAATACTGGCCCAGCACCAGAGATTTTTCCTAGCTCATTGTGCACAGACATACCCTCTGTCTTCCCTTTTAGTTCAGGTGGGATGATGAAAACCATTTCAGGTGGGCCACTACAGGTGGGATGACGAAAACAATCTGTGAAGGTGCATGCATGTAAAATGAGACCTGCAGAAAGAGAAGATGCAATGAACACAGTATAAAGCAGAACAGCAAGGCCTAATAAGTATATGGCACTGATAGCCATTCTCTCTCCTGCCCCTTTTTGATCTGTTATGCACCATGCCAGCCCACTAGGCCGGCTTGCCTGGGTTTCAGAATACACTTTCCTCTTTCTCATTTCGTCCAGCTCACAACGATGTTTGTAGATGTTGTGTTGCCCATGCATCTCTTTATGTGTGTGTATGTGAGCCTGATATGTACCTGATTTAGGCAGATGTGTTTCTGTGTCACACTTGAGCACCTTGTAATCTCCCTTCCCCTTGGATATCCCTCCATTCATTTCCATTTTTGTTTCATGAGGCTGGCTGTGCTTATATCTTATGGCATACTCTGAAGCAGGAAAATAGCTTCCCTCCATTACCTGAATAAGTGTGTAAATAAATGAGATCTATCCCAAAATGTAATACTTCTAAAATCCACTGTCCACTTGGCCAAGTACAGTGCAACTTATCAGCCTTATACCTTAATGTTTTGGAGCATTAAATTCTCTGTGGTATAACTGCTGAGATAATATGAGGTCTAGAGAATCATGACTGGCATAGAACAAGTAGATAGGGAGTGATTGGTTAATTTTTCTTCCCAATGAAAGAACTAGAGGCCACCATATATAAGTAGCGGAAAGCCATGTACCAAAAAGACATTGGAAGGCATATCTCCATGTCATGTAAGACCTCTGGAACTCTTCACTGAAGCAGGTTCTGAATGTGAGGAGCTTGCAGATGCTCATCTTCCCCTGAGTACTTACTCACAGGGAGACTGTTCGACTCCCTGGAAGTGAAATTTTAATGAGAATTGCTAAACAGAAACCGCAGCAGGTTCAGGAAATCTCTGACCTGAAAGTGATGAGCGAGTGAGGTAGTGTTCTGTATGCTTGGCCTACTGTTACACTCCTACATATCTATGTATAGCTTCTGATGGAGACACAGCACTGGATAGTTTTGGCCTTTGATCTGAGCCGGAATAACTGCCCATGTGGTCTTGTTACTGGTATCACAAAGTCCATTAAGCCCAGTGAGGCCATGAAAGGACAGTCCCTTTTGGACCAAGAGTGAGCATTGCTTTCTGTGAGAACAGCTGGCCTTGTCTCTCATCTATGTATGGCCCCGTCCAGGAGCTTTATACTTAGAAATCTCTACTTGGGTAGTCCCTGGGCAGGACTGCCTTTTGGTGGGATAAAAGGATCTCTGTACATGAAGGAAAATATCTCATATTTGTGCCTTTTTTTGAGCCCAATACTCTTAATTAAATCATAACCTGTTCTCCTCCAGTGCCTTTGCACAAAAGAGTAATAGAAACAGCTGGTGAATAGGGACATGCAAAAGCCGTCCTGTGATCATTCACAGGTTATCAGTTTTTATTTCCTTAATATTTTCTTGCCTCTTTGGGCTTTGGTTTTAAGTGTGGGGTGCTGCATATTCTTATTTTTTTTCCAATTTTCCAGTATTCTGGGCAATCAGCAATACTGAATAGCCTTTATAACTTCTTCGTAATAGGTTTTCTGTTTCTTTATTGTATTTATTGGCTTCATGTCAGATATTAACTATTCACATCTTAAGATTCAGAGCATCTCAGTGGTAGTGCTGGAAATGCCTTTCATTAGCAGAAACAAGTGTTTAGAGACCATATCCAGCTTCAAAATACAATTTGTATTTTGAAAAGTACAAATTCTTGCTCATTGTATGCATCTTTTCTATATGGACCCAAGCTCTCTTACTGTGCTGGTGTACATCTCAAAAAGCAAAACACATTCATGTGACTCAAAAAACTTCCTAGACTATTGATCTGTGAATTCGGGGCGTTCATCTTCATGCTTTACAAGAGCCATGGGTTGCTACAAAAATTAGCAAGAAACTTAGGGTTCCCAAATGTGCAAAGAGTTTTATGATCAAGACAGAAAATGGAGTAAGGAGCAGATGAAGTGCTTTGCAAGGTAACCTTTCTGCTGCAGACTCAAAATAAGGCTATGCAAAGGCCTGCTCAAAATTAGACCACAAGGCAGTTTATCCAAAGCTTATCCAGGTCCCAGCTTTATCTTATTTCCTGCAAACTTGTGCAATTCCTTATGTCTTACTGCTTTTGTAGTGCCTGGGGCAATTACTTCATCTTGCTATTACGGCTCCCACCTACAAAAGGTGCCGTGTAATGCCTGGTTGGATTTGCAGAGCACTGGGGTTTCGCTAAACAGCTTTAGTGTTATTACTGAACAGACTTCATTAAAATTAACTGAGTAGTCCTGAAATAAAGCATGTAGAAAAAAAGTCCAAGCTCTCCAGAGTTTTGATAGGAGAACTGTGAATTCCAGATGAGCACCCAAACACTGAGGCATTCCAATCTGAATGACAACTGCCTTGGACCAAAGGAATTGGTGGCTCTCTTGACATCATCTCCCTCAATGGAAATGTTTATTGGGGACTATGAGCATCTGACAGGAGATGCTCAGTACTTTCTGTGATCTAGCCCTGGATTTGGAGATCTCACAAGAGCAGCTGTTCAAGTGACATTTCTTAGGCTGGGACAAGTCTTAGTCTCAGAGATGTCATAAGCATCACAAACCAGGTAGCTTGATTATGAAATTTATGTAGGATAGAAACAGAGAAATTACAGAAAAATGAAAACCAGGAAAGAAAATTCAGCAGAACACTAGCATTTTTAAATGAATTCAGATTGATTGGCCTTTTGAAGGAAGGTCTTATTTTAACCAAAGCATTTGCCATCTGTTAATGAACTGAACTGGGTGTCATTGGTCAAATCCAAAGCATGACTGCCAGCAATCTCTAAGAAATAAAGAACTGCCTTATCATCAGAGGGACTGAGATCTGACACTGCCACTATGCTTTAATTAAAAAATTAAACAGAATACATTAAAAATGCAGTTACATGACCCAGCAATGCTTCTCAGACAGCTAGAAGCCTTTGGACCCTGGCTTTGTTCACCTCATGTAACACCTGGATCCCACAGTCACTGGGTTATGGTTTATTATCCAGGAGCAGATGCTGGCTGCCAAGAATCTAAGGATTTCTAATTAGGGTGAAAATTCTACTTCAAAATGATAAAATATTTTATCATACAGAGTATTTACTAAAGCAGATGTTACAATATGGTAGTAATTAAAGAAGTGCTAAAGTAATTATAGCAGAGAAGCTAAAGGCATATTAATTCTGGTAGTCTTTCAAGCAATGTGATATGAGCTACTGTTTCTGGTATGTTCATGTCTGATTTGCCTTAGGAACGGGGGGAAAACAACCTGATCATGTCTTGGAAAGACACTAAAAAATAAAATCCTGTATAGTTTCTGGGGCTGGCCATGGCCATATAGAGAATGCCAATTATAGTTGTGCATGAAAGTTTTAAGAAAGACAAATAAGGTTTTTTAGTCTTCCTTTGATATTTTCCATGGTCTTATATTTTGAAAAAGGACTTGAGTTTTTCCCTATCCATCTAAACCAATTCTATAACCTGTAAATTTAGGTATTTAGCAACAAAATAGGATACAGAGCCCAAGATGTTATGCTGTCAAAAAGCCTGTGTTACAATCCTTTTTCCTGTTGTAGATCTGTCGATTTGTATTCTGATCATACAATTAGTGTATGTAGACTTGTTGCGCTATTAGCTTGAAATGACATACTAAGAAAAGCTATGCTGACTGCAAGTGACTTGGAAAAAAGACAGTGTTCTGAAGTATTAACTTAAGGAGATGTGATCATTTTAAATTTGTTAAAATTAACAAGGAAACAGAAACCAGTTTCAGGAGACTCCAAGCAAACCAGCCACAATGTTTGCCTACTCTGACATTTTCCAAATGCTACTTTTTTGTTTCCAGATGGCTAGTTATACCTGAGGGGAAAATTTCAGGTGTCGGAGGTGGGAGTCAGAAACAATCTTTCCGTCATTTTTGAGACTTTCTTTGCTTTTATGTGTTTTATTCAAAGAATAAGTTCTGCTAATGATTGGGTGAATGCTTTGAGCTCTGCCACTACAAATCTGTATTACGCTGCATTACAAGGTGTAGTTTACTCAGAGGCTGGACTAGAACCACGAAAATGCATGAGACCACAAACTTCTTCAACTTATTAAAGAAAAATAATGATACAAACTCGTGACTGTGACTTCTAGTCATTGCCTCAATAGACAGCTGTAGGCAATTCTTAAACCTGTTAGGCGTCTTAAGGGAGAAATGTATTTTGAGAGCGTAATCTGCCTTCACTCAGTCAGACTAGCCAAAGAATTTCAAAGGCAGGTGGAGTCCTGGCCTCCCTGACACCTCTGATACCTTGTCCACTTCTTGAATGCTCTCTTCTCCTTCACCTCCTTACGTTTTCCCCTTTTTCCTTCTCAGTCTTGTGCCTTTCTGAGACCTTCTATGGGTGTCATCTCCCATTGACCTCTGCCTTCCTCTAACCTTCCAAATGGAGAGTATATAGCTGCTGCTTAGATGCTTTGACCAGTGTCACTGGGCCAAGCACCTGCCCTTTCTACTCCATGCTTTCCTGGATGGTCTGTGCAGCACACACGTGGCTGCATCAGAAGACATACACATCCATGCTCTTCTAGCATGGGTTCAGCTTATGGAAGCATACCCAGCACCCTTTCCCCTTTTTTGAAATTACTTTTCTCAGTATTTAAGGGGAGGGATACCAAGAAATTACTCACCCCTCTCTCCTGCAGACTTTTCAGCAGATAGGGAATAGTTAGAGCTGAGTTTCAGCATATGTGTGCATGTTTCCGGGCAGCCCATTTCTTGAAAACCCAAGTGTTCGGCAAGAGGACATCTGAGGCTGAACTGAGTGTTTTAACTGCTAGCCACCTGCTCAACAGTGAGTGCTCTGCATTTCCCAGCACTCATGGATGCAATGACTTAGATCCCAAATGCAAGGGGATCCTGGCTGACAGCAGCAGATCTGGCTTGCTAGCAGGTTCCACATGAAAGTGTCCAGCTGGGCTGGTCCTTTCTGCTTTAAAGCTGACACGTAGAGCTCCTTCTGCTTATTGCACCTGAGCAAGAGGCACTTGGCAGCTGTGGCAATGGGAGCTATACACAAAGTGGGCAGGAATGTCTTAGGAGCAGATTCTGCCACCCCTACCAGAAGTAATTCAATAGTTCAATTGCTTGCAAACAGCGACATTGAAAGCAAAAGGGGTAAGAGACTACAGGTGAATGAGAGGTAGAGTTATGTTGAGAACTTGGACATTATCCTTTGGGGTCTAAAAGATGGTTTTGATCTGTGTAAGTAGCCTTCTCATTGCTTATGCAATAGCACAGTACTGATTTCCTCCCTCTCTAGGCTATTGCAGGCTAACTTGTAAAGCTGACCAAGTGAAACAGTATATTCAGTGTATTTTAGTGCTAATGTGGTGGCAGAACATTTCCCACATCTCATAAATCTGTACAGCTATAAAAAAGAGGTGAGTAGAAGCAGTGGTACTAAAGTAGTGTCCACACCCAGTCACAGAGCCAGGTTTGCACTGGCATACAGTGGGTGGCAGAATTTGGCCTGGGTTGTATAAAGACCAAGATGTGTATATGTTTCCTGCTTCAGGTAATAATGTGCTAAGTTACTACTTTATGCACAGAGGTATGGAAACCATTTTTTATGTTTTTCCCTCCCTCCCTCCTCTTTCCATTCTATGATCCAGACACCACTAACTGTATGGAGTTGATGACTGGCAGACTTTCCAAATGTGGTAAGAACTTCCTTCCCTTCTGCCTTTTCTCCTTCCCCAGCCCCTGCTGAGCAACAAAATAATGAGCCATCCTGTCCCTTCCTCCTGCTCCCCATCCCTATCCCTGCTCTCCCACGCTGTCTTCAAGACTACCCACCACGTAACAGCCCACTATGTCTTTCACTTAACCTGGTGGGCACAAACATATACCCCTTATTCTGTTCCTCCCCATCCATGCACAGACGCACAGGCTCCACCACAGCTTTCCACTTCATAGCACAAGCGTGTGGTGTTGCACTTGAGATTCCCTCCCTCACTATAACTTGGGCCAGTGGTTTTCTTTTTCTCCCTTGCCCCCCCCCCCCTTTTGTTTACTTGCTGCCTTTGATTCATGATTCTTCAGTCCCTTTTCTGCAGTGAAGCTGAATGCTGCCCTTGTAACTGCTGTCTCCCTTGGTTTCCTGCTCTTTATTGAGACAGGATTGCTATATTATTTAATTCTGGTTTGCATCCACTCCCTTCTTCCCCATATATCCTTGGGGTAAGACCCTTTTAAATCTTTCATAAGACACACTACATGTATCTGTCAGGCACTTAGCTGGTATAAATTGTCACAGTTACAATCTGGTCTTGGGGAAGGATGTTGTACCTCTAAGCTGGAGGAGTAGTGAACCTACTGGAGATTCAGAATTTTGCTAGGAATGAGAAAAAAAGGTAGTTTTCTGCAAAACTTGCAGCTGAACTTGCTTGGGGTTCCGTGGATTTTGATTAACTTTTCCCTTGCCTTCCCTCTCCTCTATCCACACTTGGAATGTATTCTTTCTTTCATTACCTGTGCCCCCACTGACTGCTCCAAAAACAGTAGTGGAAATACCCAAATACTTTCAGAGAGGGTTTTGTCTTATTACTTATATCTTGTACAGAAAGGTTCTGTACAAGAGAACTCTGTTCTCTTTAGATTTTCATTCTAGTACCAAGGTCGAATTCAGGCATCTCTGTGAAAGGGAACACAAGCTGCTGAGGAAGCAATGACCGAGATAGTACTGTTCTCCAGCTAGCCCCGCAACTCCTGTGTCATCTCTTTGTAAACTGAGGAAAGTTGTTCTGGAGTTGTTGCGGAGTCTGTAACAACAAAAGAAAGTTGTCACAGTGGAGATGCTATTAGATTTAGCATACGTGACTGAGATAAAATTTGGCCCGTTTCCTGTATTTCAGATGATCTCTTTCACTTAAGTTGCAGTTTTGTTGGTGGGAGTTTTTCCTTTGCTCTGAAGGGAACTCACTCAATTTCTTATTAGAGTTTTCTGAGTTACACCATTTCTGATCTCCTCATGAAGACTCATTTAAGTTGTAGGCAGTCCTCCAGCTTCTTCTTCCTAAAGGCGTCAGACAGCAAATCCCTCTTCTCCCTCAAGCCTTTGTTTCTTGCCTGGATCTGGCATTCACATCATACAAAAATTCCGAAATGCTGATTCTTCTAATTACTTACAAGTTAATTGAGCTACACAGACAACCAGCCAGTACTCTGTGTTCTCTAGATAGAGAGCATTCTTTCTCACCTCCAGTTCAGGCAGGCCCTCCAGCTGTCACAGTGTCAGCATCAATCCAACAAGGGACAAAGAGAACAAGATGAAGGCCAGCAGGAAGACTATTTTGTGACAGCTATAGCACAGACAGAACATATATATATATATATATGTATATCTATGGGGTTTAATGGAGCTGCTTTCTTTAAAACATATTCTTGTTGATGTACTCACATAAAACATGAGCAGTGGTGACTGCACCACGCTGAATTCCACCCTCCTACAGGAGCGAAAAGCTATTTCATGTGCAGGATAGCTCACCCACAGTTTAGAGAGGGGAGTGAAAAGGAACGATGGATTTAGCCTATTATTGGCAAACTGTCTTCTATGACTTTGAGAACAGGGCACCCTCAGTGAAGTGAACACATTGTTCATGTCGTAATTACAAATAATGTAAGAAAAACTATACTATGTGGGGTTTTTGATCTCAGGGGGCCTTTTTTCAGAAGACTTAACACTGGAGCAGGAAGAGCTAATCAGATGCTTTACGCCTGGCTCAGCCCTGTGAAAGCCCTGGTGGGAATAAGGAATATCTTTTCACCCACTGTAAACCATTGAGTATTGTAATTAACAGAGAGGCAAATTTATTTAGTCCTTTAAATGTTAGCTCTTCTTTTGCTAGCAGTGGTCATCAATCTGAGAACTGCTTTGCATATAGCCACTGGTACTGAAAAACAAGTTAATGTTGAACAGCAGAGGTATGACATAGGAGCTGCCAATATCCAAATAACGTAACAGCTCTATAAACCCTACCTGTGCACACTAGGAAACTGCCAACTGTTATTATTTCACAACAGAAAAAAATAATTTGGCTCATATTAAAGTTGAAATGCACGTTGGTGTGGAATATTTGATTTTATGTTTCCAACAATTTCAGCAGGGAAGTGGACATTTCTGTTGTCAGAAGGGCTAAACTGATTTCTCTCAAGTCTTTAATAGCTATTCATAAGATTAGATTTACCTTGTAAAATTGAAAACCTTTACATTTAAAATGCAGCTGTAACCTGAAAATTGCCTTCAGGAGCGATACATTCCGACTTAGCTGATCTATTCTTTGTGCATATTCAGAACCAAATCAGTTTAGTGACAAATAAGCTTTACCTCTTTATGTACTGCGGGTAAGCCTTATAAAATCAAAACAGCTATCAAAGAACAAGCTGGATTCTGTTTCTTTTGAGGCAGGATGGAGGGAACTGTTTACTACTATTTAATCTGGTATTTATGTCTATCTCACTGAAGAACAGGTTGTATAATTGACAATGAGATTCTAATAGGTTCTGAAGAGCCTTTTCATAAAAAAACAGAAATTCAAGATAATACACAAACTGGAAAGCCCTCCAGCTTCAACCACAAATCTGGGAATTAGAAAGTGTAATTGTAGATTGAGCACATTAGATCTGGAGCCATTAGATCTGGAGCTCTTCTGGAGCCACCAGAAGCCCACAGTAGTATTTCAATAGTCCTTATTCAGACTAGTCTGTCTTTACAAATTTTAATGACTTCAAGTCCTTCAAGTAGTGAGCTGCGAATCTCTCTGGGTGATTGACTCAGTGGTAAAGCTGGTGCATAGCCTCTGATAGCTCCCCTTCTCAGCCATCCCCAGTTTTTTGGAGTCCTTAGTAAGTATGTTTTGCCAAGGTGGTGGCTGCTGGCAGAAAGCTCTGAAAAGCCTGCTTTATTCTTAATTTACCTCCTGAGAAAAAACAGGGAGCCTGTAAATTTTCCAGTCACCACATCGTACCTGTCTGGGGCTGAATTTTATTTCCAAGTAAGGCAATCTTTGCTTGTTGTTTTCCATTCCTCCTGACACTCAGTTACATCAGTGGCACTTCAGGGAATTGTGTGATGATAAGAGGAACTATATATATATATACATAACTGATGCAGCTCCAGTCAAATCACGCTATCATATTAGGCACTGCACAAACACATGTTCCTGCAATGTCTTAGACTGTAACCCTGCGGCAACAAGCTGGCCAGAAGACCTTGTGTTTACTCTTAAGTATCCTGTGTTGCAGCTTACAATTCAAAACCTTGATTCCTGGCACCAGAGTTGAAAAACAAACTTTACAGATCCTTGTATGTATCAGTAGCTATCACCAAAATGATCTAATCAAAGGAGAAGCACAGCAAATATGAAAAGTTATGAAAACTGGCCTTTCACATCTTTCCAATGTATCTCACTTAAATCTCTTGCTTCCAGTGTTTAAGAGCTGACAAAGCTTCCTATTCAGAGCCATCTGACCTTGTCACCATGGCCAATCACCTTGCACACAGAGCAATTGTACTGCACTAAAGGCTTCTCTTCATAGCTCCTTGCAATCATAGTTTGATTCATACAGATACAAGCTCATGTCAGTTGTATCCCAAGGTACTTGAGAAATAAAGAGATACTTTGTTGTTTAAAAACTGTTACATCACATTTGGGTTGCAATTGCAGCATGTAGCTTTAGAGACTTGGCCTTACTAGCAGCAGTGTATATCTGGATTTGGTGTTTTGGAAGTGATCCTGATCCCTGTCGGCATTAATTAGAGTAGTCCTGCTCGCACAAAGTAGTTATTTGATGGAAGAGGAGGTTGGTGGTTTGCATTCATAAAATCAGAACTGATGGCAGAAACACAGATGCTGAAACCAGGAGAAAACAATCTGTGCTGCCCTCCCAGCTGAAGGCTTCTTCTCACCAGTGTTACACTGTGATGTAGTCAGAATAATACTTTTTTATAATAGAGTTTCTGGAAAACGGGCTGGCTGCTGGTCTGTCTGAGCATGGCTGATTCTTCTGTCTAAATTGTGAGAGATAAAAGGAGGAAGACCCACATGAAAGATGACATATTCATTCCTAATGGGTGGATCATGATAAGTAAGATAAATCAGATTTTCCAAAGAGTTCAATACAGGTTTCCCAGCTATCCATTCTACTAGTATCCTTTGCTGTTCCAATGGAGGGGCTGACTCCCCCCACACTGTAGTCATATGTCTTCATTCAGGTGTTGTGTTGGGGTGACATTTCTTTTCCAGTTTGTGACTCATGCACTGTACAAGAAGGTAACAACAAAAATGGCAACATGGCACTAAAGAAGAATCCAGATGTATTGAACTATTTGGTACATGTCAGATCCTGTTTCAACAGCTATGGCCAGATTTTTACTGCCCAATACAAGATCTTTTCTTCTTTATCTGTGTAATACCTAGCACAGAAAACACAGGCACCTCTCAATTAAGATCACAGTACTTTATTTATGGCAGGCAGTGCGTAGGATACTTTATGTGAATATTTGCTTGCTGCACTAAGCTAAATTTGAGATGGCCTCCCTGGAAGATTTAATCACATTTTGAAGGGATTGATTCAGAGGAAATGAGGAGGCAACATTTCGCTAGCATATACAGGTTGTTTCTCTCCTTAAGAACTGGTCACAAAACTCAAAACCCATAAGATCATAACGTAAATATCCATCTGGCAGGAAAGGACAAAATCATATTATTAAGTTCCAATACATTTCTGAGATTTGTATAGACAAAAAAAAATGAATGAAGCAGTAGAGGTCTCTAAGAGAATGGGTAGTGGCAATACTATCATCTGCTGTGGCTTTATGAGAGTGGGTCGGCAGCTTCTCCTCTCAGCATACACTTGTGCAGGCAGATCCTTGTAAAAGGACAGGCAAATAGAAAGAATTCTTGGGCTGAGTCCTTTACCAGCCAATTTGATAGAACAGCATGAATCCAGAACAGAATCTGGCATCTATTCATCCCACGACTATCCTTGTCTGCTCTTTCAGTGCCACCAGCTGTCCAAATGAATGTATGATTCCCTCCTCTCTGTCATCATGTCTTCTTTTTTGAATATTATGTGGTGGTGCTGGATTGGCCAGAGCTATTCATGAGTAACAGACACATTTGTTTTCTGATTAATTACTTATGCCTTAGCTCTGCAGAAAGTAGCAGCAAGGAAATATGCCTCATCTATTCAGGTCTTTGCTGCCTGTGTTCACCATTCTCTAACTGATTACCCAAGAGCTACTTGTCTGTTATATTGTTTGTGACAGGAGAGGCTGAATTGGATCTCAGCTTCTCTGTGTGTGTGTGAGAGGAGAGAGAAAACATGCAAGATAGAGGCAGAGTGGCCATCTGGGTGCATCTGTCAAGTCACAAATACTGGGCCACCCTCCTGCAGAGGAGATGGAATGTTTTAGGGAGTAAGAATAAGGATAAGTTATGGAGCATTTGAATGTCAGGGTGGTCATTAAGATCTGCCCAGGTGTGTAGCGACTGAAAGTTCCCACTTTCTGCTGGTAGCACTTGTGCTAACAATGTGTTATAATCTGAGTAGTTCCTACCACCAGTCTGTCTTCTCAAGTTCTTTCTTTCAGTTGGTATTTTTACTTGAAGAGTCTAAGGACTCTGGAAAATAATCTCTGTTGTTACCTTTGGAATCACCTTTTCCAGTTGCAATTCAGGTGTCCTGCTAAGAAACTGGAGTTGTTCTGTGGACTGTCTGTCTCCATTTTCTAGTCCTAAACTGAAATGGAATCAAAACAGCTGTCCCATTAGGTAACTAACTTGGGGGAGGAGAGGGAGAGGAATAAATGGGAAAACTTGTTCTAGTTCATTTGTTGTGATAATTTATAAATCCAGTAAAAGCTGCATCCATGTCTCTTGAAATGCTTTCCTGACTTCCTATATTTTAGACAAGTACCCGCCTTGGGATTTCTGCAGGATCTTCAGCTCACTTCAAGTGGTGTAGGATATGTTCATAGACTAGAAGGAAGTTTTTGTGTTATGGCCCCCAGCAAGACATTGCAATGGTCTTCCTGTCACCCTTCTCCAGTCTAGAGGGAAGCCTCACACATCCAACCACTAAAGGAGCAAAAAATTCTTTTTCTTTCTGTCGCCTTCTTCAGTAGTCAGTAGGCTTCTCAAGCATCTCTCTGATTTGTATTTGTACAATGCCTAGGCTAAGGGCTCCTTAGTCTGGAGGAAGACTCCTATGTAGTATTACAACTAAACAAAGAGGATAGGACACTTTTATCTTTCTGTCATCCCTTTCACTGCATGTACTCTTAGAGTGGGTTCTGCATTTTAAGTCTTCCGGTTTTGAAGGCAGAAGGGATTCTGCCAATAGAAACCAAGCAAATGGGCAAAAAAATTACTAGCCTTAACAAAGAGGGCTAGAACTCTGTCAAAGTAGCAAAATGGGTTTGAAAGGGAATGGATTATCACCCATCAAGAGAGTGCTTCAATGTTTTACGTAAAAGGAGTTGGATTTTTGTTACATGAATTGCTGAAACCACAGCTGCTATTGAGATACATAGCAGGTTAGGGATGAAAAAGACAAGGGTTAAAGAGAAAGGAATGAGTTTAGGAAGAAAACCTCAGTAGTAGAAGCAGACAGAAAACAGGCAGAAAGGATGTGGAAGCAACAAGGAAAGGAATATGAGAAGTCAGGTTGATAATGGGTGTCTCGGTTTCCAGGGACACCATTTTTTCCCATTCACTTTCTCCCAAAGCCTAAGCTAAATATGCAGAAACCCAAAATTTCTCAGGCTATATAGAAAGGAAAGGCAGGGAATAATTCCATAGACTGGGATCCACAGATGCTATATTAGTTTTGTGCAACTTTGTGTTCAGCACTGCAAGGATTAGTGCATTAAAAATTCATAGGCTTGAAAAAGAAGGTTTCACAGAAGTGCTTCAGGGTTTGCTTCCATTAAGTCAATGGGAACTTTGCCATTTGCTGCAATGAAAAGAGGACCAAGTCCTTACCTGACTGTCTTAAAATGTTACAAAACAGCAGGCTCTAATCAGTGACTGAAACCTTCAGGCCTGTCCTGAAGCTGCTTGTTCACCACCTCCTGTTATTTTTCATGGAGGACTCTGAGGGTGTTTGCAAGGTCAGGTCAGGGGCTTTGCAAGGTGCATCCTTTCCTGGTGTTACTTCTGGTGCCTGGAGTGAATCACCTGATTTTCTCTTTCGTGTCCTACCTGGGTTCTCCACTTGCACTTTGCTTCTCAAACCTGTGACACCACTGGGGCTAGTCAATGTCAGACAGGCCTCCTAAGAATAGGAGGTAAATAATGAGGACTGTGAAGTTTGGTACAAGCCACATGCCCAGCTTCCTTTCACATTTTTGTGTCTGTCTCCAGCCCTGTTTTTTCCTTCTATACAAATGCATTCACAGTTTTTACTTCTTTCATGATATTTGGCCATGATAGTGCTCTAGCACCCCTTTTAACACATGACCCTTTCATAGGCTTCAGCGCTTGTTTTCAAACCCATTCCCGTACCCCATCTTGCAGCGTACAGCTCCTCGGTCTAACTCCAAAATGCACATACCCATCTCCTCCTAATAGATGTAAACCTTATGCTCTGAACCTCCCCTCCTGCCTCTGATCCTTCTCACAGTTTCTCACCCTTGTTACCCTTCATGCCTTCTTTGCTCCATGTTGATGAATATTTACTCTCAATGGGAAAGAAGACCTTAGTTACAGACACATGAAACACCAGGGAAGTTTTGAAGAATCAGTGAACAAAGCCTTCATTCTTGTCTAGAGGGAATGTGATGTCTTCTCACTTTTTGAAATAAGAGAGGCAGCCTTTTTGAGGCCCCAGATGGACTTAGAGGTGTTAAGAGCTTATGACACATGTGCTGAACGCTAGGAGCGCAAGACATCACCTGCATTTTCAAGTCTTGTTTTACTGGATGTGTAAGTCCAGAAGAAAGTAAGAAGCAAGAAGAGCAACACCACACACCATTTTCATGCTTCCAGCATAGCTGACCCATGTTTACATATCTCCAGACAAAAGCATAAGAACTCTGGTCCATCCAAAGACTAGTATCTAGACCAGCGCAAGAACGGGTTAATAAGCCATCATGTACACAACATCAATGCAATGACTGTCTGTATTGCTTGGTGTATGATCAGTTCTTTCTTGACTGCAGGATAGGAGAGATTAGCTAGTATTTAATTACAAGTCCAGATACTAAAAAAGGCAAAGGAAGGAAAGGGTTAGCGAAATGGCCTATTTTATTTTTCAGTAGCTCTCTTTAAACATCCCTAAGGATTTCTTACCTCCCATTAAAATTTTAACTGAAAATGCTGATTGTAAGGAATCCAGTAGTGATACAGGCAAAGAAAAGTAGACTGTTAAGTACTTTTGCTGCAATAAATCTCCAGGCACTTGCAAGCTGGTAGGACATGGGGAGGAGAAAGGGTGGATGAAACAGGGGCTGCATATTTTAATAGGATGATTAAAAATCCTGTACCAAGACTCAGCAAATACAAGATATATAAAGATATTTTTTAAAATGTTTTATTGCTTCATTCTTGCAAGTTGTAGTTTTGTTTACTGTTCCTGTCTACATGAAAACAAAAAGTTCCCCAGTTCCTGGAGAGCCCTGCTTAGTCTGCCCTCTTCTCTCCCTCTAAGCTTGTTGAATAAACTGCTCAGCTGAATAACTATCGATACTCCCTTTCCCTTTTCTCCCAACCTAGCAGTCTTTCCCTCTCCAGCATTTTTTTTAGTGCTCTTTTTCATTCTCTCTGCTGACTCCATTTGCTTATGAAGATGAGGGGTCCAAAGCCACTTAAGAACCAGATCTGCCCACATTCCTGCATTCAAGGCTGAGTGTTTGCTTTCTTCCTTTCTTTTCACTGAAAAAGAATATCCACCTAAGAGAATTAGAAATTAGTCTGAGCAGATAGAAATGAGTCTGAGCAGAACATGTACCCACAAACCTAGAACAGTTTTAGGGAGACTTAGGGAAATCTCTGAAACAGAAGTTGTAGATGTGGAACAGATATCCCCCATTCAAAGCATTTGCATGCATGTGGAAGGAAGCAGGGAGAGCTTATGAAGATCTGACCCTGAAAACCACTGAGAGTTTGATAGCCCCCCCCTTCTTAGCCGGAAATTGAGATATGTGCTTTGCCTGGTTGGTTGTTTGGGCCTATCTCTAAGACTTCAGATATTTAGGTGAATGATGCCCTTCCAAAAAGTAACAACTATTTGCTTGTGGCATTGGTGTAACCGAATGCAAGGACTGAACTAGGACCAGCAGTAAGTTAACCAGAAAGTGGCAAGTAGAGAAAGACAAGGAAATAATTTGGTTAATAAGATTGAAATCCATCACTGTATATGCCAGCCATTTAATTTTTCTCACTGCCCATTAACATGCAGAAGAAAGTGGCAATTACCTGGTTAGTACAGGGCAGGCATAAAAGAGTAACAAATTCAATTTTGCAGGGCACAAATACTATGTATTTCCTCTTTCTTTGTGTAAGAGCAGTTGATATCCATAGCATTTTCCATTAGAGAATAAGAAAGCACTCAACAAACTCTTCAGACAAGTTACTGTGTCAAGTAACAAAACAAGTTACAACTTGCCTGATGTAGTAACCAGTTATGTTTGTAATGAAAGTGAAGGTAAATGTATTACCAAGCCACCAGTGTTCACCAACTGTCATGAATAGAGTATCTGCTATGAAGAAACCTCTTTGCACACAACTGAATGTTCTCAGGGATGAAAGGCTCCACTCTTCGCAGCATACCACCACATTGGAAGGCAGATATAAGAAGCTGTTCCTTCTGGGAACTTGAAAATGAAACTACTTAGGTGGGACTTAGATGATTTATATTTGTTAGAACAATGGAGCCAACAGTTCTGATAATGAGAAAAGCATCATGGGGTTTTAATGGTCATGAACAGCTATAACCCCCATGGTGTATGTTAGATAAAAAACATCTTCAATATCCATGCTCAGAGAATTTAGTGTGACTCCTCCTATGCCTGATCAGGATTAATTCTCCAATCCAAGAAAATTAAAAGAAATGCATGCAAAAAACTACCTCTCTGGTAGCAGCTGCTCCCTTTCCCTCTGTATCACCCCAGAGCCTTTCCTCAGGTATGACCTTCCACATATTCTCTGGCACAGAACTACATTAACAGGATACAACCCAGCTACCTGGAGGCCCAAATGGCATGAAAGATTGTATTCATGTGCACAGTGCTCAGCCGATGTTCATAACTGCAACCTGCTCTAGTGGCTGGCCATATGAGATACCTGTTCTACTAGCATGCAACCCTACACTCCTCTCTGGCTCCTGACTTTACTGGTATCATGGAGGCTGTAATGTAGAGAGAACATAAATTCAGGACAATGAAGAAGTAGTTCTTGACCATGGTAGGTCCCAGAAATAGATGTGTAACAGCCTGTTTCCACAGTGCATTCAGCATCTTCATTTCCAGCTACCAGTTGTAAGAAGGATCTGAAGGTACTTGGAAGCTTGTAAGCCCAAGCCACAAACCACACAGGCAGATGGCAATACTCACGTCAGCTGTACCTCATTTTTCAAATGCTTGGAACACTCAGGTGCTTTAGGCTTCACTGATGAAAGGTGAGCAAGAAGATACTCAGAAAGAAATAAAATGTATGCAAAGAAAGCCTAATATCTGGTGTAGCCAGAGAACTTAGTGAGGCTGCAAAGTAAAGCATCAGTTGGTGACCACATCAAATGCCCTGTGTTTGTAACAGCAGCAGTAAGACGGTATTTGCCTGTATCCAGCATTACATTCATTGACATTTCAGTGTGGAGTGGCCAAGTGACTCCAAGTAATAGACTGAAGTATTTCAGCCACATGGTACCGTGTCCTCCTGCTAGGTGAGACAGCAGTGCTCCCCTACTCAGGAGAAAACCATGACCTTCCCCCTAGGTGCTTTATGCTCCTAGCCTCTTTATTTCTGTAGGTGTCCCATCCTAAACACTCTTCCTCTTCCTGCTCATTGTCTTCATCCCCCACACACCCCCACGCACGTGGCTCTGGATCTCCTCATCATGTTCTTCTCGTTAAAAACCCCATTGTTCATTTGTTTGTTTGTTCTCTCTCTTTCTCTCCTCTTTTTCTCTCCCTCTCATTTTGTTGTTTTTTTTTTTTCTTTCTTTCTTTCTTCCTTTCTTTCTTTCTTTTTTTGTCTCCTCTGTTTTGTGTACCCAGGCAGCCCATTGAGTAACTTCTTTGACGTAATTAAACAACTTTTTTCAGACGAGAAGAACGGGCAGGTGAGCCATCCCCCCGGCACGCCAACCAAGCATAGCGCAAACAGCAAGCGGAGCGATTCCGGTTCTAATGACTATGGGTCTAGAGGAGACAATAAGTACCCTGCTGGCAAAGACAAGGCAAAGATGGTCTCATCAGTCGGCCTACAAGACCAACCTTAAATAAACACATAAAAAATTAAATAACTTAGAAAAAAACAAAAACAAAAAGCAAGAAAGAATGAAAGAATATTCCTTAGCAAGCTAGCCTCTAAACTAGAAGGATGTATATACCTTGCCACAACAGTACAAAACTGTCTATAGACAAATTTTGTATGAAGGAATGACTGTATATATATACATATATATATTTATATATGATATATAATATATATCTCAGAAACAAACACAAAAACAAACGAATGAAAGAATGAAAAGAAAGAAAAGAAAAGGTAGCACAGATGACAAACCCAGTTCACCAGATCTTGGGTTGTGGTTTTTCGATTGGGTTTTTTCCTCCCTTTTTTTGAATGTTTTGCTTTTTTTCTCCTTCCTGGTTTTTTGGGTTTTTTATTTTTTTCTTTTGTTTTCTTTTGTTTTGTTTCTTGTTCTGTTCATGCTCTCTCTGTGTTTCTGACGACACCACTTGTTTCCGCTCTGCTACCAGGAATTATCCCGAAAAGTTAACATGTCAGCCACGGCTTCACCTTCTGTGCTCTGCGGACACTTGTTGGCGGAAGGCAACCGATGTAGACTGTCCAAGGACCAGTCCTGTTTGAGGTTCCCAGCCTCCCCTCTCCCTTCAGGAAGTGGGTTTCTCCCCCACTTCTCCCCAGACACCTCCCCAGTGCACGCCTGTTTTCCCCCCCACCTCTTTTTCTTTTTTGGTGCTCCACAAGAGTGATCTGCTCAGTTACGGGATTGCAGAGTCTGGGCTGAAAAGAGGTTGCAAATTGTTGGAGTGAAACCTTTTCCCTTGGCAACTTCTGTCCGTGCAGCTGAACACAGCCCAGAAGGGAGGGTGTGGGGGAGGAGATGATTGTAGTGGGAGCACAATGTTTCATGAATCCAGAGCGCGTTCTCATCAGAAACCAGCCAGGAGCAACTCAAAAATAAGCATTGAACCAAGACAGTATTGGGGAGCTTCATCACAGGATTTTCTTAACCTTCTTTTTCTCCCTGCCACCTTTTCTTTTTCTTTTGCCCCCTTTTTTTATATATACATGTAGATATGTGTGTATATTTATGCATAAATATACATACATACATATATATATATATAAAATGATTGGTTTTTTTATACTGTATTGTTTTGCTTTTTGACCTGCTGGAAGGGGAAAGGAGTAAACTTAGGAGGGAGAGGGGGTTCAATGAATAAACACATACAAACAAAACATTAAAACTTAGGGAAAAAGCAACTTCTGGTAGCAAAGAAGAGGGACAAGACTCTGCCAAGGACTGTCTCTCCTGCCACCAGGCACAGTTGCCACTGCTGCTACTGCTGCTCCTCCTTCAACACCTTCCTCCCCACCGTCAACTCCCTGACACTGTGCCACCGTGCTGGGACCCTCTTCAACCAGCTGGATCCTCCACCACACCCTGCATTTAGAGGCAATTGTTGTGTTGCTAGTGCTGCTTTGATATCAGTATTATTATTTCTTTAAGTTGCCAGTTTCATTTGTTGGCTTGGGTGATTTTTTTCTTAAAAAAAAAAAAAAAAAAGGAAAAAAAGGAAAAAGAAAAAAAGAAGATGAAGAGGAAGAAGAAAAGAGACTTCTCTTGGGTTTTATTTCCTCTGTGTGTGTGTGTGTGTGTGCACATCACTGGCACTTAGTTCATCAGAGCAAGACAAGGTGGAGTCAGGGCAACGGAGACTTAATCACAAAGCTACTGTAAACTTTAAAAATTACTGCAAGATATTTTTATAAAGTTTTGTTTGGTTTTTGTTTTAGTTTTGGTTTGGTTTGGTTTGTTGTTTTTTGTTGGGTTTTTTTTTTTTTTGAAGGGGAGGAGGGTGGGATTGGGTGGATGGGGACCTTTTTTTTGTGCTTCAGTTCTTAGGTTTTGGTTATTTATATATACATATATATTTAAAAAAAATAAGCTGTTAGATATATCTTCTGTTTAATAACCTTGTAGAGGAAACACTGATTCTTATTTATTTTGGGGAGGAGGTGGAAAAAGGACACAGAAACCCCGTGTTATCTCGTGACTTTGAGAAAGAAGAATCGCTGTCTTTTTTCCTCCTCCTCAAGAGTTATGTGACCAAGTGTAACTTATTCTGGCCCAAGCTCAAAGGTTAAACAAACAAAACCAACGTGGTTTTACGCGTGGAAGACAAAACACAGTGAGAAGTACTTCTTGACTGAGATTTTAAGAATGTAGGCTTAGCATTAGTGTTCAGCTCTTTTATGACCTTCGATTGCTGCTCGTTGGGTTCTTATGGGTGTATGTTGTATCGCAAGATTATTTTTTTTAATGGTACTGTTGAATGAGTTCTTTTTTGTTGTTGTTGTCGTTGTTGTTTTTTTTAATCATTTTTCCCCTTCTTGGACCAGTTTTACTTGTACATAGGTTTGAAGATTAAAAAGAATTTTTAAAGACACAACTGGGGCAAAGACCTTTGACTTCTGCCCCGTTTCCCCATTCCCCCAAATGGGAGGGATTTATTTTATTTTATTGGTTTATTTATTTATTTATTTTCCCTATTCTTAAAACTTTTCTCTCTCGTATTGCTGTGTGCATGTCAGACACCTGGGGGTGATGGCTGGGGAGGGGGGGAGGCAAGGGTGCAGGAGAGGGGGGCAGTTTTAATTGCATGACATTGCTGTAAATTAGTCTCTTTTGCTTTCGTTGTCTTTCCTGCCTCCGCCCTCTCTCTACTTCTCCTCCAAGCTCCCCTCCCATCACCCCCATCCTTCTTTTCCCTCTTTTCTCTTCCCTTGTGTATAGATTTTGATGCTTCTGTTACATTGTACCTCTACAAAAGGCTGGGATTTCAATACAAAATAATAATAATTTAAAAATACCTATATCAGCAAAACCCATGTGGTACAAGCAGGAAGGGGATTACTTACACAAGATATAAGAATAAATGAAAGCAATACCTCTTGTTATCCTTCCTATTTTGTACTTTGAAGACACACGCGCGCACACACACATATACAGACACAAACTGACATTATTTAATGGTTTAAAATGGACAAAAAAATCTGATGTATCCCTTGTTAAATAACTGTGAGCAACTTTAGTTCAAAAACCAATAAATTCATTCAGTAAAGATATTAGCTGTTGAGTGTCCTGTTTATGTCCATGAAAATAAACTTCTCGCCGGTGCCAGACCCAGTAAGTACCATATCACAGCTTTCTACACCAGAGGAGCTGAAGATGGCCAGCACGTAAGGCAACATCCTCCCAGCCGTGCCATTAACATCATCCGGCAGCATGCGCTCCACCCTCACAGCACAGACACGCCATGTGTGGGCAAAAAGCACAACAGCTCAACCCTGTGGGCCTGGGCTTTTACAGCAATGATGTGTTGAAAAAGATTAATCCAGGTTACAGAGCAAACACCCCCTAGATCTGATCTGTACTGAAAACTTGCTGCTTGTGATCATTCTTGTCTCTTAACCTGAGCTTCTCACGTTGCTTCCAGATTTAGCATAGGAAGGATTTTTCCACCCTCCCTGCCTGCAACGCTCTCAGTCACATGCATTTGAAAAAGCTTATCAGGTACGTCCCTGGCTTATGTTGGGTTTGGGGTTTTCTTGCTGCTGGTGTGTGTGGCTGCTGTCTTGTCACACACCTCTCAGCTTTCGGGTCTTCACCTTTACGCTGGTTTCGTAACTCCTTCTACCACAGCAACCTGGTGGTTCGCCTCCTGGGCTCAGAGGTTGGGCTAGTGCATGCCCAGAAGTAACCCAGACCTGTGGGGTGCCTCCCCACACAGCTGGGGTGAATATGGCAGGTCCAAGCCCATAGCAAGGACAGAAAGGCTCTGCAGAGGGGTCTGGACAGGCTGGATCAATGGGCCTTTGCCAGGGATATGAGGCTCAATGAGGCAAAGTGCCAGGTCCTGCATTTGGGCCACAACAACCCCATGCAATGCTACAGGCCTGGGGAAGAGTGGCTGGAAAGCTGCTTGGCAGAAAAGGATCTGAGGGTGCTGAATGACAGCCGCTGAGCATGAGCCAGCTTGTGCCCAGGCAGCCAAGAAGGACAACAGCATCCTGGCCTGTATCAGAAATAGCATAGCCAGCAGGGCCAGGACAGTGATTGCCCCCCTGTACTCAGCACTGGTGAGGCCACACCTCACATCCTGTGCTCACTTCACAGTCCTTCACTGCAAGAGAGACGTTGAGGTGCTGGAGCGGGTCCAGAAAAGGGCAACAAAGCTGGTGAAGGTTCTGGAGCTCAAGTCTGCAAGGAACGGCTGAGGGAACTGGGGCTGTTTAGTCTGGAGAAGAGAAACCTCAGGGGGACCTTACCGCTCTCTGCAACTACCTGAAAGGAGGCTGCAGTGAGGTGGGGGTCGGTCCCTTCTCCCAAGTTACAAGCGATAGGATAAGAAGTAATGTCCTCAAGCTGCGCCAGGGGAGGTTTAGACTGGATATTAAGAAAAATTTCTTCACCGAGAGGCTGTTCAGGCATCGGAACAGGCTGCCCAGGGCAGTGGTGGAATCACCGTCCCTGGAAGTGTTCACGAACTGTGTAGATGAGGCCCTCAGTGATGGGTTAGGGGTGGCCTTGGCAGTGCTGGGGAACAGTTGGACTTGATGATGTTAAAGGTCTTTTCCAACCCAGGTGACTCCAAGCCCGCAGCACCCTCCCTGTGGCCCCTCGAGTCCCCGACCCGCGCTCACCGCAGCGTCCCCTCAGCCCCGACCCGAGGGGGCAGCGAGGGGCGGGCGCCGCGAGGGGAAGGAGGCAGGAGGCCTCCGCTGGCGCAGCGACGGTTGGGCGCTGCCCCGCCGCGTGCCGGGGCCGTTGGCGGCTGGCCGGCGGCAGAGGCAGGCAGCGGCTCCCGGGCACTGGCCCGGCCCGCTGGAGAGAGCGCGGCACAGCGGAGTAGGTAGGGCCCGTGCAACGGCTGTCCCAGGGCAAGCGTGGGGCTCGGTGAGGCGCCGTCTGAAAGGTTCTGTGGTGCTGCCCCGGCCCCGGGGGGGCTACCATGAGACCAGAGCGGCCAGGCCTGTGAAGTCTCCCGCAGGCAAGGCCCCGCCGTGCTGGCCCACGCAAGAGAGATAGTTGCCACCCTACCGTCTCCTCAGTGCCACTTCCCAGAGATGAGTGCTTCACCTCTCTGGAGCTCTGTGTTGGAGTTGTGCAGATGTTGATAGAGCCCTGAAGCTTTCCAGGCATAGGTGACAGAGGAGGTTCCTCACGAGGACATCCCTGCTGCAGTAAGGTCTCAGCAGGTTGCCAGACTCGGAGCTATGGCAGACCATGTCCTGGGAGGTTGTGGTTCTGGTGGGCTGCGTGTCTGGGGATTGTTCATCTTATGAACTGCTGCAGTTGTGGGTTGTGAAGGTTTGCATGTAGATGGCATCCCCTGTGGATGCTGGAGGAGGGGCAAAGGGGGACAGGAGTGCAATCGCTTCTGTGTCATGCATTTTATTAACACAGAATATGCTCTGGAGCGCAATACAGGGAAGTGGGATGTAACAGCAGTGTGGCAGCAGGTGTATGCTGCTTCTATAGCTGTTTCTCCCTGTGTTTTCAGAAACATTCATAATCTTGTGTGATCTCTTTATATCTGCAGCAGTATTCACAATTGGGGTCCCCTGGATTTCCTAATTATGGTCTCCAAAAGCTGTGAGAAGAAAACAAGGAGTTTGCAAAGTGAAGGACGTCATACTTGGCACCTACCACCCTTATTCTGCCTTTTGGCCATGTTACAGCACAGTCTCTAGCTACATGATGTTACAATATCATCTGTAGTGCATAGGAGAGACTTCTGAGTGAATTGAGTTTATGCTTGAACTGTTCTCTGCAAAACACCGTGTTTCATACCTTAAATCCAAAGGCAAGTAGTGAATGCAACAGAGGATTTTGGTATGCCTCTGTGGTTGAGGTGGTTGGATTATCTTTGCTGTCAGGTGGTGGCTATTATCCTCATCTACATCCCGTACCAGGTGATGGCTGCTCAGATGCTATCACATCTGTCCTTCATTTGCTGTGGTTCTGAGCTCTGCAGGCTCTCTGGTTCTCTTGGAGAGCCAAGCCCCTTGGACTCAGTACCTGAAACACTACAATGAATCTAAGGTTCATTGATTCTGCATAAAACAGCACAGCATGTGACCTTCCAAGTGTAAATTGAAGACAAGTGTGTAAGACTTTACTTGGCATTTTCTGTTTGTGTATGTTTGGATATTAGCTTTGTTTAGATATGTGCATACCTGAAAAATGTATTTGTGCTCAAGGTGAACTGTTATTAATTGAGCCGGTACCTGACATGTGCTATATAAGCAATAAATTGTGTATATGCATCAAACGAGCAGCTGAGCCCGTAGTCATGAAGGTAATTCTCATTGCCACATATTCAGTGTGCGGTGTGTTTGGGGGCTGAGAAAGAAGTCAGTTGTTTTTGAGAGCACTAACGCATATTGTCTAAGCCTTGCAAGCAATGCATGAAAATTTCCTCAGTAGTCAGGTTGTCTTTAATGAAAGTGGTCTGACACAAATGACTGAACTATAATGGTTCACTCTAGCCATAGGCAAAGACAGCAAAACTTCTGGAAAGCCTCAAGGTAGTGCTAATTCTGGTGTCTCCTGTTACAAGATACGATTTTTTTTTCTGCTGATTCGACAGTGCAGACCAAACATGCTTGGGCATTTTCTTAAATACTGGAAGTCTGCAGGACTAGTCCTCCTATTTTTGCTTTAATTCACAATTGTATGCGAGCTGGTGATGCAAGGATGGAATGGTTCGGTAAGGAGCTGATTCAGCTCTGAGTTTCTTATTATAGAAGGCAACAGGGAAGGGAGCGAGGCACTTGTTTAAAGACTGGAAAGTATCTTAGCTCTTTGTTGTACCCTTTAATCTTCTTATTTTATTTAAAACCACTTCAACAGCTGCAGCTGCTGTTTAATTTGGAGAACAAAACCCTAGCAGTTCAACTGTCTGGGAATACTCGAGGCCGCAAGTGGAAGGGAAACCCACATTGAGGGCAAGTCCTTTCTTCTTCTAAATTCACAATTTATTGTGGGGTTATTTTTAGTGCTGTTAATCTCCCTGAGTGCTGCTGTGAGAAACTGTGCCAGGCAGGCTGGCAGGCTTTGAAGGGCTTGAGAAATGGGATTTCCTGTTCCACTGGATCAGAGCTGACTTTTGCCATTGTCAGGAGCTATTATCGCCTTCTCGCAGCCAAAGCAGATAACACAGCTTCAAGGTCAGGGAAGACACAAGCTTTCATCAGTATTATTAGCAGAAGAGTCTCCTTGCAGTCAGGGCGAGTGTTTCTGTAGTGAGTGTGTCAGGGCGACAGTTTCTGTAGCGAGTATGACAGGGCGAGTGTTTCTGATGTAGTCAGGGACCTCTGCCTGGGCAGAGAGGTCTGCAGGTGTATCACAGAACCACACCAGCAGTTGAGGTTGGAAAGGGACCTCTAGAGACCTGCTCAAAACAGGTTGCTCACTACTCTGTCCAGTTAGGTTCTCAGTGTCCCTGGGTGGACACTAAACAACCTCTCTGGATAGTCCATTCCTAAAACAGCTGTTAAGGAGAGAAGTTTATTTCTCAGCTTCACACTGACCTGCTCTTTGTTGAGGCTTTTATGCTTCCACTGAGCATTATCTCTTGTACCTGAGACTAGCAGGTAGCTCTGGTCCAGCTCTAGTAGTGTAGCACATTCTCTCCATGCTGTGCAGAATAAAAGGAAAACAGGTTGGTCTGGTGAAGTAGTAATCCTTGGTATAGGAAGATTTCTAGCTAGAACTGTCAGAAAAAGCAGGCGTGTTTACCATAAAATCTCATGTACTCTTGAAAAGCATTCAGATGGAGACAGTGGCTTTGAATTGCGGTGTCTGTTCTGGATAGTTCATTTGCAGGACATCTTGTTCTTGAAGTAAACTCAGGTTTCAGGTGGATGAAACTAAGATGAAACAAGGCACTCCTGACTCAGCGGCATGGTATGCATGCTGGAGTTACCAGGAATTAGATTCTAATATTATGCTGTTTGTGACCATTGGCTTGGTCTTGTTATTTTTATAACTGAATAGTGGAATAGCGATTTCTTGTCTGAAGCAAATTCCTTCATGGTTCTGATACAGTTTATTGAATCATGCTGTTAGCAATTAGGTACAAGAATGCGTCAGGGAATGTACTAAAGCTGCATACATTAGGGATGCTTTGAGGATATGTGAAAAGCCATTTTTAGGACTGTAATGGAATCCTCACTGGGACTTCCCATCACTTTATGGGAATGCTCATGAGCTCAAATTTGTATAGGGTTTCTAATCTATATACTCTCATGCATAAATACAGTGTAGGAAGTTGTTTCCCTTTGCCCAAGAGCCTTCAGCTTTAGCTCTGAGTTGCACAATGAGAGCAGAAATGGGCATAGACTAGGTAGAGCTTGTGTTCACAGAGAAGCTTAATAAAAAAGTCTGGTCCCAAAATTTGGTCCCTCCTCCTGAGCTTTAGGCCAGTGCTTTGATGGGCTGTAATATGTTCCACAGCAGTGCCTCCACACAGGATGGTGAAAAGATGGTTAGGCTGGGACTACAAGGTGTCCTGAATTTGGCTTTTGCCTGCTGTGTGGCAGTGGGCAACTCCCCTTTCTCATCGCAGAGATAAAGCAGCTGAGAAAGGCAGCAGGACTTGCTTTGCAAAGAGCTTTGAGGATCACTGTTAGGAGTGTGGTATAAGAAGTAAGTAGTTTTGTTACACTATTCCTGTTGTACTGCAGTTGAGGAGCAGAACCTGGGCATTGAGCAGGAAACTGACTTTTTGTCTGAAAGTTTACTGTGGGTTCTTGAAGTTGCTGGCTCCTGATAGAGACATCTCAATGTGAGCTATTCAGATGCTGTTATACTTCATGTGAGAGTTGGGCACGTTCTTTTGCTTGCACCAAGATGGCTCAGAAATGCATCTGGAGTGATCCAGTGGAGAGGAGACCTGCACTCAGCACAGGGAGCTGTTGCACGTGATATGGCTTGGTAGTATCCTGGTCTTAAATTTCTGAAGTTTATTCTCCTATAGGGAAACCAAATCTAGATTCAAACAACAATTAACCTTAACCATTCATTGTGAAGGTATTTATTTGCCAGATACTTGGATAGCACTGTGATGATGTCTTTGTCAGCACTTTACAGAGGGGATAACCGAAATCTTAATTGGGCTGGATAAGAGCAGTAAAGAAGGATGCCTCTTGTTCTGCTGAGGTTACAAGAGCAAGTATCTGAGAGAGAGGGAGCATAACTCTCTTCCCTTCTCTGCCCCTTGCCTTCTTTTGAGTGTATAACCTGGTAAGTGTGTGTCGCGGGGGGGAATGGTAAATAGCAGTAAAATAGACTCTGCCATCTGACATCAGAGCTGGTGGTTTTACTGGTGCTATCAGCATTACTCTTGGGTGTAACACAGGCATGAGATGGCCACAGCAGCCACATGTGGCAGAGGCCTGTATTGGCTGAATTAAGAATTGCATTCAAAGGAGGAACAAAAGTTGATGCTGCTATTTCCTTATTTCTATATTTAAGTTTAGCGTAGCTTGCTAGGGCTTCGTACTGCTAGTGACTATGTTCAGAGGCAATGGTGGAGGAGTCAATGTTCAATTTGAGACTGAAATATTGCCTCAGCCACAGTGCGATGGTGGTAAGACCTGGCCAAAACAGAATCTGTTTGCTGCTCCACTACCTTCCCCATGCATTTTTTTCTTTTCTGCTTCTGTGTTTTTTACCTGTGAAGTGGAAGATCCTTTCCTGTCCTCTGCACTGGGAGGGGTGATCCATGGAGGGTGCCATCCCAGTACTGGGCTGCCAGAGCAGAGCTGCTGTGGGGCAGGCTTGCTGTGCTGATGAGCAGTGTGCTGTCACTGACCCCTTTGAGAAGCCAGATTCTTCAATTCTGGTTATCATAGAATCATAGAATGGTTTGGGTTGGAAGGGACCTTAAAGTTCATTTAGTTCCAACCCCCCAGCCACAAGCGGAGACATCTTCTACTAGACCAGGCTGTTCAAAGCCCTGTCCAGCCTGGCTTTGAACACTGCCGGGGATGGGGCAGCCACAGCTTCTCTGGGCAGCTTGTTCCAGTGCCTCAACCCCCTTGCAGTAAAGAATTTCTTCCTAATGTCTAATCTAAATCTACCTTCTTTCAGTTTAAAGCCATTCCCTGCCTTATCCTATCACTACGTGCCCTTGTTAAAAGCCCCTCTCCAGATTTCTTGTCAGCCTCTTTAAGCACTAGAAGCTGCTCTGAGGTATCCCCAGAGCCTTCACTTCTCCACGCTGAAGAAGCCCAAGTCTCTCAGCCTGTCTCCATAGGAGTGGTGCTTCTGCCATCTGATCATCTTTACGGCCCTCCTCTGGCCCCTGCAGGAATGCCCTGCTTAGTGTGTGTTTTGCTTACCAGGGTAACCCTGCTCTGTACATTCATATCAACATGGATATTGCATAGGTGACTTTTCAGCACAAGATAGTATTATTCATCGCCCCAATTTTTTCCTCAGCTGTTATACTGCATTTTATCTGCTCTGCCTGTTTCTGTTTTTCCTGATTATCATTCATTTACAAATAATGGCTCAGCAGTTGATGACTGGGTAAATGCTGTCTGCACCTTGACCAGACATACGTTAGTGAGATGTCTGGTTTGACTGCAAGAGGAGTAAGTAGGAGCAGCCCTTGAGGCCTCATCCTGTCATGTAGCAGTGTGGGTGGTCGGTGATGTGAGCTCTGGGGACAGCACAACAACCCCTTTTCCAGCCCCAGAAACAGTCCTGCAGGAGTGTGGGTTCTCTTGGACAGCAGGTCCCACTGTGGGAATGGAGCTGGAGGGCCAGTCCCATGAGTTTCTGCCTGTTAGGACAGTTATGCTCATTATGTTTCTGATAAAAGTTTCCTGAAAAGTTTGTACTTTTTTTTTAAGGTCAGTGTTTGCAGTGCATGTATTCTGTGCTACTTGACAAAGCAGAGGGTACAGTTGAAGGAGGAGGCTTGTGGCAGAGTTGAGATGGTTTTTGCCTACCACTGATAAGCTTGGTGATTTTGGCCAGGCTGCTTCATCCCTTTTGTTTCTCTTGTCTTTCTCTGTATGTTGTCTCTTTCAGCTGGATTGTCAGCTGGTCTGTAAGGCCTTCAGCAGAAGGATTATGATTTAGTCTGGGAATGATGTTTGACATTGGCCTTGATGCAGCCTTTAAATGGTGCTGTAATCCAAAGTATAAATACTGCAAAATGTCTCTTATTTCTTATCACTGCACTATGCAATGAAGAAGCAAGCCTGAGCATCTGATGGTAAACCTTAAGGTGAGTCTGATAGCTCATTTTCTTGCAGTAGGAACAGGCAGCTTGCTGCTTTTTCCCATAGATGCCAAAAGGAGAGGGTGCAGATGTGTTTGCTGAGAGGCTGGAAACAACCCTCTGCTTAAAGATGCCTGAGCTTGCTGTAAATGAGCTGGTTTGGGCGTGGGAAGTGGCTGAGCTGTGTTTGCTGGCACAGTTCCAGGCTCATGCAGCCAGCTCGACAGGATCCAGTACCCAAGCCAGTTTATCTGCAGGTGCTTCAAATATCACTATGTGATGCAAAACTGATTTGCTAACTGCTGCTTTGGAGTTCCCAGGACCTGGAGTTCCTGTGTATTATTTGAGGTAGTATAGACATAATCCCTGGCTTGGAGGTGTCCTATTCCTCAGCTGGTTAAATTTTAATCAGTCTTTCACTTTACCCTAAGACAATTAAAAATAAGAAGCCTAGGCCAAATAGGAGCATGGGTCAGTAGGGGTGTGTGCAAGTCTGAGGAGCCAGTGGTCTTCTTGTTCCCTATAAAATCCTGGCATATATGTATGCCAGGTTTGTATCCTGGCATCAAATAGGAAGGCACCCAGGTAAAGAAAAAGATAGCAAGTGGTCTGCCTGATGAAGGTTCCTCTGGTATCATCAGGATTCAAGGTGACATAGCTACAAATTGCCTGTTGCACAGTGCTCTGTACCATGCAGTATCCCCACTTAATAGCTGAGTCATTGAAGGTAGTGATATACACCAGTTCTCCTTTAAGAAGAACTTTCTCTCAGGTGGTGTAAGAGAACTATTTGGGTTTCTGAGAGCTTTGAACTTGCAGCACCTTACCTTGCAGAAAGGAAGTGGTTCTAATGGTTAGGTCATGTACTATGGCTGAGGTTTTTAAGTGCTGAATTAACTTTTTCCTACTGTTCCATGGGAACATACTTAAGCTACCCCCACATCAGATGCTCTGAAAATCCCATGTTTGTGTAGTGCTTGTAGTAGCTGAACTAAGCCCTGAACTCTGGTATGCCTGTTCTGCAAGTCAGTGAGGGAGAAGAGGAAGATTACAAGGAAAGACTTTGACTTGAGTATGTGTCCTGTCTCCTTAAGTTGTACTGCCCAGTAATGGAAAGGACTAACTACTTGTTGAGCCATGTGTGTAGTTTGTCCTTGGTCTTTGTTTAATTCACCCCTGGCTGTGTTTAGGTGCAGTTTCTGCTTGTACTTGTCTACTTCATCTCCTGGGGAGATGGGCTGCAGTAGGATGAAGCCAGCCAGAACCTATAGATCTGTACTGGCTGTGTCCAATGTGAAAGGTTATTGCAACATTTGAGGTATGAGTAGTAATGGGTAGAACCCATGTCACTTGAAAATACAGAGAGTGTGTTTTGCATATTACTAATGTATTTTGCGTGAAGATAAACTTCCCAGTCTGCTTGCTGCTCCTGCTGCTCCGCTCTTCACAAGAGAATTGTGGAGAAAGCAGATGACCTTTGTAGCATGCAAAAAGTATGTAGAGAGGCAGAATATGGTGCCACCCATTAGATGTTATGCGAAACAGGTGGTAATCAGTTGTGCTGGGCCCTGTACAATACCCTGCTGATTAGCTACTATCAAGAAGAACAATGTCTAGAACCTTCTTACAAAGGACTATGTAACAGAGATGCTGTCTTTTCTCTTTGTTTCCTGACGGTTTTTACAAGCTGTGTCATGCGCCTACTGTCAGTTGTGCTGCGCAGAGGCAGGAGATGATGGAAGAAGGGTGTGGATATACCTCTCTCTAGCCTGTGTAGGTTCTACATAGCTTTGCAGAGAACCCTGACAGTGTTCGTTCTCTTTGTGACAAGAACATAGCTTGAACATCAGAATCTGTTTGTATGAGGGGAAGACTATGCATGACCTAGTCCTTTTCAAATGAAACAGCCAAGTAGAGCCTAATACCACAGAAGCCTAGGCAGATAAATACTGTGGCATATTATTGAGGCTTATTTCAGTAGCACATGAAAGCTGAGTCTGTTCACTTATATTCTTTGATAGTGCAGCAAGGGGCAGCTTTGTCCATGTAGGTGTGATGGACTAGGAGAAGGAAAAGAGGTATGTGCTGTCCACATTATGCAGATTCAGGAACTGACATGAATACCATCTCAGTTGCTTATAGGAACTCTGTGGTTTGGACTGGAACTTGAATCCATATCTTAACCTAGCAACAGCATGTTCAAATGAGTAGGTCTGCAAATCTCCTCTAGTGGCCTGTCCCTAAAGACAGGCTCTTTAATTTCTCAGTACATCACTTTAGAATAGCTCTTTTCAGATGCAAATGCTACATTTCTTTCTTTGATAATGAAAGAAAAGTTGTTTTGGCATTTCTTCTCTCTCAGTATAGCACCAAGATCCAGCATGGTATCTGCAAATGGAGAGGCTGTAGTGTAGGTCTGGATCACTCAGGCTGTACAAGCAGGGAACTAAAAGCCCACTAGCATTTAGTGGGCATCCTAGAAGCTAGATTTGTACAATTTGTGTTTTGTGGTTGATTCTGAGCTCTCCCATGCCTTTTTGGGGGAGTTTAGGGACTTGTATGAGTATGTGGGTTTTGTGCGGGTTCTTGGGAATCTGGTAACATGGGGGCACAGTTGCAGTTTTTTCCTTGCTCAGGAAACTAAAGGGTTCATTTACAGGCCGTCTCTCTCCCCTTCCAATGGATGCTTGTTTTTGTAAAACTTGTAAAAACTTTCTAATCATATTGAAACTCCCACCTGTCTTCCAGGTTGGTTGAAATTAGCCAGCACTTCAAAAGTTCAGGGTAAGGAAGAAAAAGGACAGGCAGGTGGAGTCTTGCTTAAGGTTTCTTCATTTCAGATATCTGGCTTTAAAAAAAGCTCATGTTTTCATTTCATGGGCTGGAAGTATTTCACTGCAAAATAAAACAATGCTCTTATAAACCACCTGAGCTATTTATCTGAGGAGTACCTGGATCAGAAATGAGCGTTCATCCAGTAATAACAGCAAATTAAACTGTAATAATGGGGTTTTTAATCTCTCTTCTCCAGATGTAGTTTTGCTTTTTGCCTTCTTCAGGGAGATTATAATGAAGCACAGAAGGCTTCTAATCCAATCAAAATTCCTTGATGGATTGGAGTATTTCTTGTGCTTTCAACATTTAAGAAGTGTAACACCACAAATTAAGTTCATTCACAGTGTTGTCTGTGAATGTTACTAGTCTTGTGACTAAATATTATTAGTTTTACTAATGTTAATGTGTTACTAATGTTATTAGTCTTGTTACTAAATTGAGCCTCGTGGTTTGATGTAGGTGGAAAAAAGGTGATTCCAGAGAATCTGATCTCTACAATGGTCCATGAATGTCCATGAATATCCATGTGGCAGGGCCAGGTTTATGAAGATCCAGCTCTCGGCCAAGTCCATTGAACCACCACTCAGATCCTATCCAGTCCTAACAGCAACCACAGATTCCTGGCAGTTCTGATTTTGCCTCTAAGCACAAACAGATGAAAGTGACTGTAAGTGGCAAAGAGCAGTTACAGCATAAATCAGGCTGTGCCCCCGTGAAGGTCTGCAAAATGCATGTTCCTTCAGTGGCTCTGCTTGAGCTACCTAATCTACATGCACAACACAGCATGGTGTCCTTTGCGAGGGAGCCCAGTAGTTGTTCAACAAGGAGGTTCAGACTCAGCTCTGCTTGATTTGGAGCAGGACAGGTACTGATCTTTCCCTAAGCATCTCCTGTTCTTTCCTACAGCATGTTGTAAGTGTGGCTTTTGACCTTCAGCCCATCACAATGTGCAATGGGAGTTTGTGGCTGGGAGTGTAGGATACAAACATGCCCTCTATCTCTGTGCTGAACATCCACTGCAGAATTGCTTGCAATTGCAAACGGCGAAGCTTTGTGATTCAGGGGACACTGTGCAGTCTCCTAGTGCCTCAGTGCTGAGCTTTGTGTGAGCCTGAACTGATCTGGCTTAAATCCTGAATTCAAGTAGTGGCTTTGTAGTCGAAAATCCCAAATGGAAGGAACCTTACCTGTCCAGCTGTGAATTGTGTGTTTGCTTTCTTTTGCTTTATAAATGTCATCTGATTCTTCCCAATTGTCTTGTCTTCCAACTGGGATTTCTGTTTAGCCACAGGATGCCAACAAATGTCAGTTTGCAATGCCAGAGCACTTCCTGCTATCTACTCCTAATGTCATCCTTCTGGGAGTGAAATGAGGGACTACTGTACAAACCTTAGTGGGTCAGTAGGTGCAAATTCAAGGAAGTATTGGTTCTTTGCTGTTCTCCAGACTGTGTCACTGGCATCATAATGAACAAATTGACAGTGATGAATATTATTGAGGTCTTGATGCCAATCTTGCTTTAAGGTTTGCTAGGAACTACCTGTCTGAGCTGCAACCCTTTTCACGTGCTGGGGACTTTGACACTTTGATCACAGGATGGCATCTATTCTGTAGATTTCCTTTATGCTGGTTTAAAACAGTTTTTTTAAACTGGTACAATTATTCAAAGACATTTATTATTATTTGTGCTGTCTTGAAAATGTTCTTAAAGTAGCTAAAGTTGTCACAGTTCTGCTGCAGTGGGTACAGCTAGTCTTCAGGCACAATTTGTCTTGTGCTTCTTGCATTCACTCCTGCTGAGACAGGTTTTATAGCCACAAGGGTTCAAATTAACCTTCCGAAATTGCTGAGTGTCAGTAAACCTTGCTGAAAAGGACACTGAGTTCTTTCTGTTACAGGTTTTACATAGATTTCAGGTAACTATAAAAGTCTTGAGTTATTCAGTGTCAGTTTCCAGTTGTGTTCTGGATTATCCCTTTTAAGCGGAGCCAAACACAGGATTCTCCTTGTTCATAAAAGTCAATTCTTCTGATAGGCAGACGTAAGTATTCTGGCTGTCTGTAGCATCCAAATTTGATACAGAAGACTTTAAAAATCAATGTGTTTCAACCTTGCAAAGTAAAATTACCCCTTACAGTTAGTCATCTGAAACCAGACATATTATCTCCTTCTCTGCACTCTGTCATGACAGAAACAGTAAAGGCTCTAGCAGTAGCTTGTAATAAACTAAAAAAAGAATCCAGGCTGGCCAAGAGAGAATTCGGATGAATTAATGTATAAATAGCTGTTTTATTGCCTACCAGACTTTATATGAGAGAGTTAGCTCTTCTACCCAAACTACTCCATAATTACCCCTTGATGCTTAGGAACAGAAAGAATGATGATTTTGAGATGATTTTGTGAATTAATCTTCTGGAAGTCAGGTTTTTTATGTTTGATACTTGGTCAAGTGCAATTAAGGGGAGGGGGTGGTAATTTAGAAACACTTTCAAGTATGAATCTTTCCTAAAAGAATTCAGTCTGTGCAGAAAGAAGCAGAGCAGGACTTTAACTGCTGTGTGGCCTTATGGGGTCTAATGAGTATGTGGTGCTGGAGAGAGCTGTGCAGCCTTTTATTTATCAGAGTGGATTCACCTTCAACTTCTTGTGCACCAGCATTAAAGCACTTTCATTGGTTCAGTGTGGTAGTTAAATATGTGACTGGTGCCAAGGACCAGCTTGTTTTCCTTGTTTAGGTTTCTTTCTGCAGTCCTTGAGGGCAGTACTTGTTTCGGGGCAAGTGTCTTCTAAGCCTTACTGATGTCAGGTTGAAGCAATGGTTTCACAGAAGCCGAAGTCCTCTGTGAGATGGCATTTGACCTTTCTGTATCTGAGCTGGTGCTGCTGAGGGTTGCTCTCCACTGAGTGGAAAGGCTGTCTGTGCCCTTTCTTTGGAATTATCCCAGAGATGATTAAAAGGAGTTTTATGTAAGTGACCCGGTACCACTTTGTGAGAGAATGTTAGCTGTCTGTGCTGGTGTGTAGGAAACCATTCAGAGTATCTAATGCCTTTTTTTTTAGATACAATGAAAAGAACTCGCAGATGACACGTAGAGTGGGGCAGTCCTTTTAATTAATTTTTTTGTTTGTTTGTGGCTCAGCAAAGCTCTCTGAATGTTCTCTCATCTGAGTGTTTGGCCACAGCAGTTTCTATTTTCTTTGTCACATGCTAACGGAGCTTTGAAAAGTCTTATTGTTCATGTCAGCTGTCACAACCAGAACAGTTCTTCTGTCCGTGAAAAGAATGGAGACCACATTAGCACACTGAGGGGTTTTGCCAGCTGGTTGGTATTTTTCTCACTTTTTATCATCAGTTCCATTGGGAATATTGGGATTTGTCTATACTGCATACAGCTATGCCATGTGAAAATACCAGATTTGGCTTTAAATCTTCAGGTACTGAGCTTATATTCAAGCACTAGTATTGCCGCAGTGGCATGGATAACTTAGCCATAAGTGAACTCTGCCGTAACTACTACCAGCATCTGGGCGTTAGACCTAGATTTAAACTGTCTTGTGTTGCCATTGTTTGAACAGAACAAAAGAATAACCTATTCCTCTGTGCTTGGTTTAGATAATGGAACAGTATTTCTGGATTTGAGTCTTTCAGTTAACAGCTGAAATAGTGAGCTAAGGATTGGCTGGACAAGTTACATGACAGATGTGAATAAGGGCTTGTTTGATGAAGTGTGGCTTTATATGAGATCAGTGTACTTAGGAGGCACTCACAAAGTTGGCTGGTTCTTTTATGGGATTGCTTGTTTCTGTGACAGTCTTTTAGTCTTCTGTTAATGGTCAGGAGCTAATTGTTAACTGACAACATCCACCTTTAGAGCACCTTGGTATGCCCATGTTTGGCCACAACTGGTGAGCCAGAATGAGTCTTTCTCCCTCCTCAGATCTTCTTGTCACAAAAGTGTTCTGTAAGAAGCAAGGATGATTTTCTTAAATTCTTTGCTAAAAGGTTGCTATTCATATGTAAAAGGCTGAGATCTGTGGGATCTCAGACTTCATAACTTCCTGCAATTCTCAGGCAAAAATGAAGAGCATAGCTCTGGTTTTGCTGGGCTGAACTAGCACCAAATGTCAGGAGCACAATCCTACAAAACGTATTTATGACTGTGATTGATTGGTTTGAAGGGAAAGACTAGCCATGTGGTGGCTTGTGCTCATTGCCTGAAAGTTGGTTAGGGATTCTGCAGTGGCAGTTGTAAATCTGGGAGTTTGACAAGGCAAGGCCTGCAAAGGGCATGTATGCTGCGAGGGTAGGGGTGTGCAGATAGTTCAGGTGTCAGTTCTAGCAGCATTTGGTTATTTTTCTGGTGCATTTAGTTTTATTTATTTAGCAATAATTTAACAATGGTATGGGTATGTCATGATTGTTAGGGAAGGGGAGGGGTGTGTGTGTGAATGTAGCCCCCTTAAGCTGCCTCTTGTTCTGGCAGCATTTTAAATGCCTTTTTGTAAATTGTTTAAAGCAACAACATGACAATTTCCTCAGTGTTAGACCTAAGCCTGTCTTAAACACAGGGGCAGTTCAGACTCAGTGCTTTACAGTGTGGATAGTCAGCAACATGTTGTGCATGTAGAAAGTCAGTGACAACCTTCAGTGGCAGCCACCAACCAGTTTGAAGACTTAGTGGCACTTCTTTGCCTGACGTTACTACAGTACAAATCAGTTACCTCTGAAATATGCTTGCATGCCTTGAGGCTCAGCTTTAGCATACCTCCCGTATGAAGATAGGCTGAGAAAGTTGGGGCTGTTCAGCCTGGAGAAGAGAAGGCTGCGTGGAGACCTCATAGCAGCCTTCCAATACCTGAAGGGGGCCTATAGGGATGCGGGGGAGGGACTCTTCATTAGGGACTGTAGTGATAGGGCAAGGGGTAACGGGTTCAAACTTAAACAGGGGAAGTTTAGATTGGATATGAGGAAGAAATTCTTTCCTGTAAGGGTGGTGAGGCCCTGGAATGGGTTGCCCAGGGAAGTTGTGAATGCTTCATCCCTGGTGGCGTTCAAGGTGGGGTTGGACATAGCCTTGGATGGCATGGTTTAGTGGGAGGTGTCCCTGCCCATGGCAGGGGGGTTGGAACTATGCGATCTTAAGGTCCTTTCCAACCCTAACTATTCTATGATTCTATGATTTATTCCTGACAAGAACATTAGTGTTGGCACAATTTCAGTGTTTTCTTTACTCCACTGCTAACCCCAACAACATAGGCTACACTAAAATAGGCTCATTATTATGTTCTTATTAACTGCTTGTAAAATATAAAAAAGATTACCCTGCTTAGAGGAGTATCTGCGCTTTCAGGAATATCAACTGGCTGCAGAGTAAACTCGGGCTGGTTGCCACGAACAACAGCAGGCACTTCTAAAGGTGATATGGTACTTATTTCATAGAATCATAGAATAGAATCATAGAATAGTTAGGGTTGGAAAGGACCTCAAGATCATCGAGTTCCAACCCCCCTGCCATGGGCAGGGACACCTCCCACTAAACCATGCCACCCAAGGCTCTGTCCAACCCGGCCTTGAACACATCTTTTTATGTTGAGGACACCAGAACTGCACACAATACTCCAAGTGAGGTCTCACGAGAGCAGAGTAGAGGAGCAGGATCACCTCCCTCAACCTGCTGGTCACACTCCTTTTGATGCAGCCCAGGATACGGTTGGCTTTCTGGGCTGCAAGCGCACACTGCCGGCTCATGCTCATTTTTTCATCGACCAACACTCCCAAGTCCTTCTCTGCAGGGCTGCTCTGAATCTCCTCCCCGCCCAATCTGTAGCTGTGCCTGGCATTGCTCCAACCCAGGTGTAGGACCTTGCACTTGGCATGGTTAAACTTCATCAGGTTGGCATCAGCCCACCTCACAAGCGTGTCAAGGTCCCTCTGGATGGCATTCCTTCCCTCCAACTTATCAACCGAACCACACAGCTTGGTGTCATTGGCAAACTTGCTGAGGGCGCACTCAATCCCACTGTCCATGTCACCCACAAAGATGTTGAACAAGACCGGTCCCAACACCGATCCCTGAGGGACACCACTCGTTACTGGTCTCCAGGTAGACACTGAGCCATTGACCACAACTCTTTGTGTGTGGCCATCCAGCCAGTTCTTTATCCACTGAGTGGTCCACCTATCAAATTGATGTCTCTCCAATTTAGAGACAAGGATGTCATGTGGGGCAGTGTCAAAGGCTTTACACAAGTCCAGGTAGATGACATCAACTGCTCTGCCCCTGTCCATCAGTTCTGTAGCCCCTTCATAGAAGGCCACCAGATTGATCAGGCAGGATTTCCCCTTAGTGAAGCCATGCTGGCTGTCACCAAGCACCTTGTTGGTTTTCATGTGCCTTAGCATGCCTTCCAGGAGAATCCGCTCCAAGATTTTGCCAGGCACAGAGGTGAGACTGACTGGTCTGTAGTTCCCCGGCTCATCCATTTTCCCCTTCTTGAAAATGGGGGTTATATTTCCCTTTTTCCAGTCGTCAGGAACTTCACCTGACTCCCATGATTTTTCAAATATGATGGACAGTGGCTTTGCAACTTCATTTTCCAGCTCCTTCAGGACCCATGGATGGATTTCATCAGGTCCCGTGGACTTGTGCACGTTCAGGTTCTTCACTGTTCTCCTGGTAGCTGAACTAATGGTTTGCTGCTTTGCGCCAACACATATGTTCCCACACTTTCAGACGGTTCTAGCAGTTCTACTAGGGGAAGCTAAGGTATAGGCACCCTTGCATTTGTTATTATCTGAAACTTAAGGAGTTATAGTCAAGTAAGTCAGAGTTGAGCTGGCCCCGTTGAAGTCAAAGCTTTCCAAACTGTGTCTCATTTCTCGATGTTCTTTTAGAATTAAGACTGCAAATTGGGTTTTTTTGGTGTTTTGTTGTTGTTGTTGTTGTTGTTGTTGTTGTTGTTGTTGTTGTTGTTACAAGTGGGTAATAAACTACCAGAAATACTTGGGTGTGGGTGGTTGTTCTTGCTATTACTTTATTACCTTGAATGCTACCTTATGCTCTCATTGCAAGTAGCTCAGGGGTCTTTCTTACAAATGCCAGTTGTCTGATAGCTTCTGCTGACCTCCGCTTTTCCCTTCAGACATTAGCATAAGGAATTGTAATGGAAAGGCTCATACCACCATGAATGGAGACTGAATGGGAATATTAATCTGGATACAGATGCCATAGCAGGAGGACATTATAGGAAGGAGTGCTCTTAAACAGACTATGGTAACAGCCCCCAGATGAGCAGGATGGTGAGATCCAGCACAATTGCCTGCAGATTTGCAAGGTGCCTGCAATCTGGAAACAAACAACACAGGACAAACCTGTGCTCATGAAGTTTCTGGTTATTTTCTCTCACTCACTTTTCCACTTCCCTTCTTCTGTGCTCATGCATTTTTGCTCTTTTTCTCACTTGCACATTTTTCTTCCTTTATCTGTTGTTTTCACATGCTTCACAACTTTCGTTCCTTGCTTGTGCTTTTCCTTCTCTTTTTTTTGTTTGCACTCCTTCTCCTTTCTTTTTCTCCGCTCACTTTTGGTAGTTGCAGAAGACCTCATTCAGGAAAACCTTCAAGGATTCATGCCAGGTCAGTCATTAATGATGTATGTACCTCATGATACTGACAATTCTCAGAGGCTGCCACAGGTTTGATAGAAGCACAGCTGCAAACAAAATTTGGCATTTTCCCATGTGGAGAGATGAAGGAGAGAGTAATATCACTGTCCTGATACAATATTGATACAATACTGTATCCACAGATAACTGTAATCACTAATTGCTGCAAAATATCCAGGAGCCCACTGCATCTGCAGAATTTAAGGATGTACAAGCAGGACACTTGCTCCTTTCCCAAGTGGTGCTTTGCTTGGAGTGCTTATCTTCAGATTATGTGGGGAGGAGGTTCCTAGCACTACCAGGAAGAGCAAGAAGTTAATTAAAAATGTAGGATCACAGGGTGAAACACTAACTATTAGTTATAAAGCCAGTTGACAGCAGGGCCACCATTGTTCAGTGGTGAAAGGGAAGGCGTATGGCTGGACTCCATGGACTTTTGACGCTGCAAACACAAAACCAAGCTTGCGGCTGATAGATTTGTTTTTATTATTATAGAACAGATGAACTAAAATAAGCCAACAATATAATTTTATGCCAACAGCCATCTTTCTAGCACAGGCAGTGACTGACTCAATGTACCTTTCTCCCCCCCTCCCTGGGCCTCTGTTCAGTGGGAAGCAAATGGTGGTGGCTCTTGCATATGGGTTTTGGGATTCCAGTGATCTTACTCTTTTTATTTGTAGAGGTGTGCCTGGGAAAAGAGGAGGCGGGGGAGCAGAGAAAAGAGTATATATGTTGCAGGAGCAATAAGCAGAACGGCTTGTGAATCCTCTTGCATGTTCACATGTTGTGAACCAGGTACATGGGACAACTGGAGAATCATGCCCACTTTCAACATCTAGCAAGCCCCTAGCTGCTACCATAGTCAAGCCAGGAGTTTCTTCCTATTCCAAGCTAACAAAGGGCAAGATGCACTCAACTGGGGAGTTTCTGGAAGGGTAAGGGGCAGTCCATGTAAAACCAAACCAAAAAACCACCCCCACCCTGCCCCCAAAAATCCAAACCAACCTGCATTTTAAGCCACTTCAAAGTAAAAGTCACTTCTTATATTATGATAGATATTTTTAACTGGCAGGACCACCATCCTAGAAAGACAAAGGGCTTGCACTCAAGACCAGAGAAATTAAAACAAAAAACCAACAAACCAAAAAAAACCCAACCCCAGAACAAGCCAACAGCCAAAATAAGCAGGAGTGGCCCCACTTAAGCTTGGTTTTTCTCTAAAAACAGCACTCGTCATCCGTCTGAACAGGTAAAAGGAGGAGTGGACAGAAAATAAAATAAAATCGGTGCAACTTCTCGCCAGGCGGCGCATTAAACCAAAGCTCCGTACAGTCCCGTGACTACACGTCCTGTGGCGGCAGCAGAATTTCTTTCAGCTTTCGTTGCTGTATATGTCTGTATGTATATCTGAACATATACATACACATACACACAGAATATATAATATTGTTTTTAATGTTAGTTTTGATCCTGGAGGAAGGCTCATCTCTCTTTCACATGGTTCTGTGCTCCTGCGCTGTTGCTGCTCCCATTGCCGCTCCCGTTACTGCTGCTCCCACTGCTGCTGCAGAGGACCTCTGTGAGGTCATCCATGATGGTGGTCTCTTTAGGGTCCACGAGGTTGAACTCCCTGATGAATAGGATAAAGTGTGTGTAGAGTGTGTTTAAATGTCCGTGCAGCTCCAGTGCCAAAGTCTCCTTAAAGTGTGAGGAGTAGATATGGGCCAGCACATGGAACAGATACTTGCAGATCTTCTTCACTAGGGACTCAAATGAGTTTGGGAATTCCTTGCCTGAAACAAAGACAAGAGAAAACACCATGATAGATAGCGCCAGCTGCTCACCTTCAGACCCACAGCAGCATTTGTTTGGGCTGAGCTGTGGGTAACAGTAACTAGCCCACCTTATACAGCAGACAACTTGCACACCCTGTATCATCCTCATTTTTTTACAGGAATCCAGGGGAAGAATCTAAGGAGATTCTTTCAGCATTTTCATTGAAGTTTCAAACCGTAAGGGTTCAAAAATCAGAAAGCAAGTGTAATCATTCTTTAGAACCCCAATATTTTTTGTTACTGGCTGTAACAATAGTGAGAAATTCTTCTGGGTCCTCATCTAGTTTGTCCAGGAGTAGATTTTTTCTAGATAAGGACCTAGATAAGTAGGTCCTTATCTGGATTGTCCAGCAGATTTTTCCCCTGTAAGTCCATAACACTTAGGAGACCAATACACAAATCCTGACATGGAAGCTAAGGTATGGGCCTTGGTAGTGTGTAGCAGCTTGACTGTTTATAATGACTTCCCTCATTTCACTGTTGACATTCTACCAAATGGGAAAAGAAATGGAAGGAAATACTGGGTGCCTCCTACGAGGCACAGCTGACACTGTGCTGCTGGAGCAGTCCTGTGCCTGCACAGTAAAAGACAATTATTGGGCAACTACTTTGGTAACACTAAAAGTGAAACTGAGGCAAGCAAAAACCAATGCCTGTGGTCCTGTGTGTGATGCACAATATGAATTATGTTACTGGTCTGAAGTGCACTTTGGCCACAGGGAGAAATCTCTTGAAACGCCCTCACTGCCCTTGAACAAGCGTACTGAAAAGAAAAAAAGTCAACTGCAGCTGCCTTACTAGGCACTGTCTCATTAGACACTGCCTCTCTCCACATCAAGATACTTGTAAGCAAATCTTAATGTCTGCTATATTGTAACATCCTAGTTCCCCAATTGAAGTGCTGCTTTTAGTCCTGATTAAGCCCACCTACAGTAACTTCAGGTATCTATTTTCTTCCGCCCCTACCAAAGGCACTGCACATAGCAATCTTGTTAGGATGCAAGTCAGAGTTAAAATTACTTTCTTATTGCTTTTCTGTTCTTAGAAATCCCATTAAATCTTTGGGCGGGAGCCTGCAAACATATGTGAGACAAGCCTGGTTGGGCAAGGAAGACAAGCCACATTCCTGGCAATCCAATTTCCCCCTTAATGCGTTTGGTCTATAAAGGAAATAGTAAATCAACAAGAAGGTTAAATTTTGCTAGCAGCAGGCTGTATTGAACACATTCATGCTGACAGTTTTCAAACTTGTATCCTTTCTGAATACAGGCTAGAAGATCCCAAAATCCTTGAGGAAAAAGCAATCTCAAAACATCAAACAAACAAGGGAGAAGGCTGTGTGGTATAAACACATACGCTGAATGCAACTTTCACCTTACTTAGGGCACCTGCAAAGAGCCACAGAAGCACCTGTTCAAAAGCAGACATACCGTATTTTGTTGGAAAGACATCCTCATCTGTCACTAGTTTCTGCACTGAGCTCATGACGAAGTCAACATACTGAGGAGCCGTGCACTTGATCTTCTTTCCCCGCTCATCATACCAGTAGTACTGTCTGTGGAGAGAATTGAGTGTCACCACATTATACCTCGGCTCCTCAGCAAAACTCCTTTAAGAGGTTAGTGTCTAATATAAAACAACAGGTGCAACATTACCAAAATACATCATAACTGCTACAGAAGAGATTCACTTCATGGTATCTTTGTATATTAAACCTCTTGAATTTCTATTAGCTAATCTTGTTTCTCCTGATCAGTTTAGTCCAGAGTGCAGGTAGCAGTGCTAGGCACAGAATGCCTGCTGACCATTCTCCAAGAAGAGCTCTTGTGAGGCAGAGGTAACTCCCCGTCAGTGACAGGCTGAGGGTTTACGTACTGTCTATATAGTACTGTACAGGAAAGCATTATCTAACTATTTTTAAAGGGTGGCAACGTTGCACAATTGCTGATCTTTTGATGCTTAACAGTGCAAGAGAAATTGGTCTTGTAGTAGTATTAAACAGACAGAAGGTGGCTCCAAAACACCAGCGTTTTTGAGCTGGCGCTCTGAAGTACTGGCAGCACTTTTACGCACTACAAATCCCGTTCCAAAATCCAATCTGGAGAAAGTTTTCAGGACCCTTTAAATATTCCTACCAGCATGTCTTAGAACTCTGTTCCTCTGATTAAAGACTTTCCAAAATGCCTGAATTTATGTTGGACTCTGCCACCGGTGAATAATCCTGTTGGATCTTAAGGAACAGGAGACATTAGCATATCGCCTGGCTCTTCAAAAGCAACCATAATTTAACCAGCCATAATCATCTTGATTAACTGTGGCCATTCCTCACCAGATGGAGAAGAACATGAAGCCTACAAAAGCACTGAAGGCTTGTTCCTTGTTTTATTTTAAGTCATTGTTAATTAAAGCACCTCTAACCGTTAGCAGGAGCACCTGTCCATCGCTGCATTAGGCACACAGTGAGAAACGTTCCACAGATAAAAAAAAAGTTTTGCCAAATTCATTTTTTTTTTTTTTTTTTTTTTTGCCTGTGTCACATTTGAAGTGTCTGGAGTTCCAGTTCCTGAATTCTTCCTTCAAACAGCCTAAGCTCCAGGCACAGCCCTACAGTATTACAGCACTGGCAAGAAATCCATCATATTGGTTTTCCTAGAATGAAGCATAGGTGGGGTTTTCTGTCTTTGGAAACACGGTTGAAAGTGTTTTGAGCATCAGAACTGGCTAGAAAGACACCTCACTCAACACATGAGCCCATAAAGCCATTTTCTGCCTGTCCAACTCCAGCTCTGCTGCTCTTCAGCTAATGATCTGTTATCCGAGATTCCTCACCAAATCACTGAACAAGCCTCACTGTACACAAAATATCACTTAAGTGTAACATTTAGCAACCTTTGCAAACTTTTGGGTTTTGGGGGTGTGGTACGGGGTGGTGGGCTGGAAGGTAAAAGACTGCAGATTAAATGTTTTTCCTGTGCCTAGCAGGACTAGACACACTGAACTGGATGGATGTACACATGCCACTTGGAAAGTGAAGTTTTAGGTATACCGGCCACCAGAAGTGTCTTGAAGCCACTAAAAGAAAAGTGTTACATAGCAACTGTAAAGTTTTGATTTACATTGTGTTTTCACTCCCTGAAAGGTTCTTCAGGGACCTGAGGGCAGTGGGGTGAAGACACTTAACAATGCTGTTCATGCCCCAAGCCATAGGGAAGCCAATAGGAATCTGCAGAAACAGAGTGGTTCAAGCTTTAAGAGAGGAAAGGCAACTGAAAACTAGTTCTGCAGACATGTAAGGTTTAGAATTTGTCTTTCAGCTCATTTTCAGCATGTGGTGCTTGGTCACTGTTGTTTACTAGAGAGCATGGTTGACTGCATAAAAAGGTGAGCAAGTAGACAAAACCAGCAGGAGTTAAAAGCTCTTTGTAGAGCTACATCAGGCATCAACACTAGGATTTGGGCCCTTAGGCATAGACTGTGTTCTTCATTGCTGCTTACTTCCTTTATACAATCCATATATAAGGAATTATACAATGCAGTGCTCTAGCACAAGCCACCTCATTTGTCTAGTCCTGCAGGAAGCTGGAATAAGACAGTTCTAGGCAGCTCAGACTTATTTTCAGTCTTAGACAATGCTTGTTGCCAAGAGCTGAGGCAGACTGGACTGTCTGTACCACAGCAGTTTTCTCATGCTGCAGAAATCCTCAACTGCAAGACAGAAAGCATAGTTTAAGGTTGCCCTTAGGCACAAAAATGAATCTGGATAATTGGATTTTGGTTAAAAGAAACAGTTTGGCAACTGTACAAGTTCACTTACATGAAAACATTAAGCAAACAAATTTGCTGTAACATCCCAGTGCATACCCTTTTTGTCTTTCCTTGAAAATTAGGCTAATTAAGCAGAATAGGAATTTAAAAGTAGAACTGTTTAAAGTAAGGGGATAACTGCAAGGATTGTCCTGTATATTAAGAGTCTGGTGTTTTCCTTATGTTTCAAGTTCTGCGAACAAAATTCTGACAGGTCTTGGAGGAAGAGCGGAACCCCTGACATGCCATGAACATCTCACGCCTGCTACTCAGCTCCCACCCATGCTGGAGTTCTCTCCTTTAACAAGACAGGAAGCAGGTTGGGGCAATTGAAGGGCTCTGTGGGGCACAGCAGCCTAACTGCATTCCACCACTGGCACCACGACAGTACAGTCCTGAATTAGGCAATGGATGGGAAGCAGAAAGGACAAGAAGATGACACAAAGGCACTTTTCAGAAAGTGCTCAGGTGATGCAGATTTTGATTATTTCCTATGCAAAATTCTGGCAGATTTAAATTTTGTCAGTACGGACAGCAAGAGGAATTTGCAGCTCCACTCTAAATCGCAGGGAGAAAGGACTAAGTTTAACAGAGAAAAGCCTATCGTGCAAATAATACAGTACACGTGATGTCACAATACTGCATCTTAATATATGTATGTTTTGTATCACTTTTCCTGTAAAACACTCTGGATTTGTGTTGATGACAAAGAAGCCAGGGCAGAACAAACGTTACATCAGTATATAAGAAAAATTCTGGCAGATGCTGTGTGGAAAGAAAGAAGAGACAGGCCTTCTAGAAACAGCGAAAGACGGGTTATGAAGAAACCAGGACAGCAAACTACCAAATGCAAGGGCAGTAATACAGTGTCAGCAACTCAGAACACCTTTGGTCGTTCGATGGAGCAAAGCAACGTTTAGACGGGGTGAGGGAAGAGAGAAAGAAGCACACAGCTCAGGGAACTTAAATATAAGAAAACACAAAACATGCAAGTTTGAGCTAAGAGTTCTAGAAGGAAATAGCCTCCATATGCAGAGACACTAAGGGCAAGGCAGACATGAGAAAGGAAATAGTAAGATTATAAAGGCTCTTAATTACTCCACTAATTTCAGCACATTGAGAAGTTTTGCCCAGATGTCAGCTAGAAAACCAGTTAACAGCTCAAGGTGCTTTAAAGTTAGTTTGAGTAGTAATAAGCTATACAAAGCATACTAAATTTAAATAGTAAATACTGTGTTAAAAACACAGTGCCTGTTTTACAGCAAGTCATCAGCATATTAGTGAGTGAAATAAAGTAATTCCCAAAGTTACATTCATGCTACCCTCATTAAACTTTGAAGATAACTGGCCATTCTGGAATTTCTTTTGGCATTATCCCACCTTGCCAGCAAATGCTCCCATCTGTTCTACAAGGTGACTAGATTTTGGTCAGATGTCTCTTAGTCATCTAAGCAGAAATTCTCCTCCTCAATTGTGTGCAGATGGCTGTGCTATCTCATATATCTGACAGAGGGCTAAAAGCTGCATCTGTCTTCAGTTTGTCAGCTGGCTGGAACTTAGCTCTGAGATGTTAAACCTTACCTCAAATATTTAACTGCAACTGGTATTTATTTTGTCAGCAAATACTGTAAACTTAGGATTGAGTATTTGCAGTGCATTTGAATGCTAAGTAACTTGACAAGTAACCTGTTCTCAATAGTCACTTCAATATCTCAACCATAAATACAAAAATCCTTCCTTAGGTACAACCAGAATGGTGTGATCCAAAACACGCCTTAAGAGAACTGGGCAGGGAAACATAAAAAAGGAACAGAATGCAGACTTTCATACAGAGCTACCTAGAGAAATCAGCACTGAAAAAAATGCTGAAGAGCACCCTTATTCCAAGATACTATAATTCTGTGGCAGTCTAATGTAGGTAGATGCTGTACAAATCACAGCCACCACAGGTCAAATCTGGAGTGTCCATCAGGTTAATCAGCAACTGACTCTAATGTTTAGGAGGTACACTCTATATTACTAGAGACAGGTCAGGGGCACAATAAATCATATCAATGGATGTTTCTCCAACACAGTGAGCATGTCCTTATTTGATTAGGGCAAGATTGAAAAAATAAAATAAAATAAAGGGGGGGGGGGAGGGTGGAGAAAAAAAGAAGGGAATAGAAGAAAAAAGAAGGGGGTGGGGAAGCAACATACAGCTTCGTCATAGTCATAATTGGACATGAACAAATGAGCATCTTTGAGACAGTTCTCAGTGCTCCATTTGGACATATCTTGTCCAAAATGGAAGAGCTAGAAAAGGCAGAACATAAGGATAATCCAGAATTGTCATTAGAGATATTTGGAGAACACAAGTATGAACAGGGCCTTCAAAGCTGAACTGCATCGAGGTATGTAGCTGTAGCCAGATGATCTCACCAACATGTTTTTTTCACAGACCCACACATTTGGTATACGACTGAAATATGCAGCCTACAGTTTGCAAACAAGAATCAGTCATCTGCTCCCAAGTACAGGAAGATACTTTACTTAAGTTACGACTTCGCTAAACACAAGCCATTTCAAGTGCTTCACCCAAGTGTAGACACGGTTCCTGTTATTCCCAAATAGCGCAATTCTTTAGTTTTCCAAAACAAAGGATAGGAACGCTGTGCTATCGGTCTTAACCACTAAAAATACAGAGTACAGCTGGAGCCGCCTACAGGCACTTCCTTTCTTCATTGTGCAGCCTGAACTGCCTACAAAGAACTCAAAGTTCTTTAAGACTCACTAGAGCAGAATGGAGCGGCACTTACGCAGGTTCCCTACCAACACCTCCTTTTAGCCACTATTTCCCATCAGCCAAGTGGATAAACAGTTAAACTCAGTCCTTTGGACAGCCAGTGCTACATCAGGAATTTAAACATGAGAAAACTTGGGAGCAAGAGTCAACAAAAGACTCATCTTACTGATGACCATTTCTCATTTAGAGACATGCTGTCTCCTTTTGATAAAATCTGGTCCAGCAGAGATTTATTACTTTGTGTTCCAGCCTGCTTTCACAGTCCCTAGCATGGCCTTTAGTTGTCTACTGGGAGTTATCTTTCCGACTTTTGCATGCAAAAATATCTTCTGTACACTATTCTTCACTGCTGTCAAAGCAAGCCCCTGATAGTAATTTCAAGTGTGCAAGATAGCCCAGTATATTAAGCAAGGATTCCTTTCTAAGCACTATGTAATTATTGTCAGAGATACAATATAGAGCTCTGGTTCTGTTGCATACGTTCTCTGGGATGTTTGATGTACTGTAAGATTAACTGCTCAGTGTTCTGCTTTAAAATCCATCTCAAATAAATTAATCCTAAGAAATGGAGGAGAAGGGAAGAAAGGCACTATCAACACATGTGCTGGAGAAAAACCCCCAACACGACACAACAAGCTTATTCATACTCGACTAGATCTCATATTCCATCATGCTGGACTGTGCTAATCAAGAGCAGGGGTTTATGGTAGCTTTTTCTTATATTCACCATGTACATTAAAACTACAAAGCTTCCTTTCATAAGTGACAGTTAGTCAATGTTAAACAAAGTCTCCTAAGTCCTACAGGAGGGAAGTGCCAAACCAAAACGTTTTCCTTACTCTTTGCAAAGCTGCCACTTGCGTCCTCTGTGTGCCCAGGGGCTCAGGCAGAAAGCCAGTAGCTCACATCAGGCTAGAGGTTATCTGTCACCAGCCTGGTGCTCTGTCAGCATTCCAGCTATCAAAAGCACCCTCTGAGGTTTTCGCAATTTGTTTATCCTCCCTGGCCTTCTATGAAATCCCACACTGTTACCAGTAAGCACAGTTTTTCCCTGCTCTTCTCCTCTCCCCAAAAGCTAAGCACAGGGTAATCTGCCTCTCTGATCTGACCTTATAAAACCAGCTCAGAACAGTCCAAGGTTCTCATCCCTCTGGTCCCCTACAGAAAGAGACTTCCACCACCCTTCACTGCTGAGGCAAGAGGAGAGGATGTACAGCTGCCGCGTTCTCACTAAGTACAGATCTGCTGTAGAACGCTTGCCCAATGCCATCCAGCACCAACATCTTCCCCCATGTGACTCTGAAGATTTCATGGAAACTTTATAACTGTAAGCATTGACTTACGTATTGCACACTGCCATGGTCTGACATGACTCTCCTGTACAGAATTCTGAGATTGTACTATACTGTAAGTTGATGTGATGAAAGAAAGTTGTTGCTGAAAAATAAAACACAAAGGAAAGAAATTCAGAACTAAAATACTTTCAAACGCTGGACAATTATTCAAATAAAGCAAAGTGAAGTGACCTTAGAGTTTTGAGCTTGCATATAAATTTAAACATGATTTGGCTAAACAAGTCTAATGATGAACTGCAAAACAAAGAGCTGCACAGAAAGAAGGCTCTTGTTTTCATTTAAGATTAAAGCACCATGATGCATCGGCTCTTATTACTCATTAAGCAGCAAGACTGGAGTGTCTTCGTCATCAGCCTCACCTTTACAGTAGCACACTCTACTACAAGCTTAAAGCAAACAATTTGCTATATTCTTTTGTAGTCAGATTTAAAATGTGCAGTGACCAGAAAAGAGCATTCATAGTTCTCACATCTCTTTTTATAAAAACCAGCACGAAAACTAGTACATTTCAACTGTCTAAAAATCAGAGATGATTTAACATCTTAATACTCTTCAGGGGACACCTCACTTTTTTTTAACGAGTTTCCTAGTGTGCAGTTAAAGGTAGTTTCTTGGAACTACCACATACTGTTGAAAAATGTAGAAAAGAGTGGGTCACAGCTGCAGGTTAGGCCTGGCAGGTGAAGCAGAAGCACAGGGAAGTACTGTAAATCAGAACAGGGATGCACAAACACAGTGTTCAGTCACAGTAGTCAGTCACATCTGAGTTCTGGCTTGACAACAGTTTGAATTCATGCTAATTCTACCAAAGCTTGGGAGGCGCGGGGGAAAGAAATACAATCAAAAGACTTAAAAAATTCTGGCTTTAAGCATAAGTTGCTTTGCATGCAAGTCTTAATAAACTACCATTTTTACAATGTTTCTGGAAGACCAATAGCTTGAGTCAGAAACATGCGAAACCAGCCAGTTTAGCAAATCATAGAAGCATAGAATAGTCAGGGTTGGAAAGGACCTTAAGATCATCTAGTTCCAACCCCCCTGCCATGGGCAGGGACACCTCACACTAAACCATGTCATCCAAGGCTATGTCCAACCTGGACCTGAACACCACCAGGGATGGAGCATTCACAACTTCCTTGGGCAACCCATTCCAGGGCCTCATCACCCTTACAGTAAAGAATTTCTTCCTCATATCCAATCTAAACCTCCCCTGTTTAAGTTTGAACCCGTTACCCCTTGTCCTGTCACTACAGTCCCTAGTGAAGAGTCCCTCCCCAGCATCCTTATAGTCAAAGGGAATCTGACAGTTGTCAAAAAATGATCAAAAACTCTATGCCCTCAGCACCACAGTGAGGCAGCTGGAAGGAGAAAATGCATCAGGGCTTCCGTGCTGCTGAGCACAGCTGGTTTGTACGTAAGACAGCTTAATTACTATTCAAGGTATAATGACAGGCATTATGCAGTAAGCATAAATAGTCATTGAGTGTTTTTCTAAGCACCAAAAACAGTAAAAGGGAGCAGAGCGACTGACTGCCTGCTTGGGTGTGGACACTAAGCTCACAGCCGCACAATCACAATACTCACTGTTGCTGGCTAGCCATTCGTTGAGGTCTATTTCTCGTGGTAACATCACTAGCTCCTTAAATTCAAAGTCAGTAATTCTGGATTTTGTGTATTCTGGCTCTAGGTAAAGTTTCTTCTCTTCTGGTGCCGGCTTTTTACCGTTTGGCTTTCCCTTGGACTTCCTGCAAGAGATTAAAAAAAAAGAGAGGAAAAGTTACCTTTGCTGTTGATGGACAGCTACAGAAACCCAAAAGCAACTGGTTTACTTGAACTCTTGTATTTGCTTGCATGGCTCTTCCTGCCTTCCCTCCCCTTAGTGACTTCATTATTATTGTGGCTGCTGTTAAAGCAAAAGATAGTTTCTTAAAAAGTGTATTTGAACTCAGTCACTTTTTTCAAGTAACACTGGAGGTTTTGAATGGCCTTAAGAAACTGGAGACTGGGCTGCTCCGTTTCCATGGCCCTTTTGCCAGTTAAGACTGCAAAGTACTGGGAGAGTAACAGTTCTCTTTCCTCCTACAAACAGTTTGTGACAGCAGAGTGGCACTGCGCCTGAAGGAGCTACTCTAATGCGAGTATACTAACAATCTGCTGCATCATACAGCTAACTGCCACCTGCAGAATGAATGGGAATTTGAGTGATGGTAAAGGTGGAATGCTGCAAGAAGACAGCTCTCGGCTGGAAAAACACTTTTCGCACACTCTGTGCTGGCGCTGCTCCTTCAAAGTGACAGCACTCCTCACCACTCCAGCTCTACATTCTCTGAGACACCAGAAACCTGATAGTGAGCAACTGTTACTTCAACTAGAAACACTGATAACTACAAAACCACCTGCCTTCTTGACTGCTGGAGTACCTGAGACAGAAAGATCTCAGTTCTTTTTTCTGAAAATCCTTTAAAATCTGATGCTTTATGCAATAAACTTCCATTACAATTTATAAAAGGAGGCAAACCACATTCCACAAAATGCATTCTTTCCATAGCATTTTGTGACTTTCCTTCTCCCATTTCTAAAGTGTTTGTTGCAATCACTAGTTTTCCTCCCACCCTGTTTTTAACACCCTTAAGTCAGACTCTCAACCCAACCCATGTTCCAGGGCCAGGGGCTCAGCAGGAAGTGAGGAAGGACACTGTGTCAGCACTTTGGTCTTTCAGGCTGTGTAGTCAAACAGCTGTATATCCACGTTTCTGCAGTTAAAAAATCCACCTAACCAGAGACAGAAGAGGTATTTAATGGTGAGGGACAAAGCGCAGTAAGGCAATACTGGCTGTGTACTATCAAATGAATACAAGGAACAGATGCCAGGATTTTTTTTTTCTCAGCTTTTCTTGATTAAAGAGGATATGAAGATCTGTAAAACCAAGACGAGCCCACCTTTGCATATGGCTGCATTGAGTTTGCTACTGAAACTCATTTAGATCCCATTCAAAAGAAAGTGATCTCATGTCTGGATTTTAACACACTTCAAATAATCTTCCAACTGTGCCCTGTCTGAGATACATGCGGGTTTGATTTTTGCTGTGAGGCTGGGATACAGATCTTTGTGGAATGGTGTTTGAAGTGCCAGTGCTTTCCCCAAAGCAAGTACAATTATTTAGATTTATTTCTTTGTGGATGCTTTTTACTGATCTGCTCATTAAACCCATCTTCAGAATGACCCATCATCAGCACTGCAGTACGGCAAGACCAAGATTCGTCTTCCACAAGAAAGAAATGCCATCACTTGGTCACCAGCACAGCCACAGTCACCAGCACTTCAACTTGCTCTGTCTTGCCATGTTTCTCTCTAACCAGTCAAGACTGGAGGGACTTTAAGACTTCAGGAAGGCCATCATCAAAGAAAAATCAAAGAAAACTTAGTGACAGCAGCACCATATATGCTTGTACCCCAAAATATATACCCCCACTTCAGGAGGTCTCTGGTAGGGAAAAGATGGCCACACTTTATTATGTCAATGAGAAAGGTGGATTTCATGGTTAGAGAGAATGTGCCTATGACATAGAACATCTTTTTAAAAGAATACACAGTACCAGAATAAACTAAAACAAGTGTATGTGAAGATGAATTCAGCACATTGCTACTCTTGCACATTTCCTTGCCATCTCCTTTTTCCACTGCAGTGCATTCCAATTCAAACAAAGCCTGAAAGATTTGTCCCTTACATTGATTTAATGAAGTAACCTGGACTAATTCTCGTAGATGCTCCACAAAGGGATGTTTTGGGACATGCAAAGTCAGATGCTCCTCAGCACAAGGCTCTTAATAGAGAGGGGTTGCTCAGTTAGACCAACAGCTCCTGGTTGTCAGCTAACTATTCTTGTCTTCAAACCCTTACATTTGCTAGATCTTGTTTAAACCTCACCATGCAAAAATAAGCTACAGATAAAAAAGCAAAGCCCATGAATGCAAGAACTGCAGGAGGGCCTTAAAGGTATTTAAAGAAGCTATGAAAGATATACTTCATATATTCTCAGGCCTGAGACTTCAGGTTTTCACAGAACTTGAGATGATACTCTTTCCTTGAGTAACGGCATAAAACAACAACCTTGTTCAGTAGTCTGTAACCTGATTTTATAGCAAACAAAGCAACATGTTTGACCTCTTCCTTTTGCAGGAATACCATGTTAAGACTTGAAACTACCTTACCCTGACAATCAACAGCATAAATCCAATGGAAACTATGCACTTGGCCCTGAGCTAGTAAAAAAATACTCCAGGCCACTGATTTGCTTAATTCCCATCACAGGCTGTGTAATTCCTACATTACTGAAACCAAGCCTAGCATGCTCCATACAGCACCTTCATACCTGCTGGGCCTCTGGTAGACAATATTAAGGTTTATCCAGAAGCTACTTTTCAGCTATTGGGTTTAGCGGTTTTCAGGTTCGGTTTGGGGGGCAGGATTCAGGCATTCAGGGATAAGTTGATTTTTAAAGAAAATCACCATTCCAGTAACAATAATGCAGAAAATATCTTCAACTTCAGGGACTGCTTTGACAAACTGCATTAACCATGCTGGGGGAGAAAAATTATCTGTGAGAAATAGTTTGGACAGAACACAGTTTGTGTTTTTGCTTCACTTTGGGATACTTAAGCCAAGGGACCCAGGTTAGGGTTGTGCCACGTCAGCTAAGAGCAGTTTTCCCAGAGGAGGAGGAGAAGGGGAGAGAGATGAAGGGGTCAGAGAGAGTCTGTCATAGAGTCAGGCTACGGAGGGAAACCACAGAAGGAAGCCAGACATACAAGGCTGAGGCAAGCCTTCCATTGAATAGAAATGAGCAATGTACCTCACCCACGCCAGCATCTTCTCCCCGTTTCAAGAAAAGAAACAAAAGTTTGACACTAAATAGATTTCACAAGTTTCCAAATGCAAACTGTACATTGTCCTTTTACAAAAAGCAGACTCCCTCATCTCCACACAAATGTCAGTTCTCTGTCAGATTAGCACATGCAGCCACTTTGCATCTTTTTGACAGTTTAAGTCTTTCCGCAACTGCCTTGTGCTGGAACTGGAGCACTTCAAACAGAAGCTTCGTGAAGGATCCCATGCTCTGCCCCTTTCCGAAGCTTTGGCTCAGTTTAAAAACGCACCTACTCCTGTATCATCACTGAATCTGCAAAATGCTCAGAAATCAACCGCTATCAGAGGGCTTATTCACACCACCAAAACCTGAATGTCAAATCACTGTGTGCAGCACAAACTTCTTTTTAATCTTTTGTACCTGATGAGAGCTAGAGCAAGCCCACAGAGATTTTCCACCAACAGATTTCCATGACCTGCATGCAGTGCAGCTGGGACGCTACACGGTCCAAATGCTGTACATGCAGACTAAAAAAATGCCAGTCTTAAAACCATCAAGTTTTGAACTAAACCACACCACACATCTTCCCTCAGTGAGGCAGAACTTAGGTTATAAAGTCAGATTTACTCATATTAACTGAGTTATGTTCAGTCTAGGCTGTAAAATCATGGGTCTAGTTTGGAAATTATCAATACTAGTCAATACTAAAGCATTTTCTTTACAGACTTACAAAGCTAAAGTGTACAGCAGTACAGGAAAAACAGTTTCAGGAACTTGATTACATGTGATTAAGAATCATTAAATCACAGTTCCATATTCTAGATAAACCAAAACTCATACGTTCACAATTACCAGCATTACCAAATAAAACGTAGGAGTTAGCTTCCTCCCTTCCGCTCTCCCCTACCTCCAAGTTCACTCTTGTTTCAAAGACTTGGAAGAAAACACCATCTACCTGGAACCAACTCCAAATGTGCAAAGCAAAGCATCCATTACTTCCTTTGTTGCAAGCTGTTCACATTCAGGATGTCTTCCCTAATCTTTCATTTTATGTTTAAAGTACACAAATACAAAAAACTGCATGTAGCTGTTTCTATGCTGTCCCAGAACACCCTTGTAAGTGAAGACTATAGGAGCGAACATAAAGCAGCACATTCAGCAACAGCTCGTTCAGCCTGCTTTCAGTGAAAGGAGAAGTGACAAGACCGGCAGAGTTTTACTGTTCTGTTCAGGAAACACCAAAATCCATCACCTGCAAATTATTATTTACTGGAAAACATAACTAAATGTCATACAAAACCGTAAAAAGGGCAGTACCTTCCAAAACACTGCACTCCAAAGCAAACCAAAGTCCTGATTCGTGTTTACCTGTCTCACAAAAAAAAAAGAGAATTCTGGTAAATGTGTCTTACTTAACATGTCTGTGTCAGACCAACCGTACCTCCAAAGCAGCTGGAGGAATAGCTGTAATGCAGCAGTGTGGTGGAGGTCTGTCAAGAGGTTAGACCAAAACCTGCCTGTCAGTGCTACTAATTAAGGAAAGAAACATCTTAAGGGAACCCGAGGAGACAGCACTCAGCAGTTGTCATTGACAGGCAAACCGGAGTACAAACTAGTTCCTCAGATAACCCCCAGTATGGATAGGTTTGTGCGTGTCTGGTTTTCCGCACTCAGCTGAACATGATGCCATAGGCCAAGTCATACCCACGAGTAATTTCAGAGAGGGAAAAGCGATGGGAGATGGCAGAAGAGAGGTCCCTTCTAAGAAGGTTCAGCAAACTGGCTCCAGACAAAGACAGTACCTTCATTAATGCTTCTAGCAGGGCTTCCATACTCAGCCTTGTGTTCAGCTGAGAAAACACAGCAGCTGGAAGTTTGCCTGGATTTCACTGGAGAAACAAATGTATAAGACATTCAACCAAGTGACAGCCCCATTGGGCCACGATGACTTTTTTCCCCCCCTAGTCTGCTTTCTTGAGTAAAACTGCCAATTTTCCAGCTTGTTTTCTTATCCCATCTCAGTTAATAAAGATCCTCCTCTAATCTGTCTCTCATTTCCTTCTTGATCAGATGCCCAGTAGTTTCTTGATTTTAAAACCCCTGCACTTTGGAGCATCTTCAAAGCACCATCCAGGTATTAATTTAGTTTTAAAATCATTTGAAGAAAGCATTATCCCCATTTCATAGCAGAAACCGGCTGTAAGGTTCAAAGTTTATTCATAGGACAAACATTAAAGATGTGCTTCACTTTAAATGGATATGGTTTGTTTGTAAAGAAGCACATGTGAAGCAATCTGATTAACTGAAGAAATATCAAAGATGCAATGTCCACTATGCAGATATGCTTCATAACTTGATGTAGCTCACATCCCTTTGGAATGGTACCAGGCATCCATGGCTTTGGTCTTGAGGATCCTATTTATTGCAAGCTTGATCACACAGAGGAAACACTAGTGATTTACTAAATGCCAAGCTCCCCTAAAGTGATCATGCAGTTTAAGGTTATCTCTACCAATTCAGGATTCCTTTTCTCCAGAAGGCACCAGCACAGCTACAGTAATTTCTTGCAGTTTCCAGCAAGCTGCGCAGTTTCTTGCCCTGCATCTGAAACTGAAAACTCTCCAAGGAAATCTGAAGGTGCTCCAAATCACCATCTCCTCCCCTTCACACCCAGCTAACTACCCGGGAGGGGGGAGAGGGGAAGGTGCCTGTTTATCTTTTCCTTTTTAAATATGCGTCCTATTGAAGTGGTTGGAGTACAGATGTGAGAGTAACTTCGGAAACTTACAAAGTTTATTAAAAAAACCTACAGTGCCAAGGAGCAGAGCTGCAGGCAAAACCCCAATCCCTGTGCCCTCTGGATCATGCACCAGTTTCAGGTTCCAGCCAAGTCTCAAACATTCCGATTTCCATTTGAAAATTGACAGAACAGGTCCAACAGGCCTTACATGGCAAATTCATCTCCCCATTTGCAAACCTCAGAACTCACAAGCCATCTCAGTCTGCGAGGATGAAAATCACCACAGATTAGGAACCTTACAGGACAAAGATGCTTATTTTGTATTTATTTATTTACTTTAGTAACTGACCCTAGTTCTTACCCAAGGTTGGCAGGTATAATCCTAGTAATCCCCATCAAAACTAGAAGAGAGCAGGTCTAGGCTGTTGACAATCCGTTTATGAAGTGTTCAGTCACTGCAGGTGAGAAGTGAGTAAAAGCCCCAAGGTCCATAGCGCCGCATGCAGAAGGGACACAAAAAGTAACACCGCTTTAAGAAAGATCAACGCACAGGATGCCCAAAGAAATGGTACCAAATGATATTTTAAAAGTCACTTGAGGTTTTGGGGGTTATTGCCAAGTAACCTCACTTGTGCTTTATAATAGGTATAGATCACAATCTGGAAAACTTGGGGGTTGAAATGGTACATTCCCCATTAAAATGTTTATGTGGAAAAGAGAAGCCTCCAACAGCTCCACCATATTCCACCTCACCCAGGTGTACCTCTACACCGCAGAACTACTGGATATATCAAAGTACCTTGGCCTTCGATTTTATCCTGTCATTTCTTCCTTTCTTTTTTAAGCACCGTGGTTTAAAATACCATTCACTGATGAAGTATTATGGAGTGAAGTACTCCTGCCAAAACCTACTTTCTTGGTAATCTCAGGATGGGGGTTAGCGTCTTGAAACACAGAACTAGAGAGGCAGCAAGCCAACATTTTTACAGTGTCTTTTAGGCCAATCTTTATGAACACTTTAATGGTTTGGTATTTTCCAGTGAATAAGGGTTTAGGATTCAAAATTAAAGGTATACAGGGTTTTTTAATTTTAGCTTCTCTCCCCTCCTGTGGGTAAGGAGTCAAATGGGACGTGAGTGGAAGAGGGAATTAGAACCCAAAGATTTCGGCCATCCACAGAAAGCTACAGCTTGGTAAGGAAAACCAGGTTAGCTGCTCACAGACTGACTTGTTACCTTTCCAGGTTTTTTGTGGCACTTTACTGGAAAGAAGTTACCAGTTAATTTCTGGTTAGAAATGTTCTGCATAAGTACAGGAGTCCCAAACCCATTCAGAGCAGGAAGGAAACAGTTTTATGAGCTAAACTTTATGAATGCTAGGGACAAACTCCCACCAAGAACAATGACGATGCAGGTTACGCTCATTTTTATAGGACAAGAACAAACTCTTAGAGGCTGCCCTGTTTCCTGCCCCTGCAGCCCACAGTCTTTTCTCCTCAGTTAACCACAAGGAAGCTTAGAGCCACTACACAGCTTAAAAATCACTTCTTAGTCATTCAACATCTTTATTTGTATAGCACACAAGAAATGGGGAATAAGAAGCTTCATTTGAACACCAGTAGAGTTCCCCTACCTTTGAGAAAAAGCAAGAGGCAGCATTCATAATTCCCTCTCTCTTTAAAACCATATGAGATTAGTATCTCTGGAGATTTTTCTGCAATCCCATGCCCTGTTTTAATCCAGATCACTGCTAAGTCTTTAGCTGAAAAAGCCATGTGTCAGCACACCCAGAACACAAATCCTGGATGTCCAGACGTTCAGGACAGGGAAAGAGCAGAAAAGAGCATCAGCATGGGAAGGAAAGCTGTGTAAGGCATTGCAAAGCAAGCCCAAATCCCAGTGCAGCATGCAGTGCAATTGTTCACAGATTGCTGTGGTCAGACTGCTTCTCCAGGGCCTGAGGAATGGAAGGAGACTAAGGTTTTTAAGACAGTCTCCGTTCCAATCTGACAGACCCCTCTCCGACCTTAAGTTTCATTCTTCCCCTCTCCTGCCCTGGCTTAGCTCCAGGGCTCAGTTGCTGCACAGGTCTAAGGGGGCTGCACAGCATAAAATGTCTTTGGCAGCATTTCTGGCCCTGCTTCTTCATTTTTGTTCTGTTTTTAAAAGTTACTAATAGTTTATTTAAGAGGAGGAGGAAAGAAGAATGTACCCTACATGCCAGGGAAACTTTTTCTTCTGGATTCTCATAGTGGCTCTTTGCCTTAAAAGGGAATCTTTGCTTGGCCTCCGGATGCTCTGCTGTAAACAGTCGGTGCCAAGGCATGGCAGGCATGTTAAGGATGACAAGTGCCATAACATTATTTCTTAGTGCTTCTTCTTAACAGAAAGCCCAAAACATTCTGCAGGGGCAAACTGTTCCAGCTGGTGCTGCTGGCAAAGCAAAGAGAACATGGGGCACCTGCACACGCTGCAGCTCTGGTATGTCTGTCTCCCTTTTGTAGGACTCTCCACCTGCCCACTGGTGAAGGGTCTAGAGAACAAGTCCAGTGAAGAGTGGTAGAGGGAACTGAGATGGTTTAGTCTGGAGGAGGCTCAGGGGGACCTTACTGCTCTCTGCAAACACCTGAAAGGAGTAGAGGTGAGGGCCAGTCTCTTCTCCCAAATAACAAGCAATAGGGTGAGAGGAAACAGCCTTAAGTTGTACCGGGGGAAGTTTAGATTGGATATTAGGAAGAATTTCTTCACTGAAAGGGCTGTCAAGCACTGCAACAGGCTGCACAGAGAGGTGGTGGAACTGACATCCCTGGAGGTGCTTGAAAGACATGTAGATATGGCACTTAGGAACATGGTTTAGTGGTAGACTTGGCAGTGTTGGGTTTATGGTTGGACTCGATGTTAAGGGTCTCTTCCAACCTAAATGATTCTGATTCTACTTCGCTCCCTCCTCCTCTCCTCCCTTGCATGTCACCTCCCACCACTACCTCAGTGTTTGCCCGTAGCAGTGTATCAGCTGCCTATTAACTGCTTTTCAAAGTACAGTGCTGAACAACCAAGTATTTGCTGGTGGTCCAGTACCACTGCTGCTGCTGCTCCTCTTCTGCTCAGGATCCCCCATCTTCAATGCAGCTCTGGGAATAATGACTATTGAGGCAAGGCCAGACATGTGAACAGCTCAGTTAATGCTACAGAAATGCAGCGAGTGCATTCTTGTGGTGAAACATGCTGGACCGGAGTTTCCTTTCTCCTCGGGGTTACCTGCCAGAGCTCCTCCCCCAGACCGAGAGGAGTTGTCCAGCCTCCCCGGCTGCCTTTGGGGAGGCTCTTCTGATTATATAATCCCTGCACTGGTCCAGGTTCCCCTTCAGTCAACACACCTAGGAGACGCCAAGTGGGACAGAGCTGCAGGGACACCAGGAAGTGATGTCGGATGGGAGATGAATAGACTGTTTATTTCTAGGAGCCAATGATGCAATTTAGAACAATCATTCACTGGTAGGAACAGCAAATACCCCAATGTTCTTTTTGAAATGTTTTCTTTCACCTTTGTGCCCCAAACCCCTCACATGTACAAACCAGGAGGTGCCAACATGAAGCCTCAGTAAGACTGTTCTCCGAAGTGATGTACTATAGTCCAGATTATTATTAATTTGGGGGTTAGGAAAGAAAAAGGATACAAATCTTTCCTAATGTTTACTTCCAAGAGCTTGACACGGAGCCAAATTAGGCCTGTGGTAAGAGAGACTCAGCAGGTCATAGATTAACAGTGTTGCAACAATTAATTTATCCAATGCTCAAAACAAGCCATAGAGCAGGCCACTGCACCACAGGTGCCCAAGCCTGTGACAGACATGGGGTAGTGGGTTTTGGATTTGGTTTAGGTTGGTTTTAAGTCCCCAAATGCAGGCAACCTCTGGCTGTTGACAAAGGAAGACAAAACCTGAGCAGAAAGAGGGCAAATCCTTGCTTGAGAATGTGTCTTGTAGTATATTTCCCCCCGCTCTCGCAACTCCTCCTCCCCTAGAACGGTACTCTCACAGCAAATCCTGGTATTGGGTATCAAGGGACAGGAAAGGACGTGCCATGATAACTCTCCAGAGCATCTCGGACCAGCCCTTCATCAGTTCCTCAGCTGAAAACACAGGCTGAAGTTCTGTCCTGGGGTTTGTCTTGTTAACACACAGCTCATTTTAGTTCCCAGGCACACACTCCAAACAGATCAGGCCCATACACAATGCCAAGATAAGGATGCTCCTGAATCTTTGCTTCCCTTAAGGGGAAAGTGTCATTTGTATTCTAGCAACGCGAATGCCTCCTCATCATCCTCCATCGCTAAATATACTCTCATACTGCAGCCAGACAACATGAGCAGGATCCATTTCACCTAGCCACGGATATCTGCATATGTAAATGTTTATATCTGAACTGGCTCTCCAGGGACCTTTTAAAGTCGGCTGAGATAAATGTTTTTTTCTCTATACTGGAAAATAATTCAGTGCAATGCAGACACCCACAGTACACTGTAAATTTCTTTCATTAAAACACTGATGCAAAGGAGAAGGGTGGTTGTCAACTGAGAGCAGACAATGGCAGAGATACCAGCTTGGTTCTGTTACAGAGGCTGCATGCCTCAGGGGGGAGATCTCCCACAGTACAGAGCCATGAGAACAAGTGATCTGCCCTGAGATTTGAATGCAAGTAAGTTTTGGGGTGGCTCTTAACACTTTGGGGGAAAATAGACATAGGCTTGTCAGGTTTATTATTATACTACTCAGAATGGTGTTTTTTCAACAGGATTTGAAATTCTGGAGGCCAGAAAAACCTTTTGCAAAGAACAATGGAAAACTAAAAATAACATAATTGGCAAAACAAGCCTGTACCTCTTTTAGGGTTTTTGGCCTCTGCTAATTGAAAGAAGTGAATGTACTATAGTAAAAACACAAACTTCTTAATACCTATTCTCTGTATGCTTTCAGACACGTCTGTTAACTTCAGCAGAGATTTATTTATTATCCTGTAATCCTCCACTGGAAGACACTTACTTTGACTTCTGCATCATGACTAACTTCAAGTGCTGGCAGCAACTGCTCCTCCTGGTTATTCTGATGCAGCCCTGTTATCTTTCGAGAAGAGCACATGCAGTATGATTCAGTCCACCTTTGTGGGGAGGGAGTTCACCACCAGAGCACATACGCCACTGAGGACACTGTTATCTTCCAGCCCTTCCAAAGCTTGTGGAGCTAGCAGACTGCAAAGCTATCTTTATATGTCTAAACCAAGTAAATTTGATTTGGAAACCTCATGGCCTCATAAATGTGGGATTTCACAACACAGCTTGCACAGAGTTGCTTTTCAGGATAGAACTGTGCTTTAATTGCTGGGAATTATTTCACCATAGCAACCTGGCTTCAGCAGTTATACAGGCTTCTTGCTATATAGCTCAAGATTCACAAACGCAGAGTCTGCTCTGCTCAGAGAGTACAAGGGTGCAGGCAGGTTTTGTCTTTGTAAAAGGTGTTTTAGTCCCCTCACTGCCTTTTTGCCTTGCAAGCTCTCTTTGTACAACAAAATACATTTCTCCAACAATACTAACTAGTTTTAAGCACTGCTGTGGCCTAAAGAAAACCCGCAACAAAGAGAATACATTAGGCGTGCATGCCAAGCTCACCACCTTACCCACACACTGTTTTGGAAGACAGGAACATGTAATGTAAAGTTCAGATTATGAGCATGTCAGACATTTCTCAACTTCCAAAAGTCTACAAAAACGTTTAGAGATGTATTTTACAACCCCGCGGCAGCATGGACCCCGCGGCATTCCCCAGACAGTTAACCAGAATACTCACCCTGTGCTCTCAATACAAATATTTTTCAACATGGTGCAACATGTCAGCTTGCAGCTGAGCTCAGTCACAGCTGTTGTCTTCCCTCAGCTCCCCAGAGGCAGGGAGCAGTAAAGGACCGTGTCTTTTTTACTTCTGGCAGGACTGGGCAAATTACAACTATTCAGGCGCAAAAAGTGTCTTACACAGGAAGGGTGAATTAAGATACTTTTGTTGGGAAGAGAGCAAAAACAAATTCATCACCTGCCTTGCTACTACAGTCCCACCTTTGAAGATGTCACCTATATGTAATCCCACAGTAAGCAGGAGTTCAGCAGCTGAACCCTTCACATTAACACCATGTGGTTTACATCTAAAAAAATGTGGTTTAATAGGACAGAAAAGTGCTCAGGCATGCCACAACTGAGCGTGAACATAGAAACACAGGTAACAATATAGCTACTCCACACAGCTTCTTGGAGTTATTTTGTAGAAGCTTCAGTAAACAACATAAGCTCAAGTTGTTTTCACTATTCACAATCAATTTTGCATGCCTGCACCTGTAAGCTCAACTTTAAAGCATCTGTACTAGCACGCATACGTGCACCTTGTTACATTGGGACACAGCTGGGAGGAAGTCACTTACCTACCCAGTCATTAGTTATTGAACAGGTTGGGCAAAGAAATACCAATGTGAAGAATCAGCACCACCTCAAATTTTCATCCACTGTATCGAGCTCCACAATCTCTCACACTTTAACTACAGCATTTTAATTAGGAAAGATTTAGAAACAACCATTGGTCAAGGCCAGTTCTCCCTCTATGGCAGCTGTGAAGATCAACATACTTTTTTTCATTCTGTTAATATTTTGGCTTTGATTTAAACCACGTCTCCTGCCATGCCTTTGATCGGATCCATGATGAGCAGCAATGCCTTTCAGTTTTAGCATGAACCACCTTGTTAAACAAAAAAACCTGAAAGCCATAGTCAGAAGGCATAAACTGTGCCTCTTCACAGGGTAAGAGTTAACGATAAAAGGAATCAAAGAATTACCTTAATTAGGTAACTTGTGTTAACAAATAGTTGGTACAAAATGTTCACTAATCTAACCCCGTAGTCAACTTTTAAACTTTGACAAATGACGCACCGTGCTCTGTTCAGTTCTGTCATCACAGCACGCAGCAGCTTTAGTCCATTCTAGGAAACAGCAAATTAGAGTTTTGCTTTCTGTACAGCAGAGGAAGAAAGCTCTATTTAAAACACAAACTATGAAATCCCAGACCAAAGTAAAGAAGATCTAAATGACTGATTAAAAAAAATAGTAGGGTAGGTAACAGTTTAATTACTGGTACAGTTAGATCAGCCACTATTCATTAGCTCACGAGACAGCAGTGACTCCCAACCCTAATTTATTACTTTTCAGGATGTACCAAGGGAGACCGAACAGTTTAAGTAAAGCACCTCCACAGACACGTACTGATCCATTAGCAGTCAGAAAAACCCCAAAACGCAGGTACAGCCAAACTTGTAGCATCACCTTCAAGGGCTTGCCGAAATACAAACTCATCCTTTAATTAAAAGCAGAAAGCGCAGCCAAGAGATTGATTAACGAAAACCAGTGATTTTCAAAAATAAATGTTAAAATTAGAGGCACAGTTGTGTGCTGGATGTGTTTCATTCCCTTGGCTGCACGTGCAAATGGCAAGCAATCATTTTAACTGCTCTTGTAGACTCAGTTCACATAAGCACAGACCAACACCTAAGATTCTTCCTCAAAATATAATGTGAAGTTGGGCTTTTACATTGACCTTTGAAACCCAATGTCACACCTCAAAGCAAGGGATGGCTGTGACCAGCTCACTCCCTTCAAACACAGCCTGCACTGCTCATCTGAGAAACCCAGTTTCAATTCCTGGCAGCAACCAACAGTTCATACTGGTTTTGCAGAGGTGTAACCATACTACTCGTGTGCAGCTGCACTAATAGTTTCACCACAAAGAAATGAAAGGCAGTCCCTGAATAGTGAAGAAGTCTGTCTCGGGAGGAGTTTAGTATCACTGCTGGGTGATTGAGTTACTTCTCAATTCTCTACTTCAAAAACCAATAGGAATTCTTCTCAAAAAGCTTGTAACTGAGGTCACTTAACAGATGGGTTAGCCTGACTACTAAATAAGATGTGTGGATTTAAAAATCTTTGTATTTGAATAATGCACCTAGAGATGAAAAAGAGCATCGTATGCTGAAAACCAGAAAAACGTATTTCAGTTGAGACGGAACGCAGTTTCTCCTCTGTCCCACACAGATGGCACTCTCAAGACCCCAGTTTTATCTTTTCCCTGCACAGTTTTGTTCTGAAGAAATAAAGCAGTCACATCAATATCAAGGACTTTGTGTAATGAAGAATCAGCAAAACCTCGTTTATCACAATTTCCTTTCCCCTGTCTTGCCAAATGCATCCTGCTGATTATCAGCACTTACCCCTGTAGGCTTTAGTGTTCTGAATCTGGAATATGCATTCACATGAGACTGAGGAGCAGATCTGGGTTGACTGGAGTGTGAGTCAAGGTACATACACCTCATGTCATCTCTCCTGAGTGAATTGTTACAAATCACCATGAAGAAGCCCAAGCCTTCGTTTTTCATTAACGCCATGCATTTTGTATGTGCACCAAGATTATTTTTTGCAGATATCAAGCTGTCCTAAGAGTTTCGCTATTCTGTCACTACCTGCCTTTCTGAGGACAGCTGCACTCACTGCTGACTCCTCCTGTTTGAAAATAAAGGGAATTACACAGGCATCCACAATGTTCCTTTTACCTGGGGAGCATCTGTTACCACCAGCCCCTGCTGTTTGAGCAAAAGCGCTTCTAGAGGTATGTCAGTGCCAAATAGAAATGAACTTGGAAAACTCACAGAGCAGCATTTTCTGACACTAAAACAACTCAGCTCCAGTGTTAATGAATCCATTAACGCCAAGAAGTGGCGTTTTTCTTCAGAAAGCTGGAAGAAAGGGTTAATCCGTATATCCCATACCCTTCTCTTTCTAGGGAGTATGTGCTGGCAGCTCTTAAAAGAAAATCAACATCTCATCTTCTCTGGCAGCAATCTGCTGCAGTCTTAGTTAAGATTCCGTTGAGCCCCACAGCACCACGGATTAAGAAAAAGGATTAGAAAATCCCCCTCAACAAAAGAACGCTTTATTAAACTCAGTTTTGGTGTAGTTGCAGAGAAATATGTATGACAGCGGAACAGATAAACTTTGTCTTAGCCATCTTAGAGTAACAACTAGCGAGAGCCCACCTTCCTAACACCACAACTCTTCACCAAAGATCAAGAATGGCAAAAGAAAAGCTCTTCTACAGAGGATTTTTTCTCTCCTACAAACGTACCTGGTAAAGACCTTGGGGTGCACAGACAGTTTGAGATACCAGAGAACAGCACACAGAAATTGTGAAATTGATACTTTCTCCTTAAAGAGCAGCACCAGAATCATGAGCTATTATAACAGGAAGCAAAGAGGCAGACCAGGAATTGTAGTTAGCTCACAGAAGGATGGATGTTGCACACTCATACTTTTGCAAGTGTATAAACTGAAATCATCTTCCAGGCAGAAACAAGCAGCTAAAATCTGAAGCAAACCCTACAATGAAACAGATGCACACCAAGGAAATGAGATAAAAGAAGGGTAAATAACTTCAGTTTGAGATTACAACCCAATCTATTCTTTTAAAAGTGGCTGGGGGGAATCTTCAGATAAAAGCAGCATACTTTTGCCCCTAACCCAGAGGAAAACTCACCTTGTTAAACCTTGGGCAGGTGCCCTTCTGATATTAGCTCTGGAGACACTTTACAGGATTATTTCAACACAAAGAATTTTAGCAGTCCTCTCCCTCTAGCTATCACTTCATAGGATGTAGAATATGTAACCAAAATACAGCTCAATGTTGTAAATACCTCTGAGGAAAGGCACTGACTTTATTAAGTTAATACACTGTACGTGGTTCACCAACTTTCACAAATGTACCAGGGTCATGACACTCCTGCAGCAAATATAAGCGAACAACAGTCAGGCAACTATCCCAAAGAAATGAAGGAGTAAAGAACCCACAGTAATAAACTTCCTTATATCTAACCTGAACTTCCCCTGTTTAAATTTGAACCCATTACCCCTTGTCCTATCACCACAGTCCCTGATGGAGAGTCCCTCCCCAGCATCCCTGTAGGCTCCCTTCACATACTGGAAGGCTGCTATGAGGTCTCCACACAGCCTTCTCTTCTCCAGGCTGAACCGCCCCAACTTTCTCAGCCTGTCCACCAGGCTGGAAAGGCCACTCAAGCCCACGTCCACTGCAGCCTGCTGTCCTCAGGACAGGACGCTCGCATCAAAGAACCATCTCCACAGCACATCTGTGCTTTCATAGACACAGAAGAGCTACCGCAAAGCCCCTCCTGCCTGGTCACACCTTGCCAAAGAACAGGATGTTACCGCCCTATCGCGTCACTGGTTCTTTATGAGTAGCTGGGTGAGAGTCTTGAAAGGCTGCCCTAGAACAAGGAACCACCTCCTGTTACAGAAATGTTCAGTAAAACACAGCACGACAACTGGCGATGTCAGTCCCCTGAACCATAAACATTATGAACTATTTTGGTACAATGGAAAGTTGTAGGAGGGAGAAAGAAAAAGAACAGGATAAAAATAACTGACATGGTTCTGAAGAGCATTTTGCCTACAAGCCCCTTCCCCGCACACTGCCCTCCTTCCCTTCTCTTCCACCTGTCCTCAGATTCCTGCAATAATCAGATTAACGTTAAATGAGGCTCTTCCCAATTATTTTCTAACACTATAAACCAGACTAAATTGCCTTAAAAACATTCCTACCTGAATTAGGATAGCACAGCATTGGTTTGGTTTTTTTTTAATATCTGCTTTAGTCCTGTCAATACACATGAGCATCGCAGACAACAACTGTCTTCAGCAATGAGTCAAGGCAGTGGAGAAGAGGCAGTCACACCAGAACACTCTTCCTCCACCCACCTTATGGGGGTTCCATGAACATGCCTAAAAGGACTTTGCATAATCACTTAAAAACCAGAATCCAAGATCAGACGCAAGCTGGTTTCTTCCTAATCTTGTGTCCTGGTTTCAGCTGCCAGGAATTATTTGAGGAATAGGCAAGGAATTTAATTCTTGAAAAATTTCTAAGTGCTGGATGTGGAAATACACAGCACCATCCAGGCTGCCAACAAAAACCTGCTCATTCACCTGACTGAAGCAATCATTATCACGCTATCACTGGAGACAAATTACTACACTTGAAAAGCACCCGTAAAAATCCCACTTTGTTGGTAATGCCAATGCACACCTATGCAAGGAGGGTGGGGGGTTATTTTTTGCTTGGTATCCAAATCAATCCCTGTGCATTGCTGTAAGGAGGGAGGCTTTCTTGAGAAAGAGAAGTTTTCAGTTATCTATTCCTACACTCATCCTGAGCTGCGTGCACACATAAATCACACCGTACTTTATCAGAATTCATTACACAATGCCATTACAACTCTACAGCCTGCACCATTCCTCTTTCCTGACACTGCATCACTGATTATTAGTCAACTACCCCAGAGGGACTTGGTTTCACTGGAAACTTAGGAGGAAACACACTGGCAACGAAGCTGCATGAGCAGCAGTCTCTAAAAATCACCTGCACAGGACCCAAAGTGCCACAGCACAGCAAACGTGCTGCAGTTCTGAGCCAGACTCAAGTGCCTGAATTCAGGCTCAGGCACCAGCACCAGCGCAGGCAGTGAACACTGTCCTGAAGTCACCAACATGTTGCTCTGAAGAACGCTTATGACCAGCTCAGTTATCCACTGGGACCAGAGAGGGATCTCTCATATACCCGAGTCTTCCTTCTGCTTCTGCTGCCTGAGGCCAGTTAAAAAGCACACCTCTGCAAGGAAGCCAGCAGTAATCACCTGCATCACAAAAACTTGAACAATTAAATAATGCTAAAAAGTAGGATAATATTCCACGTTTTTACATTGCACTTTTTTTCCCTTCCCCCTTCTACATCTCTCTGGAACCACCAACTTGAAGAAAACAGAACAAGAAAAAAAAAGAAAACCCACAGGAAAACTGTGTCCATCTTGAGTGTTTTCCCCTCCCTAACCATGGGCTAAATAATTACACAATTCATTACACGAGACAGGAAAAATGAGATTAACCTATTTCAAAAACATCTGAAGTGAAACAAAAGCCCCAATTAAACGCTGTGCTAATGAATACACAGAACTTCACCTCAGCTACGCTATGATTAATTTAAAGGGGAGATGACACTTTTCTAATGGTATTTCAATATTTTTTAATCATTACAAGTGTGTAGTCTTGGCCCCATCCCTGAAATGTTAAACACAGTCTACTAGCCCATATGATGAAAGATACAAGCATCTCCAGAGTTCTTCATAGCTGAATCACTAATAATTTAAAGGAGTAACAAACCTAACAGTAGCTTTCATAAAAAATTAATTAGAAAGGCTGAGAGCACATCTATTGCTTTTGTTACCTCCCCCCCCCCCCCCCCCCCTTTCTGGTTCATTTGTCTTTCCTCATACTCTTTTAAACTCTTCTGAGGGCTGCTGCTTCTTGCAAAGCCTTTTTGCTCCTACACACTTCCCTCCATGCTTCCTCCCCGTACTCATTTTTCCTTTGGCAGCTGCTATGACTAGTGACACTCTTCGGCGGGCTGCTGCTTCTTGCAAAGCCTTTTTGCTCCTACACACTTCCCTCCATGCTTCCTCCCCGTACTCATTTTTCCTTTGGCAGCTGCTATGACTAGTGACACTCTTCGGCACACAGCAGCTAGGAGGGTTTGGACCTACTAACTAATGAAAACAACTTGTATGTTAAAAGCTTCAAGAGTGAGTTACTTGTAAGTACATGCAGCTCATGTAAATGATGTACAATGAATTTCCTATGAAGGAAAACCATACTGAGTGACCATCGTACCGGAACAACTGAGCTGTATAATTCACAAGCAGGACAGAAAGAGAAATGGCAATCTGAAGAGAAGACCGGCACTCTACTCCTTGTCTACTGTGAATTCCTGTAAGTCCTTGGCAGCCTGTGGAGGGTGGAGGAGGGGTGGGGGCAGTGATAATGACAGTTCCCAGTTATGCCTGAGAAAAAAAGCCTAAAATGCAGCAGGCTGTTGATACCACCATGCTACACACAAGCAAGACACCCTCTGTTCTCATCACCAAGCCATTTGTAGACCTGATCAACAGAAGAAAAATTACTTTGTCCAAAGTTCAGTATTGATTCACCTTCTGCATAGATCACACAAAACTCAGCAGTGGTTCAAGTGGCCAGGCTTAAAAGTGTTATGTGATACCCTCTGTCCCACACTTACTCTGAAATAGATGCTAAACCATGACAGTAATGTGGAATCATTTAACTTCGTATGACTACAATGTAAGTGCTAACAAGTGAGCTGGTCATGTTGTACTGGGCTGGCATTGCGCCTCTGCATTCAACCACATCCTTAAGTTTCCTGTTCTTCTCCACAGACAATTAAGTGGAGAAAGCTCAGCTGTGGATACCTATGTTCAAAGAAATCCCACCACAGCTGTCACCAACAAGCCACCGTTTTTGGCCTAAATGAGTTCCCATGTGGCTCGTTCTTCCACCATCACTGGGCTCACACTTCTTTAAGCACAAATGCCCAATTTCTGCAATAAGGAAACTTTGATTTTACTTCCTATTTATCTAGGCTCCTAGCTACTGCCTGTGCTCTTACGCTAAGCTCTTTGCAGAACAGGATGAGTTTATATTGTACAGAACAAGAACTGAAAAGCAAGATGAAGCAACACAGATACGGTCAGATAATGCACCCATTTGAGAAATAAGAGAACCGGTTTCTGTGACTTTGCATTTCACTCTAAAGGGTGCAAAAAGAGAGAATCCAGAATGAAAAGACACACTGAAAAACCCTCTGCTACAAAACAGTAATTGCTCCCATCTAGGAGCAGCTTAGCAAAATGCAGTTACACTATTAACTCCCAAACCCAAAATATTTCATGCGCAACAATGACTTTTTCCTGCTTTCACAACAGTTTCATAGTATCTGTAGAAAATAAAAACCAGAAAACAAACACAAAATTATGCACAGTTCCTGCATGTCCTCCAGCTGGAGCAGAAAGGACAAGGTTGTGTCATGCTTTTGCAAACACATGCACTGAAAAATCATTAAAATATATGTTCCACTGCTAAGTCACAGGAAGTCACCTATACTTTAAAATAAACTGCTATAGATGCTGAACAAAAGGTTTGGCAATTCTTCCCTACAGAGGCATCCATCTATTTACATCTGGGAGTGCTGCCAACAGAATAGCTACCAAAAACTTCAAAAGGTTCACAGCGTGAATAGCAAGCCACTGGCCAAAGGATTTTATGATATGACCAGCTGTGTAACACCACACAGAATTGTAGACACACCACCCCAAATAATGCAAAGAAAGAATATTAACTCGTTAAAAAGCTGAAAAAGAAACCTGAAATCCTTAAAATAATGTTTTCTACAAGAAAGGATTGGGGGTGGAGGACGACATGACACAAGTCCTGCAATACAGCACTTGTTCAAGAGCAACTCCAAGCAGTTCTTCTCACTAAGCCTACTTAAACAAGAGAAGTTCACTGGGCTTAAAGTGGCAGCCAGAGCTCAGCCGCTTTGTGATCAGAACGTGCTGCTTTAATAAACAGCTCCCCTAAACTGTTGGGGAGAGAAGAGACATGAGGCAACAGAAGAAGAGGGAGATAATGTTTCCGTTGACGAACATTTAACAATTGGCAACAGCCAGCAGGGAACAGGGACAAAACCAAAGCTTGCCAAATAAAGTTGCGCCAGAGGAACAAGGCTCCTCTTTGGAGCAGCACTGCCATTCTTCACAGACCCCAGACAAACATCTGAACAGAACCAAACTAAAGAGCTGCAGATGTTGAACAGCAAGGTTGCTAATCCTAATATTTGTGGCTATATTTTTCCCTGCAAAGCAGAAAGGGTCAGAACTCCTCTGAATCAAATTACTGCACATCCTTTGCCAAAGAGTCTGGTTTTGGTCTCAGCAGTCATACACGTCTCAGTGTTCACACAAGTCCTTCTGAGCTACATGAGCAATTTTTTCCCCTCATCTTACAACATTTCCGTAGAAAACATGCCAAAGCATATGTAGCGACTTGGTCAGGCTCCTTATTCAGGAAAGCCAGGACCTTCACTGACTGCTTACGTCCTGGAAATTTAGTTCTCATGGAGCACAAACAAAACTTGACTGCAGTATTATGCGTGGACAAATGTTCCTCTCCAAGCAGCTATTGCCATTCCAACTTCCACCCTCCCGGATTGCTACACAAGATCCAGAGGGAGCCAAAAGCTGCCTCCCTCCCGCAGACACGAGAGGGGCCGAGCGGAGCAAGGCGCCCGGGCCAAGTTGTTAACTTGAGCTCCAGCTCCCTTCTCCGTTGGGGCCGCACGCGCGTTCCTGGGGGCAACCCCCGCTGTGACACCCGCAGCCGCCCTGCTCGCCCGCCGCTCCCGTCCTTACCGCAGCACTTTGCCCACCGCCTGCAAGACCATTTTGCAGCTTAATCCGGGTTTGGGACTCTGGGCGAGGACGGGCCGTTCACCGGGGAGGCTGCCGTGATCCCCAACCATGGTACGGCGGGAGGAGCGCGGCGCAGCCCAGCGCAGCCGAGCGGGGACACGCCGCGGGCTCGGCACGGCCCCGGCTCCCAGCCGCTGCCCCCGCCGAGCGCCCCGCACCGCACCGGCCCAGCCCGACCCGGCCCAGCCAATGAACGGCGGCGCAGGGGGCGGGCGGCGGCCTTGGCTCCTCCGCCCGGCGCCGCCCCCACAGGCCTCGAACGGGCAGCGGAGCCGGGCCGAGCCGCAGGGGCCGCTCCTGCCCTGGGCTCGGGCGCTGCGGGGCTCCACTGCACGTCGAGGGAAACTCTGCAAGGCGCTGCGAGCGTCAGCAGCGTTGCAGGCGGTAGGGCAGGAGGGAGGAAGCACCCGGCCCCGGCCCCTAGACATGTCCAAGCAGCACAGCCCAACACAAGTACCACCATCAATAATAACCTGCCACGTCTTTTGGCAGCCAAAAAGGAAGACTGCGGATTTGCTAGGGCGGCGCTGCTGCTGGGCGTGGGGCAAACACGCTGCTGTTCGTCTGCTATACAGGCCCCATCTGTAACGGGGCCACACTGGACTCCTGGTGAGAAATGGGAATAATGACGCCTTTCATCAGCTAGGGTTTGCACTGTTCTCTCAGGACTGTGACAGACAAGGGCATGGGCTAGCCCAAGAGCAAAGCTAGATAGGTTCAGCCACAAACAGCCCAGCAATGACATCAAAACCTTTGTTAGAGGGGTTTAAACTGAGGAAGGGTGAAGAACAGTAAAACCATAAACAGCAAGAGACACCTTGCCATGATGACCAGTTAAGTTAAAGACAGGCACTTGGGTAATGGTCCTCAAAGGATGAGCAGCATCCCCAAACACAAGGTCTCTTGTGACAGACCAGCAGTTTTACACTGAGAAGCCACTTTGTCATGAGTTTTCCTAACAGACCTTAGAAAGGTGCTGTATGTGCAGCTCCTTAGCCACTCCACACGCACATTCTGGACAGGCAGCTGTGCCCACAGCTTGCTGATGTAGCACTCAGAGCCAAATCATAACAAAACCCCTGACAGCTCTAGTAAGACATGATCTAGAACACAAAACCCAGAGGATGTCACTTACTCTGACACACTAAAACCCGATGTGTGACATCTTGGACAAAGCAGTGGTTTTGCCGTTTTTGGCAGGCGTGGCTGCAGTCAGAAGGAAGGGTACAGCCAAATGTTCAAGGATGTACCCAGTGATAAACAGCCAAGCACTCCAGTTAGTTCACCAAAAGGGCATCTTCCCCTGTAAACCAAAGGCCACCAGACTTGTTGAATTAGACTTAGCACAATCATACCATTGCTGCCGTCACCAACCGGGCATCACTTGGTCAAAGTGGGTGGGAAGGTGGCTGCTGCTGGCATAAAGCCATGAAAAACTGCAGCCATGTGAGGAGAAATAACCTGCACCCAAAGCACTGACCCAGGCAGTGGTGTCAGTCAGTTATGCACCATCTTTCAGTTGCATGTCCCAGTTGGGCCTCCACACCCTTGTGAACCAGGAGGTATTTTTATTCCCACTCTCCCAGCAATCCACTTAAGCTGGAGTTTTAATGACTTCACTGATAGCACACAGGAAGCCTGCAGCTCAGCACAGCTTAGCTTTCACTCCGCAGCCCAGCGCTTCATACAGAAGATTATTCAGCCCTGGAAAAATCTGATCCTCACTCAATCTTTTCCCCAAGTAACAGCAACTTGTCACAGTAACATTAAAAAGCAAGAAGTCCTGGCAAACAGAGGACGGACACCTGCCAAGAGAGCAGTCGCCCTCACTTCGTTCACCAGTAAAATCCGCACAAAGAGAATTTTGTTTGTTAAAAACCCACCCTAAAACCAACAAGCTGGTGATATAAAGCAGCTTAAGTTTTCAAAAAAAGTCTATCTATCCAAAGTAAATTAAAGAAAAATCCAGGGGTCAAACCAAAATAAATACGGCTCTGTAGTCTTGCAGTTGTATTAGGAAAGCTGGCCTCTCAGTGACTCTGACAGCCAAACATTTGCTCTTCAGAGATGGAACTTCAATGATCCCACACAGGTTAGGAACTGATGCTCTACTGTTAAAACTGACATATCAACTGAAATAGAATTTTTAAATCTGGTATCTTTTTACTTTGACCCAGATAAATGACCCACTTCTCTACTCTGTTAGCTTCTGTATCAAACAGATGCCCTTCCCATTCCTCAACCATACATCTCCACACCACCCATTCCAGCCTCTCCTCCACCTACCATTTCTCCTCCATTCAAGCTGCATCCCCTTTTCAGATCAACCACACGCTATAGATTACCTGGAGTACTGGATTCTGTGCAAGCTGTGGGAAAGCCCAGCATGTCAAAGTCAATTTTAAATGCTTCAAAACAATAAAAATGAAATGAGGTTATTATAGGAAGCACAACTTAAGCATGCACATTTTATTTATATGGCATCAACATAAGTAATTTAAAACATATGAGCAGTATGGATTCTCACACTTTAACAAGATTCAGAGCACATGTGCAGACACAAATGGGTGTGCTTGAAAGCTGCTGCAGCTAGAAGAGCAGTATTCAATCTAAAAGCAGTATCTTTATTCTGAACATGGCTACTGGTCTAATCTCCATGTATGCATATTTCGAAGAATGCGGATCTGCGCTTCCTCAAGGGCATGTCTTACCACCACGCAATATCCTGCCTATTTACATCCATTAGTAGCATGGCAGTCCTGAGGTAAAGGTTGGAGTTGATAAAGGTCTTTTCCAACCTAGTTGATTCTATTATTCTTTTTCACTTGCTTCCTCAACATCCTAACTTACACATAACTACTGTTGAATCTGTCTGTAGCACAAGCGTGCTTCAGCAGTGGCTAACTGGTGCTAGCATATCCCTTACGAACCAGCCAGGGCTGAAAGATCATGTAGTTGTGAACTAAAATCATCACTAAACCATTAACAGAAGTATCTGTGAATGGACCTACCAACACCTGTAAGACTTGTAGCAGTCCTACAGACACATCAGCAAAACAACATCATCCGTGGCACAAAACAATGGGAGCCCCAGTTTCCACCACCTACACATGACTCTATGTGCTTATAGTACACTGACAGAAAGTATTCTACATTGATGCCAACTATGACGCCAAGGAACGGTATTTACAGATTTTATGAATAATGCTCTGTATTTACAATGATGTTATAAACAGCAGTTAACAGTTGCGTATTTACTTGCCTATTTTACAATACCATAAAAGTTATGTGTAAAGCAGCCACCACAGGGATATACCAGAGGTTGGTAACAGAGGTACCCAGAGGTTTGGTAAAGAAAGCAAGTCGTATCATCATGTCAATCCAGACAAGCAAACAATGTTGGGGAGGGGGTGGAGAATATCATAACCATTATTTTGATTAAGGTACAACTCACCATTTACATGTACAGAAATGAGGCCTTGTAACATCAGATCGTGAAGTTCTGCTTTAAATTAAGCTGAATTTTATTGTGTGTCCCTGCCTGACATACAATGTTTCAATTTTGCTACCTAATTAGCCCTTTTGTTTGACTTCAGTGTGCCCTGCTACCATGTAGCCAAGTACCCTTACCCTTACCAGTTACCTCACAGCACATCCTCAGGTCTTTGGAACTACTAAAAATCAGCAATGAAAACATTTCATCCTTTAGCTTGCCTCTAAGTGGGATTTATACTATGATTACATTTACTCTCCATTTTGTCATCCTCACTCAGCAGCAAAGATGGAACAAGCAGCTCTGCTCCACATAGACAGCAAAGACATGGATTTTGGACAGAAGACAGGGTGAAATCAAAGTTGTTCCAGTCTCAAAAAGCAGCTTGGAGGTGGTCATGGTGAAGGGGGGAATAATGATTTCAAGGGCATACTCTCAGCTTCACTCTTGTGATAATAGCAAGAGAAATCAGTCTTCCTGACCACACAGAGTCTTGTGATACAAGCCTTATCGACAATGGCCACACACACTGCAGAAAGTTTGCGCATAAGGATTGAGCTTAAAAGCAGCATTTGTAAGTGACAAGCTGCATACGTTTGCTGCTTATTGAAAGCTCTGGTAACAAGAAGTTAGTGTTTATCCTGCAACCACCACCTTCAGCTTCATTGACATGGGGAGGCTGTCTGCAACAGGCAGAGAGGAAAAAAAGGGTACACGATAATTCTCACCTAATCCATAACAACAATCAATTGTAGCAAGAACAACAAAAATATTTCAAAATATCAGTAAAGTTCCACCAGGTATTCCAAATAATTTGTATTATGGCATTTTGGAAAGGAGGCACTAAATAAGAACCAGGGATTTATCACATATTTTTTATATATAGCTGTCAAGATGTATCTATCAAGAACTTATTCAGAAAAAAATCTAAAAAAGCCACAGTAAAAAGGCAGAACAAAGAACAAGGAAAGTGAATGCTGCTGTATGCACAAAGAAACATGACTGCAAAGCTACTGTATTTCTGGCACACGTGTAGGCACATCTCAAATGTCAAGGGAAGCCAGGTTCATCAAGAAGTATGTATGAATGAGAGCTGAAGAACATGAATGTCTTGAAAGAAGCAGCAATAGCAGCAGCTCAGCAGGAAATAATCAACTCAACAGCACACAACAAGTGTCCAAGAACTATTAAGAAAAGATGGGACTCTACATGTGGAAGTGACGAGGAACAGAGGACTGAGTTGATTTTATCACCTGCATTTCAACCAGTGCTCCTGAGTCAGCCCACCTCAAGTGACAAAAGCAAAACAGACACCAGCAGGACAACTGTCTCCTGAGCAGCTCTTCCAGTCAAGCAGATGCCAAGTCAGTGAACTGTTGTGGAGCTGGACAGAAATACCAGATTCAGACCTTAGTTTCCAGTATCACTGAAAGCTTACCACTGTTATAAAAATAATTTCTGTTTTTAAAAGTTATCTGTATCCTGGGCGAGTTCAAAGATCACTGCATTCTGCTGAAAGTTTCCCCTGCTTTCAACTGAAAAAGTTCTTTCTGTACTAAGGTGTTGTATACCATTATATAGCAGTGACAGATTTCAGTGACAGATGAAGAAGTCCCCATACGGGACCTTTCTTGCATAGCTCATTCCAGACCAATAAAACATCACAATGACACAGCCTCAGGAAGCAGAAAGTTTTCCTCTTTCTGGTTTGCAAAACAATATGCTTGGCACTACTATATAAAGGAACAATAAACTGGAAAATATTTGCAAATAAACAGCTCAAATCTATCTCCCTCATAAAACTGTCTTCCATCCTGACAAAGGTAGCTGGGCAAAAGCCTAGCAATAGCTCCAGGTGATACTGAAGCTCAAGTGACATCCAGCATCTATCTCAAAGAGTATAAAATCCCCTTTTCTCTTTCAGTGGGGGAGAAGGAGAGGAAAAAAAAACAGAAAGAAAAATGTGCCAGTGAAGCTACTGCATTTATCACTCTGAGTGCCCAAACTGGTGTCTTTCCACACATGTATCTCTCAGATTAAGTCAGAAGTCTTGTTAAGCACAGTACCAGCTGATAGGCTGCATGGGGTACTTCCAGCATAATGTAAAGATTGAGTTGCTTAATTTATACCACTGCAGCTACTGTTAGTTCCATCCTAGATACAACACAAGTGAGAAATTTATCTCACATTTTACCGTTCCTTTTTTTTGTTGGTCCAATTTTGAAGTTTAACTAGGCTGCACTCCTGGGAAGCATTAGTGCAATATGCATTTGATACAGAAAAGCTAAAATGAAAAACTTCTTTTCCTTCCCCAAATAAGCTGGACCTCAAGCTTCATATAAAGAGGTAAAACTCCTAAAACTTGGCTAAGAAGTTCTCCCCAGGGATTGTTTAACATATTCGGGGCTACTTGCTACATATATACAGATCTCTCCCTGTAAGTTTTATAACACAACTACTGTTTTCACAGACTTGGGTAAATATGGCACAGAAAACAAAACCCTAATTGCAAATTGGCACGAAACTCTAGACTAAGGAGTCAAAGGTGTAATCAGCACAGGAAAGGAGGGTATGTGTGTCAGTACTGTTACTGGTCAGGACTATCTCTGCTTGGGTGGGAAAGGCATAGAACGAAAAAGGGAGATGCTGGGAGTGAACTTGCAGAGTTTTCCCAGACAGATGGAGAACCACTAAGGAAATACAAGTTTCCCTCTTTTTTTTGGTGCTAAGAATGACTTCATTTCAGTATAGCAAATAATTTTATCTGGTAATGTTCCATTTAGATGACAATAAGAGGGAAAAACAATTCATGAAAGAAGCATGAAATTTAGTCTAGGGGATTTTTCTCCAGGCATGCATTACAAAACGTAACACACAGAGCTTACATTATGTAAGATTAAACAGGGGAGACTGTTCATTTTAATTCTTGGCGCTTATAGAATAATTCCTTAGCTACTACATCTAAAAAGCAGGGCCACAAAATCCAGAAGTCTGAAAATTGACTTGGTTCACACTGAGACCACTGCACGTTTGCATTCCATATACGACTCGAAACACAGATGCTACATCTCAGCTAATTCGGTTTCTTAATACCTCACAGGCCCAACACAGATCAGAGCAACAGGAAGCCATAACAGCTTTTGCCATGCAAATGATGCCACAGAACACCCAAGTTAAAACCTGAAATAGCTCAAATGTATGAAACAGATGAAAAATTTTCCAGCAGTCCTCCAGTCTTGCAAAGCTGCGTCAGTGCTGCTTGCATTGTGGCAGCTCAGTCCAGGGGAGGGGCCACTTCATAGCTCTGAAGTAAAACCTGTTCGGTCAGCGTGCATGTGAAGGCCTGCTTAGTAGATGGACACACGGCTACAGAAAGATGCTAACAAGTGGTTTGTCACAGGTACTTGCCTCTGCTCAAGTTACATGGCTGCATTTCAAAAAGTCATGGAAGTAAAAGCATGAAGATCTTGCCTTTGAAGAAGCCTCAACATACCCCTGAGAAAGCATTGAGTTGATTGAAAAAATTAACAGCTCTTTTTCAGTACGCTAAATGAGAGACTGTACATTTACTAGAAAAGCCTTGATATCTTATAGGACAATTCTTGACACTTGGTCACAGTCAAGATGTTACACGTGAGAACCATAATATTCCTACAGCAGTAATGTCTTTGATGCGCTTGCTAGTCCTGCCTGCGATGCACATGGGACATACACTTACATAGGCATAGCCACAAAAAACTGCGTAGGGCGAGTAACCGGCTTGCAATTATCCTAAAACTCCTTACAAACACATTGCCAGCTTTCAGACTTCGATTTTCTGACAAAGAAAATGGCTTAAAAGCATTCACTCACCCATTTGATTTGAATCTCACACTTTCGTAGCATAAAACTTAAAGCATCTTACAAAACCCAACATGATCTTGAGTTCAACCCTCTACTACAAATTCTGGACAGATCTGGACAAAAAGTGTCAGGATAATACAATTTAAGGTTAAGAAAAAGACACTTTTTGCAGGTACTGCACTAACATATCCTGGAAGCACACTGGTCTAGTTCAATAATGAACTAGTGGGTTAAAAAAGCCTGTATACATAAGATTACTGGTTTTGTATCACATCCCTTGTTTCTAAATTACGTTTCTTCAAATCAAGTTAAGCTAGGCACTGAGTGAAATCATGCTAGTGGTGAAGAACCTCAAAGAACACCCAAAAGAGTAAAACTTGTTGCAAATGTCACTTCTCTGTGCAAAAATAATAAAACACACAACTGCTGGAATTACGTTCAGGAGTCTCCTTTTTAGGCCCAGAATATTTGAAAGCAATTTTTTTTAAAGCCTCTCCTGGAAGCATACAGAGGGTATGAGAACTGCCTTCTAAATTATGGCTACATTATCACTTTACAGTACACAAGTGTTTTCATTATGCTTGTACTGCCATAAACCCTGGTTAAGAGGCAGTCACGGATTATATCTTGAGAGAGAAACAATAAAATAAAGGAAACTTCCAGAACCCAAATCTCATCTGATCAAGGAAAAAGGAAAAATAAAAAAAAAAAAAAAAAAAAGCTAAAATGATGCACAATGGAAGAGCCCCGAGTTTCAGCCAATCATGGAGACAGACATGAGTTTAAAAATAAAACCATTCAGCACACGTTTGTCATTAAGCAACACTGCTGCAGGTAAGGCTTTTCTGATGCTGCCTTGCTTAAAACCTCTGTTTTCCCTAGAATTTCTTCTATAGCTGGATTTACACCTTTTCCCCCACGGTCCATTACAACTCTTGAGTGGAGGTTTATTTACTAGGAAACAAAGGAAAGCATTGGCTGACAGAAGAGCTTTGCTATTCTGGTTAGACAAGATTGCTATTTGTCATGCTTAATAATGCAACAAGAAAATTAGCCTTGTCTGCTCTCAAGCACGAAAAAGCCACACTTAAGGTACTGGACAGGAACTGAGGAGAGGACACCACTGGGTCTACCAAGAGTGCTCTTCATGAACTTTACTAAAGATCTACCCCAATTCTACAGCCAAAAAAGAGAAACATTATTATAGCCTATGTTTCGTATGCCTTGTTTCGCATGCTAGTCCTAAATTACTTGCTTCCAGGACTTTGTCCGTATCACTATGTACTAGGATCCATGAGCGATCATGTCATGCTATCATAATTCCTCCTCGGCTATTGGGAAATACCATTGCGACAAACACGGCAAAGCCATGTTTTTGAAATGCTTGACAAAGTTGCAGTGTTATTGTGAGGATGCACAGGCAGGTGAGTGCCAGAGGAGGCACTCTGCGGGAACGGAGGAGAGGAAGGGTGGCTCCAGACTTCTCAGAAGTCCAACTGGGACAGTACTTCTTCTAAGGCGCAAGTGAAATTGAGCCCATCTATAAAGCAAAGTAAATATATATCAAATTTTGTATGTCAAATCTTACCTAAATTCAGTGTTAGACACTACCTGAAATATTTTTTATTCTCTAGGCTTACTGTGTGGAGGAGAAAAAGAATACTAGAATACACATTCATCCTGCATCCTGAGCTACTTCTGCACTTCGAAGGTACATCAAGGAAATGTGCCCCAATACACAGTAAGTGAACCTTTCTCTTTCAACATTCTGCTCTCAGAATGATTTGAAATCAGGGAAAATACACTGTGTTCCACCATGCAAATAGCAACTTCCCTGTATAATTATAGCACATTTTGCTGAGAATTGCATCATGACCAGGATACTACCAAGAGGACAAACATTTAACCACTATTCTTAGTTTGTTAGAAAATTTTTCCCACATTACATAAACAGGTCCACACCCACACATGGCTGCACCAATCTTTTCATTGTTTTTACTTCAGTAAAAGAACAGCTATTTTTACTTTCAGTAGCTTTATTTTTGTTAGTGTCATGAAACAGGCACTAACTTTTCTCCTTCAGCTTTCTTCACTATTCTTCTTCCCTTGTATTTGCACAGTTGCCTTAACTTTCTGTAGGACAACACAATAAAACAGGAATAAACAAAAATTGAGTATGCTGATTCCAAAATACCCTTAAATCTTCAGTAAAAGACTTTAACTTCTAAATGTCTATTCAACAGAAGTGTTGAGGAGTTTCTCCTGATGTTTTCATAAAATGTATAGGTGCAGACCTGACAAAAGAAGAAAGAGTATGTATTTCTAAATTGCACACATTAACCAGAAGCATCAGGGACAAAACATATCAGATTATTGAAAATATCACCTAAACTTTACAAGCTCTTCCATATGTTGGCCGGAAGTATGAACCATGCACAATTCTTCTGAGCAGATGCAGCCTTATATTGTTTTATTTGTACATACCTGTCAAGGAGTCAGCCTCAGCCAGCTCAGGCTAACTACACCGGAGCAGTGGTCACATTAAAAAAAGACACAGAACAGCTAAGAAGAAATTAAGCGCTCAAAAGCTAACCTTGGTATATTGATTTGCTCTCCGTATACAAGCTTCTGTTTATACTTCAGAATTCAGTTTTTCATTTCTGTGGCTGGAAGTGATAAAATACAGAATATAGATTCTGTTCCCCGTTGCCCTCCTACATGCTCAGTGCTAAATCTAAAGGAATGTATGAATGCTGTTAAGGATCCAATTCCAGCCTTTCCAACCCAACCAGGTTGTTAGATAGGTATGTAAAAAACTGATTAGCTTCAAGAGAATTTATGCGTGTGTTCCAATGCTATATTAAACTGGAAATTTAAAGGTTGAATCTTAATCTCTTTGAGAATCAAGATCAAAATGATGAAGCTTCCTCAGGGGGCCAAGAAAGAGAGGGGATAAGAGCATATTATTTTAGCTCTAAAGGGCAGAAGAAAATGTTCATTTTCCTCCCAATACATGCTCGACATTCATACAATGAACACATGGACAACTAAATGAAATTTTGAAAAAATCCTTTTATCGTAAGAGCGCAGCTGTTGCTTTTAATGACAGAACATTCAAACCGCGTTGCTATTGCTGCTCCTGAAAGGAATAACATATTTTATTCTACAAATAAGGCTTTGCTTTGTTTGCCTGTACAAGTGTTCACGTATATTTGGAACCTGACCATAGCTACACTGCTAGCACTACTGTCTAGCAGTTCTTGTATGAAGTATCTTCTTGCTTGCCTTTCCCTGTGACCCAATTTATGAAGAAAGTGGTAAAACTGAAGTCAACACCATTATCTATCACAATCTGGGTGCATGTTAAAACACGGAATAAACACAGAGATAATAATTCTGAAAAGTGAAGTCCTGCTATCAGTCAGCTGGGCAGTGACAGACACCCATTGCCCCTTAATCCCAGGCCTCTCAACAGCCCTCAGTGCTGAACAAAAAACTGTTTACTTCCTATCCCAAAAGAAAAGGGACAAGAAACTATGCTGTACCGTCCAAGGATTTGTTAAGTACTTCAGGAAAAAAGCCTCCTCAGACAAAACTTTACCTATTAAACAGCTGGTTGGAGAAGGAATAAATTGGCATGGATTCAGCTGTTAACAACATGCAGGTAACACACAATTCCTCCTACCTTTCACCTCATATGATACTATTGCTTTGTCTTCACCAATAATGGTTTGTTGAGGGACAGTAGTTTTAAAGACAAGACAAAATACGCAACACTTACCACAGCTTAAAATTTACACAGAGACAAGACCTGCCGCGTAGATACAACCAGCATTGCACACCCCTTCTTGGGGTTGAATTCATCTGCTATTAACCTTGTAGATAAACTAAATAGTTGCATCCCCACTTTGGCTTTCATAGCTTATATATTCTAATTATTTCACAATGAAAACGTGTGCTTTTTTGATCCAAGAAGATATTTTGCCTACACAACTGCAGCATGCTAGCAAAGAAAGGCTGCTACTGTAGACACAGCACTTCCCATGAAACCTGTGAATTGCACACACATTTTAAAAGTCACCCCTCACCCATGCCTCTGAGCTGTCCAAGTAAAACAAGCTATACTGGTAAAAATCCCACATTTTGCCTATAACTTCACTTGACTTTCTTCCAGTGCAGGTGTACTCTCAAAAGCCTTCTTCATAGCCCAACCAACACCACCAGAAGGCATTTGGAGCAGAGACAAAACATATGTGGGTAGTGCCCAACTTTTCCACTGGGTGATTCACACATTTCCTCCTGTGGCAAGCTGGGCTTATACACCACAGCACCTATCCAATGCTTCCCTGAAAAGCCTAATTTAGTGCGATTGCACAAATCAAAGACACTGCACGTGCAGGGGATGATGCAGCCACCTACCTCCTGCTCGGGAGCCCACAGGAGACAGCAGACAAGGCAGGGTGGGTGCCCATGTCCAGAGCTCCTTTCCAAGGGCCCTCGGGGCACCAGGGGCAATCAGGGGCAGGCCACAGAGCAAGCTACCAGACCCTTGGTACCCAGAGATGTCTGGGTAAACTGTATGCCAGCACACCACAATAACCAGAGCCGTAATCTCCAGAGTCAGAACCAGCATTCGGTTCTTGTCTGCCTTCCATCTAGTCACACCTGTAGCGAGCCCAAAGCTTAGCCTAAAGCACACCTTCCAGAAAGGCATCTGGTTTTAATTTGTGCATCTGACAAGAAAGAAAAATCAGTTACTCTGCGCAGCAGTTTGTTCCAGTGACTGATCCTGTCCATTGTTAAAAAACATGTCCTTTGAATGTTTGAAACCTTCTAGCATTAACATCCATTTATGTTTCCAATTATGATTGTTATCCCTTCTCTGTTAGATTATAGCTTTCTTCTCCCCCCCTCTTTTAACTTCATTAGCAAGATATGATATTCACCTCTTGACCTTCTGAGAAACTAACTAACTAAATAAAAATCTCCTTCTGCCTCATTATTAGAAATCTTTTTTTTCAGTCTTTAAATACTGCAGGTCTTTTCTGCCTTTCTAATTTAGAAGCAATCTAAGTGCCTACTCAAAACAATGTAAGCGCAACTGATCAAAAGATCTGGAGCTGTTCTTAAAGTTTTAATAGAGATGCACAAGCACACAGGACTTCAATTTGTTGAGGAAGAAAGATCCAGTTAAAGGACCATTTTTTCATTTACTAACGTTGCAAGGTTAACATGTTTAAGTTTCTAACATCTAGAAATTCTGAGAATATCTGCATCCCAAGACAACAGATGTATGCTAATTCTCAGTATTTGAGCTTGGAAAGAAAAAGCTGTAAAATACATTTACTTACACTCTCCAAACAGAAGAGCCATAGATATAATATAGCCCTTGTTTTATAAATATTTAATCAGCTTTGTAACAATTAGGATCTTTCCATCCCACACAGGTTGCACTACCTTTGATAAAAAACCTCAAGGGGAAAAAAAAACCCCAGCAACTTGTTTTTCTTGTAATCCATTTTCTTCACTTTCACACTCACAGCCATGGAGGGGGGGAGGGAAGGGAGGGAGGCCACTGCATGATCATTCAAAATTAGGTTGTAAGAAACAAATGCAGAGCACATGGCCAAAGCGTTATGTCTTTATGCCTTCTTCCACATAAAATTAGCTCCTTATCACTGCATTGCTTCCATTGTAATCCTTGCATGTCCTTGAGCAAAGAGCAGTATTGATTCAAGCCAAATTATCTAACCCAAGAGTGTGTAGAAAGGAGGAAAGAAGATGATGCAGCCTAAAACTTGAAAATGTCTTATCACCTGCTAGTATGAATATGACTGTGGAAAGCTGCTTAGTTCCACTTTACTCTCCACTGTCTCCAATGCCTTCCTTATTCTCCCTCCCCTTACTCAAAAAGCACAAATGCAATCTCCCATCCTTTACAAGTAACATACTCAGCAATGAGAAATCCCAAAATAATTGTGCCCCCATCTCCCTCAATACCGTCCTTGGTCTTGCCTGAACAATGTTACTAACATACAGAACTCGGAGAAAATATATCCATCCATACCTGAATTCACTGAAAAACATTAGCCACCCTTCTCCAATAAACATACTCAAGAATTGTTGGGTTGCCTGATGGATGAGACCCAAGGCTTAACAGATTGCCATTTCTCAAGTGAGAACTTGCAGACATTTCCCAGCTTCAACATGTTACACCTCTACTAAAGTTAAAGCTGCAGTTTACTCTCTTTGGGGCTTCATTTACTGCCTTACTTCTAATGCCAGACAATCCACTTTGGATGAAACTTGAAAGGCCATGCTCTCTCACCATGCAACAAAGGAAGCCAGACTGTCCTCCTCTACTGTACACATCTGCTTTTGTACCACAACCGCTGTTACCAGATTGTTGCTTAAGAAAAACATACTGGCAATGAGAAACACATCAACAGTTTGGCATTCTACTTGTGTAACCTTTCACAAACAGCCTCTCATTTCCATGGAGGCAACAAATGTCTGCTCTGTGCAAATAAGTATGTTAGATGATCCAAAGGCTGCAATGCTGTTCAAAAGTTGGCTGAATGGATACAGAGAACTGAAACTAGGCTGGCATTGAGATATTTGAAAATTCAAAGTGATTTTTTTTTTTTTTAATTTCTAAATACCCACATACAGAAAACTAATATTTAAACAGTGCTTATGCATTCAACAAATAAAGGTCATCAATCCCACTGAACAGTGCTCTTTAGTAGTCTATCAACACAAGATGCCACTAAGGTCCTCTGAAGTCCTTTGAGGGCATCTTTTGGTGACACAGCTAAGTCACTCTATCAGCTAGCCTCTTCAGAGAGGTTATTGGATTATTCCCATTCATGCTCCCCTGCCCAAACCAACTGGAAATGGTGCATTTTCACAGCATTTGTTTTCTGAAAGTTTAACCCTGTGATTCAGCTCACCATGGAGCAATTTCAGAAGCACTTGATACGAGAGAAACAGCAGAAACACAGCTAGGGATGGGAAGTCCCTTTCAGGGGAGGTTTGCCACTGCAGTGCCTTAGCTGTACTGCTGAAGAGCATGCTTATGCTAACAGCTTACCACATACACTTGCTAGGAACAATGCCCAATGCATGTAACCATGACCGTTCCCATAAGTGAGAGTGATAAGACTGCATACAGAGAAAAATTACACATAGCTGCTTGTTCCATTATTCCATGCTGCCAGGACATGGTGCTTAATACTGCTGTAGGAGGAAGTCAGAAGTGCTCCAGAACACAGGAAAACACTTTGAGAAACAGGAGACTTGGACTTGAGATTGGAGAAGGGCAATCCAAGGGCAGCTGTTCAGCATACACACAGAGGTGTCAGAAAACAGCTCAAGGACCAGCAGGCAATAATCTCCTCCCAGTCTTGTAGTTTTCTGACCACCCTTTGAAAAGACTACACTAAGCAATAACAATAAAATCAAGCCTGAGCATTGTCTGGACCTAGAAGCTTGTCTGAAGTACACATGTTGGGCAAATAGAATCCTAAGGATGAAATGAAGCACACAGTTAAAGAACTAATTTACAAATTTTTTTTTATTGTCAGAGATGGATCTATTTTGAAATTGCATTGCTGCATTTCAACATGTACTTGCAGGGGAACAGACAAAGTGCAATTGTTTTTCAAGAACATGACAATGAAAATATTTAACCTGTATTGCAATATGGTCTGCAACACAAACTGCATCATTGTCATACTTACTTATGCTATAGAGCAAATTTGTTACGATAAACTATCCTGTGCATACAGAAGTAGGAATTCACACTTCTTATTTCCTATTGACAGTCACAGAATCACAGAATAGTAAGGGCTGGAAAGGACCTCAAGTCATGGCAGTGAAGTTGAAAACTTTTTACTGTGTCCAGATTTTTTATTTTTATATATATATATATATATATATATATATATATACACACACACACACAATATCAAAAGCTCAATTTATTTATTGTCTACTAATTTTCTTCAAAACAGTACGGAACTTTCTCCCTCCCACCAAAGGGAGCCCTTCAGAAGTACTATAGAATCATAGAATATTTAGGGTTGGAAAGGACCTTAAGATCCTCTAGTTCCAAACCCCCTGCCATGGGCAAGGACACCTCACACTAAAGCCAGAATGCATGCTGGTAGACAAAGCAAATGCAGTGAACTTACACACAACATCTAACTCCCAAAGCATAAAAATGGGAACTGATAACTCTACAACCACTTTCTGAAAAACCTGAACTGCTGCTTCTTAGTTCTAGAACCATTTTTAGGACAGCTATTACTTATCCATAGACCTCTCTAATACACACGGACACACTACTACACGTCCTGTGTCTGAGCGTTGCAATTCCACTATTGATCATGTACTGCATTATTTACTGCTAAGCTCTCCCACAGAGAGCAAAAGTATGGTGTTTTTAACTTAAAAGGAGAGCATAAAGCAGACATGAACTCAACTTGTTTGAAGCTGCCTCTATGAAAGTAAAATTTGTTTATCTGCACCAGTGGAGCTGAAAGCACAGCAGTCCCCATTTGTACCATCTTAACTCAGGATGCACAAATATGAATAATGTTCAAAATTTAAGGTGGGAAAAGGCTGAAGCTACTCTTGTTCACATAGAATCATAGAATTATAGAATAGTTAGGGTTGGAAAGGACCTTAAGATCATCTAGTTCCAACCCCCCTGCCATGGGCAGGGACACCTCACACTAAACCATGTCACCCAAGGCTCTGTGCAGCCTGGCCTTGAACACTGCCAGCGACAGAGCATTCACAATTTCCCTGGGCAACCCATTCCAGGGCCTCACCACCCTCACAGTAAGGAACTTCTTCCTTATATCCAATCTAAACTTCCCCTGCTTAAGTTTGAACCAGTTACCCCTTGTCCTCTCACTACAGTCCCTGATGAAGAGTCCTCCCCAGCATCCCTGTAAGTCCCCTTCAGATATTGGAAGGCTGCTATGAGGTCTCCACGCAGCCTTCTCTTCTCCAGGCTGAACAGCCCCAACTTTCTCAGCCTATCTTCATACGGGAGGTGCTCCACTCCCCTGATCATCCTCGTGGCCCTCCTTTGGACTTGTTCCAACAGTCCCATGTCCTTTTTATGTTGAGGACACCAGAACTGCACACAATACTCCAGGTGAGGTCTCATGAGAGCAGAGTAGAGGGGCAGGATCACCTCCCTCGACCTGCTGGTCACGCTCCTTTTGAGGCAGCCCAGAATACGGCTGGCTTTCTGGGCTGCAAGCGCACACTGCCGGCTCATGTTCATTTTCTCATCAACCAACACCCCAAAGTTCTTCTCAGCAGGGCTGCTCTGAATTTCTTCTCTGCCCAACCTGTAGCTGTGCCTGGGATTGCTCTGACCCACGTGTAGGACCTTGCACTTGTCATGGTTAAACTTCAGAAGGTTGGCGTTAGCTCACCTAACATATCATAGGACAGAACTGGAATAACCATCAAAACCTAAATGAATAGACTTAGTCTTGGAGAAACCACAGCTGTGCTGATACATCCATTAAAGCCAAAAGAAAAAAATAACTAAAAAAAATATTTAAAAAAAAAATCCTATGGAGACAGGCTGAGAGGGCTGGGGTTGTTCAGCCTGGAGAAGAGAAGGCTCAGGGGAGACCTCAGAGCTGCTTCCAGCACCTAAAGGGGGCCTACAGGAAGTATGGAAAGGGTACATAGGGATAGGACAAGGGGGAATGGTTTTAAACTCAAAGAGGGTAAATTTAGATTAGCTATTAGGAAGAAATTCATTGCTGTGAGGGTGGTGAGGCACTGGAACAGGTTGCCTGCCCAGAGAAACTGTGGCTGCCCCATCCCCGGCAGTGTCCAAGGCCACGTTGAACAGGTCTTTGAGCAACCTGGTCTAGTGGAAGGTGTCCCTGCCTGTGGCAGGGGGGTTGGAACGAGATGATCTTTCAGGTCCCTTCCAGCCCAAACCATTCTGTGATGCTACAGTTCTGTTGTTCTCATTCGGTATGTTTTTTATTGCTGTCACATATTGATTAGCACTGCACTTGGAAAGAGCTATGATTAGTTTGCAAGTGGCACAAGCACAGATTCCCTGACACTGTATCTTCTGATCTTTACAAAACTCACTCTCCAAAGCTAATTATCCATGACAAAAAATAATCCATAAAACTGAAAACAAGGGGTTTGAGAAGAAATGCTGCAAGGACAGTATTTCTGTGCTTCAAAGATCAGGTCAAAGTGACATAATAAAAAACACACATCCAGCTCTATCACTTTTCGGCTAGTTTCTCGCTCATAAAATTTTGGGTAAGCCCCGATGAGACAGACTGCAGTAGCAATGTGCCATTTTGCCAAGGGTCAAACTAAGGAACTTGCTGTAGTCTTCAACTGCTTGCATGCTCAGGTTTAGGCTGGCAGCTGATGTGGGTATGCAGTCACTGCCCGTCTTTTGTTTTTCAGAACAAGGAGAAAACACATTTTTCCCCTCCCTTGTCTGGGAAACAGGAAACAGATTCTTACAAAGGCTCTCCCACATATAGACTGGGCAGGAAAAAGGTGGAGTTTGGCAACATTAAGATTTGTTCTTCAAATGCACACCAGTAATTATTCTAGGGCAAGCGACAGGATGGCTGGGCTTACTAATGTTTACTCACCCTGGTGCTGCTGTTTTCAAATGTATTTATATTTCATGCAGGCTTACCTATAAATGTAAAAATCAGTTATTTTTACATGAGTTTTCAGGTGGCTAGACCTTCACAGTCTTTGTTTACCTTTACATGAAGGCAACAAATGCGAAGAAATATGCCCTTTTAAGTAACTGTACAAGTTACTTAGTTCTTAAGCGCCTTATAAAGTGGCTAGACATTTTTATCTCTATTTTATAAATGAGACTATACTGTTTTAAGTGCCAATTAGCTCCCCAGAGCACATGAAAAGTTCCACACCTCCAACCTCAGAAACTGCTAGTAGCAACACTGTCGTTAGCTCAGGGGAAAAAAAGAAATCATTAGGACAAAAAAGTATGTGGGTTTTCTAGGAAAGTCAGTCACTAAGATGCTGGCTTGAAACTACCTGCGATAAGCTACCCAAAGAAAATCCTATAATAACTTGATTGCTACACACATGAAGTTTGGTACATGAGCCACCTTCACTGAAAGCACCCAACATCCAAACTGCTTAGCAGTAGAGTGTTTAACTGGACAGGATCCAATCTCTTTCAAAAAACCATGTTTCAGTCACTGAGAAATTAAGACATTTTAGTGAATGGAATGAACCTAAACAAACAAAAAATAATCTGATTTCTTTTACTACCTTAACTTGTGCTTGTTGAGGTTAAAAAAAAAAATCATAATCTTAAGTGCAGTGAGAGTCCTGAAAATATTACAAAACACAGCATTTAACCCCATGAAAATATTTAAATACACGTAGTCAATGTAGTTCCTCTTCAGAGTGTTCTGTGAGCTGCCACTCATGATAAAAATCCCCTAACAAGCTCCTTGAAATCAAATTACAATGAAAAAAATTATTAAAATCCCCTCAGAAAAGTGCCTCGTTACTCTATCAAGACTATCCTCATAATTAAAAGTGACTGGGAAAGCAAAGACTTATCTTCAAAAAGAATAGGTTCAACACCTTTGAGTAATGTAGCTGCATGACTGCCATGCAATAAAACTCCCAAGCCAATAAAAGCTGACATGCACATAAAAATCAGTGTGGTGCTGTCAGCCACCTAACACCCCGCATTAGGATCTTTCCTGCCAATGCACGATGCTTCGTTATCTTTAGCATCCACTGGCATAGGCATTTGCTGCTATACTGTCCCACACAGAGTAAGTTAAAAAACTCACACTTCCTTTTAGCTGAGCTAGCAGCACTAAGAAAAGCGATGGATCATCCTGCATCACTGGCAGCGCAGAGCTTTGGGAATGGAATATTTCAAAAAGAAATCATTATCAGGGTTTGCTTTACTTTTCTTTCTTAGCATTAGAGCAGACCTTAATCAGAAGTCCCCTCAATACAGCTATGAGGAAAGAAGCCTCAATTTACATCATCATTATTGTAGGTATGGTTTGACAGCAGGTAAGGGAAGAAAATAAGCTCCCACTCTGTTTTAACAAAAAGCTTGAATTCACTGAAAAAAATGCTTTTAAAATTACTATATTTAATGCATTTGTTCATTATGGTTTCACAGTAATATCCCACTAAAAGCTCTAGTACTCAGATCTTAGGGGAAAGAAGTAGAATTAAACTGTCCATTGCATATCAAGCTACTGAATCTCTAATTCACAGAAACTGGTGTAAAAATTTATAGTTAATTTACTGCCCCTAATTATTATTAATGAGCTAGAAATTGGGATGTTAACAGTTCTGGTGTAGAACAGAAATTATATGGCTACTTTTGGTGGACACTTCTTAACCCTGCATATATACCACCTTCATTATAAGCCCTGACCACACTACATACTCTACAAAGCAGCTTAGTTGGAGGGAGGGAGATAGCACAGAAGGTGCCAAAAAAAGTGATTTGTTGTTCCCTGTTCTGGCCCCCGGTTGTTAATGAAACAGCATCTTTGTAATACTCAAATCCTAATATGAGTATTCATCACCCCCTGAGATTCTGTAAAAGAGCAAGGATAACAGTTTTCCTGAATTTGTGCCACAACATTGTTTTGTACATCGAGGTGAGACATTTCCAGTAAGTATACACAACACTGTGGGGAGAGAAGAAAAATAATAAGATGGAGAGAAGCATACACACACACAGACATGGTCTGCAACATCATGTCTCTGTTTCTGGTATTTGTGAAGAGTAACTGGTAGCCGCACAAAGATAACCTACGAGAATGACCATATATTCCTATAGGTTATCCTTTGATTTAAATACTTCCAAAAGCTAGGAAACTAAGTGATCAGGGCAGTTTTGGGAGAAGATATTAAAATGAGGTCTTTCAATATCACAGCCTGTGATTTTTATTTCTTAACCACTTTTTCACATGAAAACAAGAAAGATTTTTCCAACTAAAATATCATCTGGCATAAAGTACTAGAGTTTCAGAACCGTATTACAAGATTACTCTATATATTCCATTGATCTGAGTAAGTTACCCCCCAAAAGCCATTTGATATTTCATGTAAATACTTATTTTCTGTATGTCATCTGCAGCACTGACCATGAAGAAGGCCCATTTCCAAATCCATATTTGGGAACAGCTCTATTAATATAACAACAATGACTCACAGAGAGAGTTCTAATGAAACCTTCTATTTGGAAACATTACGTTTATAATACTTTCCCCATATAAGGCTTACAGTTTAAGTCTTTATTCATAGATTGTTAATGAATATAAAAATACTTAAACTACTGTTGAATGCTCACACATACAAAAAAATCCCAAAGAAAACACACATGAGATGTTGTGATGTAGGACAAATGCTACCCGAACAGCCAGGCTGAATATAGAGGACAACAGTTACAAAAATGATACCCACATTCTCTATAAAAGAAGCACCATTCCTGAAGATGAAGATTAATGCAAAAGATGTGGAATTACAATTCTAGAACTAGTTCAGTATTTTGAACCATATTCCCATCTCCCTCTGCTTGGCAAACATACTGTAACCTTCTCATATAAGGTGGACAGCAGCAGGACAGTGACAGGACACAAATAACACCAAAATGTCATAGAATTGCTGCAGATGGTGAGTTGTCACCAGACAGTGATGAAGAGACCACTGTCAGCCTTGCTGCTTGTTTTCAAGACCCTTGTGTTCATCATCACCCTGCTTCTCCAGGTTTTCATGGCTCCACATCCATCTCCAAGTTCCTACAGGAGAGGCAACAATAAGGTAAAGAGAGAGGAGGAGGGTCTTTCTCAGGCAAAGCACAGGAAGTACAGCAACCAGAACCTGCACTCATGAACCACCAAGGCATAGAGCACAGAGCAGTGGTCAGCAACAGCCAGTAGTCCTTTCTGTCATCCCTGCACACACTGCAGTAACCCTCCTCCAAAAAATAACAAAACAAGGGACATTTTAATGACACCTGAGAAATCACCTCACTTTGGAACTGAAACATGAATGAAAATCACTGTCAGCCTCAGAAAACAGAAGAGCAAACTGTACTATGTTACAAATGAGCACAAAGGACTACAGCTGATGAAAAAGTACTATGATCACCTCAAGTCAGGCAGAGTACAGTCAGCAGTGCTGGTGTTGCATCTTGGATTACATTTTTCGACACCATACAGCATTCCGAAGGAGACTCTCCAAAAATGGATTCCCTATCCAACAAAAACTGAAGTGGATAATCTACGTTTTTGGCCTTAATCTGATAAATCTGTGCTATGCTTTCCAAAGGTAATAGTCTCCATTGCTACCCTTAGATTTTCCCTTTTTTCATGTGATAGGGATGTGGTAATTTGGGAGGACTGTAAAGCAGTTCAAACAGCTGCTTCTCCTCAGATAAGGTATTTGGGTGTTCATATTATTCTGTCTGCCAGATGAGCTATTTCAACAAGCTTTCACAAGCTGTTGGTCACATCCCTTAATGCTAGTTTTCCTGCATTTGCAACAATACATACTAAAAAAGCCTTCTGAAGCAGGCTCACTATGCTTTTTCCAATTTGCACTTTTTTGGGCAAAACAAACAAGATAGAACTTTTTCTCCTTGGCTTGCTTTGCATCAGTACAAGATGGAAGCACACAAGAAAAAGAAATGCTTTTTCAATTTCAGTGCTTGGCTCAAAATCAACAGTCATTAGTTTAAAGCAGTGGCTTGGAGCAGGAGAAACAGATCATGGGGCCAACAATATTTTTATCACAGTCTGCTGAGCATCCAACTAATCATTAAGACGTTCCTAAGTATGTTGTCTCCATCCAATTTGAATTATTTCAAGGCATCAGTTACTTCTGCCTTTGATCGTATATAAATGCCTTCATGTACACATAGCCCTGAAATGAATGCAGAAGAAGGACAGAAAAAAAAGTCTTTGTGCAGAGCAGAACTCAAAGAGCATTTTCAGAAGGGCACAGGGCAACACTGGGCAGGAGAAGGGAGATGCCAAACTGTTCGAATTCTCAGTCGAAACACCAACATCACAAGGCAAATACAAACTTCTCATGACTGAGCAAGTGCTCCTCAGCAGCACAGGCACTGACTGAGATGCTGGCTGCAAAATGCATTTTCAAAGCTTTCACCCTTGCCAGATTTCAGAATGCATGATCTAGCTATGTTCCTTTAGCACTTAAAAGTGTCCCAGGAAAACATGCCATGCAGCAGTTATTCAGCGGTGCAAAGTCAGGTACGGTAACGATGATAAGAAAAAAATAATTAACATTTAAACATTTTACCTTGTGCTACATATCCATTTCAATAAATAGCCTCTTGCACATGCTGTCCAGTTTCCATTACCATGAGTTTGGGATGGCCGCTATGCAGGAGTTGCAGAGGTCATTGCTTAGTTTTAAGTCATCTTCAGATAGCTGACAAGTTTCTAAACCTGCACTGATTTAGAAAACACTGCAGAGCTGCACGGCCTTGTCAAAACTGCCATGACAAGCAGAAGAGAGCGATGAGGCATCATGCTGTCTCACTGACCAGGGTCACCATAAATCCCAATTTGGGTGCAATTTTATACTGATAAACAGTCTACTAGGTAAACTATGATATTTAGAGCAAGGCCAGCAAGTTGCCAGCTGTCCAAAAGAGTTCTTCACTTCTATAATTGCACACTGCAACAAAGCTTTCCTACAGTGGGCACATCCATTGCGAATGTAAACCAGCACAGGCACAGATTTGCATCACTACAAAGGTTATAGGAATGCGTAGGCCCATATATTATGACTCCAAAAGGCACAGGAAGCTTGGATCACACCACCGAAGTTCAAGCTGCATATTTGTTTTGGGTGCATTGAGGTCATATCTTGTGAAGTGCATGTTTTGGATTTACACCCTTCCTTAACTCATTAGAGGAAAAAGAGGAAATAGATGCCTAATAAGCATGTCTAATATTTGACACCTTACCAGTGTGCAAAGATTTATACTATCAGTAATTACAAATGCTAAAGGGACAAGACACCAAAAAAAAAAAACAACCCAACGACAAAAACCACAAAAACAAAGACACATTTACAAAGAGAAAATGATGCTGAAAAGATTACAGTGCCAGTGCATTTTTCACTGTCAATAAACGTAGCACCAAGCAAATAAAGGGATATCTCCCAAGTTCAGATGACCTTCGAAAGAGATCATTTATAAAAAGAAACTTTGCAATGCAAAGAAATATAATCATATGAGCACATAACAGCAAAGTTGACTTAACAACACTGTCAGAGAGATGCTGGCAGTTAAGATTTCTACCTCAGCTTCACAAGATAAGGTAGGTCTCCCAACTCAGTATCCTCTGACAAATCTCAGCACCAAATCCCTGTCTCCACAAACATGTGTCACCATTACCCACTTCAAAAAACAAGAGCAAACATGCTCATATCCAGTGAGACCTGCTGAAAGAATACCTATAAATCACTGTTTCCAAGTGAAACTCTGGATTCCATTTGCGTTTACAGTTTATATTTGTACAGTTCTTACACTAGTATCAACTGCTTTACAGTAGAACAGGAGAAAGGCTAGGCAGGGGGAGATTTTTGCTGGTATTAGGTTTGAAAACATTTTCAAATATCTCAACTCCACTTGCAGTCTTTCTCCCCCTTTATGGGTTTCTAAATGCAATCAGAGCCTGACCAAATCACACCAAGGAAAAAAAATAATCGTGATGGCTCTTGCTACAGTTCCTTGCTTACAAGCAAGATTAAAAGCAAGAATCAAGAGTTTCCTTAAAACTGGATCCAATATCTGTGTCAAAGTCAGAACTACCAACAGGAAAAGTTAGCATCTTTTTTCAAATGATGTAAGGGTGTTCACATAACCCCTGTATCGTAGAGATTGGGCTTCTGCAATCACTCTTTTTAGTTGCCTCATCCAGCATACCAGAATCATCTAAAACAAAACCACCATCTAGAGCTTGATTAATCAATACGTGACAGCTTCAAGATTTAGGCATGGTTTGTTTACTTTTAAAGAAGATCTGGATATAGTACATAAGTAGAAGTTGCACTTTCAGAAGCTGAGGGTTTAAACAGAATTCTTGTTCTCCCTTGCAGATTCTAAGTTACAACTTTTAATGTGAACTTACTGAAAGTTCAACAGCTCCAGTTTACAAAATAAAATTCAAGACAGTAGGAAGGTGCAAAGTGACCTTTGATGTGAAGAATCTTCTCCTATTGCTCCTGATGCGTAACCTTTTATCTTGTAACATTATTAAATATTCAGTGTGCCACCGCCTTGTCTGATTTGGAGTATACTCAAGTGAGTTTATCCCCATACTCTGCAGTTACGTCTCTGAACATGCCGATTATTTTGAGGTATGCACATTTGGCTGTACAAACCACCCACTTTTAATAAAAAAAAAAAAAAAAAAAAAAGACAAGCTGACAGAATTCATGCACTACATTGCAAAGACTAATCCTGCAGTAGCTATGTCCCTGCCATGTGCAGGTACCTGATGCAGTTGCATTTGCCCTACAGCATTCCATGCCAATCAGCTCCCCTCTCCTCAACTGACCTGTGCAACAGGGTGCTGCTCCACCTGTCAAGTGGAACACACTGTCCCAAACAAAAACCCCTACAGATCAAAACAAGCCTTTCTGCTGACATGCCAGAAGTTTAGGCTAAACAGGAAAACATACTTGAAGCTCTTTTTCCATTACCTTGCATTATTAAACCATCTAGGGAAGAGATAAACATGAAAGGAATTTCTTTAATTAGATAAATTCACTCCTCAGCAACTGTTGTTTAATAGAGCAAAGCACATCAGCATGCTACAATCAGATAATACTGGAGTCTCCCACAAACTCACAGTTGAAGCTTCTTTTCCATGCAAGCATCTAGGTGCCACTGGTTTTACTCACTGTAATACAACACTTCCAGTTAAATGCTTGCTGTAAAATGTAATGCTAGGTATGCACTGGGCCACAGCAACTGAAATTCCTTAAAATTATTATACAGCATCTTGCAAGTTCGAACAAGGCAGAACAGATGCACAGGGTGATCTTGCACAACTTATTTCCCTGATGTTCTAGCCCATGCCTTCATTTTTAATAAACCTCAAATCAATTAAAGATTGTGCTTCCCCTAACTAAAACCTGAAAACTTCCTTTAGCATAAGCAATATCCATTTACATTTTGCATTTCAGCGTCATTTCTTAATTGACTCTCTAAATTAATCTCTCAAAGGGTCAAAAAGCTCTGCAAGAAAACCCATGTTAATGCTAATACATTCTTAACGTCCATCTACTACAAACTCAATCCCACTGAGTGACAAACTTATCTTACAGCTTAAAACCAAATACAGTAGGATAGTAACTTTCAATTATGTTTGATTTTGCATGCAGTCAGATAATGGAACTTACATCACAGTTATAAAAAACCCACTAAGGATAAGGCGGGAATATGTTAGCATCCATCTAGTTTGCCTTTAAAAACCTAATCCACATCAAATTAAAAATAAATAAGTAAATAAATAAAAATAATGTGCAAACAAACAAAAAACACCCCAAATTAAACATACATTGGCAAAGCAAAGGACCCTTCCTCCTAAGTGGCACTGTTCAAGCCAGCGTAGGCAAAAAACAGTGCAGATCATCCGGACAACACTGCCAAATTCCTTCCTATCAGATATGTCTGGTCTGATATTTGCCTCTCTTATGCAGAGATTTCCAACCAGGTGCACAATGGACCATCAGTTTAAAGTAGCTAGGCAGTTTTGGGCTAGTCTGCACACTTATACTCCATATATCTGGGCTTTTCAGGAAGCACTAAAGACAGTGAAGCACTGATCACACTGCTTAGTCATTACAGAAGGTTAAAAGCAGCAGCAAAATGAAATGACACTGCAAGACAAACAACTTTCTTCATTTGTCAAGTCACCTGCCAGGTACGAATGAACAGTTAACACTGCACCGTGGAAATACAAGTCATCTTCGGTTCAGGTATGCAGTGCTGAGAAATAAAACTTATATCATACAAAGACATAAAAGAAGCTGCTCTAGTAAAATCAAATGCAATTGTTAAAAACAAACAAACAACAAAAAAAAACCAACAAAAACAAAAAAACAACCACTGTCGCCTGGAAATTCCCTATTTTCAGTTTTACAAAAATATTCCTTAAACAAGGAATATCTAGCTAGTTATTTCCAGTAATGGTATATTCTCTGTTACTGAGAGGATTTAATAATCCTCTCACATCATGAAAGAAAAATAATCTTTCTTTAAGAAAAGATTGGGGGTGGGGGAACAATGGAAGCTCCCACAAAACCAGTATTTTCAAAACAACAAAACCAGTAAAGTAGCTCAGAGAAGTTTAAAGTATTTGAAACTAAACTTACTTTTTAGACTGACAAAACGTAAAATCATTTATATTCCCTATTGGGGATCATCACATTTAAGGAGTTTAGCTCTTGTTCTTATCAAAAGCACAAGATGTTTGCTGATAAATGCTTAAAATAATTACCACAGGCATCTCTTCAGGAATCACACAGTTCCTAATGCTTTGCTGGTTTTACTAAGCAGATCCACCTCAATTTAACACACAGGCAACTCCAACCTGCCCCCACAAAATGCATACACTTTAAAAACAAACCTAATAGAATGCACAGCAATCTAAATAAGCTGCATATTTCATATGCTGTGATCCTCTGCTCTTTTTGAGACAAAAGCCTTGGTCATTATTTCACGTACCCCATTACTAGAAAAAAATAAAGGCTTCCGTTTTCATGTGGTTTTAATGGTGAGGATTCAAAAAAGGATGCAGGCTCGCTCTTACCCATTCAGTGTATATGAACCATTCCTCTTGAGTCTCATACTTGCAGATAACAATCTCAGGAAAAAATCCAGAATGAGGTGGTTTGTCCTCTGCCAGACCAGAATACAGGTACCTGTTTTGTGGTTGTGCTTTTTGTTCACCAGGGGATCTCTTTCCTGTTTCTCTGAGTCATCAGTGAGGAACAATGCAAAACCGCCACCAGAGCCAGTTAGCAGGAAGCCCAGAGGAAATTGCCTGCAGCCAAACAAGAGTCTGGAGGTGTAAAATCTCCCCAACACACTTCTGACAAAATCCTTGCGGCCCACCAAGGAAAAGCAGCAAATATTCACGGAGAAGGGCTTTTATAAAATACCTTAACCACTCCCTGCATGTGCAAGAATAAATCTTGTAGAAAGCTGTTTTATCGGCGAGCCGCTCTTCTTCCAATTAGTCTGAAAGCAGCTTCAGATCTATTCCCTCCTCCTCAGGAGCCTTGTTGTGACTATCAAGTAGTCAGCACTACCCTCAGAGCACAAGGCAATTAAACAAGAAGCCCTAAATAACAAACACTCAGACCCTGTGGGCTTTTTTCCCCCTAATATCAAGCTGGAAACGACACATGTGGAAAGGGACATGCAGCTAGTGGTTAAGAGGTTTATTTTCCCTGTATGAAGTTAAAAACAAGCAGATCTAAAGTCATGCTCCAGCACTGCACAGAAAAATATCCCGCAGCAGTCCGGTCCTGGGCAGGCTGCCCTGCATAAATCACACGATCGCACTGTCTCTGATGAGGCTGTTTTCCTTCCTTTCTGTTCACCCTACCATTCCCTGATAGATGTGAACTAAACAGCTGCACAGCTTACTGCCTGGACCAGGGGGTGAATCTACCACACAGAGCAAAAATTGCTCTAGATAATTGTTGATCATTTACTGTCTGTGAGCAAATAAACACTGACTCAAGTAATAAATCACACAAAAAGCATTTTTAACAATGAATATTGAAATGACTGTCACTTGTGGCCTAGGTGAAACTGCTCTGGCATAATGGGAAAACTGCATGCTACACAAATACAAAGATTAAATATTCACTACTTAAACAGAGGGAAGCAATGGGTAAGGTCCCACAGAACTCCGGCCTGAGTACAACATTATTCTGTATTTTAATGGTCGGAATATCTAAGGACAATATGTTTGTCATGCTGAATTTCATCTTGATCCCATCTTTGCATTGTTCCTTCAGAGGTGTCATCTGAAAATTCCAGTTAAAGAAACCCAGCCTAAAAATAGGAGAATTGCTTTATTTCTTTCTAGGTGCCTGAGATTATGCAGTTAGGTGGTAACCAAGTATACCTATCTAGGGACTGATTAGATCACAAGTGTTGAGAGAAAAAAAGGTTACAATGAATTATAGGCTACAGAAATCAACAGCATTGTACTGTTGAAAAAGACAATGAGACTGAGCTGTACAAATATGCTACATCTGCAAGACAGAAAGCAATTCTCAGCATCTATCAAGCCTCAGCTGGAGTATCGTGACCAACCCTTGGCACCCTAGTTGAAGATAGATGTCTTCATTTAGCTGGAGCTCAGAGAGCACCAAGAAGAGTATTATCTATCTCACAGATGAGAAAAACAAGGGAGGAAAACAAGATAATACCTTCCAGGAATGTAGAAACTGGTGTAAAGAAAAAGGAAACAAAATGTTCTTTCTGCTCTATCCATCACAAAGGGACTTGAATTAACAAAGAAACAAACCAGGTCAGTTTAGATTTTTTTTGTTTCAGGTTTTGTTTGGTTTTAAGTACAGGAATAGATTACAGAGTCTACATGCTTGCAGGCATTTGAAATGATCTTGCTCGCTAGCTGAGGACTGAATAGTTGGCCTCCTATAGCTGTGTCTCATCCCTAGCTTTCTATGATTTGCTTCCCATGGAAGAAAAAATGAAAATTGTGCTGTGTAACCACGTGAGGCAAACTAGATTTCAGCACTTCAGATTTTTTTCCCTCAAAATAAGTTATACTGGCCAGGACTGCAATTAGGTGCAATACATTACTATCACAGTGGCAGTAGCTCTCTGCTGTTACTATACACATTGGAGGGGGGGAGGAGAAGAATCATACTTCAATTTCTTCTCAACCACCAACTTTGCAAAGATCCCACCTATGCGCTGGCTGGCATCTGGGCCTGATTCTTTCAGTTGCTATGGTCAGGCCCTGATGTCCCTCAAGCAAGTGAAGATTCACTACGGCCACAGAAAAGCTATAAGTTGGGTCCCTGCATGCAGCTGGATAAAGCAGATGCGCATTCTTGGAAGTTTATCAAAGAAAACTGGGATGATTTATTTGGTTAACAATTTGAAGAATTAAAAATAGTTAAAGCTAATAAACCAAAAGAATTTATTTAAAGATCATTTCTAAATGCTCTGCAAACCCAGAATCAAACAAAAAACTGAACTCAGTTTTCTTCCTTAAAGACAGGATTTCTGGAGAGGTTGCCTTAAACCCAGGCTCAGAGTAAATCTGGTAAGTCTTCAGTTTTCATTGAAATAAACCATGCCTCAAAAGACACATCTGAAGTGTCTTAATTTTACACATCACAAGTAAAATTAAATCGTATATGACACGGGGGGGATTTGGGTATCTACTAATTTGCATTGGAAGTGCACCAGCAATAGGGAACACAGGTCATGCATGAGGTGGTGTTTGATGCCTACTACTTAATAGCGATTGACTACTACTGTAAACTGCAGAATCACAAGTTTTGTAATTTTAAAAAAGCAGATCTTCCCACAGCCTTTTTAAGCTCCTTCCTGGATGCAAACTTAAGCAATGTACCCACAGATTTTCTGAGCATTTTGGTTTTACTGGCTACCTCATTTCTTAAAAATAAGTTCCAGCATTCCCTTCTGCAAGAAGCTGCTGGGGTTTTTTCCAAACTCTGCTTCTGCTGAAAAGACATCAATGCTTTTTTTCTTTTTCACTCCCCCATCCTCTTTCGGGGATTACAGCAGCACAAGGGTATGTGTTCTTTAACATCTCCATCTGCAAACTATTATAGGAAACCAGCTACTAAATATAAACTGTCCAATCAGAGCCAGAGCCAGCCACACTGATGCTGGGATCCCAAAATGCTATCATGGACAAAAGAACTTACCGCAGAAACACAGCTAAGGCCTACTTGCCAACACAACTGCTTCAGAAACAATGAATCCTTGCTTCAGAGGTCTTCTGAAGAAATGTGTTTGGTTAACAAAGAGAAAAACACCCTTATTTTTAGTTAAGATGAAAATAAATATGAACTCGCTGAAGTAGGCAACCCCATGGTGAGGCAGTATGGTATACACATTATCTCCTACACTATTTTCAGCTAGCTGCACCTAAAGAAACCCTTTTCTCCCTACACGTACACATTCCAGAGAGCATACACAAGCTGAATCATCATTACTGTGGTGAAAACACATGGGAGGAGGGAAAATACCTTTATGACTCCTTAAGATCCCTTCTGACAAATAAAGCATTCTTACAGGCCATTTCTCTTTTATTCCCTACCACAAGCAGAGTCCATAAACTTTAGCATGGATTATTTGTTTTCAGGCTAAATATTCATCTAACCACTGCTCTGTTTCTGAGGGGAATTTCAACAGGACTATTTGGCCCTGTAATTCTGGACATTAGCTCAAAGTACAGTTCTTTAGATAAGAGAAATTAGTATGGATGATTTACCATTTTCAACCATCTCCCAGCCACTTTGTGCTTTGAAAACAGTATTAAAAAAATCTGTTTCAATTACTACTAAAAAAAAAAATAAATCTCCATTTAATAAGGAAACGCACATGTTAAGTAAAAAGCTGGGTACAGAAGAGAATAGCTAGTCCTTTACTGCTTGGAAGGACCTACAGTACACTCAAAGCTTAATTATTCGTCCAGGGAGAGTTTTGCATATGAATGAAACATCTTTCTACATCTAAAAAGAAACAGTCACTAGCAACCTCAGCTATCCACATCTGGTCAGGAAAGAGAGGAGACAGTGTACCCGTATGTACCCTGTTTGCCAGAGCCACAGCTTTTCACAAATGTTTAAGTTACCTTTATAGCACTTAGGGTTATTTTATACATGTATCCTTGACCCATCCCCTACAACAGTTTTGAAAAAAACTATTTGAATTTGTCATGCTATTGAAGAGAACAATTTACTCCCTTCCTTCCAGAAAACACCCACAAACCTAATGCTTAACTTTGTTTTCTACTGCCTTGCATTATAACTTGCACTTAGAGGCTGGCCAAGTTAATTCCAAAGATAATCAACGAAACACTAAATTGTTACAAGAAACAAATTTGAGTCTACTTTACTGGTCTGATTACACACTTCCAGCAATTTGTATTAGTTCATACATCACCCAGGGCACCAAACAGTGGGTCAGTCAAGTTCACTTTACTTCTACTTAACTACTTAGCGAATTCAGGCTTAATTTAAACACACATATTAGAGAAACAAGGATCTTACAGGTCAACATCAATCACTGCTGTATAGAGAATGAAACAATAAAAGAGGAGGAGAACGGGAAAATTTACTCTAAGACATAGCTGGAAATATATTTTTCCCCAAATTCTGCTAATTCATTTGACACATGAAGATAGCGCTGCCTCAGCTTCAGAGCTGAAGAGATTTCTTTGCAAAGCTGTAAAGAAATCCCATTTCATTGAGGGTTTTGGCTCAGTATTGAAAAGAAGAAAAAAAAACTGTGTAGGGACCCCACAGTGGTCAATACAGAAATGAAAGCCATATCACATTCCTTGTAAAAAACCAGAAAGCTGTAACACGTAAGAAGTCTTTCATTTGCTTCTTAAGACAAGACTTATTAAATGAATACAGCAGCCAGTCCTGATATAAGGCAAAGATGACATCAGCACTGAAAGGGTTATTGCAAGCACTTCCTAATAAGCAAAACAGGACAGCATTGGAGAAAGTTAGAGAACTGAAATAACAGAAAAGCAATCCGCCTGGAAACGGAAAAGGGTGGGAGAGCAGTCTCTGCCGGACAAGGGCAAAAGCCGAGGTTTGTAAATTTAGACAAAAATACACACCCACACAAAACTTCTCAAGTACGAGGACAGGAGAAGGGGAGAAGGGGGGGGGGGAGCACACACAACATCATAGAACGCCTTTATATAAATTCTGCCTAATCATTCTTAATGGACATCTGCCCATGGCTTAGTAAGGGAAAGACCAAGCTTTCAGTGTGTGCCAAGCAGCTTGAAACACAAACCCCTGGCACATTGACTGCTTTGATCCCCCATTTTGGGCAGTTTCTTGTAGGTAGGTTTGGAGCAAATGAACACGGACAGATCACTCTTTGGGAGGGCTGTCCAAAGGAGTCAAGTGTCAAGTTTGGTATCACACTTCACAGTGTTTGAGTGCATTATTTTTAACTTACCTGAATTGATTTCTAGGCTTTAAAAACAGAGGCAGCTAGACAGAATTTATTAGTTTCAGTGTTAGAGAGAGGTCCCTACACAGGGTTAACAAATGTGCTGTGGCAAAATAAGTTTTCCAGTAAGAGGTGAAAGTTGCCCTGCCTCATGCAGATGGCCATTAAGACCAGCCACATGGAAAACAGTTATTTATATAACTGTGGCAAATGGCCATAGAGCATGAAGACCCTCATTCATATCAGCCCCCAAAACTTTGTCCATCTCAAAGGAAGGTTCATAAAGTAACATAATAAATAGTAAGAGAAGATTGATGTTCTTGGCAACAGCAGCAAGCAGGTAATTTAGAGCAGGCACTGCCCCTTCAGTCCAAGAACAGGAAACAACTGTATGACTTACCAAAATGCCCCACCCAGTAAGTCCCAGTCGGTATAAAAGTCTCTGCTGCAAAATTTAGCTAATGATACAGTCCAGGAGAAGTCTGTAAGTACCACGGAGGGAAAACAGGAGAGACATTTCTGAGAAAGAGATTTTAGCTAAAATCAGCTACCTGCGATCAGGCACGTACAAATCCCCATAAAACAAGCAGAAAGAAGAGGTATTTTCTACTGCATGACTTGCTTCTTCCCTCTTTCTTTTTAATTTTCAAATTTAGCTAAGTGGCCTCACACTAAGGTGCTAAAAGCTACAAGCAAATTTTGTACTAAAAAAAGTTCAAATCCAGATTGGCTTTGTCAATAATGAAACAGTATCCAGATTCCAATACAGAAAGCTTGTATACTACAAGTGAAGCTTTTGCTATATAAACCTTTAACAAAGAAAAAGGAAGAAAAATACTAACAATATTAAAAAAGAGCTGTCATTTTGGTCAAATACAAAACAAATCATTAGAAAAAAGATGCATTAGGACATACAATTGTGTAATGAGCATATAAATTTTATAAGGGAGACTGCATCCTATACATAGGTTAGTGAGTACAAAAGGTAGGGAGATATACAAGTATGTGCTTAATCATTAAAATATTTGTAATCTGAAACAAATGAAAAATGTCAGGCCCTCACTCTCTGAAACTCCCTTTAAACTAGATTATGTGCTTGCTCTTGCACACCCTCCCCAGTGTCCTCAAAGATTTGCTCATCTCTTACCATTACTATCCTTGTCACTGCTCCTCTTGCATTAGCGGAACAGAAATTCACTTGAGCCCCAAGTTCAGACTGCAAATGCAGATTCTTACTGCCAAACATTATAAATTTAAGAAAATTATTTACTTTTAAAGTCCAACATTTACACCTGCAAAAGATGACAAATCTGGCTGCCATCAAGCTGTTCTTTTGCCATTCCTAACTTAGATGGGTCTGAAAGATCTGTGTAAAGATGCTTATTCTGCAAGGGGAATCCTGATCAACTCCCCAGAATTCAGCATCCAGTAAAAATCTAAACAAACCAATGCTTCTGCACTCATGGAATATAGCTGGCTTTGGCCAAAGGAGGCAGAAATAGGACAACACAACGCCAAAGTTTAGTGAAAAAAAAAACTATAAAGCCAAACATATGTTACAGGAAGACAACCATAATCAGAAGCTTTATGCTACTCTGTCAGTTGTTGACTGGTTGGTATGAAAAGGTAACAGTGGAGAACTGAACACTTCAGCATAGATTCTGATCATTAAAATTATGATCCTACATTTGCAGACTTAACTTAGCAGACATGCTTTATGCGATACAACTTCACAGGGAATCATCTACCTCAAAATCAATAAATACAATATTATTTTTGCAGATTATTCTGCAGTATTCTAATTAACACAGATAATGCAACAGCTTCTCTGAAATTAAGTGGAGAGCGAAAAATACCATGTGTGTCAATGGCAAATACAGCAACATAGATCAGTTGAACACTGGCTCTTGCAGGTGATCCTAAATAAGCTCTTGCCAAGTTGGATTTCAGCTGCTGTTACCTGCATTTTTGCAAGACCCCATATGTCTGACAAAAAAAGTCTCTGCGGACAAACCCCAGGCATAACCCCAGTCATCCACCCTTCAAAGAAAGGCAAGAATACTTCACCCCAGTCAAAGTATTTCAGGACATCAGAACATTAACATTTATATAGTACTTTGGGAAATTCTTACAGCACTTTGGAAAAAAGCCCACAATCCCTGCAACCTGCCTCATCTCAGTGATTGTTACAGTCATCAGAATGGAAAAATCCAGGGGGAAACAGCTATAAAGTGGAACAAATAAAAGGAAACAGTTTTGAAACAGAACCAAAATCTCAGTGCTGTTTCTGTCTTTCTACATTACTGAAGATAAGGCACATGGGGTATCATCTGTATTGTGCATTTTCATTGTATTAACTAAGGCAAAGCAGTGAATATTAAGTAAAAATCTAGTTAGACTGGAATACCGGACTTTCAAAATCTGATAGCTGGTAGCTATAAATGACTCCTCAATACTTAAATGTTCTGCAGCCAGGAATAAAGTCTGCTACATTTAGTTAGCTCATGTCTTCTACTCTGGAATCTCCTTTTCCCAACGTGTAAAATGGTAACAATGACACTTCAAGAAGCATTTAGGCAGCCAGAAACTGAGAAGATACAAAGTCTAGTTTTATGAGTTGAACTGACTTATAGAAAGCCAAGCACCAAATGAAAGAATAACAAAATTCTGAAGTCCTCGGCCCTCAATTCAAATGTCACTGCTTAAACCTCATGCCTTTCAAAATACTTCTTATATGAGAGAAGCTGCACTTCAGTTCTGAATAACTGCCGTTCATTCTCTCTTCTATACGCATACACACCTACTTTCTCTAAAGATTTTTGTTGAACATAGAGCTCAGCTCTCAAAGCAACATTGTAGGCAACGTACGATTACTGGATTCTTACTTTATATTCTACCATTATCAAGTTAGAAAAAATTGTACACCAGCCACTAAATTCCATCCAAACTCTACACGACTGCTGCCTGGCCACATTCCTGGTTTTACGGACTCCCACTGAGAAGTACTCTACCTAGCTTATGTGACTGCCTTACAATCCAAGGCAATCCTTAACTCTTCACTTACATTATGTATCCCACCCTATACATAGTCATATCCTAAAAGTGCTTAAACCTAGAAGCTGATCTTAAATACTCCCAGAGATAAGGTAATATACTCCTTCAGCAGCCAAAAAGTGATCTGGTGGAACAAAGCAAAACAATCCTGTTTTGGGAATTAAACATTTTCTTCCTGTCAAAAGATGGAGTAACTCAAGATTAAAAGCAGAATTTCTAAGTTACCACCAGAATTTTTATCCTTTTACTGTGCCATTACCTAGAAGATCACCTTAAGGGGGGTGACTGATCTTGCTGCAAAGACAACCTTAGATGAGAGAACCAGGTTTTGGCTGAAAACTCTGAATAATGAGGAGGCAACTCAGTTTACATTTGAAATAGTGACTGCCAAATTAATGAAGGCACAGAACTTCGTATGACAGGTCAGAGTTGACTCAAAACCATCATGTTTTTCTGGCAGTATCAGCCTTTCATTTGAAAGGCACGAGTGTCTCTGAAAGACTTCTAACCGCCATCAACTTAGCACCACATACACCTTCACATGCGCATATGACAGTCAAATACTTTTTTCTTCAAGACTATCTAAGGGTACATACCATATATAGCCTACTCTTTCCACACAACGAGTCTCTCCTGCCAATGTATTCAGCTTGCTTACTTAAGACTGCACTTGTGTTACGCTTCCTTTTTTATGTTTCCATCTGCACTACTTCCAGGACTGAAAAGGAATACTAAGACTACAGTCATATGTTTTAACCTGACTCGTTGTGTTTCACCGAATCACAGAACGGTTGATATTGGAAGGGACTACTGGGGGTCATCTAGTGCGATCTCTCTGCTCAGGCAGGGTCAACCTAAAGCACATGATTACTCAGGACTGTGTCCAGATGGCTCTTGACTATCTCCAGGGAAGAAGACTCCACAACCTCTCTGGGCAACCTATTCCAATGCTGTCATTCTCACAGTAAAGAAGCTCTTCCTCATGTTCAGGTGGAACTTCCTGTTTATTTACCTGTATACTTCCACTAGAGCATGGCTTAACTAACTGTGGTGGATGAAACACAGACAATCACAGAGGTTGGGAATTTATGAAAAGGAGGCAGGGTACCTGTCTGAGCCATTCCTTCTATACACATGCTCTCTTACAGAATTTCAACTCACACAAGGGGGATTTAACCTAAATCTCGGATGTATAAATGTTTAGGTTCACGACCACAGAGCTGTTACTTTGCATTCATGATTCAGAAGACTTAGTTGAAAATCCATCATTAAAACAACTCTAAACACAATTTTTCCCAGCACATGTGCAAAAGAGGGCAAAAGAAATCTTGCACAGCAAATTGAGAAGGGGATTCCCCTTACATGCTATTCTGGAACATCTACTATTTGTCTAATTTTCTATTATTTTGATTGTTGTTCTTATTTATTTTGGACTTTTAACCCAAGTTCATGCAATTTTGCTTGAAGTTACTATCCTACAGTAATAAAAGTGGTCTTGCCTACAGTGCTGTGAAGAGGATTTAAGAAGATTATGCTAATTAGTGCACAATTTTCAAAAGGTCAATTGTCACATCATTAGCCAGGCCATTTACATCTCTGCAGTATGGAGCATTCTCCAGTTTTAGTCAGTGAAATGGGACAAAAATTGCTTGGGGTCAAATAGTACAGTGTGCTAAGAGCTTAAAGTCTCCAGTAGTTGGAGCAGCTCATAGTGGGCCATTTTCACAGGCTATTGTCCAGTTGACACCATCTTCTGTCAGATATTTAAAGAGACAGAGCAGGCTTATCTCCCAAGAAACGTTAACATTCACTTATCCCGTGAGTAAATATCATTTACCTTGAGAAAAAAAAATAATGTAAAGGAGCAATTAGCAAAATATGTCTGGCTGTATTTTTGCAGTCACGTAATTTAAAAGTAAAAGCATAAAGAACGTTTGGCTTCTATACCTGTCATGTCTAGAAGCAAAACCAAAAAAAAAGGTACTGAACCACAGTACAGGTTTCCTTGAACTACTTTAGTTCAATAGTTAGAATTTTAAAAAGTATACAGTCACAGCAACTTTTAAAAGATATCACCAGAGTAATAAGGTGTTTATTTGTCTGAATTTTAGCCACCCGGTACATATCCAAAATGATGCACATTAAAGCATTTGGGCATGCAATGTCAAGCAACTCAATTTTCGAAATGCAACAGTAAAAGACTTCAGGCCTTCAAGCAATCTTCTTGCACACACTGACTGTAAACACTCAGTTCCAGTAGGATACATGAGAATCTTTACAATTGCATTTGCTCTGCACTAGCTTAGACAAGCAAGCTAGACAAAGTGCACTACTGGGTTCAGTTCCAGGTGATGAAAGAAGGAAATCTCCAATAACTGCAAACCTGTCTGCCTTCAGCAGAGCTGGCATTTCTTCCTCTACGTATCTAGATTTCCCCTTAGTTGTAATTTGCACCCATATAAAGGTATTTAGCTTTTATACTGTACTCTTCTTCACACCTACCCTTTAAGCTCCTGTGTCAGTGCAGGATCCTTCACTTCTTCAGGTGCTCATCTCACAACTGAAAAGGCCTATAAAAAGTAGTATTAAAAAAAAAAAACAAAAAAAAAAAAAAAAAAACAAAAAACAAACCAACAAAAAGCCCTTAAAAAGGTTAGCAGAGCTCTCCATTTCCAATTACATTCAATCCAGGGATTCATCAGAACGGATGTTGAATCAGTTGCTGCATTTGCAGAACAGCTCTTTACAGTCATATTGAGAGCATCAAACAAGCGTCATACTTTAACTCCACACATTATTTACTAATCAACTTCCACAACAGCTAAAACCCAATTTATTTTGAAAACTTGGGCTACACCATCATTCAGAAAACCACTCCTCTTCATTTTTTTTCCCTTCTGAAAACTAATTCGATGAAAAATTGTACTCTGTTAGTATGTACTACCAGACTCCCCACATACTGGCACAGTAATGGATTATCTACTTGTTCTAGAAACAAAACACTCACTACATTGCGATAAAATAAGATGAAGATTAGCTCAGAGCACTGAAAGCTAGAAAGGGATATTGTTGTACTTTTGCTGTTAACCTTTAAAAACATACCCATTTGAAGTTTAAGTGACAAAAAGCTCTATTCTTCCTAAGTGGTGAAAAAACAAGGCCAGTTTTCTGTGAATCACTACCAGGGCACAAGCCTGTTTTGATCCTATACCAGATAACAGTTCTCATAAAGCTTTGTTGCAGGTTGACAGCATTATTTTTTTTAAAACAGCATTTAATTTTCCTCATACACTACACTTATGCAGTAACACATACTGAAGAATTTGGATCATCAAGCGAGATGCTTCATCTCTGCCTCTGAAGTTTCAAGTGCCAGATAAACAATTTATGCAAGCACCGACAAACAGTGAATCTAGAGCCAGAGTCCTTGCTTCACCCTTTGAATGTCTCTGCCTCTTCCCGTTTCTCCTGTCTCCATAAGAGTAATTCATATTTTATCTTCATTAACAGATTTATGGAATGTCACTGTAACACTTGGACATTTGTAGATATATATCACCAACTTTGATTAACCTGTTGACCAAGATAATTTCAAGTCCATATACTACGACTTTCACTCACATTAGAATCAAGCTTACTTTCAAGGCCATCTTTTCCTTCTCTTCCATTCCCAGTGCACAAATTTTGGCACAATCACACAAAAAAACAATTGCTTCCCTTATGTGTATCACTGACCAGCAACCTTCCTACTGCAGAGATTCTATAACAAAGAGATAGTTCATACTATGAGTCAGGCAGAAAGCAATGATGTGCTATGAGGAATGCATACGCATGTGCATTTACATGGAACTTGTTACATGAAATGCCACCTTTCACCTGCAGGTATTTTAACAAAATCCCGTGATTTTGCTGTAACAAATTTCACAAACTCCACAAAAATACAACAGCAAGTGCTCGAAGAGGAAAAGTAACTGTAGTAAGTTTTGACTAAGCTTATTAGAAACAATTAAGTGTCATAATCTTTAAGCTGTTTTGTCCTTCTCTATAGATAGTGCAAAAAGATTCAATTTAAAAGGTCTTTTTCCTTATTTTTGATCATGACAGAAAGGTGAAAAACACTGCCATGAACTCAAAAAGCTTTTTGAGAATACAGGAACTTTTTCAAGCCTGGCTCACAATTAGACTATAACACTCTGTGCCCGTTCCTTGTACCTAAAGAAAAGTATGCCCTTCCCATGTAGCCATACTGCACTGTGCTCCAGTTACAAATATTACAAGCCACTAAAGGCTACAAAATTGCTTAAGTTACTGCTGCAAAAAGAACAGCAACCTAAAATCCTGACATCTGCAACAACAATGTAAGATGAACCATAAGAAAAATTAAGACTTTCAGCAAAGAATCAGTGATGACTCATTTGAACACTGACAAACTACTGAAATTCCTTTTCTGGAAAACTACTGCTCTATGAAAAAACTAATGACATTTGGGAAAGCTTGCAAAAGAAAAGAACATGTCACACTCCTCTTATCAAAGAATGTAGCTTACCACTACACAGTCCTAAAACATTAAAGATTTTTTTAATTTTTCTTTTTTTTTTAAACAAACCAACCACATATAAGGTAATGAGCTGGCACACAGATGATGCTATCCACTATCTATTTCTTCCTCAAGAGCAAGATGCATTTAAATGCATAAATTAGTACTTCACCTTGCAACACTATGTAGCTCTACTCTGTGCTATGGAGTTTGAAATACATACTGCAGCTGGAGAACAATTTAACCTAAACACAGATAACCTGCACTTCCCCTAATTACAGATCCAAATGGCAGCTGTGTGCAAAGTCTCTGAAATAATTACAGTCCTTACTGGTACACTGTAAGTGATGATAGAGTAATTCAGAGGGAAACTAAAACTAAAACAAGACATCTTCCAGCAGTAAAGATCTTGCTGTGGAAGGATCTATTTTTTCCATTACGAGTTCATAGTATTCATATGGGTTTTCAAATTCAGTGTATTGATTAACATGAAGATTAAAATTTTCAGACTAAGATTTCTGTCAGTTAGATATATGGTCTTTCAGCTACAAAATCCTACCAGACAGCTGTATTAAAACATTAGGCTAACAGGCTAATTCACTGAATAAGTACCATGAGGAACCTGAAAATTACTGTTACTTTGACATGATTCCTCATTGCAAACCTGTGCCTTCTACTCTCAGATATCATGCCCTCATTACCCCATCAAGTTTCAATCAAACCATAAACTATCTGCAGTGGTCTCACCAAGGCAGCTGCCAGTGCATGTACCTGATAAAACAATTTCTCTGCAAATCTCCTCTTACCCAGAAAAGCCTTTCTACTACTGCTCAGTTCTAGCAGGCACTTAATGCACACTCTGCTTCCAAGGGCAGCAATAACAAATGGTACCACCAGCTTCACATGGGATATAAACTGAATGTTTGAGGAGGATACTCTCATTTTTTTCATTTTTCAGAAGCATTAAGTGAAGGAAAGTAAAGGAAGTTCAGCTACACATAGAGTCTAACTTTATCTAGAGTTAATGTCTTGGCCTTCTGAGAGCATTCTTTAGATTATAATAGCCCTAAAATCTTGTGAAGAGTCATTTATTGTGTGCATTACAAAGCTCACTGATAGGAAGGAGCTGCTTGAAATATCTTGAGAAACAAAACTTACCTTGTTTCAACTTAATACTTACAGCACACAAAGCAAAAACATTCACCATTACCTGGCTGGTTATCCCTAAAAACCACATGTGATGAAAAGAATTTTCACTCTTAAGTTTTCTCTTGGAGATATAACAGGTTCTTATAGAAAGAAAAGATTGAGTGGTGTGATTAGCTGACATTTCCATTCAGAGAAGATAACCAAGACTATGCCAACCTCTTAACCCAAAAAGGAAGAATACTGTTCTCCAGTATTTCAACACTTACTGAAGCACACTAAAGGAATAAGACATCCCAGATCACTGGCTTTACTACATGAGAAAAATCATTCAGGGCAGCACAGTCCACTCATAACATCATCTGACCCGACTGCAACAGACCCCACCAACCACCATGCTGAAGTAACACACACCTTCATGACAACTCAAACACGGCAGCATCAAGATAAATTTTAAGAACAGCTGGCATCAATCTGTCTATAAACCTTTTCTATTTCAAAATCCCTAGTATGCCAAAAGCTACAAATTTAAGCACTCCTTCCTACAAAGGACCTGACTCACTCTGATGAGCCCCTGTAACAAACAACTAAAATGCCCCCACATACATAAAGCAGTAAATGGAGGGGGACTTAGGCCTTGGAGGAAAGACTCTGCACCTCTCAGTGCAGCAGAGGCTCTCCTTATCTGTCTCTCATCCTTACCAGTACTGTGACCTACAGAGCAGTGATGCTAAGAAGCTCCCCTCCTCCAACCCTCCTACGTCTCAGACACTTCCTGTCTCCATTGGCATTTATTTTCAGCCCTTGAGATTCCTTTCTATATGTTCCAGGAACCCTCTAGCCATCCTTCGTCCAGATGGCAGACTTCAGATGAAGGGAACAGGGTCTTGGAAGGTCTTTTCTTGGCCTGCTTCTCGGCAGCCTGCTGGAACTCAGAGGCAGACTGAGTCTTGCACAGACAAGGCTCTGTTGCAGTGCAAAAGCCCTTCAATCCCTCTGCACAATTTTCCTCAATGCCCTCTTTGTCTTCAAACAAATTTGTCTTAAATCTTTTAACAGCCTCTGCTTTCCAGAGGCATGCTTTATACAATCTATACCCAACACAAAGCTGCAGAAAGCCAATAAAAGGGCAAAGGAAAAGGGTCTTAATGCTATAATGGACAACCAGAACCTCAGTTTTACTACATACAAAGCAGATGCTATTTTGACAAGCAGATGCAGAAGAATAAGGTAGAGTGGTAGGTTTCAGTCCTGTTGATCCCTGTCACCTGCAACAGATTTACTGACATGACAGGAAAACAGTAGTTTATATACTCAAATTTAATAAAGACCATCACCCTACAACAAACTATGACTCTCCCAGAAAATCAGTCATTCTTATCTCTGCACTAGGACAACAGAAGCAGGCCGATGTATAGTCACAAAGACCAACACTGCCACTCATGTACAAGCTTCAGAGAATTACTGATGGTTTTAGTTTGAGAAAGTAAAAGTTTTGCCAAAAGAAGCAGAAAATTAAGAAAAAAAACCTTCTGTTTCCAACTTTCCTTTTTTGAGAAAAATTAGGCAAAACATGGTCTCTGAAGGTTAATAATAATAATAATAATAATAATGATTATAAAAATGCATCTTCCTTGGTGGGAAAAGCAACACAATCTAGAGGCAATATTATGCACTGCAGTGCCACTACCACATTTGCAAGGTTGTTTTTTCAGTCAAATTCTTGTTCTCTAGGTTTACTATTGATTTTAAAAGTTAGTTGAATACCTTCTTCTGTCCTTTCTATCATGTACATTTGCCACAATACTGCCCGTGAGAAGACACCTTTGGCCTCATTTTGACCAAAAAAATAATACAAGAAACAACTTAAAGAAAATTCACCACTCCTTTATGGGGTAAAAATCAAATACTACAAATAAGCTGTATGAGATAGCCTGGCCAGATTTTTTATCATGTATACTCTATTTTTATTTTCTGTAACAATTTTACATTGTTAGAAACCAATCTTTTCCAGAGAAATGTATAAAAGATTCCTAATTAATTTCAAATAGTACAAACATTTTCAGATCAATCCTTTCATTTAAGGGGTGTGATGTGTTTGTTTGCTTGTTAGGATAATACACTAACTGCATGATGATATTCATAGCTCCACCCACAAGCATTTAGGATTGTCTAATTGAGATTTATCTGCTGTTATGAAATATCCACTGTATGATTTACAGTCATTTACTGTGTAATAGCTGTAGCCGATTAACTGGTTCTAAGTTCCTGTTTTATCTCCTCCCTTCTTTATTTTCTTAACAGATTAAAAAGGTGTACCTTCATCAGAAGTCATTTAAATTCAATTTATACATGCACAATGAATGGCTGGCTACTACCAGAACATCAGCTAATTCCATGAACTGAAAATCTGACCCAGAAATTGTTATTTAAAACTGAAATGAGTTATAGACCACCTAAAAAACTTTGATAATATGAGCTAGCTAACACAGGTGGAGTGAGCCAGATAATTATAGAAAATTATGTCCATCACCTATAGAGTCAATGCAACATAAGGAGACAATAAACTACCCCATTATGATCAGAGACACCCATTGCCTTACGACTGGAAAGATGGACTCGATTTACTTAAGTCAATGGTTTACTAACCACACTCTCAGACACTTGTGAGGGTGGCTCACAAAGTCAATCAAAATCCAGCAAGTATAGTTTGAGATACCTGGCTTCTGATCTGAAGCCACATCATACGCCCTTGGCGCTGAGCTTTCATATTGACCTTTCCCTGGTGGGTTCCCTGGTCAGCATGTGTCCAAAAATCTTTTTAAGAGTACGAATATGTGGAATGGAAATAAGGGGGGGGGGGGGGGGGAGGAAAAGACAACGAAGAAGAAAAAAAAAAAGGAAAACAGATACACAATAATCCTTTTAAAATGCATGCAATTAGTCACACTTTGAAGAAACCCTAGAAGAAAATGTAAGTACACAAAGAAGGCCAAGGGAGCAAAGTGAATGAGAGAAAGTGGAGGAGAAAAGACAGCAACTGCAGTAATACCTGACAAGACAATCATCTGTCAGGATATGCTAACTGGGAAAAAAAAACAAATATGAATGAACATGTATTATGATTAATGAAGATGATAACTGCTTTATCTGTTAAGTTCTACATGTTGCCATTAAAGTAGGATGGGAAATGCACTTGTTCCATCCAGCAGTTACAGCTAAGCTTTAACAAGCTTAGAGGTAAGTGAATAGACAAATAGTTTTGCACTCTTTACAGCACAGTAGTGGGAAAGAGATTGCTGCATTTGAACTTAAGCATTTCTCTCACATATCTATTTTTAATCCTGATCTTAAAGCTAACATCAGTCTAGCACTTAATGTGTAATGAACATTCTCTCCTTGCCTCACAGAAAAGAGTTATCTTAGAATTCAGCATGAACAACTGTAAACCAACTGTATTAGTCCAGGACAAGAGAGCACTACAAGCAGGAACAGAAGGGTAAAGTTTATATTCATGAAGTTTTATGAGCATCTAGGTCTACCAGCAACATGAAAAATAACTTAAGATAAACAATTCAGAAAGTGGGATGGTAATCCTATAGACTACTAAACTTGGAAAAAGCAGATGCTGAAGCCACAGCAGCTTTATTATTGACAGCATTTATCTTCCCTGTCATGACATTTTCCACTATCATCCCAAAAAAAAAAAAAAAAAAATCACTGTGTCTCTCTTCTTTCTTTGTAAGCTGAACTGAGATTTTTCACCCTGATTTAAAGCTAAACATGCTGTATTTCATTTCACATCCTTCTGAAAACAGGGCTTGCAGTGAAAAGGGACCATAAGGGGAATCCAAGTAGTAACCAAGTGCCTATTCCATTCTCTAAGGGTGATAAGGCTACACTTATCCCCTTCCCACATGTATTCCCTGGAAGCATCTGGTTTAGGCTGCTATTTTGATATCTTCATGCCAAAGTTTGTTTAAATAAAGCAACTATAATCTTTTGGCAAGTAAGTGCTAAGAAAATCTTTGCTCTGAGATAGCCATATTCTGTTACCAACAGAGGAATGCCTCTGAACCAACTGCTCAGGATGATTTTGTCAATAGAGCATTGGCTGGTGTAATATAAAAAATAAATATTTACGTATTTATCACTAGTAAATATATCATCAGTATTCTTAGCTTTACTACCTCAATTTAGCCTGAAACTCCCTGTCAAAATCACTGTTTCTGTAAAGCTGTGTGGGAAAGGAGCAATTCTTTATCCAACTCTATAGACAGTCATCGGAATTTGGAACTGGCTGCTATAGAACCACTCACTGTTACAAAATTTAAAGATTATGCAAAAGCTTGCATCTACAATACTTTTAAATAACTGATACTGCTATTGCTTGCAGAAAAGAAAGGTATTTTTCACCCACAGAAGGGGTGGAGTACTCAGAGGCCTTGGAAACTAGAAATCCACGCTGGCAGAAGCAGCAGAAGGAAGGGCAAGAATTCTTGCCCATACACAACCATATGTCCTGAAAGATCTGGGGAAAAAACCTCAACATGATTTCAAGCTCATTCAAACACCCTACTCATATTACTTCTATTCTGAGATTGTGGTTCAGAAATCTAACCTAACATTATATTACGGGGAAGGGCTCTTCATGAAATTGTCCAAATGGCCTACTGCATCTTCTATACCAACAGATATATCTACTCAGCTAGTAACAAACTGATACTTTAACATACTGCACGTCAAGAATACCGGGGGGGGGGGGGGGGGGAGGAACCAAAAGAAAAAGGCATTCCAGGCAGTTCTGAACATGCCAAGGCTCTGATAGCATCTGAGGGAAACTGAAGTTTAAAGAAGAGTTCTTCACTTGGGAGGGACTCTTCATTAGGGACTGTGGTGAGAGGACAAGGGGTAATGGGTTTAAACTCAAACAGGGGAGGTTTAGATTGGATCTGAGGAAGAAGTTCTATACTGTGAGGGTGGTGGGGCCCTGGAATGGGTTGCCCAGGGAAGTTGTGAATGCTTCATCCCTGGCGGCGTTCAAGGTGGGGTTGGACATAGCCTTAGATGGCATGGTTTAGTGGGAGGTGTCCCTGCCCATGGCGGGGGGGTTGGAACTCGATGATCTTGAGGTCCTTTCCAGCCCTTACTATTCTGTGATTCTGTGATTCTGTGACCTGCAGCAGATCCATTAAGAAGCAGAAGCATTACAGACTGGTTCAGCCACTGGCCTATATGCAGCCTAGAAATCAGTGGTAGGTTGTCTGTCCAGAGAGGCTCTTAACTCATTTTAGTTAGGCATAAAGAATACCTGCTTTTCATTGCATTTGATATGTGCTATTTTCTGAGAGGGTCATCAGATGGGGGTTAGCAATATTAGAAAGTGAGAAAGTGGATTTCTGATATGCAGGTACTGTTCCAAGTTCTTACTGTTCCTACTTGTTAACTAGGGAGACTCCTAAACCACAAAAAAAAAAAATCTAATATAGTTTTCATCATATTATTATGAAAAAATCATAACCAATTTCTTCTCTCTTGCATACTGACACACCACCTGCAAAGCAAGAAAGAACCAACACAAATAACTTGAGAAAATGTTTCACAACCTTCATCTGCAACTCAAGTCAAGCATTAAGTGATAACGCAGACCCTGCAGAAAGTTCTAATAAAGTCTCTTGGTCTAAACATTTTGAGAGAAACATCCGAGTTTAATGAAGAAAGGTGAGAGGGAAAGAGTACATGTAACAAGTGCTCAGTAAACCTGCTTCTATCCACAAGTTTTGTTTCAAAGAGATGTGGCAAACATTTTACTAACATTTGTTAACATCAGAAAAGGCTAGCTTTAGGCAGAAAAGCTGGACAGGAAAGACATGAGATTTTGGGTTCTGCCACCCTGCTGCTACCCTCCCTCCCCAATCCAGTCCCCCTTCCCCCTCTCCAGCTAAGCTCTTTCCCAGGTTTTGTCTGCACAGTACCAGCTCATGTTCACACATGCCTGTGCTAGTTAATACATGAAATTGTCTTACCAGCAGCAGCACAGCGAGCAGATGAAGAATTCCATTACAACAAAATTAACAGCAGGGGATTTCCAACAAGATGGCAATAGTTCGGATACTCAAAGAAACATGGGAAGCCCAAGATAACTGATTACAGAAACACGGCCTGAAATATTGGTGGCACTTTTCCGGAATTCATCAAGATGCAATTTCTGGCAGGCAGAGTGAAAAACACGCAAAGGTTGTCTTCCAGAGAAATGGTATACATAGCTCATTCTTGAAAAGAAAGCTGTGCAAAAGAAAGAAATATGCTTTCTGCCTTTAACTACCAGAATAGCTCTTATCTAAAGTTTCCTCCTCTTCTTTTAGGGTAGGACTGTTAAAAAAAAACAATCCTTCTCCTCCCAATAAATGAAGATTTAGCAAGCATTTTCATACTGCTTTTGCCTATCTAGTCCTGCCTACCTTTCAAGTCAGTTTGAAAGCAAAGAAACATTAATTCCAACAGAATAAATAAGTAATGAGAACTACTTTTTCCAATCCTTCTTTTCCTCTTTTATAACGTTAATTCCAGTAACTCGGCTACGTTAAAGAGTCCAAAATATCTGTTGAGTCTGGTGGGGTTTTTTCCTAAAACCTACCCACTTTCTTGAAAAGCACTGAAATTGTTGTTTTATACCAGTTTTAAGATATTTCAGGAGCTCCATTCATCTTTCTGCTTGTTAGCCGAGAGGGGAAAAAAGTCCCAGCTGCAGAGCATTAAAGCTCCACCTTGTGGAAGAAGCCTATAATATACCAATAGAGAAAAGGACTTCAAAAGGAGCTTACAATTAATAACGTTTGACATTTACACTTTGTCATCATTTACATTTTCATTAGTCACAACATGCTAAAATAGGCTCTTAAATGCATCCTACCCCTGTAGAAAAGCCGCCAGTGGTGGATTACCAATAAAATAAAAAGCTGGATTTATTTTGTGGCAATAGTCATCCTGCAGTGAATCAGCAAATATGTATCATACACAGCAGTCCAAAGCAGATCTTGTTTTCACCAGGTTTGCTGTCTCCTGTGCACTGGGCTTACTCTATTCATAAGCAGGAAAACAGAAAATCACAGACAAGATTTATCTGGCCAAGGAACAAACAAACAAAGAATATATCAACCCTGCCATTAAAAGTAGATAAATTACTAAAAGAACTTCATCTTGTGATACCAGATTGACTGCAATTTTACATGAGTATTCTGAAAGCTATTCACAATCCTCCTCCAACCATCTATTACAAACAAAATCAACTAAATGTCCTCATTCAGCCATTCCTAAAAGCTTGTATTGAGAACAGCTTAGTGCAATCATAAGCTGCCGATGACTATGCATGTCGTAGACTCTAAAGGAAACTGAACCAGTACTGCCCTCTACCGAAAGAAGAGCTTGAACATGAAAATTGTAGCAACTTTTCGGACCATTCTATTTTTCTGCGTTATATGGGTACCTTACTTTTCCTTGGTTTTCCTTCTTCTCTGTAAGCCCTTACAACATTCAGCGTTCTTTTTTATGGTGGGTTTTTATAAGCTTTTGAAGGGTTGGATTGTTGTTTTTCTTCCTTCTGCTTTTTCATCACAACGGCAACAAAGGTGTCAGGCAGGTTTCAAAGTTTACATACTACATAATACCATGGCCACCACAGAGAGACTCCAGAAATCAGAGCTGCTGCACTAAAGCACTGCCAGCACAGCTCATGTTTTTAGCAACATAAGAGCTTTTAAACAAATACAATAATAATAATAGTAAAAGAACAAAAAGCGAGGTGTTAAAAAATAACCCCAGATAATTCAAAATTTTCCCGTCATCTGTGGTACCCTAATCATAAAACAGTGTCATGAGATGCTCTTCTGTGTAGTAGACACAAGATATTTAAAGAAAATATATCCATATTGGTTAAATACTTTGAATTAATAAACATACCATAATTAGTAATTGATTACTAACAGTAATCACATCACTCTCCAAAGTAAACCTTGCTATGTTTCTATTTGATATCAGTTGCTCCACTTTGGGATTTAGACATTCATAAAACCCTAAAACTCTGAATAACTTAAGGACTGAAATACAGTACAAAACGTGGAAATGCAGCACTTCTAGCAACGTAATTTGGCTGAACAATACATTGGTTTGGAACACCAAGGAGCACAAGGTTTGAACTGGTTGAACACAGGGTCTCAGAGCCTGTAAAAAAGACAGGTGCATGCCACTCAAAACAGAGAAAATACATCACCTCAGAAGCATGTCAGCTTTCCAGGGCCCGGGAGCTGGGACGGCCTGTATCTCAGCCCCAGCTGGCAGCAGCCACCAGAAGATTTTCAAAGCCACTAAGAGTACATTGCGTAAGCTTCAGCAAGTTTCCATAGCTGGAGGCCAACTCCATTCCCTCAAAATCATCCAAAACACGCCAACCTCACACGGCGCCGGGACCTCCTGAGGAGCGCTGGCACCAACAGGCTGCAGAGGGAGCCCGCTGCCCACAGGGCCCCTTCCCGAAGGGGCTATGACCCTCGTGTCACACCTGCTACCACAAGGTTTCACTTTTCAGCAATGATATCACAAAAATTAAAGGGCGATGACTCAACTGGCAAGGAGAAGAGGACGTGATCTGTTCCTGCATGGCACCCCTCGCTCGCATCTATTTCTTAGAGTGCATGTTAAACTCCTTGTGCTAGAATGCTTGTTTTAAATAACACTGAATATTTTATTCTTCCGGTTGTCTGAGCTATACTAGTCCCAACTCTGGATAGCCTTTCGCTCCATGCTTCTGTGGGGAGAGCAGACTTTCCTCTAGAGAAAGTAACTGAACACATCCAAGGTTGTTCAAGGCAGATCCAGGCAGCCTTTTACCACAAGAAAAAGGTTCAAAGACTTCACAAAGTCTTGCATAATTTTCACTGTTGGTGGCTGTTACTCAAAAAAGAGCCCAGATACATTAGAACTAAACATTAAATTTATTTTTAAACCATCAGAAGATATTAAATATATCGCAGCACATAATCTGAACCAATTTAGCTCACTTTCCACTCTGTGGCCTTCAAAAAGAAATTATCAAGTCTTTCTTTTTCAAAAAAAAACCCAAATCAACAAAATCTCAGGCTATTCCAAAACATGGCAGTGTTCTCAATTTTTATAGTTCATTCAGCAGGACCAAAATCTCTGATAATAAAAATACTATGTATGGCCAGGAGGCCAAAAGCCCATTAACAACAACAAAATGAAGACCCTAAAAAAACCCGGCATGCCAAAGCAAAAGTATTTGTCATCACTGGCATGTGAAAATACCTTGTTTAAATTGAGCTTTGATAATTCCTCTTCATGAAATCAAAGCTTCAGACTAAAAATGACATCTAATACATACAAGTTTCAAAGCCAATGCTCTCACCCTGACCCCCATATGAACCTATGAAAAAGGCTACCCATCTTGAATCAGTTTTTACTCCCCCACAAACGTGCTTCAGCTGTGCTTGTGCACAGGTATCAGATGTGGTGACTTGGATTAGTTTACCTGCATCACTAACCACTGCATTCAAGGAATAGATAGACCACATTTCACTATGGAAACATGCACTTCATTACCACTGAACTGAAGGCACACACTGAAACCTGGAAAAGAAGCAAGTTTCCTGTTTTGTTTGCTTGTTTTCTTGAGGCAAGGCTATAAATAGCACTTTAAATTCAGCCAAATTGTTCCTGCAACAGTAGAAGCAATGACACACCTAGCCTAGCCCAAGTCCGTCTCATTGAGATAATACTGCATCATGTTTCCAGCAATTTCTTCCTTAGAAATCAAGAGCATTGCAGCTACATTATCTCTCTGAAAGCCCCGAGTGCCGCCACATGCTTTGTCACTATAGCAGTATCTTTCTGCTTGGCAGCCTCACCATGCTTTATCACTCTTTCGCTTCAGATGCCATATGCTTAGTTTCTTTGGCTGAGAGATATTATGCCTGCTGAACCACTTAGTCTGCAAGCGTAAGAAAAGCATCAATCGCATGAAAGGGCTAGCAGGAACAGACATAATTTTTTAAATCCACAACTTCAGTTAGATTTGTCAACCTATAGAATAAAAAAAAAACCATTAAATTCCGAAGATCCCTCCAAGGAACCACAGGAAAGACCTGCTGTCAGTAGAAGCACATTCTAAATCCACTTTTCAGCATATCCTATCATGAATAGTTAAACTAGCAAAACTGGACTCAGGCTGCCAGGCTATACAGAGAACTACATATAAATGATATGATTACAGGCAGTGCGGTCCAAGCAGATAATTGAGTACAAGATCTAGGCAAAAAGCTCAGAATCACAAGAAATTCATGCCTGTTTCACCTTACAGTAATGGAACAAAAGTTTATTAATGTCCACCTTTAAGAGAAATTACAACACAAAGAGACTAAAGGCATGGAAAAAAAAATGCATGAATTTCCGATAATGATCCACTTTGACAGAAATACACATACCATGACCTTTAAAACACATAGGCCTCTTCTGTATGTTTAAAATTAAATCATGTTAAAAGCATGGACTGCAGAGACAGATTACATGAGCTTCACTGATATATCTTTTCATGTGTTACATCATTTTCATATATTTAGTAACCAAAGACATTAAATAATTCTGTTGCCAGTATCCTGACTGATACTCCTTGCCAGAGATTTTATGCAAAGTGCAGTTATGCTTATGGTGTCTGCAGCTCACAACTATAAAAGAAAGGAGAAAGACATTAACCAAACACCATTCCATCAGCTGAGATTAAACAGGCAAAAAGCCCAAATCCTTGTTTTTTATACTGTGACAAAATTTGACCACTAGAATTCAAAACAGCCAATCAGAACAAGGTTCCTAAAGGAAACCATGTGGAGAAAATACCAAATGGTAGTTTCAGTCACTTCCTTGGAAAATAATATTGATGCAATAAATAGAAATTATAATTAATTTTGAATTTAATATATGAATGTACAGAAAGAAAACATTTTTTCTCCTTAATTAGCAAACATTCTTATTTGACCCTTGAGATATTTTTATGAAGCCTGGGAAGACTCACATATTCTAGAACATTGTCATCACCTAGTGCTAGTAAAGAATTACAACACATGCAGTTGTACAAGCAGACTAGTCCATGTTTTGAACTTTCACACTCACACAAAGTAACCTAAACCTTAAAAGCAGAGAAAGAAGAAATCTAAGAAATCTATGTTTTGATTCTCTGGGTAAAGCTATTGAGAAAGACACCAACAAGTACCAAAAAAAGCCCATATACCTAGCCTTCAGTGAATACGAAACAAAGTGTCCAGCCCTTTCATACACTTGGAAATGGTAGGTATTATTCTAAATGCACATTCATGTTAATTATTTCCTGCATTCTCTAGAGCATTGCACACAAAGAAGCAGCTGGACTCTGGAAATCCAGCTTCTCCCTGCTGCTTTTCATCCCAATGTTACATAATGGATCAGCTTTTACAGTGTGACTGCAACCCTTGTCCTTGGTCTCTGCTTTTAAAGTTTCCTGCTTTTTTACAGTAACCTAAACCACAAGATCAGTACGTCATCACAAAATCTTTTGTGTTTAGCTAAGTGGCAATGTCAGCATTATATCCTTAACAGTGAATGACCAAATCCATCTTATTCTGCATTGAAAGTAGAGGACTCCTCAATTATCTTTGAATATGTGATGTTAAACATACTGCGGTTATCAGAGGCAAACACACACCATTTGGGTTGCTGGGAACCAGTACTGTTCTAGTTTACATGGTTTAATACAGGATATCCACACCTGCAGTAGAGCACAGTAGAGCACAATGACAGGAAAATCAAGTTGATTTTCAGAAGATATTTTCTCTGATAAAAAAGTGCTCAGAAGCAACAAGCCATTTTCACCTATGTTGTTGGGATTTTTTCTAACATGGCTACAGTATATTTGATTCTGTAAATGATCTGAGTGATCATTATGACCACTCAAAAAAAAAAACCAAAACAAAACCAGCCTTCAGTGTCAGACAGCAAAGCTGAGCTAATTAAATCCAGCATGCTTTACTGTTTCTGAAAAGCTCTCTCACTGAGCAGCTGACTAGCACAGTAATACTTCTCAGCCACAGATATAAAAACAAGCACTTTCCAGAGCACTTCCCCTGCTATGAACAGGGTACAAAACCATACCACATAAAAAGCACAAAGTCAGTTCTATCAAAGGCAGAAGGGAAATAGTGTTCATTTCTCCTTACACCTTAAATAAATGTCTTCCATGTTGGCCTCAAAATCACCCTTCAGCCCCACAATGAAGTTCATCAAGGTCCCAGACCTTAATAAAAAAAGTCATGGAGGCAAACTTACAAGTTGAAACCAAAACGAACAGTGTAAGTTGAGTAAATAGAAAAAACACTCACTAAAGCCACTGTAAAGATATTGCAAAACAAAATATTGAACAGAAAAACATGATTAACACTTAACAGGAATCACCAGAAAAGAAAATAAAACATGTTTAGCAACATAATCTATTCAGTTTATAAGCCCACTGTGCAGGAGTCCAGTTTACAAACCCATTGTGCAGGAGTCAAATACAATCCTTCATTAACCAGGTAGTCTCACCCAGCACAGCATTAATTGCCACCCAAAATCCAGGAATCAGATAAAAGTAGTCCAGAAGTTTCAGAAAGGAACTTAAGTAACTATCTTCCCCATAGCACACCATGTATATCCTGAGCTTTTCCCACATAAAATTACTCCTATCCTATTTAGTATTTTTCCATTTCTTGCCTTAAGATCTGTAAGCGGGATATATGATGACTATGTCAAAGACTCCCCTTACCTTTTTCCTTCTCCCATCTTATATATACCCTTTACTCACATGCTAAGTACTCTGTTTACTGTGGAAGTTTTTCCCAAAGGGGTGATTGGCATTTTAAGGACGTACGTCTAGCAATAATATATTTCATGGGAAAGGAATAAATTTCAGGTAATATCCAGAGACAAGCAGAATACTGAGTGATTATTACTGCTGTGCTGACTTCCAGGTTAACAGACATTTAACCACACTGCATGCAAGATGACGTACATTAGTTCACATCGAGAGACTTATCTAAGCCTAACATTACTTTTATCAGTTGTGCAACACAGCTGCAATTCAGAGAGCCCCTTCACACAGCCACAAAAACTAATGCAGGAAGTCCTCCACTTCCTCTCATACTCATTACACTTCCAGAATTATGCTTGTGATAGAAGCAGGAGCATCCTTCATGTAAACATGCATCTTCTCGTTTTGCTTGAAGCTGCACAATGTTCTTTTGGAAATATGCCACCAAGAGATGCAAAGCATCTCCATCTTCTTTATGTATGTCTGGGAAACACGATATTCACTTCCCAAGTTCATAATGAGGAATACCATTTATAATTTGCTAATCTTAAGAAGCTATACAGCTCCTGCATAGATGTCAATCTGCATGGCTTGAAGACAGGGCAGCAGCAAAGCAAAAGGCACAAGAAGTTTCCCCTTCATGAAGGTCTTGGTTCTATCACAGAATTCTCACAGTCTAATGAGATGCACCTCAAGCACCAGGTGTTACTCTTATTTGACAAACAGAAAGATGGCTTTAAAAAATAAAAAATAATAACAATTAAAAAAAAAAAAAGTACAACTCATCTATAGGTCAGGAAGAGCTGAATTAATATTTCCAATCCTTTGTATTAGAGGTGGTCTTCCTCTTTAAGTTCTTAGCCTGGAATTGCTTTCCTTTCCAAAGGAAACCACTACTTTAGATACTGGAATCTTTCAACGAATTGCCTTATCAGGGACTGCAAAAAAGTATTTGTGAAGATGCAGTAGTCCACAGCAGAGGGGAATGACCTTTAAAACCCTCAGTCATGTACAATAAATCTATACCATGTGTTATCTAACAGGCAGATGCATTCCCAGTTTGAAAGTTGATAGTGAAGATGGAGGTGCTTTTAATGAAAAAACAGGGTACTAGATTTTCTGAAGATAACTAAATACAAGTGACAAACTAATTTTAAATACGGTGTTTGCTGTTACTTGGCAAACAAGCATGTTCCAGGCGGGAAAATTGCTAGTAAAATCCGTTCATAGTTACCATGCTACCACTAAGGCAACAATAAGAAACTGAAAGCCTGAGCAACAACATAGATGGAAATATAAGCTGAAGCCACAGGATGTAAGAGCATCACATTTCCTTCCCTCTGACTTGGGCCTGGAGATATTCTAGGCAAAATACTACCCGGGATGATAATGAAGTATGCCTCTTCTCACATACCTCCCGCACCACTGCCTTTTTCAGAGGCTCCCATGAAAAGATGGTGCAAGGAGATTTATCTACCCTGAAAAGCGAAGTACTCAAAACATTGCAGAGTTTTCAACTGTAAATGCTGCCAGAACTCATTCAAGCTTATTATAATGCTAGAGGTATCTTAAATTCCTGGTAGTGTTTCACAGATAACCTAGAAACAAAATACAACAGTACATCTATTGCCAATTCTTGCTTGCTTTTTTAAAATGTATAAACAAGCCAAACTGAATTGATATCACTGCATTTCAAAACATTATTGTCACTATCAGTTATTTCAGGGGATACATCAGTACAGTTATTTCTTATTATCCAGTTAACCAAAATATAAGCATTTTTGACAGCCTGGCTTAGGAAAAAAAGTCAGATTCTTGATATTTAAGGAAAAAGATTTCATTTATAATTTTCCAGAAACCCACATAAATACACCTGTACAGCAAAGAAATTTCAGCTTGTTTCTTCAAATGGTTTGCTGTTAATTCTTTCATTTAGCTGTAATCCAAGAGTGCTTGGATTCTTCACTACTGTGTGCAATATTGCTTCTGCAAATGAGGCTATTACCTGAACAAAAATTTCCCTGTAAGACTGAAGAGTACAAGGCTACAGAGAATAGCCAGTTTCAAAACATACTTTTGATGCTATTTGCAAAATTGTTTCTAGCAGCCAAAAACTTATTCTTCTGACTTCTGCTCCTTCCTCAGGCCTACAACAGTGCTGCTACAATAGTAAATGTAGGTTATTGGTCATCACTTCAGTGTTGTGCTAGCAATCCCTGCAGAACCAACACCACAGAGTTTCTCCAATATGAACAGGTAAGAGCAAAGCTCATCTAGACTAGTACATCCATACTGACCCACTAAAACTGAAATACAACCTATGTGGCCAAGTCTTACACTGGGGAGGGAAGACACACAGTATGAAATTAAACCACAGTCTGAACCTGCTGGTGGCATTGCTTTCCTAACACTGAAGGTATGCTGCATTTTCTGGTACCACATTCTCTGTTAATACAAAAGTTATCCTGGGGAAAATAAAAGTTTATTTACCCCTCTACCTATCTAGACATTTATCATACCTACCAATGTTCCAGCCTTCTTACCAGCTAATAGAATACAGACCAAATATTTCAATGATATAACCACATCCGAGTCTTAAAACTAATTTTATCAGCAGATCTCAATGACTTACCTGGTCTTAACCATTTTGGAGATGGGAAGTGAAAGACCAAAAGGAACTGGAGAGACCTGTCTGAAGTCACCTAGTATGTTAATGGCCAAATTCAAAACAAAAATATCCAGATGTCAGATTCCTAAACTAGCGTAGCAAAAAAATCCAATTAGTCGCAACAGCAACTCCACTTCTAAAAAGAGTATTTTATTCAGTGTTCATTAACATTGCTTAGTAAATTTTTCTAGCAAACATTTATAATAATACATACATAGCAGAATACTCTTCCTCCCTCTTACTGGAAACAGAATGAAACTTACTTGCAAGAGTCAAGTTTAGAAGCATTTTGTCCTCATCAGAAAAGGTTCTACAATAATTCAGTAAGGGTGGAGATTCAGGTAACTTCTCACATTCATTTCTCAGTGATAGGTCTATAGTACACAATCAGCATAACCAAAGCCAGACTACATTTTCTATCACCTATGAAATACCTGCTTTGTATCCAAATCATGCCCTACCACCATGAATTCAAGAACTTCTGGGAACACAGATGTTCAATGTTTTGCTGTTTTGGTTTTTTTTTTTTAGTTATACTGAACAAAGTACTTAAATACTATCCAATATCCTACAAAACACTTAATTACTTTTTCTCATTCAGTATTTTCCTAACAACAGAGATGCCACAGATTACTGGAGTCCTGGTCTGCATGTCTCCTACTCTGCAAATCACCAGCTACCTGCAGTCAAAGAGCATTCCAGCACCAAACAGGGCTCCCCATTTCCCTTTTAGAGTGCTCTCTGGCCCTGATGCATTACAATACCTAAAGGCAACCAAATAGCTACTGGGGACAAGGAACTGGAAGAACAGACATGAGAGGCTGTGGGGGTGGAGGAATGGGGGAAAAAAAACACCTTTGTCTTTTCAGAAATACTAACCCAAACCTTTCATATTCAGGGTTACTTTGTTACTTATTTTACATATTCTTATGAGAAAACCCTGATGAAAATACTTTCTCTTTTATTTATTCACATAACAAGTTATTTCAAGAACTTACCTTAAACCATTAGATTGCCAAGAAAATGAACCGGTAAACTTTACTATGCAAGACGTTATTAAAAACTGTAGCATATTTTGGAGTAGCTGATGTTCTCCCAAATACATGTGCACATTTGTTGCCAAACACCTTCCAGCCTTTAACTGAATTAAATATCATGTCCTCATAGCCATGCTGCTCGTTTCTATATGCTGCCGCGCGTATTGCATTTGTGTTCATGGATAGTATGTTTCTCTGCTTCTTTTACTCCAAAAAGCAAGATTTGCCTGTGCTGAAAAACACCAGCTAACCCTTGTTTAATTTTCACACAAAAAAGTTGAAGAATCTCTACTTCTTGAGGATACCCTTGAAGTATTAGACAGCCCCACTACCACTGATCTTCCACCGCCTGCTGCACGAAGCTTGCACTGGTGGAGGCAGCTTCACCTGCTCTGCCGGTGTCACCTCGGTTTGAAGGTGTTTACTACCATGACCACAACCATCAGGTCCTGCCCAAAGAGGACTGCTCAGAGAACAGTGTCTCCTGGACAGCCTTGGTGGTGTAGGTACACAGATGCTCCTACAAGCCACTTGGGCAACTAATAAACTGATTCATCATCAAGAACAGCTAAACTAAACAGAACCTAAAATTCATTGCTTAACAGGAATCCCAGCATCATAACTATATATCCTGCTGAAGAACGCTGGCTAGTGAAGAATCAGCAATTTGCAACACAACGCACAGTGTACTTTCAGGTTTCTCTCTTGAGCTTGACCAAGCAGGCAAAGGGATGCTGAGAAGGGGGGGGGGGGGGGGGGGGGGGTGGGGGGTGGGGCTACATGGCTTGTTAAAACAGGAATTGCTGTCCTTTTCAAGTGACTAATGTAATTTTTTCCTCCAATTGTAGTTAGCAGGAAGGTGATATTATAATAAGCAGCTCCAGGCAGTACATTTCTCTTATAATCGTCCAGCATTGATTTGGCTTTGGTAATTGCCCTTGGACATTTTAAAACAACAGACATTATGAAATATGGAAAAAAGAAGGAAAAAAATGAATAAGACAGTTTTTCATCAGATAGCCCAGACACATATATCTGGCACTGCACGTAATTTGTCAATTGAAAACAATGTTAAACTGAGGAAAAACTACATCATAGTAAATTAGAGGCCTTGCTAATGTTGGCTATGACTATGCATAAAACTTGAACAATTAAACCATGTTTATATAAAAGCAAGGCAAGCTGATCTGTACAACAGCTAGTCTTGTGAAGTCAAAACGTTATCAGTAAGAATTTAAGAGCTGCATGTGAAGTACAAACACTGGAAAAGCAACACACCAGATCTTAACACGTACTGCTGGGTTCTGGAGCTGGGTTTGTTTTTTGCATTTTTATTTACAGTGTGAAAATAATACAGCAGTAACTACAATGCACTCACCTGCACATAAGAACACCCCAGTGCCACACAAAGGCTTCAAGCAGGTCCATGTTGTGGTACTCAAACTTGGATTAAGACTCTGGTAGGGAAACAAAAGACACGCATCCAGCAGTTGCTGGCTGTTTTCATCACAAGAAAATACCTCCATCTTACAGTTTAATTCTTTCACAGCTGCACACATGAACAATCCTCCAGGCCCCAGCAATTTTGCAAGCCCAGAAATAGCGAAGTCTCACCTTTCCCTCTGCACTTTTGTACCAGGAACATGCAGATGGTACTCGCACACTGGGTTCTTCCAGTTTCACAAGGCTTTCCGTGGCTGCCTGGGTAGGATTGGCCTTAAACTGCCATCCGCTGCTAGCAAGATGATCAGATTTGTACTTTGTTATTCTACTACATGGATTTGCATAGCATTCTTGAAATACTTTGCTGAAAACAGACTACTTGAACTTCCCTTTTCTAAACAGCACTGTCATCCCCGTCATTCAAGCCTTAAGTGGAAGCCATACCCCAGCTTTTGTTGCGATGAATAATTTTTTACCAAATGTCAGGAAGCACTGAACTACCAACTTGCATTTCAGTGTAAATACTGCACCATAGACTTATGTGAAGTAATTCTCCATGTTCTTCCTAACATCCTTCTCCAGCTTGTGAAACAGTATGTGCCACTAATCACAGATTTTTGCCTCCAAAACAGCTACAAAGCATCATTATAATATGCTTCAATTAATGACAGGGTGTTCTACTTCCTTAATGGTGTCAGATTTTGCCTGCTAAATAACTAAAAAGCATTATTATCACATCCTTCAATTAAGGTTATGCTGTTTTGCTTCCTTAACAGTGACTCACAAAACAATGCATAAACTACAGGAAAAGAGCGACATTCCTCTCTCATGCTATCTGCAGATTTGATTAACGATAAGAAGCTGTTATTGTAGTCAGTGCTACAGACAGCAAAATGCAAGATAAGCTCAGATGAGTACCTGGTCTTGCAAGAACCAGCACATTTCTTCTACAGTCAATCTTAAAATCTTAAAATATTCAGACCCCAGTTCAGAGCTTGAGAACGAGAGTTTCTAAAAAGAGTCCTACAAGATGCATTCACTTTTGTCTTACCAAGAGTTAGTATTGATCATCGCTATCATATATGTATAAATGAGTCTAGAAGTATAAACAACTGCCCCAAATACTCCCCAGCAACAGCACTGGTATTTGCTACTCAGGAAACATTATTATTTCACCATTTTTGAAAGCAGAAGGCCAACATTTCGCTGAGAACCAGAAGAGGTGACTACAGAAAAAACACTCTCTTTGGGTATGACTCTGCTCTCTTCAGATGGTTATACTGGGACTTGGTTGCAAGCTACCCCAAAAAGGAAAAAATGTTATCCTTAAGAAGAAGGTCCCACTAACGTTTGTTTGAGGGAAGCGTTCAGGTTCTCCTGAGCAAACAACAGGAGACCAAAACTGCTGTGTAATTTTTAGAAACACAGAAAACCAGTTTAAATTGATGATGCACTACTTTTTAAAGTTAGCTTCGGTTCCAATTAAATCACAAGTGGCACGGCTGAGAGTGTGGTATTTTCTGCTCTGCTAGGGTGGCCGGGGTCCAGGCCATCTGCATGGAATGCACGGCAGGACATTCCACCCTTCCGCCAGCACGGCCAGCGGTGCCAGCCGCTCCTGCAACCCGCCGAGGGGACAGGGAGGGATGATCTTTTGTTTTCCGTATTTGTTTATTTGCTTTACTCTGGCAGCAGGCAAAGGGCTCTTCTCTTGCCAAGTTCATTACCATTGTAAAATGTTCCCAATTACACTGAGTGCACTACTGTGAAGAAAAAAATAACTGTAAAGTTTACAATTACACTACAGGACTTCATAGCCTTGATTTTACGAAACACGTGAGAGCTGGATACAACACAGCTCTCCCGAGTGCTCAAATCCACACAAATCACTCAAAAATATTTCTTCCAATTTTTTTAATTAAGCTTTTGCTAAAGAATCACCAAAGTGCTATTAGCCTCTTCACTCAGTGATCCACAAATCCTTCCAAAAGTTTACAGTTTTATGTTTGTATCTGGGGCTATTCAGTCATAGCTGATTTATTAATTACAATTTTCTACAAATGGCACTCACTATTATCAACATTAAAAGGCATGCCTGTATCTTTTTGCTCCCCATTAACTGTCTCCCGCATCCAACAAAGTTTTTTCCCCCCACTCACTCAGTGCAGACAGTAATTGTTGATGCAACATCTTGCAGTCTCCTAAAGATGACCAACTAACCAAGCAGCAATATTCTGGTAGAGGAAAAACTGATTCAGGAAAACCCATTCTCCTTTTCCTCAGTGGCCCCACAACCTAAATCAGCCTTTTTGTACGACTGCTCTGAGGGAGTAAAAAATGCTACTTAAAAGTATTTTCAAGCAAGCACCCATTATGTTTAAAAGACAAGATTAAGAACTCAGCTGTATCACTTGCAAAACTCTGGACACAAAGTTGACTATCACAGCCATAAAGAGTATACGCACAGGACAAGCTCTTACTCATTTAAAGCACGGAGCTGTTCTATGTCTGACATGCACTTCAGTCGTTGCATGCCTTCCTCTGAAGAGTTTGTGTTTGCTGACTTGCCTTTTATGTCTAACTTACAGTTCCAAAATGAATCAATCATTCTCCCAGTACTCAGATCAGCCAGTGCTCTAGTAGCAGGGTCTAGGCTGCAGAAGACAGAATCCATTCCTGTGTAATAAGCAGAAGATCCCCAAGCACAGCAAGAAACAGTACAGAACTACACTGATACACAGAAGCAATGCTGTTCCTTCCATAAGATAATCAACCAAAATATGGTACTTGTTTGAAAGGCATTATTAAGTCCCTTCTGCTCAGTTGGAGAGCAAAGCATTTGCTTTGTATGTTAAGAAACTGATAGAAGACTCGAGCCAAGTAGTAACTCTCTAATAGACTACAAGAGTGGAGAAGATCCCACAAAACCTGTATCACTTTCTCAAAAAATATGAGGTTCCAACAACCAAGAATTAAACCCAGACATCTTTCATTGCTCTTTCACTACATTAAGATTTCACAGTTACCCTTCAATAAAAAAGGAAGAAACAACTGAACAAATGGTTGCTGTCAATCCTTAACTGACATAAGCTTAGGGAAAAAAAGGTGAATCAGGAGAGTAGGAATAGCATTAAAAGCAAGCACTCACCCACACTCAAGTTAAACAAAAGGCACAGAAACTAATCAAACTGCTGCAGGCCCTCTGCCCAACTCACACCTGCCCCACAGCTTCTGCCCGCAAAATACCATGACACCAGACATGAACACTTTGAAGACTGAACATTTCCCCTTCATGAAACTTTGCCACATTCCTCAGCAGAAAGGAACAAGAAAATGGACTGCTGTCTAAATCAGTTTACCTAAAATAAGCCATCCCTTCTTTGACATTCCCCTCCCTACCCTGAGGGATTTAAGAAGCATGCATTGCCATGATCTGACAAGATCCAATAAACCGGACAGCCTCCCTCTCGCCTGCACAAGGACACAGCTGCTCTGACTTCTCATCTAGGCCTTGTATGTCTAAATGTCTTCTGTAACAGCTCAGACAGATCTTTACTGAAGTAGGAAGTGTCAGACAGTTCTCTAATCAAAGCTGCAATTAGACCCACATGCAGATAACCAAATCTTGAAGACTTCTTTTGACAGAAAAAGATTAGTAGAGCCTGCGTTTTTTTCCACCATTCCTTTTCACATCCTATCTCTGTTACAGTAGCTCTGCTAAAACTTGGTATGCTTCCCAAGCAAAACTGTCACCAGCTAATCTCTAGAAGCCAGTAGCACACTCTCTCTCCCCCCTCTGCCCCAGATGGATTCATCCAGAGAACAAAAACAGCTGCTCCCGATAAACCTACATGGCTGCATCTCACAGTACACTGGAGATCTCCAAAGCACTGTGCCTGAGCACAGCATGCTTGGTCCTATAACAAGTGCATTGACACACTGCCCCTTGCATTTTGGAAGCACAAATATTACTGGCTTAAAAGCGCACAAAATTAGAGCTTTTAAGAGTGAACTAAGTCACAAGAATGAATGTACTCTGAACAACAGCTAGGTAATTTCAGGTTGAACAAAATTACAGTCATCTTCAGTGAGTCACACAAAGTACAACTTGTAAAGAAAGTGAATTGAGAACATTCTGCTATAGTTTATTTTAGCAGAAAAGTTCGTGTCATTTCACATTAAAGTGCATTTTTGTTTTGTAAGTTACACACTGGATTTTCACATGACAAAACATCTAGCCAGGAGCATGTGGCAACAGACAGTATGTGATGCGCATCCTACTTCCTAACCTCTTTTTGATCCCCTGACCAGCACAGGTTTGCCATCTGTGGCACTAAGCGAGGGAAGACATTTATCATTACTCTTCTGTAGTAGTATATTCAATAAACAGGAATTTCATGCATAATAGCTGCATCCAACAATGGGCAATGTGTTTTATCAAAGTCAGTCATTCACCAAAAGATTATCCACAAAGGTAATCCGTTCCTGTCCCAAGCATACACAGCATTGCACTTAGGGAGTATTATGTCAGCAGCAAAAACTAGCAAAAAAGACAAATAACTTAGAGTTGAGCTTTTTGCTGGATATTACCATAGAGGGTGACAATGCAAAAGAAACCATACAGAATGAGTTTGATTTGCATTCACTTTGCTGTAGCAAGTCTAATTTTAGTAGAAAATCAGATGACTTACAAACTACTCTTTGAACAATAACAGGCAAGTTAGAAAGGCTAAATCTCAGCTAAAAGCTGCAGTTATGGAAAGCATGCTAAAGCATCCGTTAGAACATATCAACCTAATGACCATTAAAAAAAAAATAAATCACACATGTATGTTCAAACTATCAGTACAAACCCCCATGAGATCTGCAGCAATTAAAGAGGATACCTGGCAAGCTGACATGCAGCTTCTTTCTGCAATTGCTTTGGCCCCTCTAACTCGTCTGTTTATCAGGGCAGCCTGACTTTGCCATTCTGACTGATCAATCAAATTTGAAGTTACTTTTCTTCCTCCCAACAGAAGCATACTCTGTCAACCTCTAGTGGTGCTTCTGGCTCCACAGCTATAGCGAACAAGAACAACTTTAATATACATTTGAACAATTATTTACTTCTCAGAGGACACATTACTTAACTGAAAATGGACCATGTTAGCCTATTTTATGGAAAAAGAAGTCTTGTGTGGTACATAACAAGTTTCCCAGAGAGACCACAGCACCTAATGTCACAGTTCCACAAATACATTAAGCCAGCAAACTTGCTACCATCACTGGAGTTGGTGCTATTCCCTCTCCATCACTCCAGTTCTCTCAATCTACCCTCTGTGCCTCTCCAATGCACAGCTGTTTATGCAGCAGTACAGTGCACTGGATCCTAGTTAACCCAAAATGCTGTTTTCTTTCCATTAGTTTCAACCTGCATCACTAGCAGCTGAACCCAATTCCTAAAGAGATCCCTCAAATACTTCAGCTGGCAAAGAGAAATAAATAGCTGGAGCAGTGAAAAAAACACTTCTCATGGCAGCCCAGTTGGCACAAAGTGCTCAGGGGACTATGGCAGAAAATAGCCTTTGTGTGATACCAAGATATTTTGTTATAGGATACTGTGGTGCTTTTTATAAAGACTCATTACTCCCTGTAAATCTGCACGTTTAAAGTTCAGCTCCATAGAAAAGCCTTCAAGGTTGCCTTTACACATTCTGCAGTTGTTCTGAAACCTTCTTCCAGAGAAAAAGTTAAGTATATGCATAAGGAAATAAAAAAAATAAATAAAAATTTTAAAAAAATCAAAATATGTAGTGTGCAGTGAGCAGAACAAGGTACCAAACGAGGCATTTTTGCCAATTCTGACAAAATTAAGAAGCTAGACAGCAGTCAATACCTCTCTTCCCACCTTCTCCAGAAAAGGAGTTTTTAAAAACAGAGGAAGAATCACAGCAGAAATGATTGGCCATAACTCCCAAAGCAGTCAGAGCTCACTGAGGCTCAGGCATGCTCTTCTAGCACTATGGTTGTGGTTATTGCAGAGCAGTACCAACATTTGTGCTGGGTGGCACACTACAACTGGCAAAACATATACATGTCTGTTTTGCCTCAAGAGGAAAATTCTTCTCCTCAAAGTGATCCACTCCATTTCCTCCTTCTTGATGCTGAAAAAACGCTTTAACATTTTTACATTTTCAGTTCCACATTAATAATTTTACATTTACCTTTTCCAGCCTCAGTCATGAAGAGTAGAAACACATCTATTATACTGCTCTTTTTTTTTCCCCAGCTGCATGGATAGTAGGAGACGAAAAGCCATGCATAAGACAGATTTTTACTGACGCTGATTTTATGCTATAATTTTACAGTTTTCATACTTCAGTGTTCTAATGTTTTGTTCAGAATAAATCCAAATGATACAAAATTATGACCTAAACCCAGCATTTAATTTTCCAAATAGTACTTGCATATTCTGCATTTTGATGCATATGCTAATACCTACCAATTAGAACCATAACAAAGACTTTAAAGATAGGAATTAGGCAGAACTTTCCAAACCAGATTTATTCCTTATACGACAAAACCAAAAACAAACATTAGCACCATTTCTCCTGTATAATGATGCAAATGTTCTCAATAGGATAAAGTGCAGGGGAATTCTAATAGAGAAAAACCTACATGCTATTTCATTCAGTATCTCCAACCTCAAACACTGCTAGAACAAAAAAATTCTCATCTGTATTTTGGCATAGCTTAAAAACAAGAGATGCCACAGTTTCTAAGTGATACAGTACAAACTCTAGGCACAGTATCAGAAACCAGTGGCATAAACACCACGGAAGGATTGAATGACAAAATCCTGTGAAGCCGTATTACTGCAGTATTATGGTTAAATGCTCTGTGTCTGTAGCAAAAAAAAAAAGTCTTCTTGTTTTAGAGCACTTAAAGGACCAAGAAAGCTTCTATGCTCATATGCTTTTTTACACAGATGAAGGCGTATTTTACTTTTTGTCAACACTGTAACTACATTAGGTTAAGACACTGCTTCTACAGTAGCCTAAAAAAGATGATGAAGCAATAAGATTGTACTGAATGGGAAGATCCTAATCAGTACATCGTATTAGCAATTTAATATCAAAGAACACTGAGACAGAGCTACAGGTTAATACTAGTCATCTTCCTAGTAAAACTCTTTTGATGCATTCTAAAAGCTCCTCCTTTTGTAATACTTACTTTCAGTCAATCATTTTGCTTTTGTATTAAACCCATGTGCAAAATCACATGAATATATATATTTCTAGTGAGCACATGCTGAAATCCTTATAGCAGGAATAGGCGGTTAAACTCTAAGAATTGCAAATTCAGTCACCTTTTAGCAAGTGGCCCGCAACAGGCCACTCAGAGCTGCTTGGTAATACAAGACGACTTGTTTTCACAGTAGTTAATGCGTACATTACAGCCAACCCCTGTCAACTTTCCAGGCTTGCTTACCTCAGCATTCTGCACATTCGAAATAAATAAAACAGCAGGAAGAGAGAAGTTCATATTTTTGTTCCAGGCTGCTGCTTTCAGTATTTGTGCAAGTTCATCTGCGGTTACACTGTTCCATAATGACAGTGTGAATTTTCAAACTGCTACCAAACAACTTTCTTTTAATACACACCCTGAGAAAAGTTATAAAATAGACCACAATTTAGAGTACTTAGATGCTTGTATCACACAAAGCACTGCTAAAAATGCAATAAATCCATCCATTAGTTAAAACAGCCTTGCTAGTTGTTCAACTTTAAAACCACCTATGAACATACGCGTTTCTATTTTTAGCACTGACCAACTTCATCAGATGCAAGCACAAGACATCCTCCTTCAAGCCACATTCTCAGTAGGAGTGCAAGACTGAAGGAAATAACACAATTTGAAAACAGGATGCACACAAGAGATTTTCTGCATGCACCTTCCCAACTTATGTCTTCAAGGAAGACACGGGCAAGGGGAGAACAGGTTCAAGCACAGAGCTTTACATAACCAGCAAAACAAACAAACAGAAATAAGAGGACAAAACACCAAGATTATGCTTTGAATGCTCTTGCCTAACAGGAAGGCAAAGCCAAGAAGCCCTGCAGGAAATGCAGGCTAGAAGCAAACTGTCTTATTTCCTATTGCTTCTGTGTTTAAAAACATCTCCAGTATGCATAAATCAAGATGTCATTGGCAGTGAAAACAGAAGCCCAGCTTAACTCCATAGCTACAAGGCTCTGTTAATCCCTCTCTAACATTCTCACTAGGGTCTCTAGCTTTCTTTTGTTCTCATAATATCAGGCTATGACAAAGAAGCTATGACAATGACACTCACAAAGGAAATTTGTATTCACTTGTCAGATACTGGGTAAAAATATCTCCCTCATCAGTACAGAACTGAGAATTATAACCAGCAAAGGCTACTGTGGTATATGAACAATCATTCCAATTTTTAAACATGGATTTATTTACTGTAGCACCCAAAACACTAACACTCACAGCTGTAGTCTAACATGGATCAGCATAGAGTTCCAACATCATTCCTTGTTGGGTTTTTCTAAAGATAATTGCTGTATAGAAACATTCATAGTTCATGTATCATTCCTAGTTGATGCACACATCAGCTCTGTTTTCACCTTGCAAGGTGTAGCATGAAAAATGCTGTCCTCGGTAAACATACTGGAGGGAGAAACTGGAGCAATAGGAAGCAATAGTTGTCCACTATTAAAAGGGAATCTCCTGTTTTGACACAGCCATGCTAAAAATCCAGACAGCTTTTTTTTCTCTACAAGATGTATCATACTGAAGCCTATGATGGAGGTTACAAGCATGCTGCAGCCACAGTGCATCTGAGGAAGCAGGAACTGCATTTTTAACTTTTCTTACTTTCCTTTCCACTCCCATATGAGTACTATTTTCAAAATTCACCAAAGAATTTATTAGCAACTTATTTATTTACTTGTTTTTGTAAAAGGCACACCTTCTATAGGAAAAAGGACAAAGACAACATAGCACTTAAAATCTGCACAACTTTTCATAATAAAGGCTCATAACAGCTGCTACAGCCTCATTTGCTCCTTTGGCATATAATGAGATCATCATTTAGATGATAAAACAGTTAATATTCACCAAGAGATTCTGGAGAATGCAATACCTGAATGAGTCAAGTTCTACTGTATTTTTAAAGAAGTAGAATCTCACCAGGAAGAGCTGAGGTACAAGACCCAAATGTTGAGCACTACACATATACAAATTCTCATAAAATCTACATGGACAATAATAAGTACACAATGTTGCTGCAACACTTTGATTTAAAACCTACTAAAGAATGAAGCCAGAGAAGAGCAGGGGGTTTCAAAGTTCTAAAGTGAGAACAGTTACAAAGAATATAAAAAGGCCATTTCCAGTCACTACACAAACCTGACTTATTCTCAGCATACCACCAACAAATCAGAGGTAGCATTTCAACTGATCAACTGTTTGAACTGGCTTGGTTATATATTACTTCTTGCAGTCCCCCAACAGAATTGTATTTTCTTCACCTTCATACTTAGATACTATTTATATGTCTCCTGATTAAGGCTTTTCTCCTGTACTTACACTACAGAAATAAAATAAAGCTAGGATTATTAACTTAGCATGTTACTAACCACAACACTTTAAAAATACAAAGATTATTTAGATTACATGCTGAGATCTCTCTTGTGCATACACAAACAAACAAAATAATAGTACTAACAAGGAAAGCACTCACTTAATGAGACAAAAAAAAAGTAATCATTTTCTTTTCTATCAAGGATCCTCACCATCAGCATTTTGGGGGAGAGAAAATTCACTTTAGTATTTACACAATGTTAAGTGCCAATTACATTTAGAGAAAGCACCTTCAATCCATGATCTTTTTGTTTCATATTTCCAGTTGCTAAAGTAATTCCTACTGAAGGATTATAATTAGTGAACTGTGCTTAAACATTAACATTATATTGGAACTCTTCAAAAAACAAAAACCAAAACAAACCACACAAAAAAAATAAATCCGAAGGATTACCATAGACTGAAACCCTTCAGACTGTGACAAAATTTAATAAAACTTCAGAAGCTTCAGCTCAGAATAGCCAAGAGGAGTATGCAAATTTTAAGTATTCAAATTGTTCAGGAAGCACTGCAGGTTCAAGAGGACCAAGGCCAATGTACCATCTGGCATCCCCAAAAACACATCCAGGATTCAAGTAGATATTTGTCTTTGAGAAAGAGCTATAATAAAAACGTAAGCAATACAGATTGGAAAAGCAACAGTAGATCAATAATACAACTCATTCATATATATATATATATATATATATATATATATATATATATATATATATATATATATAACCATGTAGTCTTGTTTCCAAATTTCTTTCTGGAGAAGAAACTAAAAAACAAAACAACCCATAAACATATATATATATATGTATATATATATATATATATATATAAATAAAAGCTGGTGTATTTTCATCTTTAGAAAACTAATAATGAAGGAAGCATACCATCATGGTTCGGTATTAACATCCTGGGATACTTTAATTCCACGGAATTTCAAATCCTCCAGAACCAGTTCTTTTTCCCTCACTATTATTGCATTATCAATATCATTAAAAGTTACTACAATGATTAATGATAAGTCGAATGACAGACACAGTCCCAAAGGTGTCATTTCAACAACAGGGAACAGTAAATACCAGAAAACCAGTGACTTTATCATGCTTAAGAACCACATGCTGTAACTCAGGACCTCAAAACAAATATAAGAATGAAATATGATAGTAAGACAGCTGACTTAATAACAAATCTGAAAAGTTGACCTTAATCCAAAAAGTATTAATGTAAAACAAGCAGGAAAAGATACAAATTTCTTAATCTTTCTGTAAGATACATCATGGAACTGCAAATGCACAAATAGCCCTGACGTAAAAAAAAAAAACAGAAGAAAAAGCGTTCCAGTAGTACTTCTTAAAGTTTTCCAAACTTAAAGTCAGATCACCAACTAATACAGTTAGTACTTTTGCAGGAAGAAACAGATACTGGAAATTAACGTTACAAAAGTTATTTTAGAAGGCAGATATATTTTTGCCCCTCTATAACAATCAGATTTTTATGAAGCGTTTCAGCTTCCTGTACGTTGAAAAGGGAGGTATCTGTGAACAGAAGAAAAGATTAAACTTTACCGTCCTGTTATGTAAATGTGGTCTGGATATCTACCTTTTTATGACAAGACCATGCATCATGCAAAACAACAGCCTACCAAGCCTAATATTCCTTTTCTGACAATGACCAACCCTGAGGTGATTCAGAAGACTCCACAGATCTCTGGAAATGCAGCTAATTGCCCAACACCATATCCCAGGAGAAATTTCTTCCTGGCTCTGACTGGTCAGCTCTTATGCATGAACTGAAAATTAGTATTATCCTAGACAGTATTCTTGCTAACATGGTTAATTTTTACAGAACTGAATTATTTACACCTTACTGAATCATACAACTTAAACCACATAGCTCAACTATGAATTGCATACAAAAAATTCTCCTATGTATTAGTATTCTAGCCTTCTACTGCTACGCAAGATGCCAACATTGCTCTTTAATCTAAAAGCATGCTGGCAAATGAGTTGTCTTTAAACCCACTTTTGCCTTATTCTCCTCACATTTTTGAACTTGCTGTTGCTTTTTCACATGATGAAGCAGAACAAGTATTTATTCAAACTTAGTTAATCTGAAGTTCTTCTGTATTTCTTTTTGTAATGAGCATATTGAAGAAGTTATTCTTTGGAGGTTTGAGTCAGTGCCTGCTGTGATACATTGTCATTTTACTACTAAACTAGAAAAACGGTGCAAAGCAGCAAATCCAAAATGAGATTTAAAAGTAATTAACAGTTTCATGTTAGTAGGTGGCTGTCACTCTAGAACAGTATTTGTTTCAGGAAGCCTGGGTTAATGAGTAGCCCACAGCTATACGATAACCACCGTCTTTCTTGAGAGATTAGCCTCATTTTTTGACAGGTTTATCTCACAATATTTTTACTTCATGTCCTGTGCACTCCACCCACATCACTCATCTCCAGGGATTTTAGGGAAACAAGCCACGAGGATAGTTCCTGTGAGCAGCCATATTATTACTTTCAGTGGAAACATGGGTCCAATTTGGATTAGTTGTTCCCACAGCTGTTTGGTTCTGCCTTTTATTACTCCATGTAAAAAGTCCATACACTTGCGCATACACTAACAAAAGGATAAGGGCAGAGACAATTTTGATTAGGTTCCAAGAAACTTTATCTTGGTAACATCCTTTTAGAATGATGTGGTATTTTCATCCAAAACATATCAAAGCTAGGATGCATTATTCCTCTTATTTTAGCTAATACAGACCAGAACTACTTCACTGTTTGGTCAGCAATACCAAACCGGTGAAATTAGATCTCCTTCCATCTAGCTAGTAAAGCTTTGTGTGCTATTTTTCAAAAGTCTAAAATTTAGGACAGCGGATGACAGAATTAAGAGGAAAGGGGGAAAAGTACACCTTTGCATTTCACTTTGCTAGGGACAAAATACTCTGGGTGGATTAGGTTTGCACGTGCAGTCTGGCTCCCCCAATACAAAAGCCTTTGACCTCCTCCAAGCCTCCTGTATTTCTTCATAGCTCATTTAACAGATGTCTAGTTTGACTTCTGGAGTATTTGACTGACATACTAAGAGCAGCATACGTGGTGCAGCTACTAAACTCTGTTTCAAAGGAAATGGCAGAGGATGCAATTTTGCTCAAAGTTTCACATCTCAGTCCAATCACATTTCGTTTTCCATCACACTATCAAATCAAGCCCTCCAGAAAGCAAATTTTCTTTGCCACTCGAGTACTTTGTAGCCCACGAAGGGTGCATTGATCCGGTAGTTAGGTTCAAATCTCCGCATCATTCAGGAGACGTCAGTGTTTCTCCATCTTAGCCCTCAAGACTGATCAGTAGTATCATTTGGTTTGACCTGTGATACCATCAAACTGCACACATAGATTTTGGGCATAACTATGACCAGAACCTTTGTCTGTGAAGTCACAGACCAAATCAAACCACGTCCACATCTATTATTAGAAAAAATGTGCTAAGTCCACAAATGGAAGAAAATACCACAAGCAAACCATGAGACGAGACTATTGGCCTAGGGATTATAGTGCAACAATAATGCTTGCAGCCACAGGCAACTGAAAAGTCATAAGAGACAGCAACACAGCATACTGTGATATGTGGGCAACATGTTGCAGACCTCTATTTGCAAAATGTGCATGTGATAAACTATGCCACAGACATTTATCTGGAGGAACAGTAAATTACTCCTTTAGGTCAAGCACGCACTGGAATTCTCCAGATTCAAGTTCTTTGGCATTTGTTTTGACAGCTACAGTTCAATTATAAACAGCAATTCTACTGCTGTGCTAAGATACTACTGTGTGCTGCTTTATAAAAATATCAAGACCTTAGTAATAATGGAAAATAATTATTCCCTTATTATACCCAGACAGGAAATGATGGTCTATGTGCTAGCAAAATCTTATTACATATATAAGCACCATCCTTACTCCTGTATTTGATTCCTCTCTGCTCAAATTCTGTCTGCTGACTCAAACAGCAATAACTGTTCACAACACTGGGGACCGTCAGCCTGGAGATCACTTTCATCCACTCTCAGGTTTGCTCTCCCCACCTACCCCAAAAAATTTTTACTGTTTTGTCACTGCAAGAACACTTTTCTACACATCAAGCCAAATTAAATTAAAAGAGTGGATTTAAATTGTATCTGTTAAAACATATTAAAACCTTGACGGAAGTTGTCATTCAGAAGTTAAGCAATCTCCATGTTAGCTTAATTCATGATGCCCACAGACATATTTAACACCCTTTTATTTCACATTTTTGGCTTTGCTCTGAAATTCTGTGTTTGCAGATAGCAAACACACCGTAAACAAGTAGAACCAATGTGTTGAAATGAGTCTGTCTTTATAATAAAAGTTACCTCCTTCTCAAGAAATTTTTGCCAAATAGAAGAAAAAAAAAAAAAGGAAAAAAAGAAAAAAGCCCACGTTTCAGAATAAAATGTTTGAACACAGGAATTTAATGGATCTACCAAGCAAGAGTATCCTTGCTTTATTTATTTAGAAAAAGTACTCCACACATTTCTACTGAAAAAGAAGAGGAGGAAAGGGGGGAGAGGCAAAAAGCCAACCAGCAAGTGATTTTGTTCTGCAAGGTCCTGGATAATTATCCTGCATGTGTTTTATGAATGCAGAAAATATTTTTCCACTAAAAAGATGACTGATTTCAACCAGTCAACCTCAGAAGTTTTCACTCTACCTAAAACCAAGATGAATTTGATTTAAACAAAAGCATTGATTCTATTAACAAGAATGAGAAAATGCAACTCAGTGAACATGCAAATAATATTTTGCTGACCTGGAAAGTTATACCACATATAGCAACAGCTGCCTGCGTTTCAGTGGATGACTGGTACACCCTGCCTGAAACAAGCCTAGAAAACACTTAGAAACACTTTAAAATAAACAGACAACATATACTATATACCTTATAGTACTGTGTGAAACAGGAGGCCACACTTTGAAAAGTAAACCAACCACATTGCCTAGAAACTTGCAGCTAAATTCCTAGCTGTGCATTAAAAGCATTAACACAGAATCGCCCCTTTCACAGATGAGTTTTCATAGCGCTCTACTCCACCAGCTCAAGCCTCAACAAGTTCAAGTGACTCAGGCCAGCACCTTCATATAGAGTAGGGTGGGGCAAGAAGAGACAACCCCAATACAGACACTGGGGTTGTAAGAATACAAATCGCCATATTCAGCATTGTGAATAGCAGCCATAATGCAAAGCTAAAAGCTGTGCTGTGCCAGACCATAAGGTAAAAGCCTATCATATGTCTAATAAGAACCATTACTAAATACATCCAAAATTAAAAAATTCAGGTTAGCCTTCAAAAATTCCTTGTAACCAACAGCACCACAATAATCAAGTAAAGGAAGGCCTGGATAAGAACAATTGCTGCTAAATGCTCATCCAGGAATACTGTGCAGAAGACAGAGTACTCCTTAATGCCTGAAAACTCAAGCAGCAGAGGGGTATCCAGAAGACTCTCTACCTGACAAGATTAAGACTAGAACTGAAAAAGCAAACAAATAAAAAAAAAATAAATAAAAACCTGCAGACATTAGTCTGAAGTATCCCCTTTGCTATTTCTTGTCCAAATTCAAAAATCACCTAATTCAAAAAATGGCACTATCTGGTTACAATAAAAAGGAGACACAGGCAAGAGGTGTAAACATGTCAGAACTGCAGGTTACACATGCACCCCAACCAGAAACTACAAATTAACCAAGAAAGGCTAGCTCACATAACAAAATAAGATGACACTGGAGGGAACTAGGTACATCTTGGGATTCAGATAGCCTAAGACCAGAACAGGCAAATACTCTCATTTCTAACCTTATCCCTTTCCTAGCAGAGATTCAGGTAACTTTAAATGGCATGACCAGTGCCTGTGGCTTTTTGAATGTAGGCTGATGAGCTCTTACTTAAAAAGGTACCAGCCCCCTGTTAAGTCAGCAGGTGAGATTTACCCAGTTGACATGGAGCCGTAGGACTAACATGGTTTTGTTCAAGATAGTCTATTAATATAAACAAGAGATACAAGTATGCCCAGAAGCTTTTCCTTTCTTCCCCATGTAACATTTGTTGGCCTAATATAAGTTATTAGGCATCACTAAAAATTTGGCTCCTTTTATACCTGATGGAAAGCAGTCACACACTAACAATTTATTAGACAGGACAATTGTGAAGGCTACAGACTGGAGTTCCAGCAACACCCGCCTATCACCAGAGAAGACTGACTGAAAAGAAAGCTATCATTTACCACACCTGACCCAAACTTGAAACCACAGAGTTAACTCTGTAACCTGAGCTCATCCACAAAGTAACAAACTTGGTGTAAACACACAGTTTACACACAAAAAACCTTGGTGTAAAAAACACATCTCTACCCAGTTTTGCATAACCGGTTCAGGTACACGGTAAGGAACAAAGCCTTTCCTGAACACTCCCTGCTGTTTTATGATGAACTATACAAAATAAAGTTCCCAAATTAGGAAATTCTAGGCTGAAGGCACATTAAGGTTGTAAAATGAAGCGGTTAAAGTCTCAAGGTCACCTCTACACAACCGCTTCACACGAATTCTGTGCTTTATGTATGAATAGTAGGAGACTTCTCAGGTGAAAGTCCCAACTATTAACACATTTCAGTGTAGAGAAGGGTCAGCAGGGATCCAGCCACTGAACACTTACAAATGCATTCAGTGAACACCTTTCCAACCTCAATAGGGAAGAAAGGACGGGGAAAAAAAAGCATGCAGCTATATCCTGAAGACCTTGAGTTACCAGATGTCGACCACTTAAAAATACAGTTTTCTGCATGCTTACATTCTAACTTACTGGATTTACTCTCCGAATGTTCAGAGTAAGAAGGAATTTAATCTATGACAGTCATTCCTGTCTTGATTCCAGTTTAGTTTCTGACATTCTTCAGGGCCTTGACAACTGTATCTAAATTCTGGGATATTTTTCTGGTTGTTCTGCAAAGTTTTTTCGGGGAGGGTGGGAGGGTTGTTTGGTTTGCTTTTCTGTTGTTGTTTGGTTGCAGGGTTGCTTTGGGGTTGTTTTGGTTTGGTTTTGAATGTGTGTGTTCAATGGTCTTTTTCCACAGTTAGAAACAGAGCTTTGAGGATTGTATAAAGAACTTGCACCCTGACCAGTTTCTCTTGGCTGGCAAAATTAAACACACAAAGCTACCATTATTTCCCCTCCAAATGATAAAAGTCTGATACTTCTGTTCAGCCATTTACAGTTATACTCATTATTCTAACTGCCAAATTAGATTATTTTAAATTACTGCACACTGTCTCAGGAGCAGGGAAGCTCCTAGAGTGCAACTGTTTGAACTGCTGGAAGAAGGTCATAAAGCAAGAGTTCTTAAGATACAACAGCCACCAGTGATATTATAAACAACATGATTGCAAAAATAATATTTTTTAGATCACATTTATCCATTATAAAGCTCAGTACAGTGAAGGACCGAGGTTTTTTTTGTTGGTTTTGTTGTTTTTTTAATTGCAGAATAATATGAGTGGAAAAATTGCCAAGGCAGGCATTAAAAAACTCAACCTAGCAAGTTTCATAACCTTAGCACTGATTGTAGAAGGCTAAACATGGGTTAAAAATTATGCACAATTTTACTTCAGTAGTATTCCACCAGCAGAAACCCACATTAAAGTTGTTTAATAGGTCAGCAACGATTGCAGATTATGCAGATCCAACAACACCAAGTCCAAACTTGTATACACAGCTATCTAAAATTTGCAGTGTCTTATTAATTTTACTCTTTCAAGTATACTTGCTCTGGGCCCACATCCAGTAGATGTAACAGATGGAAACTGCCAGTGAAATATGGTAAAGCTATGTAGGCCACCATGCATGAACCAAGCTTCCCGAAAACTCTCCTGAATGAGATTGCTGAGCTCAGCCAGGCACCCAAAATACCGCCTACCTTCTTCACATTCACATCGTGATGGAGCCAGCACTTTTCTCAGGTAGATGAAACATGATTTAGAGTAAATTATAAATTCTGAGTTATTCATAAATATCCAGTTCACTGTGAGTATATTTATAGTTTAGACATAAACTGAATATAACACAGTAGGACAGCAACTGTGCCAGTGCTCTGAGGCTATTACCTGCTCCAAGATACCAGCCTTATCATAGCATCTCCTGTTTTCAGACATTCTGCAGTTCTTCCAAGCAATTCAGGCAGGAGGATACATCATCAAAAAACTGTTGATTATTTACAGAGTAATTACCACAAATAATAGCATTAGTACATGAATACATTCAATTGATTTAAGTCCTTGCTGCCACCAAAAAGAGTGTTACCTAAGCTTTACATTCTCGCCAGCTCCATAGCATTATTAACATTATTCATGTAGCTACACAAACAGGCTGCAGGAACTCATTTAGCTGAAAACTAACCTTAGGAAAGGAAAAAAAGATTAGTTTTCAGTCAGATGAGCATCTTAACCTACCAACCTTCCTGAATACTGATGCTAGCACAAAGAAGAGGGTAACATGCAGAGAGATACAATGAAGGAGTATTGCTACCTTTTAGAATGCTCAATTCCTTCTAATGAAAGTAATAGTTCATTTTACTCTAGGGACCTCAAGATTGATCTACTCTTCTTGTCCTGCAATAAAATCCTTGTTGGAAAAGGAATGTGCCCATAAGAACAAGCCAGTACTCACATGCATTGTACTGACCAAACGAAAGTAACTGCCCAACGGATACAAGTTCTGTGGTTTGCTAAAGTAACACAGGTTTCAAAATGCAAGATTTATTTGGCCTTTTCTCCAAGAAATCAATAATTAACTTTACCAGGACACTTTAAGGAGCAAGGCCCTGCAATTTTTTTGTAATTTGTTTTGCACTACAGCAGAAAAGCCTTAACAGTGACAATCCCAGTAATATAACTGAATACTTTCAGAACCAGAGAGACATGAGGGAACAACATGCCCCAGAAGTTTAAACTGCTCTCATCCAGTCCCAACTCTTTTTCTAAAACTATGATAGCCCTGGAAACTCATGTTTCAAACTAACAGCACCTTTCCAGTACTATACTAATGAATATTACAAGTTAATATTTAATGGAGATATTATTTTACCTGCAGAATATGTTATACTAGTTGTTTTCGCAGCTAACCTCTGGTTTAGCAGAGGTACAGTGCTCATGTATGACAAGTGTATGAAATAATACAAAAGTCTCCTAAGCAAGCCGTGAACTGAGTGCAAGTGGCTCACAGACCTAGATTTACCTGGGGAGAATAAACTGGGACCCCATAGGTAATGCTACACCTATAAATAAAAGTAAATAAGGAACACATGAATATTTCCTGCCCAATGGGACTGGACATGTCTGGTTTACTGGTTATTTTCAGCTTCCACAAAGTAGGGAAAAGAGCCTGTGAAGCCAAGAATGTGCAGGGAATGTAATGCAAAGGAAACACCTGTTGTGAGATCAATTTAAAAACAGAATATACAGACCACATAAGATGTGAAAGGTGAGAAACTGCAGCACAGTTTCTAGGGGGAAGACTGCCTTATAAAGGCAGGATATTTTTTTCACTTAAGATGACTAAAGGGAAGACAGGGGAAAACATTCCTTACGGTTACAGGAGCTGACAAACTTCCAATTTCCCTTCCTTTCTTCCTATTTTTAGAAATATTTGCTATAATTAGGAAGTTTCAAACTGTACCTAGAATAAAAATCATTAGCTACCTTTTTACAGAAAGTCCTGCTAGGCAAAGACAACAGTACTCTTCGTGGCTCAACTGTATTACGCACCAGCCAACCTGACAGCTAAGTACGCTGCATGATTTCTAACTGTTCCCACTACACGATGCACTCCTTACAATTAATGGACTTGATGGTCCCTATGGGTCCCTTCCAATTTGAGACATTCTATGATTTTACGATAATGCATCCTGTTCAAAAGCAACCAAGATTTAGTCTAACAGCTGAAAAAAATAGCATATTGGATTTTTACTGAGTCAGAACTAGGACACTTGTGCGGTTTTTTTTCACATCTCGTCCTTATCCGTTCCAGCTCAAGATTAGAACTTCTCTGCATAACAATATTACTAATATTTCACCATAGTGTTTCTTTAACTGGACAGTGTCTTAAGGCCTTATGAAGAAATTCCTTAAAAACTTCCATAAATGCAGAACGGATGACAACAATCAGCAGGGCATTTTACTTTCTTCAAAATCACTGCTAGGATAATGTGGCAAAATCCTAAATCCAAACCAAGTGGAAAACCTGCTAGCTTTATTTTAAGTAATAAAATTTGTAAATATCATTTACAAATGACATTTATAAGCAAATAAAACAAATGCATAACACACAAGCTTTCTGTACTAGCCAAACCTAGCAGTGTGCAGTCCTTGAGAATTTCTCTTGCACCACTCCTTAAAAATCCTCAGTATAGCATACACTAGGGAAGACTGAATTTGCACAGTTACCGTGCTGTCTTAATGAAACATACTGTCCAGCTACCTGTCCTGGTCAGATGACGACTACGCAAGGCAGTGTATATACGTGGTACTTACAATGCATTAACTGACGTTAAAAATAAAAATTTGAAAGTGAGAAGGCTGTTATATTGGGTTAGATGTTCTTCAGTTTACAGCTGTAGCCCCTTGCTTTATCTTGCAGATTACAGAACACCGGAGTAGACCAAACCTGTCTGTTTCATCTTCTGGCACAAATGTTCTGATCAGGACTTCTGCCATCTATGTTTTCCTGATTTTTCTAGGCCATTGCTTTTCTAACTGTTCTTGAAGCTGAAGATGTGGGATATGAGAAAAGGATAACCTTCAATCATTTTTAGGCCCTCCTTTCCAAGTCACCAGGACAACATGTGAAAGGACAGACAATTGAGCAGTGGATGATATGACAGTATGGCAAGCAAAACCTACAACTTAAAAACTAAAGACAGGAGGAATCCCTATTGCAGGCAGCCCCTTCTCTTTTACTCAACTTACACTCTCTGGGAGAAGGAGCTGTGAACCTGTAGAAAGGCAGAAAGATAACACACACTTGTGTAAAGTTCGCATGCTACCAGAACTTATTTCCTACTGCCAAAAATCCCTGCACAAGACCTAGACATCTTGCTTTCCACAAGAAAAAAAGTTTCATTACACAACAGAAGTTTTGTACCGAAGTTTTTAATGAGCAGTCTTCCCTCAGGAAAAAAAAAAAAAAGACTCTAGTCACACTGAACCATGTCACCCAAGGCACTGTCCAACCCCATCTTGAACACTGCCAGGGACGGAGCATTCACAACTTCTCTGGGCAACCCATTCCAGTGCCTCACCACCTTCACAGTAAAGAACTTTTTCCTTATATCCAATTTAAACTTCCCCTGTTTAAGTTTGAACCAGTTACCCCTTGTCCTATCACTACAGTCCCTCAGGAAGAGCCCCTCCCCAGCATCCCTATAGGCCCCCTTCAGACACTGGAAGGCTGCTATGAGGTCTCCACGCAGCCTTCTCTTCTCCAGGCTGAACAGCCCCAACTTTCTCATCCTACCTTCATACGGGAGGTGCTCCAGTCCCCTGATCATCCTCGTGGCCCTTCTCTAGACTTGCTCCAACAGCTCCATGTCCTTCTTATCTTGAGGACACCAGAAATGTGCACAGGACTCCTAGTGAGGTCTCACAAGAGCAGAGTAGAAGGGCAGGACCACCTCTTCACTGAAGATTTTAGAGGTAGTATTTCACTTCTTGAGGATGCAGAGTTTTTCTTGTGCTCAGAGGCATTCGAGTAGCAGTTGAGAGGGAATGCCATTAGTTTATTGAAACAATAAAAAAATGGAACATCTTTCCCCCTCCTCACCTATTTCCTAAGACCCTCTGGTCTGGGCTACATGCTGAAGGCTTTTCAAGCAGCCTATATGAAGCTTTCCAGCTCATTTCTGCAGAGGTATGGTTGTGGGGGCTTTTTTCCCCAGTTTAAGATGCACCTACCAAAGTGTTTTATCATCATAACCACGTTGAACTGTTGCAGTTTTCTTAGTTTCAATTAGCATAGTCTATTAACCTGCTAAAATACTACTATGGTACAGATGTAGCCTCAAATAATGTTTTGTGGTTAACAGGTAGTTATTAGTAAAATACTTAGCTTCTCTCTTACCTTTTCACATAACAGTCCACAAAACAGGCTACACTTCACAGACCTCTTCTATTATGAAAAAAATGCGTTGTAGCATCAGACATCACAGCCAAAGATTAAAAGTAACTGTGTCAAGTTTACTAGTACCATCAATATGTTTTACTCCTTTTTAATGACGAATTTTAAAACAGATTAAAAAGCAAGTTTCATAACTGAAGGAACAATCCCTGTCTTTGTTGCTACTTTGAACTTCAAAAGCACATCAATACTATTTGCAACACAAAAGCCTAGAATCTTTTCCAGAGAGGATAATACAGATCTCCATTAGATGTTGGTGAGCAAAGCAATTAAGCAACACTGATCTCTAGTCCAAACTGCACTGAAAATAATATTCTACGCACAACAAAAAAAGCTCAGAATGGTTTGGTTTTTTTTGTTGTTTTGTTGGGGATTTTGTTTGTTTGGTCTTTTTAATGGCAACCATGCACTGCAGAAATCATAGTCTTTCACCAATATCTGTATTAAGGCTATGCTCAGTAGAAGGGCTTAACTAACTGACCACAGAAAAGACTTCAGGTTTATTCTGGTGCTAAAATGCACACCGTAATACGTCAGCAGCTCCTTTCTTTTCTTTCTTTTTTCCTTCAGCTTTCTCCCCTAGGACTTGTCTGTACTTTGAAGCACTTGGCTGAACAGAAGGCTGCACCCAGAGAAGTTTTGCTCTGTGACCACGTAAGCCTACAGCCATTTGTTAATCCATAATATATTTATTATTGTTTATAAGCTTCAGCTTCCATTTTCTGTATATTAAGCACTCTGAGGCGATCAGAGACACTTGAGCTGCTGCCCTGCATGGTGTGATTAGAACTTACCCTTCCCCCACTTTCCAGGAGACCACACTTGAAGAGTAGGATCAGCAAGTAATAAAGCAGATCTCACGATAAATCATTTATTGGATAAATGCAACATGAGTTTGAAGGGTAGAAATCTAGAACAGAAGTAACTGTTACTGCTGCCTAATTTAACACACTTGCACTTGAAGGTTGATTTCCCAGTAATAGGAAGCTAAAACACAAAGTGTTTCTCGCAGCAAAACATTAAGAAAGAACATGAGACATACAAGAAGGATATAGAAAGCTGGAACTGCAAACCAGCACATTACCAAAGGAGTTCGGAATAAGAAAGATCACAGCATTAGCAGTGACACTTACTCAGGAGAGAGTGACAACACCAAGAAGCAGACCAATACAGTTTGCTCCGCAGAGTCACTGAGACCAACACAACCCGGTGGGTTACTGCGAGTGACCCATTTTCCTGCTGTTTCAGCAGGCTTTTCTGCAGCCCTTCCCTTCTCATACAAGAGACCCAAACAGCTGAAGTTTTCACAAGGCCAAGCAAGTGACATTACCCAAACTTCTGCCCTGGCAGACTAATGTCCTTAGTTTCTTTCTCAAACAGCAAAGAAGGACATTTTCATTTAGACACACAGTTGCCAACAACAGTTATACTGAGTTAGGGACCTAAGAAAGGGCCTCTCAGGCCTTCTGCTCCTTCTCCCTTTAAAATATTAATGCCCTCCCTTAACCCTCGCCAAGTTCACATAAATGTAACTAGCAAAGTTTTAAAGGAGAAAACATTAAGAGCATCAGTGGGAAAATACTGGGTTTGGTCAGGCGAGAAATGTATCAAGAAATAGCTGAGAACAAGTGAGTAACACACAAGTGACTCAGGATCCATTCCCATTACAATGGGGAAAACAGGCAAGTCTTTTTTCCACACATGGACCGTTCCACCCACCCCAGGTAAAAACATACAGAGCAAACGCCGATTTTTTTCATAGCAACTTCAAAAATGGCAAAATATTTTTCATGAGAAAATTGGCACGTTAACATAGTGAGAGTTCGACTAAACTATACCTTGATTCTTTTTTGCTTTACAACATAATTCACACAAAATAAGCACAACTGTGTACACGAGGCATTTTGAGTCATACAAACATCTTGCATGAGTTGCAACTTTTGTAATTACAGTGGCACTTTCTGACACATCAGCTTTCACTTTTACAAAGTAAATAAAGCAGACCACCTGTGCTTTGTGGCCATCATGAAACCTATCAAAACAAGCTTGTCATTTATATTTCGCTAAGATCAAGTAATAACAGAGTGAAGCCCTTTGACTTACAAGGCACAAGTGTTGCAGTACATGGCATACAGACCCCTTCACATGCCACAAATACTGCACTTCTACTGCTCAGCTTGCTGGAGGAAAACGCAGCCATCAGATACTGAGCATTCACTCCATCACAGCAAGGAGTCAAACTTCCAGTAAAACATAACTGGTGTTAACAACAGCTCAAGTGTTGGCCACATCTAGTTTGAAGATAAGTAACAAATGCCATATTTTCACCAGCAAACAGTTCAGCTGCAAAAGGTGACAAAAGCAAGTGATCTTTCTAATACACCACATCTAGCATCTGCAACAAAACAGTTTATTTTGTATCCTAGGAGGCAATTCGGATAGTAAAAATCCCATTCAGGAACCAGACTAAACTACTGTAAAGAAGGGCAGCAAGTTATAGCTGCTATAGTGGTTTTGCTGAAGCATAAACCCACTGCTCATGCGATTTTGAAGCATAATTATTCACAGTTCACCTGAGTGCAGGTCGCCAGCACAATTCATGCAAGAAGAAACCGAGTTATCTTGCTCGGGATACTGGTAGCATATCAGGTCACTCCCATCAACTGCATCTCCCTCTCCTGCACCGTTTTCAGACCTAAAACCAGCAGCAAAGCGCTTGCTACCTTCTGCCTCCACATAATTAGCACTATTAATCCCAGGCTATCCAAGCCCCCTGGTGTGCCTCTGATTTGGCTTTAATCTCTGTCGAGGCCTCTTCCCCCTCCTCACAAAAAGCCATTTAAACCTTGGCAAGCCTTTCGGTTTAAAGTGATGTTCTGTCGCAGAGGGATTATTCCCACACGGTACTGGTGGGAAGCACCTGCAACGCCTGTCCTCCTTAACCCCTCGAAAAAGGGACGAAAGTTACTTTTCCAGAAGGCGACCGCTCGGGACGAGGCGCGGGCTCCTCCGCACCGCTTCCTTCCCGCAGGCGCGGCCGGCTGCACCCAGCGCAGCTCGGCTCCAGCCGCCTCCCCGGGCGCTACCCCCGCTGTCCCCGCACACTCCGCCGCCTTCTGTCACCTCCACCGCAAGAACTGATTAGTCATTTGCACCGCCCGCGGGGCGTCCCGCTCCCGACAGCCGACCGGCGCCTCCCCGCTCCGCGCCGCGGGCGCCCCGCGCTCCCCCACAGGCTCGCCCCACGGCCCCGGGGAAGCCAGCCCAGGCCAGGGCCGCTCCGGCGGGTGCATGCCCCCCGCGGAAGAGGGGGCCCCACTCACCCCATGAGCCAGTCCATGGCTGGGTCCCGCCGCGCCAGAAAGCTCCCGCGGCCGCCGACTCGCCGCTCACCGCCCGTTCATGGGTTCGCCGCCGCCGCCGCAGGGGCCGGGCTCCGGGCCGCTCGCTTACCGCCGGGCTGCCCGGCTCCGGCTGCGCGGCACGCTGCGGGCGGGGCTGCCGCCGGGTCCCCTCCTCAGCCTGACACTCGCGCACTGGGGCGGCCGGAAGTAAACACACGGTGCTGGCGCCCGCCCGGCGCCAACCCGGAAGCGGCCCCTTCCTTGCCCCGCCTCCCGCTGCCGCCCGGAGCACGCTGGAAAATGTAGTCGAGGAGCTGCCGTGAGCGCTCTTACGGCTGGAGGGTGCTGGGGCTGAGGGGAGTGGGGCTTCAGAAGGGACTTCCTCAGGGCTGGCGCATCGACAGGGTGAGGAAAGCTGGGAGCTCCCACAGGGCTGCCAGGCACTGACCCAAGCCATTCCAGTGTGGAGACCACTGTTCTCATCCCTTCTGGCACCCGGAGAGAGCCCCAGAGCCTTGGAGGTGGGACACAGGCTGGCTGCCTCCTCCACCTGCCTCATTCTTCCTGCTGCTGGTGCACGTTGTGCTCCAGAGTCTCCTCTTCGACTCAAACCCTCTCCTTTCTTAGTTCCTGTAATTGCAAAAGTAATAAGCTCCACAAAACCATCCGGAAGTACCTGCCCACACCCACAGCCAATCTGACACCGCACCTCTTTAAAGCATAAATGATCCCAAATTTTAAAGAGGATAAATCCTTTCCATGCAGATCATTGAGGTGAAGCTTTTCCAAGGGCTGTGTGGGACTGGTGTCCACTGATTTTGCCCCCTGGATCAGCAGCACCTGCTTAGGTGGAGATGTTTACAGAGGCAGATCTGCTGGGGGTGATTTCATGCTCCAGGCATATGTATTAATTAAAAGCTATTTGTGTTAAGGAGAGTGACAGTTACTTCATTGGACACCCTGCAGTCACCAGCTTTCTGAATGGTGTCTTTCAGAGGCTGTTGGAACCTCTGGATACCCCCCGCTGTGCTGGAGGCACAAAAGGCCCTCCCAGCCCCCTGCTGCTGTAGGTTGTGGGGGTCCCCAGAGCCCCTCATGCCACAGACACCCACCCGAGGCCCCACTCATACCGGAACAGTTGGTCCCCAGCCACCAAACTGACTCCAATGAGAGTTCCAACCAAGCAGCGTCATCCTGGGGCTAGTAATGCACTTCAAGGGAGTGCCATGGGGTTGATTTAATAAGAATGCGTCTTGGTCATGGTTGTTTTGCATTCCTCTGTCTTGAGGAAAGGTGGTAGAATTGTTTTGTATTAAAAACCATATTGCACCATCATCTTTGAACAGACCTTCCCTTTGAAATTTGCTGGGGATCCCTTTGCACAACACGTAACTGCTTTATTTTGCCATTCTCCTCTAACAAAATTTCACACTGCGGATTGATTGAGTATCCAGCAGTGTAATATAAGAAATGTAAGAAGAACAGAACTTGAAAATGTGTGTGTGGTCTGTGTTCAAGTATAACACCTACATTTTATCTTGTTTATAGTTTTAGTTAGTTTTGTGTTTAGAAAATGTAGCCTGGGATAGGAAAGATGTCTCTTGCAGCAAAACCCACATTATTTTACTGAGTGGCTGGAAGAAGGATTTTTTGCAATGTTTAAAGTACCAGATCAAACCATCTGCAGAAAATAATTATCCTTTATGCACACACTTGATCCAGTCATTATCTGCAAACATTTGAGAACAGATGTCCCTCATTTGAATTATGTTTTCTTGTTGGCCTTTGTTAGGAGTGTTTTTAGCAGGGCATTTGAGGATGAGCTCCATCCAATTTTACTGTGGGATGCATTGTACCAGGGGTAGGGTGTTTAGTCATATGACACACATTTTAAAGCAGAGATGACTTCTGATACAATGAGTTTGTCATGACAGATTAGCTGTTTTCCTCCTGATTGCATCAAGAAAAATGTATGACAGCTAGCACTAGGAGAACTACTGGTGCAAAAGAAAGACAACAAACGTCTATTTCATTAATCTTTTGCATCAGACCTTCCAATGGCAGAAGGCATTTATATGTATCTCATCTAAGGTGGCTATTTTATAGTTTTTTTCCATTGTCAAATTGACACTGCATCTATGACTTTTTCATTCTCCCATCAGCCACTGGAAACCCCAGAGGTCTTTCTGGCAGACCAGGCATTTCACATTCATCCCTGTTCCATCAGGTCTCTCTGTGAGCAGCTCTAAAGAGCAAAGGATGTACCAGTCCAAGAGCCTCCAGTGGTTGTTTCTAAACCCTCTAAAAATGCATAACCACTGTTATTTGTTTGACAATAGCTATCCTGGCAGGCTGTGGGGCTCTTTTGTGCTAAGCCCTATGCACACAGAAAGAAAGGCTGCTCCTTGTTCAGGGCCACAGACCTGCAGACACTATAGGACATGAATGTAAGGTGCTTAATGAGAGACGATCTTTGGCATACAGATGTGGTAAGAAGCACAGGGGATTGTGGAGGTTTATAATGCTTGACGTTAGAGGGGTTTGCACAGACTCTTCCCTGCATTACTATCCCACATCTTACTTCTGTCTAACAGGATTGAAAATGTCCCTCTACTCTGCTCTCCTGAGACCCCACTTAGAGTATTGTGTGCAGTTCTGGTGTCCTCAACATAAAAAGGACATGGAACTGTTGGAACAAGTCCAGAGGAGGGCCACGAGGATAATCAGGGGACTGGAGCACCTCCTGTATGAAGACAGGCTGGGAAAGTTGGGGCTGCTCAGCCTGGAGAAGAGAAGGCTGCGTGGAGACCTCATAGCAGCCTTCCAATACCTGAAGTGGGCTATAGGGATGCTGGGGAGGGACTCATCATCAGAGACTGTAGTGATAGGACAAGGGGTAATGGGTTCAAACTTAAGCAGGGGAAGTTTAGATCGGATATAAGGAAAAAGTTCTTTACTGTGAGGGTAGTGAGGCACTGGAATGGGTTGCCCAGAGAAGTTGTGAATGCTCCATCGCTAGTGGTGTTCAAAGCCAGGTTGGACAGAGCCTTGGGTGGCATGGTTTAGTGGGAGGTGTCCCTGCCCATGGCAGGGGGTTGGAACTAGATGATCTTAAGGTCCTTTCCAACCCCAACTATTCTATGATTATTGCCAGTCTGGGAAGAATGGCTGTGGTGCACCCTGTGGGATTGCAGGATCTGGACTGTAAGGCTTTTGGCCTGTGGCACATTGCAAGAAAAACTGCATTCACTTGCTCCTCTCCTCCTTGTTCTATCACCTGTATCCCCAGACCTGAGTGGCACAAGAGGACCCTGAAGAAAGTGCACACCCTGTTCCTCCTGGCCTTCAGGCATAGGGTGGCTTTGTTCCCAGGTGTTCCTCAGAAGCACCAGAGCTTTTTGGGAACTGAAGGGAGGCTGAGGAGGATCTCATGCAGACCAGGCATTAAGAGTTAGGGCAGACAAACATCTTGCATGAGGATCTGGCAGTCACGTAAAGCGCTGCAGAGCTCAGCATGAAAGCCAAGGTACAGGATAGCATGGACCTGAGTGCTGTCTCAGTCTATCAGAGGGCTCTGCTAGATCCCATGACCCCTCAAGAGAGACACTGCAATCCTGAGACTGTCTCAGTGCTGGCTGAGGGCTGCCTTGGAGTAGCAAGCCTGAAGGTTTCTTTCCTTACTTTTCCCTCCTGTGGTTGTCATGACCAGATTTGTGCAAAACAGGATGTTTGATAGCAGCACAGACAGCATCTGTCATATATAGCTGATTTTCCTATTCACTTTTTAGTCGGCTTGCTTTGCACATCAGGTAATAAAGCAGTGCTACGGAGGACAAACAGCTATAAGGAAGTAATCAAGGTAACTGTCTCTCTTCAGCTCTGTCCTTTTACTGCCTCTGATTTTATTGCCATTACCTCCCGCAGCAGGAAAAGTGCAACACAGAGCGCTGAGGAGTGGGAATGAACTTTGCTCCCTTACTGGCTTATTGCATCAGAAACACCTGTCCCTCCCTCACCACCTAATATTTGATGTGGGACTGAGCAGCCTCATATCTGATACCTTGACAACAGCTTTGTGTGTTCCCTCTTCTCTCCCTAAGTAGCTGCGGTAGTGCTGAAGAAACAGGCAAAGGAGAAAAGAAAGCATTGCTCAGGGGTGTATGAGTTTTCCTTCTCTTGATTTGAGGCAACATCTTACCCTGGGCAGCTGAGAAGCCTCAGTAGGCAGAGATGTGAACCCATTTGCCTGGCTGAGGTATTTCCAGTGGGTGGCAGAGAAGCAGAGCAGGTGATGGCTGCCCTGACACATAGAGACTGTAATGTTTTTCAGCAAGCTGCAAATCTGCTGCTCAGACCTGGGTCTTCAGTAACAGGGGGAGATACGCCATCACTGGGAAGACGTGGCAGACTGATGGGCTTGGGATCAAAATGGTGCATTTGTGGAGTTCTGAATGTGGCACTGGCTCTGTAAGTCAAAAGCATCCACATACTCCTTCCCTGAGACAAAACGTCTTTGTCCCTGTGCATGAAACATATTACAGTTCAAATTCCTGCAGAGCCATTAGGAAAAGCAAAGTGCCTGAGTCTGACTGTGTGGGCCTCTTTGCAACTCTGAATGTGATTGTTAATCATGCTGGATATTAATAACAGCATCTCCTCTTGGTTGGAACATTTGATTTTTTTATAAATAAACACTGTGAGTGGTTATAAATATTGATTGCTGCCAGTAATAGTAAGACATTGTAGATATAGCCTTGCAGCGAGACAATCAATCCTGCCGAGGACCAGACCGGGAAACAAAAAAATAAATGGAATTTTGGTTCCAGAACTAGCTGGGAAATATGACTTGTATTCAGATGTCTGAGAGAGGGCTGAAGCTTTGGGGACGAGGGCTCAAAGCTCTGTCCTTGGGGGTCTGCATTGCCAGGGATGTTGAACAAAGTTCAGTCTCTCTCCTCCAGTCACGGAAGAATAGAAGTATTAGGCATCTCCTCTTTTAGACAACAACTTCTGAGTGGATGTTAAAGAATGAGACTGGTGGCGACTGGGTTTTATTTTTTTCCCCAGCTAATTAGGTATTACTGAGCAATGCCTGCCTCACACCTCAGCTTCCAGCTGGAAAATCCCTCTGCACCAAAAGCCTTGTGGGAAATGGTGTGTAAATGCTCAAAAATCTTCAGTGCTTAGGAGTGCTAAAAATTAGGTGGTTTTCTCTATTCTTCCAAGTGGGGAATACAAAAGTTATGCTAAAGTGAATTGAATAGTAGCCAAGAGAGTTTTAATTTCAGCTGGGAAGCTTAGGAAACCACCTATGACCACTTGTGGGGTCAGTATGCTGGGCTGATGGGTATGTGTCAGAGAGCTCTGTAAGCTGGACGAGTGTGGGTTTCTGTTTGTCCCAGTGCTGGGGATGCTGCATCATTGTGGATAGGCTGAAACCAAACCCATGCTCTCATTTTGTGTGATGAACACTAGCCAATTTGAATGGCCCCTTGGAACAGGGAAGTAGGAGACACATACCAGCCCTGTTGTTGCTGCTTTTCCTTACTGATAAGCTCTTCCCCCAGTGTATCTTAACCTACTGCCTGTGTCAGGGTGGAGAAAAGGGCACATGGTGAGAAGCAGGACATGCATTTTTAAGTTTGGATAGGGATGTCCACTCTGTGAGGTTGAGTCATAGGCTACCTGCAAGGAAAAGGTGTTGCACATAACTGAAAGCCAGGGCTTGCCCATCCCCACTGGTTTTGCAGGAAGATGGAGACAGTGCCGGAAATTGTTTGCTTTATTTTCCTAATGCTGCATCTCTCTCCCAGATGGCAAAACTCCCTCTAGGTCTTCACCTCAGAAAAAAACAGCAGGCAGAAAAGAGCCTGTAAGTCTGTTCTTCAGAGTCCTGGATGCTTTTAACTAGTCCTTCACATTACTTGCAAAGGCTAAGAACAACTTCCTGGCATGTCTTTCCTTCTGGTAAAGCTACAAGTAAAGCCATTCACTATGTGATCCCCAAAGTGACCTCAGATCCTCTGTCATGTCTCCAGAGCAAGGAGATAGGCAGCCCATCTTCACACGTATGAGGCACTTCTCATGCAGGGCACAGTTTTCCCCTTGCAGCTGTATGCCCAAATGGAAGCACCTTTGGATTTGCAAGCCACGGGATGATGGGGTGACTCATGTGCCAGATCACACTCGAGGGTTTGCTCTGTGGATCCTGCAAGCTCAGCCTGGAGCAAGTTGTGTGAGGACACATGGCTTACTCGCGTAACGTGGGTGAGAGCAAGCAGAGGGCTGGATCCGGCCAGCTGCTCTGTGCCTCCCACTGCTGCTGCGGTCGGGAGTGGGATCAAGGCTCAGCACCCCTCAGGCGCCATCCAGCCCCGCGCAGGGTTGGTGCCCGCAGTACAAATGAGGTCTCCAATGGCTGCATTAAAGTGTTCCCAGCCCCCACTGATTACAAAGGGTGCCTGACAGAACAGGAGTCTTTTTGTCTGCTGTGCTCTGTGCAAACAGTTGCTTCTGTAAATACATCTCACATGAGCAATTAGGAATGGTTCGGGGAAGCTGCTCTTCACCGGACACAGAGGAGAACTCAGCTAGCTCTACCCGGCCCACTGCCTTCCCAGCCTTGGGTCTGCAAAGCATCCCCTCCTTTCTGCTCCAGCCCTCTTGGCTGGGACTTGGTGCCTTGGCTACAAGTGAGACAGCCACCAGCTGATAACCAAGCACGGAGGAGCTTGGGGCTGCACAGGAAAGGGGCACACATTGCTCTTCAGCTCCTGTGACACCCTGGGGGCAGGGAGAAGTTATTTTAAGGGTGCAGGAAATGTTATGTTGTGAAATTGAAGCTGGCTCCCACCGTGCTTGGAAACCACCCAGTCTAGCTCAGCAGCCATTCTTATCACTGGCTAAATGCAATTGTAATTATTTCTCCTCTCCCTCCTTCCTCACGTTGCTAGCATTTTTCTCCTCTTTTATCTTGCACAATTAAAGCTGAAAGCCAGCCCAGGAAAAGCACCAATCAGTTATTATTCATGCATATTTGCAATGCCAGGTAGAGGCCTCAGTGGGACAGCAGGGCTGCCTGTACCAGGATCTGGTCATTGGGAAACAAAAAAAACACAAAAGAGAATTATTAATATCAAAGCCCTAGAAGTCCTGGCCCCAGATCTAAAGGGAAGATGTCAAATGTGATTAGCACATCACAAGCAGCGTGCCTTGATGCATAAGCTTCTTCTCATTACAGCGCACTCTGTGCTAAAAACCAGGGGGAAGAGGCAGGGAGAGGTGGAAGGGAAACAGACACCCCCAAGGACCGGGCAGCATACTGCCTGCTCTTTAACTGTGTGAGGAAGACAAGTCAGTCCCACATTGCTGTCATGGAGGGAAAAGGGAGCTTTCATTAGTGCTGCTGCACTCTTTCATCTCCGGCCCTGCTGCATGACTCAGTTCATCTTCTCTAAATATTTCCAGCTGGCAACACACCTTTTGGGGGTAGAAATCAGAGCTGAAGTGCTCCCATACTGCTGTCACCTGATTTTGCTCTGCACTGGGGTACAGCCGCAAAGAGATAGCCAGTCTTGCAAGACTCGTGCAAAGAAAAGCCCACAGAAAAAACAGCAACAGATATGCTTGTTAACGTATTTGGGAACAGCAGAAACCCCACGTTTGCTTTGCTTTTCCAACGCCTATGCTAGGAAAAAAAAAAATCTTTATTTTGACGTATTTGGAGCTGGACAATAAAGCTCTAAATAAAACTCTATTCGCTGCCCGTGAGATAACCGTATGATTCCTAGCGCCGGCCTGCTGTCCTCAAGACTTCGCATCCCAAGAAGACTCAATGGCACCATCTGATGGCCGTAAGAACAGCAGGCAATAAAAGCTGCTTCTGGAGATGGAGCTGGGGGGAGGGAGGAGGAGATTAATGTGAAAGCTATTCTCAGTCGGTAACATGCTTTCTGTCTGGGGGCAGATGGGTCTGTGGTCTTTGTGGAGGCAAAAGGAAGCTTTGGGAGAGATTCGGGAGTGTTGAGAGGTGGGATGGTTTGGCCTGCATGGTTGCAGGAGCTGCTTGAGAGGACTTAGGGTGCATGGGTGGCCACGTGAGGCTCTGTTGATGCAGATAATTCAAACGATTGGATAATTATTTGTTAAGTAGCATTTAATTGATTTTTCTATGTGTAGGAAGTGTTGATTCCTCCAGCAAATGCTGTAAACAAAGGTCAGCTTTATTCCTTGTCTACTTTGCAGTGTTAGCAGTGGAAGGTGATCTGTCCTGTTCCTCCTCTGGCTCTGATGACAGCAAGGGCAGTAAGTGCAAGGAGTCAGCTAAATTCTGGCCCCTGCCCATGCAAACATGCTACCACTTGTAATCCAGGAGGGCAGGGTAAGGGGTAAGAAAGCTTTGCCCAGGGGATTTCCTCAGATCTGTGGGGATCCAATGGTGCCATGACTGAGTCACCACTTGAATGCACCATTGTTACTGTAGGATCATCATTTGTTGCATGGAACTGGCTGAAACAACTCCTTGCAGTTTATCTTCATGGGCTTATGGGAGTGCACCTGTTGGTCCTTTCATGAGATCAGGCTTCTGCTCCAAGATGTGTGACCCATCTGCAAGCTGGAGCTGCATGAGCATTTTTTAAAGGAAGAGATGAAAGCCCCTGTGCTGGGATCAACAGGGCTTTGGCTCAGTGTGGAGGTTTCCTCGGGCATCTACACGCTCCATGGCTCTGTTATCCGCAAACCCATACCAAAATGAGAGACTTCTCCCTGCGAGCCCTAACCTGTCTCCAGGGAAAACCACAGCCACCACCAAATTCCCCTCTCTGGAGGAGCTCAGTGAAGGCAGCTGCAGCAAGACATGATTTTTCCTCCCTCTTCTAATGGTCATTCCTTCCTGTGAGCTGCCAGCCTCAGCTTGCCTGGTCAAGGCGCTGGGCTGTTGCTTGTCTGCTGTATTTCTTCATCTGGCTGTTGTCAAAGGCAAGTCTGCTTCCTGGGTGGAGCTGATAGATGCAAGGAAGGGCTTGATCTTGGTTTGCTTCTGGCAGCCAGCGCTAGCACTAATGTTTGTGATGGCTCATTAGTCATTTATGAAGTGCACCCAGGCACCTGGAAGTCTTCCTGGGGATATGGGGGGAGTGAGGGAGCCCATTTTATAAGGGGTTGGGCAGAAAGTTGTTTGCTTCATACCTAGGAAAGGAGCCCAGAGTAGATGACGTGGTTTCTGGCTGTACCTCTACCAGTCTGTTTTGGTGCCCCAGCTGCCCAGCGTGGTTGCTCACTTTACCAGCTGGTTGCTTGGGAAGCTGGACCTGAACAGATGTGAGAAGTGGCCTGAGTGGTGCAGGATAGTCCTTTATGGGGAGCAGGATGCTGCTGACTTGGTCGTTACCAATAACTGAGTGCTCCCTGGCAGGCTAACAGATTTGCCACACGAGTGAGTTTGCATAGAGATGCAGTCATCTCTTTACCAGTAGGTAGAAGTCATGCTGACAGCTCTGAACGTGTGAGAGAGGGAGGAGAGGACACTACCATGGGCACAGCCCCTTCAGAAAGTCCATGCCACGGAAGAGCAGAGACCATATGGAGTGGGTTCCCATGAAAAGCACCAGGTTTTCCCTCCCTTAATCTGCAACCTTAACCTGGGAGAAAATGTCCTCCCCTTCCTCCACTGGGGAAGACGGAAAGGACAAATAAAGCACACAGTCAGCCAAACAGGTGGTGCTGGCCAGGCTAAACCCCTGTCCTTCTCTCTGCAGTCCTGACTGAGTTTCCCTTAACTTCCAGCTTCAAGGTCCCCCAGAAAAGCATTCCTGGGGTCTGCGGAGAAGAGAAAAGGAGAGGAAAGGCAAAGAGGTTTCCTGAAACCAAAGGCTCAAGGGGGACATGTTTAAGAGGCGTGGATCGATAGCTGAGTTTTCAATAGCCACCAGACTCCCTGGATCAGCAATAATAGAGCGATGAGCTCATTGCTAATAGCATTGGTGTGTGTGAGAGCCAAGGGCAGCCTGTTCGTGTCAGAGGAAGGGGTGATACTGTTTCTGTGGCTCTATCAACAGCACTGCCTGGTGCAGCAAGCATCAGGAGGATCTTTTTTTTTTTTTCATTACTTATTTGTGCATGGACTGGGTTTATTTTGGTGAGGAATGGTATCAAGGCTTGGTCTTTGGCTGGGTGCTATCATGCACAGTGAAGCTGGCAAAACCGCAGAGGTTATCTGAGCTAGATGACTCCCTGCAGTGACCTGGGTTACCTTGCTGGCTGCATCCCCTTTAATCCACTTTGATATAAAAATACCCCAAAGAGGGATTATTCCCTTGCTCAGGGGGGTTATTCCTCTTCCTAAGGGATCTCCATACTCTCACTGTTATTCTGCTAGGCATTTGATCACCTGGTTTTGAAGGGGTGCAAGGCACATGCCTGTGGGATTGGGGTGAAACCAGTTGCCATCAAGAGTCCATGCCCAGGGCCTGTTGCAGGAAGCATCTGAACCTCAGCTATTTCTGTTTGCTGCCCGCCCCTGCTTCGTCTGGCAGGGTTTTTCTACCCTGTACCAGCCTTGCACCCAGTGCTGCAGCAGGGGGAACTGGGGAAGTGTGAATAGAATTTGCAGAGGAATACTGAATTTTCCTTTTTTTCCTCAGGTTCCCACAGCTAAGCCAAATCATCATAGCTGAAAGCATTTCAGGAACCCTGTGTGGCCCAGAGGACTAATTACAGAGCCAAGGTAGAAGAGAAGTCAGACAGTTCACAGTAATCCTAATGCATCCCAAATATGCTGGCCCAGTGACATGATGGCCTCAGCTACAGCCACCACGGGTGCTTCTTAATCAGCCAGTGCCTTCACCTTGATGGAAATTGTTCTTCTCCTGTCTCTGACTTGTCTGTACCGTCTGTGCTCCTCTCTCAGCATAGTGCTAGAACAGAACTCACTGCTCTACGGGCTCACCCTGCAGCAGGGGTAAGTGGCACAGAGCCCTGGGCTCCTGGGCATTGTCTCAAGTGCTGGATAACCAAAATATCCTGGTCATCTGCAAAAGTCTGTCCCAGAGGTTTGTAGCAAGTGAGAGGCAGATGTGCCAGGTACTTGCAGGGAGCATCTCCTGCATGTCCTGGCTCTTGTCCCTAACAGGTAGCCTGTGCAGCAATTAACAGTGCAGGGAGAGGCAGCCCCGCAGCACTTTGACTTTGTGATGTACTTTTGCTTGGCATCAGCAAGGTCTGAGGAATGTCTCTGGTGGAGGAAGGTTAATATTCCCTGGCTGGAGACAAGGCAGTCTGGCCCTTGCTCAGGGCACCACCAAGTCTGCTGAGCAACACTGTGTGGAGGCTCCTGTGGCCCTAATGCAGACGCTTCGTCACTGCAGTGTGCCCAGGGGATGCTGAGGCAAAGCTGAAGCCAAGCCTTGAAGCCAGGCTGAAGGAAGCAACATTCCTGCACACCCTGAAATGACCGGTTCAGACAGAGAGGGGTTTTGCCGAGCTTCTCTCAGCTCCTGATGATAGAGACCGCATAAGGGGGTCACAGATGGGATGCACAGTCTGGAAGGCAGTGGTGACTTGTCACTGACCTCTCTTGCTGATGAAGGGGACAGGCTGGGGTGTTGGTAAGGGAGTTTTGTGTCAGGGGAGTTTTTGTGTCTTCTGTGTCACAGAGAACGATGTCCTACAAGTGGAAGGGACTGTAGCATCTCGTACAGCCACCTGTCAGAAGCCCAACACTTGCCAGAGCCCCAGCCTAAACCCAGTCCTCAGTGGCTTTAGAGACGTGTAAGACTTCACATGGCTCAGGTGAATGAAGCAGGACAGATGTGGCCGTTAGGAACACACAGAACCTTTTCCTTCCCCAGTACCTTTCATAGCTGGTGTGCTGGAGATGAGAGGGGAGCTGCAAACCATGGACACCAGAGCTGACGTGTCCTTCTCAGCCAGGAAGGCAGGTTGCCTGTAGAGACACTGAACCAGTGTGGCCTTGCTCTTGTTCAGTAATTTGCACCTGTAGGGTGCAAATGATTTCAACTCTGAAGCACAGAGGTGGGCACCTGCTCTTCTTCATGTCATGCAGCCTGGCTGGTGGCTCCTGTCCCACCACTGGCTATTGCCTTGCAGACAGCTACGCCCTCCAGACTTCTGTCTTGCATCTGTTCAACAAGACATGCGAGTAGCTGCTCATTTTCCTCCCTTCCTCTTCCTCCTCGTCCTCCTCGTACCACACACCCGCAGTGAGCGTTCCTGAAGGACATGACATGAGGTTAAACTTCCTTTCCCCCTTCCCACCTCCTGATGTTGCTTAGGCAGTTTTCCCGTGGTTTAAAGAGCTCCCGAGCCATCAGGAGCTGCCACTAGAGGTTGCTCACATACCTCACTGCCGGCTGGGTGCTGCCCGGGCTGCGGGGCTCTGCAGAGCCAGGGCACGGCTTTTGCTCAAGATCCATCTCGAGGACTTCCCTCCAGCCCTGCTCAGAGCCCGGCTTTGAGGCAGGTGCCAGGGAAGGTTGTTCCATGAAGCTCTGGTTTGGGCCACCAATGGCCCATTGCGTCCTCTGGTGTGGCCTGGCTTTGCTGTGCTCTTGTCAGTGTGATGGATGCCATGGGGCAGCAGTGAGGTTTGTGAGATGGAAGCAAGCTTGGCAGATTGGTCCTGCTCTTCTAAAGCATCATGTCCAGCCAGATGGCCCCTTGGGTTGATGCGGACAGGAGGTCACTGGGACAGAGGGAGCACACAAATATGTGTTTCCTGGAGTATGAGGGGGCTTCATTTCCAGCTCACAGGTGGATGTCCAGGCTTCTGCTTCCCTCTGTCCTTGCATCCCTGACTGCTGTTGCCTTGGCTGAGCTCAATGCTGCAGAGCTGGAGACACCATCTCTTCTGAGGCATGAAATGCCAGCTCTTCTGTGCAGTGCTTTGCAGAGGAACACTGGGGGTTTGCTCATCTCAGATGCATGGAAAGGCTTCCTCTGTGTTAGCAGCGCAGGATCAGGCCTTTAGCATCTCTTACACAGGGACCCAGAGCAGGGTGGTGATGAGAAGCACCACAGTCACATCCCAAATCCAGACCAACTGCCCCCTTCCATGCAGGGTGGATCTATTTGCGTCCAATGCATATCTCTGCAAACCAGACAAACTAGACCTAGCTTGGGGTACCCCATGCATGCTCCATCACAGCTGGCATCCCAGCACTCATCCTCCAACTCTGCTGATAGCACCATGCTTGCCACATCCTGTGCACTGTCCCCACAGTGTTGCGGCAGGCAAAGGAGTCCTGTCCTCCCCCAGCAGTGGAAGCACTGGCATGTCAGCTCCTTGTAGACACAGATGTGCACCGGTCAGGATGCAGCTCTGTTCCCAGCAGCAGGTGGCTGTGACTCAGAAAGTGCCTCAGGGGAGCAAACCAGAATGGGAAGAAGCTGCCTTTTTGTTGTTTGGAAACGGAATGGCTTTTTGACACGGAGGCCTGTTTAAATTCACCAAGGTGCTTTGCAGACAGGGCAGCACCCACTGCAGGGGCAATGAGACACCCTGTAGAGAGGAAGGAGGGTTGCAATTAATGTGGGCTGTGAGCAAGATAGGAGCAGTTGGGTCATGCCCTGGGCATCTGAGGGGCCAGTTGGATTTTGGCACAGCCAGATCCGTGCTGGCATTCGACATGGATTGTTTCTGGAGGAGAGGATTTTTGTTTGCATGCTTACCTCTGTGCCATGAAATGCAGTTCTGGGACATTTTCCTTTCCCTGCTCCTGCCCACACAGTTCCCTTCTGGCAGGGCAGTGAGCAGCAGCAGTACTGAGGGGCTGCCAGCCTGATCGATGGGGGTTGCAGCATTTTGGGTCGGAGCACACATGTTTAGTGGTAAATCCACAGCAGGATAATTACCTCTCTTTGTAGATGGCAGCTTTATTAAAAAGAAATAAATAAGACATCTTTAAAGGAAAGTCGAGTGAGAGACACAAACCCCATCCTTGGGGCAATGCAGACAGATGAGTAATGGGGCCCTTTCAGTAAGTGCCTGCCTGGCCAGCTCTGAGTCACTAAGCAAACAGCACCAGGCTGGAGCCAGTGGCAGGGCTATTCTTAGCCACTTGCAGGTCAGGAGATACAGCTGAGGGACAGGAGGCAGGTTAAGGGGTGTTAGTGGGGAAAAACATTTGCTTTCAGTCTAAAAAGCCCTTGAAGCCAGCCTGAAGTTTGGCTGCAGTAACCCAGGCTCCTCCACATGGCAAGTGTGACGATGAAGAGGGTGGCTGCGGCCATGCCAGGGAGCAGGAGGGAGGGAAAAGGCACGTGGGGAGATGAATGCTCCTCTGCTGTGCACATTTCCCAGAAGGACCTGGAAGTTCCCTGGTCCTGGGGGCAGTGGGCAGCACAGACAGAGCATTGCCCTCGCCTGCCCCTGAAGCATCCACTATTCCCACCCACCCCACAGGGTATCACTTTGAGTTTCCCAAGAGCGACCTCCTGTGAGTCAGCTTGATGTCCCTGCTGCAGCCAGGGTTGCATCAGCAGGGGTGGGAGGTGGCAGAGGGATGCTGCAAAGGTCTGGGCTGGGTTGCACTTGGGCTCCTTCTAAATAAAGCATCTCCAGTCATGCTGGCTCGAGTTGCTGGCTCAGCCCAGAAGCCTGGAAAACTAAATGACATCATCTGGGTCCACTCAGACACAGAGTGCATGGGTTTCACCTGAAGAGTGTGGCCAGGGAGCATTGCTGGTTTCAGGGAACACTCTAAAACTGCCCTTTCTCCCTGCAAAGGACCCAGACAGGCAGCTGACCCTATTTTGGCCTTCACTCTCACCAAGGGCATCCCAACCCAAGTCCAGGGCTGTGATTCCAGAATGAGTGTCGTGGGTGGGAATTTTGGGACTCACTGCAGTGGTACTCCAAACCAATATGCTCAGAAGCCTTGTCTGCATCTGCTGCCACTGAGAGCAGGATATCTCGCCAGCTTGTGAAGTGGCACTGTGGAGAGGAAGGTAAGCAGTGATACAAAGCATCCGCATCCCTCTGGCATTCTGTGGGTGAAGACCCTCAAGGGGCCCAGGACTACCCTATCAACTATGGAATTATAGCCTGGTGGTGTGGGAGCAGGATGGGACCAGGATCTCCCTCACACACTAGTTCGGCTCCAGCTCTGCCTTCCTGGGTGACATCTTGCATTTTTGCTCTAGGTTTCCCATTTGCACAAGCTGGGGTGAGTAGGATTCTCCTCTGATGTCCAGAGCTCTCAGGATTTGGTCAAGCTAATCCCCATCTGCGGGGGTACATGGGAAGGAAAAATTAAGCCCAATAACAATAATTACTTTTCTCCTTCCCATGGGTGTTGTAAGGATTATCTCATATTTAGCAAACCCCCTGTAAGTGCTAAGCATTATTTATGTCTTGGATTGCTCCAGAAGTAAATATGGCTTTCCAGGAAGTGACGGGGTTTTTCCCTTCACTGGTGTGGAGATGCAGCAAAGTCATCAGAGCCCAAGGTAAGCAGCATCCTATTTCTGTTAGGCTCAGGGTGTGAGGTAGTGCCTGCAGGACAAAAGCAGCCCTCACCTTGCTTTCCATCAGTGCTGGAGGGGTGAAGCTCATCCCTTCTTGCATCAATGCACAACCAACCGGGCTCTGGAGGAACACTCACCTCATGGAGGGTCTCAGAGTGCCCTAATAAGGGCTCATCTCACCAATGTGGAGAATGGCATCTCCCAGACATGCAGTGGAGCTGAGCCAGGGGCTCTGCTAGGAGCAGCAGAGTACACAGCTGCAACATTGCCTGAGGTGCACATGGGAGCTGGGGCCAGGTCACAGCTACGGCATGGCTTGGGGTACACATTTGGGTGTCCCGGCTTGAGCAGGGGTGCATGGGGGTGTGTGTGTCAATTCATGCCCCTGGGTGCCCTCAGCATCCTGACAAACAGCATCTCTGAGCACCAGGAGTACTTAAACTCCTTCAAAGTGTGGAAAAGCAACACACATCACCTAATGCTGGAAAGCCTACAGGAGATGAAAAATTCTCTGTTCCAGGCTCCAGTGCTGGAAAAGGTCCTGAGTCCTCCCAGGAGAGGAAACCAGCTTGTGGCTGGCTCAGCCACTGCCCAAGCACCATAGCAAATGTCCCTCCTGGGGACCCCTAGCCCTCTGGGCAGAGGTACAGGGGGCTGAGGCTCCTCTGGCACTGGACCCTGCCCCCCTGGCTTTCCAGCCCTGTGGAGACAGGGCTGATTTGCTGTGACCCCTTCTCCCCGTGCTGACTCAGCCATGCCCCCACAGTGGGTGGCCGCAGCCTCTGGTGGGACAGCGGGAAGGTAAAGGCAGTAAGGACTGGCAAGCCTTCAAAGAGGCCAAAAGCTAAATAAATAGCCAGCAGCCTATTTCAGTGGCTGCTATATTTAGCTCAAGGAACATTTATTTATAGGCTTGGCACCCATTCTGAGTCAATAAAAGCCCAAGAGCTGGAAAAAGGACGTTCCTGGGTTTCTTGTTGCAGTAATGGTTTCTGCCGCACAAACCACGAGGAGTGACAGGAGAGGCAGCCTTGGCACTGGGACGGGGGGAGGAAGCTGTGCTGGGTGCACACCCAGGGATGCATACCCAGGGATGCATTTGCCAGGGGATAGAGACTCCGCATACTTGTAGCCCCAGCTAAGAGCAGACACCCTGCAGCATCACCTGGGTCCCCTCTTGTCTCCTGGCCCAGAGGGAATTCCCCTCTAAAACACAACAGGATTTAGCTGTGGCCGTGGAAGCAGCGACATGAGATGTCAGCCCTGGGAACTCTGCCGCAACATCTTCCCCAGGGCAGCAGGCTTGGAAAAATGAATCCAGGAGCAGGTGGACGGGAAGTGAGATGGGAGCAGCACTCATGTTTCTGTATTAAATAATTTTCCCTTTCCACATCACACATGGCAACAAGTGGCTGAGAGAGGAGGGTGTGTAAACAGCCCCTCTGAAGCTGCTAGTGGGGTCAGCTGTAGAAGATGCCAAAGCTTCATGCTGGGCAGGGTAATTTCTACCTCAGCAGCAGATGATGGCTGTAGTTCTAAGAGGCTTTACAAAAGACACTGTGATTGCAGCTGGATGAGGGGAGTGGATTTATGAAAGACCAGGGTATTTAGCCCGGCCTATGGAAAACAGCCATGGGGATGGATGTCCCTTCTGCATTTAAGTCAATAAGTGCTGCGGCTTTCTGGAGCCAGAGCTGCAGGGAGCCTGCTCATGCCTTCTCCTCCCTTCAAAGCAAACCTGCTGCAGGGGAGAGCAGAGAAATGCTTCCACCAGCTTCTGCTTGAGCACAGCCAAGCCAAAATGGGGCTGCTTGGCCAATGATCACCATTTGCTCCCAAGCACAGCACAGTTGCTGCCATGAGGAAGAGGCGACAACTCAGTCAGCTGCGGGGAGACCAGGGGATGTTTATAGGGTTTAGCTGTAGTGCACAGCAAGTGTGTGTCTATACACTGCCTCCATGGCAGGAGGAAGGTGGGAGCAGAGCATAGCTGGGATGCAAAAAAAAAACCAAGAAGAAGCCCTTCAGAATGTGTTTCAATGCAAACACTCCATGCCTTTGTGCTCTTTAGCTGGCAATCTGTACCATCCTCTACACTCGGATATACCCATCTGGAGCAAGACCTGGCCAGTCCTTTCCACTAGAAAGGGGCTGCTCAGCTGCCTGCCTACTTCTTCAGAGCCACAAGTTACTCACGGGACCATCAGAAACCCCTAGAGGTGCTGTTTGCACTCCACGGGCCCATGAATGCCTCAGTTAATTTTTATCCCCCTACTTCCTCAGCCATGAGTCTTATTTCTGCTTTGAATTTGTCCAGCTGCAGCTTCAAGCTGTTGGTTCCTATACATAGACATGGGTCTGGCTGTGTGTCCAGCTCTCCACTGGCTTCAGCCTCCACTGATGCAGCCAAAGATCCATTGCCCTTCCCAATGCCCCAAAGAGGACCCTCCAGCCCCCCCCGAGAAGGTCTGTCCCTCAAAAACCAAGGCTGACACCAGCTGTTAAAACACCTATTTGGGTATTTATTACAACACGTTGTTCCAAAATACAAAAGAAAGGAAAAGAAAGTAGAGGGTAGAAAAGCATTGCTGTTTACAGCCTCTGGTAATAAATAAATAAGGACGAGGCAGGGACAGGGTGTCTCCTTGGGTCCAATACTGGCACTGGCCAAGCAGCGAGGAAGGGAGGGTGGTAGGGCTAGTAGCTAGAGCCTCTTTTCCCTGCTCAGGAGTCCCCAGGTACACCAGGGTGGGTGCAGAGCCCCTCCCTGTGTTGTGCTTGCTGAGGAAAGGCCTGATCCTGCAGGGATAGGGGTGGAAGCTGAGGAGGCTCAGCCCTGGTGTGGTTGGGACCTGCCTGCTCCCTCCCTGTCCACGGCTGCCCAAAAGGCAGGTGAGGTAGGAAGGGTGATGCCAGACCAGGACCCCAGTGGGGGTCTGCCAAGGTCTCCCAAGACAGGATGGAGACCTGAGCTATTTGCTCTCCTGCATGGTCTCAGAGCAATCTTGGAAATGAGTTCAGCACAGTATGATGAGAAGGACCCCAACCATGGTGAAGCAAAGTCATGACAGAGACAAGAGACCATGCCCAGGCCACTGAGAGAAGGGTGGTGTTAAACCCTGCAAATTAAAATAACTTTTCAAGGGGCTGGTGCAGTATGGAGAATGTTTCATACCACAGTGCAGACAGGGTTCCTTTTCCCTTCCCCTAATGTCTCCTCCTTCACCTTACAGTCATCTGGGAACCTCCAGGTTGTACAAGAATCCCAGGCAATGGGTGTGACAAAGCATCACTGGACTCTGTCCGTTTACAACACCCTGATTTATCAGTATTAGATAAAGGCCATATCCAGCCCCATTTTGGGAGCCATTCCCAGCCCTTTTCTGAATCCCTCCAGGTGCTAGAGGCTACTCACATCTCTCCTTGCTCCTCTGTCACTGGTCTTGTTCTAACACTGGCCATGCATCCTCCAGCGACTCTGCTGTCCCTGGGCAGGGGGAGCTCACCGACGTGAGGAGGACACTCAAGCCAAGAAAGCCCAGGGCACCTGGCTAAAATGGAGTACCCAGTGCATGGGCTTAGCTGTGTGTGGGGAGCTTTGCAAACCAGCTGCTATAGCAGAGCAAGAAGCCCCTGCAGGTGGAGAAGCAGCCTGTAGGTGCAGCCAGCTGAAGAAGGTGAGAGGGCTATGACCTGGAAAGAGCTAATTCCATGAGCTGGATGCCTGGCCAATGCTCCTTTTGAAGCTGTTACAAAAGCTTTAAGCTTTTGCCATTTCATCCTCTGTTCTTGGTGCCAGTAGGCTCCTGCCTTTTGCAAACATAAGCAGGCACCTGTACAGGGGAGAGGAGCAGCAGGAAGGGAAGGGAAGAGTTAAGAAAATTGATCTGCCCAGGGTTTGGGTGTCTTTATACCCTTAAGAAGCACCACCCTCCAGCTCCTCTGACAAGGGTTTGCCTCCTGGGGTTGGGGACAGCTGGGAGCGGGAGCGCTGCCCCAGCTGGGCTGCGGGGAGCAGAGAGAAGGTGTGGTGGGGCCTTGCGTTTATTCACAACAGAGAAACAAAGAGCAACATACAAAGAGTAAGAAGCAAAAAGGTACAGAATCATAACCATAATAATAATAATCATAATCATAAATACTCAAATCTATCATTCATAGATTGCAATGACAACACTGATAGCTTATTATCATTAGTATTAAGGATGGGAAGGGGAAGAGGACAGCAGGAGAGGGTTCTGGGGGGCATTGTCTCCTAAGGGGCAGATGTGATGGGGATGGACATCCAAAGAAACAAGAAGACAAAGAGAAGGGCCAGGAAGGCAGCAGGTCATGGGGACGTTGCCGCCAAGGCTGGGGGTGAGCCTGCTCCAACCCAAGCCTCTGGCTCAGTCTTGCCAACCTGATTGCTGCCCTCTTGCTGGCTTCACTCAGCCCCCTGATAGGTAGCTGGGAAGGATGTGGCTGGAGGGCCCAGCCCCAGGGACATACAGGGTCTGGAGATAAGGTTGTAATGTCCCTGCTAGCATGAAGAAAAGCTGTGGTTTGTTCCATCTTTCATGTAGTGGAAAGCTCAGCCACTGCCACTGCTGTGACCACTGGGCACTCAACAGCTTTGTTGGCTCTTCCCTCGCAAGGAGAGACCTTTCCTCTCCTCCGCTCACACTTCTGCCACTGTGGAACCCTACAGATAAATGCACCTTCATCAGATTAGGTTGGAAAGGTGAATTTTGGTTCCAGTGAGGTTTTGGATTGGGTTGTCTGGCTTGTGAGAGCCTACAAAAGACTTGGCTGACAGATGACGGGAAAAGCTACAAGCCAGCACACATCCATCCTCATGTTAACTCACAATCTGATTCATTGAAAAAGTGGTCTGATTTAAAAAAAAAAAAAAATCAGGGCCTGATTTAGGAAAAATATCATTTCAGTTAATTGTAAGCCGCTTGGTGACCCTGATGGCTTTGGGTCAGCACTGCCAGTAGACACTTAGGCAGGGCTGCTCCATCAAAGCATATTTTCTGGATGTAGCCTTAAAGTATTGCACATGAGTGCCTAAACCCCTCCAACATGGCTGAGGAGCATCCAGGGAATGGCATAGCGGAGATGACAAAACCCAAACCATTTATCTGCCTCTTTGCAGACATTTAGTCTCATATACGACATGTGCCCTCTCCTTCCTGACTTACTCCAGCTGCTTTTTTGCATTCATAATGCACCATGTCAGCTAACGGAATGAGTTACATGAGAGCTTGATGGTGCCTCAGCTCATCTTCCCACCTGGCTGTGCCAACCTGATGTCCTCTTTTTATTAAATTCCTTGGGAAGTCACCTAGCCCCCTCTCCATTGCCCAAAGCTACACGTAACCAGCTCCTGCCAGCAACATGCCTAACCTGAGCTCAGTTGACCCATGCTGGCACCAGCCCTGGAGGACTACAGGATGGGTAGGAACTGAGCAATGCAGAGCAGAGATCAGCAGGGGATGATCCCTGGCATGCTTGGGAAGAGGTGCCACTGCTGAGGGCAGCAGGAAGGGAAGGGAGATCAGTAGCACTCCTTGGGCAGGAAGCAGGCAGCACTAACCCTGGGCTCAGGGGGTTTACCGGAGGGAGAATGAAGCCTTTTTCCTTTCCTCCTTGGACTTCACATTGAAGCTTCCTTGAGACCCTGTTGCAAGTGTGACTCTTGAACAGCTGCCTGGCTGATGGGATGGACCCAAGTGCTTATTGGAACCTGAAAAGGGAGCTTAGATAATTGTGACGTTGTCCTTTCATGGCCAGAAGAGAGAAATGTTCAGCTTGGCAAGACTGAGCCGGTTTGAGGTGGTTGGTGGAGGCAATGATGGGTCGTGGTGGTGAGCCTTTGAGGGGCGGCTGTGAGATCCCTTCCCACATCAAAAGTGATGTGGGAAGAGAAGTAGGTGGCCACTGGCTCTCCAGCCAGCCTCATCCCTCCCTGCCACACCTCGGGGAACCAGGCAGGACCACATGGTGGTCCCCAGCATCTCACCAAATGGGCCCATGGAAAACCAGAAAAACTAAAGCCAGCCTGCAGAAAGCAAGGAGCCTCTGGGGAGGCCTCAGCCATGGACACAGAGGTGGTCGGGAAGTAAACCAGCTGAAGCGAGCAGCCCTTCCTCGCACGATTGCAACTCCTCATGCCTCTGCTTTGTGTTCAGTATTAAACCTGAGATCGTTTGGTTTTGTCACGTGTAGTTTGATTTAAAGATAGAAATGAACAACAAGAGGAGGAACAAGGGAAAGAGAGAAACCATGTGGACCCAGAAAAGAGAAAAACAACACTCCAAGGATGACACAGGACAAAGACATGCACGAACAGAGACCCCTGAGGTATTAGCTTTGCAAACTAGTGCGAGACAAGGGAGAAAGCAAAGACAGCCACAGGGAGAGATGTGCTTTGCAGCGGAGGCAGTTCAGTGCCTACAGCTCCAGAAAGCAGTTTCTCACAAGCCTACACTGGAGTTTAGGAGCAAGAGCTTGGCTCCCTACCAGGATGGGTGAAGCAGCTAAACAGCTCTGAAAGTAAGTCAGTTGTGCCCCCCATGTACTTGCAGAGCTTCAGGTCTGGCTGGCTTATCACCTGCTGAAAAGAGGGGAGCCAGCCTGGAGGGGAACAGGGCTGGGGGAGTCCCAGCACCTGCAAATACACACCCCATGAGTTTCTTGGATGTGAAGCAAAGGATGGGGGAAGCCTGAAAAACCACCACCCCCAAATGGAAAGTGGTGCCCGTAGCTCCCAAGCAAGGTAGTTGAAGTAAGGGGGAAACAAGGGGCTGGGGCGGGCAGGCAAGACATCCCCCAGCAAGAAATCCCAACTACCATCAGCCTCCCCTGCTTGCCTCCACTGCGGCAGCCTCTGATGCCCTCCCCTTCCTTGCACAGCCGGAGGTCATACCCAGCACCTTTCCCTCCACTTTGGGTGACTCCCTCCTCACCATCTCTAGTGAGGATGAACAGCCCAAGGGAGGAGGACATGGCTGGGATGGAGGGGCGACCAGGATGGGGAGGATGGCTGGGCTGGGGGTGATGGCCAGCACGGGAATAAGGAGAGGCAAACAGAGACCAAGGGGTAAAGAAGAGGCAGCAGCTTCCAGAAGAGTTTTCTGGCTCAGTTTGTGTTGTAAGAAGGTTTTATGGTTTCCTCGTTCACTTGTTTGTTTCTAGAGAAAGCGCCCAGAAGAGTCTCCTGTCCCCCTGTTGGTCTGCCCAGAGGGAATGGGGGGAAAATCTTTGTTGTCGACATGAGCTATAGAAGGAGCCACAGGCCTCAGATATTGCTTAGGAACTCGTATTTCAGATTTAAATACCATACACAGTAAAAATAGAGCTGAAAGTACCGCCCCACATTGTCTGCAAATCATTGCCAGAATGAACAGCTTCAATAAATTAAAAACAAAACAAAAAAATTGAAATATTATTTACGTCTTAATAAAAATCGCAGTAAAACCATTTACCTTTTCCTTTGTGTGTGTTTTCAGGTTGGTTTTCTTTTTCTTTATATTATATATAATATATATTTATATATGTATAGGGCTGCTCCAGTGCAGCATTTTTAGGATACTTAGCCAGAGAAACACGGGGAGCATACTCAGTGCACCGGGGTGCAGGGAAGGGGCAGATGTGGTCCCCTCCACAGGTTCTGTGCCCCATCCCTGCAGCCAGAATTGTGACCCCTGCCCCTTCCCGCTCCAATTTTACGCCCAAATTTTGAGCGTGGGTCTCTGAGGGCGGGGAACCTGTGGGGATGGAGGGGAAGGAGCAGGGTGGGTGCAGGATGGACACTAAGCATCCACCGCTATGTTTCCTGACTCTTCAAAGACTCATCCGCCTTTGATTCGGTTTCAGCGCGTGTGCTCCCGAAAATGCACACGTGGGTATAAATACTGCCCCTCCCTCCCCGGCCCCTCCGTCCCTGTCCCCTTCCCTCTCTCCCCAGCTTAAATATCCCCCCACCCCGCCCCCATCCCGCGTCTCCAGGCGCTCCCGGTGTGTGTCAGGACACCTCGATGATCTCCATGCTGCCCGAAAAGCTGGATTGTTTGCTGATTTTGCCCAGCTCTTCTCGGGCCCTGCCCTCGGACATGGTCTCCTCGAATTCCATCTGGCAGCTCCTCCGCTTGAACTGCTTCTCAGCACCGGCCTCCTCATGCCAGCTGTGCCGCCCGTCCCGCGGCTCAGCCCGCGCCTTGTCCCTCAATCTGATCTCACAGCCACCCGCCACCCCGCCGCAGCCGAAGGGCGGTGGATATGGGCCGGCGCCGGCAAACAGGCTGCCGCCGCTATTGCTGGTGCTGCCAGGGTCCATGCCGAAGAACCAGCCGGCCTCGCTGGTCGGGGTGCCGGGGGACTCCAGGTGCACCCCGCCCCAGGCGCTGGTGGTGGTGCTGGGAGCAGGCGCCGGCTGGCTGAGCCGCGGGGGCAGCCCGTCCTCCGCGCCGGGGCTCTTGCGGGCAGCGCAGGCGCTGCCAACGTTGAGGCTGAGCCCGTGCGCCGGTGAGCCGGCGGTGTGCCGGTGCTTTCGCCGCTGCCGCACCTTGGCCTCCAGCAGGAGGTCCGGCCCGCTCGGCCGATCGGGGCTGTCTGCCCCCGGGGAGAAGGGGCTGAGGCTGCCAGGGCCAGAGGGGCTGTCCAGCTTGCAGAGTTTGGGGGCATCTCCAGGGCAGGGGGGTCCGGGGGGCTCCTGCCGCAGTCCTGGGGAATAGGCAGACTTGATGTCCAGGGAGAAGGAGCGTTTCAGGCGGTTAGTGTCCTGGATGCGCTCAGAGGAGAGGTGCAAGCCATTGAGCCCCTGCTGCAGGGTGGTGGGTGACAGGACCTTCGGGGTCCCGCCTTGCCGCTCAGGGTCACCATGAGGGGATGCCAAGCCAGTGCCTCTCGGCACCTCCTCGGCCTTCTCTGAGGTAGGTGGTGGGGGATGCCGGCTGCCCTCAACTGCCTCTGCTGGGTCCTGCTGCACATCTCCCTCGCTTCGGTCACCCTTGGACTTCAGGGCCTTTAGGAGCTTCAGGCTCCTCTCGTACTCCAGGAGCTGGCCCAGGAAGTTGAAGTTGGGTGAGATGGATGGGCGACGGTCCTTAACGAACCTGCCAAGAGGCACAGAGAGCCCCAGTTGGTGTTTGGTCCTTCAGCAGGTCACCCCTATTATCTCAGCTTCTTTGGGAAGAAGAGGCACCAACCAGGACCTTCTGAGCAGACCCTCCAAAGAAAGGGGTCTTGGGGAACCATGGGGCCTCAGGATGCCCCAGGGTAGAGCTGGGACTGCCTCCACCCTCCTTTTTACCTCTCCCCACCATTCCTCATTGCATGCATCTTATGAAGGGAGGTTTGGTTTGGTTTCACTGGGGCTCAGCCAAGGCAAGACAGTTTCAAGGAGCCCCCACCCTCTCCTCTGGGCTCAGCCTCCTTTTCTTTCCAGGAGTGAAGCATACCAGCATTACCCCTCAAGGAAAACTCACCTGTAAGCGTCATCTGATGACATACCCATGGTCTTCATGATGTAGGCAATGGCAATGGTGGCTGAGCGGGAGATCCCGGCCAAGCAGTGCACAATCACCTGGCAGCTGGACACCTTGGCCTTGTCTGGAGCATGGCAGAGGAAACAGAGAAAAGCATCGATGTGATCAGAGATGGTAAGAGTAAAATGACTCTAGCGTCCCTCCCCAACCTCAATCACTTTGTGTGAAAGGACAAGTGTTGTTGGGAGTAAGACCATGGAGGACAGAAGGAGAGTCCAGGTTTTGGAGGCTGACAACTGGAATGTCTGCAACCATTGCAACAAAGGCTCACCAATGAACTCAATGGACTTGTCCAGCCACGGAAGCAGCTTCTCACAGTAGTTGTCATTGACAGGAATGCGCATGAAGTGACTATCACAGATGAAGTCTGGCTTGGGACAGGAGTTGCTGGCATTGAGGACGTAGCTTATCCCATTCTGTGTCATCAAGTCCTGGTGGAAAAGAGGTGATCAAATGATCAGCTGAGTGCAGGCAGCACCGAGTGTGGGATATCTGCCTTGGCATGTACTCCCTGCCTTCTCCCATCCCAATACTTTCCCCTATGGGTCTCCCATTGCTCATTTGACCTAATTGATGGTAGTATAGCAGAGACTAGCTGAGAAGGTTGTGTCAATTTAGATGATACAGGTTTGCACCTCTGCAGGTCTTTACTTTGGCCCAAGTAACGGTAAGCAAGAGCAAAGACACCTGGAAGGGGTTCCCAGAGGGGAAATACCAAGAACCCCGGTATGAAAGGAATAGAGAAAAAACAAGAAAGAAAATTAGTGAAAATTGTGGCTGAAAGTTTTGAAAGTATCAGCTGAGGGAGACGAGGCATCTCATCAACAGAGCAGGGTGGTTCCTTGGTAGCACCCTATGTTAACCAATGTCAAACAATGTCTGCTCCCACACCCCTCAGAAATGTACTGGGGGCTCTCATAGATCTGTTAGGTGTTCACATTTGTATCACCTGTACAACTGGGGGCAGGTTGCTTATAAATAATGCAGGAATATCTGAGCTGCAGGGTCTCAGTTCCTGGTCGCTATTCCAGGGAAGACCCAGAACTAAATGGGAGGAGAAAACGTGCAGATAAAAGAGTTCTTCCACACATCAGACTGTGTGGATCTGCCATGTGGGATCTCTCCTTTGCAATGTGCTGGAGCAAAGATACGTTGCCCATCCATGGCCTCCACACTTGACCCTGCTCTGCTGCCTATGAATAGAGCATCTTCTGGCCACGTAGTGGGGATGCCAGAGAACACAGCTCCAAAAGATGAACAAAACCCTCTGAGGAGGCAAGAAGGGAAGGAAACGATCAATTTCACTGCCTGACATTGGCTCCTCAGGAGACCGCACCGGGATTTCAGCCTTGGCTCTCCAGCAGCCGATTCCTACCCATCCCAGCAGGCTCTGCAGAGCCCGGAGTCGGCTCAGTGGAGCCAGCCCAGCTCCCGGACTCACATTCTTGGCATTTTTCTCTTTCATTTCCTTTTACTCCCTGTATACAATTTCTCTCTCCCTCCTTTCTGTCTCTAAGCCCCCTCAATCCCAGCATCATGGTCCGTCTCTCCTGTTGCCTTTCCTGGGTGAGGACACCCGTCTGGCTCCCTGCTGCCTGCAGTAGGAAGGAGCCCGGCATCATTTTACCTACAATTCCTCTTCCTTCTTGCTGTTATTTTTCCTTAAAACAAAATTCCTTCCCTGGCGAGACATCATAGCACAGCCCTTCCAGCACCTTTAAAAGGGCACTGTCCCTCTTTTGTCCTCTCTCCCCACAGCAAAACTTTGCTTGTTTTGGGGCCTTCTGAACAAGCCTCTGCCCATGGCCAGAGCTTGCCCATGCCCACACTGTTGCGGCTGAAGACTTTGACCACTCAATATAAGCCAACTCATCCTGTGACCACTCTCCCCAGTTCTGCTGGGCTCTGCCTATGCAATCCCTGCCTTCAGCCTCCTGGTAGGTTCAAACCGACCATGCATGGTCCTCCCACCAGGTAGGAGAGGAGTCCTTAATGCTCTCACCCCTCTGCATGGCTGGCTGCCCTACCAGATGGGACGCGGCAGATGTGTTCCCTCAACAGGGCCATACCTTGTTCAGGACATCTTTCTGTGAGCCCAAGTAGAGATGTGGCAGGATGCGTGTGGGGCCGACATTGGCCACGGGCAAGCATGGCTGGGAGATGCTCATCGGCAGGATGGCAGCTGGCTTCCCCTCACAGAGTCCTGGGAAGCAGGATGAGAAGGTAGCAAAGCCTCCTGTGGAGAAAATGGGGACATTGAGCTTGTAGCAGTGAGGCTGAGACCAAAAGTACCTGGCAATTCAAGGCCCGGGCTGGGGACAGAGCAGTGATAACCCTGCAACACTAAGAACAGAGCCTTGAGGAGCAAAAAGCCATAAGCCATTGCTAACCTGTGCAGACATGTTGTGATTACTCTGCCACACATATGAAGAAAGGAATGGAGACCCAGCTCTGATTTTTCCGGCTGCAGCTGGATATTAGTACACATGTGGGGCATACATCATGCACCCTGCTCTTCACCCACTTCATTCAGACAACTGACAAGAGAAAGTCCTTTTCTTGGCTGCCTACTACTCTCAGGACAACCAGAGCTGCCAGGGCAGGATGACAACAAGCAAGCTCACTGAGGTGCAAAGCTCCCCGGGTTGGGAGGTCAGCCCAAGCCTTGCCACAACGGCTACATTTACGCACTGCGGTTTCTGAGAGATGCTCCCTCTGCCCAGCCCCGCCAAGCCCATGACTTCCACCACATCAGACTGGACCAGCACATCAGAACCTGCAGGCCATTGCCTTTTTTCATGCTCTGGCCTTACTGAATGTGACAGCAAACAGCGCTTGATTTACTGCACCAAGCTGCTGGGCAGTCATACTCAGCTTGAGTATCTCAAAGCCCAATATTGAGAGAAAACCCCCAGCTGGGGCTGTGGTATTTGGCATCTGGTAGCCAAAACTATTGCCATGATGTCTGGCACTGTCAAAAGCACAGTCTAACTGCGGATGAGTCTGCCTGAAAGCCAGTCCCCAGCTTAATTGGGAAGAGCACTGACTTCAGCATCAAGTGTTGCCCTGCCTGCAACTGTGGACAGCTTGTGGAGGTGGAAGGCCCTCAGTGCTGTTGCATGTCCTATGTGGTTGTGTTAAGGCCACTGGTGATCCTGATTTGCTCTCACTCACTGATTCCATTCTCCAGAGTAGAGCTGGGTCTGTCTAGTGGTGGCCCAGCTCCACTCCCAGCTTGGTGCAATGGAGAGCACCTTGGGTTGTATCAGCCCAGTCTCCCTTAGGTTTTCCTACTCATGTGAGTGAGCAGATGCAGCTTGACATCACCCAAAAAGCAGAGAAGACTTTGGGTCTTGACTGCCTTTGACTGTCAGAGGGACCAGGATGCCCCTCTGAGATCCTTCTGAAAGTCCAAGTCTCTGGACACAGCACCATGGGAAACCCTGGCCCATCTCTATTGCTAACAAGACCTTTTAATGAGCTTTTGGTGACAAACTTTCCATTCAGTCTTTTTCCTCTTTGAAAGCAGTGCAGCCTTGGCACATTCTCAAGTTACCTTCTCCAGCACCTTGCCAGCATTTCTGCTGATCCTCCTGAAGCACCTTCCCGGCTACTGGCGTAGCATGACTGGTGCTGCAGACAACCCATCCCACATGTTTGGGAGGTGAAGGTGATGGGTAAGCTAGAGCACTGCACAAAATTGTGCTTACACCACCTGGAAACATCCAAGGTCCTCCATTCCATCAGCTCCTGGTGTCAGCTCCCACTGGCCCAGGAGGGAGGTGTCCTTCAACCAACCTTTTTCCTCCCCTCTCTCATGTTTTCCTGGCTGGCAGCTAACACAGCTCTCAGCTTCCAAACCTGCCCAAGTGAGGAGGGGTAGAGTTAAAGCACCTTATCTTCAGCACTTCCTTTTCTCTAGCTCCCTCTGAAATGACATCACCTCTCAACTGGGACATTATATCAGAGCAAAAGCAGGAGGCCCAGCGCAGGTGCAGCTCAGCTCCAGTTACTGCTCATCCCTGCGCTGTGTCCCCATTGCCAAGGAGTGCAAATCACCAGCCACAGCCCTGCGTGGACACATGTGACCTCCCTGCTTTGTTCCGCACTTGAACACATGCTGCTGATGCCTGGGGGATGCTCAAGCAGATCTTCCTTCAGCTTCAGCACACAGGACCTAGTGGGGCACAGGTTTAACCCCTGGACTCTTGCAAAACAAAATGGGAATTTTTCTGAAGGAATACAGTGCATTTTTGGGGAGGAGGGTGCATGTGAGGACAGCTCCAGGGATCAGCGCCTGCTCTGGTCCCCAAGTCCCCAGCCTCTCATGCTCGCTGTTCCATTCAAGAGCTGCCTGGGGCAGTGTACAGCTTTCTCTCACTCTTTAAAAGCCAGAAGCGTGGGATGATCTCATAGCTAAAGCAAGTCAGGGCACGCCACTATCTCCCCCTTGCCGGCACTCGCCTGACAGCAGATCCTCTCCCAGCCCTGCCCGGGGAAATCCAGGCAGGGCAGAGTGGGCTACAAAGCAGGTGGGGATGTTTGTAGAGAGTGGTAGCAGCATCCTCTGCTGCAGTGCCCATCCTGGCACGCTGCTAGCAACCAGAGGATGCCAGCACCTGAACTGATGCCCATTGCTCGCCCCACTTGTCCCAAGCAAAGCTTCTAGCCTGTGTCTGGAAGCCCAGGCATGCTCCCATCCTGCATGTCCTTATTTCCCCCGTGCTTGCAGCTGCTGAGGGCAGCCTGGGCTCGGGGGAAACCCTAGGGATGGGTACCCAACACCATCCCAACCTTGAAGCAACGCTCACCCCACCCCATGCCGGCTGCTCTAGCATGCCTTTCATTTTTAGAAAGCAAAGCAGCTCTTCAAAACAATCCCAAAGGCAGTGAATGTCCCTGGCTGGGCTCCAGCTGATACCTGGGCTTTCCCCCCTCTACACCCAGGGCCATGGATCCCAGCTTTTGCTGGGAGAGAGCAGCAGAGCCCCACAGGGTGAGGAGCCGGTGCAGCATGGGTCTTCCTCGTCTTCCCTCATTTATTCACAGTGCTGGTGCCAGGAGCACCATTTCTCTTGGCATGTGGGGAATTAAGCCCAGGAAGGATTTGCATCTGATGTTGGTGGGTGCCTGGGGCTCACTGGTTTCTTCTTGATGCTTCTGTCAAGCCTGGCAAGGGCTGCTCCTAAGCAGCACGGCCCAGTGTACTGCTCATGGCTGCAGCGCTCCTGAGGGCTCTCAAAGCTATTCCCTTGGAAAACCCAGTGTCTTCCTGCCTCCTGCAATGACCTGAGGCAGAGGTGGGTCCCAGGAGAAGGGGAAAGCTTGGGCACAGGGAACCAGGCCAGAAGTGGGGACACCTTCCCTGCTCCTGTTGAAGATGGAGGAAGGAAGAGCCAAGAACCGGCATTACACAGGTCTCTGGGAGGGCTGGGGGGTTAAAATCACTCCTCAACTTTGGGGGATTCATTCATCAGTGCCCCCAGAGATATAAAAACCCTTAGTGGTGTCCAGCTCAAGGTGGGGCTGAAGGCAAACACAGCTTTTGGGGGGAGGGAGAGCTGTCAGCCCCCCCAGAGGAAACCAAGGCACAGGGTGTTGCAACTTAGTGCCAGAAGAGTGCAAGAACTGAAACTTTGAAGAATAGAGATGTGGGACGCATCTGCTGCCTTTGCTGTCACCTTCAGGCGGTCTCTGGGAACATCCAGCTCATGGCCGGGACACTGACAATATCTAGGCATCACCCATCACCTGCAAGTTGCCCTGTTCCCTTCTCTGCTGAGAAAAGGCAGCAATGGTGGTGAAGGGAGGGTGACACAGAAGGTCCTGGCTAGGGACAGGAGTGTGGTATGGCATCATCTTCCTCCTGGTGTTAAGCCCCAGCTTTGGGGATTTACAATCCATTGAGCTGCACGGGATGTTAGAGGAGATGTTTCTGGGGATAAAAGGGAGGTGTAGGGCACATTAAGCAGGGCTATCCCCATTACCTGCTACTCCCTGCATCCAGGCCATCTTCAGAGGCTAGAGGCATAAAGTGGAAACAGGGAAACAATGGGCTTGAAACCCTTCTCAGGTCTTGCTTCAACAGCTGCAGACAGCACATTCTTCTCCAGCCCCCGGACTCGGGCTCCACTCCTTCGGAGTCCCTTCAAACAACCCAACAGCTCTTGCCTCTATCCTGTGCCCTGACAATTGCAAAAAAGCTGCAAAAGTGCTGCCCGAGGCACCTGATTCACCTAAACCCTTTCTTCAGGAGAGCCATTGAACACCATCAGCCCCTTCAGTCTCCTAAATTCCCCCCCACTGCAAACACACTGAGCACCTGGGACATGTCCCATTTGCCAGCCTTTCATGTGCATCGTGGGGTAAATCTAACCAAAAGCCCCCCAGCAGGAAACAGGGAAGAAGAGGTGACATGTCACCCCACTGTGCAATCAGTCTGCAGCAATAAGGAACAAGCACAGCTGGAGCTGCAAACCTTCCCTGGGCCAGCAGCCACTGCACCTTACCTCCTCACCCCCAGCTCTCACACCAGGAGCTGGCAGAGCTGGCACCTGGGGGGTATTAAAGCCGTTTATAGCCCACCCTCATTGCTCCTATAAATGAGTGTTAAAGAGCAGCAGCTGGAGCTGCTCAGGGGCTGATTCCCCATGCAGGTGCCGGAGCTTTTGCCGTAGCGCGTGGCCGCATTGGTGGGTTTTGTGCCAGCGTTGATGCTGGAGACCCTCAGCCTCACTAAAGCTCCTGGCAGCCCAGGGGGCTGTGCGGGGCTGAGCTCTGCCCAGCTCTCATTAAAATGCCTGTGGTGGCTGAGAGCGGCTGCCAGGGCGGCACGTGGCGAGGGGCAGTGGGGCATGCAAGCAAGCACGCGCCTCGGCTGCCGCAGAGCAGCCGCCATGCCAGCACTGCTGCCCCACAGCTGTGCCGGTGAGGGTGATGCCTGTCTGCCCCCACCCCAGCCCCATGGGGACACGTCAGTCCCCCACCGTTAAACCACCTTGGCTGAATTGAGGCACGGCAAGAGATGAGGAAAGCCGGGGGGGGGGGGCTGCAAAAGCACAGCCCTCGCCTGCAGTCTGCTTAGCCTTGGCAAGGCACCGAGCCTGAGCATTCAGCCAAGCATCTCTGAGGCAGGTTGAATTGAAGGAAAGCAAGTGGAGGGGCCAGGCACGCCACACGTCAACCCCCAGAGCCGCTGGGAAAACCCCTCTTTGGAAAACGCCGTCTCCCTGGCTCTGGTGCTGGGTGGGAGCTAAGCCGGGCGGCGTGATGCAACACTACTCACTGCACCCCGGGAAGCTCCGGGCCTTTGTCAGCACTTCCCGCTGCCTGAGACGTTTCTGAGTTTCCCCCCGCCTTCATCTTCGCTGTTCCCCTCCCGGCGCTGCAGCCTCCTTTGCTTTTCCCCGGTCCCGCCTGCGATGCCTTCCCACCCGGTTAGGTGAAATCCCGGTGCTCCACAGTCTGGCCAACCCGCCCTCTCCTGGCTGATGCCCTTTTACTTCCACCCGTCTCAGCGTACTGGAGATGACCGGTGCCCCCCGATTCCCTGTCCTACCACACTCCCCTGCCCAGCCCCTGTGCTCTCCCCAGCCCGGGTTTCACCCTCCCTTCAGTCGGTACCGAATTTCATCACCCCACTGCTGATTCCTCTTTTTTTCCCTTTCCCAAGCAGCGGGGATGAGAAAGCCGATTAATCAGCCCTATTATGGATTCATGTGAATTCCCCGTTTCCCCAGTGGTCACCACAAACAGCCTCTGCCCATCTGCTGCTACATCACCCCGCTGCCTCCCAACCTGCTCCAGTCCCCCCAAACCTCGCAGGCCGGTCCCACCCTCCCCCTTCTTCCAAACAAGCGGAAAATGACCTTAGAAAAAAAGGGGAAAAGAGGCAGAAAGGAAGCCCTCTACCCACAGAGCCACGGACACGCTCCCCGAGCTGCTGGGCTTGATTTTCCTCAGGTGACTGTGCCTGCCTTGGACCAGCCTGACTTGTTCTAAGTAAAGAAAAATGTGTCATTTCCAGGAGTGACTTATTACTAATGACACCATCGCTGGGTTATGTGCTTCATGCCACAAAAACCTGTCAAGCACTTTTAGCAGGCTCCCATTTTAAGTGGTGATGGAGGGGAAGTTTCTTGATTCAACCCTTTGGTAATCTAGGTCATTCCAGGCTCGGCATATTTTTAAGTTGCTCAGTTATTATCCCCTTCCTTCGCTTGCCCTTCACCCTGACACTGGCGAGTGGGAACACTGCAAACCCCTTTTCTTAACGAAATCCCCAGAAGATGGACAGGCAGCAACGCCGCTAGTGAAACGAAATGGCTCCGCCGGGCAGCTGCCTGGTGCGGGCAGCAGCGCAGCGCTCTCCCAGCCCATCACTCCTGGCATCCCGTCCTCGCCGTCCCCTCTGCCCAGGGAGCGGACGCCGTGACCCCTCCAAACCGGCGCCCGCGGGAGTGGAGATGCTGGCGGCAGAGCCTGCCCCGGCTCCCGCAGCCTTTCTCCTCCTCTCCTGCTCCGTCCGCGCCCTCGCCAAGCTTGCCTGGATGTAGAAAGGCTGAGGGGACCCCGGAGCGGTCCCTCCAGCTCCCGGCCAGGCAGCCCCTCCGGACCAAGCAGGTGGGAAAGCTGCCTAACGTCCTGCTGCAGATGCTCCTGCCCGCTGCAGGCAGCCTCTCACCTGCCTGAAGGAGCTGCCCCCTCCGTGCAGCTCCTTTCCTGCTGCTGCTTCCAGGACCAGGCTAGCTGCCTCCGCAACCGCTCTCCCACACTGCCCGCGACTGGGAGCTGGGGATCGCTCCCGCTCCGCTCGCCGCATTCTCCCTGCTCTCCTCCATCTCCCCGCTCGCCAGCTGCCTGCGCTCTTTGTATCACCAGCCATCGCGCTCCGCTCCCCGCCGGCCGCAGCGATCTCCGTCCTCGGGCAAAGCAGGGATCAGGCGGAGCCGCCCCCTCTTCCCCCTTCGTCCCCATCGGAAGGAAAGGAGCCGTCCCGGCTGACAAACCTCTCATGTCTCTGCTCTCCTTCATCCTCCGCACCCTTATTTTCAGCTTCATCTGCCGCTCGCGCATGTCTGTCCAGAACTGGTCCTCGGAGGGAGCGATCATTACATCCACGGGCATCCAGGCAGCTGGGCTGCGGGGGCACCTCTTGCCTCAGCAAAACAACAGCTGGCGGGCAAACAGAATGCTAAAAAAATCCCCCAAATGCCCCCTGCGGCAGAGCACCGCCAGCCCCGGCTCCAGCCTTCAGCCTGAGCAAACGAAACACATTAAAAGGACAAAGGTAATGAACCCGAGTGGGGTGGGGGGCCCGGCGCATCCCCCTTTCCCCGGCCGCCCTTCTCGCCTCTCGCTCCCTGCCTGTGTGCGCGGCTCCCGCTCCAGCCGAAATGAGCTCAGCCCGTGAGCAACAGCTCCGGTGAGCCATCCATCCCTCCGCCGCCGCGCTCGCAGCGCGCCCGTAGCGCGCTCATAGCTAACGGGTCAGGCATGCGGCCGCATTCCTTACTCAGCACACAGACACGCAGGAGAACGCCGGGCCTGACATATGCTTCGCTCCCTGCTTAAAGGCGCAACCGCGATTTTTTCGCCCGCCCAAAGGCCCCCTCAGCCCCCCCGGGAGAGAGCAGCCGCGGCAGGAGATGGATAGCTGCACCACGCCGGATTTAGCCCCGCGGAGTTAATTTGGGGACAGGGCCTTGAAGGAAGGAAGTTAATGCCCACACCTCATTTTAGCACCAGCCAGAGCGATGCGTGATCAAATCCCTACAACAAAGGGGGATGCGGCACCATTCCCAATCCCTGACCCCTGTCTGGTGCAGGCACCCCACAGCTGCTCCTGGAAGAACCAACGTGCAGCCCCTGGGGCACGTTTATCTCTGAACTCCAGTTCAAGGAAGGGCAATGACGTGATCTGTTTCCTAAGGAGGAAACTGAGGCACAAAAAGTTAAACAACTTCTCCAGCGTTCTCTGCTGCAGGACAGAGGTGGGGACCAGACAGCAGATCCTTAACCACTAGTTCATCTTTCCTCTTGTGGCCTCCACCGAGAGCATCACCCAGGAGGGTTGCTCATCTTGAAATGGTTTCAAACAGCTGGAGGTGAATGCGCCTCAACAGCTGGTGGGGAAAGGTGCTGGCACTGGGTTGCTCACACCTGCATGGCCATGTCAGATGTAATTATCTGCCTGGTCCCAGCAGAGCAGGACCATAGTCTGAAGGAGATGCACTCTCCGCCAAAGCCTTCTCACGTGCAAAGGTCTGGCAAGAGGGGTTATGTAGTAATGGGCTCTCTCAGTCCTGCTGCGATCTATCCATCAGTGGTGGCTTCTGAAGCAGGTGGGGGCTCATGGGTTTTCTTCTTTACATTTGTCCTGGGGGAAAGAATTACTTGTTCCCCAGCTTCCTACCCGTGGGACTCCTTAATATGTCTTCACACAGCTCCTTACAAGTTTATTGGTCTGAGCCAAGGCCTCCAGAAAATCATTCAGGATTATAGTAAGCGCAGGAGCAGGGGGAGGAGGGGGGCATGTATTGTGCCTTTGAAAATCTGAAGCTTTATGGGCTGAAAAACCCCAGGCTGAGCCATATGTGAGTGACTTCAGTGTTTTTCCCTTGAATGACATCACATGAGATGAGGTCATTGGCATTAACTAAGTGCTCTACCCTCCCCCTCCCCACCCGAGTGGAGCCAGCCTCCTAACGAGCCTTGTTGTTGTAACAAATATGGTTTGATTATTATCAGATGTGGGTCAGAGGTTGGATAAAATTCAAAGCGTGCTCCAACTAGGATGGAAGAGAGAGAGGAGCAGCCTTCCCCCAGGAGCCATGCTTGGGAAGTGGCTCCCACGGCAGCTTCTTAAGGGGGCTGTGGTCTCTGACATCTGCAACCTCTGTGCCTGTGAGGAAAGGTGCATGACGCTAGTGGCCAGTGCCAACAGCTTCTGGCAATGGAGATGCCTCCATCTCCTGCTCCTGTACCAGCAGTGCTCTCTACCCATGCTGGAGGCAGTTCGGCTGCGACCTGCTCTGATGGCTGCAGCGGAGGCAGTGTTGGGCTGTGCAAGGACAGTGGCTGGCCAGCTGCTCTGTGCCAGCCAAGGGGGATGCTGCAGGAAGCACACAGTGAAGGAGGAGGTGTAATCACCAATCTGTCCTGACCCAAAAGTGCACAAGCATGCATTTGCCTTCCCTCGCTGCCCTACGTTGCCCAACTCCCTCAGGCTTGCAAAAGCCCCCAACACAAGTCATTTTGGTACTGGCAGGTTCCTTTAGGACGTGTTTGGAGTGAGTTTTCAGTTCAGGGCTACTGGGAGCCTCAGCTAGTGAGCTGGGCACAACACTGTCAAGCAGCCCCTCATGCAGGAGGCTCACACCATGGTGTTCCACATCCCTCTCGCCCTCAGCAAAAGGCAACTGAACACAGGTATAGTCAGCAATCCCCTTCCTACACCAGTGTGAGGTCCATGGAGATGCCGCCTACATGCATTATTTCCCAGGCAGCATTTTCCTCCCTGCTCCCTCCACATCTTCTTCACCCTCTTGCCAGGACCAGGACACGGGTTGGGAGCTGGCGTTGGGGTGAGCTGGCAAGTAAAGAGATGAAAGGCAATGTCCATGGAGTGGAAATACACCCCACACACCAGCTGCTGCCTCTCGGCCGTTTTCCCCATGTGTTCCTCCTGGCCAGGCTCTCTTCCATCCTGCCTCCAGTCCCTGTTTAGGAGACAGAGGTGCATGTCCTAGAGAGAGACCCCAGCCTCGCTGGCCCCACTTTGCTCTCATTACCACAGCACTCACTGGGAAAACATCTGCTGCAATGGGTCGGAGAGTCTCATGCAACCCACCTGCAGAGCAGGAGCACAAGAAGCCCCTCTTCAGCACCTATGTACCTACATCATGACAGTACCTATAGCCTGGCAGGAGCCCAGCGGGGCGGTGGTCTGCAGTTCCTCTCTCCACCCAGTGCCAGGACCTTGCAATAATTGCCAGTGCTGACCTTTTGCAAACGTGCAGCATAGGCTCAGGGAAAGGGGGGAGGCAGATAAAGGGGGCAGGTTTCTCAAAAGGAAGGAAACCATAACTGGGCAGCAGCTCCTGCCCATTGGGATCTCTGACCGGGGAAGTTGCCTTCCTCCTGTCGGCTATCCAGAAATGAGAAACAAAATTACACGGCGGTTTTGTAAGTCTTGGCAACCAGAGCGCGGCTCTTCCCCGAGCCCCTTCTCTTCCATCCGTCCCTGCCTTTGCCCCTTTCGCTCGCCTTTTCTGGGTCCAACGGTAAAAAACGCAACCGGAGGGGGAGGGGAAGCTCTTTGAGGTAATTATAGAATCGGGAAAACAAGTTGTCTGACGACAGTGTTGCTAAACAGGGAGGTTTAGAGCATAGGTCTGGAATACAATCAGCTCGCACATACATGACCTGGCTTAACCCCTGCCAGAGATGCAGCCGCTGGTCCCACTGGGGCCAAAATCCTCCCAGGCATCTGCTGGTTGTGGCAGAGGGTGGAAAGAGGGCACCTTACTCTGACACCACACCTCGAGCCACAGAGATGGGGAGCACTCCCTAGGGCCACTGCTGGGCTGGGTGGCCGGGGTTGGATGCCAGCACGCACTGGATGGGGGCTGGAGAGTGAGAAAATACAGCCCTGCTCTGGCCAAAGTGGTCCCAGATGGCTTTGCTGCAGGAAAGAAAGCAAGTGCACAGTGCCACAGACCCAGGGATGCTTTGTGTCAGTGGGAGGGAGTTTGAAGAGTTACCTAAACCTCCAGGACTGTAAAAATCACAAATCTTGGCGTTACCATTTGATTTTTAAAGAAGTGCCCCTCTCACTAGGCTCGCCATAGTGCCCTACCTCCAGCCCTCCAGACAGTCAAAAGGAAAGCATCACCACAGGTAATCCCCCTGTGCCCCACAACCTGCAGCCTGAGAAAAGCCAGGCATAACTCTCTCCACAGCACTTCTTACCCTTCTTCCCCTCCTGAGCATCATGCAGGCAGTTAGTAAATGAAGAATAACCAGGATCCCCGTTCACATTATTTGCACAGCTCGGTCTTCAAAACTCCCAAATCTGGGAGAAGCAAGAAACTGAGAGTCCCATGTGAACACTCTGTCCCATCTCCTCCCACCCCTGTGCCTTCCTCATTCGTGCCCACACTCCTACCAGCTGAGGACGTGTTTCAATTCAACATAGTCCAGTATGGGATGGAGATGTCCACAGGCGGGCAGGGGTTTTTGGGGGAGGTTCAGAGGCAGTAATTAGACTTTAGAGAAAAACTTGCGGGTACACCTGATGGATTCATGCCAGTAAGTCCACAAGTGGTCTTTAACCTCAACACCATGAGGATACCTAAATTAGCCCTAATGCTTGATTCATGTGTGCATATTCAGGCCCGTGCACAAAGTTCAGGGTCTGCTGGAGGCAGAGTCCACCAGCTTGTGCATCCTACACATGCTATGTCCCCAGGAGACATACTCACATATGGAGGTTGTCAGATGAAATCATGATGCTGTCCAGACAGGGAGATGAGGAAGGTGACCATCAAATAACCAGCTGCAGTGGGGTCCTACTTCCCCACTCCCATCAGACAGCTTCTGACTGATTACCAAAGTGTGGGCGCTCAGGGTATTTTCTTTCTTAAGTTTTAGATTATCTTTTTCTTCCGTCAAGTTTGTAAAGATTCCTTGATCCTGGTTCTGGGTCCTGCAAAGCTTTTAGCTTCAGCATCAGCCAGGACAAGCTTTGCAGATTCATTTGTACTTTTGCTGCCTTTCAGATGCGCACAGAGCCTCCAGCCCCTGGGATTCTGCCTAAAAGCAAGCCTCCTCTGCTGTGCTCTGCACTGCCCTGCCTGTGTGTGCTTTTGCACCTGCCTAGCTTGGCTTTTTTTCATATATCTTCTCTTTTCCTCTAAACCAGCCCCAGCCCAACATGTTTCAAGCAGAGCAGGCAGCAAGGGAGATGTGATGCTGGCACGTGGCTTTCCACTGACATGACATGCAAAAGCATCACTGTATTTTCAACCAAGGATGAGCAAAGTGACCTTCATCTGCCCTAATGATTAACTTCTTTTTAGGACTGTCCCTATGCAGGAAAAAAAAAAAAAAAGGAAGTGCTTTTTCTTTAATTTTTTTTATTAAAATCATTTGTCCCTGAGTCCTCATTTCTCAAATAATTCCAGCCAGTGCTGAACCCACTTGTGTCTGGGCAGCCCAACTGTCAGCTCCTGTGGTGGAAAGCCCCTTTCCTTTTTCACTACTTTATTTTGTCTGCTCTCAAGTCACCTCCCTTTGGTAGATTCCCTTGAAATCTCCCAAATCTCAGCCCTCTCCAGATCACCACTGCTGTACAATTATAGCTCTCCCTGGCTGTGCTGGATGGCCGGGCTGGAGAGGGCCTGGGTGATGGCCAGCACTGCTGAGGAGGATGGCGAGTGGAGGGCTGGGAGGGATTTCTCACTGATGATATTGTCACATTCTTTCCGAATCCTGGGAGTAAACAGACGCTCCAAATTTAGAAAGAACAGGACTGGAAAATTTAAACATTCCTTGAAGAATTGGTACAAGGGGGGGTACAAGGGGGCTGAAGATGATCTCACACACACTCCCGAGCCAGATGAAAAGCTCATGACTCAAGTTCAAAAAGCAAGTGAGGGGCCTGTTTCAGGTCAAAGAATGATATCGCAATGATAAAGCTCCCCTGGTGCATGAAACCACAATGTAAAGAGCCTCTGCTGTGCGAGGGGAGTCCCAAACCCAGCAGTCCAGGCTGCTGGTCACACTGTCACCCCGCTGTCCTCTCCAGGTGGCATATGGCTTTGGGCACAGGAGAGAGGAGCCCAGCGCTCAGCCCAAGGACAGGATGGAGGACGGATGCCTGAGCATCATCTGGATGAGCATCATCTGGATGAGCATCCCAAACCCTCAGCTGTCACTTTTAGCCATTGAATGAGAGTAAAGGAGGCTCTCCCCACCCTCCACTGCAGCTGGGCAAATGGAGAGGAGCTGGTGAAGCTCAGCACCCAGCAGCTCAGCACCGTGCTTTGGCTCTGGCTGGGCTCCAATACAAAAGCTGGCATGCAGAAGCCATCAGGGAGTGATGGAGCCAGACTGCTGCTGTTGCTGCTGCTTCATAAACAGATAATGGCTGTTAATAAAATCCAAGCGGGTGTTTGCAAAGGGGAAGAAGGGTGTAAAAAGGCAAAGAGGAAAAAAAAAAAAAAAAGGAAAAAAAAGGCAAAAAATAGCAGGGGAAAAAAAAAAAAGAAAGGCAAAAAAGCAAGGGTTTGTGCTGAAGTAAACAAAGGTTAAAGAACAGTCAGGCTCCTGCAGGAATAGCAGAGCTGGGCTGGGAGGGAGGGGGCATTACGTAATGCAGGAAAAATGTTGGCTCCATTCAGTTTTCCACCACTTCATGTGATGTCAGGAAAACCATATAAATCAACAGTCTTTCTGCTCCCACGGATGGAGGGCAGCAAGCAGCACTATTTATACTTACACAATTAAAGAAAAAAAAAAAGGAAAAAAGAAGAGAAGCTGATGATTTCCAAGACTGGGAATAATTGACTCAGGTTCCTCCTTCCCAGCCTGCTGGAACCGCTGCTTCTGAGCTGTTAACCCTTGAGGGGTTCCTGCCACTGCTCCTCATGCCTAGCTCCTCCGTTCTCACCCACCAGCCTCCACCAGCTGCTTCAAGGGTCTCAAGGATGATGGGCTGGAGTTGAGCAGGAATGGCTGAGCAAGGCATTTGCATGAGATGGGGACAGCAAGGAATGGATATGTGACTTTGCCTGGGTTGATGAGAGCTGGGGAGCACAGAGGGGCTGCATATGTCTGCCACATCAGACTGGGGACACTCAGGATGGGGTTCCCTGAGGTGCTGGCATCCATTTAGGGGAAAGCTGAGATTTCAGGATAGAACCCTGAAATTTCAGCAGCCCTTGCCAGGCCAACTCCCCACTGGGGTCACAAGCCACCTCCAGGGAGGACCCAGGCACTTCTTTTGGGACACAGGATGGGTTGGGGTGGGACAAAGTGCCTGAGCCTGGAGCGGGTATACTGAGGGGTTAAACCCCACCAGGGAGAGGGGTCAGAATCAAGCCCAGCCCAAATATCCTGCCCCAGAGCTCCCAACTGCTGCAGAGCTGCCTCTGAAACAACACGTCTGCTGCCCACAGTGCAGGCAGGAGGAAGCTGTGCCTGCCGGACAGCGTGCCCAACCTTCCCCGGACGCTCTCTGCATTCACTTCCAGTTACCATTTCCACGTAAAATGACACCGCCATGACCCACTGTTCTACATTTCAGTTCCCAGTTTTTTCCACCCACTGGTGGTCCATGTTCCACAGCAGGCTGCGGTCCTGCAGCACTTTCACTCAGGGAGGTGTAAGCTTTTGCTTGGCACCAAGCACAGCCGCAATCCTTCTTGGGTGTCTGGGCTTCTGCAGCCCAGAGGGATGGAAATGGCTGCCCTAAAGACAGAGTATGCGGGTGCCCAAGCAAGGTGCAGGTTTGCTCATGGAGGCTCGATGGTGGTGATGCTGATGGCGGGCGGGGTGGCACCCAGCATGGGGCATGCCATGTATGCTGCCAGGGTGCGCCAGCACTATGGGGGGCCCCCAAGCCTCCCCTTGCTTTCCCAGGGGGCAGAAAGCTCCCAGGCTTTCAGGGCCACCTCCCCTAGCTCCGTCCCTGCCTCAGGAGGACACGGGGATGGGGTTTGCAGCCAGCACACAGTGCTGCCTCTCGCTCAGCCCTGGGAAAGTGGAAGCAGATTGTGGGGTGCTGGGGTCATGCAAAGGCTGTTTCCTGACCTGTCCTGGTGACTAAGCAGGTTACTTTCTGGATGTGACTGAATCCAACTTCTCCTTCTCCCACACCAGGCACCAAGCCATACCCTTGTTTATGCCACAACAACCTTGGAACCACAGGCACTGCTGCTGGGCCAGGCCAAGGGCTGCCATAGCAAGCTCATGGTGGCATCTCCCAGCATGGGCCTCAGCCAAGCTTCTGCAGCCTGGGCCATGTTAATCATCTGTACTGTGATTTCATGTAGTCCCTGCTTGCTTTTGAAACCCTCAGACTGGGAGGTTTATACCCCTATTTCTTTTCTCTGCTCTCCCCATCACAATGCAGCTGCTCTAATCCAGCAGCACTTACCCATGCGTTGCACAGGCAAGGTTCCTTGAATGCCACTTGCTTGTGCCACCTTCCTCATCACAACTACCACTTCCAAGGGTCTGTTACACTGCTGGATTGGCAGGAACAGCAGCTCTCTCCATCCCTGCGACGCCTTGAGAACACGAAGGTCAGTACCCTCTGTGTGAGCCCCAAAGCAGTACCCAATTGCCACAGGAAGAGGATGGGCTTGGGGAACAGAGGTGATCCCCATCTCTGCTTTTGGCAGCATCTAGGACCTTGGCTGAGCTCAGCAGGGCCAAGGGGCAGCGCCTGCCCACCCCTCCACAGGCAGCAAGCTCAGAGATGGGCAGCCAGCCAGGAAGATGTCCCGGCCACGGGGAATTAAAGACAGCTTTAACTCTCCCTTCAGCAGCTCTCTGCCTCTTTCTACTCCTCTCTGCTGGGTTGGAGTGTTTCATTCATCGGTTGCCTGCCTCCCATTTCACTATGCAGAAGGGCTGTAATTAGGGCAGCACGTGCCTCCTGCTGCCTGTGCGCTCGCGCCTGGAAAGCACCATCTCCAACAGATCTTGACTCACTCAGTGATGACCCTCTGCCCCTGCCCTCCTTCCCCTTCCCTCTCCCGGCATATCCACGGATTTCCTCTCCAGTCTTCCCTTTAACAGCAGAGAGAGGGAGCAGAACACCTGAACCAGGTCTGCCTCTTGGCACTCTGACCAAGGATGAAGCAGTGTAACAACGGCAGAATGAAGGTGTCTGGATCTATGCCGTCGTGACCACCACATAGCCTCTTCTCGCACTGCACCCTGGCTGGTGGGTGCAGTGGTGGGGAGCTAGACGGTGCAAGGAATGAACCCACAGGGAGGACCCAACAATGCCAGTGTGGGTTGAGCCTCCATGGTCTGCGTGCAGGGCTGCCCTCCACCACAACAGCCACTGGTGGCCAGGAAAGCAGGCACGCATGGACATGTGGGGCCACAGCTCCATAACTCTGGACTAAGGGCACGGGTGCCAGGTGAAGTGGTAGCCCAGGGCTCCTACCTGTAAGGATGGAGACACTGTGGAAACAGCTGTCCAGCTTGCCCAGGAGGATGGAGAGGAAGCTGTCAGCAGCCAAGCCAGTCACATCCCGCGTACTCTGGTCGTAGACCACCACGTCCTGGTGCTCCTCTGCCTCCACCTGCATGGGAACAGCGAAAACCGGGCATCAGAGAAATAGGCTGAATGCTGAGGGTGCTGCTGCCCACATTGCCATGGGAAGGAAAGCTGAATTTAGCAGTCACACCAGCAGAAGATCACAGCTCTATGCCATCCGCACAAGATGGCTTTTGATCACCACATGAAGGGTCCAGGCAGGCTGGGACTCTGCTTCACGGCTACAAGCAAGTGTGTCAGTACAGTTGCCTGCTGGAGTAGCTCCACTGATGGCAAGAACTTTTGAGCATCCTAACCTGAAATGGGGTCACTCCTCCCGATTGCACACCTTCAGATTGTCATTACTTAAGTGCATCCCAGAAGTCACTGTGACTTCTTCCACCACCTCCTCCCCATCCAAACTTTGCCTTCAGATACTTCTCTGCGGCCTGGCTGGTGTCATGAGAATTCTGGGGTGGTTCTGCAGACAGGGGTGCTCCTAGCACAGCCCTCATGCTGCGGCTGGAGCAAATGGAGCTCTTCAAGCCTCAGCCTGGAGACACTGTCCAGCACAGTGGCACCTCTGTAGGCACTACCCCTCTGGAAGCTCAACCCAAACCTGCAGATCACCCTTGAGGTGACAGAGCTCTTCTTTAGCTCAGTGGATGTTCAGGGGATGCTCTTTCTTCCTTTTGTAATGCATGGCAGGGCTTGTACACCTTAGAGATATGCTGGGGAGAGGGAAAGGAGCTCCTGGGCTGCTCTCATGTGACTTTACACACCACAAACAGCACCCTGATGCTGCGGTCTCTGGGGTAGGTGGGATGGTGGGGTACCCTGAAGGCACGCAGCTGTCTGCAGGCAGAAGGCAGGAGTCCCCCCGTGTGTGGTGATGGCTGGATTGCAGCAAGAGCACTCAAAGTGCAGCCAACCATTCCTACACCTACATGAAGGTCCATGCATTAAAAGAAGGTAAAAATCCTCACATAGGCATGGCTCAGTGCATCTGCTGAATGTGGATGGCATATGCCTGCCTTCTTAGTGCCTGCTCTCCCAGCCAGCAGGGTGAGGCGCATCCATCACACTGTGAGAGGAGGAGGCAGCGGCAGGCAGGGAAGCAGGGCCTGCACACCCAAGCTGCTCTGCCCTCCAGCTTGTGTTGGAGCTGCCCAATGCCCACCCCCTGCCTGGCGCTCTACAAAATCTCCTTAGGAGACCACTTGAACTAGGAACCTCTCACGGGTACTTGCCTCCTTTTGCTGTCTCACTGCTATGCCCTATTTTACCACCAGAGCAGATTCACTCGGAATTGCTGTCAGTATTAACGCTGCTTTCACACCCTGCTGCAGGTGCTTCCCTGCTCACAACGTGAGCGCCATCCAAATAAAACTGCAGGGTGCACTGATTTAGCTGAGCTCATCATGTCTCCTCACTGCAGCAGCAGCACAAACCTGCATTGGCAGAAATCCCTGCCGAGGCACCATGCGCAGCTCTGCATTAGGAAGGGGGAAGCTCAAAGGAGCCGCATGTCTCCATCCCAGCACCAGGAACTGGAGAGCAAAATTGGCCCTGCAGGTCAGCAGGAAGATGGGAGGGTTGAAAAGGCAGCAGCAGGATGAGAGGGAAGGGAAAAGGACATGTGAATTTTAAAGTGAGACACTGAAGAATGACTGAAACCACCTGGGGGCAAGCCAGCTGAGGATATACACTAGCATCTCTGCCTCCCCATCCCTGAAGCAGGACTTTCACAGGAGGCCATGCAAGCACAGCTGGAGGGAAACACTGTAGCTGCCGAGCTAGCTCCAAGCCGGAAGCCTGCCAGTCCTTAACAGGGCCACTGTCCCTTCAAGGCCCCCAGCACACCATTAGCATATCCCAAAAACACAGACCCCTTTCTGAAGCCCCAAGTTAACAAAGGCATCTCCTCCGAAAGCACAGTGAGGTGGAGACTGAGCAGCGGTAGGGCAGGGGCTCATCCCAGCTTCATGGCTCAGGCCAGGGTGGCTACAGGGGAGATAGCAGCTCTGGCCAAGCAGAATTATCCCACAATAGGATTTAGTGTTCCCTCTGCATGGGGAGGCTTTGTTTGGGCCATTACTGCAGGGTTGCTGAGCAACGGCAGAGATGCATGGCACGGTTTACATCTTATTAAAGTTATAAGGTTTCATTCAATGTAAATGCCAAACAAGTGCTGGCCTTGCATGGCCTGGCTGCAGAAAATAAATACCCCACTTGCTGGGGTGAGAATGCCTGCAAGATGGTCCTGAGGAGCTGTCATGGAGCACGCAAGGAGCCCACACTGTTGTCACGGCTCCTTGCCACAAAGACAAATGAGAGGGAGATATTTAATCAGGTCCCCATAGTCTCTCATTAACTTCACACACTCCTGATATCAGGGGAAGGTTCAGCCTCATCTCTGATCTTAAATGTTCAGAGGTTAAAAGCTAACTGGGGCAGAGGAGGAGGGTAAACCTGAAGTAATGCTCAGGGCCAGATTCCTGATTCTGCCAGGTGCTATCATAGGGCAGAAGCACAGCTGACAACGGAGGAGTCCTTCTGAGGAGCAGCACCTGGGTGGTGGGAGCCCTCCCATGGCGGTTCAAGGCTGCCCATGTCTTGAACTCCCATCACCCATCACCCCAAGACTGCTGAAGTAACCAAATCCCCAGGAATCACCCTTCAGAAAGGGTTCCCACATTCAGACAGCGAGTGGCTATGGTGCAGCATGTCTTTTGGCCCCAAGCAGATGTTGACTAGGGCTTGCAAGGGCTTGCATGCCTTTGAAAAGCTGCTAGCCCACCCCAGTGCTGGAAATACCCCAAGGCACACCCCCCCCCCCCCCCCCCCCGGAAAAGCCTCCTGCCTGCCAGCATCTCAGCTGGGGGCTATGGCCAGCCTGGAGCCAACAGCCCCAAACAAACACCAGCTAAAACCATCCATTGCTTTTGTGCCAAGCCCAGTGCTCCCCGTCACCCTCCCCAGCTCTGGCTGGACATATGGTGTTGGGCACTGGGTGGTTCAACACAGTCCTCGCCCCTGCTCCACCTTTCCCTGGCTGCCAAGCAGGGATCGTGATGCTCTTCAGGTGATCTAGGCTAAGATAAGAGCAAGCTATCCTGATTATCCCAATTGCTACCAACATCTCAGTCACATATTGTTTCAAAACACAGTGAATCACCCCACTGAAATAACACGGCTTCCATCAACACAAAGAGGAGTCAGGTACACGGCTCAAAAATAAGCCCCAGCTTCCCCTCAAGCAAAACAGCTGCTTGCAGAGCCATGCTCCTAATGCAAATACATAAATATTCCAATTGCCCAAAGAGACCCTTGTCATGCCTCAAACCATGGCTGTAGCTGTTCTGGAGATAGCTATGTTTCAGGAAGCAAGAGGTCAAGAGGTAGAAAGACTTTCCAGGGGGATCTTGAAGAAGTGAAAATTTCAATATCTCCCTCAAGAAATGCTAGTGAAAACCCCAAGCAGGAATTTCCCATAACCTCTGCCCCTGAAACTGTACCAAGGAGCTGAATTATTCCAGTTGTTATTGGAATTTATTATGGGGAGCGTTTATTATTGTTAGTATTGAAAGAAGGGTTCAAAACCAAAACCAGAACATTATGTTGGTACCATCTTTGTGTGGAGAGAGATGACTGCTAATTGGGAAATAAGTTGCTGCTGCAGTATTTCCCAGCTAAGGCACCATGGGAAGACAGTGCGCAATGGGGCTTGGGGAGTGGTGACTTAGCTATGCCCATAATTGTAGGCATATTTCATTGGAAAAATAAAGGGATTTTTATTTTCCCTATTTCTTCTTTCCTATCAAATGGCCCTTTTCTTCCTTGCACCAAAATACCCAGGAGCTGCTGTTACCCCACAGCATCGCTCCGAACCTGCAGCATCCAGAAGCATCGTTAATGGTTCCCTTTCTTAACAGAGGTATGGAAAAGAGGGGTGTGAACACTAGGAAAAACGAGTTAGACAAGTGCTCTCATCCCCCCTGCCTGCAAGCAGGTGGGAGCAGCCGAGGGGAGAGCCAGGTGAGGTTGTCCAAAAGCTCTCTTTACACTGGGCAGACAAGGAGGAGCAGGGCAAGGTAGGGGCTCAGGACTGCCCTTTCCTTGCCCGGGCAGACCTACGTCGCTGCCAGCTGCCTTTGTCTCGGCAGCCCCGGCTGGCCGGGAGCAGGAAACAGGAGGAGGGCGGGAGGCCCGTCAGGAGGAATAATGGGGCCGGACAATCGCACCACTGATGTCACCCTTCCTGCCATCTGCTCCCAACGCCAGCCGTGCCCCCTGCCGCTCCAACTTTGTCCCACTGCCTTCCCTAGCCCCAGTGTGGGGAGCCAGGGTAGAGCAGGGATAAGGCCAGAGATGGCAGGTGAAGGCAGGGTATGATACAGGGTAATGGATATCTAAACCAGCTTTCAGCATCCCCCTCTGAGGGGCTAAGCACCTTGAGCAGCAGACCTTATTGATTACTGGGGGCTCCAAAATACAACCCAAGTGTCTGAAATCAGAGGCATAGGGGAAACAGAAAGGGGGAGAGGAGAGTTCATCACACCAAAATACAAACTCGCAGGTGCGTAATGAAAAGCCTTGGGCATCACAAGCCATGGCCACCACACCTGCTTTATGCCAGATGAGGATATGGCTGCAACCCCCCTGGATCCCACTTCAGCTTCCCAGGGCAAGTGGCTTAACCTCACAGAGGTGTCCTGAGGCTTAATTAATTCCCAGGCTGCATGCACTGGGAGAGCCAGCGCATGAGGAGCAGCATGGGCAGGAGTCCTCCTGCCTGCGGATGCACAGGGAGAGATTTCAGCCATACAAAAAAGAACAGAAAAGGAAAAAGCCATGAATTAAAAACAGAGGCAACGCCTCTCCTCCGCTCCCCCTAGCATCCCTGGTTATAATCACATCCACAGCGGGTACCTGGACCATTATGCAACAATCCAGGAGCAGGGAGGAGGGGATCGCTGCTTCTACGAGGACAGAACAGGGACCACCAGGACAGACCAGTCAACCCCTCTGGGAGCCACTGCTCCTCTGCAGCTCATAGGCTGCAGGGTTGAAGATGGACAGCATCAGTTGACGTTAACTCTTCCATGCTTTCCCCTTCCTCATAATCCTCCTTCCTCCCCTTGCGCATTGCCTTTGCTGCTGCTGCTGCTCCACGTGACCTGACGCCGGCCACTGCAGAGGTGACCCTCGCTGGGAGGAAGGCGGCCGCACCGCCCTTCTGCCTCGCACAAAACTGATTATTCTGCTTTATTCCCCTGGGGATTTAAGAGCAGCTAAAGCCGTTCAGGAATCAGTCTCTGCAATCCCCTCCAAATCGCCCAGCGCAGAGCAGCACCGCAGCAGATTGGTGCGAGCCTGGCCCCCCCGCGCTGCGAGTCCCCTTGATCCCGGCGGGGTGATGTCACCGGCAGCCAATGCGGGCAGCAGTGGCTCTGTGGGGTGGCGGGGGGGGGGGGAACACCACAGATGGCTCCAGCTGGGCCCAGCATTTTATTAATCGCCTGAATTACCCTCGCTTTGCCATAAAATCGCAAGGCAGGAGGGGGGAATGTTAAAAGAGAGCTGTCGAGAGGGTGGGCTGTGATGTAAAACCAACCTCCGGCACCCACCAGCGCAGGCCTCCAGCAGCATCTCAGTGAGAAGGCAGGGCTCAGGCTATGGCACTGCAGGGACACCCTGGCCAGGGCTCCAGCCCAGCTCCGTGGCTCAGAGCCACCTCTATTATTTAACCAGGAGCGATACAGAGAGGAGCCTGTGAGAGATAATATGCCATGACACCGGATAAGAGCTTCTGGCGTCACAGGGGAGGAGGATTACATGTCCCTGAATGGAGTTAGAGATGACAGAGGGGCGGGGAAGAGTTTTTTGCAGGGGATTAAGCTTACAGCTCCAGGAAGGCTTTGGGGAGTTTTTTGCTGGCATAGGACAACTCTGAAGGCTGATATACCTGTTAGACTTGCCTGGGGAGGACTCCTGGAGCAGGGAGCCACATCACTGGGGTGGGAGCAATGAGCAGGTCCTGAAGGACAGCCCTGTGGCTGCATGAGCTCACACTCCAACTCCCCAAAGGGTGCAGAGAGATGCCAGGAGATACTGGTGTCAAGGGATGGAGGAGGATGATGTACATATCAGGCATAGCCAGTGCATACCATGTAGCCAGCCCTTAAGCCAGTCTGCATCCCACCCCCACCCTGCCCTTTTCTACTGGGAAGAGGGGTACAAGCATCCACCTGGAAAGGTGAGGGACAGACCCCCTACCTTCATCTTGGAGGCAGGCTGGATGAGTTCTGTGATGGAGACCTTGTCCTGCTGGAGCCTCCTCTTGACAAGCTTGGAGCAGCAGATGTTGACAGAGCTGAGGACGTGCCAGGAGTTGTACTCCACGAAGGAGCGGCTGTCAATGACCAGGGTGCCCTCTGCTCCGTTCCGCAGGAGGCTGGCCAGCTTCTTCGGGTCCATCACCTTGCGTGGGAGCCTGTCCCCAGCCATAACGGGCCCGTCCCCTCTATGGTGAGTGGGGGCCAAGGGGCAGAAGGACGCCAACACCCGTCTCCCTGAGGGAAACGAGCAAGGGGGTAAGGGGTGAGCAGGGCAGCACCCGTCCTGGTCTCCTCACACTGCTAACACCCAGGATGCCAACTCATTGTGCTGAACCTGGAAAGAGAGGAAAGGAGAAGACAACTGGTCAGCTGGGCAGGATGTGACATTCACCTTGGGCCAAGTCTCCAAGGGCTTGGCCTTCAGAAGATGCCCTCGGAAGAGTGTAGGAGTGCAACAAGCCACACTTTCTGGGTATGTTCTCAAAGCCTGAGGGCATCTGTGGCTTCAGAGCTGCCCAAGCCAGAGGTTTTCTCTTTGTATTTAATAGCCCTCAGTGGAACTTTCTTCCATTAATTTGCCTAACAGCTTTCTGAAGCCATGTCAACTTTAACAGGCACAGTGGCCAGTGGCAGGTAGCGGAATGGTTTGCCAGCTACGATGAAGTCCTTCCCCTGCTTTGCTCCAAATCTGCTAACCGATGGTTTCTCTGGGTGACCCTTACTACTTGCACTGGAAGAGGCCACACATGCCCATTCCCTAATCACCTTCCCCACGATTCTCACCACATTTAGATCTCGTTTAGGACCCTTTCAGGTCAGAGCCTCCTGCTGCACAGATACCTTTGACCACCTTGGCCAGCCCTGACATGCCATGCTTGAAAGGCAGGCATGAGGGACCTCCACAGGGCATGACATCTCCTCCTTTCCCTGCTCCCAGCCCAACAGCTCCTTGCACTCTATTTCATTTTCCTGACCTCTGCCAAGCACAGACCTAATGGTTTCACAGAAGTAGCTTAGCTCAGCTCTAAGGTTTTGCTGCTGCATGGTAATAGCTAGTTCAGGACCCATCAGACACACCACCAAATCAGGTTTGCTCACTCACATCCATCATTTTGCAGTGGTTTTCCGTCTGCCTTTTAATCAGAGCCTGCTCACGGGTATCATGCCAGCTTGCCTCCTGGCAAGTCAAGAGAAAATGACCTCTCTCAGAAGCCAAGAAGTTGAGCTGACCTTCACTCCTGCCTTCAAGAAACAGGACAGGCATTAGGGCAGAGGCCATGGGAAGCTGTACTTGGACCAAGATAGCCCCGAAGTGAGTACTGCTTTCCAGCGTCAAACTTGCACAGACTTTGAAAGGGAGTTTGTTTACAGGGGTACATATCTGAGCTTCATTTTAGGAGCTGAGGAGGGTCAAGCCTGGCTCTCTCTAAAGTGCCACCAGAAGAACAAGGCTCCTTCATGCCCAGCCCATGGGGTCTGCAAGAGAAATAGGCAGGTGGAGGGCATTCAGCTCAGGATGTCTTCTAAGGTTTTAATGGCACACATAATTGCAGTCATGTTTTAATGGCATTAGGTTTTAATGCTGCTGCAGTCATTCAGAAAATAAGCCCTGGCTACTACCAGGCTCCTCTTGTTCCTGCCAGACGGTGTTTTAGAGAGAACCCACAAGCTGTTCTGAGAAGCTTTAATGCATCTGAATTAGGAGGACTATGAATGCCATGTCTGGAAAGGCCATTGTAAAGATTTTCATTGACTTCTGCAGGACCAGGATTTAGCCCATGTACTAGAGAAGGCTTACGCATCACGCTGATCCCAGTGAGGCAGCAGTTCTTGGAAGCTCCCACAGCCAAAGCCCCTGTGGTGTGGGCACCTACTGCAATGATAGCTCAAGACACAAAAGAGAAATGGGTCCCTGTCATTTCACTACTGGGTGAAATGACAGGGATCTCAGTCACCAGTCATCAAACCTGGAGGACACAACCAGCTCACAGGAAAGGCATGGAAAGCCACAGAATATGAGGATGGGAGTTCCAGCATTTGCTCTGGCTCATGACTCCAGCATTAACAGCCCCAACTTCCCTGGGCTACCAGACCTGCCTCCCAAAGCAGAGGGTACGTGTCCCAGGCCTTTGGATCTAAGCTCCCAGTATGAGGCCACATTAGCATGTGCAATCCTCCCCTGCCCCTATATCACATGCAGGCTGCCCCTGCCAATGCGTTAATTCAAATTAGAGGGCAGGGCAATCTCCTAAAAGCCGCACCAGTGGTGGCCCCTCCTGGCACAAAGGATTCTGGCAGCCCCGCAGCTCCATGGCATCGCTGTCCCCAGCCCCACGGCAAGCTTGTATGGCTCTGCGGCTCCTCGCGGTGACTCCAATTAGAGCTGCCCCTCGGCGGGCAGCCGGCGGTCCTCCCGCCACAGGGACCCCGCTCCTCCCGCCTCCCCCGGCACTCCTCCAGGGGGGCTTAAAAACTGAAACAGTTCTAATTAGGGGGTCTGAGGGGGAGCGAGGCGCGCTCCCGCTGCGATGTGACACACCTCATTACGTCGCTACCGCCTTGCCAGAAGACCCCCTGCTGTACCTCGGCTATAGAGCCAGGGCATTCAGAAAGGATGCAAATTAGCCAGCTTTTCCCCTTCGTCTTCCTTTCACACCCCCCTCCCCAAATCACTTTCTGCCTCCTTTCCCCATCAGGACACCAGGCTGCGAATTCTTCTCGGCTCTTCCAATTACATTCGAGAAATAAAAAAGGAATGGAGAGTTAACAGACAAAAAGGATGGGGATAATACCACAGCAGAGGGATGAGAGTAAAAGACTAAAGTGGGAGGAAGGAGTGATCCAACACAGGGGGCACACTGAGTGCCTCCAGAGATAATGTGGTGTCTACTCTTCAGATAACAAGCAAGGGGTAAACTTTGGAGGTCTCAGATACGAATAGAGGAGTCTGGGAAAGATAACAGATCCTTGATCACTTAACTGCTCTGAGAGGAGTAAGTCAGCAGAAGAGGCCTTCCATGCATGAAGTTCTAACAGATGACTGGGAGTTCAGGTGGAAGAGGTTGGAGAAGACAGACAAGGAGGCTTCCTGGCTTAGCTAATAGCCACCCTCCTGCAGAACGACCAGATAAAGGTCTTCTCCTGGTGGCAGACACATGTGATATACCAGACAGGTCCCACTCCCAGCTCTACTTGAAAGACGTGGGGGAAGGCAGAACAAGTCCATTCTGCCTCTCTTTCTGGTGGCCTTTATGGGAGATGGAGATGACTGAGTGCGGTTGTAGGGAGCAGTAACCTTGGCATCAGACCCAAGACACAAGGACTTCTCAAAAAGTATGCCCGGTCAGGTCAAAAGCAGATGAACCACTTCTCTGCCAGCAACCACAGGATATTTTGAAGCCAGGCTAAGGGGTGGTGGGTTCATCCCCAGAAAACAGACACCCCAGGTACCAGCAGAGGCTATGAGACCTTCACAGGACCTTGCAGGCTGTGTGTGAGATGGTCTCTGAGAAGAATGAGCTCTAATGCCTCCATACCTGGGAAGGTTACCAGAGAAGGAAGATGTCGCTCTGCTTCCGCTCAGATGGGTCAAAAGGAAAACTGAAGGAACAGGCATAGCCATGGATCACTGCTGACTTAAGGGTTCTTCTCACCATCGTGACATGAGACCAGAGGAAAAGGTTAACCTGGAACCTAAATTAAGATTTCAGAAATACAGCTGTGTCCCCCTCTTATCAGTTTATTATAGCCATCTTAATCTTCTTGAGTGTTCCTGAAGAACATTACCATAATCCTTTAATCCCACCTCTCCCTGGAGTGCCTGTAATGAGAAGATGGGCACATGGCTTAGCTGAATGGGGACAGCCAAACAGGAGAGGCCACACTGCAGCTGAGGGACAGAAATATGGGTATAGCTTAGCACACAGGCTGGGCCAACTTCCTGCTTACTGGGGCTGCATCCCTGGTGTCACTTCCGTGGACATGTGTGTCAGGTGAGGAGTGGTGGCCACATGAGTCACAAGCATGACACAGATGTGTGTGGCAAGTGACCAACCTGGCTGTGACCCTCTTCTGGTCAGGCGAGGCAAGAGAGCAGGAAAACACGAAACACACCCAGCCTGAGTCTATCTGTGTGGCATGGCAGACCATGGGAACTAGTCCCTGTGCTGGCTCAACACAGGTCACCAAGGTGGAGGCCACTTCCCTCAATTTCTTGTCTTGCACAAGGTCCTCACCTAAGAGATGTGGTATGGCAAGGGTGCAGATCTGGTTTCTCTTGTATTAGAGACATCAACTGGAAGCCCCGCATGTCTGCAGCAACCATAAACTTCACTAACTGGCATGTCTACTCTTGGCACCAAGCTAGCAGTTGTGTCCTGGGGAGCTTCCTCTAACCTCTGCACATGGTCCAGTTGAGAAGAATCTCCCCTCACTGCCTTGGGCAGGCCAGCTTTGCTGCAGGAAGTAGCTCTGACCCCATGAAAATATTTTCATCACGTAAGTGAGATTGGATCTACAGCATGCTCCCTGAGGTGCTCATTCCAGAAGCATGCTCTTCTGATGGCATCTCCACCTTGAGTTTGCCAAGGCATAAGAGCACCACAGAGAAATGACTACTCGTTTGTCCCCAGTAGCTCACAAAAGCAGCCATTCCTGAAGAGCTGCCATTTCTATCTCCATCTCCACCCAGCAGCACTGAGCTAAGGGAGCTGGCTTTTCCCTCTGCAGTCCTCCTGGGGAAACATCCATGTCCTTTGAAGCCTGCAGCAAGATGCTGCCTGGCCAGGGCTTCTGCATTCATCTATCGTCCATCTATTCGTCCATCCATCCGTCCATCCATCCAGGTCAGCCTTGCCACAGCCCTAGGCAATGAGATGCTGGCAGGACCCCACTGGCCCCAGCTCTCCACACAGTTATTAGGATGTAAAACACAGCACTTTTTCCAAGCCCTCCACCCTTTTTTCCTTCCCCATCCCCTCATTTCTTTCAAGTGCTTTGGCACTTAGCGAACTCCCCTCAGCAGGCTCATGCCGTTTGAGGGATTCCTAAATCACGGGCCTATTACTAATTATTATTATTTTGCAGCAGCAATCAGGGACGTGGGGCTCATTAACAAGTTAGCACCTCTGGTTTCCCTGGAAACCCTCAGCTGCCAGGCAACGGCTGCGCCTCCAGCCCGAGGCGATGCTACCGCAGCGCCTTCAGCTCACTCCCCAGAAAGATGCTTGGGTTCTCCATGGGCTGACAAACCCAGATTAGCAAATGGGATGGGGCTAGGAAACTCCAGGATGTGTCCCCCTGCTCCACCCCATCTGCTGTGAACTGCAGCCCATCTACTGATCCCCTTCTGCCACTCACAGCATCACAAAATGTGTAGTAGCTTCTCCCTCCCAGAGATAGATGCAGGCTTCCTCCAAGGGCAAGGAATTTGGAGCATTAATGATCCCCCAAAGTGGCAGTGGGACAAAGCTGTCAGGTGCCTGCAATAGCGGCTTTGGAGGTGATGTAACTGCTGCTGATTTCTTAGCAGCTACTCAAGGTCCCTTTAAAAGGCAGCACAAAAGATTTCTCTGCTTGACGACGGGAAAAATGGAGTGTCTTTTTTCTTCTGCTCCTTAAAACAAGGCTGGGAAACACCGCTAACCACATCCACTAACCCAGACACAAATTCTGCTTGTCCACCTTTCCCCAGTGAATCTAAAGAATGAGAGGAATGACATCTCCCTAGCCGCAGCAGCGTGAAGATCTGAGGAGATGGCAATGTAGTGAGCAGCCCAGCTCTAACTCCCGGAGACCCACAGGGGGTTTTCCCACGGCAGATAGAGGACCCACCCAGTGGCTCCCCTTCTTCTCTCAGCACACCATCGGGAGGCAGCTGCTGCACCTTTGTCAGGGTTTCAGGCTCAGCTGCTTGTGGATCTCATGATTTTTCCTTACTTTCTTTTCCCCTCCTCCTTTCTCTGCAGCAGCCTCCTTTCAATTCCCGTAGGCTGGAAGCAGCATGGTGGTGAGCCCTGCAAGGAGCTGCATGCCTGCAAGCAGCTCCCACTTCCTACCCCGCACCTCCCATTTCCCCTCTGCACCTGCAGCCCTCAGTCCAGAAGATGTTTTCCACCAGTGGACATTGCTGAAGGACCAGGATGTCCTTCAGAAACGTGTCAGATGGTGCATTCACGCCAGACAAGGGATGCAGCGCTGAGGCACGTGGCATAGGGATAGTCAGCTTTGGTACATGGATGCTCAGGGCTGCCATGATCAAGCCGCAGACAGGAACACAGGGATGAAAGGAAAAAGGACAGGATGTACCCAGCTGCAAGGGAGCCTTTCCCATGCACCCCTTATGCTGCAAGGCAGACCAGCTCTTCTGGAGGCCAGTTGAGCCAAGCGAAGAGTCCCTCATCCCCTCCCACCACCTGATGTTGTGCCAGCAGCTTTGGATGGGCTATGTCGACAAATGCAATTGTCTCCTAGCCTGCTTCCACCAAAGCAACCCAGATGCATTTAAGGATTTTCATACTGGACATTCCCAGAAAACTTTCATTGCAGTCATGGTGGTCAGTCTGGAGATCTGGTCAGGAAAAGCCAGTGAGGACAGCAGAGAAGGGAATTTACCCAGAGTCTAGATGACAAGGCCAGTATCTGCTTGTCTTAGACTTGTGTTTTTAACGTGATTTATACGGTTTTCTCCTTCAGTATAAACACAAGCTTTCATTTTAAAGCCTACACAACCTAAGCCCAAAGGTTACGCGTAATCAGCCAGCCATTTAATCACTGGTTTTGCCCACACTGAGGATGGAGCACCCAAGCATGCTGCTTTCTAATACCAATGCTATCCTGTTTCTGTCCTCATCCTGCCAAGCCAAGAGCTGGCCAGGCTCTCATCTCAGAGCTGAAAGCACCTTCAGCTTTGAGCAGGTTGGCATATATCACAGAGGACACGTCACACTGGAGAAGGGAAGTCTAGCCCTACTGATGCTTCAATGGTCCCTGCTGCCCACTGCCTGATCTCCCCACCATTTGCTGCATGACCCTATGAGCCCAGAAGCTTATCTTGGGAATCTCCAGTAGCTTGTTTGCCTTTTTGCAACAAGAGCAGACAGAGGCAGCCCAGAAAGGTATGCAGTTAGATACTTCTGCAGGGCTGGTCCCGCTCTCTTGTCCTAGGATACCAGACACCATAAATACCTGCTGGGTATTTATGAAAGGGTCTCCAGGATCTGCACACTCTTTTCCCACAACACCTACATGCTAAATGAAAGAAAGCACAGGATTAAGCTGTGGTTCCTCGAGGCTGCGGATAAATACGCCAGCATTTCACTGCTTAAGGACAATCCTGACAGACATGAGCTTTTCCACGTCAGTACAGTGCCAGGGACAGTCACGCATGAGGCCAAGGCTGGTGAAGCAAGCACAGTGTCATTAGTGTCCCATATTTAAATGACAAACAGGACCCCTGGCCTCTCTGAAGAACAGCATTGCTGTGTCCTGGCAGGATTTACGCAGTTTCTGACGATAACCAGCGCAAACTGAGGTGCAAGTGAAAATCCCAGCACAGGTTTCCAGCCAGCAGACGCCAATGCCCACCACAGTTATGCCACCCCAAAATCTCCTGATGAAACTCTGGCCTTCCTTAGGAGACCCAGAATACAACTCAGATGCAAGGGGCTACATGTCTTTCCATGGGATGAGACACACCCCAGGGCAGCAAACACATTTTGCAAGACTCTTCTGACCTGGTTCAAGGCTTGCTGAATTTCCGATATGCACACAATAGCCAAACTGCTCACAGGATTGGGATGAATTAGCACTGGTCAGCTCAGGCTCTACCTCTTACCACAGCCCCAAGAAGGACGCACAAAATCCTGGTTTTGGAGGATTACCTTTATCTAGAAAAAACTCACAAGACAAGCAAAACCCAAGCTGATGTTCCTGCCCCACTCTTTTCTTTTCCCTTGGGGGCTGTGATTCGTAACCAGCTGGTTTTGTTCCGTTAACCTGAGATGACATGGAGATCAAACAAAGCATTTTGGAGGTCTTCCTCCATCCTCACAGCCCTGGACAAGCAGCTGCCCATTGGCGATGCCGAGCTACAGCTTGCTGGTCAGATGCCATAGCTCTTCATGTATGAAATCCTACAGCCTAGCCTCTTTACTGAGAGCCGGGTATTGCAGCATTTTGTAATCTTCTCTCTTAATCCATATTATCATTGCTATTGTGGGTGGGAAGTGGGATGAACTCATTCATGGGGGTAATGAGCAGCAATATTCCCCTCACCAACTCCAGTCAGACATCGAAGCACTATGTATATGTACATATACATACATATATATTAACCCTAGTTTAAAAAAAAACCCCAGAGATATATCATGACATCCATCCAGAGCTTTAACATCCTCCAACTCATTTCCACACCAGCAGGTCTGATTCATCCCTGCTTCTGATCATGCAACAGAAAGCACTGCGTGATCACACCGAACCTTGCCCCTTCAGGGTTGCTGGCTGACCCCCAGCTAAAATCAGTTCAGTCCTCCTGACCTTCCTGCCCATCCTGCTATACTCCGACAGAGCTCACACTTATCTTTATATCAGGTACTGCTGAATGAACCTTGCTCAGGTGCCAGACAAAGAGCCTGCCAAGCTCAAAGCAGAAGGGATTGAGAGGACGACACAGAATTACCAGGGATCAGCATTCGGCAAGCTAGCAGAGAACACGCCGATCTATTTTTAATGGTACAGTGCAAGTGCTTTACAAAAGGATGTGTCTGGGGAGATTCTGCCCAGTCAGAGATTTACACTGGGGTTTTTTGCAGCAGCAGTCAACTCCTCTTGGTGCACAGGAGGCATTTTGTCCCTTCACCACCCCACAGGATCATTCAGAGAGCTCCAGCTCAGTTTCAGCTGAAGGCTCATCCCTCTGGATGACCTTCCTGCCCTGCTGCGTCCTTTTGACTTTCCACCAGAACTGCTCCTGAGGTGGGCAGCCAGTAAGGTGTAAAGGGGAGCTCCAGGCTTGCTTGGCATCTGGTCTTAGCCCCACTCAGTCAGCAGAGCTGCCAGGGACACCCCTGCAAGGTCCACTGACAGCAGCAAAGTGGTTTTTCAGAGGCTAGCTCACAAGTCAGCAGTGCTGGCACCCTCTCTGCACCAGCCCTCTACTCAACAGCCTCAAGTGCCAAGTGAAGCTCAGGCTGTGCCTGTCCGCTCCCCATGCAGGGCTGTCGGCCAAGGCAGATGAAGATGGCATGAATAACTCCACTCAAGCTACGGCTCAAGGAGGACCAGGCTGCCATCACAGGCTTGGAAAAGAGGGTTGTTAGAGGCAACGCAAAAACAATCAGATGCTGTAGATACTTCTTGGTTGCTTCTTTTCAACAGCACTCCCCAGAAACTGATGGACCCTCTTTGTCTGCAGCAAAGATTGCCTGGCGTTACCCAGAAGGGGGTGGATTTCAATGGCAGATGTGTGATTTAAGCAGAAGCAGGTTTAATGTGTGGGAAGGGCTTGACTTGCTTGACAAAAAAACCCTGCAACCATCTAATAAACAGACTGAAATTTCTACCAGAGCTTCTGCTGCATCAGCTGAATTACTATGTGCTTTAGACAGCAGCGCTCCTCAAAGGACTAAATCCCCTATTAAAAGGAAGAAAAAAGGCGAGATGAAAAGAGGTGGATGTGGGCACACCGCGCACCTACATGCTGGATGAGTAACTTGGGTCGGTAGATTGGGTCGGCAGAGACGAACTGGGAAGACGCACTGCATTATTAGCAGGGCTGAAGGACACATGCTGTGGAGGGGAGGATGCCAGGGTCATGCTGTCATTGGAATCTCCATACAGGATCAAAGTTGTGGTCCACCTTGTTTCACATCCCCTCACCATCACTGCCTAATAACAGGTATTTTACAAAAGCCTGGGAGAAGTAGGATGGTGGGTATTTATGAAGTAGTCACGGAATAATTTAGGTTGAAAGGGACCTCAGGAGCTCATCTGGTCCAGCCCTCTCTCCCTTAAAGGAGAGCTAATGTCAACACCAGGACAGGTTGCCTTGTTCTGGTCACCAAACGACTTGTTGCCGGTCGTCAGGAGGCTCAGAAGTTATGTTCCCCATAACTCAGCATGCAGAAATGCTGCACAGAGAGCCCCTTTTGCAAATTGATACAGCACCATAAAGGGCTCTAGAGACATTCCTAAAGAACACAAGGTCTCTGCCCCAAGAGACCTGAAGGCTTGGTTTAAAAAAGATAAAATGAAGGCATACAACTCATGCATGCACACATTGGGGTGGCCAAACAGGAAGAATGAGGGCTTTCCACACACAGTAAACAATGTGGGAAAACGCGTAAGAGGAGTGGGAAAGAAAGAAGGAATCCTGGAAGGATTTCTAGCCCCAGATAGGCTGGTGGGATGCTCTTAATTTAATTCAATGCAAAATGCATCACTTATTTCACCTTTATGCAACACAGTCCCTGCATTTCTGTGCTGTTAGCACTCCCTGCTTGCGCTATGAGACTCTTCATGTACTGGAACAATTTCCAGTGAGCACCTCCAGGTTCTCCTCCAATCCCAGCCTGGGCTACTACAGCACCTACCTTCTGAAATACTGATTCTTCCAAGGCATCATGCAAACAAGTATGACCTGTCACTTTTGGAAACTGGCGGTCTAAAGAATCATAAAACCCTACAGAAGCTCCGGGCAAAGCAAAGGAAGAAGCTCTCTGCACACCAACCTAGATTACCATGTCCAGCTGTGTCTAGAAAACCTCAGAGGAAAAGCCAAATAGCAGAGAGATGGAGCAAGCTATCCTACAGGAGCCATTGGCACTCTATTGGCATAGGCTGCACAGGGCTCTGTCCCAGGCATGGTCCCCCAGCATGGCCCTCCTTTACTCTTACCTTCCTTGAAGTTTCTGAGAGCCAAAGGAGCTTCTCAGACAGCACAGGCTGGGGGTAGAAAGTCTATAAACACTTCTGGTAAGAAGAAGGGATGAGACCCTGTTTTCCTTTCAATGACCTCATGATAAAGAGGAGACAGGACAGCCAGTCCAGAGCTTGGTATGTTTCACCATGGTCTCAACTGCTGGTCTGCTTCTGGCACAGCATCTCTCCCACGGGGATGTGACACATGCCATGGTCTTCCCCTCCATCAGAGGAGCAGGCAAAGCCACCAGGGCAACACTAGGGTGCAATACACCACCCATTGTCCCTGTGGGAATCTGCACTGCAACTAGTCATACCACAAGCTCTGCCTGGCTTTGAGGGCAGCCCCTGATACCATTAGTGTAGAGCATCTTGCACGGTCAGTTTTTACCCCCTCACATTCCCCTGGATGTATCATAATCCTGCACACAAATTATACCCAGGTCTCCTGAGCAAGCCTGAGAAAATCTTGAGCAGAGAGCTTGTTTAGTTTCTTATCTGATGAATGCTCCCAGGCCACTCACCTCCCTTCCCCAAGCTTGCCCATAATTACATCAGGTGCCTCCTTCCCAGTCCGCATCAGGCGGGACAGGTGTATCTTCAGACAAGAAACGTAAAGCTTGAAAAACAGGTTTTAAAACCCAGAGGGCATGTGGATGCAGAGGAGCCCATTGAATCTTTCCCCTCGGAATGACGGCATTGCTGCTCCAGCTGCAGGAGCTCCTCCGCATAGCAGCAGGGAAAAGAGCGGGGTGAGACCTAGCTGCTGTGCTTGGAGGACAGGGAGCACCCGTCTGTGTCTGCAGCCATCTCGCCCTTATCACTGCCGTTAAACCAACAGCAGAGGGCAAAAAGGTCTACAAACTCTGCTAGTGCAACCTCCCCACTGTCCTACCAGGCAGGGAGGACGCAGCATCCACAAGCTCCTTCTCTTCGTCACCTCTTTTGCTACAGGACTCAGTTTGCTGGAATTGTTTCAGTATGATGGCAGCATCCTCCAAGCCTGCGCCATAAATCAAGACTGCCAAGTGCTGGAGCACCTCCTTTTCCTCTTTCCATTCCTGATACTGTTAATATGCTCTGCACCTGCCTGCACCCAGTGCTTTGGGAGCTGAGTTGTGCATGGGAGAAACTAACCTCTGATCCCTAAGAACAGCCTCGCTTAAAGGCAGAGAAATACAAAGACGAAAAGCACCTACATAACACACTTCTTATCTCTTATGTAGACTAAAGCAGCCGGTACAGAGGTAAGAGGTAGTGATGGAGTGGGGACTTGCTCACACTGCTGCTAAGAGAAGTCATTTCAGAAACCCAGAGCCACAACACGTTTCCAGTCTTTAGGGAGGTCTTTTGGGGGAGATGTGGCTGCTGAGGGAGATGCTAGTTTTCGCCCACCTCCCAAGATCCAATTCGGCAGTATGGGACGGGGAATATGCAACGTCCTACCCAGCCTTTGGGGGTATTTTGGCAGTAATAGTGGCATTGCGATTAATTTTAGATGAATTTAAGCTCTCTAAAGGCAGGCACCTCAGTGGCTTTCTCATCAAGGTGTGTGTCATCCAGCAAAAACATGCTCTGCAGACAAAGACAGCATCATATTTGCAAGGATAATCTCCATGCAGAGCCCCCAGTGAATGCTCCTATGGACTCTGGCCACTTTGCTCAGCTCTCCCAAGCATAGCTGCAGCTAGATTTCAACAGCAGCACTAGATCTAGGTTTTCCTTCCCTAGTCCCTGCCTTGTGTCAAGGGACACTGAGAAGCCATGGGGGTTATATTTGTTGGGTTAAAAGCCTTTTGGTTTGAGGTGCTGCCATCTCAGCTTGGAGACCATTCAGTCCAAGGTTTGTGCTGCTCAGGCATGTTGCCGATGGGCTGAGGGCAGGAATTTCTGCTTACTGCCATTGCAAAGAGGCATTTGGGCATCCATCTGCTACTCATGCACCCAACTGTCCTCTCTGGTGTCCAGTGTTTGGACAGTGGTACACATCCAGTTCTGCCGCCATGGCTGTGCTGGGCAAAACCGGGGACAAAACACCTGCAAAGCCCTGGCAGGCATTTTAAATTCCCAAATACCTCCAGCTATGGGCAGGAAGGTTTTCTCTGTGCTGCAGCTTATTTCATCTTGGGAACCATTACAAGCAAACCCAAAGCGAGCACAGGAACCCCCATCCAGACCCCAAACCCTGACAAATCTCTTTGGCAGAGAGAGTCCTCCCAGCATGGACACCCTCCGACAGCATGAGCAAACCCCATCTGACAGAGGCAAGGCCAGACCCATAAGCACCAATGCCCATGCATTAAGTCCTTTCAAAAACAAAGCTCTCCACAGCCACGTTTGGGCGCGTAGGCAGCTGTGCCCCTATCCTTTCGCCTCAGCGCAAGAGGATGACAGAGACAATGCAAGCAAACGTTAAACACAGCTCCACAGGCAAGCTGCTTTCAAGGTTAACATGGCCCCTGGACTCCCAGGCGCAATCCTCAATGCTACCTGTTCAGGGCTTCATGGGTACCCCAACCATCTCCTGTGGGGGCTCTGCCTTTATACCTCAAATCAGAAGGAAATCAAAACCTCTGGCAACTATTCCCAATGCATTTGTCATCACTAGCTGCTTGGGATGGTCTCCTCCACACATGCTCCTGCAGCGCCCAGCTCCCACCACTGCAATACGAAGGATAAACGCATCTGTGCCCAGAAAAATCCAAATATCCTTAACAGAACAGCATTGCACCGCGTCCTTCCTTCTAACAAAACCGCAAATTACTGACCTGTGTACAGAGCTCCCCCAATGCAAGCTGAAGCACTGACATCAGCTTTTGCTGTTGCTCAGGAATTTAATTCTGGGGGAGGAGAAAAGGGAGGGGGGAGCAGGAAGGAGAGGGAACTTATTTATCAATAAGGGAAATAACCAGGAATCTTTAAAAACAACCAACGCTCAGCACAGAAAGCGACATTTATCACTGCGTAATAATTGGGAGAGGGTGCTCAATCTGTCCATGCACATTAGGGGAGGTGGAGAGGATTATTTTAAACGGGCAGCTTAACTCATTAATCGCTAGCAGTGCCTTTGGAGCTTCAGCAGTGAAGTGTTGCATGAAAACCCCCGCTGTTGAACACATGCCGGCTTCGTTTAAACGCCAAGGACACAGGGCGACACTCCAACCTCTTTCATCATCAGAAAAACCACAGCGCTGTTAACACCGACTCCTCAAACACCAGCCCTAAACCCCTGAGAGAAAACCCCTCGGCCCGCGACCCCCGGCTTGTGAGAACAGCGCGCATTCCCCCCAGCTCCCCAAGCCCCCTCCTCACCTGCACCACCGCCGCCCGGCAAGCGCACACCGCGAACGCAGGGTGGGATTTTCAACACCATCACCCCCCGAAAACAAGCGCAGCGCGCCCGACATGCGCGGCCGCGGAGCGCCAGCCCCCCCCTTCTCAATCCCCGCGGCGCAGCCCGCTGCAGGGTTGCTCCCTCCCCATCCCCAGCACCCCCCTTCATTTTTTTCCTTGCACCAGAATAATTCCAACCCCCCCCAAAACCCTCTATCTATATACATCCTAGGCACATTTATACGCGTACATGTGTAGGTGTATGTTTTCGCGCTATCCACCGGCGCTGGGCGCAATGCCGGCTCCGCTCCGCACATGCGGGCGCGCTGCACCGCGGCCACCCCCCACCTCCCGCGCCCGTCCCCGTCCTTCCCCCCCTCCCCTCCCCGCGGTCGCAAGGACATCGATAGGGGCTGCACTGACCCGGCGCGGCGGGCGCGGACGGCCGCGCCGCTCCGCGGGCTGTCCGCTGGCGCGGCCGCTGCCGGCGCCGCAGGGCCCGCATGCCGCGGCGGGCGGGGAAGGGATGGGGAGCGGGGAGGGGGGGGGGGCCGCTCCGCGCTGCTCCGCGCTGCTCCGCGCCGCTCCGCCGGGAATGCGCCGGCGATGAGGTCATGCCTCAGGAACGGGGGGAGGGAAAAAAAAAGAAGGGGAAAAAAGACAGCATTGACGTCACCCGCAGCCAATCAGCGCGGGCGGCGCAGGGGCAGGGTGACGTCAGCCCCGCGGGCGCGGAGCGGCGAGCAGGGAGCGGGGATTGCGCCCCCCCCCCCCCCCCCCCCCCCCCCCCCCCGCCGTGCGGAGCCCCGCGGGACTCGCCACTGCTCGCTCCCCGCAGCTGACGGGCTGCGCAGTTGGATCCCACGCCTGGAGGTCTTAGAACTGCTGGAGGGTGTCCAGTGGAGGACCACAGAGATGATCAGTAGTCTCATCCTCCCATGAGGAGAGATTGCAGGAGCTGGGCCTGTTTAGTCTAGAGGAGACTGAGGGGGGATCTCATTACTGCATATAAATATGTCAAAGGTAGGTGTTAGGAGGATGGTGCCAGGCTCTTCTCAGTGGTTCCCAGCGGCAGGGCAAGGCGCAATGGCCATGAACCAAAGAAGTTTCGTGTCAACATGAAGAACTTCTTTACATTGAGGGTGGCGGAGCACTGGAACAGGCTGCCCAGGGAGGTTGTGGACTCTCCCTTTCTGAAGATATTGAAAACCCATCTGGATGTGTTCCTGTGTAACCCGCTCTAGGCGGCCCTGCCTTGTCAGAGCGATTGGACTAGATGATCTCCAGAGGTCCCTTCCAACCCTAATGACTCTGATTCTGGGTGATGCTCTTTTGCGAGGAGATGGATTACCCCACAGAAAGAGTGGCCTGGGCAGCAAGGAGTTTTTTTAGGGTGACCTTCCTGGCTGCTGAGGTTCCCAGGGGACGCCTCCAGTGCCGCACTGCTCCTGGCAGAATACGCGCTTTTGTGTATTTTTCGTTCATCACTGGTTCCCAGGCTGCCCTTCTGGCCTGATGCGGGCAATGCTGAGCTTGGAGCCCACCCGCAGGCAAGGCCACCCCTCCTGCCTGCAGTTCACCTGCCCACTCTGCCCACCTAAAACACCCCACTGCTGAGCTTGGACTGTAGAGTGGCTTCCGGGACAGCACTGCAGGACCCACTCTCCCTGAAGTCTTGGAGGATGACATGGCACAGAGTGCCCCAAAAGATGGGAGCTGGGGAAGTCTGGCCGATGGGTCAGCTCCTGGCTGGATGGGGTGAGCTTGCCTCCATCCCTCTGCAGTGCCGCGGAATAGCGAAGCGGCTGGTCTAGCTAATGCAGCAGGGTTTTTCCGTCCTTGGCCCTAGCCTGGCAGCCCCATCTTAGAGAGGGATTAGGGTTTAGAAGCTTAGGTTTTGCTGGCGCTTAGGAAATCAAGGGAACCTTCCTCCCTGCCGATACGGATGCCGGATGTTTTAAAATTAACTCTCATCTCCCTGGACACGCAGCCAGCAGCTTGCTCAAGAAGGGTGTTGAGCTCCCGCAGTTAGTGGCAGCAGAATATCTCCCAGAAAGGTCATTTCTCATGGAGCACCAGAGGTATAAAACCCTGGGATGCTAAAAAATCTCACTCTCCCCACTGCATAAGCAGAAAAATCAGCTCACCCAAAGCTGTCAGCAGGGAAACCTTTTCAAAATCAGGGCCACTGTACCAAAATGGCTTGGATTTTCTACCCAGTTACCATAACCAGTGGCAAGATGTTAGGGTAGGGCAGGTGCTTGCTCCTTTAGAGGCTCTGGAGCGCTTGGTCCTGGTGGGAGCAGGAACATACCCAGTATGGCTGGAATGAAGCCGGAGTCTTTCTTCCATTCTGCCTTTCCTGCTGGTTTTCCTGCCCAGCTCCTTCCTCACAGCTGTGCGAAGCTCCCCAGCTGGGATAAAACTGAGAAGGACTCCTCTTGCCTCAGCTTAGGGCTGTTTCCTTCCCTGCTCAACACCCCTTTTTAGGGGTAAAATATTAAAAAAGAAGGGGAAAGGAATGAGTTTGAAAATCCCAAAGCTTCTTCATTAAAGCTATTATCTAGGCAGACAGCCACGAGCTCATGAAGCCTGCTAAAGGAAGAGGATTTAAACAGTTTGTTTCCAACCCCCAGTTAAAATCAATGTTTCCAACCATGGGCCTGGCATGCTGCTGCCAGATGAGCATCCCAGACTGGCTGTTGAGAAGATTGCTCCCTGACTGGATGCTGGCATAGTGCAAGGGAGGAGTGTGAGGAAGGAGATGGGAGCAGGATACTGGGCTGGCTATAGGCAAGGGATGGGGAGGTGGTGAGGAAGAGGCAGAGGATGGGGTGTCTTGAGGGATTGCCAGACACCTGCCTTGGACTGTTCATTCCAGAAAGAGGCTAGCTGAGCTGCCTCTTGAGCTTTCATCGCCAGCAACTTCTCCTCAGCCACCCATATGGTTCCCCTGGTGCGTCCTCCTGTGATGGGGACATGGGAGATTCAATCCATACAAAATCCCTAATGGCAGCAAACAGGAGGAGATATTCCATCAGAGCTGGGGACCAGTGTGATGCTGGTTCTCATGGCTGGCGGTAGCAAGTCCAGCCCACGATCCCGGCATCTCTCCCACGCCTGGTGCATCTGTGCGAGGCCTCGCTGCAGCCAAGTGCCTGGTGGGGAGAAAACAAAACAAATGATTCACTGCTGTTAAACTGCTCCCAGGATTGCAGGGGACGGGAGCAGGTGGTGAGGGAGGCTTGCAAAACCTCACCTGCCTCCCAGCGCTGGCAGCTAACCCTATTTAGATCCCAATCCTGTTCAACTTGAAATTCTGGCATCTGGGTGTGGACCTGTGGCTACATGGAAGAGGACAGCCAGCCTGAGAGAGGGCAGAGCGGGGAGCACACCCACTTGGCTCTGGGCGGCTCGGGCGCACTGACCAGGCGAGCAGCATCTCTATTTTCCCCAGGGGAAATTAAGCAGGGACAGCCAGGGTGATGCTGTTACAGTCAGGCAGGCAGAACAAAGCAGCCTCATGCTCTAAGCTCCCATCTACCAGATGTGAATCTATTGTCTCAGCCCCAGGGCCAGCATCCTCCCCCTCCCCATTACAACCATCATGAGCCGACCAAAAAATTACACAGCAAGTTGCTTACTGCTACAGGAAAGTGCTTTATTTCAGGTAAAGCACTTAAAAAATAATTTGCCCTACCCTGTTTTTTCCTTTCCCAGATTTTAGGTGCATCCAAAGATGGATTGCATCCCAGCTACATGTTTCAAATGCAAGTTACACTTGTACACATAATAGTTCTTGTTAAAACATTTTCCAGACCCTTAATTGCCATGGCAGGCCAAGTGTAGAAGAGCACAGTGGAGCCTCCTGCATCCAACAGGGATTAAAATCGGAACCTGATCATGAAGGAAACTAAAACTAGGGAAAAGAAATTGCTGTCAAACCAACTTTCTTACCCATCACAAAGGACAGACTTTTTGCTAACCTGCAATTACTTTGAATGCCCAAATAATTTTGTTTCTTAAACCTGCCTGATGTTCAAATGCAGTTGCTTGAGCTACCGGCTGAGCCAGTATCCTGTCAGCCTCGAGCTGGAAGCGCTGGCTGTGGCACAGGGCACTGTATTCTCACTGAAGAGGATGCTGGCACCTTGAAACTGTGCTGATGGCTGATCCTGGCTCCACTTCCACCAAGTGTGGTTGTTTCTGCCATGCATGTGTCTGTCACCCTTGTAGCAGCATGCCAGAGTGGGGCATGGTGAGGGTGGGGTTTACCAGTCTGTATATCACCCTGTGTGTAAAGGAACCTATTGACTGTGGTGAACTGTGCATCCCACCGGAGGAAGGGATCACTTCCCTCTCTGGCTCCTGCCCACGCACTCCCTAGGAGGCAGGTTTCCAGCTGTCCCACCCCAATGGCTGGGATGGAGCCCAGCAGATTCCTGGTGAATCCCAGCATGCCACCTTCCTCCTACAAAGCCCAAAATGATGTCACTCTGTTAGTGAAGAGAGCTGACGTGCTTGAACAGGCAAAAGGCACTTACAGCATCACCAGGCAGCTGTGTTTTTCACAGAGGGGGCTGCCCTGTATCTGTCTCCATTTTCCTAACAGAAATACCTGCCCATGCACAGTGTGGCTCAGCACTCGCATAGAGCTGCAGGGCACAGAGCTGCGAGTGCACGTCGCAAAAGCAGCTACCGTGCAATTAATTGCAGAAGTAGCAGGCTGGAGGGCTGCGTGCTGTGCCATTCAGCTCGGCACATGCTGCAGAAGCATTCATTCTGCAGCTCCGACTGTGCCATAAGGCACTCCTGCCAAAGGGAAAAAGGGAAAAAAAGACCCATCATACATTGAGTAAAATCCCTCTGATTCCCTCTGCTCAGGGCAAGTCTGAAAAAAGCTAGGCGGGAGTATGGAGGTGTGCCAGATGTGAGGCACGGTTGCTGAGTACTAACATGATGGGTCAAAGTCAGGGAATGGGAGGGGTGCAGCAGCAGGACCTTTGCACCAGCATGAAGTGATCACGCCAGAGGAGCTGAGGTCAGTGGTAGCAGCTAAGCTGTGCAGAGGCTTTGCAGTAACACCCCTCAGGTGCAGGGAGTGTGGCTGCTCCTTCACCCCAGTGCTGAAACAGTGTGCCATGTTGGCACATATACAGGTTTGCCCTGGGCAGCGAGGGTAAGTGAGTGGCTTTGCTGCGCTTAGGAGCCATCTGGGGTCACCTTCACTCCTTTGAAGGCAGTGGGAGGGGAACCAGGGAAAGGACGGGACCGGGAAAGGGAAGAGACACCAAAAGGTTTTGTTTCAGTGTATCCAAGTCTTCAGAAACAATCCCTGCCCAGTGCTCTGGGACGAGGCATGGTCTTTCTTCTCCATATGTGAATTGAGGATGAGAAAACATTATCCTGGGCCAGAAGGCAGCATGGAGTTAGGCTCCATGCAAGGGTCCATTCGGTCTAGACCCCTTTTCTCTGCCCCCGTGCTGTTTTTTGTTAGGCTGCTCACCAGTTGCTAGGATTTTTTTTGTTTTGTGTTTTGCTTCAATCATTTCCACTGATGAGAGCATCTGCTGCCATCTGTGCCTTCCTCTCCTCCCCCCGGCAGGGCTGCGCACCACCGTGGTTTGCCTGCAGAGCCAGGCTTTCTTCACTGCCCAACCTGCGGCACATATCCTGTACAGTCCTGCCAGTGTGCAAGGATGGAGAGTAAGGGAGAAGCAGCTGCAGCAGTGCCCTGCTCTTTCCCTGTATCCACCAGTCGCATCTGTGCACTGCTGCAATTGCATCGGTTGCAGGACTCCCATGGTGCCGAGGTCCCAAGCAAGCCCAAGACCTGGTGGCACCGGGCAAGGCTGCAGTTCCTCCTTTGACAATCGATGGGACCGTTTTTGACGGGTAAACATAGAGGTGAAGGGACTTTGGTAAGGTCACCCAGGACATCAGCACATGGCTGGGAAGAGGCCAAAGCTGCCACTTGCTGGCAGCGTGACTCTGCCTCCCTGTCCACGGAGAGCCTGGGAAGCAGGGTTATGAGTCTACATCTCAATGCTGGGCTTTGCTGGTGGCTCACACGCCCCGCAGAAGGATAGAGGTTGCCATTTGCACCTCTAACTGTCAATTTGGGTATCCAGGCTGAGGGCTGCTCCAGCCCTGACTCACCATGCTCTGCCTGCAAGCCCGGCAGCTCACCCCTGGCGTGGGAACTGGTGAATGCCGGTGCTGGGCTGGAAGGTTGTTACCTGAATTAACTCCAGCTCGCCATTACCACCAGCCCCTAGACTAGGAGAGCTGCGGGGTTGCATTTACCGGCCGAACCGAAGCGGTTCACCGCCGCCGGGATTCCGTGCGCTGCTGTCTGAGAACTGGCTCGGCGGCGCCCCTGAGAGCTGCGCGGCAACCGGGCAGCAGCACGGGTGAGCGCTGAGGGTTGGGTAAGTGCCCGGGTTTGCCCGCACGCAGGCCGACACCCGGCTCGCACCACCTCTCCCTGCCAGTGTGGAGTGTAAATGTGTAACGGCGCCAGGCCCTCGCGTGACGCACACATCCCGGCTGGCACAAGGAGCGCGTCCCTGCAGGGGGCTGGGGCTGTCACCTTGCCCTCACCTGCCTCTGGATGGTTTTAGGGTGCAGGAGCCAGCCTCACACCGAGCTGCTTCTTGCCCCGGGTAGGGGCTCGCACCTCCTCGGCGGTGGGGCTTGGCAGGGGGCGAGTGCCGGCTGCTCGGGATGGGCGGCTATGGACCTCCGCTCCCGGCAAGATGCCCGATGCCTCCTGGCCTGCCCAGAGGCCGCGGAGATGGGAGGCGTGGCAGCGAGCTGCCGGCTGCTCTGGAACGGTGTAAGGGGGCCCTCTGCCTGCCTCCCGCGGCAGGGCAGCTCCAGCTCGGCTCGGGCATCCGACTCCTTCCTTCCCCCCCTAACCTTCTCCGAGGTGCTGGCGCTGCAGTGACGGACCCCCGAAGCTATTTCCTCTCCGGGCTGAACGAGCCCCGCTCCCACCCCATCTCCTCCCCAGGCACGCGTGCCCCTACCAAGCTCGGTGGCCTTTCACCGAGCCCACCCCGAACACCTTTCATTAGCAGGGGCACAAAACCAGAAGCAGTATTTTAGGCACAATCTCATAATGTCGACTAAAAGGGAACAATCACTTCCCCCTTCTCCATTTTTCCCCTCCAGCTAAAGAAAAAGCAAATTGAAATCCTCATCAAGCTGTCAAGCTCAGTTTCCTGAAGGAATACAATTAAATCTCGATATGGCAACGTGACTGTCAGTTCTTCCCCATCAAAAGATGATTCTCAAGCAGCGTTTGGCTGTTCCTCTCTTCCACCCTCTACTCTCAGTTTTCCTTCCCGCTGTTGAGTGCAACAGAGGCTGTGGCTTCGCAGCCAAAAAAAGGTGTGATTTGAGAGTTCGGCGCGACGTGAGTGGCAGAAGTGAAAAGCCAGAGAAGCAACCCTTGAAAGCCTGCCTTCTGCTGCATCGGGTGTCAGCATTGGCAAAACCTGAGCTTCCAGAGCCTTCTTGCAACATTAAAAAAGAAAAAAAGAAAAGAAAAGGCAAAAAGCACAAAGCAATCGCAGGACCTGTCAGATTTGGCTGCTGCATCTCTTTCCCTTGTTTCTTCAGAATGAACAAAAGTTCATTCTTTCTCTTAATAGCACAGTCAGTGCAATCTGGGATGTACCTGCCTGACAGTATATAGGGATGCAGTTTTGTCATCTTAATTTGGGGTTATCAGACAATGGCAAGATGAAATGAATATTTGGAAATCTATCTTCCCCCCTCCTTTTTCCCCATTTGGGGGGTGCTTTCCTACTGTGAGAGTTTGGAGGGACTCCGTTAAAATGAAAAGGAGAGGAGGGGAGAGCACAGGGGCTTGCTGCTCCAGGCCCAGAGCTGCAGGTGGAGCTGAGGTGAGGGCTGTGGTGAAGCTGAGCAGCTGCCTGGGATCAATCATCCCATCCTCCAGTGAAGGGGTTACTGCCTGCTCCTCTGCTACCCTCTTTGTGTCCAAGGCAGGTCTGGGTGGGCCTCTAACCTGCTACAACACAGCAATTTCAGCATTCACACCTCCTATAATGTGTGCAACAAATGATAAATGTGATTGTTACTAATAATAGCCCACCCTTTCGATCCCTGGTGGTTTAGGCATGCAAAAACGCTGCGGAGTCAGTTCAATATTCCCCCTGATTCATTTAACCATCCATTTTCCTTGCAGATAAAGATGGTCCGTCAGGGGAAGGGATGATGGTAACTCATTTGTCACACTTGTTAAATGTAGGAAAGGCTGGCTTTGGGGCACTTCCAATTTTGTGTCAGCTCTGCCTTTAGCTGAGCAGCCCTGTGCCTGCATGCCAAGCAGGGTGGCTCTCTCCTGTGTGGCACCATCCCTGCAAGATTTCATAGATTCAGAGGCTCTCTGAGTGCAGAAGTACTTGCCCATCCTACCAGGCTTGTGTTTGGGCTGCAAAGCTTGAGAGGTACAATGGGCACCTGGATTGTAAAGGATGCTGAGAACAAGACTTTAGGAACTGCCAGCATGAGCTCAGTGCAGGTACAGGGAAAAGGTGATGCAATCTAACCTCTGTGCTCCTCCTAACACTTGGAGAATTTCGGGGTGACTAGTCTGGATCTTGCCTAAACTAACACTGTCCCAGCAGGCTTTAATTTGCTCCAATTATCAGGTGCCAGAGCAGGGTGGCTGCAATGAAAATCATTTTGGTTGCACCCTCTTTGGAGGCATTGTGATCAAGAAAGGCCACCTCCTTCCTCTGCCGTGGACAAGGGCTGGATACATCTCCCAGAGATGTTAGGATGGAAATGCTGATGGCTATGACCCCTCAGATCTTGTTTCAGGGCAGGGAACAAGAAATAACCAAGGGAGGTTGGGAAGAGTCTTGACCTCTGGATGAGTGATCACAGAGCAGTTCATGATCAAAATACTTCACAGGGCACCATGCACTGCACTGCCAGAGGACACTTCTGTGCAAAACAGCCCCCTGATCTGGACTGGTATGGAAATGCCAGTGGAAAATGGCATTTCATATGGAAATGAGTGGGGAGTAGGTAGGACTGAGGTCCTTCTGCCCATAGCTTCCCCCATAAATTAAGCCCAGATGGGGTTAAGGTGTAGAGAGCTGGGCAGGAAGGGTGCTTTTAGAAAAGCATCCTTATGGTCTGTCCCCACTGCTTGCGGTGGCAGAGCCCAGACACAACACGCACCCAGCAGAGCATGAAGTGTCCTATGATGGCCTGTCTGCATTCTCTATCTCTTGCTGCACCTTTGCTTTTGTGGTGGGCACAAAGGTGGGCACTGTTGCCTCCTCCCAGTTCTATGGCTGGTCTGCAGCAAGTGGTCTCCATTGGCACAAGGTCATCATACAGCTGGAAAAAGATGAGGCAACTATGGCAGATGAGATGAAATGAAGGGTCAGAGGGGCTGAAAAGCTGTATTTTGGTCCTGGTCTTGCTATTCACTTGTGGTGTTTTCAAGCCAGGGTGTGTTGATTTGCAGCACTGCAGGCAGCTATCAGGAAGGGCTCTGAGCTCCTGCCCCGTTTAGCAGCAAACACATGGTGCCTCTGAAACCTGGCTCTCAATAAAGACCCTGGGAAGTGCTGTGGTAGCAGCAGGTTCAAACTGCGGCAATTTATTTCTATCTTCAGTGCTGGTCCTAGTAGGGGAGGGGGACCTGCCTGCTCAGCTGCCTTTGACTCATTGCCACTGATCGACCATTGCAGGAGTCACTGAGGTCTCTGCTCTTAAATCTGGATCTGCGCCGTCCTTCACGGCTGCATGCTGTCCTGACCTACAGCACCATCCCTCACTCCTGCTTTAAATCTCTTCCAAGCAGGCACTGGTGACATTAGCATTTTCTCTTGTCAGCCGGTAGGGACCTGGAGCACAGTCCTCCTAAGGAAGGAATTAACCCAGCAGCATCAGTTAGCAGAGGTATCTTTTATTGACCGTTTACAGAATACTGTAATACAGAATCTGTTTAGGGGGCTTAGGCGAGTTCTCCAGAAGGTGCCCTCCTTCTCAGCATTGACAGGAGATCCTGAGGAGAAACCTGCCCTGTAACACTTCAGGGCTTCCCAGCATAACTTTCTAGCACCCTCAGCTCTCCAGGGGTTGGGAGTTGTTTGAACATTGGGTGAAATTCAAGAGAGGAAAAGGAAAAGAAACCCCCCGTACATCAGGAGGTGGTGGGGCCGTCTGAACACACCTGATATGTTGTGAGGCAGCCATGCCGTGGAACCCATCCATTGTGGCATGTGCCTCCTGCTCGACAAGACCCCACTGCTCCCCAGAGCTCAGCTCTCTGCTGCTAGGCATGCATGGCTCTGGGCTTTGCACGCTCTTGTCAAATGGCTTGTTGACCATAAAATCAATATTTCTTGGTCTATTTTTCTCCCTGTACATGTGTTGGAGATCCTTTCCTACAGCAGTTCACATACTGTTTTGGGGGGCAGGAAGGGTATGCTCAGCTGGGCTGATAAACTCTTTTCACTTTTATTTATGTATTTATTTGGCTCTTCTTTTTATTTTTTTGCAATCAAGGTGGAGTACTGTTTTTATTTTTTTGCGTCCTTGCTACAAGAAACAACTGCAGACACTTCTGGCATAGAGGCATTTTGGCGGCAGCCACTGCTGTTGGCCTCACTCTAGTAATCAGTGAGGGGGTATCGCAGGAAGATGAAGATAAGGATGATACAGAAAGTGGCAAGGGCTGAACTGGTGATGTTAAAAAGACGGGCTGTCTTGGCATCTTCAACTGCTCCATTTAAGTCATTGAGGAGTTTCTTGTCCCGGACCTGAGATACGCGAAAACATAATTAGAAAAAAGAATTGGGAGACATATAAAAGACAAAGTGTTTCAAGCAACACTCACAAAAACCAATTCACTTGTAGGGTGCCTGTACAGCAGATGAGGGCTGGGCAATGCCTCTTTTCATTTGGAAGTGTTTGAAGTGTTCAAAATGTTCAAAGCGATCAAGGGTAAACGCTTTGAAAGTGTTCAAAAACCATGTAGATCATGTAGATGAGGCCCTCAGTAACATGGTTTAGTGGTGTACTTGGCAGCCCTGGGGTAAAGGTTGAACTTGATGATCTTAAAGGTCTTTTCCAACCTCGCTGATTCTATGATTTGAATGCTTGGGGTGCCATAAAACACCCCAAGGTGTGGTTTGCATTCCAGCTCTGCTATGGGTTGAGCCTGTGAAGCCAAGCATTGTAATACCTGTGGGCTGGAAGTCCCTGGAAGCAGAGAAGACCCATTCTTCTCACAGCTGTTACCAACCAGGCAAACCAGGTCCCTGTGGCCTCTGGGGTGGGGAAGAGTCATTTGAGCTTGAGGATTCATAAAGGAACTGAGGTGCCATCATGCACCCCATGCACATGGGCACTCAAGCATCCTTCCAACCATGTCATAGTCCTCTGGCCCTGCAGTCCCGGAGTTCACCTCACCCTGGCCACGAGCAAGGGGGCTGGCTGCAGTTCCGGTGTGCATCGCCATGCCTCTGTCTACACTGAGGGACTGAGCGCGTGAGCACTGGCACAGCATCCTACTGCAGCTCCAGGGCTGCGCACGAGCCTCCAGCATATTAAGCAGTCCTGGGTTAATGAGTTCCTTTTGCAGGTCTGATGCAGCTCGTGCAGCGCCTCTGCCACTGGCAGTTTTCAATCCTGACAGAGCATTCTGTTCTCTTCATTACCCCTGCAGGCTGGGACATTCACGGGCTTGTTTTGGGGCAGCTCTGCAGTGGGTAAGGATTGTGCATGCCTGCATCACTGGCCTGTCCCACTTCTTCCCGGCAGTCATGGCACCAGTAGGCAGTGGATGGCACAGCCAGGCAGTGATGCCACTAGGAGGCAGTGGATAGCACAGCTGGGCAGCGAATACCACTAGCCGGCAGTGACGGCATCAGCAGGCAGGAATAGCATCATTGGGCAGCAGATGGCACACCCAGTCAACTGATGGCACTGCCCACCAGCAGCAGTTCATCTGATTTTGCTCAGGCTCAATCTCTTCTAGCAGATATGTGTCCTTGTCCCCAAATTGCCCCTTCAGTCAGCACTCAGCAGACCCAGGCAGCTGGAGCCACAAAGATTTTGGGCAAAGGGACCGGGAGATTCGACCCCTCTTCCCTTTCCTGTATCCGAGTGGGGTACCCAGGGGCCTCATGGCATGGCAGTTCCTGCTACGCTGCCTGCTTTGTGGCCAGAGGGTCAAGGCTGAGGGCTCCGTTCCTTGCTGCGCTGCCGGCAGTGCTAGCGCCACCAGGAGCTGCTGGCCTAACGCTAGATGTCGGTGGCAGGCTGCGAGAACCAGCCCCGGAGTCCTGCCTAGAAATACTGAAAGGCTGTTACGGACCAGGCAGCTTTCCAAAAAGGCTCTGTGATGGATTCAGACCACGTCCTAATGACTTTTTCTCTCTCCCTCCTGCAGTGCTTACCCACAGGGCTGTCCTGACAGCCTTCTGCTTGCTGGATATCGGGAAGGGCTGCTGAACCCCTTCATTTCCACTGAGCCATGCTGGTTCCTGAGGCCTCCAAAACCAGATCTCAGACCCTCAGGCAATGTCCTCTCCTCTCACACCAGTGAGGACCTCTGCACAAGCACCCTCTGCTCTTCACTAATCGTGGACTGTGGGTATGGAGGCTGCATCTGGCACAAGGCCTGCAGGAGCTGTCACTGGCAGGCATGCAGGCAAGAATGAGAGCTCTGTTCTTCTCCTTGTATCAAATCCTGCAGTGCCACATCCTTGGCCGCTGTTACACCCCAGTCCAGGGAGCCTACAGCTGGAGCCAGGGCCATCCATGTAGCTCCATGGCAGTCTTGGGTGTTGCTCCCAGCAGTGGGGATAACCCCTGAGAAGGCAGCAAGCTGGCAGCCTGGGAGCCTGCACGCCTTTCTGTATCAGCCGTGAGTCCAGGGTGACGCCCTTTGAAATTATCCATCGGTTTAGCATCCTCCCAAAACCCCTGGGCACAGGGAGTGCCAGGCAGCTGGCACATCCTCACCCACTGAGAAGCGCAGAGGTCCCTGCAGCCAGAGATGCAGAGGCACTGGATTTGGGACAGAAATCCCAGCTGCTTCTCACAGAAGGCTCTTCAAAGCTCTCTCATGTGCTTTCCTCTTCTCAGTGGTTGCCAGAGGCTACTATGCAGAGCAAATGCCTTTTGACCCTTCCTCCACTGTAAGCCACCCAGGAAGAGGTTGCTCTCTGCTGCAGGCAAGCCAGTGTTTGCCGTCAAGTGTTTGTCAGGCAGACACAGGTTTCTCCAGCAGACCAGCACACCAAGCTCTGCAACTCTTCCTGCAGCAAGCTGCTTACTTTGCCTTTGTGGAGCCAGTTCCTCTTGGCCTCAGGAGCTCTCTCCCACTCCTCACCTCCTGCTCCTCCTGTCCCCAGGGCACCCTGCCACCCTAATTTCCATGCCCTACCCTCTCCCAGCAGCCTCTTCCACCTGACCGTGGCTCACACTCGTGACCAACGCTGTAGATCTTTCCCACAGCATGCTTCTGCAGCGCCTGACCTACCCTTGGCCCCACTCCAGTCCTGTGGCTGATAAGCATCCCTAGTGAGGGGTGCCTGGGGCTGCCCCCTTCCCAGTGCCACCATTTTCCTCCCAGTTCCTTTTTTTTGTCCTTCCCATCTCACCTCTTCCCTCCTGTTTGGGCCCAAATGATGGTTCAACAGCCGCCTTCCACTCCTGCCAAAGGGCACCAAGCTGCCTCCTCTCTCTGCCTCACCAGCTGGTTCCACCTACTCCTGTTTAACCCTGTGTTACATGGAACTCTGTCTCTATCCCCCACCTCTGGCAGCCCTCTGTCCTTTAACTTCCCTAGCTCTCCTCTGTCTGCTCTGGCCTTGGCCACCAGCTCGTTGGTCCCTTTCCTCTCCTCCCTTGCTATTTTCCCATACACATATAGCTTCAGAAGTCACCGTCATGCAAATCATCCCTTATTGTCCATTATCATTTATACTGCAATGGGGCCTTTAAGCACCAGATATGTGCCAGGGTCTCTGCAGCACACAAGAGCAAAATAAAGGCGTTTCTCCTTCCAAACCACTCACAGCCATGTCCTCCCACATCTCTCCAGTGCAACCTCTCAACCTCTTGCCTCTCCTTGCACCCCCAGATGCTTCCAGATGTCTCCCTTTAATGTCCCACTGCAGCATCTGAGCCAGATTCCATAGGCGGAGCTCTTCTGGAGAGCAGGTAAGTCTTTAATCTCTTTCCCTGCTTTGTCCTAAAGGAGATGCCACTGTCTCTCTCATAGCCCAGCCTCAGCTTTTCCTATTTTCATGCTTCCACGGCCATCATTTCCACAATGTGCTGGCAGCTGGTGCACAAGCCCGGGAAGCTGCTTCCTTCCACAGGTCCTCAAGGTCACCCCCTTATCCCAGACCCAGGTGTGGTGTTTCCTTAGTCACAGACTCGTTTCTCATCATCACTTTGACCCTTCTCACCTTGCCTACAATTAGATGGGGGCTTCTGGCCCTGCTTTGCACTGAGATACCTGGTGTAAGGATAATCACATCTGCTGGCTGCGGGGCTTCCCCATGCACCCCAAAGCCTTGTGTGGTGGACCCTTTGGCAATTCCACCTTGGGCAGTGCAGAGCTTACCTCTGATCCAGCTTGGCAACTTCTACAGTTCATTTCCTCTTCTGTGCCTGGCCTTCCATGAAACAGCCTGCTTTTGTGCTTTAATATGCAAACCTTTCTTCTTCCTTCCCACACCAGCAGTGGCCTTTCCTCCATCCCTGCTTACCTGTCACCTCCCTGCTCCTCACCTTGTCCTCCACCATCTCACCTTGCCTCCAACACACCCAGCATGCTGATACCAACAGACTCTTTCTCTCCTCCCTCTAACCACCATCGCCTATCCTTCCTCCCCTTGGGATTTTGCCTTCAGTTTTCTCTCCAAGCCCTCCCTAGTGCCTGCTCCTTCACAGCTCCTTCCTCAGCAGCCACCTCCTCTGCTCTGGGGCTCAGCCCCTCTCATTTTTAGGAGTAAAGAACTCATTGTGTGAATAAAAAGTGCTGCCTCAGCTTGCAGGAGGAGACAAATGGTTTGCTGATAACGAGCCTAATGAGGCTGTATTTAAGACAGCCTGGCTTTTAACATGCAGCCCATAGCTGGTTGTCTGTAAATGGGTTCCTGTGCAGAGCTCAGTGTCCCTAACATAAGGAGCTCTGCAAGGCATCCTTGGGTTTATTTGCTCTGTGAATTGGCCAAGAGCTCTCCACCCCGCCAGCACTGGTGTCACGGGGCTGCTACCTCTGTGTCTCACCCACCTCCATAAGCCATTGCTCCTCCTGAAAAGCAGGCTGAGAGCTTGCCTGAGAGGTCAGGTGCCACAGCTTCTCTGCTTCTCAGGGTTAATAAGTAGCTACGGATTTGTGCCCGTCTGCTTCCTCTTGAAACAGGGAAGATCAACAAGTAGCGAGAGGGAAAGGCAAACAACTGTGCCCACAGCTGTGTGCTAAGGGCCAGGCAGAGAACAGGCAGGAGAGCTCGTGTCTCCTGGGGTACTATCACACTGCATCTTTCTGTGGCCTCGAGTGGCAGGAAAACTGGGAGCAGCCCTGCAGGCTGCTGGTGGGGCTTAAAAAGCCAGTGGAGCTTCTTGACATCTTCATCTCCACAGCTACAGCAAGGTGTCTATACCACTGCTCATCTCAGATCCCAGCTCCTCTGGCATAATGGATACTGAAAAGGATTTGGATCTCCCCAAACTGGACCTCCTAATGATTGAAGTGAGATCTCTTGCCACCAAGCACTGATGCATCATTCATTACTGCTTGGAGCTGGGAAAGAGGGAGGCAGAGAGCTGCCAAATATCAGGCCATGGCATTTACTCCTGATCAAAAGCAACCAAATCCAAAGCATTACCATTGGAGCAATCATCGCATATGGGCTGAGCTGGGGTTAAGGTAACTTTAGGGTTTCTAACTTCCCTGGTCCTGCTATTTATCTCTTCTCCACCGCACCAGTGCACTCTTACAGCTGGTTACATGCTTCTACTCAGGCTGACCTTGAGAAGCCTGAATGCCTGAAATCACCCCCGGGGAATATGTGAGTTGGTGTGACTCTGCTGCAGCCCCGCAAGCTGCGTCTGCTGAGGATCTGGCTTGCTAGGAGCGTAAATGAAGATGCAGTGTGCCATCGTATTTTTACTCAGAGAACTTGACTGGGATGTCTGTCACACAGAGTACCTGGCTTGGGTGTCACGGTCTCTGCCCTCGCCTGACTTCATGTGTTTCTTTGAATAAGAACATATAAATTCTTTGACTCTGGGGTGGGTTTTTGGTATTTTTTAGTAAATGGTGGTCACCATGGAATAGCATTTCCTTGCAGAAGAGATCTAGAAGGCTGTGGCTCATGTGCAAAAGGCCAGGCAGACATGGAGGCACTGAGGTCTAAAACCAATAAAAGTGGACATGGGGAGTGAGACAGCTTTACAGTAACATTCAAGTGTACCTAGGCATACATCTGTCTTCCAGTGTGGGCTTTATGCTGCTGAAACTGGTGAAGATACTACAGTGTGCTAAGATACTTAATGAAACCTCTCATGGACTTGGGGAACGAAGGACTACTGTTTTATTAACAGCATGAATCCGGCAAAAGCAGATAACATTTACGGCAGGGTATTGAAAAAGCTATCTCTGATAATGAAATGATTCCTGAGGTTGCTAGATGTTTCAGTTATTTAAAGGAAATGTGAAAACCATAACCCAGGAACTTTTTAATGCCATCAGCACACTGATGGCCCTTCAGCCAGGAACCCTGTGCTAAACCAGCCAAGGGCTCTGCAGTCAGACATCCCAGAACAGGCTCAGGAAAGGGAAGAGGCTGCTCCCCTCCTCTCCCTCCCACAGCACCTTGCTTGGTCTTTGCAGAGCACAGGCATCTTAGGAAGGCTGGGACTTAAGTATCTGCTGCTCAATTGTCCTTTCATTTAACTGCAGAGGAACAAGAAAAGTCTGTTTCAAGGGACATTTGTCCCAGGGTGTTTCTTGCTTCTGCTTTCTCAGAAGTTCTGGGAGAAACCTCACTGACTATAGAAGAGATGAAAACAACAGGCTCCTGGAGAAATAACTCCAACATCCAACTTTGCTGGGATGTTGTGCAGATTTTTTGCAGTAGCTATGAGTGAGGAAGCATCCCATCTTTCTCAGCATCCCAATGGTCTTCCCCAAGGCAGATCTGCTGCTGCCCCAGCATCCCTGTTGCTTCCCACCACCCATGCTGATAGCAGCCCATGAAGGCACCTGCCATCCTTTCAGCCACTTGCTAGCCCTGCCCTGTGCCTCTGAGGACCATTTTGTTTCTATTTCCCCCACCACCACAGAGTCACAGCTACCAGGGAGGTCCAAGACCAGGAAAGAGTTATTTCTACCCGCTCAGCATTACATATGTTTGGGTACCACCATTATATCCAATCAGCTACCTCCTCTGCAGTCCAAAAGCCAAGGCTGGGTTTTGACAGCCATCTTATATTTTCCTTTCTCCGATTTGGAGCAAATTTGACCATTTGCCTTCCCTCACCGCTGCTTCTTTTTTTCACAGCGGAGTTTATATCCGCCAGACCTTTGCAGCCAGATGCTGAGCTCACATCTCTGCACTGGCAATCCGAGGTTACTTCTGGGCTTTCTTCTTCCTTCCACCTTGTGTCAAGGATCGTGAAGGGTCCAGCTTCTAAAAGCTTTGTAGGTGGTAGACCCTACTCCACCCTGATCCCTGGGTATTGGGTCAGTCTGATCCTCAGGCTGTCCTACCCTCCTGCTAGCTGTAACTACGGGACCATGTCTACCTAGATAGATACCTGCTGTAGCTACCACCATGTGCTGGTGACATGACACCATCTCTTCACCTGCTGTAACCATGCCTCTTGCACAGGAAAGATACTGACCATATCTCAAAGGCAAATTCAGATGAGCAAAGACATGAAAAATATGGAGGAAGCCAGATTCTTCCATAAAGGGCTGGAAGAGTGGGGGTGTTAAGGGACTCTCTCCTGTGTTACACTGCCGTTGCCTGGATTCGCCCTTGGGTCAGTCCTGTTTGTGATGACGCTCAATCCCAGCATGATTTAAGCTATTAAGGGTCTTGCCCAGGCAGCAAGGTCCAGTGAAGCCTGCTACATGGGTGTGAATGTGTGCTCGCCTCCCATCTTGGGGAAGGGGAGACTGAGGCAGACACCATAGTGCCAGTGCTGGATTTGCCTAGGGCATGGGTCTGCAGACTTGTCCCTGGGCCTTTCTACCAGAAACCGTGATGGGCTCAGGAGCAGCCTCCTTGCAGAACTGGGCACTCGCAGTCCAGCTTGTGGGATTTGGATGGGGTTAATTGATCTTCTGTGATGAAGCCCGTCTGCACCCTGGCCTTCCTCTAAATGCTGCCTGCCAAAACAAATCAGCTCTCTCCTGTCGGTTCCACCCAACCGCCCCGGGCTCTCTGCACATCCATTCAGTTAGTTTTGCATCTGTCAGGCTGGGAAGGGGAGGGCAGCCCTTGCCCCTCTCTCCGGCAGCCACTGAGGGGCTGCCTGTTTGCTGGGTGCCATCCCTGCGGGGCTGCTCTCCCCTGCATCTATCGAGAGTAACCTGTTTCCATCCCCACCATGGGCTGTGCTCCATGCCACCGCCATCAACATAGCTCTATTTCACTCTAGATCCGATGCTGTGTAAAGCCCCCCTGCACCCTCTTCTACCTCCTTGGCAACCTGGGGCTTGTTCTGATGATGCTGGCAGGTTTCCAGGGCTTGCCTTGGGATTTATAGGGCTTGGAAGTGGTGGAGGGAGAGAAGCTGGCCACCAGCTGGTGTTTTAGTTAGGAAGAGGGCAAGAATTAAACAGGCAGGATTGCCCCGAGCCCTGGCAGCTTCTCCCTTGCCGCAACTTGCCAGGCACCAGCTGATCCCTGCTCGCTGCTTCCTACTGCCTCTGCCTGACCATCTGATGCTGCTGGGTCCTACCCTGATGATCTCTAGCCGACAGGATCCTAAGGAAGGGACCGAGTGCTGGGATACCTGTGCGTGCAGCATGAGCCAAGCCAGCCCATCATCCTGCTATTGCAGTACAGAGGAAACTCCGAGGGTACCAGGGCAAGTCAAAGCACCTCTTCCCCACTTGAAGCAGCATCCCTATCTCCAAAACACACCTCTGCTCTCCCCATCCCCAGCGAATGGGACCTCTCATTTGTGTGGTAAAAATGTGATTTAAATCAGGTGTGACCCCCAAACACTCCCCCGCTTCTCCAGCCACCCATTACCTTGTGCTGCATGCTCAGTACTCACTTTCAGTGAATAGGCCAAGGCAATGAAGCCGAGGCAGCAGAAGTTGAGGTATACAAAGTTGAAGATGGACCAGAGATAGTAGTCGTTCACCTCTGTGGTGTCGGGGTAGATTTCAATGACCGTGGTGGGGTTGGTCATCGTCTTCTTCTCCACCGAGTGCTTGCACGGGACCGCCGGTCGCAGGCTGTCCGCTTTGCAGCTCTTGCTCTCCATGAGATAAACGGCAGAAGAAGGAGACAGGACCGGCGAAGCTTGCCGGAGGGCCGGGGACTTGGCGATGCAGGCGAAACAGCCCTGCGGGGGTCCCTGGGGGGGGCGCGGGCTCCAGGCCACCCCCTCGAAGGGGCACGGTGGGCCAAAGGGGGGATCCTGTGTCCTCTCCGTGGTGGCTGCCGCGGCGTCACCGCGCTCTGCCCTGGCAAAGTAAACCCCCCCCCGTAAAAAATGGGGGTGAGGAGATAGAGAGGCGGGGGGGGAAAGGGGGGAGGAAAAAAAAGGGGGGATAAGAAATGCAAAAGGAGAGAGGTAGGGGGAAGGCAGGAGGGAGAGGGACCGGGAGACAGAGGAGAGAGCGGGGAGAGGAGCAGGGAGTGGGGAGTACGGAGAGAAGAGCAGGCGGAGGAGCGGAGGGAGCACCACTGCGCCCAGGAACCACGGAGCCGCCGCCGCCGCCTCAGAGGGGAGCTGCCGCTGGCCCCGGCCCCGCGGCGGGGGCTGAGGAGCGGGCAGCGGCGGGCAGCATCCCTCCGCCTCTTCCGCGGCCTCCCTCCTCCGCTGCCCGCTGTTCTGCGTGACCCGCGACAGAGACACGAGTGGGGAAATAGATAAAAACAACATAACGGAAAGAAATACAAGCAGAAGGAAACACTTGGGAAGAGCCGGCGGGGCTCCGCGGGAGTTGCCGGCTGAAACCGGGCTGCACCCTGCTCAAGCCCTCCCTGCCGGCCTGTCTGTCGGTCGGTCTGTCTATCTGCCGGGGCCTCCGGCTTTTTGTCCCATGTCGGGACGGGAGCGGGTCTCCCTGTGCGGCAGAGCAGCCCGACCCCTCGCCCTCCCTCCTTCACTCCCTCCTGGGGGCATATTTTTTTGAGGGATTTCCCCCCCCCCCCGTTTTGTTTATTTTCTTTTGGCCGAGTCCCTGCGGGATTCCGGGTGGGATTGCATTTCCCGGTTCCTTCCACCTGCCGGCAGGTTTCTTTCCCACCACCCCCTCCCCTTATTTTGAAGGGGAGAATATTATGCCCGGAGAGGAGAAGGAGGGGTAAGAGGGTATGAAGACAGAGGATTGAGAAAGGGATGTGGGAAGATGTCCCCCGTCCCCCCCCCCGCTCAGCTTTGCAAATAGGAAAGACTTGTCCACCTCTGGCTGCTCATCCGTCCGTCCATCCGTCTCCTCCGAAGTCATCAGGAGGAGCGAGGGATACTCACAAGGAGGGATGCGGGGAGTCGCTGCATATCCGGCTCAGCACTGCCTCCGGCTCGGCTTCCTCGGCACTGGGGTTGCGGAAGGAGGGGGGAGGGGGGGCACCCATGGGCTAGCGGTGGGTAGGGGGGGTGTTAGGGAATGGGGAGGTCAGTCTGCAGCCCCTTTTCTCCCACCGAACATGCTCCACGCAGGAGAGCTCCTCCGTGTCTCAGCCCCACGGGGACGTCACCTCCTGCTTGGAGCATCCTGGTAGTGCCTCACTGGAGAAGGGCATCTTCTGAACCCCGGCCGTGCGGCTTCACTGGTCATCTGGAGGGGATGCTCGGCCTGACTGTCCCCTGCATCACCCACAAAGACGTTTGCAGTGGGGACTGGCTGCGGGTTTGCTCCCATGGGCCCGGGTGAAAACCTAAAGAGTGGCACGGGCGTGTGGGGGCAATTGAGACTGCGTGACAAGGGGAGGTGGCAGCAGCACGGCAGTCGTGAGGGATGAATGGAAAGGGGATAAATCCTGCGTGTGGGGTGATAAATCCTCTCAGCACTGAACAAATCCCAGTGCAGATAGGGGCGGGAGCACCCTGGCAGCAGGATGCAGGGCATGCGGCTGCTTTAGGGGAGGGAGGTGAGGATGTCATGAAGGATGGACAACCGCAGGAGGATTTGGCCGTGCCTGGGCTTGGCACAGGATCAGGGAAGTGTTTGCTGCCTCCCTTTGCCAGCTACTCTGGGAGCTGCACAGAAACCCAATTCTGGGGTGCTGTGGTAGCATCCCCCATAGGACATGATGCTGGAGAGCAGCTGGTGCCGTACAGGGACAGCTTGCAGGTCATTCAGGAGGATGCAGCCGTGTCACAGGGAGGGTGATGATGTAATGACACACTGTGTCACGCAAGTGGCAGAGCCCAGCCCAGCCCAGGTGGCCTTGTGGCAGCAGCTGGTTTGGCTGTGGCTCTGGGGAAGGGGAGCAGGGGAGTCCCAGAGCACTGGAAACAGGCTGGGTCAAACAGAAGTTTGTGTGAGCAGTACCTGCAGGGGAAGGGAAATCCTCTGGCATTGCCTTAAGCCTACCCACAAAGTGCTGACCTAAGAAATAAAGATGGTAATTTATTCAGCAGTTCACAGGCAGGTTTGGCTCCTGTGTAGGTACACGCACTTTGTGTTCATCCCCATGGGTTGGTGTGATGCAAGGGGACTTCTTGCACATCCACAGCACTCTCAGGCTGGAGAGGGTCCAGTTTCCACACGGCCAGTTTAATCGCTCTGTCCTTTAACCAGCCTGTGATGGTTAGAAAAGGACAAATTGCCTCTGGTTCAAGATTTATCACTGTTGAAGTGCTGTTGGGTTCTGCCAAAGCAGAGGGTTTTATTAGTGCCACAGCTGCCTGTGATGAGACCTAGGTTTCTCTCCAAGAAGCTGCTAGGAAGCAGAAGCAGTGCTGGGGTGAGAATGAAGTTCCTGTGGGATTAAGAGGTTTGCAGGAGACGCAGAGCTGCAGCCAGCTGCCATCAGCTTTTCTGAAGGGCTTGGACAATCCCAGGCAACTCGCAGCTGTGCAGAGCTGGCTCAGGAGGAGTAACGAAACTCCTTGGATGCAGATTGGTGCCTATCATAGGAGCTACTGAGGAGCCTGCTGTTCATTTGTCTGGGGAAGGTTGTGTAGGTAGGGCTGCTCCTCTTCCTAACATGAGGCAGGGCTGGAGGGTGAGCAGAGGAAAAGGTCAAAGAGGGCTTCTGGAGGAGGCAAGAGGAGGCAGCAGGGTGGTGTAGGTGAATGTCAGATCAACAGAGGTGCACACATTCCCTGCTATGCAGCAGATAAAGTTCAGGGATGTTGGATGGCTGCGTTATCTCTTCTCCACGCACCAGGTCAGCCCTACCATTTGCAGAGCGCTTCTGGGTCTTTGAGTTGGTAATTCATCATCTTTCTTGATGTGAAGTGTGAGTGACGACAGATTTATTATTGTGTATCACAATAGCATATATACAGCATCACCAGTTCTAAAACCATTCATATGACTCTTCAAAATCAGGCAACAGGCTTAAAAAAATGGCTCAATGAATAAACCCCCTCAATATTCTGTATTAACACTCCTCCAGTTTTCTGGGAGTCCTTCAAAGTCATGCATACAAGCCCTCAACCATAAAGTCTAGGACCACTTTCCTTTCAAATAAAAGCTGGAGTGACTATGAATAGTCATCTGTATTACTCTGGTGTCAAGGCCCACATCCCTTTGTGCTAAGCATGAGACAAATAGAACAGAAGGATGTTTCCTGCCCCAAAGCGATTCTCCTGTAATCTTGTTAGAGACAAGTGGGCTGTAGCATAACCAAGCGCTGTAGGACCTGTGAGAAAGTCTTCCATATGAAAGCCTACTCCAGCTCTCTGGAAAACCATTACTAGGTCTTGACCCTGCATTTTTCTGAAGGAGAAAGCCCACAGTCTCCTGAATGCTCTTTCCTATTCCTCCTATAAAATTCCTCAGTGGGTTGCTAAGCCCCATAAGCAGTAAGGTGGCCTGAAGCTTGCAGGGGAAAAACCCATCTCCCCATTCTCCCTTGATCTCTGTCTCCTGTCCTCTAAGCTTCCAGTCTGCGCTCCACTTCTTTTCCTTCTCAAAGGAACCTAAAAATAAATAAATCCGAGAGGAGAAAGAAAAAAGGCACCAGCACCCAAACCAATGTGCTTAGTCATTCATGGTGAGTAAAAATAGTTTTCCAAATGAATGTACCGCTGAGACAACCAAATGAGCAAGTCATCTCCATAAGCAAGGGGTCTCATTCTCCCTCTCCCTGGGAAGGTCCTTGTCTGGATGGGCTTTTGGCAAAGCAGAGCTGGTTGGAGAAGGATCAGGCCCATGAAGACAGACCTGAGCGGCAGGGCCAGGTGCCCTACTCTTCAAGGGGACATGTCATGAAAATGCTTATCTTCTTTGCACCAGTGGAGACATTTAGCAGAGTGACTTACCGAACTCTCTTGTGCATGGGGTTCTGCAGAGATGGTGCAATAAATGGTGTCCACCTGAGGATCTGCTGGGTAAGATAATGTGGAGCTGCGTGCAGGCTGCTCATGGGGTGGGTTGTGCTTGCTCCCTGCTGGAAAAGCATGGATGGACAATCCTGGCTCTTGGCTTCTCCAGCTCTTCGCCAAGATCAAGCCTGTGGTTGCTCCCGCTGAGACATAACGCTCAGTACTCATGGCACGATTAAAAGCTTAAGCACAACCCCCCAGCAGAAACAACACCCTCATATTCCTGTAGATAAATATTTGGCAGTGGATGACTTGTTCTCCCCTTGGGCTATTGAGGAACAGTGGGCTGCATGATTGGTTTCCAGGACCCAGCCAGCCCTTTAGGGTTAAATAATTTCTTTAACATTGGAGAACAGCAGATTGGGGTATTAAAGCATCCTGGGAGAGCAGAGGCTTGGGACATGCCAGTAGGGAAATCGGTTAAGCTCTCTGTTTGCTTAGATCCAGGCTCAGAAGACTGTATGGGACTTGGCTGCATCTGCCTTGCTTATGCAGATGATGCTTTTTTCAAAGCAGGGATTAGCTCTTATCTTATACCTGGCACATGGGGCCTTCATTCTGCATTGGAGTCTCCTGCTCCTGTACAGCAGCACTAGGACTAAAAAAATCACATAGCCAGGCAAAAGGGATGGATTTTCCTTACATTAAAAAAAAAAACAAACCCAAAAACCATGTTCCTCATCACCAGACTCTGGGAGCATGAACTCCACCTCCTAGTTGGTTTTCGGCTGGACTTAGAAACTGGAGTCCCACTTTGGCTCTTGCAGGACCACTCTATAACCCCAGTCAAGTAGGAGCTAGCTTTGGCTGGCCCAGGAGTCCCTGTTGGAGGACTAGCCTTGGCAATACTCAGCCAGGAGATGTGGCTGCAGGCTAGGAGAGATGCTGGGAGTGCCTGCTGCACTGGTAGCAGTGGGTCAGGCTGCTGACACTGCTATGTCACCCTGCAAAGGCCGGGTTATGTTTTAATACATTGAAAAAGACAAACCCAACAGGCTCCCAGCATAATACCTTACCAGAGAGAAGGGAAGGATGCCCTTCTGAAACACATACAAGTCCACATGAGTGGGTGACTAGACATACTGGGACATCAGGTTGAGGAGACAGTCTCTGGCCACCAAGGAGGAATTGGGCATCCCAAGCTGCTTAAGAAAAGACCACTCACAGAGTTAAGGGGGGAAATACTGTATTTTCTTTTCATTTTTCTATGATGAGACAGTAATTCTGACAGCAAATTAGATTAAAAAAATACAGTCACGTGGTTAGAGTTTGGTTTAAAAATGCAAATAAAAGAACAAGGGGAGGAGGCCCATTTGGGGAAGACTACGATGAACCGTTCCTCCAGCCTATCCGAAGGTAGGTCACTCAGGGCATCGCTTTGGGCTGTGCTCATTCCCCAGGCAGCAGCCTCCTGTCGGCCCTAGGACAGACATCAGCTCAGCCTTGGGTTACTGTGGAGGCTATGACTCAGATGGCATAAGCATTGGAGCGCAGCAGAACCGCAGCCCAATGGCTTGACCTGGGGCTGCGCTGCACGTCCTGCTTAGATGTGATGCTGAAGACGTTCAAAACTCACTGCCAGCTCCATGTCAGACTTCCCTGCCCCACATGAGGTCTTGATTCGCGGGTATCCGAGAGGCTATCTCTTGTCTCGCCATGCTGAAGAAATCCTGCAGCTGGGAAATGATGTAGCAGGGCTTGGAGCTCTGGGCACTTTAACTGGTGTGGAGCTGGGGCTCTCTGGAGAGGTGCTGAATATCGGCTGATTTTAGAGTACCATTGACGATTTCTTTTTTTGGTAACATGCCACTGCTTTCTAGCCAGTCTGCAACAGATGTCCTTTGGCACCCAGATGCAGGTGAAGATTACAAGCCAACAGAAGCAAGGTGTGGGGCAGCATTTGTCATATCCAAGGTTGCAGGGGACAATGCATGTGTCCCAGGTGTGCCCAGGCCTGACTGCACTGCTCACTCCAGACCTCTCCAAGGTGCATGGCATGGTTATAAAGCCAAGCTGCAGTGTGTGGGGAGAGGGGATCCATAAGCTACATATGCACTGTTCTACCACAGCGTGTATGTACCTCAGGACCTCTTCCCCACCTGTGCCTCTGACGGTCATGGAGAATTCAATATTGGGGATGATGTATATCCATTTCACCAGGCATAACCACCTATTCACCCACTGCCAAAGACCTTTCTCGGGAACTTCCTTGACCCCACTGGTACTGCTAGTAGGATTATCAGTGAATTCTGGGAAGCCAGGATTTTACTATCTGTTTTGCCTAGTCTGGGGTCACAGCCATAGCTGATCTGGTCTCCTTGCCGCCCTCAGCTTTACCCCTCACCTGCTGCCACTCCCTAACTTCAAGACCTGATCCAACACACTGGGAAAGCCAAATCAGCTACAACCTCTCTGAAGCAGGACTGTGCCTCACTCCATGTGCAACACAGGGTGGACATGAGCAGAGCTCTCACCAGCTCTAGTAACATGGAAAAGAGGTTAAAGGAAGTTGGGTTTTACAACAGGGCAGCAGGAACACTGAATGCAAGCCCAGCAGCTGCTACAGCACCCTCCTGCACAGGAGGCTTGCTGGCTCTACCAGCTGTCTAGTTTTGGGCAGTTCAAAATGCTGAGAATGTTTTCAAAAGGTCCTGTGGGGCTGACAAACACCTACAGATTTTATCCATGTGATTTAGGCTTGCAGATCACTTATCTGCTTTAGCAAATATTATTCTCAGCTCACTGGCTCCAGATGAGGCTGGTGAGATCTGCAGTTTGTGGAAGCTGGAGAAGTTCACCAAACTCGAGAGAACCTGTGTCAAGTGACTTTGCTCAGCAGAAAGCCAGGCCTTTGTGGCCATGAATTCAAGTGACCTCTATTAGATCCTATCTTGACCCCCTTTATATATGTACTCCCTGAAGATTCCCACTGGCTGGAGCCCCCCTTTAAATTCCTGTCTTGCTACGTCAGGCATGTGGACACCATGTCTCCATCTCTCTCACTAGTGTCATCACTACACAAAAGCACACAACCAGAGCCCTTAGGCATGGTACCACAATCCCCCACTGCTCCAGCCCAGGACATGCTCTCCTAGGACCAAGCCAGTACAAACCCATTGAGAAATGACCTTGCTGTCACTGCCTGAACCTGTCATGGAGGGGTGATGAAGCCGTCCACTCCTCCCCCACTTCAACAGTGATAAAGCACAAAGTAGTAAATAACGTGCCTGCCCTGTCCCTCTCTCCCAGCTCAGAAGCCCAAACCCAAGAGCAGCTGCACAGTCCCTCTGCAGGAACAGAGGTGTCAGGGGCTGGCTCCAGCCAGCTGCCCCAGGAAGGAGACCAGGGCTGGGAGACACCAGAGGGCCTTCTTCAGCTCTGAGAATCATTCTTAAAAACAGATACTGGAAGACTTAGCAGTAAAGCAAGGGGCTACTCCAGCTGGCATCATCAACTAGAGACCTCCCAACACCACTTACTCAACAGAGGGGAAAACGTAGCTAGCAGGACACTAATGACTATTTTCCATGTAATTTTAAATCTAGTTCCATTTCTTGAGGTTGTTGTTTTTTTTTTTTTTTTTTTTTTTTTTTTTTTTTGGGGGTTTTTTATTTTTCCTTTCCACTCCCTGGATTTCTAATCCCATTAATCTTTCTCCATGGCTCCTGTGCATGTGTGGAAGTGTGGGTGTGGCAGAGGCAGTGGGAGGTGGGTCAGGCATTTAGGCACATTTGGCAAAGCCAACAGAGTCATTATCGCGGTCAAAGACAGTGTAGTAGGGACCAATGAAGACATCTCCCAGGATCCACAGTGGGCCCCCAGGGGGTGGGACATCCAGGCCTGAAAAGCCGCTCAGGCAGATGGTCTCTCCTTGTACAGAAACCTAGACAGAAGGGTGAAAGCTTCAATCTCCCTTGGTCCTACATTTCCTTCGCCCTCTCAGGCTTAGCAGTAACACCTGGCAATGCTGGCTGTGCTTCAGCCTCACCCAGCTTGAGATCCACCGCTTGTTGCAAAAGTAACTCCCGAACTATTGATCTCTTGGCTCCAAACCCAGCTCTCCCTCCCACAGTGCTTATTGCAGCAAAGCATCAGGTAAACCTGCATGTGCCCATAAACCTCCCAGCCCTTGCAGCGCTGAATTAGAGCCATCACTGAAATTCTGCACAAGTTGATTCTGATGGCTTGAATGCCAGGCTGGTGGCCTCTGCTACGATAAGGCTAGCCTCATGGCACCAGAATCCAACAAGAAAGGGCAAAATGTTTATAGAAAGTGATGCAACAGTTTGCCCACCCTTCCTCTCCCATCCTGCCATTCCTCATGAGCATCACACAGGGATCTCATTCCTGCAGGACTCTGGTGAGGTTGCCTGGCTCCATCAGCAGTGCCACCACCCCAACATTTCAGACTTTTTCCACAAGTTGCTGCTCTTGTGTTTTGGATTTCATGGTTGAGGACTGAGTGGAGGAGGCAAAAGTTAGCCCTCAGGGGAGAAGCACAGGGCTGGAAAAAGGTGTCTGGACATACCTTGAAGACATACTGCTCTCCAGTGAGCTGGTAGGGCTTCCTTCCTAGAGTTAGTGTGATGACAGGCAGAGATGACACCTTATCACAGGGAATCACATACTGAAATAGTAAGAGCAAAGGCTTTAGATGGCAGCTCCCACACCCTCAGGAAAGGTCGTCCTGAGACACAATCATATCTTTGCTGTAGTTTTCCCCCAAACCAGCTCATCATACAGAAGAGGCTTGAGCTGGGGTAAGCAGGCTGCGCCCTGCCCAGGGCTGCAAGCTGAGGGGTCAGAAGGTTTTAGGGATAGAGATGAAGCCAAAGGTTCAGCTTTTGGCTCGCTGAGCACCAGGGCATAGCAACCAATGTAGCAGGGCTGGGGGTCTTTGCCACAGAAGGCAGACATGGCTCAATACAGCCTAGAGATATAGACAGGGTGTGATGAACACAGCCAGTTTAATTAACACTGGCAAATCTTGCAGAGGTGGCAGGTCTAACTTGCTGCAGCATGGAATCTCCAACACTGCAGAAAAGACCTACAAGTGCTCATGACTCTGTGATTTGGGAAGGGTTTTGGAGAATAGAATCTTTCCTAGAGGCTCCTTATAATCCCTGTTCCTCCACAACTTCAAGGAGGAGAGATGACCTTGTGAGATTAGCTGTGATGGTTAAAAACTTGGCAGGGAAGGGCTGTCATTTGCATGAAAGTGCCTTTGGACTCACATGAACAGAAATCCTTGGCCTCAGCTGCAACTCACACCCATTGTCCCCTGCCTGCCAGGGATGGGCGGCAGAGGTGACCCAAAGCCTTCCAAAGTTCATGGAACCTGGCACTCTGACAGCATGGGCAGGAAGGTGAACACTACATGGAATCAAAAGACAGAGGGGTCCCTGCTATGCCAGGGACTTTTCTATGAGCACAGGCTGGGAACAGCAAGCAGAGTGAGTAGAAGACCAGGGTCTGTAGAAGGATCTAGGTGCGAAGCAGTGTGGACGACATGAGGACCGTGGACTCCCACTTTCCCAGCCTGGCCTCACCTGGCCTTTGATGAGTGGTTTTGCACCAATGGCTGTCTGCAGCTCCTTCACTTCTTTGGTGGGGCCAGTGATGAGTGAGGTTCCTGTGTCCACAATGGCCTCGCAGCCCCCTTTGCACAGGGTCAGCCCATTGGCAACATCCACCCTGGGGAGAGGTGCCCAGACAGAAGACAACTGTTAAGAGTCCTCCCAGAAAAGGCTGCAGGAAGCAGAAGGCAAACAGCTGAAGATGGTTGAGTCTGGGCACTATGTAGGCATGCAGTGGAGGGCTGCCAAAAATGCAGGAAGGAGAGATCCTCAGAAATACTGATGCAGCACCAACTTAGTGCACAGACCCCCTGGCTTCCTCCTGCCTGCTCCCAGCTGAGCAGGTGCCTTGAGGTGTTATTGAATTTCTGCAGAGAGCCTGGACTGCTGCCTCTGTACCCTGCCTGCCACCTGCGCTCCAGAGCAAGCAGGCAGATAATGGAAATGTGAGCGAGCTCAGGGCAATGCATTAGGGAATCATATTACCTGTGCTACCACAAAAAGCAAAGGGTTAAAAGGGTGGTGTGAGAGCTGAGAGGGTCACAGGCAAGGGAAGGGTTCCTGTATGTCAAAGACGCAAGACAGGAGATTCTTGGCTTCCTCTCCCGCATCATGTTTCACGGCAGTGCAGATGGATAAAACCTTCCAGCCAAAGGTCTGCCAGGCTTTGCCAATGAGGCAGGGCTGGGGGAAGATGAGAACTGAAACCCTGTGCTGGGGTGGGATGCAGTCCCTGGGAGAAGGACACACTCTGATCACAGGCTGCTTTTAAGTTCCTATCACATGGGAGAGCTCAGAATAGACTGTGGGGCTGGCGGCCGGCAGATCAGCCCACTCTCCTCCCCTCTGCCTCCAACAATGCACGCTGATTGCTGTGTGCCATGCTCTTCAGTCAAGGGCTGGCTTCCTGAGGCCTCATCCTGCTTCTCCAGAGTGTGCAAGTGAGACCTACAGATCAGGCCCTGCTGAAAGCTAAGCAAAGCTGGGGTTTAACCTGTAGGGCTCACCCTGCCTGCAAGGAGGACATGCCAGTGTTTTCCCTACTTCGCAAGGATGCAGCAGGCGTTTTCAAGGGTCAGACATGAACAACAGGAAAAGATTTTGCAGTACATCTGGTGTTTTCTGCCTCTTCTCGCCTCCCAGCAACAGCTTTAGGGTGGGATTTTAATCTGGTTTTTGGTGTGGATGTGTTTCAGGAATAGAGATGATTCCTTTCTGGGGAGGGTCTCAGCCCAGCCCCAAGCATGAGCTTTCTGCACACATGTTCCCACACATGTAGCCAGGTGGAGGAGGGACTTACGCATCCATGTGGACCTGCCAGTAAGCCTTGCGCGTGACATTGACCCAGCTGAAGTCACCGCTGTAATACTTGGGGTCAGTGCCCCCCAGGAGCAGCTCGCCACCGGGCTGAGCAGTAGGATCTCTGAAAAACAAAACAGAACCTGTAAACATCAGGGTCAGGGTGGGAACAACCCCCCCTGCATGCCCCCAGACTACATGCTGGGGTGCTTAGTGGTGAAGCACAGCGTTAGCAGCATTGGAGACAGATGACTTACATTGCACTATTATATGTCAATATAAGGACAGATACTGTGACGTAGGCTGGGGTGAGGAAATGGGAAGTTTTTTACCCAAAGCATCCTGCAGCTTTTTGCCTAGTGGTTTCTCACAGACACCTGTAGAAACTCGCTGTAGAGAAGCGGGACAGAGAAGAAGAATGGCAAACGGGAACTCAGCACTGATGCAGGGGACCCCCCAAATAATCAGCTTCTAACAAGCAGCCGTGGCAGGGCTGGGCATGGCTGATGCAGCGTTAGGTTATCTGCACTCAACTCTGCGCCAGCCAGGAGCCTCATAAATGAATCCTCAAGGTTACTGTCAGATAAAAGCTCACTGCCAAGCAGATGGGAAGAAATATGGTGATGGGGGAGGGCTGGCTTTGAACAGCTCAGAACAGCCTCTCTGCCCTCCCTGCTCCTGGTGTGCTACTTTTTGGGCTGAAGTAGTTCAGAGTCCCCTCTGTGGTGCCAGGAAGGTTATGTGGTGTCCTGGGGGAGCAGCAGTGGGTGGGAAGGCACTGGGAGGCACAAAGGATGATCCTCCCATGGGTGAGGGAGTATTAGCCCCATCATTAGTGATGACTGGTGTGGGGCACACTTGCCTGAGAGGTGACACTGTGGTGGCCACGTGGGTCATGGATTTTGGCAACAGACTGGGGCTAATCGGGACTGCACTAGCAGCATGCAATCTCTTGATCACAACCCTGCTTATTTTCATTTCCCCTTTCTCTGAAAACAGCCCCTGTCTCTTCATCAGTAAAGAGATCCAGTAGCAGATCTACCCAGCTTTTTATCAGTAAACTTCTACTTCCCTTCTTGTTTCAAAGCAGACAGCAGAAGAGATTTTGGCCTGACTGCTCCAGCAAGGAGACCTTGCTGGAATCTCCCCTGTGGTGCTGGCCAGGGTGTGAACTGGCATATAGCAAGAGGTGCTACCAGGAGACACAGAGAAATGCCCATCTGGGCTTGCCCTCTCAATGATAGGTCTGCCACCAAACCAAACACTACCTGTTTAGGTAGAAAGAGAAGATGTTTTTCTCAATCAGCTTCTGTTCCATGATGTTATCGAAGAAAGGGGTGACCTTGTCCACAGAGATCCTTGGGAACGCCATGCCCAGGATGCCGTCAAACTTGGCCGCAATGAATGTGATGCCTGGCTGTTTCACAGCCTCTCCAAAGATCTGGTTCTTGATTTTCAAGTTACCAAGCTGAGGGGAGATAGGGAAGGAAGGGAAAAGCAGATTGTAAAGAAAACTGACTCGGGCAACCAGGGTGGAAACGGGATCTCACTGAACGCAGGCTGTAGTGTGTCCCTCAATGCACTGACACACTCCTGCCTGCTTTTACCCTTCCATTTGTAGTCAGCTACAGAAATCAGATACCCTGGTGGCACTCTCCTTGGGTGGGGGGCGGGGAGAGGGGGAAAGGGCAGGACACAGGCCACTCTGGCTACACAATGGCACCTCCTGTGTCCCTGCAAAGCCCAGCATACCCCTAAGGACTGGAGCCTCCCTTTGCTCTTTGCCTGCTTCACTCGGCCTTTTCAGTCTTTTGCTCGTTCAGGCACTAGCCATGCCATCTTTCAGCTCCTTCTCTTTGCACAGAGGGACCTGTATCACTTAGTCACCCCTGCATCCCTTCCCCTATTGCCTACTTCATCCTATCCTCCCAGCCTGAAATACTCTTGTGCTGTGCCTTTAATGCTCAACATTTTCTAAGTCATCTCTGTGTCCTACCTCCTCGGGTGTTGCACCCATTCCCAGCTGGGAGCACAAATCCCTCTCACCTCTGCCAACAACCCCTGTGATCCTCCCCTACATAAGAAACATCCCCAGGATATTGCTGCATCTCCCAGAAGAGCCACCAGCCTGCAGAGACCTCCTATGGGAGGGGAGAAGACCCAGCTGGGAAAGCAAGGTTGAACCGAGAGCACTAAAATAGCAAGTGGAGTATTGTGAATGCGAAGGTCACCTCCCTTGCCAGCCATGAGAGGGACTGGCCTTCCCTGCTGAAAGCTGAAATGCCTCGCAAGGGCAGATCCCCAGAAAGGAGATTGCAGAAAGCAGGACAGCTGGGCTGACAGGGAGCAGGAGCTGGGTCCTGGCTCCAGCAGTTCAGAAGGTTTCTGAGCTTCTGGCTGATCACAGGCAATGTTATCAACTGTGCAATTTCAGCCTCCCAGCCTGCAGCTAGCAGCACTGTAGTGAACGGGGCTGGACTGAAAAGCTGGTGTCTCCTACCTGATGGCAGATAACGATCACTGTAAATTACTAATATCCCCCCAGGGTTAGACAGCGCAAGGCTGGGATGCTGGCATTAATGGTATCTGGGGCCTTGTGCTACGAAAAGATGATAGAGCCTTGCAAAAGCTAAAAGCCACAGAGCAGGATATGGGGTAAAACAGCTTAGAGCAATGCATCTACTCGACGGTGCGCATGTGGCAAGTGCCCCAGTTGTACACCACAAGTTTACAAAAGCCACAACTCCACCACTCAGCACCACTGGTCCTGCTGCAGCTCAGGAAGTTCAATAAAGCTTCCACTTAAAAAAAATAAAGTGCAATGGACTGAAAACTGAGCACCAGGTTTGTTTGAATATTGCCCTGGTTGCACATCCCAAGAGGAAGGCAGATACCTGCCCAGTGGTGGGGTCCCACTCTGCAGACACCACCACTGCAGACTCTGCCCATGCTTTGACCTCAGGACCAAACCCCAAGAGCACCTCTAAGCAGAGTGCTGGTGCAAGGAGACAGATCCTTTGTGTCTGCCCCTCGCTAGACAAAGAGCAACCAAAAATCATTACCAGTGGATGGCTGTGTAGTGGCCACTCCTCTGCTCTCTGCAGGCAGGAGTCAGCACGCTGCACCTCACCTGGCCTCCTTGCTAGCACTCTCCGCCAAGCGGGCAAGCACCGGATGGTAAAGGCAGACTAGAGGCAAGAGCCTCCACAGCACAGTTTGGTAGCAGCGACTGAGGGTCTCCTCAGCAGAGGCACAGGGGAGAGGTGAAGAGGGGCACTTCCTGTGGGGTGTATCTGCCCTGCACCTTTGGAGAGACCTTGCCCCATGGCCAAGGACAACAGAGGAAACGTCACTGAAGGACATCCCAAGGTCAGGCTGTGCTAAAGGGATGAGATCTCTAGCAGCAGAGGGCTGGCTGAACCTGTTGGTCTTTGAAGAATGAGCAGCAGCAGAGAGTGCAGTACTGCAGGGCATCATTCCTCCACAGAAGGAGAAAGGATGCTTCACATGAGCTTGTCACTCTCTCCAAAAAACATTCAGGGCTGAGGGGCTCTGGACCACCTGGCAAACAGCATCTTTTGGTCAGATGTCACTGCTACCACAGGCTGCTGTGGCTGCTTGCACCCATTGGGATGGCTGGAGCCAAGAGGGTCATCCCGAAGGCTCTTTCAATGTCTGTATTTCCAGACTACAACCAACTGGGAGCTCGCCTATAGAATACTGTGCAGCAAAGGAAACATCTTGGTGTCCAAGCTGAAGGTCTCTGACCCTCTGAGTCATCCCTGCTCCTGTGTCCTGCAAGTATGACACTGCACAGGCTCCATGCAAAGAGGTTTCTCTTGCTTCTGCCCAGGCAGAAACCAAATGCTACAAGCTGTGCTGGCTGCCAAGAGCCATTCCTGCTTCCTGAACAAGCTCAGGCACAAAATCCTTTCTCTGAGCCCCGGGGAAGTGGAGAGCCAGCTAGCAAGCAGGCATTAGGGTGATAATTACAAACAAACAAAAAAAGCTGTGATTTTCCTTCTGACTCACTTCAGCCCCTGCATTAAGCCAGAAAGTGCCTAACCAGCCCACACTTTCACAGCACAATCAAGTTTGCTGTTTGCATTGCTGCCCTGCTCCATTACTGGGATGAATGCAGATGCCTCCACCTGCTCTGTATTTTACAAACCTAATGTAAGAGAATCCATTAATGCTACATACACGGTGCCTTCACGCAGTGAGAGCTGTGGGAAGGCTCAGTTGGGTGGCCTTTTTGCGGTGGGGTGTTTATAAGCAAGCTGAGGGATGCAGGAAATAAACGGCATGAAACAAACCTGAAAATCCAAAAGCTTCATAGGCTGCAGAAGGCAAAACCAGAGGTGCAAAGCTGCTGGCAGTCCCTATTGCTCTCCCCCACAGCCCTGTGTACCAGTAACCACTTTCAGGGTACACTAAGCCCATCAAAACTCCTCTCCCCGAAAAGAGGGTCCTGCACCCAGCCTGAGCTGCCGGCATCTTTGCAGCACAGAGGCAATGGCTGGTGCTTCCAGGCTAGCCTGAAATTTTTCTGCTATAAGGACAGGCAGAAGAGTGCTCCTTGTGTGAGCCACCCAATTTGAGCTCCTCTTGGGTATTTTACTTCTGATCCCAATACAACTGATAATCCAGTACTTTACAGCTGAACCTAACAAAGAAACCCCCAAATCCCTAGATTTATGTGCTTATTCAAAACTTTTGCTTTGTTTCCCTGCCACAAAGCAAACAAACACTCTTATCCCTGCCAGGAGACCAAGTGTCACTGATGAGGGTGGTGGGGCCCTGGAATGGGTTGCCCAGGGAGGTTGTGAATGCTTCATCCCTGGCAGTGTTCAAGGTGGGGTTGGACATAGCCTTGGATGGCATGGTTTAGTGGGAGGTGTCCCTGCCCATGGCAGGGGGGTTGGAACTCGATGATCTTGAGGTCCTTTCCAACCCTTACTATTCTATGATTCTATGTTTGGCAGCTGACAAGCTCTCATGAGCATCTGTACCTGGGAAGCAGTCATGAAAGGTGCCTGCCCTTCACAGGAAACAGCCTTTGCTTGCTGAACAGGAAACAATGAGAAGCAACCACCAGCAACATGGCTACCTCAAAGCTGCACCCTGAATGCTGCTGGTGACCCACCCTCCCAGGTGTTACACAGACTTTGCAAACATAAGCACCAGTCCTGGACATGAGACCAGGATGGGATTGTGAAGAGCCCATTTCTGGCCAGCTGCCTGAGTGGATGCCCACTACTACACTGATATTGGCCAAGAACAAGCTGAGCACCACCAGCAGCCTGTGGTGGCACTGGTATGCATTTGGGCTGGGAAATTTCCAGGGTCAGGAGGAAGAGGGATGGAGAGATGGCCAGAGACAGTATTTGCAGGCAACAATTCATGTGGTCCACACTCTGCTGACCTGCTGATTAATACCTTCCCCCTTCTCTGCCCGCTTTAGTCATTGTCGCTTCCTCAGTCATCATCACCACCTTGCTTCAAAGCACTTGGAAACACTGTGCTAAAGCGCATTCTGTATGAGTAGGACACTCAAGAAGGGAGACACGTTTAAATCAAATGGCTTCTAGTGCTCTGACAAAAGTAAGATTGGGCAGCTCAGGGCAAGGGCAGTTGCTACTCACTGTGACGGTGTCCTGGCTGAGGAACCCAGAGAGGCTCCCTGTCCCATAGTGGATGGCAAACTCAGTGCCGTTCTCCACATAGGTGCTGGATTTGGAGGCATCATACTTGTGGTGCAGCACTGAAAACAAGCAGGACACAGGGACATAAAACGTTAGTGCTCCTTGATACCTAGGGTTTGCCGACACCCAACTCCACACCACCCAGCTCATCTGGACAGACACTCAATGATGTGAAGATGGGACTGAACCCAGCATTTGCCAAGCGCAGACTCCTTAACAAAGCATTTCCAATGTCTGGGGAATTACGTGAGCAGATCCAATTTGGCTGTTAAATCGGATTTTGCCACTGGGTATTAAAAGCCTAGAGACTACATGGCTGATGTTTCAGGGCGCATTAAGACAGCAGAGCAAAATGCGTCCCCCTGTGCCACAGAGAACCAGAATGACTTTAAATATAGCCTGCTCTGGGCATCAACATTTTCACTTGTGGATTTTTATGTTTCTTTTACTAAGATTGGCTGGAATTTTTTTATATGGTCATTGGTTTGTTTTGCACAGAGAGGCCTCAAAATATTTTTTTATTTGCAAAGGAAAAGGACTTTCCCTCAATGTAAGCTGCTTTCCCTTGGAAGGGTTGGGAACCGTAAGATAACCCTGTTTTTACAGCTAGGCAGATTCCTCCTGAGTCAGGAGTTGGGCAGTGGTGTGTAGCAAGCTTGGCCAGCGCAGCTCCACAGCTGCTCAGAGTGGGGCAGACAGTACATGGGGACAGATCAGCTGAGCCCTGCAAAAACCAACACGCTATACCGGGACTTCCGTGGCTGGGCTGTCTGGATCCCAGCTGGGCAGGAGGCTGCGCTCATTGCATACTCGTGACTGCATACCCTTTGATCCCAGCACTTCCTGCGCCACTGCCTTGAGAAACCCGGCCCCTGCTAAAGATCAGGAACACCCAAGACAGACCAAGTTCGGACCTCACCATCCTACCAGTGTCCTAAATCTCATTCATGTATGCAAAAAGAAGATCTGCCTTCTCTCTGGGCAACACAGGACCATACAAGAAGCCCAATTTCCTCCTACTCCCAATGAGCACTGTGGGCCACCTTCCATGGTTGCATTTGTTGGCTCAACAGGTTTCTCTGCTCTGCTTAAGCAGCACAGTCAGTACTTTTAAATGGCATTTTGCCATCACCAGGTTTGACACCTTCAGCTGTGGAGGTGTACTGCATAGGAATGTCACAGAGCAAAAAACCTTGTAGTCCCTAAGACATTCTCATCTCATTGTGCCTACCTGGTTCTCATTAATTATAAATCCATAAACATGCACGCACATGCTCCATGCACTCACAGACCAGAAACTAGGGTGGTTTGTATCAGATTTGGCAAGAGGCTGATTTTTTTCACCAGCCTTGTGCAATGGGGCAACAGCAGCACCAGTCTGTAATTTGGGGAGAAACATCACAACCTGTGATGCTGCTCCCCGGCTGCAGGGCTGAGGCTGCTAGCGAATGTCTGAAGCTGTGCGTGGGTGACTTGAAGAGGAAAAAACAGGAAGGGAGTAATGAAGGATGGATGCGGAGGTTGCAATTCTAATTCAAACTCTGACCCTAAAGAGCCCATCAGCTTTTGGCAGGTCCTTTCACACTGCTGCCTCAATTTCTCCTCTTGCAATGCCAGGATCTGCATTTTGTAGGGAAGGAGAAGATATTGAGTTGTGGCTAGCACCAGTGACACTTACAACAGGCGATGTCCAGCAGGTGACAGTGCACAGATGGCACCCAGAGGTTGGAGGAGCCGGTGTCAAAGACCACAGTGAACTTCTGTGGTGGGGTCCCGATGCCGATCTCGCCATAATACTGGGCCTGCAGAGGAGGAGAAGGGAGCCATGAGTGGAGGTAGCTGGCAAAAGAAGGGATTAAAGACTAAAAAATCTCTTAGGATTGACATCAGCTTCTTATCTGGACACTGCCTTCCTCTTGTTTTTGTCAGTGATGGGCTCCCAGTCTTTGTTTTTTGGAAGGGATGATCCCCTTCAGTGTTCATACCTCATTACAGCAGGTGTGAAAAGGATAAACTGGGGAGGAGAAATGGGATGGGTGTTTGTGGAGGAGGACTTTTGGGGCAGGGACACAGGGCAGAAAAGAACTGGAAAGGTCTGCAGGCTTGCATGTGGTTCAGTAGAGGGGAGAAAAAAAAAAGGTGGGAAGAAGCCAAGCAAAACACCTGTGTTACTGAAAAGCTGAAACTGGCTGGGAAGCTGCTTCACTACCAAGTTTGCAGAGGAACTGCAGCCTTGCAGCAGGCAGCAGCTCTGCTGCCATGGGTGGAGGTACAGCTGCTAAGGCTTTTGGTACATGCTGGTGAGTCCCTGGGAGGGGGAGCAATAAGCAAATGCTCAATTGCAGGTTTTAGGAGACTTAGGAGGAACTGGAGGGAGTAAAGGGCATCAGCAGCACTGCCAGAGAGGGATTTAGGGCTGTGGGGTGAGAGTTTGGGAGGATGAGTGGGGAATGCTCAGCAGGTCCAGGACAGAACCATTTTTCCCCAGCCCCCCCAAAAGGACAGAGACATGTGATGTGCTCAGTGAGCAGCTGGATCAGGGTCTGGAGAGAAGGCTGTAGCAAAGGAAGTCAGACTGTAGCTTTTCAAAGCCCCTACATGTACTTAATTAAGGGAAGGGAAGGAGGAAAAAAACAGGATTATCAAAGCTCCTGTGTGCTTAGTTTGCAAGGGTTGCTCACTGAGTAATTACTAATCCATTACAATTACCCATAATGGGGAGACAGCACTTGCTTCCAGTGATTCTGTAGTTGTTGCCGGGCCTTGCAAATTAGCCCCCAGTTTAGAGGCCCCATATATCACATACACAAACCCACGAGGGGTCCCAGGGGCTGGTGGGACCGTGTGGAACAGACTAAGGGAGGTGGTGCCTTTTATCTCAAAAGCCCCTCAGACAGCAACAGCTTTCAGCCAGGCCGGGAGGGATGCAGCAGCCCCTTATATCCCACCACAGGTTGGGCTGGTCCCCCTGCACCAAGGGAACACAGTCCTTCCCTGAGGGGCAGCCTGAGTTGCAGTTGCAAGAGACAAGGCCATGGCACAACTGCTGGCACCCTGGCTTTCAACACCACAGATTAAAACACCGGCAACCCTTCCCTGCCCAGCCCTGGCAGGACCATGTTGGCTGGGTGACAAGAGCCCCTGGGAAAGGGGAGCAGGGGGGAAACATTCTGAATTAATGTCCAAATAGACAGTGCCCGCATCCCCACCATCCCAAGAGCTGTGAGGGTACCAGGGGGGAGCCCAGAAACAGGAAACCCCACATGTATCTGGCAGTTGGGGAAGGGCAAACCTCATGTCCTTTATGTGTCTTCTCCTTTTATCTCCGTTTCCACCATGAAAGTCCCTTTGCTCCCTAAGCTGCTGAGAAGAAGGTGGAGGTGCAGGGTAGCTTTTCCCAAGGCCATGCAAAAGATAAAGGATAGCAGGATGGAAGGTCCTGCATCCCCGGACCCCCTTTCTGAACCCTCTTTCCCTGCCCTATGCTTGCTCTTTTATATTTAACGCCCCAAGGAGCGGAGCATGATCTTTATGCCCCCCATCTTGCAGAAAGTGGAGCCCAAACAGGCCAGAAGATGCTAGGAAGGACAGCAAACAAGCAGACCCCTACTTACAATCGTTAATTAGTAACAAAGGGAAAAAGAAATAGGTCACAGAAGCTGCAAAACTCCCACTTGGGTGGCAGTGGGTTGTTTGTTATTATTATAATTATCAGTATTAGTATTTTTAGTTTAGCAATTAGGGAAGCAACTTTCTGCAACCACCCACCGGGCCATGGGGGTGCATGAATCTGCCCTATGGGATTAACACCTCTCCCTCCTTCACCTTTGGCTGGCATTCCCCACCACCCCGAGATGGGTACCCCCAGAAGTGACAGCCTCCTGGCTGGCAGCATGCTAGGGTCTGCTGCAGTGGAGGGATGGTCAGCAGAGAGGTGCTACTCACATCCATGTAGTTCTTCAGGATCTCTGGAGTGGGCTCAGCCACCTCACTGAAGCCAAGCTTGAACTTGAGGAGCTGGGTGAGAGCATTCATGTCTGGGATCTCACTGTTCACTTCGTTCAGGACCCGCCGCATGGAGGGGAACTTGGTCAGAGGAATCCTGCAGGGTGAGGGCATTATTAATGGGGGTGGGGGGCTTCTGGAGAGAGGAGCAGCATGGCTCCACCAAAACCAAAGGGGGTACCAGCATGGGCTAGATGATGGGTGGGCTCCTGCCAGCACCCCATGCTAGATCCTCCTTGCTGTGCTCCCTGCTTTTCCCAAAGCTGGAGGATTGAGGGGGTGGGGGGATGGGTGGGGAGAGGGAGAGGGAAAGGAAAGGTGGCACGTGGCTGCCAAGGTTCACCGGGAATACGAAAACCTGGGGCAAGCTCCCTCCGTCAGCCCTGAACCCCCACCTGGGGGGATCCTAGCCCTTCTCCCCTCTGCTTTGATAGTGGGGGAGCAGCCCCGTGTGGGGGTGCTTGCGAGAGGAGCCCAGAGACCACTACTGCACCAGCACCTGGACTGCCTGCCCCATGTCCCCACCCCGGTCCCCGAGGGACCCCTCCGGCTCACCTGATGAGGGCCGCGCAGGGCCCGGCCAGCGTGAGCAGCAGGAGGAGGAGGAGGAAGAGGCCGCGGGGCGCCATAGCTGGCGCTGCGGTGCCTGCGGGACGCAGAGGGAGCCGCGGACTGGAGGCCGCACGCCGCTGCCGCCCGCCTTCCCTGTTTTTGTAGGAGCGGCGGCCCTTCTCCAGGGATCGCTCCCGGTCAGCTGACGGGATAAAATTGCAACCGGCAGCGTCACGTGAGGGCGGGCCGGGGCGGGGGCACCCGTGGGGTGCGGGATCCGCCTCAAAGCGTGTGCGCCGTCCCCCTTTTTCCCGGTCCCCAGGCCTGACCCCCGGCACCGGGCCCGTGACTCAGCCTCCGGGAAAAGGGGAATAAACAGCGACAAACGCATCACGAGGTGCCGTGTGCTTGCCTCTGCCGCGTCCTTAGCTTCCTTTTTGCCGGCGCGTTTAGTTAGGTTTATTTTGTTCTTTACGTGTTTTCTGGCTTTTCTCCTCTACCCTGGAGGTGGGGGGCACCCGCAGCCAGGAGCCCCCGGCCAGCCTGGCGTGGTGATGGCTCAGCCCACTAGAAGCCCACGGACTTAAAGCACCTTCCCTTCTGTCACCAGTGGTGACCACAAGGATGTCTGTACTCCTTGCCAAGGGGCTGTGTCAGCTCCTCAGCCCCATGCTTCTCCCTGACCCCCAGTTTGATGGGAATCATCCCTTTAGTCTGGGGTATTTTGAAGGAGATGGGCATAACCTTGTTTGGGAGGGGCCGGAGGGGTGCCAGGCCAGATTCCAACTCCAGAATGCAGGGCTGAGCATCGGGGAGCACCAGGATGGGCTCTTTGCCATCACTGGGGTGTCAAGGCAGGGCTCGGAGGTGCTCCCCCGCTGGCTTGGGAGGCAGCGGACAGAGCTAATCTTTGCCCACTTCTTCCCGACCAAGCTCTTACAGAGCCACAAGACCAGCTAGAGAAAAAGAAGAAAGAAATAAAATCAGATTCACAGGCATTTTGGCTTCCAAGTCCTGAGGGGCAGGGGTGTTTGTTTGCTGCTGCTTGTGCTTCAGGACGAGAGAGCAGCAGCCCCTGGGATGAGATGAGCACTGCTGGAGTGGAGTGCCCATGGCTTCGTGGTGGGATCCCTTTCCCTTGCCTGCCTCCTTCAGAAAACTTCTGGAAAATTGCTGGGTCATGTCGCTGGCACCTAGCTTGTGCCCTCTTCCCTGAGCCTCTTCCATCCTCCTATGGCCTCACGCAGCATCCCGCTGCCCCAGGTCTGTGCCTGCTGCCCCTTGACTGCAGTCTGTGCTTAGTGTTTGTGGGGGGTACTTCTGACCTAGGCTGCATCTCCTCTCACTGGCTCACCGGATGCCTTGGACAAGCCGGGGATATCAGGAAACATGCGACTTCCCCATGGGACGCGGCACGTAACGGAATGAGGTTTTCTGGAGCGAAGGCTGGAGGCATTGAGTGAGGCTGCTGGTCCCGTTATTTTGGGCAGCCCCCGCTTCCCTCCTGCCCCTGCAGGCATGTGGTCAGCGTGAATGCCACTGACCCTGAGTCAGCAAAACCCTGGCCCCGTGGTGCTGCGTGACTCAGCAAAACCCTGTGTGGTTCTTCTTGGGCAAGAGGCCAAGGAGTAACTGCTTCCCAGCATCTGTAGCCTGACCCCAGAGGCATCACTGCTGCCACAGGCTCCAGCTCGGGGGTATCCTCCTCTTGTTCCCCTGGGTACCGGCAGCCCCAGTGCTGAGTGTTGGCAGGCGGGAATGGGTCAGGCATAAACTAACCCAGCTGTGATCCCACTCAAGCAAACCCATCCTCCCCAAGGGCTCTAAACCCCCTTAAAATGTGCTTTGCAGACAAAAAGGGTAGTCCTGACGCCAGGCTTGGGGCTCCCCTGCACCCTTTCAAGGCTCTTCTGGAGCCCACGAGGTATCAGCGCTCCTCCCTTCTCATTGATGTGGTCAGGAAACAGCAGCTGGCTGGGCAACATACACCTGGCCTCCGGGCTGAGGCACCTGTGGCAGCTCTTTCAGGAGTGTTTCCAGTCCAGCCAGTCTCCCCCGGCATCCCGTGGCTACAGAGCAGGCCGCAGCATGCAGGGATGGGCTGGTGAAAATGGCACGCCATGCTAGCCCCATACCACCATGTAGTGCAGAGAAAAGCTTTTCAGCAGGGTAAAGCAGGCTGGACCCAGTCTGTGCCTGGCTTTTTAATTCCAAGGGATTACGGCAAGCCTTTGCTTGAGCTTCATGGTAACAGGTCTTGTGCCTGCATCCAGAACTGCTCTCATACTGATGCAAGAGGTTTGCTGCTTTTAGACATGCTTCTCTGACTTACATGTCCATTGCACTGGTGAGCTCAGGCACCAGTGAAAAGGAGGACAGGATTGCGTCAGGAAACGTTACGATACTGATCCTCTTCTGGGTGCTCGCAAGATGGGAAGGGACCAGGAGTCTTATCCCCATAGTGTTTAATTTGGTACCAGGCCTTGGCACCAGTGGTTTTGGAGCTGACACCGGTGTGCCTGTGTGCCCAGGCTCCCTCACCTCCTCTGTGGGATGTTTGCCCTGATGTCAAGGTCTTGAGAAGCACAGCAGGGATGTTTGACCAGGAGCTAAGTGCACATCTGAGTATTTATAGGCTGGGACTGTGAGAGTTGCACTGTGTTATCCTGGCATGAGCCTGGGCTTGGAGGTTTTTACACATTTTCCCTTGTTTGCAGAGCAGAACTCAGAGTGCCGTGGCTGGGGTGTCTGGAGCAGGCAGAGATCTGCGAGAGATGGCCAAGGATCCTGTCCCTCCTTGCTCCTATTTTCTGATTTGTGGATGAACCCCTTTACTTGCTGGTTTGGCTCCCCACATTTCCCCAGCTCCAGGATGTGAGCCGGAGCGCTGCTCCCTGCTGCTATGGCTGTAGGCGTGGGGTGACGCGCCCCTGGGAGTGGGCCATACTTTTGCAACCTCTGTCCCTGCTGGAGAGAATTCCCAAGGGGAGGTCGAATGACTCAGCCTCAGTGGCTCCCAAAGGGAGGAGCACCCCAGCCCTAGCCCTGGGAGACTGGAGTCCCACTTGCTCTTTGCCACTGTGGCAGGGACCTGATGCTGCTTGGTTTCAAAGCTCTAGCTGCTCCCCTGTCTGCAGTCTGGCAGCACTCTGGCAAGGATGCTATGGTGGCCTCTTTCTCCTTACAAATGGCCATGTGTTTGCCTTTACACTTTCCTTGATTTTTTGTAAATTTATTATTTATCACAGTGGTAGCCAATGCCCCAAACTGCAATGACAAAAGGGCAAAGAAAGCTTCAGTTCAGAAATGCCTGTTATTTTATGTCCAAGAGGTGTGAAACACAAAGGTGCATGAGTTTTTCAAATGCAGAAAGGTTTGAGATTTTGCATCTCATTACTGAAGGACAGAGAAGACTATTCTGCTTAGTCTGAGCCGAGCAGAGCCTGCCTACAGGTGCACAAGCCCGGGCAGGTCTGGTTGCAAACACCGTGACTTCAACTCAAGGTCTCGTCCCAGTGTAGCATGAAGCTGCTGGATGCAGCTAATTGGCAGAATTAGAGCCTGATTCACCAGTCTGGAGTCCCCGAGCGAGGCAGTGGTTAAGTTTTTCCTGGTGCGGTGCCAGGACCTCACCCACTCCCAATGCCGTTTCCTAAAGTGACATACAATTCACAAGCTGAGAGCGTTTTCCAGTGGCACCGGCACATACCAAATTACACCCTTTTAGTGGGTCATACCTGCAAAACCAAACCTGAAGGGGCTTTAGAAGCAGCTCCAGCTGATGGGACACCTGGGAGCAGGAGAAGGGTTACACTGAGCACGCAAAGGGACTCACCCAGGCCCTGGCCACTATGTCCCAGTGCTGTGGGCACTGGGGAGATGTCCTGGGCGTCATGGGCAGTGGCAATTCCCAGTCCATCAGTGCTGGCTGGATTGAACTGGGACTGTCTGAGCTGGTTTGGAGGCAGAGCTGGCCATCTGCCTGCTTAAACGTTTTTTGCATGCCAGCATGGGTTGACGCGACCTTGGGGAGACACTAAGTGGAGTTGCAAAAGGCTTAGACTGGGTGGTAATTGTTCCCTTGGTATCTCTCATGCTGCAAACCCTGATCCCAGTGGTGGGTGAGGGTGGCTTTTCAGCAGTTTGGTGGCATGGCTGGGTGGCATGATGGTCGGGAGTCCTGAATATGGCTCCATCTCCATCAAAGCTGTTTGCAGCAACTTTTGAGCATGTGGTGCTTTCACCCCGATGGACCTCTATCAGATCCTGCTCTTCCCTGCTTTCCCCTAGCTATTACATAAAAAAAGGCTTTATGCAGCAAAATGCTTTTGGTCTTCAAGCCTATGAGCTGCCCTGGTGTCTTCACTGGAGTTTACTTATACACCATCTTGCCTTGCTGGGCTGCTGCCAAACTCATCGTCACCCCTCCCCATGTCCCACGCACTCTGTGGCCCTGCCCAAATTCCCGCCACCCCCATGCCACCTATCCGTGCCTGGCCCTGCTTAGCATTGGACATCCTTCCGCATCCCCCGGCCTGTCCTCCCTTGCAGTTGGATAGGGACATGCTTGCACCCACCCTGGGGAGGAGGGTGTCTGTTTCACCCTGTCTGTCGGCCCTGTTTGCCCCTCGGGGCAGGGATCTCATGGTGTCTGCCTCACCCAAGTTATTTTGCAGCAGGCTGAAATTGCTGGAGATGGACAACAACAACCCTGGCAGGCGCCGGCAGCAGGCAGCGTGACTGGCAGCTGACGGGATGGGGTGGTAAGTGGCAACAACGGCATCAAGTCATTGCCTCCTACGCCAGGATGTGATAGGGAACACTGGGACCCAACTCACCTTGTCTCCTGACTTGAGCAATCCCTGCTGTGGCCCCCAGGGCCATGCAAGCCAGATTGGGGCAGGGAGGTATCGGCTCACCAGTGGGGTTTCCATGTACAAAGCAGAGATGTGCCTCAGCCACATCCAAGCACATCATTCACCTCATTTTCTACACCAGCACTAGATGCCATTTAATTATTTCCTTTTCATTTTCAGCTGAAGCTGCCCTGAGGAGACCATCATTTATGCAATCACAACTACAATGTGACAAAACACCGAAGCAATTGAGCCTTCTGGTCCTGGCAGGAGGGTGGGTTCAGAAAGATGAGGGTCAGCACCCCATGGTGACCCAAGGATTGCCTTAAAATTGCAATGTGTTCCTTGGAGTGGGAGCAACCACCCAACTTCCACTGGTGATTTGGTGAATCAATCCCAACCCCTGGAGCAGCTGCTGCTTTGTGAACATATGCCCACTAAGACTCTAAATTCCTACCTATTTACTGTTGCCTTACTCCTGAGCTCCAGCTTCACTTGCTGCCGCAGCCAGCACTTTCCAACATGCCTGCCTGGAGTTAAGATCTTGAACCCACGTTTAAGCACCTTGGCAAACACAGTCTGCGGGTTTGCACACCCTCTATCTGAGCTTTTGCATGCAAAACACCCTGTTAATAATTATCTGCAGCATGGGAGTTGGCATCTCTGTCTCTCTGGCTGTGAACCCCTGAGTGTTTCCCAAGGAGCTCTGCAACCAGGGTAGCTTAGGGTCAGGGTTATAGTCAAAAATGTGAAGATGCTTTGCCATGTGCTGGCAGCCAAAGGTGCTCATAGAGTATGTGTGGAGGTAGGTGTGCGAGCATCCCAGGCGGACACTGCAGCTGCGCCTGGGTCCTGCAGCCTCCAGCACCTTCTGCTACAGCCAGGAGTCAATAATCCAGACTGCTTGGACACTGCCAATGCAGATGTCTTAGCAGCTAAATACCTGCCAATCTTCCCTCCCTGCAGCGCCACCACTGAAGGAAAAATTCCTTTCTCATAGTGCTAAACCTCCTTATTTTTTAGCATTGCAGCTCTAAATTGACAGGTGCTGGGTGTGGGGGATTAAGGGCACGCTCCTGGGCAAAGGTCTCCTGCAAACTCCTGAGGCCCAGCCGGCTGTGGATTCTGATCCCTGGGGTCACGCGCTCTCCTCCGAAACAAGGGCCACTTGTTCGGCACCGTGGGCAGGGCTGGGCTCAGTGCAGGAGGCAGCCGGCTGCCTGCAGCCAAGTGGAGCTCCCTGCACTGGGAGGGTGCCCTGGGGGTGTCTCCAACAGTCACTGCCAGGGGGGACCCTAACACCAGGCAGCTCTGGCTGGTGTGACACATGGTTTCTGGACAGCAATGGCCAGAACCAAGCGCAGGTCCTCGGAACCCCCTTTGCATTTCTGAATTTGTTTTCCCAGAGTGAAAAGGCAGGGCTCAAAGGGAGCCCGTCCTTGTGAGTGGCATGGTGGTATGACCTGTTCCTGCCTTGCCCTAGCCCCCAAAACCTGAGATCAAAGGGTATCAAAGAAGCATCCTGCAACCAGCCCCAGTAGCTAAACCCCCTTCAAGCTGTAGCAGCAGCAGGAAACTGTTGGGTACCAGCAACCCCTTGAAGGAGGGAAGATTAAAATCCCTCAGAAAGCCAAGACCTGAGGAGCACCTGAAGCATTAAAGAGCTTATTGCAGATGCCTCTTAAGACAGAAACAACAAGTTTACCCTTACAACAGGAGGTGAAGCTGCAGCAGTACCTGCTGAAAGCTGTTTTTGATGCTCTGTCTTTGGAGCAGGGCAGAAAAGAGCAGTTTTTTGATGCCGCAACTTTGGAGCAGAGCAGTAAGTCAGTTTTGATGCTACACGTTTGAGCCACGGCTGGAAGAAGTTGCACTTGGCCCAATATGATGCAACCCCATGAACCCTGAGTTTCCTTCCTTTTTTCCATTTTGGGCACATTTTGCTTTGTCATCCTCTGTTGTGTTGACAGTGCTGGAGGAAGGCACGTGGCACCTTCCCCCTGCCTCAGCAGTTTGCACCCTGCAACGGCTCACGTGGGCCTGTCCCCACTTCCCCTGACTTAGATAATTCCCCCTCACTCAAGGCATCTGACCAAGTTCCTGCTGGCACTGTCCAGGCAATGGCCCAGGTGATGGGTTGGAGTGGCAGAGGGTGTCTAGGACCACCATCACAACCATCACCAGATCCTTGTCCCCACCAACTGCCACCGAAGCAGCCAGTTCTGCACAGTGAGGCTGGAGGTGGGTGCTTGGATCCCTGCCCCAAGCTGGGTGGCATCTGGCCTGCATAAAAGTGGGATGAACATCTGTACCTGCTTACCAGACGTGTTGAGCATCCCATAATTAATGTTTCCTCACCAATTGTGGCTGATGGGTGCTTAGTGTTATTAGCCAATGATGAGTAGCTGATGTTGTTGATGTTGCTACCTCAAAACATTTAATTTCAGCATCTGGATTAAGCAAAAGGGCCAGCGGCCAGACTGGCAGTGCCAAGACCCTGCTGGGCTTTGTGTCTTTGCAGGTAGCTTCCTACCAAAGCCCTGCATACCTGCCATGCCGCAGAATTCCTGAGTTTGGACCCGCATGGCGGCCATGGTGGCACAATGGGGCCAGCAGTTTCCCTTGCTAGGACGAGATGTGCAGAGCCCCCAAGCCTGGGGAAGCAGGAGTGGACTTGGGGACATGGATGCAAGAAGATGTTCAGGGGCCTAATCCAAAGCCCACTGAAGACTTCTTATGTACTTCACCTATTTTGACACATGTATAAGACCAGACAAAAGAACTGAATATCTGCAGAGGAGCAGCGAGTTATCCCAGCCCTCCTCCCACACTGCTGAACATGGGGTGTGATAGACAAGTGCTTGCACGGAGGTGCTCATTTGTTTATTTTTTGGGGAGGGAAAGCATTGGTGAGAGTGACACTTGTGAAGCCATACTGCCCCCCTCTTTGTGATTAAGCTGAGATTTAAAAAACTAAGCTATTGTCATTTATCTGCCCTGTCCATAATTCCGCTGCCACCCAGGAGGCACACTGCCCTGAGTCTGTGTGGTTTTACCAGGCTGTTCTGGGGAGCTCACAGGGATTTGGGGGGCCATGCACCCAAGCAACACAGTGGCCTCTAGTGGCAATTGCTCACATCCGGCACTGGAGAAAGAAACCTGCCAACGAATCCCGAGGGGCTGCTTGCTCTCCGGGACAATTGGCAGCATGGTCTGCATTGCCAGAGGAGAGGCATCCCTGCACAAGGGCAGTGCCTTGGTGCCGGGCAGGGTCCTGAGCACACCCACGGACCCCATCTGCCCTGAGCAGCCACACCTGAGACCCCCACCCGTGGCCCTGGAGATCCATTTAAGCTCAGGCCCAGGACCTAGTTCTGCTTTGGCCCCTGCAGCCCTGGCCCTGCACGGCTTGTGCTGTAGGCAGCTCAACTCCAGTGCCCCCTCCTGGTGTGACAGCAGAGCTATGAGGCAGCTGTGTCTCTCGGATGTACCTCAGAGCTGGGTTGCAGTCCTGTCCTGTTCTCCTGCAGCTATGTCAGCTGAGTGTCCTGCAGGTGTGGGTCTCCTAAGGGCACTCTGTGAGGAGCCTGCATGCCGAAGGAAAGGTGACTTATGGTGTAGTCTTTTTTGTAAGGGAGAATAGCTGGGCTTTCTTGAACCTGGTCACCCATTTCTAAAAAGTTTATAGGTCCTTTACAGCTTTGGAGTCTTCTCCCCTTTGCTGAGTTTGGCTGGAGCCGCCTGAAGAACTTACTAGCATATCAGCTTCTTCAGTAAACCAAGTTGAGCACATCTGGGAAGGCAGGGTCTTGATGGCTTCCTTTGGGCAGAGGTCCTGGAAATAAATCTTGAAGACCATCTGAGCACAGCTGAAGCTAACGTTCTTAGTGCTTGGTTTTATGCTTCTTTTAGCACATGTGTGGGGCAATAGGTTCATTTATTTCTTTGCAGAAAAGTCCCCAGAGCCTACAGGGCAGGTAGGTGGTAGTTCTCAGTGTCACAGTAAAAGTGTCCTTCCTTTGTGGAGTAGTTGTATCTTTTGGCTTTATCCTAAGACCTCAAGGACCTCATATGAAGAGCAGAAATGAGCATCAAGTCTTGCCTGGTAGTCTATGCTCTCATGGAATGCTCTTGCCCCTTTCCCTGAGGTTTGCTTGATGCAGGTTAGGAAATCCTTCCCTCTCCATCCCAGAAGGTTTGTCTTCAATTGGCCCAGTCCTCTGTGCTGCTGGGAAGGAGAGCAGCTGGCATGCAGCCCATCAGCAGCAGGAGGGGACCCAGGCAGAGGGTACACCCACATTCCGAGCTCCCTGGATGTTATGAAGCCCATCGTCAAAGAAAATGTGGGGCTGGATCTGGGCGAGGATGGGGCCCTTGGGAGCCCCGTCCATGAAGAAAGCCTCATCGATTTCCAGACCCCATTCCCGGAGCGTCTTGATGGCTCGGATGCCCATGTCCCGGCCGCTGCGGGCGGTCACCAGGTAGGTGCGAATGGGGGATTTTTCCTGGCTGAATTTCTTGCGCATCTTCCCAAGGTGCATGGCAAAAGCCTTCAGGGGACCCTGGAAGCACAGCAAGGTACTTAGGAGTGGATGAGAAATAAAGAGGTATCTACTCTGCCTTTACAAGCCATTTGTCCCTCTTCCAGGGTTTCTTGGGGCTCTGCAGAGCACAGGATGACTGTAGGGTGCAAGATTAGGCAATGCTGGGACTGGTCCCGTGCACTCGGGTGCTTGAGAGGAAGGTGGGTGTTGTGCTCATCGTAATCCCAAATTGATCAGGAAGGTACATCCCAGGGAGCAGTGCCTCTGGGTCTGAAACCTGCAGGGACTTGCACAGCAAGAGGTCCGAGCCGACAAAAGGTGATGTTCAGGGTCACTACAACCCTGGATACTGGGGAGCTGATGCTCACTTACAGGAGACATCAGCCCAGACCCATCTCCAGTGGGACTCCAGATCAGGCCCACACCAGGGACCAAGTGCTGGAGGCAAAGGGAACCTGGAAGGTTTAGCTGGCTATTCATGACAAAGCCCTAGCAGGGGATATGTTCATGGTGGGCGCAGAGTCTGCGGGCACCTACGAAAGTGAGGTTGCTTGCTCACCTCTCCCATAGGCACATTCTCCATCACTTGCTCATACTGCACTGCCTCCTCCAGCCCCTGCTCTTGGAAGATCTGATCTGTCTCGTTGGAGAAGAGCACGGCATCCCCGTCAAACACCACACGGAGCGGGGTGCTGGGGGCCTGCACCTCCTGCTGGAAGACGAGTGCTGCTGAGACACCTGTGGGACAGAGCAAGGTGGGGCTCAGGAGAGACACCCCTCCTGGGGGCAGCTCTCGTGCATGGACAGATTCTCCCTGCACATCTGCCATGGCCCCATCCCACATTGCAATATTGAGATTTCCAAGGCTTTCTGTGGAGGCCAGCCCAGCCTTTCTAGGGCTGCATTATTCCCTAATAGGGATGAGTAAGAAAGCGCTGTTGATCATACACTGATGATATATTGAGACCTGCTAAGAGGTGATGGGTGGCTGCATAGGCATGAGGAGTCATCCTCCTGGTTCTCGCTCACCCTGCCAAACCTAGCTTCAATGCCCAGATTTAGCACTCTGCTGTGAGTAATAGGGACTGGCACCTCCACTTGATTGGGGTAATTGGCTTAATTACACGTCTCATCCTACATCTGTTCCCTGTCTGCCCTCATTGTGGACCCAGGCCCCTGGATGAGAGACACTTGTCAGAGCAATGATCCTGTTCAGTGAAGCTTCAGGAATGTGCTGTTCAGAGTAGGGAAGCCCAGACTGCAGATGGCTTTCTCCTGACCTTGAAGGACCTTGGCCAGCTGATGTGCTTATACCCAAGCAAAGTAATAAGGAGGTGATCAGCCCCACTAGAGCTGCTGGGAGAGTGCACTCCCTCTGATCCAGGTCAAGTATGTGCTTACATCTATCACTGAGCACATGATAGCTCTGCATGTACTGAGAAAGCAAAATTCTATCGCATACTCACAAAGCCCTGGGAGTTGCCAATGCGCTCTCACTGATGCAGAGAGCAGCCATGGTCAGCATCTTTGGTTAGAAAGGCTTAAGAGTCAGGCAGAGAATGACTAGACCATGGCCAGAATTATGCATAAGGCTCCTGGTAACTTGTGAAGGCATCTTAAGAAACCCTGGTGTGTTTGCAGTCTCCTGGCAGGGACAGAGGGGGAGATTGAACTATTTAGGACCAGACAGGTAATCAATGTGCCATTCACTCCCTTGCCCCTGTGAGAGCATGGGCTCTGGCACTACCTCTTGGTACTGAGCTGCTTGGGAGAAATATGGTGGGTTTGAAGGGGAGAACACACCTCTCTGGAGAGCATTGCAGACATCTGTCCTGTCAGCTGACAGAAAGAGCTTGACTCCTTGGGACTTCAGGTATTGCGTAGAGTCTTCATTGCTGACAAAGCAGAACTTGGAGATTTCCAGGCCTTTGGGTCAGGGGACATAAGCAAAGTATGTTACAAAGCAATAGTCTCCTCACAGATCCCCCTTCCCCAGGACTCTGTGTGCTTTACTGCAGAGCCTGGGGCAATTAACATTCCAGTGCTGTGTGAGGAACCTGCCCATCCTGCATCTTCTTGCCCTGTTGCTTCTATGAAACTGCAGAGTGCAGTTAAATATTCCCTTCACCTCCTACCCCCCTTAAATGAGCCTCCTGAGAACATGCTGGGATTTAGGGTTTTTAAGAACTCTGTCTCTTCAGTAGCTGCCTGAGGATGCCTTGGCTATGCAAAGTGCTGCCAGATCCCCTGGTGTGAAGGATGCGGTTGAAGGGAGCCAGGCTCTGCCAAGGAACCTGTACCCTGAGTGTTTTCCAGCACCCTGGGCAAGCTGCAGGAGTTGGGCTTGTTTCCAAAATAACCCCTTCCCCTTGTACTTCCCGGCTCTGCGTTTGCCACTGATGCTCCACAGTGGTGCCTTATCTGCTTTGCAGCCTCCCTGGGGGGAAGCAGGCACCACTAAGGATGGGATCCCCCTTACCATAGTGCTTGGCACTGTTGATGATGCGCACACCACTCTCAGGGCTGTTGTTCGAGAGCACCAGGATATCAAAGAGGTCCTTCTCTGCTGGGTTCCTCTCCAGGATCTTCTTGTTCACATGCTGCACTGCCTGTGAGGAGATGATAAGGCTGTTTGGAGGGGCACGACTGCAATGGCTTTGCTGGGACTCTTTTTTGCAGTTAAAGTTAGTGAGTTTTGCTACACCTGTCAGCTAGCGCAAGGCAGGCATGTTACAGAGAATCAGACAGAGCAACCATCCTGCAAAAGCCATTGCCAGGAGAGTAGGGACCAGGATATCCCACCAGGGGGAGATGGACATGTGGTACTGGTGAGGAGCACAGGTCTCAATGCACTGCAATAGGGCCAAGAGGCAGGAGCAGGCATATCTGTACACTGGGATGGGAGCTGAGACCTAAGGCCAGGAAAGCTGAGCTTTCACCCCATCCTGGGAGTGTCTGCATATGTCCCTGGTCAGCTGCGGGGGCTCACCTGGATGAAGGCAAAGGCTGTGCCTGGTGGCAGGGGCTTGTCCTGGTTGGCCTGCTGGTGCCTTGTGTACTCCTCCTTGCCCTTCTCTAGGTAGAGCTTGTGCTCCTCCTCCAGGCTGAAGATGGCCCGGGTGGTTACTGCAATGACCAGTGCCTCACTGAGATCTTTCTGCAGGATGTGGAGGAAAGACTGGTTAGGGGACACAGCCAAGAAGGAGCTTGCAGAGGTGGGGTTGCGAGAGAAACAGCACTGTTTGCACATAATTAGGGATGGGGCTCTGGGGGAGGTGGGGTAGAAGAGGGCTCTCCTGACCAGGGTGGTGGGGCTGGATGTGGGAGGCATCACAGTTCCTGATGCCAGACTGCCTTTGAAGAAGAGGTGCCACCAGGCCTCTTCCAGGGGCAGGCAGTTGTGAAACCCTAACCTGTCTGGTAAGGGCCACATGCTCTGAGGACAGCTCACACCAGAGGGGACCGCTTTATAATTTTGCTGTTTGTGGGCACAGTACAGCCATGACCATCTGCGCTGAGCTGGGCATTGCTAGGTGTCTTTGTGCACACTGCTGGTTTTACCCTTTGTGTCTTCTGAAGAGTCTAATAAAATCTCTGTGTATGCAGAGAAGCTGCTGCTTTCTCCCTGGCTCTTCCAACATTCAAGTGTGAGCAAAAGTCCATGCAACTGGAGGTTCAGCCCTGCAACCTCTTCCCATGTGGAAATCACATGGACCTTACTGGGACCAGGTGCCCAGCAGCCCTGGAACAAGCTACTTCTGCTGAAACCTAGGCACAAGCAATTCAGGCCATCTTTAGATTGCAGTGTGTCCTCTCCTGTGATGGCATTTCAAAACTTGCTTTAGAAATACAGGATGTGTTTTGTAATGAGCATCCTCTTACCTGTTTCACATCGGTGTTTATGACTGTGCTTTCACGATCTGCCATCTTCAACTTTCAACCTTAAAGAGAAAATATGCAATTAAGCTGATATAATATAGCCAATCTAGAGAGGGGGGAGAGGGAAATAGAGGACATCCTACTTGCCAAGTGGAGCAGCCCAAATAAACCTGCTTATGCTGACAACAGCTCTGCTCTGGAAAAACCTTGTCTAATAGTTCCAATTAAATATGATGGCAAAATAGCTTTTCAACCACAGATTCCCCCCTCCCCCCACAAAGTATTTTCCTCTGGGGGAACTGCTGAAGGCAGTTGTGGAGATCTTTTCAAGCAAAGTAAGTCTGGATTTAAAAGCCAAAATTGGTCAGATTTTATGGATAGGCTTCTAGTTCACATACTTCTTGCTACTTTTGCTTGAATGGTGAATCTGTATCCACAAATAAGCAAGTTCACTGTGTGTACAGCTGTAAAAGGAAAAGGTCTGAGTAAGCAGAGATATGTGGTGAGGACTTGGGTGCAGGATGTGGACACCCCTCGATGGGGCTGGTCTGCTCCTGCACAGCCCTGTGAGCCAACTAGCCCCTACACTGAAGGCCTCTGTGCAGGCTGTGCTAACGCAGCTCTGGCAGAAGAAAGGCTTGTGGTGGTTACATGGTCTGCCTGTGCCTAGCAGCTGAATCATAAAACTGATTATTTTTGTGCACCCAGGTCCTGTGGTTTCTGTAACCACCATGCTGTACACATCATTTACATGTACTAGACTCTTAAAAAGCAGACTTTTAGGATTCAGCCTGGGGGATGGGAACTGTTCCCATTCCCACCAAGCAGGATCCCATGGCGATTATTTCCACCCAGTGGCTCCTACAAGTACACTGCAGGGTTTCTCTGGGGAGGAAAGGCACCAAAGACTGTTCTACACTGATGTGCTGAGAATGGCAATGGGATTAAAATCTCATTTACCAGTTCATGTACCACCTGATTACTGGGTAATCAGTACTGATCTGTGCAAGCATAGACCAAAGCTACTGTAAAGGGCAAATTAGGGTCTCCAGGGAGACCTTTAATTTTGCCCAATTTTCTTTAATTAATTTTTATTATTCAGGGATCGCAAACTGTTGCCTGGGCTGGTAGGAAATACACTTGGCTCATATGAGCCCCGAAAACAGAGTCTTACCACTTGGGTTGAATGCTTGCATGTGCGCTCCCTGACTGCCTCTAAGGTGGAAAACTCTGCTGGCAGGGCTGCTCCACCAGACAGGGGGTCCCTGGAAAGTCAGGAGATGCTGAGCATCTGTCTGCCTCCTCCACCCATATTCCATGCTGGTAAGGGGTCTCCTCCCAGACAGCAGGGCAGAAGGTGGGAGACACTGTCCTCTGACAGAATTTCAGCCAAGTACTTTTCCAAAAGGGAAAATTAAGTGGAGCTGAGCAGCCGTTCCCGGAGAGAGACCACCACCTCTCATTTCTGCCCTGTTCTTCCAAGTGCCGCAAGCCGAGCCTGACTCCTCCATTCCATCTCCCTGCCGCTAATAACCGCATTATTGTTTGCATACAGATACGCATATATGCGCACATTTCCGTTGTGAGTAACCCCATGGACGCGATGCCAGACGCACAGAAAAGCATTTCGGTGGGCGCTCGCTGGACCCGCCGCTCCCCCTAGAGCCGCGCAGCACGGAGCAGACAGCACCCCACCGCACACAGCCGGATTTTGCTAGAGAGGAAAGCACCGACTCACCGTAAACGCTGCCACTGCCCCCGGCGCAGCCTGTCCCGAGACAGCATCCCAACCCTGCCCAAGATGCTGCTGTTTATATTTCCCCCTCCCCGCGCTGGCCGGAAGCGGGCAGGCGCTGGGCTGGGACGCAACTCCGCTCCCTAGCGTGCTGGGATTTGTAGGCAGCAGGACCAGACCGCATTTCCCAGCCGGCACCGCAGAGGCGGCTCAAGGCCGCTCAGGCTTCGCAATGGCCACAGCCGGAGGTATACTGGTAGCTGTGATCCTGCTTTTTGCCTCCCTTGGAACTTGAGCTCAGTCGCCACTCGCTGCTCACAAGTGCTGCAGCGATGTCTGTTTCTGTAGGGAGGTATATATAGCGTGCCTCCAGACCTCTCGTTTCCCAGCCCTTGAACACGTAATGGTTGTGGTTTTGACTGGAAAATATAGGGGTACGTGTTGAAGATCGGCTTGCAGCGTATGCAGGCAGATATAGGGAGCTGGGCCAGGGAGAAAGGCTGGTGCAGTGGGGTTGGGGGGCTCACTACATACACTATTTTATTGTAATGTTTTATGTCCTTTTCCCTTCTTTTCTGAAAGCTACCTCTTACACACTGCTCTCTGCAGGAGTGATTTTTGGGCTGGGATCTTGCGTTTCCAGGTTGGCTGTGCAGCACCCAGCCCTGTGAGGCTCATGATGCCAAGGTGTTTCAACGTCCTCTTTCTGCCCAAGAGCGAGTTATGGGGCAGGGAGATGGGGGCTGCACAGAGGAGATGCTGCTGTACTTCAGCTTTTCCTTTACCCAGCTAAGGCATGTCCCTGCCCTGCTGGTGGAAGATGACCCAGTAGCAGCCTCCGCAGCCTGGGTCCTGCCAAGAAGACCAAACTCACCTGCATTAAGGCCAAGCAGCCGTCTCCCTGCATGGCACCAGGTTGTCAGTAGCATTACCAAAGTGTGAGCTGCAGTCAGTGTCCTGTGCAGCTTGACTTCACCAAGATGCTTCTCTCTAGCAAACAGCCCTTTGAAAAGACTACTGATAATGCTCAGCTTTTAGCATGCATAGACAAACTCCCTTTCCCTAAGTGATTTTACTGGGCATCTTCCCTTTTCCCCCTGCTCCCCTTATGCATTTCTCCCATGCATTCTGTGGGACGGCCAAATTAGAGCAAAAAAGTGTTTTGACATCTATGTGCCCCCACGAGCTTTGCTGCAGCATTCACACAGCATCTCCTGCTCCTGAAGGTGATGCTTCTCTGAGCAGCAGGAGTGGAGGGCACTTGTGAGCAGGGCTGTGTTTTGGGTGGCTGAGGTGAAGCCTCAGCGCTTCTCCTGTGGCCAGACTCTTGCTGTGGCAATGCCTTGGTGGTCGTGTGAAAATCTGGCAGGACTGGTGAGCTGGGTGGCCAGGCAGTGCTGGGATGGGTCTGCTTTCTGGGGCCTCTCCCTCCATGTCTGTGTCAGCTATCAGGCGCCAGCGGTACCTCTCCTTGCTTACAGCACCACCACAAATATCTGTGGTGAGAAGGTGGGTTTTGGCTGACATGGCTGAACTGGTGGCAACGGAAGAAGTGTGCAAGCATACATTTAATACGACAGGGATGCTGGTGAAGTCACTCCTGGCCATGTGCCTGGTGCTGCTCCCATTAGTGCTGGGGAATGGAGCCACTCAAGCAATATCCCCTTGCTCTGTCCTGCTATGTTGAAGTAAAACATCCCTGTTCATCCCTGCTGCCACATGCATTTCTCAGGCCCTCACATGGTGTGCCATGTGTGCCCCTGTGGGCCAATGAGCTGGGCTTCCCAAGTGCAGAGCTCACCAGGGATGGATGCAGCATGGCACTCATCCCCTTGCAGGTATCTGTCCCCTCGTGCTAAGTGCCTGCAGCCATGTGATCCAGCCCAACATCGCTGCAGGGATAACTCGGAGAAGCAAATCTGCTGTGGCACCGAGCTGGGCAGTGATGCCCATGGGCTTCTTACAGGCAGGAGGGCAGCTTCTGCTTCCTGGTCTGTCAGGGAGTTCCCCTTCGGCTTTTCACCTGCGTGAGCAGTGCTTGGGTCAGCGGTGAGGTGGGGCTGACGGTGCTGCTGGGGCCGCCTGTTTCCTGGGCTGGCAAAGCAGACTTTCCAGTTTTGTCTGTGCAGTGCAGCCACCATCCTCGCTGCACACTCTGCTCTGCACCCAGTGGGGTCCCATCTCACCCGCAGCATGCCCCTGCCACATGCAGCGGCTGTGCCCAGAGCCTGCACAGCAGGGAAGAGAGACTGAGGCTGGGAAGGAGACTTGTTGGTAAGTCTGGTTTCGGGAATCGAGTCAGCACCAGGTGGGAGTGAGAAGCAGGGCTCCCCAAACCCCTTTTCCAGGGATGCTCGATCCTCCCTGCAAGGCCCACTGAGGCTGCACTGCCTCTCTTGGTCCACAGCAGCACTGTCCCCATCGCCCTCCAAAACACTGGCTCAATTCACACCATGGGGCTGGGATGAGCTGGTTTTAAACCAGGGCCAATGTCACACTAACGTGACACAGTTCGTGGGGAGCCTGGCAGGGAGAATGTGCCGAGACACCTAATTCTGTGCTGGGTGGGTACCTGCTTTCCTGCGATGTCCTGTTCACGTACCTCCACAGCCTGAAGCCACAGCCTGGCACCTCCTAAATACCACAGGCACGTCACCAGCCACCACTTTCTGCATGCAGGGACAGGAGAAACCGATCATTAAAGCTGCTGGTGGTGAGGCTGTGAGTAGAGCTTGGGTGTTCAATGGCACAGACCTCCCAGGTGGCCCTGGACAAGTCACCTAAAATGCACCTCATTGCCCTAGTGATGATGCTGCAGGGATGACAGCAATTCTTGTGTCCCTCCAGCCCTATGCTCGCATGTGGCAAAGCCCACCGTTGGAAAAAATTAAAGGCTTTGGCTGGCTTTATGGACTCAGTGGAGGGAAGCACAGAAATAGTTTCTTCCCTCATGATCCCTCTGCAAGGGAGGGATCCATGTCCCCGTGGGGTGGCCAGAGCACAGGCAGAGAGACTTGGTGTTGTCTGCTTGGGCAGGGACCTATAGGGATGTGGGGCAGTCAGCTGAGACAGCCAAGGCAAACAGGCACATATCTGCCAGCTTCAGTCATGGCACTGGGACCAGGTGCCACCAGTGCCATGATAACTGCAGACCTGCTGGCTGCTCCTGGCACACCTCTCCTGCTGCCGCTCCTCACACGAAAGGAGGCAAGAAGGAAGTCTTGGCTATGAGGAAGTGTTCATGTTAGAGTGAGAGGCTTGCTGTGGAGAGAGCAGTAGTGGAAAACCATTCTGCCTTAAATTTGGAGCCTCCCTTAAGCTGCGTCAGTGTTGCCCAGGAGCAAATCCTCCCTTTCCTCAGCCCTGCGAGAGGGTGGGAAATAGTGGGAAAATGGTGTTAGCTAATGGTGGGGCTGAGAAAACCCTTTGCGTGCCTGGCCAGGGAGGAGCTGACACGAAACAGCTCTTGTTTTTTCCCCCTACAGCCTGGTGATCCCTTTTCTGAAGACCAAAGGAAAATCCGTTATCCAGTTGCCCACTCCCTGTCCTTTCTGAAGGCAGGTTTACAGGATATAAATAAGGCTGTAGGCAAGGGGCTGTCTGGCCTAGAGCCTTCCCTGCCCATAGCTCCCTCTGGCTCCATTTTGTACCTCATTGCCAAAGTGGCCAAGCCCTAAATGCTGGCCTCTATGTTTTAATTGTGTTTGCTCTCCTTGGAGCTCTGGGCCACTGGCAGCCCACATGCTACCGGAAAGGAAATCCCCACCCTGTTAATTTTGCTTGCGTCCCCAGGTCACCCCGGCTTAGCCATGGCGCTGGCAGCCAGCAAAAGCAGAGCAACAGCCTCCACACTCACCGGCAGCCCTGTGACCACCACCACCGTGGTCCAGCCAGGCTTCCTGGGTGGCTGGCTTAGCCGCATCCCACGTGAGTATAGTGGTGCTTGCCCTGCTCTCTCAGGCAGTGTTGTTTGGCAGGGCTCCTGGGCTCTGAGGCTGTGTATCTACTTCTTCCTCCCTCCAAATCTCTTTTGCCAGAGGGGTCCATCGGGGCGGGGATGCTGCAGCGTGGTGCTGCAGTGCTTCAGGAGTACAGAGCATCCTTGATGCCCATTTGGGCAATGGTCTCCAGCCACAGCCTACCTGCATGGGGCTTGTCCAGGATTATAGGGGCAGTTTTGAAGGTGTAGGTCCTTAGTGCTGGAGCATCAGGAAGGGATTTAAGTGCACTTGATATGTTTTTGCTTGGTTTTAACTCTTCTGTCTGTCTCTGCTCTCTAAATGTCACACCAGTACCCAAATGGGCACTCATCACTGTGGCTGTGGCAGTGGCCATTCTCCTCCTCTTCCTCATCTGCATCATCAGGTGCTGCTGTGGCAAGAAGAAGCCGAAGAAGAAGGAGAGAGTCAGCTTCCATGCTGTCAGCAGCTCCACCACGGCCAGCCTTGTGTGTCCTGCTTTCCCCTCTCCCCCACCTTCCTCCTCCCTGAGGGGTTTGCTGCCATGCTGCCTGGTCCTGGGGGTGATGGGAGCATGGCATGGCCAAGGATGTAGTTGAGCACATCATGAGGGTAGTCCTACTGTCTGCCACAGGTCCAGCCCGAGATGGAAGACCTGGAGCGGGGTGTGGAGCAGACAGGGCGAGGAAAGCTGCAGTACTCCCTGGAGTACAACTTCCATGCGCAGGAGGTGGGGATGCTCACGGCCCCGGCTCGGCAATGAAAAAGCTGTATTCTTGCATGGTCACTCTTTGCTGCCTACTGAGATGCCCTCTACCCTCTTGCCCCCCCTTCCCCTGCCTGCAGCCTGCTGGCTCTCACACCTGCATGGTGTGTAGGCATCCTCCCTTCTGCATTCTCTTGCTTTCACCAAGCCCCCAGCCATCTGGCCCCATTCTCCTCCACCTGGTGACCTTGTGCATCACTCCTTTGAAGTTGAAGGTTGGTGTGAAGCAGGCAGCTGAGCTGAAGGCCATGGACAGTGGAGGCACATCCGATCCATATGTGATCGTCTACCTAACATCTGATATGAAGAAGAGGTATGAGACCAAGGTTTACCGCAAGACCCTGAACCCTGTCTTCAACGAGAGCTTCACTTTCCAGGTAGGAAACTGCAGCTGATCATGTGTTTTTGAACCGTCAAGTGTGGAGAGCTATTTGGCTGTGAACGGGCATGTGAGCAATCCAGACAACTACTTGACAATTGTGAGGCAGTGAACCAAAGGCTTTGAGGCCTTGCCTGAAGGTTACTGGAGTTTGCGTACATGCAGAAGTTTGAGAAAGTTGGCACGGAGGGTTGCTGAGTGAGATGTGCAGGGGGGAACTGATAGCTGCAACCTTGAAACATATGGTGTAATAGTTAACCAATCATTAAGCTGTTACTAACACTTAGCTGAGAGATATTAACCAATCATATATTAAGCAGGACACCCAGCAGAATGTAGGTGGAGAGCACTATGCGCGTGGACAGAGGGTCTGAGCGAATCCTATTCTGTATTTAGTCACGTGAACAATCCATGTATCCAATTAGAGTTGTGTGTGTTAATGATAGAGGAGTAGAATGCCTATATATACTGAGCTATCTGCGCAATAAATTTGGCACCACCTTGATCATAGTGGTCGTTTATGCTGTGTCCGGGACTTCTGCTTCAACAATCAAGAGTGTTGCATGGGCACTGCTCCCTGGGCAAAAACTTCTCCAGGCAGGGAGATGCCTTGGCAATCAGGATCGGGAAGCATCAGAGAGAAAGACCTTTTATTGCATCTGCTGCTTTGTCCTGTGGGGCAGGGCTGCCACCAAGGAGTGAGTCCAGGCTTTTGGGTCTTCCCATCAGGTACCCCAGGCAGAGGTGCCTGAATCCACGCTGGTGATGCAGATCTATGACTTCAACCGCTTTACCAAGCATGACATCATTGGCGAGGTCCGGCTGCCCCTGGCCAGCGTCAGCCTGCAGCATGTCATCGAGCAGTGGAGTGACCTGGTGGCAGCTAGTAAAGTGGAGGTTGGTCCTGGTGGCTGGGAAACTCTGCCGGGAAGGATGCACTGTTGCTTCTGTTGCTTCCACCCCAAGAAGCAGACTCTTAAGAGCAAACATGAGGGTGGGGGAGACCCAGGAAACCTGGGGCCAGCCTGGTGCTGCAGCCTCAGGTGAGCTGGCTCCTCTGCTGGGTGCTCATCACTGGCATCTCTCCATCAGGAAGAACAGCTGGGCGAGATCTGCTTCTCTTTGCGCTATGTCCCCAGCACTGGCAAGCTGACTGTGCTCATCCTGGAAGCCAAGAAGCTGAAGCGGATGGATTCTCATGGGCTCTCAGGTCAGCAGCTTCTGCTCATGCTCAGATCTCCCTACTCCTTAATGCTGGCACCAAGAGCTGCAAAGCCTTCAAAGGTTTTGACGCCAAGACCTGCTTCCTGCTGCCACCACCATGCCCAGCTCTAGGCCAGCTCCCAGCCTTGCCCAGCAAAGATGCTCCAGCTTCTGGCAGAGCTGGAGGTATCTGCCAGGAGGAGATGTCATGACTGGATGGTACGGGGAGCTTGTGGCAGGAGGAAATGAGCTCTGGGGTGGCTGGCAAGGGAAAGAGGGGTGGATGCTCAGCATGAGGAGTGACAAATGGGATGCCATGCTCTGTCTGGGAATAGCCCAAGGAAGCTGTTTCATGGCTGAGCTCCTCAGTCAAAAATCATCACTTGTGCCAGCTATGTCCTCTCTCTTTTCAGATCCTTTTGTGAAGGTGCATCTCATCCTGAACAGGAAGAAATGGAAGAAGAAGACAACAAGTGTGAAGAAAAACACCTTAAGCCCTTACTTCAATGAGGTGTTTGTTTTTGAGGTGCCTTTCAATCAGATCCAGGTGGGTTTCCCTGCTGCTCCCAGTGCTGAGCAGGTCTCCACTGTGGTGAGACCCCTCCCACTGACCCTCTTTCTTGTGTTCCCCCTCCAGAACGTGGATGTGGTCATCTCCGTCTGGGATCATGACAAAGTGACCAAGAACGAGCCCATTGGCAAGCTCTTCCTGGGCTGCCGAGCCATGGGCAACCAGCTGCGGCACTGGTCCGACATGCTGTCCAACCCCCGGCGGCCCCTCGCCCAGTGGCACAGCCTGCAGCCCCCCGATGTGGTCGACAAAGCCCTGGGGCTGAAGTCCCACCTGAAGCTGCCCCTGCCCCCCAGATAGTGGGGGTCCTCTCCTCCACCCAGGGGCAGGACACAGGGCTTGCAGGCAGGTGGGGGGCTTCTGTTCAGCAACGTCTGGATATGTTTTCCCTGTTCAGTGTCAGCAAAGAGGGGACTGGAGGCTCTTTTTGGTCAAGAGATGATCTTGGTTCTGGTACCCTGTGTGATGCCCAGAGCAGGGCTTGGCACCCAGGGCAAGGCTGAAGTGGAGCAGAGGATACCAGAAGGGACTGTGGGTACAGGAGCCGGCTCATCCGGCCAGGGGGATAAATACACAGAGCTTCAAGCACATGCAAAATCAGAGTCCATTGATATTTTTTAAGTGGAGGATTAATATGCCAACAGCCTGTGGTGGGCAGTTTCTTTGGTTGTGAGTAACTTGGCAAGAGGTGAGTTTTTGGGAAGACTTTATATGTCCCATGAATGCTTTTAAACAAGACCAAGGTCTTGAAGCTCCCTAAGAGGCTAAAAGGAGAGAAAGAGGACAGGCTGATGAAGCAGGTGTTGGAGATACAGGACTAGTTCTTTAAAGCTTCTGCAATATATGTGCTGTGTATTCTGGCTAAAGGCTAAATGAGACAGCAAAGTCAGCCACTGTTTGTCCACATGGCTTCACTCTTAGCCTGTTTCCAGCCCTTACTGACTTGTGCTGACAAGGTGTGACTCAGGGTATGGGATTCATCAGCAAGCATCTCCATGGACCATGCAGATGAGGATACACGGGGTCATGTCCATCCACCCTACATGGTCCCACAGTACTGGTGCAGCAAGGTTTGCTGGAGCTACTGCCAGGGTGGAGGGGCTGAGGCTCTCACTTTCATGTCACGATCACGCTATCCTGATGAGGGTTTGGTTGCAGCCCCTGTGTCACTTCTGAGAAGGTTTCATGTAATCTGGGAGGTTTTTGTGGCTGCGTGTCCTGCCCTGCCCTGCTTTGTGGGGCCTTGGGGTGAGACCTGTGTAGTAAACAGCCTTCCTAGAAGGATGAGGGCACTGGAGAGGTGTCACCTTCTCTCTCTGTCCTTGAGTACACTGTTTGGTGTGGCTTGAGAGCAGCTGCCCTGAGCCATCTGCAGGAGGCTGGAGGAGGGAATCACCCTTGCTCTGAAATACTTCAGCTACAAAGCAGCCACAGCACCAGAAGATTTGGGCTCATATCATGGAATTTCAGCCCAAAAGACAAAAGTAATTTGCACCGTGGGGAGCTGTGGGCACAACTCTAATAGCTGTTGCCTGAGCTCTGGAGGGGGAGTGCCTGGTGCATTAATGAAGAGTCATTAATATTGGAAAGCAGTTAATCTGCAATTACCCGGAGCTCCATGGAGCAACCATCTGAGAGTTAAACAAACATAGTGAAGCTGAGGAAGATTATGAAAACTCTTGATAGAGATTAATGACCTGAGCTTAACCATAAAAAGCTGCTGTGTCTGCTTCTTGATAAATATTCTCCAGGCTTCTCCGTGGCCGTGAGGAGGGAGGAAATGACAGGGTGGTTTTGAGATGGCTGTAACAAGTGGAGTGTGCCTTCTGCTGGAGAAATAACATCTGCTGGCAGCCGCTAATGAGATGGAGAAGGAAATCAGTCACCTGAGAAAGACGTGTAAATGGATGTTTTAAAGCCACAACCTTCAGCCTCAGCCTTAAATCAGGCTGGAAAAGGTTGTGCAGAAGGGAGCATCTCTGAATTGGTTTGGGGTCCCAAATCCGTTGCCAGGTTTTTTTTGGTGATGTCGTGTGGTGATTTAGGGCCATGCAGGACCCAGGAGGGCTTTAGGAACACACATTTTTTATTTGTGTGTGTTTTTTCCAGCTCCCTTTTCTGAAGTCATAGCCTTGAGGTTCACTGCATAATTTATGTGGCCAGGCATAAAAGCACATGCATATTAGTCCCAAAATGGGCATGGCTGAAGAAGGTGCAGGGATACCCCCTCCTTGAGAAATGTTACCCCCAGCACCAGTGCCCATTGCTGCTCTCTACAGCTTTGGCTCTGCTTGGAGCCCAAATCACCAGCGCAGTCCCATGGACGAGGGAAGCCCATGGTACTTTTGGGAGGGAAGCCAGGGAAACTAGGGCTGAGCACCTCCCCAGTCTTGCTCTGGGCAGCCTGAGCGAGCCTTCATGTAGTAAAACTCAGCAGAAGCATTTGTTTGCTGGAGAGGGAGAGGTGAGTGGGTGGGCCCAGCTCCAGTTCTTAATGCACTGCCAAGTCTGCTTTCTTCCTCCGTCATTGCTTTTCCTTCTCAATCTGCCTTGTGCTCTTCTAACAGGGCTTTGAGCACTCTCCTCCTCTGTCAGGATCCTCTTAGCATCTGCTGGTAGCTGTTTGAAGCAGGGCTGGTGGAGCTGGGCTTTGTTTGGGTGAAATAAGCCATGGCCTTTTAGTTCTTAAAAGGGGCCTCTAAGAAAGATGGGGGGAAGCTTTTTAGCAGGGGCTGTTGTGATAGGATGAAGGGTGATGGTTTTAAACTAAGAGGGGAGATTTAGGCTGGATGTGAGGAGAAAACTCTTCATAATGAGGGTGGTAAAACACTGGCACAGGTTGCCCAGAGGGGCTGTTAGAAGCCCCATCACTGAAGACATTCAAGGCCAGGCTAGATGTGGCTCTGAGCAACATGCTGTAGTTGAAGATGTCCCTGCTTATTGCAGGGGTTTGGACCAGATGACCTGTGAAAGTCCTTTCCAACCCAAACTATTCTGCTATTCTATTCTATGATTCTTCTGCGATTCTATGAAAGTGAACACAGCCTGCTTGTGAGCCTCTTCACAGTGAGGTGGACAGCCCTGTCTTGTGGGCAAGCGTCTCCTTTTCACCTCCTTTCACCTGGTAAGGTAGTTGTCCCTCATCTACCAAGGCCAGATGTCCAAGCACCTGCTGCCTTGTTGTGGTTTAAGCCCAGCTGTAACTCAGAACCATGCAGCCTCTCTCTCACTCCCCTCCCCCTTCCCCCCCCCCCCCACTCCCAGAGGAATGGGGAGGAGAATCAAAAGAATGTTACTCCCACAGGTTGAGATAAGAACAGTTCAGTAACTAAGGTATAACACAAATCACTGCTGCTACCATCAATAATAATAACGGTAAGGGAAATAACAGGGGAAGAGAAAACAACCGCTCACCACCTGCTGACCGATACCCAGCCCGACCCCAGCAGTGATCTAACCCTTCTGGGTAACTGCCCCCAGTTTATATAGTGGGCATGAAGTGGTGTGGTACGGAATACCTCTTTGGCTAATTTGGGTCAGGTGTCCTACCTCTGCTTCCTCCCGGCTTCCCCTCCTCCCTGGCAGAGTGTGAGACTCACAAAGTCCTTGGTCAGAGTAAACATTACTGAGCAGCAGCTAAAAACATTGGTGTTGTCAGTGCTGTTCCCAGGCTGAAAGTCAAAAACACAGCACTGCACCAGCTGCTAAGGAGGAGAAAACTGACTGCTACTGCTGAACCCAGGACATGCCTGACCAATGCTCCTCGTGTGAGAGTCCTGCGGCAGGAGCATTCCCTGGTAGAAGATGCGAGAAGAAGAGAAATTAAAAGGAGGTGAAAACCAACTGCTCCTCGGCTTGTATCTGTGCTGGATTCCCACGTCTGCATCTAGAGGGCAGGGCAGGTACGTGCTGTGAGCTGGGTCTCGGTGTCATCTGGTCTGTGGCCTCCTCAGAGCCTCCCCAGCAAGGATTTCTTCTGTAGATGGAGTGTGTGTGGGAGAGGGAGAGCAAGCTGTGTTGCTGTGGTGCAAGCATGTTCCCATTGCCACAGAGCCATTGGCAGCCATGCAGTGATGTTGGGGGAGTCCAAGGTGGCCTCTTCCAGGAGGCAGGAGCCAGCTCTTGCCTGATCCTGCACCACCAGGGTAAAGGAGGTTTCGCTGGTGGCTTAAGGGGGTCAAAAGCAGGTGTCCAAAGCCAGTCCACACTGTGCAGGGTGCCTGGGTGCTGGGTGAGGTGTTTGTTCTTCTGCTTCATGCAAGGGACAGTCCCTCTGCATTTAATTAGCAGCTCTGCAGGCAAGAGGAAAAGCAGTGCTTGGGCCAGGCAGAGGTCTGATAAAGGAAGCAAGAAGTACTGACAATTGAGGTGTTTTCTATTGAGATTTATAATCTCAATTATTTACATCCAGATCCAAGCCTCCTGAACTCCAGAACTCCCTCCCAATGCACATTATTCCCCTGTTCAGTGATTTTTATGATGTTTGTCCCTGCACTTCAGGAAATCAAGTGAGAGCGCTGCATCAGGAGAAGGCTGAGCCTTATACATGCTTGTCACCAGTCGTTTGCCGTGAGACAGAAACGATTATGGGCTGTCATCTTTCAGCCTGGGTATGGGCTGGCTGTCCTCCAGCCACTGATTTTTTGGCTAGTCTCACAGGTTTTGGGAGCTGGAGAGTATCTAAGATCTTCTCACCAGCAGCACGCGTGCCTGTTTTATAAATATTCGTTAGCTAGCATCAGGCTGTCTTGCAATTTTATGGGCAAAACGTGTACTTTGCCATGCATGGGTTTCTTTTTAAAAAGCTCCAGCTTCTGGATTTGTCATGTGCAGGTTTGCACCTCTTTCTTTTTAAGAACACTTTTATCCTTTGTGGGTGAGGAGACACCTGAGGGTGCCTTCCAGCTCAAAACCCAGAGGAAAAGTGAGAGGATGGTGGGTGCTGGACCCAGCATCCTGCCCTCACCTGCAGTAAAGCACTGTGGTGGTGGCGGGAAACCTTGCTGAGGGTCCTGTGCAGTGCAGGGCGGGAGGGATGGCTGCTCTCAGCCAATTGGCCTTTGGGAAACTCCAGTGGGAAAGAGGGGTGCTGGGAAAGCCACCCTACTGGGTGCCAACAGTAGAGGGTGGACGGGAGAGGTTGTGCCTGGGTGCTGGGGTCTCCAAGGGGGGTGCATGGGTGAGAGTGGAGGGGGAAATGGGAGGTGGGCTGTGAGATGGTGCTGACCTTGGGAGAGAAGAGATTTGTGATTTATCACTCTCTTTCTAGAGCTCTTGGCCACTTTCTGGTTTTGTTTTTAACTGGCACCATGTTCTCACTGCTGCTTCGTTTTGGCGCAGAGAGCCTGAAGGATCTTTTGAGAGCAGAGACATGTTGCAACCATACTCTTTTGAGCACACAGAGGTCTCAGTCTGTTCTCAAGACATGTTCTGGGTCATGTCCTGGTCTTTAGGTGGCTTTGAGGATGTGCAGACACATGGAGGATTGTGATCAGGTGTCAGGTCACTGCAGTAATACTATCCAGGGCAGGCTTGGTGGGAATGCCAGAGGGATCCTCCTGGATGCATCAGCTGCTGGGCATGGAACAGCGTTGGGCAGAAGTTCTGGCTTTTCAAATGGCCTGCCAGGTCAGCCTGTGGCCGTGGAGACAGGTCCATGCTGTGGTGGGGTCTGAGGCACCTTCTGTGCCAAGTGTACTATGTGGAAGTAGGAAAAACTCTTCTGAGGAGTGAGGTGTGTGCCCAGGGCTGAACTGGGAACCAAGTGATCCTAACCCTGGCTATGAACACAGCCTCCCCATTGCTGGAGGCTGAAGCTCCCAGTGGCTACTGTGGTCAGAAGGGGCTTGATCCAGAGGGGTTTTCTGTTCCTTGCCCTCTCCCTGCAGCTGCTCTTCACCCCTCTGTGTTTTCAGTTTGAAATGCTGCCCTTCCTCCCGGCTCTGGTTTGCAATGAGTTGAAAACCCCTCCAGCAGCCCCCCACACTGGAGAGTGTCCCTCTGCAGTGGAAGGGGTCATTAAAATGCTTTGTTTCTCTTCAAGGCCAATGTTTCTATCAAAAGTGTAGGGCAGAACCTCGTATGTGCGTGAGGTCTTCCCTCAGTCTGGCCTTGCAGGAGAGCTGAAGTTCTCTGGGAATAGTGGACCATACCCATGGCACATTCCTCTAGCACAAGTGGAGGGGAATGAGGGAAGGGAACAGGGTGTGAGCAGTGCAATACCCTCAGTCATACTTGATATTCACAGAGCAAAGCACCTCTCTGAAGGACTTTCCTGGAGCTTCCTTATGTTTTCCTTGAGGTTTTCTGCAAAGAACTTGTTAATTCATAACTCACCACTTCTCCATCTTTCTTAATGTTAACCATAGCTCTTAATTTTGGGATGGTTTTGGGCTTCTGTCCTTCATGGTCCTCACTGGGTTTCTTCCTCATGACATTCTGGGTCTGGAGCCTCTTTTTTTCTGTAAGAGCTGCTCTACAACTTAAACTCTGTGCAGATCAGCTCCATGGAAAACCTTATGCAGACTCAGAGGCTCAACCTTCTGCTCATCCTATTATCACACCTCACCATCCACTCCTTCCATATCCAAAACCACATCTGTTAGCTAAAATGTTGCTCTTTCTTTGAACTTCTTTATGCAACTATTTCAAGCCAACACTTCCCTATCACAGGGTGATGACTAAACCCTTGAGCTTGGAGCAAATCTCTTGCTGTGCTGCATGCTTGGACTCCAGGAGGTTCAGGAAGTCTTCATTTCATGGGGCTGAAGGAAACTCCTTGGCTGTGGGGAATTTTTGAATGGAGAACTCCCGCAGTTCTGATCCCTCTGCCAAGGGATGGGCTGCTCTCTGGAGGACTGGTGAGCTAGCAGTGGCCAGAATGTGTGTAGCTGTGTAGGGAGCTAAAGAAAATGGCTGTAGAGACTTTGGAAAGAGCAAGAAGGAGTCAGTTTAGAGGCAAACATGGCTTGTGGAGTTTGCACTGAGAGAAGTGAGTAGCTAAGCTGTCCCTGCATAGGTGATTTTGACTGGTGGTTGTTGAGGGCGGCCACTGTGGCCTGCAAATGCGCTTGCTTTGGTCTGTAGTTTTCATTTTTTGAGAAACTGGCTTTAGATGGGACAAGCAGACATTCCTCCTGCCAAACTGTCTGTTTTTTGCTGAAGTCCAGATGGGAGGTGGGTGCTGGGTGCAGTGATATCACCACCAATGACTTCCTCAGTGAGGCTGCAGTGAGGCATGCTTCTGAGGAATGAAGCTGCTGGATTTTAACCTCTGTGTTTTCTAGGTCTGTCTCCAGTAGAGCTCACCATCTGGGGGACATGGATGTGCATGAGGCGGACAGGGAAAAGGGCTGAATCTGACTGATCCTTATTACAGCTCTTCCCAACACAGCTCCCTCACAAGGTGCTGACCAACAGCTGTTGCAAGGGAACGAATGATGATGAGGGCAAAAGCAGTCAAAACCTCTGCTGAACTGCACCTTCACTGTGCATTTCCAGGAATCTCATGGTGGAGGGGGTAGCAAGGGGGCTCAAGGGGGGTAGCTCGGATCTAGAGGCCAGCATACATCGACGCCAAGATGTTCACTACCCAAACCATATACCTCTTGACGCTTCAGAGGAACAAAGCCTGAGTAGACTCAGCCTTGCCCACACCTGGGACTTCTCCATCCTCCGCTTACTATGGGGGCAAACCCCTGTGAGACTCCAGCCCAGTCTCAAGGACTTGCTCTTCCTTCACTGGCATCTGCAGCATTACTTGCACGATGCTAATGGGGGTGAAACAGGAAGCCAGCAGCAGTGGAGTTGCTGTTGTCTATATAATATCTGAGAGGTGCCTGGAAAATGTGTCTCAATCAGCCTAAAAAGCCCCTGCTAAAAGGGGAGGGAGGATCTAGGCTGAGGAGGAGGGCAGGAGGTGTTTGGGCTCCTGTCTCCATGGGATCCCCTACACACACAAACTGCATGTGCTGTAACTAGGGCTGGTGAATATTTTCAGCTATCTTCCACCAACCTCTCCTTTGGAGCCATGGAGATACAGGTCTGGGTCATCCCACGGGGTGATTATGTTTCTTGCTGGCAGTGTGGGGCTGCTCCCCATGCTTTGCTGCCTCTCACCAGCCCCTGCAGTGCAGGGAGCCTTGGGGCTGCCTGCATCAGCTCCAGAGGTTTATTTTTAAGCAAAACCTTCATTGTGTTGCAATACTTTACATGGGGAGGAGCTGCAGAGGTTTCCTGTGTGGTAAGTGAGGTTGAAAGAGCATGCTAGTGATGGGTGGCTCACTCAGAGAATGCTCTTGCACGTGCTATCGACAATGGATTGTGGGGTGCAGGCTCTTTCCCGTCTTCACTCCTGAAGGGCTGCTCCCAAGCCCTTGGAGGTGAACAGAGCTGTGCCCTGTCCATGGATAAGTCACTCTGTGTCTCCAAGGGGAAATTTTCCTAGAGGCCTTGCAGTTGGATGGCTCTGTACGGGGAGCCCAGGCTCCACGCAACCTTGAAGCTAATATCTAGTGTGGCTGGTTGGTGGGAGGAAGAGGGAGAGGAAGGCTCCTTCCTCAGCACTTGCAAGGGAAAGCACCTCTCTAGCTCCCCTGGGGTGGCTCTGCTTGCCCACCCCATGGGTAGAAGATGTCCTCCCCTTTCCCACCCCTCCATCCTGGTGGCTGCCCTCTCCTCTGGGGCTGCCTGCCTGGCCTGCCCCAGCCAAGGGAGGTGCACGGGGGACTCTTGCACATCATTGGTCTGAGAAAGTCTCCATGCCCTTAAAGAGAAGGTGGATTTTCTGCTGAGCCACCCGAGAAGCCCTTTTATACCTCCTTACTCAGGCAGCTGCCTGCAGCCCGCCAGTCTGTCCTGTCCAGCCAGTGGGACTCCCTGATTTTCTTCTCCAGACGGGTGAGCCATTTTGCATGTCTCTTAATGAGCCAGCTTGCTCTTAGGGGGTAATGGGGGAGTAAATTCACTCACCTGAGTTCTAGGGAGATAAATACCAGGTGGGGGTGACCTGTTGAGAGAAACGTGGGTGCTAATAAAGCATTCTCCATCCTTTGCCTGTTAGAGAAGGTCTGTGCATTGGAAAGTCTTCGTCTTTTCCAGTGACCTTTCTCTTCGGTTTCATGCCTTCTCTTCCTTTGATTGGTTCTGCTCTCCCGCTTGAGTGGTGAGGGCAAATGGAGCTGCAGGCTCCCTAATGCTGACCTCCCGTGGGACATGAGATGCGGGATCCTTGTCTGCGGTACCTTGGCGATGTTCCCTACTTACACCCCTTCCTCCATCTCCCAGCCTGGTCCTTGCAGTGCCTTCCTCCCCAAAACCCCTCTCGGACAGGGCCACCATCCAGATTTACAGCGTCCTCCCCCCAGAACAGGTGATTTAAAGCCCACGTTGCAGGCAGCGAGCCGCAGCCTGGCATTGTCCCCTCGCTTCCTCGGCATTGCTGCCACCGAGGCGGGTGCGCGCGTGGGGCAGGGGTGTCAGTAAAAATAGCCGGCGTTCCTCGGCCGCCCTGTCCCTCAGCTGCAGCCCGGCACCTGCGGTGGCTTTTGCTTTGCATTGCCCTGACCTCCCTGAGTCACGGGGCTGGCACTGGGGACAAGCTGCTGTCCGAGGAGACAGCTGCAGCTCCTTCTGCAGCTCCCTGGCCATTTTTAGAAGCACTTTCCCCCCCTCCTCCCTGAAGTAATGTGATGGGCCTGCACATTTTCCAAGATAAAGTTTCCTTGGCCCTCTAATCTGTGCCTCCCCCTGGGCATGAGCCCCCGTTAACACTTCACCTCCCGACGGAGCCTCCCATGTCTGCAGATGGATGTGTTATGGGGGCTCTTCTGCTCTGCAAAGTACTATCTTATTTTGGGCTCAGCAGCACTTCTGCATCCTTCCATTAGAAGACATGAGCAGGAGATATTGCTCTGCCGGAAAAGTAAAATTCTGATTGACAGCAAAACAAAGGTGCTTTTCCATCTCTTTCCTAACATGCTGTGTCATACCTGTAAAATTTCTGCTTGAAGGAAATGCAAGGAATTGTCTGGGGAAACTTGCTGTGCCTTTACCAACTCAACAACCCCATTCTACGTCATCTGTGGCGAGGTTGTCGCAACAGGTTCCCCTGCCCCATGCAATGGGTGCATATACTGGCAGCAGCATCCTCTGAAGTCTTTCCTTGTCACCTGGGGTCACTGCCACCCCTCTGCAGGCTTTGGGGTATTTCGTGTCCATGAAGGGGGAGAAAGGCTGCATGGCAAAGTGCAGCAGTGAACTGAAAACTACCTTTTCCTTTTCTTACTTCATTGCATAAAATGGTTTGCTGGGGGTCAAACAAGAGACACACTTGCAGGAACTGGTATCGCAAATCTCTCTCTTGTGGCCCAGCACTATTTGGTCTGGTCCAGAAATCCCCTGATGCTGAGGTTTGTGTGGCTGTGAGTAGGCACGTGTTCAGCTCTCATCCACAAACAGCAGACTAGTTCCCTATATGATGAAAATTGGAAGAAGTTGGGAAATAAGAGCAAACCTGTTCCTCTTTTTTTTTTAATTTTTTTTTTTTTCTAGAGGAATCTTGCTTTTTTTAAAACAAAAAATAACAAAAAACAAGGAAGTCCCCACCAGCATGAATAACCGTGAACCTTTTCTCTTGGTTTTCACTGCAGGCCCACAACCATTTAAAACAAGATGTCTGAGTAAGTTCCCATTTTTCTGTCTCTGATGTGTTGTTGGTATTTCAGAACTTTTGTTTAGCTGCCAACTTTTTATGCTTGTTACTATTCCTCTGCTTGTTTCCAATTAGGATGCTAACTGCCTTTTTCTCCCCTTTCCTCTTTCTCTTCCTTCCCTTCGTTGTCCATCTGCTCTTCCTGAACAGTGAGGAGGTAAGTGTGTCTTCCTGGGGTTTTTCCTTTAGTGATGCTCATGGTGAAGCCAATCCTAGCTTCACCATTCTTCCTTAGGACAAGCGCCTGCTGCCTGTGTGTGTGTGCAAACGGTTCATGGCAAGGCTTGCCGCTTGCTGACTCCTCCTGGTAAAGATGGGGAGGAGAAAAAAAATACCTTTTAAACGTCTTTTCTGCCTCCTGGCTTGCAGTTAAGATGCTTTTCCCCTCCTTTCTTCCTTCCCCAGCCAGCCACGAGGTGGTGCTGGGAAGGCGGTGGTATAGAGCCGACTTCATCACCAATGCCTACATGGCCCTTGGCCTAGTATCGTCTTTTTCTTCCCCCCACCTAGCCTCTCATTCTCTGCCCACCAAGCACTGCCACATCATTTCTCAAGGGCAGTCCAGGGAGACCTGGAAGCATGAACAGAGTAGAGGTTACATTCTTAACACGTTCTCTCTGGCTTCTGGCAGAGCTGGAGTGGTGCTGGGCTAGAAGCCTGGGGGTGGCTGGTGTGGAATGGGTTGTGCATGGCTTTGTCACTCTGCATCGCCTCTTAGCAAGTTGCTCCATTCTTCATCTCTGCTTGGCATCTCCCCATACGTCCAAAATACCACAAGCTCAAGCTTGTCCACACTGAGAGAAAAGAGGATTTCAGGGACAGAGAAATTCCACAGTATGGTGCTGATGTCCAACAGGTGCTTTTATTCCCCATCAAACCCAGTGCCCCCAGAAAAGGCTGGGAGGGCACTCTGTGCTAAGGTACCAGTTTTCAGATGGAAGATAAGCCTGGGCTAACAGTGCTCAAGGGATCTGCTGTGTCATGGTCCATACCTGGATTCATATGATCAAAATCAATTCTTGGTGCATTGCACCTCTGAGCTTTATGGTTTTTCTCTGCAGAGCCCTCCAGCCCTGTCAGGAGGGCTTTAGCACCATTTGCATATGCAAACGATGTCAGATCTTGTTACATTTTGCTCTGCAGATCCTTATCCACTTCCTCCTCTATGCAACACAGTCTCTCACACAAATGCTGCTTTCAACTCCCTCATATCAAATGCCGGGCTGTGCCATATCAGAGTGTGGCAGGAAGCCTCTTCTGTGAGTGCCACTGGTTTGAAGACCAACTGTGTGTCAAGCCATCCATGCTGGCTGGAGCCAGCCCACTGGCAGGGCTGCAGGTCCTCAGGGGACTGTGGGGTTGCATGGGGAAGGGGAACAGAAAGGGGAATAGGCACCTGATAACCTGCTTTTATCTTGTTCCTTCTGCTTACAGAAAAAAAGGAGGGCAGCCACTGCCCGTCGGCAGCACCTGAAGGTACGTGGTACTGCTGGGGCTGGGTGCAGTGTGTCCTAACCAGCCTATCTCCCATCCTGAGCCTGACAGCTCTTGGCATTCTTTCTCCTGGAAAAGGCAATAATACACAGCGTGAAAGCCCCCCCATCCCACTCCTTACTGGGTCCCCATCAGTATCCCTTGATAGGAAATGCTGGTATTGATTAGTTGCTCCCCAAACTGCCTCTTCATCAGGGCTCTCCCTCCCTTGACTCCACCCTATGCTGACCATCTTACTGCTGTCTTCCAGAGTGCTATGCTCCAACTTGCTGCCACTGAAATAGAGAAAGAAGCAGCTGCTAAAGAAGTGGAAAAGCAAAACTACCTGGCAGAGCATTGCCCTCCTCTGTCTCTCCCAGGATCCATGCAGGAACTTCAGGTAAAGACTTCTTTAACCATTTAATTGTGCCAGAGCAGAAAAGATCTTGCTCCATCAGTCTGCCTGGTGAATATAGATTGGCCTTCCCATCTTGACCCCCTTCTTACCTGTGAGTGCCCTGGAGCTGGCTGGATAAGAAAGAGGGTCTGGGTGGCAAGAAAGCTGCATTTCCAACAATGTGTTGAGGCAGCATTTGTATGAAGCCAGCAGCACAAAGACCAGGAGGCAGCCTGCAAGCTACCCAACTGGTGTTGACCACATCTGGTCTACTGGACTGGGGTCTTTCAGAGCTAGAGTGGTCAAGAGAGAGGAATCACATGTAAGTCCTTGAAGTCAACATCTCTCTCTGCTTTTCTTTGCAGGATCTGTGCAGAAAGCTTCATGCCAAGATAGAGTCAGTGGATGAGGAGAGGTATGACATAGAGGTGAGGCTACAGAAGACTAACAAGGAGGTGAGTTTTCGCCAGAGCCATGCTTCAGGGGAGTCTCCAGTCCATCCTTCGTGCCTGCCTGTGCCGCTTGGGTATGTGTTATGAAACCCACGCCCTGCTCTCTCTATTTCCCTCCTCATTTCATCCCCCTGTAGCTGGAAGACTTGAGCCTGAAGCTGTTTGACCTGAAGGGCAAGTTCAAGAGGCCGCCCCTGCGCAGGGTGCGCATGTCTGCTGATGCGATGCTGCGGGCCCTGCTGGGCTCCAAGCACAAGGTCTGCATGGATCTCCGAGCCAATCTGAAGCAAGTCAAGAAGGAAGACACCGAGAAGGTACTCCTTCCTTCTCTTCTGGGCCCATATAGGATTTGTCCCCCATTTTTGGGGGCTCATGCCTCCCTGTGTAATAGATAAGGTTGAGCATGAGTCTTTCTGTAATGTTCTTCCTGCTTGGTATTTCCTCCTCTGGCACCCATCATGTTGAAAAAGGAGGATGCAGCCTGAGAAGATGTACAGCATGGGTGGAATTGGGTTCCTCTGGCTGGCACAGGGTTTTCCATGGGTGGACAGGTGAAGGGCCCTGCCTGGGTGGGTTCTCACCCTGGGAGGCATTGTGCACCAACACGCCCATCCTTTCCCCAGGAGAAGGACCTCCGTGATGTCGGTGACTGGAGGAAGAACATTGAGGAGAAGTCCGGCATGGAGGGCAGGAAGAAGATGTTCGAGGCTGGTGAATCCTAAGCACCTTCATCACTCATCCTCTGCTTCCTCATGTCCCCGCTGTTCCCCTAGGTTCAGGGGCACCGGCTAGGTGCCATTTCTCTCTGGTTTTGGAAGAGCTGCATCCTGGCAGCAGTGGTGTAAATAAAGCTTTGGTGGGAGAGGTGGATGTTGCCTGCCTGGGGAGCCAGGCTCCAACCTGCGCCATGGTGCCAGTAGGTCTTTCCCCATTGTGGGGCTCCTGGTGAAGACAAGGAGGCTTTGGAGGGGCTGTGCTGTGGGGATGAAGGACCTCTCTACTGTTGGTCTCCCTCCAAAGCTGGAATGCTTCTCCCCTCATTGCGGAGAGGAAAGGGTGAGGCCGTGCCACCACGCTCTGCTGGCATTCTTCCACCATGCTGTACCACCAGCTCCTGGCCATGTCTTTCGCTAGAGGAAGACAAAGACATGAGTCCAAGCCCCAGGAGGTGTTGCAGAACTTCCTCCCACGGTGGCAACAGCAGGAAGCCATAGGGAAGGAGAAGAGCTGGGGAGGATGCTGAGGGGTGATGGCTGCAGGGCAGAGGTGGAACCTTTGGCTTCAGTGGGCTTTGAGAGGTGTAGAGTCAGGGCAACCTCATCAGCTCCTGCAGCAGCACCCCTGTACCGGTGCAGTGTAGGGTGCCCCAGTTTAGAGATGCTGGCTGTCCCCAAAGCTCTGTAGGCAACTGGAGAGTGGCAGATCACTCTTCTCGCTGCCACGGTGGGGATGTCTGTGCCACTCGCTTTGCCTTTGGGTTAGCCCAGTACTTCCCAATTTTGAGCTGCTGGCAGTGGCAAAACCTTAAAATAGTCCCAATGGTTTTACAAAAACAAATGAAAAAACCCCAGATTTGACTTCCCTCTCCCATCCCCCCAAACCCTCAACCCGTGAAGTTTCCGGCACAGCTCACTTCTGCTTAGCACAGGAAAAGTGAAAAGGCAGCAGCACCCTTGCACTGGAGCTGTCTGCAGGACCACTGTGCTGGACAGGGGAGAAGATGTCAGACTCGGAGGGGTGCCAGGAGGGTGCAGAAGGTGTGAACCAAGTGGGAGATGAAAACCTTGGAGACAGTGAGAGGTAAGGCCTGGGGACCTGGCACCCCAATGCCATGGCTGACTTCCATTCACGGGAAACTGGGAGGGTGATGGTGGGAAAGGAAGATGCACAGCTAAAATGGTAATGATCCATGAGGCTGAAATGGGTCAGTTGCTCTGACTGGCTTTTGACCAGTTCTTCCAGCTAGGGAGAGACTTAGACTTCCTTAAGGTCTCATCTCCTTTGAACTTAAAAGCCCTTGGGAGGAGTTGATCAACTGGGGAACCAAAGCTCCAGCAGCAGGCAAGCTCAGAGAGAAGCCCGGCAACCTGGACCTGCTTGGCAGCTGAAATCAGCCCCATCTTTAAGGCCAGCGGCTGAACATCAGCTGCCTTCTCTCCTTGCAGCAATTGCTGGGCACAACTGATTTCTTGCTATATCCCCTATGTTTCTAACCAAATTAATGTGGCAACGTTGCAGGCTAGTTGCCGTGAGGTGATGCATCTTTCTATGCCACCGCTCGGCTTTGTTGCTTTATCAGCAGAGACTGTAAAATTTGGAGTCTGCTCACTCTAGCGCAGACAGCTTTCAATGCGGGTTGATCAGCAGCAGAGATCACATCTGTCTGTGGTGAAGGCAGGCTGAGATAAGCGTGGCTGAGGTGTATCACCCAGGAGTACTCAGACTTAGACTGGATTCAGGCTGAGCATCCAGGGAGCTTGGGGGGTTGCCTGATTTTTCACCTCCAGCTTCAAAGCTTGCATTAGCATTTCTCCCCAAGGCCTCTGAAAGCCAGCTCAGTTAATACTGATGGAGGCAAAAAAGCCCCAAACCCCTGAGTGAGGATGAGAGGAGAAAGGTGTGTCATCTCCTGTCACTAATGGTTGCAGTTAAGTGTTTTGGCTGACACTTGACAGCAATTAGCCTCAGCTGAAGGCTTCACTGGAAGCTTCAAAAGGTGTTGGAAGGCTCTGTGCATGACTCTCTGCTGATACAAAGGGGGAGCTTTGGCTGTTGGGGGAGTACAGGGTGATCCATGTGATTCCCAGCATCGTTCCAGCCTGGCTGTGCCTCCACCACGGGCTCAGCTCACCTTGCAGGAGCAAGGAGCAGATGCTGGGGTGACCCAAGGTGATTGGGACTTGCCCCTTCCCTCCTGCTGTGGCAGGCACAGGTAAGTTGATGCAGCCAGGGCCAGCAGTGAGGCTGCTGTGGAGGCATTATCAGCTTGTTCCCTCCTCTGTTCCCTGCTGGAGTTTCATCTGGATAAGGGGCTGCCTGGAGGGGTCTGTTCTGTAGCACTCCAACTCTTACAGCCTTTAGACACCTGTTTAAGGAGTGTGTCTGCAAATACTGACGGCAGGGTGGCACAGCCCTTCCTCCCTAGCAGCATTTTAGAATTGTATTGACACATGAAACTTGATGGCACAAGCAGCAAAAATAACTTCCTTTCTGCTTCTAAAATATGGGGAATTACTTTCCCTCCCAATTCATCTGATAGTCTCATGTGCAGCTCTGAACTTCTACCACTTTTACTTGTGCTACTAAAAGGCTTGCTAGGCTCTGGGGATTTCCGCTCCCAAAATGGAGGAAGGAAGTGTTTACTTGCTGTTTGGGGCTACCTTTTCTCACCCTGTGGCTAGCTCAGCTCTGTGGTCTCCCTTCTTTGAGGCTAAAGCTCTTGTTAAGCTGACCTGCGTATGGATGGAGTCAGGACAGTGCTCCTAAGGCAGCATAAAGTGTGCTGGAGGTATGAGCAGTGAGTCTTGCAACTGAACTTCCAGGAAAGTAAATCCCAAGGCTCCCTGGTGTAAATGCACAGTGAGGAGATACGGGGAGAAAAAAAGTGCTGTGTGTGCTTAAATAATGAAGCTTATCTATTGAACTGTGCCCAGTGTATATATAGAGAAGCTTGCATTAGAAAATGTCTTAGAAATCCTAATTACAGCATACTGACTCTATTTTCATGTACAAATGGGAATATGCTGTCAAAGTCTTGCTGATGCCAATTGTAACACTACTTCAACTGGACTGGTGTTATGCTCTCTTCCATGAACTGTAATTGCTGTATAGGAAAGCACTGTGGTGCGGGCCTGATGCAAAGCCTTCCCAAAAGAAGCAAGAAGCTGGGGCAGACTGCTTGGGTTGTCCTGCCTTGATGATGGGAGGTTGGGAGCCCACTATGTACTGTGGGTCTTGTACTAGGAGCACTCTCCATAACGCTCTGGAGGCTTCAGGCAGCCTTGACCTTGGTTTCCACATCCATGTCTGTGTGCATCCCTACAGCTTGGGCTGTGCTCCGCAGGCTGTTTGTCCCTAAGCAGCAGCATGGCTCATGAGGCAGGTTTCTCTTGTCTGCAGGGTCTGAGATGAGAGATTGGCTTCTCCCAAATTCCTCCATCTCCTTCCTTCTGGGGCTTCCCATGCTGTGAGCTACAGGGAGACCTCGGCAGCCCATGTATGGTCACTGCCTGGGGACAGGCTCTGCTGTGCTAGCAAGCCTCAGGCTTTTCTTTGCCATGCCTATCCCCAGCTGTCCTGAATTCTCCAGATCCCTAGAGGCATCTTGAGGGTCCTTGCTAGGGTGACTGCTGTTGCTAAGTATACCCATGGTTGGAAGGAGGTTGTTTAGGAAAACTGATACATGGAGAGTCTTTGGACACCTTGGTGCACTGAATTCCTTGGGGAAGGGATGGGGAGGGATGGCTCAGGAGTAACTGGTTTGTTTGACCCAGCTGGGCTCATTAAAGTGGAAAAATAGTAGGGAAGTGAACATGGGCCAGATGGATAATTTAACGGAACTGGCCAATGCATTAGTGTTCCCAAATACAATATAGGTGCTCTGGCAGTGGCATTAGGGATAAAGAACTGTCTCTAATTATAGGGAGGTATCAAGTGCCTTCACTGCCCCTTTCTCCTTGAAGAACAACAAGGCCCTTGCCTTGCCTCTGAGCTTATTTTGCAGTGTAAACCCATGGGTTTGGAGGTGTGAGCATTAAAGCAGCCCAGCAGCAGTTACTTGAATTTTACTGTTTTTAAACCACAGAAGACTCTCTGCTGGCTGTTTTAAAACCCTTGGGGTGAAGTCTGGCTCTGAAGCTTGTGGGAATCCCTTGCCCCTGGATTTTGGAGGCCTGGCTGTGGGGAAGGCTGGGTTGGCTGACCCAGGGACCATGCTTGCTGGCTGCGAGGAGAAGGTTTTGCCAGACCAGCATTGCTGGTCTGGGGTGAAAAAGCAGTTCTGCTGTCTGAGGTGGTGCTGAGGCTCCTGCTGCTCTGGGGGAAGGGGAGCAGAGGCACAGCCCAGCCTGCACCCCTGGGGCACCCAACCCCTGTGGCTTGAGGAGCCCAGGCATCCCCTGGTCGCACCCCACAATGGGGCAGCTCTGCTTGCCCTGGTTTGTCCAACAGCATTAATAAATCCGCAGCAATAAGGAAAGTGGAGGTGTCCAGGCAGAGTTTTGGGGCATGGCTGGGCTTTACTGCTTGCTTAGAGCAGGCAAGCATTCCCCAGCGTGGAAATGTCCTCAAGGGAGGATCATCATACCAGGGGATACGATGACACCTTGGGACAGGCTGGAGTCCTGGCCTTGGGACAGCTCAGGGTCTGTTTGCAGCCACGCTCCCCCCATGGGTTAAAATTGTATGGGCTTTCCCAAGTTTGCTGCAGCTGGAACAGGACAAGTGCTGCTCCGTGGGCACAGCTGAGCTCAACTTCGATATGTGTGAGGTGTGTAGAGGGCTGGTTTGGGAAGGTGGGGAAAAAAAGAGGGATTTTCTTCCACCCCCCTGGTCTAGGCATCCTCCCTGGACATAAGAGTTTTGTGTGGTATGCTGCTTCAGAGGGTTTCAGGCCTTTCCCAAAATGTGAAAGCCTTTTTCCTAGCAGTAACTGTAAGGGCAGAAGGTATCACAGCTGGCTTTGTGGCAGTGAAGTGGTTAACCTCAGCATGCCCTGGGGATCCTGGGCCCCTCTGCTCTGACCCCCACTGACCCTGCTAACCCAGCCCTGGCTGATGCTCTGCCTGCATCCCTCCCCTTTGCATCCATCACCCCTGAGACCCATATGCCTGGCTGCAGGATCTGCACAGCAACTGAGTGGGCCCCTTGCTGCCTCTGTGCTCTCCCCAGAGCTGGGTTTTGTCCCAGCGGGGCACTCATCCAGCCTGGGTGCTGACTTTGTCGGGACACTGACTCACACCTGGGCAGACCGCCTGGCTTAGAGGTGCTCCAAGGCATTGCTAGCACTGCATTTTGGTTGGGAACAGCTACGTCTTTGGGGAAGTGGGATTCCTAGCCTGGAGAAAGTTGTTGCCCAGGTTCCAGAGGGGATTGGTGGCTGCTGGGCTCCTGTGGCTGTAATCTGGCTCTGACTGACAGTGCAAACCTTCTGTCAAGCTCTAGCTTAGAGGAAATGACACAAGGATTTGCTGCTCTCACTTCACCCTCCATGTGCAGCCCTCCCAGTACAGCCTGACTGTGTGAACCTGCCTGGGAAAGACCGTGCAGGTAAGGGAGGGTTCTGCTTTGCCCAACACCCAGCTTGTGCAGCAGCTTTGATGTCCCACAGTTGCAGTTCCGGTTCCCTTAATATGAGTCCACCAAGCTCCTCATCAGGCTGTCTTTGGGCTCACTGAGGAGCTGCTTTGGCACCCTTTAAAGCCAAAAGCACGGGGAATGGGTTCTCATGGGGTGGTTCTGTTCTCCTTAAGCTATTTATGAGAAGAAACATTGAGGATGTACGTCAGTGAAAAGAAGACATGGGTGTGTATTTGTATGATAGGGACTCAGGGGCCTCTTTACCCAGATTGTGTTCTGGATCAGGTCATCTGGTATATGGGTCAAAAATATGACCTCAGAGATGCTGCATGTGCTGGGAAGGCAGCTGTCCTCCATGGTGTGACTGCAGGATGATTGGTACTAGAGCAGCACCTACAGTGCCCAGCCAAAGTCAAGGTGTCACCATGGTGGGTGCTCTGTGGCTATCCCAATGGCCTACTGCCTCAGGGAAAAGAGGACAGGTTATCTCTGCTGCAAGACCAGACAGCTGAGGTTGAGATGTTTAGGAAGGGGAAGAGATGGTCCAGCCATTGGACTTGCCCACTGTGGATTGGGTACCCAGAAGAGGAGGTCTCCTACTGAACCCACGTGACATCTGCCAGGCCTTGGCTGGTGTCTTGGGTAACCCAAGGCATCCTCAGTGGCACTTGGCACCTGAATTACTCTCTGGTTTCCAAATATCACCTAGGAAGCACAGGCCACTGCTGAGACTGGAGATGAGCTCTCCAGAGGCTTGGCTAGATACCTCACAGTCCTCAGCCTGTCTGGGTGCTCCACAGAGACTCAGTCACAAATGGGTTAACCAGCCCCACTTGGAGCCTATGTGTGTTTTCCTTGCCAGTGTATCCCTCCTAACACACACCAGATGTGTGAGGCAGCCGCTGGAGTGTCTTAATCCCAGGTTTCGGCACTTGGTTGTCTTTCTCACGGGCAGGTCTGCAGCAGCTTTCTGGGGGCTCCACCAGCTCCTGTGCAATGGAGCAGGGAGGCTGGCAGACCCCATCCTCTGCAGGAGGATTTGCAGCAAGGCAGGTTGAAACGTCTTCTCTTATTTGCTGGTTTAAACAAGTCACTCCTGGGGTGGGCTGCAGGGGCTGGCAGCAGAGCTGATGCCGATAGCTCCATCTGAAGTCATACGGGGTGAGCGTTAAATGCAGGAGCTCCTTGGGTTCACCCTGTCTTGAAGGAGCAATGGTGCTTCATACAAGCCTGGTGTGTCTGATAACTGCACAGGGAACACATGGGTAAAGATGAAGACAGATGAGCAAACCCGGCTGGATTTATTCATGAATGGAAATGGCAGTCAGTGGGCTTTTATTACTAGCTTGATTGGTGACTTGCACCCGGTAGTCTAAAAACTTGGAGCCACGTTGGAGCATCTGGTCTGAGATGTGAAAGACTTGGTTTATTTGGAGCTCAGTTGACTTGGATTTCTCTCGCTATTGCACAGACCTGTAGGCCCAAATGCTAGTGTACATCAGCACCATCTTACTGTCTGCCATAAAGCTGTGCCAGTTTGCATCAGCTGGAGGTCTTCAGTTCATTTGCTTACATGCTCATTTTGAAAATAGATCCTTTGATAGGGATTAGTTCCGCATTACGAAGAAGCCTCTTTCCCAGCTCTAGGTATCTGTTGCTTGCTGCAGCTAAATAGACAGTACGTGCAATGCCTTTTATCAAGCCCTTGCCAGACACTTTGGAAAATATGATCTCTTCTTCCGTGCTTGTGCATGCATGTGCTTTTCTGCTGCAAAAGCAATTTCCAGTGAAAGCTTGCTCCAGAGCTATTAGGATCAACAAAATCTGAACTATCGACAGACCCCAAGCAATCATGACTGCCAGCCTTTGGGGAGTGGGGCAAAGTTCTCCCTCAATAAAACTGATGTCAGTAATTATTTCCTCTTAAAATAAGCGCCTCCTTGCCGTTGTCACCTAGTGTCACGTAACAGGAGCTGGCAGCAGTGTGTCTGAGCTGAGCTGTCTTGAAGGACAGACTGATGTGTTATATAGGCTGTTCAGTCTTGCTATAGTGGGGCTTTTCCTTCCTTGGGGTGGCATTCATCTCTTCTGCTGCTGCTTACTCAGTTGCCATCTTTCCGCATGCAGCCTTAGCTGCCCTTTTTGCAGAAAGGCTTGTCTTAACTTTATGTTGGGCTTCCCTTTGGAGCATTAATCATAGAATAGTTAGGGTTGGAAAGGACCTTAAGATCATCTAGTTCCAACCCCCATGCCACGGGCAGGGACACTTCACACTAAACCATGTCACCCAAGGCTCTGTCCAACCTGGCCTTGAAGAGCACCAGGGATGGAGCATTCACAACTTCCCTAGGCAACCCATTCCAGTGCCTCACCACCCTCACAGCAAAGAACTTCTTCCTTATATCCAATCTAAACTTTCCCTGTTTAAGTTTGAACACATTACCCTTTGTCCTGTCACCACAGTACCTAATGAAGAGTCCCTCCCCAGCATCCCTATAGGCCCCCTTCAGATATTGGAAGGCTGCTATGAGGTCTCCACACAGCCTTCTCTTCTCCAGGCCGAACAGCCCCAACTTTCTCAGCCTACCTTCGTATGGGGGGTGCTCCAGCCCCCTGATTGTCCTCGTGGCCCTCCTCTGCACTTGTTCCAACAGTTCTATGTTCTTTTTATGTTGAAGACACCAGTATTGTACACCATACTCCAAGTGAGGTCTCACAAGAGCAGAGTAGAGGGGCATCTTCCTCCTCGATGGAGGTATGTTTTGGTCTTCAGGCTTTTTTTGGATACACGATGATACTTTTGCCTGACCTTTCATAACAGCTCCCATCTTTTTGCCCAGCTTGGTGAGGGGGGTATGGATGTTATTGGCAAGCTGATATTCAATGCCTTTTGCCAGACAAGGTGCATCTTGAAGTGAGGGTATAGCCTGGGAGCAGGAACTGTCAGACAGTGCTTGGGATCCTTCGTATCCATTAGTCTACCCTGACCCCAGCTGGAGTAACCAGCCTGGCAGTGTGAGGCAGGGATTAATGGTTGCTAAAACTGCTTGTGTTGTACAATGCAGCGCTACATCAGAGCCTCGAGCTGGCTGCAGATAAGCTAATAAGTTTATACTGGGCAGAAGCTGTATTTCACTTCTTGAAAGCTGTGCTGGTCAGCTGAACAGCATGGCTTAGGCAGAGCTGTACTCGCACAGCGGTACTATCCTACAAGCCTATCAACAAAATGTATTGCTTGGCTTTGGGTGATGCTTAAACACATCACATGTGCCACTTACTTGCTGAAAGAAGGTCATGCCTCTATTACAGGTTGTGTCCCTCTTATGCAAAACATGAGAGAAGTCTGAAGATGTCTCCAGCTGCCCAGTGTCCATCTAAGCCACCTAGCTAAAGCAAAGGCTACTCCATTTATCTTAAATGGACATTCAAAGTTCAGATCCATTCAGCAGTTTTCCAAATGTTGGTGAACAAAAACCAGTGACAAGGTGATATGATGCTGTAAGAAGTCTGTTTGGGACATTTCTTACAGTGTCTGCTGGTGTGGGGACAACATCTTGGCAGCAGTTGCCTATGGCTTATTCATCCTCGCTGGAGTCCTTTGTCCTGCTTCTTGGCCCTGCTGTGGAGAGGCATCCCAAAGAGATGGAGCCGGTACTTGGGGCCAATAGTTCTCCTCTTGTCCCGTAATGACCCTCCTATGTGAGCTGGGAACATCTTATCTGCAGCCGTTGTTTTGTCTTCCTGTCTCTTTCCCAATGGCTTTGTTTGTTTAACCTAATATATAGGTACAGTGTATGCTGCAGTAACCATACTGGCTCTATGTGCTGGATCAGCTGCACCCCTCCAGGGCTTGGCTGAGTCACTTGGCCTTGGCCCTGGTCTGTAAAACCGGATGGTAGCTCACCGCAGTGGCTCGGGTGATATCATTCCCTGTTTGCACAGCACCTACTGTAACAGGGACTCTGATCAACTTTAACCATGCAGGGCTGCCCAGTTAATGCTGGCACCACCTCCCTTTGCTTCCCTCCTCTCCCTTTCTTAAATCCAGCTTTCAGATGTTCCTTTGGGTTCCTTCTCCCTCAGTCTCCTAATCCTTTGTCCTTGTTTGTATTACCCCTGTAGCAAAAGCATCTTCTCTTACAAGGCAGGGAAAGCTTGTATCTTCCCCTCTCACTTGAAGATGAACCAAACTTTGAGGATTTTAAGTTTATGTATGTAGCCATGAAATGCCCCACAGGGAGGGTCCCTCCGTTCTGTGTGAAGGTGAGGGACAGTGGTGGGGTAGATGAAGAGGGGATGTTCCTTCTTGACCTGGCTTCCTCTCCTTCTCATTTCTGGCTCTTTGGATGTCTTAGGAAGAACGTAATCATTGATCCCAAGCCAAGTACTTCAGACTTAATATGACATAGTGTTTGTTGACTCTTTGGATGCAGCCCGCTATTATACATGTTCTTCATGGTGCTCCTCTGAGAGTCTGGGCCAGGAAACAGCTCTGAGGCCAAGAGAACTCCCGCCTACAGCACCCCCTCCCTCAATACCCATCGGGTCACACGTTGGCTTCGGAATGTCCCCTCCTGACTCATGGCCAGTGCAGGGGAAGGCTGACTGGGAGCATCATTGGGATCCGACTCCTTCCCCTGCAATCTGAGCTAATTGCGCAGTTGAGATGCCCTGCCCTATTGACAGCACATTTCTGGAGCTTGTAACTAGCTGTTCTGGTGTGAAGGAGATAATGTGCTGCTTTTGGCTGCTAGATGCCCTGTTTCCTTGGGATTATCTCTGACTGCCTGTTTTGGCCTCTGTGTTTAGCTGCCCAAAAGTGAGTGCTGGCAGTGAAAGCTGGCCTGAGCTAACTGGTTATTAGGGATAAGGTGAGGTGAACAACCCTAGCCATCAGGCTAATGTGTAAACCCCACCATCTGCACAGCTGACCTACCAACCGGTGTGCCCCTTTCACTGAACTCCTAGTTCAGTGAGGCTCCTAGTGGGCTAGGCAAGTGCTGATGTCTGCCAGGCTGGTTCCAAAGTGGGGGTTGCATGTGCATGTTGGGGAGGTTGGGGGTGTCAGGAGAGGGAGAGAGGTTTGGGGTAGCAGAGGGAAGGATGCATCACTTAGAAGGCTAAACAGAGAGACCCCATCTACTCCATCATCCTAAGGGGGGTGCTGGTGGAAGTGTAGGTCTGTGGCTAAGGCAGGGCTGAATAGTCCTTGCTGAAGGCGTGAGGCTGTTCCTGTGAGAACATCTCTGGGTGAGTTTCCACCACTGATGTTCAGGCATGGACCATGTTGTCAGCTGCTGGCACCTATAAAGGACTGTATGTTGCATGTTGGAGCTGATGCTGACAGTGCTGTGCATCCCAGTAACGTTGCAGAAAATAACTTTGGCTGCATTTCTTTGCTAGCAGGACTTGAGTCTTTTTGTTTCTTTTTCCCTAGACCATGTGTTAGCCTCCAACTGATTTTGCAACTAGAGCTACATAGCAGAGTGATTGTGTAATTAACAGGAACTGGTACAGCCCTATCTCCCTGGGACTCCCGCCCTCCTCCCCACAGTGATGGAGACAGATTTACTCCCTCACCTTCTCTGCTTCTCCTGCTGCTGGGAAGAGCTCTGGGAAGCTCTCTGATCCCCTCCAGTGTGTTTCTGGGTGCTCCAGGCATCCCTGCTCCTGTAGCGGGGTGCAGTTTTGCTGTGAAGATTTATGGTGGTTCTCCTAGCTTAAACTGTGCCAAAAAATAACAGATGAATTAATTCTTTGTTTTTCTTCCTGTGTCCGCTGTACTCCTACCCGCTTCCTGGTGGGACAGGAGGTTTGTTTCTGTGAAGGGGCAGGAGCAGCAGTGGGACTGATGCTGACCTTACTGTACTTGGATATGTGCTATGACTCAGACTGATGCACCTGGGCTCGGTGGCAAGCAAGGGAGGAGAGGGGACAGAAGGCGCCTCTGTTCTGCAGGGTGATGGTGTGGGGATTCTGCTGCACTGCTCTTTCTCCATGGTCCTTTAGGCTCAGCCTTTGTGCTCTTGAATAGCGGGTTTAAATTCTCCGCATGGAGATGGGGATAGTGACTCTGTCCATGTGTCAGTGCACAGTTCCCTCCCTTTCTGCAAGCTGTGAGTTTAGAAAGAGGATCCTGCTCTGCTCTCCTTTCCCTGTGGTCCTTCAGTACCCTGCTGATGATGGATGAAGGATGAGTTTTCTTGTCATATCTGATGTCTTTCTCAAAGATGCAAACCAGGAAGAAGGGCAGGAAACCTTCCCCAGAGGTTGAGTAACACAGCCACCTTGTGAAGGCAGCAGGATTTTCCAGGTGGAATTCAGTTCCAAAAACGTCTTTCCGTGGGGCCAATGCAGAGGTCAGCCTGCTGCCTGTTCTGATGCAGGGATACTTCACTTCTGGTGTTTCCAAATGACCGTAGCACCTTAGGCCAGCAAGAGCTAGTGTCACAACCTCTCTCTGGTCCTGGATTTCATCACCCAAGCATGTGTTTTGTCAGCTCTGTTCATCGAAGGCTCCCATGTCTGAGAGGCAGTCAGTCCCGGGCTTGGTGTGGAAGTCTGCCAAGTGCTTGCAAGATGAGGAGCTCACACTGGCACCCTCAGAGAGACAAACCCGGGTGTGGAGGCAAGGCTCTCTTGCTGGGGAAATCAACAGCTTTTCCCCCATCTGTTTACACAGAGGATCTCAGCTCCGGTAGGTAGTGGTGCGCCATTGCCTTTTCCGCTCCCCACATGCGGCAAGCTCCTGCCTTCTCCTGGTGACAGTGGCTGCATTCCTCCTTGCCTCTCCTCAGCTCTCTGTGGATTGCCCAGTATCTCTGCCTGAAATAAGAGTGCTGCTGTGATTCCATTCAGCCCCCAGTTGTTGCTGGCCCATGGGTGCCAGATACGTCCCTGCCTGCCAGGGCTCCTCTGTTGTGCATCCTTGGCTGGCTCAGACCGTGGGAGAAGCTGGCATGTTTGGGCTGATTCTCTCCAAAGAGAAAACCCTGTAGGTGCATATTTCACTTCAGCTCCGTGGGCAGTTGTGGTGAAGTCAATAGTGGTGTTCAGATGCTTAAACCTAATTATTCCTGTAAGTACTTGCAGGATTGGGACAGGCTCTTTTTTCAGCAGACACCTTTTTGGTCGATCTCTTGCATCTTCTCATCAAATTGAGAAAGGAAAAAAAAAAGCAGTGTGACAGCAAGTGAGCAGCCCAGAGTGGGGCCAGTATCAATATCTGTGCCTGGTGGGTTCGATTGTTCCTGATTGCTTAGGGGATACTTAGTAAATACCTGCAGAAAAAAAAAATAAGCTGTTTTGAAAGAAGAGACAGTGGGAAGGAGGACAGGCGCTTCCTTCTTGTCTGACTTTGATGCACTGCCTCATTGAGATTTCTGGGTGTATTTTATGGGCTACTTCCCTATTTCAACTTATCAGGAGGCAAGAAGTGCTCCTGCAGAAGTGATTGAAGGAAACATGTAGATGAGATGAAAGAGACTGAAAGCAGGAAGAAGGAGAGGGTCTAAGGAGGGTGGTCCTATCATAACAGCTCCCATCTCAAAGACAGCCAGAGGAACATTGCCACTTACTGTAGGGGACCCTGGACAGGCTGTGCCATGAGCACCATAATGTGCAAGTACAAGGTAAGGCCGGAACTTGCTATGTACAAGTGCAGGCACCTGTTGGTTTGGTATAGAGGAAGATCTTTTCCCCAGAAACCAACACACATGGACCAGGAGATGCAGGTTAGGGGAAAAAGAAAGACTGGTTTTTTTCTTTCTAAGCCTGCTCTCATGAAGAGATAGCATGAAGAACAATCCCCTTGAATGCATGGCAGATGGGCATTTTGTTTTAGCAGGCGCAGTGTTGTTAGTCCTTCATCAAACGCTCGCACACTTCTTTCATCTCCTGAAATATCAGTGCTTCAAGGAGGCAAGTCGCTTTCTTTTGGTTTTGCCCAATTTGATGGCTGGGGAAACTGAGGCACGAAAGTCAGTCACTTGAGCAGGTGAGGGGGAGGTTTGAGAGTAGAAGCAGGATGCATGCTGTTTGTCTGCCCAGGGCTGCAGCCCAGTGGCTTCCCCCAAACCCCATCTGCTATCGCCATCCCAGGAGAACATTTTTGTCCAGTGCAGTGCTTCCCAGCACAAAGCCCAACTCGCATTAATCTGGCTCTTGGTTCACCTCCGGGCATTTGGGGATCGCTGGGAGGTGAGCCCTTCACGGAAGACTTCTGCTGTGAATGACCAGCAGGGCTTTACAGCCCTCCGAGTTGCCAACCTGGATTTCTGCTCCCAAGTTGCTTTGTGTAAGCGGTGGTAAAGGTGTAAAAAAAAAGAAGGGGGGTCGGGGGTCGGGGAACTGAAGAAGGGAAGGAGGTGGAGGGCTGGAGAAGGTGAAGGAGGGAGAGAAGAGAGTTAAAGCAGAGAAGGGCGAGGGAGAAGCCCCCCTCGCTGGGGAGTGGGAAGCGTCGGTCTTTGTGCTGCGGGACCCGCTCCGAGCGGTTCTCCCGATTCTCCCGTGACACTTCCACGAGGAGGAGGAGGAGGAGGTGGAGGAGGTGGAGGAGCCAAGCCGGGGGTGTGGAGCGGGGGGGGGGGGGGGTTGCAGAAACAAAAGGAAACCAGCTGCAGAACTTCCTGAAGGCGGAGAGGGGGGACGCGGCAGCGTGCAGGCAGGCAGGCAGGCAGCTGCCTGCGGCACTGAGGAAGGGGCGGCAGCGGGACCCTGCCGCCACCCAGCCGCGGCCACCATGACCAGCGCAATCCTGAGGAGGAACTCCAGCAAGAAGGGCCTGCAGAATCTCATCAGGTGAGCGCACACCTGCCCGCGGGGACCCCAACCCAGCCCGCGGGTGGGGGGTGCCGGGTGGAAGAAAGGAAACGTGCTCCGGATCGACCATCTTCGGGTCCCTTTAGACCAGCTGAATTTCTCCCTCACCCCGGTGCTTCAGCAGACACCATGCGTTGGATGGAAGGAAAATAGATACCCAAATAGATTCCCCCCTCCCCAAAAGCAATATGAGGAAAGCAGATTTGAACTTACTGATGGCTTTTCCAGGAGCGCACAACTGCGCTGTGACACTCACCTGAGCCGGCTGATTTCCTCCCCTGGTTTCTCTGCAAGGGGTGTCTCGGTGTGTGTTTTTTTGTGTCCCCTGAGGGCTGAAGGCTTCTGCCTAGAAAAAGGATTTATTTATTTATTTGGGGGTTGGAAACGTACGTTGTGCATGCTGCGTGTGCATTTTCAGTTCAGACATCTGTAAAGGGCCAGATCCTCCCAGGGCTGCAAGCTGACATCGCTTTCTTCCTATTTAATTAATCACAGTAGTGCTTTGAACCTTTCCCTCGGAGTGTGATTGCCAGGGCTGGGAGGTGGATGGTTCAGTTGGGTTATTCCCATTTGTCAGCCAGAGCTGAGCCCGGGAGGATGGCTACATTGTCTGCTGGCGCTGGGATTCCCTTCCATGTGGTCACTCTGCTCTTCCCAGGGGGCTGGAAATGCCGCTTTCCTCTGTGGGTCTCTGGGATCCTCCTCTGGCTGGTGGTGGTGTGCCATGCTGCTGGTTCTGACTGAGCAGAAGAGAGACACTCCTTGCCTCTTTATATTTAATTGGGCAGCTGGATGAGTGAAAATGGAATTAGGGAGTGCTAGACTCCCATCTTGTGCCTTGGGCACCTCTTGGCTCCCCTGTGGCCACTAGTGTCTGCTGGTCTACAGCCAGAAGGTGGGAGATGTCAGGGTGGGATTTATTTGGACAGGTGTTTTCCAGTCAATTTTGGGATTTCCCTGGCTGGTAATGCAGCCTCTAAACCTCATCTCTCAGGTGAGTTGCTTGCCTGGGAAAGGGAGCTGGCTTCTACAGCCATCCAGTTCCCACTGTCTTCTTGGGTCTTTTCTGGACTCCCCTTTGTCCAGAAAGGGCCCAAGTCAGCAGGAAAGCTCCCACTGTTTGCATAGGATGGAAAGTGGGCAGGAGGAGCCAAATCCTCTCCTGTTTGGCCAGTTGCACTCTTTCCCTAGTCTCATCCCTGAGGGACTGGGATCTCAGTTACTCATCCCTGTTTCAGAACAGGGCTTGGTCAGGGGCTCATGAGGGGTATGGAACTCTCCATGTTAGGTGTACAGCAGGCAGGGATTGGCTCAGATTTGGGGCCAGCTAATACTGAGGAGGGCCAGGCAAATGAACTGGGGTGGGAATCGCCTGCTTACAGCTGGGTGGCAACTTATTTTGCAGGGTGTCAGGTGGGGGGTCGTGGAGGAGGTACGTGTGCCTCATACACAGAAAAGGGTGTCCAAAGAGTTGCCCTTGGCACAGCCCAAGCCAGGGGTGTTTACCTGTCCTTAACGGTGTCTCCAAGTTCCTCCTGCTGTGGATAAGGGACTTCTGGTGCTGCAGAGACTCAGAGGGGTTTTTCCTAGAGGAACTCTGGAATGACATGGGAGTGGGATTGTTAGCCTTTTATCTGGCTGAGGTTTGGCTTTGTGGCTGTGTTTTCCAGTCCTACTTACAGACAGGGAGGTGGTGTGTGAAGATGTATGAGGGATTTCATCCATGGTTTACACCCAAATAACCCTATTAATGCTCACATAAATCAACAGGAGGATAGGCAGGATCTGCTCCTTGCCTGTGTTGTATTTTCTCCCAGCAGTTTCCCTCCTAAGCCTGGCCATGAGGCTGGCTCTGCAAAACTTACCCCTTCACGTGCAGAACAAGCTCCTTCAGTCATTGAATGGCTTAAGGCTTCTGGCTTGAAGATATATTGCTGTTAAAATTGCCATGCTCTGCTTTTATCTGTCCCAAGGTGACCGCAGGCAGAGTGGTTCCAGAGTGTAGGTCCTAGGCTCTTCTGATGTACCTGAGTGCATCTGAGACCCGGAGCACAAGAGTGAAAACGGCTGCCCAGACACACATTTGTGAGCACTGGGGATTTTGGTGTGATGCTGAGATTTACCTAGCTGCTCCTGCTGTCACCAAAATCTGGGAAATAAACTCTAATCAGAGTGACGGGTTAGACTGCTGCAGAGCATCAGCAGGGATAACCAGGGAATTACTTTCTCTGAGCATTGCTCAGCCAAGGGAGCTGCTTACCAGGCTGTCGTACACTGAAGTTAAAGGGTCCTGAACTGAGACCAGTGCAAAAAATCTTGATGATTTTGGGTTGAAAAGCAGAGTCCCAGTGCTTAGGCATCCAACCTTGTGCTTGAGACAGAACCCCAGCATTTCAGATCAAGTGGCCTATGCCCATGTGCTGAGTAGGAGTGCCTGGCTGCCATCACCCCAACATTGGTCCCAGGAGCCAAATTTGCTTGAATGGCTTTTCTATGGACCATCCTGACAGGATTAGTGCACATTGTGCTTTAGGGTGTTGAAGGCACCCCAGGCTGAAGTGCTGAGTCAGTGCTCTGGGAAACATCCTTCACCTCTTCCCAGCCTGGATAGAGGTAGGCTGGAAAAATTAGCCCTCCTTGTTCCTCCCTGGCTTTGCAGAAAGTACAGGCAGGAACATGCCATTTATGTCTGAAAGGCTGGAGGCTGAAGAGAGCTCAGGGCTATGCCTTGAGTGGCTGAGTGATTACCTGGAAAAGAATGGGTGGTATCAGGGTTATCTGCCTCCCCTCCTTTGTCCCGTGTGCCCAGGCACTCTCCTCATCCCCATAGTCTATCAGGATATCCCTGGGGAAAGATTTCTCCCTTTGTAGCACATGAACAGCAGTGATCCTTCACATGCCCAGAAGACTTCTCTTTTAAGACCTCTTCAAACATGAGCCGCTTAATCTTGTTATTGTGGTCTGTTTTTCCTTATCTTTCTAATGAATTCCAATAAATAAGATAGGGATCCAGCCGCTGTCATGTCGATTCATTCAGTTTGTTATCTGCTCCTGCTGGAATTTTACTCTCTCTCTATTTATCGAGTGTTTCACAGAAGAATATGGCTGTTTAATTAACCTACAAATCAGCCTCTCTGTAAATTGGCTGTGCTGCTCCTCAAAACTGGATTATTGGGCCTCTTAGTTGACACTGTTCCCGCTGAGTGCTGCAGTGGCTGACTGCAGTCACATCCCCATAGCTGGGCTCTGGGTGGGGTAGGGGGGGTCAAGTGTGCTTACAGATGGATGTGTGTTAGAAGCACTACCACTCTTGTCTCAGCTGGTTTGGTTTTTATCCAGCATGTAGGTGAATGTTGGGCGACATTAGGAAGTGAACTGTGGTCTGGTCTGGGGGCTAAAGGACAGTTTTCTTGAACACTGCTTCTGTGCTTCCGGGCACAATGGGGGACCTGGTCCAGAACAGGGGGTCCAAAGCATGGCTGCTGTGCAGGCACCAAATAAACAAGTGTCTATAATTACATGTCTCTGCAATGCCGTTGAGTCTCAAGTGCAAGTAATGCTGCGGGGAAGGGGGGCTGAATCTTGAGGATGAAAAAGCACAGGGGAAGAAAATGAGTTGGAAAATTGGATTGGGTGATAAACCTAATTATTTCCTCCTAGGATGGGCCTTTTGCTTCTTCATCTTCCATGGAATCATTAACATGGGAAGCTGAACCATGAGATTTGAAATCATGCTTGCACACTCCTGTGTTTTGGCCTGTCATACATGATAAGATGCTTTCAGCCTTCAGCTGATTTCAGCACTCATGGTCCTGGTGGACCAGGCGATTGCATGTACCTTCTTTTTCCTTCCAACGTGCTGCTGTGTCGTTGAGCAATGTCCTAGTGATGCTCAGAGTCTCCCAGCATTAAGGGTAGCTTTAAAATTCTCCAAACTAGTTGAATTTTGGTGTATGTCATGAGTATAATATTTAGTTTGATTGGGATCCGGGGGCTTTGCGCACCTCTGTGGGATGCCTTCCTTTCCGTCTGCATTTCCTGGAGCTTGCCAGGATGTGTCTCAGCAGGGAGGATGCTACTCCAGTATTTCTGTCTTGACCTTCCGAATGCTGAGCTGGGAAAAAGGAGCTTGAAATGCTTAGGAGGGCTGGATGGTGTTTTGAGGGGGGAGGGCATTTTTTTTGTGTGTGGGGTGTGTTTGATGCCAGGACATGGTCTGGATACAGTTTGCTGTCTGGGAGGTAGCTATTCCCTCTGGGGCTATTGTAGCATCTCTTTTCTCCACCTCCCTGGTTTGTGGGTAGGTTTGGTGAGTGAGGAAATCTTGCTGTGAAGAAGTGGGGCAGCTCTTTAGGGAAGATGGGGAAAATGAATGTGCAGGATCGAACCAGTAGCAGAGCTGCTGGGTGGGGGAGAAATGAGGGATGCTGGTATGGGGTCAGCAGGGGACGTGGGACCTTCATCTGTGCAATTCATGCTTTGCAGTGCTGCCTCAACCTGTGATGAGGAGCCTGTGGTCCCTGCAGGGTTTACCCACCACGGTGCTCCCCTTCCCAAATCCTCCCTATTTTGGTGCTTTTGTTAGTGCTCTTTATTCCTCTGCATCCCATCACTGGGGCCAGGGAGGAGTTTATGGGCGCCTTTGTGAAGCTCAGGAATGGAGGGCAGATGGGAAGAGGGAAGTGATCAGAGCTGCTGGTGGGGAGGAGTGGCCAGGAGAGCCCTTTATGCCAGACTGATCACCCAACTCAGGCAAGGCATGCCTGGGAGCTTTCCATATCCCATTGAGGCTCAGCTTGGATGGTGCCAGCTGCTTGCAGAGCTATGTCACTGCATTCTGCAAGCCAGGAGGGACCCGGGGCTTTGCAGCCCAGCCCAGCTGTGGGGCTGGGTGGGCCAGGACATAGTGTGTACCCCCTGCCTGTGTGCCCTGTGGTATGCTCACCCTCTGCTTTTACTCCAAGGAGGGCAGCTTATCCTGCTCTAGTTGTGGTGTCTCCTCTATTCCCAGATTTTCCCAGCCCTGTGGCTTGTTTCTTCAGAAACACTCCACCTAACACTGACTTTTCCCGGAAGTCAGCTGATGTTTTTTTGTTTGCTTTTATCCTTGCTTGTCTTGGACTTCTACCTGTTCTCAAGCAATTGGATATTCAGGGCCTGAACGTGAGTCCATGAACATTTCTGGGAGCTGTAGTGAGCCTTCGAGCCCTTTGGGGCTGCAGCTGCAGGTTATCTGTATCCTTTGGAAGGGTGGAGGATTACTACGTGCATCTGAGTGTGGTTCAGCTGGAAAGGCCACTGAATGGAGAAGCTGAGGTCTGAAGCTTTGCAGCTGGGATGGTGTGTAAGAACAGATTTTCAGCTTCCAGACTGCCTTTTTTTCCCCTTCTCCCACCATTTATATGACTGAACTTTTTTGATGGAGAACACTGAAGTGGGCACCAAACATCACCAGCACTGTCCCTCAGCTCTATGTCAGGCAGTGGGCAACATGGGCTGCCAAGTGCCTCTGTCCCACGGCAAGAGCCTGGGGGATGGCCATGACCTTAAGCACAGGGGTTGCAATCAGTATTCTGGGTCAAAGGCTGTTTTTTCTCATGAAGACGTGCTGCTTTAGCACAGCAGGGACCGAGGGCTTGCTGCTGACTCCAGTTCCTATTGCAGCACAACTCATCAGCGATGGCCATAAACGAAGAGAGCCTCAACTCTCCCATGGAGCAGAGCAGCACGTTCTCACGGTCTCCCTGCTGCCTCCTGTCAGTGCTTGGGTAGCAAACTCCCTTCTGCTGCTGGGGACCACAAGGGCTGGGGGGACCACATCTCCCCAAGGGCTGCAAAATGAAGGACTTGTGGCCAAGACAGCAGTGCTATAAAAAGCAGCATGTCTGGTTTGAATCTCACTGTAAATCCCAGCTTGAAGCAGGGCTAAGGCTATTTCTCACCTCCCTAGGTTCAGACTTGTTTTCTAGCATGAGTGTATCAAGAAGGATGCTGACTGACTGCAGCCAAGGCAAGAAAGCTATGGAAGCTTGCTTCCCTCTGAGACAGGAGGAAAGTACAGCACAAAAGCTGGGTAAGGCAGCCTGAATCTCTCTGACAAGTCTTATTTTCTCTTCTGGCATGCTTCTCCCTTGCAATAACAGAGCCTAGACTTCCTGTTCTTTAGAAAAAAAACTGATTTCTTGAACCTTAGGGCTGAGATGGAGAGACTGTGAGAAAGGGCCACGGTTTGAGGTTGTGCACAGCACTATTTCTCACACCTACTGAATACCATGGATCGCTGGAAGGGCTCAAACTCCAGCCCTTTCCTCCCCCCTGCCAAATTCCTGACTGGTGATGTTAATACATTACCACACCAGCCTATCTATGTGCTAAGGACCCATAGTCCTGGGAGTGCAATCCATCATCTTGTAAAGGATTCGTTTGGATTCTGTCTGCTACAATTAAAACCAATAATAATAAAAAGAAGCAGTTGCTCCAATCTGCTGCCTTGTGCCTCTACGAGTGGGCTGTGCATCACCCATGATATCTGGAAGCGTGGGCCATCCCCTGTGCCTTTCTGGAGCTGCCATCCTGTGAGAGGCAGGAGGAGAGAGATGAGGCTCATGATTGAGGACCAGCCCTGCCTGTGTCCCTCCCCCAAGGTCTGCTCCTGCCATTCACCACCAGCTTTCTCAAAATGTCTCTCGTTTTTCTTGTGGAAGTGGTAAATTACCAGCTCAGGATATTCGCTGCCTAGCATGCCACAGTGAAAGGTCAGTCTTAGCAGGGAATTAAGTGAAGGCTAAATCAGGCAAAGTTTTATACCTGGCACATGTGGATGCATGGCTGTACATCTACATATTCTGCTTTGGGCAGAAATGGCATATGCTTTTGTGGAAAAAATCCAAGATTCATTTAAAAAAGAGGAGCTGCATGTGTTTTTTTTTTTTTCTCCTGTTCCTGCTTGATGAAAGTTTGGGCCATATCATATTCTGCTCAGGTGCCTTGGTGTGTCCTTATCGCCCCATGCGTGATGCCTTTCTACACAAACACCTCCACCCCAGCTCCAGCGGGTCAGCAGGGACAGGCTCCATGGCTGCTCCTGGGTGTGAAGCAGCTCTATCCTGCTGTTTACATCTTGAAGGCGAGCCGTGATTTATAGCAGAAATGGGGAGACGTGGCTGAGACTGCACAGCTATGGGTGGGGTGGGGAAGCTTGGTATGAGAAAAAGGCTGAGGGTGAAACATGTAGGTGCATTTTTTTCCTTGCCCTCCCCACCGCCACCCCTTCTTGTTCAAACTGTGTAGCCTGACTCTGAACAGAGCAATGCAGCTGAGGAATTACATGAATGTATGGGAAGGAGTGGCTTGTGCAGCATCTCTGGATGTCTTTGACTGACAAGCTGATCTTTCAGAGCCAGGATAACCATCTCTCCTGAGAATAGGCTGAAATGAACTCCAGACTGTGACATAATATTTTATTTTATTTATTTTCACAGTATCCCTGCATCATACCACTATCCACACCCCCTTCTTTATCCAATGGGGTGATTACCCAGCTCTAGTCTTTGCTTCATTACTCGGAAGCCACAGAAACCCATCCATCAAGAAATGTAACTGTTGCTTGTTGTCTGACATGGTGATGGTCATACCACGGATGCTTCACCAGCCCGTGTCTCCTGGTGTCAGGGAGCACATGGCCCCTGTGGTTGCTGATTTTCAGGAGCAGCCTCTTGGCAGAACATTGATCAGGGGGTTGGGATGCCAGCCGGACTTCAGCTCCATTCCCTATGTCTTCTGGCTTTGTGGTGACCTTGGACAAGTCCTTGGGTTAGGGACAGGTTTCTGAAGGTCCCTTGATTGGTGGAGGTAAACCTGGGCTTTAGATGGGTCTTTGGAAGGGGCTGAGATGCTGAATTCTGATGCTTAATACCGATGCCTGCAGTGTGATGCATCCCCTGGGACACTGCATTGTTGCATCCCTGTGTTGATTTGCAGGGATGGAGAGAAACTGAGCCATGGCAGCATGACTATGCTTTGCATGCAAACGTCTTCAGCCATGAAGCGTGAGCTGCACATCCCCATACTCCTGCCAGTCATGTCTGGGCCCTTTATATATGGCAGCAGGATGAACTTGTTGACAGCCCTAGGCCATATTCTGCACCAGTATTGTATCTAGCACCACGACAAAGCCAGGGAGGCTGCAGTGGATTACAGGGGAAGGACTCTTGCATAGGTTTCTGGCATCTCCCTTTCTCCTAGCCTCAAGAGAGAGACCAGAGGGAAGTCTGCTGGGGCATAGAGGACTAGCCTTCCCAGTTCTTCTCTAGTTCATGTAGCCCCATCTCTTGTGACTGATGGTGGTAGACACTTTTGCAGGTGATGGGGCAATATGTCTTCTGGGAAAACGGCATCCATCATGCCAGGGGCGGCACATGGCTCCTCCTAAACTCTGTTCCCAAAAACTTCCCTCATGAACCTTGGCTTTTCAGGGGCAGCCTACCCGGCAGGGGCAGCGACTTAAAAGTCAACACTGTCCTGGCTCTGATACCCCGGCGAGCTCAGGGGACAGGAATGTCCAGTGTGCTGGTAGAGGGTTCCTGGGTTTGTCTGGCATGGGTCTGCAAAGCTCAAGCCCTCTGGGAGGCATTTCATTTTCCTTTCTGGAATTGGGGTTAGTGCTGAAGGTTGGGTTTGAGCCAGCAAAGCTTCCTTTGAGCCGTCGGCCATGCAGAAGACTCCTCAAGTCTGCAACATTTCCCTTAAACACAGCTCAACTGGTGCCAGAAATTTCCCTTGCCTGGATATTATAATCTCCTCAAGTGCCGGTGAGGAAATGCCCAAAGGAAACTTGACCTTTCCATCAACGCTGGCTTGTCTGGAGCAGGCATTCATGGCCACGTGGAACAGTGCAGCCAGAGTGTGGGTGCCTGTGACATTGTTCTGCAGGAGGAGGAGGTGTTCTGTCGGGCAAATGGAAATAAAACCCCTCCCTTGGCTGGGAGTCTGGAGGGAGTTGAAGTCAAGAGCTAGATGTGAAACGAGCAGCTGGACCCAGTCAGAGCAAAAGTCTAAGCATCCCAGATGCTTGGCAAGCTGTGACTCCATGGCCAAAGCTTAACCAAGGTGTTTTCTGCCTATCCTTAGACTTGCAGGATCTCCTCATCCTCTCAGGAAGGGATAAGCCCCCTTCAACAAAGAGTGTTTTGCCCCAAATCACAGAATGGTTTGGGTTGGAAAGGACCTTAAAATCATCTAGTTCCAACCCCCTTGCCGTGGGCAGGGATGTTTCTAAACCATGTCACCCAAGGCTCTGTCCAACCTGGCCTTAAACGCTGACAGGGGTGGAGCATTCACAACTTCCTTGGGCAACCTGTTCCTGTGCCTCACCACCCTCACAGTAAAGAACTTCTTCCTTCTATCTAAGCTGAACTTTCCCTGTTTGAGTTTGAACCCGTTACCCCTTGTCCTCTCACCACAGTCCCTAATGAAGAGTCCCTCCCCAGGATCCCTATAGGCCCCCTTCAGATACTGGAAGGCTGCTATGAGGTCTCCATGCAGCCTTCTCTTCTCCAGGCTGAACAGCCCCAACTTTCTCAGCCTATCTTCGTATGGGAGGTGCTCCAGCCCCCTGATGATCCTCGTGGCCCTCCTCTGAACTTGTTCCAACAGTTCCATGTCCTTTTTGTGTTGAGAACACCAGAACTGCACACAATACTCCAAGTGGGGTCTCATGAGAGCAGAGTAGAGGGGCAGGAGCACCTCCTTCAACCTGCTGGTCACCCTCTTTTTGATGCAGCCCAGGATAAGGTTGGCTTTCTGTGCTGCAAGCGCACACTGCTGGTTCATGTTCATTTTCTCATCCACCAACACCCCCAGTCAAGACCTCCAAAAGCTGCTGGCTGGCTAAGGACTGTATAAAAAGAAACGATCCAATCCTATGATGAGGTCTTGCTAGAGCAAGCCTTGCCACAGCTGCTAGCTGCGGGGGCAACAAAGTGGCTTTTCTATCCTCCCTTTTCCAGTTCCCCTTATGTTTCTGTGAGGGAATGAATTTCCTTTCCCCTCACATGAAAATTGCTCTATATAGGGAGGTGACTGAATGCAGGAGTGTAGTACTCTGTTGCTCATCTTGCAAGCCTTTAAGCTTCAACTCGTCTTATTTACCATTTCCCTGTCTTGTGTTGGGTGAAATGAAGTGAGGAGCTCTCTGACCCAGCCACAGCTATGAGCCTATTTCTTCCCCAGACTTCTCCAGCCTGGGACTGACCTGGGGAAGTGCTGGCTGGAGGTGAAGGCAGAGTGATACATGGAATCAGCTGGATCCTGAAGTGCTGGGAAATTATTTCTAGAAACGGGAGAGATGGTTGTGCAATACTGCTGTGGGCTGAGCACACTGGGTTGCGGAATGTGATTGCGAGCAATTAGAGCAAACAGGAGACTGCGGCCCCTTCTTAGAAAATGGAACTGTTTGTAAATTAAATCTTTCCACCATTTTGCTTTGAAAAGCAGTTTAACAGCTGACCCCCTTCTCACACTTGGGCTTGTCCAAATCGAAACGGCAATTCTATCTATGGCCCAACAAACCCTTGTAGCTGACCCAAACGCAAGGCCTTCGGTGAGGTTTAATTTCTCATTTGTTTGGGGTATTTTTTTTGTTTGCTTTTTTTTCCCCACTGAAGATTTCACAAATATTTGTTCTGCTGGGTCAGTCAAATAGGAATTGTCCTTTTCTCTCAGCTTGTTGATGTGACTACTGAACCCCAAAGCATTGCTTATTAAACCTTGCTCTGCTGCCAGCCTGTTGGAGCTCTGACTCTGCTAATAAACTGTTTCAGGTGTTTGCTGGAGGATGCACTTATTGCTGAGAGAAGCAGATATGGAGCTCCCAGCATCACAGCCCAGCCCTGATGAGTGCCTGAGCTGCATCCCAGCATGGTGGTGGGCGTCTTGGAGGCTGGTTTGCTCTGTGACAAAAGGAGCTGGGAAAGTTCTTTCCCTGCTTTTGCAGAAAAATCCATCTCCCCAAAACGATCGCCCCCAGCTCTGTCCTCAGCCCGTTTGGAGGATGCAGGGACAGAATAGCGAGCCGGTGAGGTCATGGGGAGGGAGTTAGTCACATCCAACTGGGAAAGGGAGAGGGCTGCCAACCAACATTGCTCTCACACTGCAGGAAGCTCATGTGGTTCGGAGGGGACCCTCTTCTGGCTCACCCCAGCACCCTGGCCAAGCCAGGGGGTTAGTGTAGCACTGCCTCTGCAGCAGCTTCCCAAGGAGCTGGAGGGGGGGCCAGGGAATTAGATCAAAATCTAACTTGTTCTGGCATAAGCATGGACCTTGCTTCTTGTAACTGGGGCGATATGGGCGAGACGGGGTTAAGAGCCTTTCCAAATCGGAGACTATCTGGAGCTGTCGCACAAGGGAGGGAGCTCATGGCAGAGTTTAATGAATGACTTCATTTATATATTAGAAAAAACCCAACAACAACACGGTGGCTTCCTGCCAGGCCCACAGACAAGGGTTTCTATGGGAACCTGGGGGGAAATAATAAATAGGAGTGTGGGATGAGTAGGGAAGGGAAGAGGGGAGCCTACGCTCTAGTCTGGGTCCACTTTGCTCAACGTGGCCAGGGGCAAGAGTGGGGAGAAGGGGAAAGGATGGCTGAATTTGCTGCTTGCCAAAGACCCCACCCAAAATGAGGCAATCAGTAATTACACTGCCGTGGAGCCATCTCTTGGCCTGGTTCTGGGATCTGCTTTGCTCCCTGCTCCCCTGTGAGCTCGGCCGGGATGGGCAGCCTGTCTCTGTCCAGCTCAGGGTTGCAGGATCACCCCTAGCCTCCTGCCAGGGTGCCGGGGGGACCACTCTGCAAAGGGGTGCTGCTGCTGGTGGGAGATCGTCTTCCTGATCCCTGTGTCCGTGCCTTGCACAAGAGCGTTTCTCTAGATAGACTTGCAAGCACCTGGGAAAACAGCCTTCATGGAGTGGGTGAGGGAGAATCTGCCTCAGCATCATCCACAGGTACCACAAGTCAGACCTGCCTTGCTGCAGCTGCCATCACAGACTCTTTGGGTGAGCAGTGATCACGCTGTTGTGTTGTGTCCCTTTCTGCCTGCATCCTAGCTGGTGCTGCCACTGCGGAGAGGGAGCTGATCCTGTGTGGGGACCAGCATTGATGCAGGAGTGTGGCAGCTGCCTTATTACTTCCTCAGGGGTGTAAGAGGCCATTCTGCTGACAGAGGCATGATTATCCTGCACCTGAAATGTCTGGGAGAAGCCAGGGCAGGTTTTTCTTCTCTGCAGGGGTGGAAGGAAGCTGGGCAGGGCAGAGGAGGACACAGCCACTGCCCTCTGCCACTGTTCCCTCTGCTCCTGGCCAGGCAGGAGCATCTCAGCTGCTTAAGGAAACTCACGCTCAAGGTGAAGATTTCGCCCTCCCTGGGCCAAAGCTCAAGATGAGGGTGTGGGATTGAGATTTCTTACATACCACTTCTTCCTTGGCATTGGGAAGGGCTCTCCTGCAGCCCTCTCCCAGTCTGTGTGGCCCACCTTATCCTTGCACCTTGGTTGATCCTGCTGTGGAGCTGTGCTGATGGAGGTTGGGGATGTTGCTTTGAGGACCATGGCTCGTGGTGGGAGGACTCCTCTGCTGGAGCCTCCTGTTTGCTGGAGGAAGTCCAGGCACCTCAGAGGGTTATTACCAGGTTTCACAAGCACTGCCCAGCATTAAAGATGGGTTTTCCCTCTGGCTTGGCAGGCTGACAGCACAGTGGAGTGTGGAAGATGAGGAAGAGGCAGCGAGAGAGCGGCGGCGGCGGGAGCGGGAGAAGCAACTGAGGTCCCAGGCAGAAGAGGGCTTGAATGGCACCATCTCCTGCTCAGAGAGCTCAGGTCCAGCACAGGAAAACCAGTAAGAAATACCTGTGGATAAATGTTCCAGTGACATACTCTTTCCTTGCAGCTAAATCCTCCTGCATCCACAGAGCGGGTGTCTCTGTTGCTCAGGCTGGTTTGGGGAGGTGGGGAAGTTCCCTAATAGATTTGGATTGAGGGATTTAGCCCAGACTAACAAAAAGTGTGTTTCTCGTTCGGGCAGAAAAAGCCAAAATATCTGCTTTGCTCTTTTTTCTGGCTGGATGCTGGCTGTTTTACTGCCTGAGAGTTTAAATTAGGACAGCTTGGGTAAAGCTGAGCTCAGGCAGGGAGTCCCCATTGCCAGGGATTCCACTGCCTGGTTGCATTTCAGCTTGTGAATCATCCTACACCGAAACTAATGGAAATTCCTGATATGTGCGAAGGCAGACATGTGCCCGAGGATGTGACACACAACCCCCAAGCAGATCACGTGGCAAAGCGAGCCTTCACCTCTCCCAGCTGGGCTCCCTGCTCTTCCCTTGGAGGATGCTGCCCAGCAGTGGGGAACATGGAGCAGCTCCCCAGCTGGTCACAGCTCCAAGGGTTAAAGTTAACTTGATGCTTTAATGGGGCAGGTCCTAAATGGAAATAGCTCAGGAGGTATTTATGGTGATGCTGAGCTATCTGCTGTCAGAGAGGAAAGCCCTGGGGAAACGATAGGGTGACCAGTCACATCCCTAGCATCCCGCTGCAGTATCCCGCCACAGCCTCCCTGAGTCCACAGTTCATCCCAGGTGCTGTGCAGCACTGGGTGTGGCATAAAAACCAGTCTGCACTTTTGAGTCACCAAACCCTGTTTTGAAGACCCCAGTCTTCCCACTATTTGTGTGTTCAACTTATTTCTAACTACATTAAACACAATGGAAAAGTGGCAGCAGGATTTGGGATTACAGTCAGGGAGAAGCAGCAGCTTCATTTTACTGGAAAAACAGCAAAGGCTATTCATAAAAATATATTTTTTCCATTAAAAGATTTTTTTTTTCCTCAGATACTTTCAAAATTATTCAGTACTTTTTTTGAAGGGGATCTAAAAATGTTGCAAAGAAGTTTCAGAATCTGTTGTGGAAATACATCCAATGATATTCGGCAAACAAAGCCTCTGTCGTCCTCCCTGAAAGCAAACAGAAGATCTGAAAAGTGATAATAATCGTTAGCTTTTCCAAACCCTGCTTCACATCAGGACTGGAAAATAATTCATAAAGGTCTTAAAAAAGCAGACCAGATCTCTGCTCTCTGCTTTGCTGGGAGATGCTGTAAGTGGCCTTGGGCACAGAGCAGCATGCAGCAGCCCCAGTAACGCAGCTTGCAAGCTCTGCTCCTGTGGGCATAGGTACAGGCATGCTGCTGACTCCACAGGGCCACAGGCATTGCCCCATTTTAACTGAGTGCTTAAGCATCTGCAGGGGGAGCAATGACAAGAAGAACTAAACCAAGGGGTTTTGCTCTTCCCTCCACGATGCTTGAGCTTGCTGGGCCATGCTTCACCGGAAGAATATTTCCTCTCTGGCCACCCCCTGGTTTCTTCTGCAGCTGCTCACAGCCACCTGGGCTTGCTTATGCAGCCATAGTCAGCCCCAGCTATTACTCTGAAGAGCTTTGCTCTCTCTTGTGTAAACACTGCCCCCTCCTTCCCTCCGCTATTCCCACACTGGGACTCATCCCATCCATGTCACTCCTGTTTGTGCAAACTCACCCTCGGCATTTCCTTGCACCAGAAGGACAGAGTAAAGCTCCTCTGCTCCCTTCCCCCTGCTAAGAAAAAAGAGAAATAACCTGCAAGAGAGTGGCCTTGGGAGCCAGAGGGGTGGATGTCATCTCAAGCAGTGCAGATGGGGCCCTCCTGGCTCACTGCTTCCCCTGAGGCTGTGTTTGCAGAGGGGCACAGGGAAGGCACCAGTTTTCAGACAGCATTTGGCTGGTGTCCCTTGCTCCCTGGTAGCTTTGCTGATAGCCTGGGCACATTTGTAGCAGCAGCCACAAATACTGGAGCAATTCTGCCTTAGGCATCACCAGTGCTGCAGCTAACCTGAAGCCCTACCAGGGGCTCAGCAGGTCTCTGGTCCCATCCTGGCTCCTCGTCAAGTTTTCTGTGTGTTATCCTGGGGCATCCACAACCTACTACTACACGCAGTGGAAAATATCCCAGCCTAGGCTGGAGTGTCCTAGAGTTATGTGGCATCACTTTTTTGGCAGCCAAAGGGCATGCTGAACTATGGCGGGAGCTGGGCTATGCTCAAACTTGTGGCTGAACAACTGTTTTCAGTGTGCATCCCCTGCTACCCTTTCTGGTGAGCCTGGTGAAGACATATGTTTTCTGTAAACCTTCAACTCTTGCAGTCAGTTCAATATGAGACTCCCCAAACTCAAAGAAAGGCCCCACTTAGGAGGCTAAGTACCTTCTGATACCTCCTGAGAGCCCAGGAAGGCAAAGAAAAGGCTCACTCATGTTACTTATTTTGAACCTCTGAGTTTTAAATTAATCTGTGGGTCCCACTTCCTAATTCCCATTCCCAGGCAATGTGACTGCCCTGCATCTGAAAAACATCTGTGAAGCCACCTCCTCAGGCCGATGCTTGCAATATGGCTGCTCCCCCAGGGACTTCTGCCTGGGAGGCAAGTCTGCTGCTAAACATATGGAAAAAAATAGGGAGAACCCAACAATCCCAGTGCTCCGGCAGCCTGCATCTGGTGCTGGCAGCTGTATGCCCTGCCAGGGCTGCAGTTCCATACAGTGGTAGCGTATATGCAGGTGGGGAGCCAGGGTCATGCAAGTGCATGTTGCTGGCTCACAGTTGTAGGGGAACGTGAAGATTCAATCCAGAATTTGAGCCAGTGTCCTAGTCTTTGGATCTTCATGCCCGCCTTATCCAGCAATCTGTTCAGGCTGGCTCCTGCTCATGTCTTTTCTATGGGCCTATGTACAAGCATATGACAAGCAGCAACTGTGTTTAAAGCACCACTGGTCCGAACAAACTAAGGCCAGCTCTGGTGCAAAATAACTGTGATGCACTGACTTTATGGTTTTGATGTGCTGCTTGTCTTTTGCTTGCCTGTGTGCAGCCCCAGAGTCCAGGCAGGCAGTGGGGTGCTCTTGCTGGAGGCATGAAACTGCTCCTTCTACCTCTCCATCTTGCAGTGATGCCCCAAGAAACCACCTTTGTGTAAGGGTGCTCCTAAGCACGTGGCAAATGTGTCTTTTCTGTAATCGAGGGTAAGGCTTCAAGTGCAATTTGGGACCTGCCAGAGGAAAGAAGATGCAATAACTGGAGGGAGAGAAAGATGGTATCAGGCTGGGGCTCCTTCAGGACAGGTTTGGGGTTTTTTCATCTCTCACCCTAATTTTCCTTCTTGCTGTGTTTCAGCTATGACTTTAAGCCATCTGGGACTTCGGAGCTGGAGGAAGATGAGGGGTTCAGTGACTGGTCTCAGAAGCTTGAGCAGCGCAAACAGAGGTGGGTACGACACAACCAGTCTGAGAGGAGGCGATCCAACATGCCCAGCAAAAGGACCATCCCTGAGGAGGGGTGACCAAGCCCAGGTCAAGCCTCACATGCATAAGCATGAAGCCAGAGACTGGAGCATCATCAGAGCAGGATGGGCCTCACACTGCTGGGATGGATGCTCTCTACTTGCCATTTGGGCTAACATGGAGGAACAAGGCTCATGGACAGCCCCAGGTTTTGGGGATGTTTGGATGGAGCCTTGCACTCCAAACAGTGGCAGCCTGCCAGAAGGCCTGGGTTTGGAGGAGTGACAATGGTGGATTTAAGCCACCTGAACTGCTGCAGGGGCTGAAGCAGCCTCTAAATAATCCAGGCCAGCCTAAAAAGCTGCTCTAGTTGTTGCTGCTTCCTGGCTCATGTTAGCATAGTGGTATTATGGCCCCAGCCCACCTTGTGCTTGACTCCTCTTTCAGAAGGGGAAAGCAGGCAGCGAAGACCCCTGAGAGGTGCTTGTGTGCTGGCTCTTTAGTCCCCGTCTTCCATGACTCTTCTTTTGCTGAGCTGAACCAAACTCCTGCTTTAACCACTTCCCTTGGACACCATCTACCTGCATGTAAACTCTTGTGATTCAGCTCTCTTGGCAGCTTGATTTTATAGGGAATTTTTCCACTGTGATGACACAGCCTCTTCTTTACTCCCAAGCCTGAAAAAATTCCTGAGAGGAATATTTACTGCTGAACAAATAAATAGAGCTTCTCTCTTTCTTACTTCTTTCCAAACACTGTAGCTGAAGCACTCTGTAAGCTGCACCTTTGCAGCCCTGACCCACAAGCATTGCTCACGCACCTCGCCATGATGTTGATTATCACATCTGTGGGAGCAATTAGAAATCAGCCCCATCTGCTTTTCGGCATGCTGCCTTTTTTCCACCCCCGTTGCGAAGAGCTTGTCCAGAGGGAAAGGTGGCAGCTGTTCCCTCTTTGGCCTTCAAAAGATTAGCTGGGAATGGTTGTGTTATCCTCTACAGAAATTGCTCCTTGAGTTTTCATGTGATTTATTCTGTAGTGGGGCAGGAAGGTGCTGAGCAGCAGAGGTGGCCTCCATAGCAGGTGGAGCCCATCAGAGAGGGACGGTGCTTTAAAGGCAGAGGCTGTAGCTAGAGCAGTCCTGTGGCTAGAGGCTGGTTGGGAGAGAGAGCTGAAGGGGCTCTGACCCTGTGGGCTTGCTGGGAGTACGTTTCTTGCAAAATCTGGGCTTGCTTCCTTAGTGGGTGGTTGTGTCCTTCAAGTCCCTTCAGCAGCTTTGTCCTTGCTCATTTTCCTGTGTGGTGTGAGCACAGGTAGGTTGTGTCTGGCTGGGATGCCCCACACTGGGACAAGCAGTGTTGTTGCCAGGGTTTCCCAGTTCTGTTCTCTCCTGCTTAACTGAATATGGAACAAACCCTGTTTTTTCATTTGAAGGGTATTCAGGTGAATGGATGCAAATGAGGTGGAGACAGTTATTCTCTGTTGGATGAAAGTAAAACAGCTTGTGCATTTTCTGAGGGCACTGGTGCTAAGGCACATTGTCTTTTTGGTTCTGGTTCCCTGCTTTGTGGGGGAAGATGTATGCTATCAGCTGCGTGTAAGAATGTGAGGGCTGTGTCAGGCTAGCTGTCTCCCATATAAGGTTGTTGTGGTGTGAAAGGCATTCTATAGACTGCACTGTATCTGCTGGCCCTAGTTTTCAATATGAGCTTGCACTTCCGCTTGGAGGCCTTGCTGGTGTCCTGGTTGAGAGTAGCTAGTTACTTGGAGCCTGTTTGCTGTTGTGGGAGGATGATCGGTAGCAAGCCAAGTGAGCCAGCATATGCATCAGTGTTTTTCCCCATGTGGTCAGTGAGAAGGGCTGTCCTGTGAGCTGCCTTCCCAGCAGCAGAGAGGTGGGTGGGAAGGCCTTGCTTGAACTTTTTGTCATGTTTCGGTGCTGGCTGGTGGAGCAGAAGCGGTGAGTCAGCCTCATGCTTTGGCTGCTGCCTGCTAGCCAGCTCTCCTGCCTTGCTGTCACAAGCCAGGTGGTTTTCCAAGAGATGTGTAGGAGGGGAGGAGAAAGCTATTTTCTGGCCAGAGAAAGTAAGGTGGCAATAACACCTTGATGCATGGCTGTGAGCCAGTGAGAACTCTGGGGTTATGAGCTCCCATTGACTCTGACCAAAGACATGGACCACTCTGCTTTCATAAAGCTCGTTGCTTCAACATGCTCCTGCGTCTTGGAGACCAGGAGGAATCCTCTTGTACAAACCCTGCTTTGGGACTGCTTTGTTTTTCTGGGCTATGCCATGAGTGCATGAGTAGAGGTGTAATTTATTCCAGCGGGCAAAACAGGGGCATGGGGTCAGATGTAGAAACAGCATTGCTTGTGAAGCACCATACCTTGCAAAAAAACCAAACCCTATGTTAATGGCTGTACAGCCTTGCCCTGCAGTTTAGTTTCAGCTGGAGAGAATGGGAATCATGTTCATATGTCATTGGTTGTATCCTTCTCCAGTGAGAGGCTTTGTTAACATGGAAGTTGAATTTAGGCAGAGAAAAACTGTTTGATGCTCCAAGTTGAATTGATGCTGGGAACCAGGAGGGCAGTGTTCGGTCTGTGTTTGTGCATTGGGACCACTGAACATGCTGGTTCACCTGATATTTAGGCTATAGCTCAGCAAAGAATTGAGCCAGCACCACGCAATGGTGGTATTGTCCTCTGTGCCTGCTGTCTGAGTGGAGGTCTGATCTCTGTTTTCCTGTGGATCTTGTCTGTGGTGAGGGTGGAAAGGTGCAGATGCTTTCAGATCTGCTTCAGATCTGCCACAGCTCTTAGCTGAGCTGAGTCTTGGACATGGAAAGTGTGGGAGCATGATGGCTGCTGTTACATCTGGGGGCCTGGAACTGGACCATAAAGCTGGCTGTGACCCTGTGTAAAACACTTAGTGAGTTGTGAACTTGGGGGAGTGATAAAACCAGATTTCTAGAGGTCTGACACACTTGATAATGGCTGTAGGTTCATAAAAATGTATTTTGCTTCTTTGACCTCTTTTCCCCACCTCCAGGTCTCCACGACAGTCATATGAAGAGGAGGACAGTCGTGTGAGGGAAGCTGAAGTCAAGCTGGAGCAGATCCAGCTGGATCAGGAAAGCCCGGAGGAGATCCGGGAGGAGAATGTGGTTATTGGGGAGGAAGAGAGACTGTGCCAGGAGGAAGAACAGATCCAAGAGCAGGAAGAAGAGAGAGCTGAGCAAGAGGTGAGATCAGCAGGGGCTGACCTTCTCCTCTCCCCAGGAGTGGTGGGAGAGCTGTGGCTGGGGGCTGCTCTCTAAGAACTCAGCTCACCACTGCTGTTGACACCACTGGCTGCTGAACCCAAGTAAACATGCTTTCATGGCAAGACCTGGGCCCAGTGTCATTCTTGCCTATGTGCCTTCTTGGGGTCACTGTAGGCAGCCTCTGGCCTCTTGCAAGGGTGGTGTGTTTGCTCCCAGAGTGTGTGGTGATTTAGTCATGTTCCTGGAATACCAAGAAGCAAAGTTCTACTGTTTCTCCTGTGGTTTGTGAGCAGTGAGTAGCTCTTCAGAACTCAAGTCTAAGTTTTACTACTTGTTTTTTCCCTCCCCAGTCTTTGTTGCACCTTTGGCGCATTTGTCTTGATGCATCTCTAAATACTGCATTGCTCCCAGCTGAGGTTTTCTTTTTCGCTCTTCTGAGAGGGTGTAATTCCTGGTTAGTGAGAGAGACAAAGCTGGAGCTTGAGTGGTGTGCAAGTCCATTAGGGTGGCTGAGCTTCAAGTATCTTTTGTTGTTGTAAATGAATTCATGGATTTTGACTTGCTGAGGCTTGTATGCTTTTGGCATTTGAACAGTGTGGCTCTTTCTAGCCCTTCATTCTAAAGGCAGCTGCTCTGTCTCCTTGTGGCCTCTAAAAAAGAAATTCACATTTTGCTGTCCCAAATAGTGGTAGAAAATCTTTACTGATTGATGAAAGGACCTCTTTCCATATAATTTTGGAACCCTGAACCTGCAAAATTTTTCCAATTTCCGTCCCTCCCTCTATGTGACACATGAGCTGCTTCCTGGATGCTGCAGAATTAGATAATGTGAACTTGAAGTTTCTTTGCTCCAGTGCTTGTTTAGTGTAAAGCAGGAAGCCTGTGAGACAGGGCAAAAGTCACTTTTGTTGCATAGTAAGCAGTTTGACCAGCTCACTTTCTGACTTGCTCATTTTTTGCAATCAGGAAAAGAAGAGAAGGAGAAATGAGGAAGAAGAAACAACAGCAGAAAAACGCCAGAAGGCCCCAAGTCCTGCTAGCCTGGAAGAGGAGGAGCTGTGCCCTGACCACACTTTAGTCTGCTCCACTAAGGTTTGTGTTCCTGGGGCCCCACTGGAGGCATGGCAGCTATCGCAATAGAGCACCTAACTAATGATGAGGAAAGAGGATCCAGGGCTTACAGCAATGTAGCATGTGAATCCTGATATCCCACTGCAGGCTGGGACAAATCATGTGATCTGTTTCCTTCATTTTCCTTGGTTGTTAACCTCCTCTCCTCTTGCTTGAGCTGTTGGAGACTGTAACTGTCTTTCTGTATACTTTGCCAATCACCGTAAAAATCTAAAGTTCACTGAGGACTCCAGGGAATATTGTAATACTGAGAAAGATGTCTGTGCTTTCAGCTTGTGCATTTGGTCAAAAACTACATGTGAACTTAATCAGAAAACTAAATTTCCCTTCCCCAAAAAATCCCCAGAACCAAAGCACTGGACTTTCCTAGTCTTACTTAGAATAAAATCACAAAGTATGATTTAAGTTTCCTTAAACAAGCTGGGATTCCTGATCTGTGAAGCATTGTGTCATTCCCAGTGACATCTCTCTGCATTGATGCTCTTGCAAAGCTTACGTTTTTAACACCACCTGAATTGCATCTCATGACTTCTGTTGCATTTACTACAAATCCTCAGTTCTATGTATGTCCTTTTAAATACAATAGGTACAGATAAGTGATTTCTGTAGTGAATGACTTTTTGTCTTTGTAAACCCTAAGCTTGTTGATTATATCAATGAGGGAAATAGTGAGGAGCCTGTGTAGCCTGCTAATCTCCCATTGGTATCTTTGCTTTCCTACATTTAGATCTGTGCTATTTGCTTCTTGGTCAAAATTTCCTAGCTGAAGGGAGTGATTGTACAAGCACTCCCTCTTGCAAAAGTAAACAGATTGTAAGAAGAAGGTTTCATCATCTACAACCATCAGATTCTTGTTCTTTATGGGGAAGCCTCTTTAAAGTCAAATAAAAAGAGAGAAGGGGTGGGTTTGGATGCAGGCCATGTGCTAATGTTAGGCCTGAAATGTGGGGTAGGGTGGTCAAAACACATCCCTGGAGTGGGACTGGTAGGGAAATGTGGAAAACACTTCCAACACCTTTTATATGCTGAAAGTTTTGTCATTACAACCCCAAAACACACATAGTTTCCTTAGCTTAACTGCTGCTGCTAGGATTAGCCCTGGGGAAGGTTTAGAAATATAGTCTCTGTTTTATAATGGTGATGTCAGAGCTCACCAGTACACAAAGCCTAATGTAAAGCAGTCCAGGAAAAATATGAGCTTGGGATGCTTCCAAAGGAAGGAGAATCTTTGCACCTGAGCTAGGAGGGCTTTCTGTGAGCACAGAGAATTAGACACATGACCACCAAGGAGGTGTTTTGGCACAGGATCACTCCGCACAAACACTGCTTGTAGTAGAAAGATGAGAGCATTTGCTGTGGCTGGTGGAGGCCAGGTACATATCTGTGGCAGGCAGCTCTTTGGGGTTCAGAGGGCCAGTGTGGCCTGGGGGCTGAAATAGATGTGTGGTGGCAAGGGTGAAGCATTGTACCAGCCTGGTTTTGCCCCAGGCTTCTTGTGAATTTGGAGTTTTAAGGTTAGCTGAGTGAGCAACTGTGGTTTCTTCTGACCTTCAGAAAGTGCTTTGGACCAGAGAAATGCATGACTCACTGCAAGGAATTGCCCTATGGGGAGGCGATTTCGAAATAGCTTAGGAAAAGTTTATTCACACCTAGAGTGTTGTGCTGTGATCTACTGTTACCTACAGCCTTTCCTAGACCCTTCTTTGTTACTTGATGCTCATTTATGACATTTTGGAAGCACCTGTGGGTGGTTTGCACCTGCACAGCATCTCTGTTGGCAGGGTTGGCAAGGCTTCTTCCTACTGATATCTCATTGACTTGTGGTTGAACAGCTGAGACATAGGCAGCAATCTACCAGGTTTTCCTTTTGGATGCTTTTGTGTCCCGTGAGGTGCCAGCCTGCCCATCAGTATCCGAGAGGAATGAGCAACCCAGTCTCTGGACTCATGGCTCAGAGACAAGCATAATTCTCATGGCACCAAGCAAAGGAGTGAGCTGACAGCAGGCAGACCGCCTGCCCAGCAGAAAAAGCTGGCTGATGGGATGGATATCTGTCATGCTGCTGTGCTGGGACCCTGCAGAGTGACTCTTCTTAGTGTACCTCTTATTAGCCAGGGTTGCACTGTTTGATGGTTAGGCACTTCTCTAATGGGCCCTGTGCTCTTGAGCACAGCTGTGAAATGTGTGCTTTCTGATGCTATTTTGTCTTCTGCTTAGGTAAAATTTAGCACTGGCGTCCTGAAAGCGTCTTAAAATGGGCACCTAGTGCTACTTTTTATCTGCTAACTTGGTAGGTGTTGTTTCCCATGGCACAGACAGCAATTATACAGGGAGAGAAGGCTCCTTGTTACTTGGTTGCTGCTTCTTGGCTCTGTAGGAGGTGGTGTTGACAAAGAGGCCCCTCTTAACTTGAAAGTGATTTTTCTCGCTGTATTCTTGTTTTGGGGGGCATGCAAGAGCTGTGACGCTTAGCTGAAAACATTTCAGCTTTCCTTTACTTGGTGGTTAGGAAGTGTTTGCTTTCCTTTGCTTTGGCTAAAGAGTTCTTGCACAGGGGCCTCTTATGCAGAGCTCACTTTCCTGATGGCTTGACCTGAAGGGCTGCCTTGCAGATGGCTTCATGTGCTGACTTGCCCTGTGTGCTTCTCTGGTCTGGATAAGTCAATATAACTCATACCTGTGCTGCTCTCAAGCTTGGCTAGTCTTCTACAGACTTGGCTGGCAGTACCTGTAGTTTTTCCCCCGTCTTTTCACACTTGCTACTTTCTCTGTTGTGTCTTTCTACGAAACCAAGCATCTGAGAAAGATGCCTAGCCCTTGGGCAGAAGGAGTAGAGAAAATGGTCTTGGTTTCTGTTTCAGCTGTCAGTCAAGCTGCATGTTGTTGTTTTGCACCTGAAACTGTGTGGGATTCTGCTCACCTGCCTGGGAAGGGAGAAGGAAAGGGGATGACAGTGTCTTCTGACCAGTGTGGGAACATGGAACTGAGTGAGGCGTTTCTAACAAAATCTGGGTGAGGGGTTAGAGCAGAGAAATGGTTTAATTATGGTCAGTGGAGGTGACTCGCATCCATCTGAGGTCCACAGACAAAAGTAATGTCTTTGTCTTTTCTCTCCCCCTTCAGATCACGGACAGAACTGAGTCGCTGAACCGCTCAATAAAAAAAAGGTATTTCTAGGGTTGATTTCAGGGTTAAGCAGGTCCCTTCCTGCAAGTGGAGCGTGCTGGAGGGTCCCCCTCTTGGGAAGGGCAGGAGTGAGAGGCTGCCTGTGTCCCTCAAAGTCCTCCCTTTCCTTGAGGTACTGGGGGAATCACCTTAATACTCTTCTCTCTTCTGCTTTCCAGTAACAGCATAAAGAAGAGTCAGCCTCCACTCCCTGTGTCGAAGATTGATGACAGGCTGGAGCAGTACACACAGGCTATTGAGGTGTGCTGCTGTGTTTCCTCTGTCCCCAGTCTCCAAGGAGCCCTCTCTGCTAGGCATTGATCTCCCACTGTGCCTCTTAGTCTTACCATGGCGGGGGGGGGGGGGGTAACAACTGAGTGGTCTCACCTGGAATGGGAGCAACCCTTTCTCCTGTCTCTCTCCTTCCACAGCATAAAGTAGGTTTCTTTGGTCAGCTGTCCTATCCCAGTTTCCGTGTGTCCCCTGCTTAAAGGGCGGGAGCATCTGGCAGGATCTAGCAAGACCCTATAAATTGTCTTTTACAATTCCTCATCCCTGAGGACCTCCAATTACAGGGGTGGGGAAAGAAAGCACATGCTCTGTGATGGTACTCTCTCCCCTTTTACTTTCCAGACATCCACAAAGGCTCCAAAACCTGTTCGACAACCTGTTCTTGACCTTCCCACCACAAGCATGATGGTAGCCAGCACGAAAAGCCTCTGGGAGACTGGAGAGGTCACAGCTCAGTCTGCCATGAAGTCCTTGCCCTGCAAGGTATGGCACTTACAGAACCTGTGTTTCTTATGCAGGGGAAGAGGGACTGGCCTCTGGGCACAATATGCATTACACTTGGGTTAGCTTGTTTTTATTGGTACCAGCTCTAGAGTTACCTATATTAGAGATCCAATTTTCTCCTTTAGGATGCAAGGCCTCATACCTCAGAGCTTTGCTTCGCCTGTGCTAGGATCCCAAGTTGTTCCTTGGTAGTACGCCTAGGAAAGCCTCTGTGATGCTGGTTGAGGTTCTGTTTTGAATTAGGAATCAAATCAGCTGGTGGGGAGAATGTGTATGTCTTCTGCAGGGGCTAGGACTGAGCTCCAGTTGTAGAGCACAAAGTTGCATCTTGTACCAAAATGATAAATCTTGTAAACTTGGAAAAGGCAGAGAGTATAATGCTTTGCTCTCTTAATTTCACTTTCTGGTCATTTTGAGTGAGGTTGATTCTGTAACACACTGGTTGCAAATCTGTGTTTATGTGAGCAAAATTCCTTCCACATAAAAAAAGGCTTGATGTTAACATGTCTTAAATACTTAATGAACTTAAGAAAATAAACATCTTGGGTCTCTGATCCAGGCTTTTGTTGAAGAGAGTGAGAAAGAGAAAAACATAGGGTATACTGGGAATAGGAAGAAGTTTTCATAGTCGTGGGTTTTAGCTGCAGTTGTCACTGGACAGATGATGTGATATTATAAATAAAAAGAAAGTCAAACGTGTGGGTTTGAAAAGGATGTGAACAAAGGCATGTTCAGCAGTGTTAGCAGAGAATAGTAATAAGAACACCATTTTCTCAGGATATTGTGGCTGGAGACATTGTGAGTAAAAGAAGCCTTTGGGAACAGAAGGGCAATCCCAAACCCGAGACCAATACCAAGGTGAGTTAGCATCTGTGTGAGTATGAAAGTACTTGATCTGTTGTGAAAAAGAAAAGAGCTCTTGGCTGGGTTGGAAGTATTGAGAAGATGGTGGTGTTCTGTAGGTATGCAACTGCATTGATAGATACAGGCAGTACCTGTCAGTGCCATTGCTTGCCTTAAAAGCTTGCCCCAACAGTGAGCAGCTATCGCTTCACCCCTAGTAAAAATGGGGGCAAACCCTATGTTATAACCTATAATACTGAAGGGTCTCTTGAATAACATGTTTCTCTCAGCCCATGCATTGGAAGCCCCAGCCTTCTAGGCTCAAATTGAACTGCATTTGCGAGCTACTTTGTTCTTGTTATAGGTTTTAATCTTGAGAGTAAAAAAACCATGCAAAACAAAGTGGAAGTGAACCTAAGAGAGCATCAACACTTGCAGATGAATCTGATGTTTTGTGCCTACAGTATGTCTGTGGGAATGCCTTTTAAAATGCAGCAAGCAGCTGCTGTTCAAACTCTCCAGGCTGGGAGAGGAAGATCAAAGTATCTTGCCTGTTCCTCGGTTGGTATGCTGCCAGTATGTGGTAAATGAAACTAGGTTTTTCCATGGGTGAAATTAACTCTGGTTTGGGAGGTCTGGGTTTTAGATGAGCCCTCCCTCATGATGCCTTGCCTTGCATCTTCCCTTTGCTAGTACACATCCTGTGCTTGCTGTGGTACCTTATGCCTATAAAAAGTGGTGGTTAGTCTGTGCAAGGAGTTTACATGGAAGGGCCAGGAAGGGAGTACAGAGCAGGCCGTCTCAAAGTCCTGTGGGTTTACAGACAACCATATCATGTGCTCCTCTGGCTTCAGGTATTTAATCTTGCCTGTCTATTTGAGAGAGAAAATTGTTGACTTTGGCTCTTTCTTTCTCTCCTGTTCAGTCCACTCCTTCTGGCAAAAAGTATAAATTCATTGCAACAGGCCATGGCCAATACAAGAAAGTGTTGATAGACGATGCTGCAGAGAAATAACATGCCTGGAGAACTCATTAACCAGGTAGGTGGGGTATGGCCTTGCACTGCATTACAAACTCTGGGCACTGGGGCTATTTCTGCCAGCTACACTTTGCTTGAGTTGGAAGGTACTGTATGGTACCAGCTGGAGCCTTGCTTCTGGGCAAGTGCCTGACTTTATGAGCTGGGAAAGAGTGGGTGCACAGTAGGCGTTTGTTTTGGTTTTTGACTTTCTGATGCTGCTAAGAAGATGGATACCTGAGTTAATCTGCAGAGTTAAGTCCCTTAGCTGCTGCTGGTTGGGTGAAGATGTGCTTGCCTTTGCTAGTTCAAAGGAGCAGTCTCTATCTGCTGTCTTTTCTTATACTCTCTTACGTTGCAAGGATAAGTAGATAGCTGAAGGTCATTCTGGCTGAGCATGGGATCTGATATAGTTCTGAAATTCAGATGCTTCTGGGGTCCAATTCCCAGATTTACTGAATTAATCAGGGGAAAAACTTTCAACAATTTCAGTAACCTCTTAGAGCCAGTCTATAATAGGGTTGTAGTGGGGAGGACATGGACATCTGCTGTGCTGGGTAGACCAACAGAGCAGAAAGGATTGTCCTCTGATGTGCAGCAAGGGGGAAAGCAGAGCTGGGTTGCTGTCTCTGTGCCCTCTTGAAATGGTCTTTGAATCTCACGCTCATATTGTATTTATGTTAATAGATAGCCTGGTGTTATCTTGAGTGGATGATAGTATAGGGTTGCAGCAATAAGGAGGAATGTTGTAGAGGGATGTGATAATTAGTTGGATCCAACTGGGCAGCATCTGGCACAGTGAGAGGAGAGGAAGTTGTTGGGGGTGAAAACAAGCTCATTCTCATTTTTCCTGCTATAAAAAAGAAGCTTTATTTTGTAGCCAAGCTTATAAATAGCTCTGTCTACTACAAAACACCTTTTGTTTCTGAATTCTTCTAGGAGCTGTGTTCCTTTTTTTTTTTTCTCCCCCCTTTCCTTCCTTCAGGAAGCTGGCTTCTGAGTGCAGCACATTTTGTTTTTTGTTTGATTTATTTAGGGTTTTTTCACCTTTTGTGGTGCCCATTTAGAACAGGAGGTCTCTTAAATGTCACTTTGAGATGGGCAGCAGTGCAAACTCAAGCCTGCCCAAAGCTGTTTTTTGATGTAAAAGAGGAGCCTACAGGACGTATCCTGAACTTGATTCTCTGCCTGTGGCTTTCAGAATCGTATTTTAAGGTCTTCTTTTTGATCAGTGCTTTTCCTGAAGTCTGTTTTGATGCACCAGGTGGGATCCTACTGAGCTTCAGTTCTTTATAGCAAATAGGTGTTGCTAGGGCATCAGCAGGTTTTGTTTGCCCTACCTGAGCTCCTACAAGCAGTTCAAAGGCAAGTGACCTTGGCTCTGCCTTTATTCCAGCATCCTTTCATGAAAGGCCATTGACTGTCACTGGATGTCCTTTAGGATCCACCCAGCGCTCCAAATAGCCATGGCAGAGCACTGCTGCCCTATGGGCTCATTCACAAGTAGGGTTTTTTGACTGTGAATAGCAAAATGACTGCAATAGCTGAAGGATATTGGCTTGTTTCTTGGGTTTTTAGCTAACTGTTCTATGTGCTGTGAGGTCCCAGCTCCTTTCCAGCCCCCTTTAACTACGTTCATCCTTCCAGATCCCTTTGTGGCTGCCTTTCCACTCTCAAACCCTTCTGTCTCACCCTCATGTCACTCACTCAGCACCACCTTATCAGCTTTCTAGTTGCTTGAGCACAGGTACACTTTTTCCTCCTCCCTTCTCTTCGTGAGCTGCAGGACCTCTGAACAGGCTGCAGGTTTTGTCTGAGTGGCAATTTGGGCTCTCAGCAGCTGCCTGAGACATTTTGACATTGAAAAACAACCAAACTCTGTCCCCAGTGGTGTTCCTCTTCTCTTGCTCAGCATGGCAACTTGGGCTGGGACATGCTGCAACGAGTCCCAGTGCAGAGCTGCTGGTGGGAATCTTTTGTCTCCAGGTTGTTCTTTCTTCTGTGATGCTCTCATGCCAAGGTCTGTCTCTGCAGGGCTTGCCATGCCTGCGCTATGCCCCTGCCCTTCACTCTTGGGGCAAAAGGACTAAACCATGCAGGCATATCTGCCTTGCTTTGCTTCCCACTGTGGGAGCTGCTCTCCTCACTAACCAGTCTCCATCCCTGTGCAGTACAGTTGGATTGTGGATACAGCCTGCTGGGAAGCCCAGCAGATGCAAAACATAAGCCTTATGTGAGAATCACTGTTTTGTTCTGGGTGGTCATTCTCACTGCAGGACAAAGTGGATTAAAGCAGAATTGGTTCTGAAGCCATTTTCTGTCTAGATTCACTTAATCTCCCAAGGGTAATCAATATTGGCTGTTCTGCCTCGTGCTCTTGCTGTGATCTTGTAAATGCAGACTCTCGTGCATAGGCATCCATTTAGCTGTGCTACACAAAAGTGCCATTTTATCGCTGTGTGTAAGGTCATCTTTATCTACATTAGGCATTCTGCATGTTTTATGCTGCACTCTTTTTGATTTTCTGTTGCTGCTGTCTCTATAGCCTTCTCTTGCAGCATGCTGAATTATCCTGCAGAGGCTTACCTGGGATCCACTCATGATGACTGGTGCATTTCCAAACTACCTGTTTTCAGCTTGTTCTTGGAAAACTGGGATGTTGAAGTCCAAGCTTTAGATACTTGGTTTATTCTTCCTTCTCTTTTATTTTCTTGGACTAGGGAAGGGGTTGCAAACCAGAATAAGACCAGCAAAGTGAAAACTTCAGTGGAGGTTTGATAACTGAGCTCTTCTTATAGCATAATCACAAAATTGGATGACTTCAAAGAAGAAAAAGTGGCTCTTGGTTTTGTTTCTAAGTCTTTTTGCAGTTGGGCTTGGGGAAATTTTTGGTCAGCTCCATATCCTCTGCATGAAGAGAATGTAAAGAGCTATGTATCAAGTTTCCTATTTGAACTAAACATAGCAATTCTATATTAGCTGTGTAGGAACATCCCAGCATATGACAGAGTTCCTTGTGAAACAGAAATAGCTGATCTCCAGCTTTCATGCTCATAAGCCTGCTGCCAATGGAGATGCAAAGAGTAACTGTAATGAAGGAAAGCACAGTTGTCTCCTGTGGATGGGCAGAGTTGAGGGTTTTGTTTTAAATACCCTTTTTCTCAGGACATCAGGCACCAGCAGCTATGCAACTATCGTGACATTGCCCCTGAAAACAAGACTACATGTGGTTAGCAGAGCCCCTCAAAACAGCACCTTGTTAAATATGTAGTTGGATCCCACATGCTGAAGGAGGCTCTTGTTGGTTAGCAGGAAAACACTAACCCCCAGCTGTACTTTAAAATCATGGTCAAATGAATAGTAAAACTTGACTGCTACAATGAAGTTGTTCTGTGCACTACCATTTAGTAGACTGAGCAAGACAGACATCAAATGAGGATGTTCATTCTTTTTTAGGCAGGGGAGCCGCTATGTGAGAGCAGGATGGATATCTTATGGAGTCCCTTGTCTGTGCCTGTGGTGGAAAGAAGAGTTTCCACCTTGTTGTTGGTGAATGGTGTGGGGTGCACTTTCAGTGGTGAAGATAGAGATGTGTATTCTCTTGGAGTTGAGTTTCTAAGACTCCCTAGAGGAGATGTGGAGGGACACAGATTCCTTCATGTTGTCTTATCTACAGCTGCTTCTCTTTCCAGAATTTATCTTGGTCTTAAATAAACACATAAAATAAATTCAGTTTTCATCATCTTCCTCTAAATTAGGCTTTTCCTACAGGCAATTTTTCCTTTTCACTGTGTGCTTCCCTTCTCTTCCCTGTGTTATTGCATACAGTGGTTGTTGCTTGCTCTTTTTAGAACAAGTGCATGTGTATGTTTGTTTTCCTGGCTCATGACTTGTGGATGTGGTATGTTAGGCATTTAAGCTTATATACACATGGAAAGTAATCCTTAAACGCACAGCATGAGGCTGCTGGCTTGAAGGGGTTTTATTTCATTTTATTTTTTCCTTATGCTTGGCTCTGGACAGTAAACCTTAGTCATAGGTGTTCTCTTGCTTGGTGCCATGTAGGAGCCTCCAGAGATGTGGGCCTGCTGAAGCAGCCTGGCTTCAGTTGGCTGACCATCCTGATGCTGTTCTGTTAAAGGTCTCAGTGTGCTCCTCAGCTGCTTTAGGTCTAAACCGGCTCACCTCAAAAGCGGTGGTGATCTTTGTCATGGGTCTGGTGGCCAGTTCCCTCAGTTTTCGGGCATCAAAGCGTGGCTTGTGTAGAAGGATGGGTAAGCGGCGGGGAAGAAATAAGCTTTCTTCCTTTTGCAGCTTCTTTTCTGCTTGTTGCTTCCTTTCCTTATTGACTGTCATCTGGTATAAGATAGCATCCCACATCCTTGTGGCCTTTGATTTAAACAGCCTGCAGTCTTGTATGGTTGCTTGAGAGCTGTTCTTCTCCTTCTCCTTGCTCCCTTCCTCCTGTCCCAACTTTTCTGGCTCAGGCTCTGGGAAGCTGGGTGCTTCTGGCTGCACCATTAAGTGCTTCCTGAGGCGATGCCAGCCACTGGCACTGGCTCCAGGAAGTCTTGCTTCTTCTGTTGGTGATAGTGTTGGTTCAGCTTTGAGGGGAGGGCTGGTGTCTAGCAAGCTGGGGGTCACCTGAGGTTGAATGACATGTTCTGCTTTGGTGTCTGTGGAGGTGGCACTGGTACTGTCGGCTTGTTCTGGGGTCTCTGTTGCTGGATGTGCTTGCATGCAGGGAGCGCTGGGTGGCGATGGTTTTTGGATGTCCTGGTCTTGCTTGGGTAATTTGGGTGCTGTCTCTGATCCAGACATTTCAGTGTCGCTTCCGTGGGTCCTAGGCTTATCAGCGTGACCACTGGCATTGCTGGGCTTGGGTAAGGGGGCCTTAATGGACTCTTCAGTAAGAGCAGGCCTAGGAGCTTGCTTAGGAGGCTCTGCCTCTGCAGCAGAAAGGAGGGGAGGCTCCAGTGCAGTAGACAAGGCCTTGCTGTCATTGAGCAGGGGGGGTATCTGCCCTGGGTATGGTTGAGAGCAGCTTGTTTCAGGTGCTGGTGAATAAGGCCTTGTGTCTTCATGGCTGATGGTTCCTTGGATCTGGTTTGGTGTGGGCGTCTTAGCTCTGGGTGGCTTGACACTGTGGAAATAAGTGTGCGCCTTGGTGATGTAGGTAACCTCTGGTGCCCTTTCTTTACTGGGGGTGCTGGTAGGAGGAGGGTGGGGGAAAGTAGATATCCAAGGGTTGTGGGGAGAGGGAAGGTGGGTGTCTGTGCCTTCAGGCTGTTGTGGAGTCTCAGGAGCTCCTGGCTTGTGTAGCAGGGGCATGGCTGGGGAGTTTGTGAGCGTGAGGTGTTCAGCAATGCGCCTCTGCTCGGTGACCTTCAGTGTGAAAGGCTTGCTCTTTCGGAAAGGGGAGGGGACACGGTGAATGATGGGCTTGATGGAGAGTCGGGTTGGGAGGCTGGTGGAGGCAGGCACGGTGGTTTCGAGGGTCTCTGCTGGGGGAGCGCTCTCATTGTGCTCTAGGTCAGAGCTGGCCTCATTCACGGGTGAGAGGCTGGACCGAAAGGACTTGGCTTGCTCCGAAGCTTGTATAGCATTCTTCTTGGCTGCCTTCTTCAGCAGCCGCTGAAGCTGCAGGTTGTCCTTACTGGGCTTTGGTAGGGTGGGAGGGGGAGAAAGGTGGTGGTGGTGGTGAATGCGAGCAGGCTGGATGGAGGATGATACTGTTATCAGCATTGGCATCTCCTGAAAGAGAACAAAAAATCTCAGAGTTGACATGGGCTTAGTGCTGGGCTAGATCTGAAATACTCATACATAAGGCTTCCTTTTCCTCTCTCCAAAAGCTATGAGTATGGAGTCAGAATTGTGGAAGAAAAGCATCCATCTTGGTTTCCTTAATCTCCCAAGGAAGCCTCATCCAGTCTTGAGGGTAGTGTGGGATATAGATGGGGGATGTGGTGAGGGAAGCAGTATTACTAAATGTGTAGCCCTCTCTCCTGGTGTTAGAGCAAAATCCAGTGGGAGCTCCTTGGACCCCAGACATTTGTGTCTTGGCAACTCCTAATGCAACTTAGAAGGAACTGTCAAGAGAAACAGAGCAGATCTGAAATTCTGAAGCTTTAAAACATTCTCCAGAGGCATAAATTGAGACCATTTCATGGCTTGCAAAATTCCCATTATTAATACTCTGATACAATGTAATGTACAACATAAGTCATAAACTGCATGTGTCATTTGAATCAAAGTCAACACTGGCCTTGATTGATCTCAGCTGACATAAAGACATCCCTGTGAAACGCAGGGCTTTAAAAAGCTGTGTTTATCTGGTGAGTTAGTGCTTTGTCACAAAGCTAGCTCTGATTGAAATTTCCTTGTTGCACCAAGCACAGTGGCAATGTTCTCCTCCTGCACTCAATTTAAAACCTAGTTTTCCCTTTCCGTTGGGGAGCATTGCCACTGTCCTGCCTGTATCACCCATTCTTCAGTGAAACAGAAATGGGTTGTGGTCTGAGTCAGGTCTTATCCCCAGCGGCAATTGCAGATGGACAACCTTTAGCCAACACTGTGCTGCTCCTGGGGATATGCACAACTGCTCTCTGTTGCTAACTTGCCCCCAGATCCTTTCTTGTGAGCTCCAATCAGACTACCTGCATAGTGGAGCTATGGGTCTGTATTGGGGGTAGGAAGATAAAACTAGTCTCTCTTCTGCTCTTTCTCTTAATGAACAAGGCTGGGGAACACCAAACACTCAGCCTCTGACCTGCAATGATTCTTTGGCAGCCCAAAGAAGCAAATCTGACTCTACCCTGGTTCTCGCTCAGCAGAGAGTTGCTGAGTTTTGCTGTGAAACTAAGCATAAATCACTGAGCCCCTTAGTCCCCTGTGCTGGATGCAACTGAGCATCCTGAAACAAGGAAGAGGAGGTGGGATGGTGTCTGGCTTGCCCAGAGGGACTACTGGCTCTGCTTGCTTCCTGGTGGCTTCCAACCTGCTCTGGTTAGCGTGGGTGTGTAGCATACCTGCTCTGCAGAAAACTATCCAGAATAAAACTCTCAAAAGCGCAGAACAGCTTTTTGTGCTTGATTGCTCAGTGTTGCTTTTGGGCTTGCAGTGCTGTTGTCAGCACTGGGCTGGGAAGGTGATCTGTACTGCACAAGCAGTTGGTGTATCTGACAAAACTGATTGTGGATGGGCATGGAAAGATGACTGCTATTAAACAACAACAAAACTCCAAACAACCAAAAACTCCCCAAAATCACCACCCCCAGAAAAACCAAACCAACTCCAACAAATGCAGCAGCAAATGAAAGCACTTGAAGAGGTGGCATTTGGCGCACAAAGCCTTCAAGATGAAGCTTTCACCTTGGTGGACAAGCTGTGATCCATAGCATAGGCTGTGATGGGCCGGACATAAAAGTTTCTAGCAAGTGCTGCACTTCTACCAACTGATTTCTGAAGTACAAGGGAAGACACAGACCTGCTGGAGCAGGTCCAGAGGAGGGCACAAAAACAGTCAGAGGGATGGAGCACCTGTCCTATGAGGAGAGGCTGAGAGAGCTGGGATTGTTCAGCCTGGACAAGAGAAGGCTCCAGGGAGATCTTATTGTGGCCTTCCAGTACTTAAAACTCTTCTTGTAAGAAATTTGGGACAGACTTTTTAGTAGGGTCTGTTGTGATAGGACAGGGGGTAATGGTTTTATATTGAGAGAGGGTGGATTCAGACTAGATATAAGGAAGAAATTCTTTACAATGAGGGTGGTGAAATACTCCAACAGGTTGCCCAGGGAATTTGTGGATGCCCCATCCCTGGAGACATTCAAGGTCAGTTTTGAGGGGGCTCTGCACAACCACATCTGGTTGAAGATGTTCCTACTCATTGCAGGAGGGTTGGATCAGATGACCTTTAAAGGTGCCTTCCAACCCAAACTATTTTGTAATTCTAGGATTTATTTTGGCTACAGGCATGAGAATCCTCCTGTTGTTTTGGTGAGGGGGCTCGGAGGGGATTTATGCCAGTTGGGGGTGACAACTGTTGGGCATTCCCAGTGGCTTATCAGCATCATGCTTTAGGCACAAGGATGGGATTAGGACTTGCTCTATTCCGGGAGCTACTCTTAGAAACAAGTCTGCGCTGGCCTGAAATAAAGGCTGAGAGCCCATTCCTTTATCATATACCTGTTCTTCTCCGTAGCATTGTGGATATTCTAGATTCTTCTGGGTCAGAAAGTCAAAATGCTTCAGTTGGAGAGGTGCATACTTGCTTTTGTGCATCACTACTCTGGTTCAGATTCTATAGGAATTGGTAATCACTTGTGTGATATTTTTTTATCTGCTGTGAGGTGAGCTAGTATGTACATCTGTTAGGATTGATTGTGGACTGATTTCATCTGCTCCCATTTAATGTGGTCCTGTGGACAGCCTGTACTACAAGATGAGCTGTGGTCTAGCAGCACCGTAAACCAGAATTACGAGGTTGATCTGCGTCAGGCTTGCGTTGGGAATACTAAAAAGGCAGGATAGTGAACTTCCCAAATACTGATGACCTGTTTGAGTGTTTTCTTTTGGACTGCTGTACCCCAGAAAAAAGCAGCTGCCCATATAGGTCATAGCAGGATTTTGCCTGGGATTTGCTGCAGAAGGCCAGATGCTACTGAGGAGGGCATGGGGGTTCTTGGAGTAAGAAGTTTAGGTATAATCTGCATGTGTTAAGAAAAGTTCCCCTCTGTTCCCAAAGTTCAAGGCTGCTTTATGCCCTACAGCCTCAGATTTCTGGTGTCTTACAATAGTGCTCTTAATCACTTCTGCTGCTATGTCAGCATCAAATCTGACTTGAAACCTGCAGTTCTGTGGTCTTGGAGACCTTGTGGGTAGTAACTTCCATGGCATGTGACTGTGCTGGCATCTGTGTGTTTGATTAGTGAGGCAGAGAGATGCTAAGAGACAGAAAAAAGGAAATCAGCTTTTAATTTATTTGCCTTCTCTCTCATGGTTGGCTTTGTTTGATGAGTCTCCTTCGGAGCTTTGTGCTCAGGAGAAATTCTGCAATGAGAAAGACTTGTGAGCATCTTCCCCCTTGCTGCATAGTGAAGCTGAAGTAAAGGGACAGACAGACTTGCTTTATTGCCATTGGAAAGGCCAGAGCTGAAAATCCAGGGGAAACTGGATGGGAGCTTGGGTGGGTTTCTGATAAACTGGAAGGAAATTGATCTAGAAGCTGAGTCAAGAAGCTTTCAAAGGGTTAAGCTTCCCTGTTACTGGTTGAATGCCTGTTGGTGGAGGGGAGGTCACCCGCCTTTGGCGTGCAACTGTTCTCCTGATCTCCACTTTCTCTGCATCAACCCTAAAGCAGGAATGGTGGGGAGGGTGTCAGCATGGAGGAGTCATTTATCACGTGATGGAAAAGTCATTTGCGCATGGAGTCCCTTGGCTGCACCAGCTGTTATGCATGGAGCAGATGGAGAACTGCAGGAACCTGATACTGCTGCAGATGGTCCCAAGCAGCGAGCTATGGCTGCCGGGGGCTGCAGGAGCATGCTCTCCATTTCAGTGGCTTTGTCAGGCTTGGAAGGAAACCTGCTTATCTCCTCCTTCTTGGGAGGAGATGGCTGGGTAGGAGCATATTCCTCCCTCTGCCTGGGCAGCCGTGACCTCTGCCGGGTACGCAGCCCTCAGCACCTACTCTGCCATGGGCATGTGGCATGGTTGGCTGTCCTGCAGTGCTGAAGCTTTATGGGATGTTTCACAGGGCTCTGTTAAATGGGTGGGACAAAACCACCTGTAATTGCTGTCAAGATGCAGCCTCTGTACAGCCCAGGGTATAGCTGGTGGCAGGCCAAATAGTATGAATAAACCTGTTGATTTCTTGTCTTGCAGCTGAGTTTGGTCCTGGCTTGATGCAACTCTCAATGCCACTGTTTCCTCTGCTCCATAGAAGATAATTGAAGGATGTTTCTCTTTTGCCTGATGCCAGCCTGCTTTGGTACAGCCTGACTGCTCTCAGGGTATGAGTAATACCCCATGCTGCCTCTGGATGGATGGAAGGAACTAGATGAGCTGGAAGAAACTTCCCCTGTTATAACCTTCAATGTGACTCTTTGGCATTTTTTTTTTCTTTTTCCTTTTTTTTTTTTTTTTTCCCCCCCCTTTGATCTGGCTCCACTATGGAGATAGGAGGCTGTGCTCTGCTCCCTCTCTTCCGTCCAAGTGTTGGAAGAGGAAGATCTGTTGAGCTGTCAGGGCTTTTGCTATATGATGAAGAACTTCTGCCTTTGTGGTTCTTGGTGGTTGGGTGGTGGGAGAGGTGGAGCTCAACAGAAACCTGGCAAAAGAATCAGTGTTTGGAAGGAAGGCAGTGGCCACATCCTGAGCACAAGGAGACTGCGAGGACCACTTGTCACCATGTTGGTACCAGCTGTGGGTAAATTCTTCCCCTGTTTACAATGCAGCCTCTGTCCCTCTACAACATCTGCTTTGAGGGACTTCCATCTACTGGATTCTGTGTACATCAAATCACATTCAACTTACTCCGTTTTTTAGTCTGTTTCCCAGATCATCCTTTAATCACAGTTACATACCCATGCCAAAAATGTTCCCACCACTTTTCAGTCTTGACAGTGGCAATAGCAGCTTTGTTTCAAATAGCTGCTGCCTTCCTCTCCCTAACATGGATTGGAAGTCTCCTTTCCCAGGTGAGGAGTGCTGGCTGCTGGTATTGCCTCCCTTCTCTGTGAAAAAGATCTGTTTGTTCCTAACCTGTGGGCTCCAGTGCCAGTGATTGAAATACTTTCTGAATGTCAGTGGTGGTGGGCATGTTGACAACCCACCCTCAGTGCTCCTGAAGGAGGACAGGATAAACTGGGAAACAGCAGCCGTTCTTCTCCTGGAAGCTGCCTCAGTGAAAGGGCATCCTAATGAGTTGTTTGGGGAGGTCAGAGCTTGCTGTGAGCATGGGGAAACTAAGCCCCTAAAGAGTGTTGCTCTGGCTTTGGGCCTGAGGTCTGTAAATCAGCTTTCAGGGCTGTTTCTGAACTCTCCCACGTCTTCATATGTCATTGTGTTAGCATGCCCCCATCCCTTCTTTATATCCTTATTCCTACCCTTTTCTCATGTCAACATAATTTTGCAACTTATTTCTGCTCCCCTGGAGGGAGGGCAGCTTCTCTCTCTCCTGCATCAGTGTGCTTTCTGCTTCCATTTACTGCATCCTGGATTGGTTTCTTTTTTCTTTTTGTAAGCATTTAATAAAGTTTGAGGAAGATGTTGTAATGATGGCAACTCTGAGGAGTTTATTGATATAGGAGTTCCTGCAGCAAAGCTGTTTTCCAAGACCTTGCAACCCTCTGCTTGAGTGGAAAGTGGAGGAGAAGAAACATCGGTCTGAGTGACAAGAAGAAAAGGAGCTTAACATACGCAGGAAAGGTGCTGTCTGTGTGCCTGTCCCATTTAGGAGATCCTTGTCATCTTGCTGCATTCTTCATTGCTACTAGGGGTAATTGACTGTAAAATGGGGATGAGTGGTGTTTGGGTGAGAGATGGAGCAGCACGCACAACACTACCCATGGAGTGATCAGATAAACGAAGTACAGAGCTTAGCTCCTCAACTAATGGACTTGAGAACATCACAAGATTCAACCAAAAGCACTGACAATGTTAACTGCTTAAAAAAAAAATAATTAAAAAATCCTCTGTAGTCTGCTTATACAGTTTAGATGAGATCAATATAGTTGTCTACAGGAACCCAGCACTCTAATGAGCTGGCTACCCTATTTGGAACCATCTAACGAAGAAACCTTTTTATGGAGGTGACCTTGCAAGTAATAACATTTCTATGGTGCGGAGACAGAATAGATTGTGCTGCCCTTACCTACACTTTCTTAAACTGTTAGAAAGAGGAAAGTTCTCAGATACCACTTCTTACTGTCATCTTTTTTTATTGGTACCCTTGTCTTCTTCATCCTCTGCTTCAGGTCCTGGAGGTAGGAGTTCAAGGAGTGTGTTCCTCAGAGAGTACTTAAGTGCATGGACCCCATCTGGTCCCATCTTCCTCCTTTCAGCCCTTCCTCTGCCATGCTGGGATTTTCAAGTGAGGCATACTAATGGGGTGTACGGAGCTGTCCTGGCTTGATGCGAAAGCAGTGCTACTGTGCCCTTGCATGCATGCAGACTAGTTGCACCAATTTGTTTGCAACTCTATTCTGCAGTTTGCTGATGGAAAGGATGGTAAAAAATTTGACGTTACTATTCCTGCGCCCTGCCAGCTTGGACAGTGCAGAAAGAGCCCCAAAGGCTGCTTGTGTGGGATTCCCACTCTGAAGAGGGTTACTTTTCAGGGCACGTTTTCCTCATTTAAAGCCCTCTTGGACCTAGGTGTGGTTTCAATAGAAACAACTGCATAACTCAGGTTCTCGTTACAGCACAGAAGTGAGCAGGTTATGTGGAAGGTCTCTTGGGAGGCCAGAGTGCTCTAGTGGTGCTGAGGAAACAGGGAAAGGCCTGCTTTGGAGCACGTGTGTGTACCTCTTTATGAGGTACCTGTTTCTGCCAGAGGAAGTTTTCCCACAGTTAAATTAACTGTGTGGTTTGCTGTTTCTCCTCATAAAGTAACATGGTGTGCATTCAGTGATGGGAGTGGCAGTGTGGTTACCAGAATGGTGAAAGACACCCACCAAAAGGGATGCTGCAGCCCAGGTGTTCTGGATGTGCATCTTGGGTAATGCTAATTGGGAATGAAAGCTCATTTCTCCCCTCAGCAGCAAGCACTGGGCATTGTGGCTGATTTCATTGCTCAGGTCAGAAGAAAACATCTTGGAATATATCTGTGAAATGTGTCTGCTCATCTCTTGCTAAAAATGAGAAGTTCTTCCTGGTGAATTCACTGTGGAGGAACCACTGCTTGTGGTGGTGAAGTTATGCTGCAACCTTTGCAAAGTCAGCCTGCTTCCAGCTCTTCTGTGCATCTCTATGTGTTGCCGGGACCTTCCCACTCCTAGGGATGTGAAATGTGCTCTGGGACTCATCTTGCTCATGTGAGTAAAGCAGAGCAGGGTGTTCTGTCTATAACAATTGCTGGTCTGGTTTTATTGAGTAGCTGACTGCTCTGTATCTTTCCTGCATTCATATTGGTTTTTTCTCAGCATTGACATCTCTTAGGCTTTTGTTATGATACCTTAGCTCTATCTTTTCCTGGGACTGTTTTATTTTGAGTGTAGGAAGGACAAATTGAGGCACTGAGTCTTTCTTGCAGGATTAAGCTTATCCTCAAAGCCTGGTGGAGAAGAGTAATGCTTTCTTGGCCCCTATATCTGTTGGCTGCCTATCTCTGTTTTCTGTGCTGCCATCCTATCCAAGATTACCATCCCCTTCGCAGGTCAATGGTGCTCAAAGAAAGGGGTGGCAGCCCTGTGTGGGCTGTCAGTATTCTGACCTTGAGGCATACCTCAAGGTGTTGCCTCTTTCCAATTTCTCCTTCAGTGTCTTGCTTGTTTAGATTGTGCAGAAGGGGACACCCTTTTGTACATCTAGTTTTAAATCTGTGGGAGCTGCAGTAGTCATGAAATGTGCTGTGCTTGTATTCTGTACCAGGTTTCTGGGCTGCTCTTTTTCCAACAAAGTTTGACAGATGATTCTACATGAGCATATATGAGATGGGATTGAAAAACATGGTCCACGACCATTGCAATGCCTGTTTCCTGCAGACCATAAACTAGCATTGTTTAAACTTGGGGAAAGCTTAGCTGATGCAAACCTCAAGTTTGTTTTGGATGTTATGTCTTAATATAGCATTTGTTCTGCTTCAAGACTAGGGCATAGACTTCATCTGCTTCTTTTTCTGGATATAAAATAATTATAGGCTCACTTTTATGGCCACCCTAATGTGTATACACTGGCCGATTAACAGATCTCTGCTCAACTCTTGCTTGCAGCTCTGCACTGGGTCTCCAGTGAGGTGGTGTACACAAGAGCCTGGAGTTCCCAAATAACTGTGTTCCTTGAAATGTGTCTGCAGTTCCTGCTCTTTGCAGGAAAGGTCAGACTTGGAGACACCTGGGGCTGGATGTCAGAGCTTCCCTTCCTGCCACCACCACCTTAGGGAAGGAAAATAAGCAAGCGCAAAGAGCGGGGTGGCTATAAATAATGAGGTGGCAGCTGATGTGCTGCTGAACACGGCTCTGAGGTTAGTCTGGTGGTAACTCTTGCCAGCTCAACACGCTTTCCCTAATGCGGTGTGGTATACAAGTGTGTATATTTATACATATTTTAAAGCAGGTAAAGAATGGATTTGACAGTGACAAGAAGTGGAATGGGAGTCAGCATTTGCTTCAGAAACAGTGGACCCATTGCAAGGATCCTGATAATGATGAATAGACAGGCCACAAGCATTTCCATGTGATTTTGCATTTGTTCCCCTGAGGGTACTGGTTGCAGTGGAACAATTGGATTTAGATGACAGCTTTAGAAAGGTGTTTAATCTCTTCAGGATAACTCTAAGTAATAGTGGTTTAACAATGCTAAAGACACATACTCTTCATCCTTCAAATACATTGAAAAAATTTGTCCCAGGTTGAGGGCTTCTGAGGATGATAGGAAGAATGGGAGGAGGTTGAAGCGGAGTATGGGGAAAATATCATTGGGATTAATGTGAACAAGCACTTTAAAACATGAAAGCAGCAAACTGCAAGTGTAATTACTGAATCAGAGGTGCTTTGTTGGGTAGATAGTCCTTCCCCAAGGTTGCGGAGAGGCTGTGTGGCTGCTGTGAGCCCCTTAGCTGATCTGCCTCACTTGTCTCCTCTGGGGACAGCCCAAAACAGTGGCTCTGATAGGGTCCTGGCCTCCATCCTGCTGTTCAGACTTTGTCCTCTCTGTCAGACTGTCATCCATTTAGGTGTAAGTAGCCTGAAGATGAGACACAGGCTGTGTCTTGAATGGTCCAGCCTGATTCCTTATCTTCAGAGACGCATCTAGGCTAGATCTAGAGTGTCTAAGGAGGATCTTCTGAATCCCACAGTGATAGTGCCTTAGACATCTAAAGCAGATGGAGCAAGCACATCTCCCAAAGTGAACAACTAAGTGATGGAGCAACAGTCTACCACAAAAATCAGGAATCAATATTAACTGAAGAAAGATGAAATTCGGTACTTACTGATGTGTAATTTGTTTCCATCTGCAATCACTTGCATGTTGGGTACATCGTGTTGCTCGGTTCGGTTTACAAGATCATTGATCCTTGGAGATCATTTTGGGTGCTGTTTTCATGTGATTTTTAGAGCCCTGTAGGTAAGTTCAAAGCATCATATGGAAAAAAAGTATTTACAGTAGCCAGTAGGTACAAGAGGTTTCTCAAAAACTAATGAAACTAATTCTTTTGAAAGCATGAAAAATTCCATCACCTAAAATTAGCGTGAAGAAGGGCTATCGAGTGACACCACTGCATGCTCCTAGCTTTGGCCCTGCAAAGTTGGGCATCTAAAGTGCCGGAGAGGTGAAGGACAGATAGTGGTGATGTTGCCAGGACGGATACTTTAGCAGAGGCACTCCAGGCAATGAAACCAATTGGAGGCTTTTAAAGTTTGCTGGTCAGATTTGCTGTTTTGCAAAAGTCAGGGTTGCAAAATGCAGATTTGGAGCTGTGTTTTGATTGTTACTGTCCCTAAAGAGGAAGAGTGCAAATTCTGGCTCTGCCTCTGGTTGTTCCTGCTGAGGGATGTGCTGTATGTGGAGGGCGCAAGCATGGCAAATGCTCTGCTGTGAGCGAGAGGGGGTTTGGAGTTGATTGGTTTGGTGAATTTGGTTAGGGGTTTGTGTGCAGTTTGACTTGAAGATCAGGGCTGAGGCTGCTGAAGTGAGCTGGTAGTGGATGGCCTCAATACCTGCCTTTGCCCTGGCTGAATATGTGAGCTGCCCAAATGCTAGGCAGTTATTTATCACCTCTTAGCCCTGGGGTGTTTAATCCCCTTTTCCAGCTGTCATCCCAGTATGGACATTGCTTTTTCACAGCCTTTCAGGAGCCTTTGTAGTGTGGGTGCCAAGGCAGCTGGTAGGTTAAACATGCTTGCAGGGAGATGGGGGCATGCGAGAGCAGTTTCTTTGGAAGTCTGCAAAGCAGCTTTACACCTGGGTTAAGCTTGGACTGTTCTAGCTGGCTTTTGAAGTGCTGGTGAGCTATGCCAGAAAGCCAAATCTGAAGGCAAGTTCTTGCTTGTTCTCCAGGACTGTCCTGCTAAGACTTGTGTCTTACTGACCCTGTGTGCTAATGTATGCTTAATCTGACTTTGAGTCAGTCTGTGGATCAAGGTAGCAAAGCCTTTCCCGCATCCGTCAGAGTTGTGGCCCATCTGATGAGGCCAGTTCTCATGGAAGGGATGCAGATGCTGTTTTTTGGGTTGCTACTGGGAGATGAGCTCTCCATTTTTTTTCTCCTGCAAATGGAGAGCTCTTTCTCCTGCAGACCCTGGTATGATTTGGGATCATGCCAGGCTCTGCAGGGCTTGGAAAATGCCAACCTGTGGAAGGATTGGGGAGTAGGTGCTCCATCCTTCATGCAAATACCCTAATGCAATTAATTCCTCTGTCTGATGACTTCAGCATCTCAAAACTGCCATTGTCTTTTAGGAGCGCTAGTGACTTTATGTGTCTCCAGCACTGAAAATGTTGCTGGGGAAGAAAAGCCCAGATAATCACAACCAGAGCCAAACCAACTGGAAACTTAGAATAAACCATTATGAATAAGAAAACTTCAACAGAATTTAAAAATGCCCAAGAACATGTTGTACCCTGCTCTGCTGCTGTCACCACCAAAACCACACCAGCCTAATGAGTTTATTTGCAGCACACACTGTATGAATGACATACGAGGCTGGGTTATGTCTGCTTCTGGTGCTGAAGTAGGAGGTGTTCAGATCCCTCAGATTTCTTATGCAAAGATGCAGAGTTTCTGGTCTTACAGTCTAAGAGGAGATAAGAAGGGGCACATGTTCCTATCGACCAAATTTCACAGAAGGAATGACACATTAGAATCTTCCATGGAAAAGTTGATTGACTCCCTCCAGATGCAAAGAGGAGGAGAGCAGTATCAGGAAGGTGGATGGAGGCATGCATAGGTAATTTGGTCATTAACAAGAGTAAGCTTGTTTGTTGCCGTTTATTCTCCCATTTATGCCCATGAACCTTTGAGATATCAAGGAGCCGCCATCAGGAGAAGTTGTTGTCACCCTGACTTTTCCCAGCCTCACTCCAGGATTCAGGTAGGTGAATCCCCAACCTGGTGAATGCTTGCTCGCCGTTGTATCTGAGTGGCTGCTGTGAGAGGTTCATTGCTCTGCATCACAAGTGTGGCATCAGGTGTCTTCTATCTAGGGGAGGGAGAGACAAACTGAAGACTGAGATCCTGATCCCAAATGCTAAACAAGGGTATTAGAGGAGCCAAGGAGAAAGCGTAGTCTTTGCTCAGTCCATTTCAGTTGTGTTTCAGTTTCCTTAGGATCCTGTCATCACCAGTAAAATGGCAATGGCATGCTGATACTTAAATAGAGGAGATGATTTTAAAGTTTAAGGCTATTCTGATCTCTGCTTGACTGGCTGCATAAAACAGGTCATTGGATTTTACCCAGGAACAGAAATTAATTATATATATATTCTGTCCTTTCTCTTGTACTTAGTCACTATCTGATCTGCCTTTTTACTGGCAGGTATTTCAATAAGTTGGAAAGAGCGCTTCAGTGAACGCAGGCCATCTACTTTAACCTTGAACTGCTGACTAAACCCCACTGCAGAATCCTTTTCTCTTGGGTGCAATAAAGAGAAAGGAGAGAAGTGGATGAGAATTTACTTTTCCTTCCTGAATGACTTTTGCGATTACCGTTTCCCACCTATCCTGAATCATGGTAAAAGGTCTATAATTGAGTGTCACAAAACAGAAAAACACATCCCCACCCTTCTCCAGTCAGCTTAATCAACACGTGTTCCTGGGTAACTTCAAGTGTTTCAGTGCTGATGTCTATGTAAGTGGATGTCAAAACCAAAATAGCTGTATCATGCAAAAAAATCAAAAGATGTTGTTTTGAAAGCACTCATATATGACAGGGAGGGTAAAAGAAACAGGCTTTGTGGGTGATAGAACAACTCAAGTAAAACACATTTCCCTTGCAACAAATTCACTTTGGATAATGTAGCCATTTTCAGATGACAGAAAATGTCAGTGAAAGTTCCTCTGTAGCTCAAGCATGGAGACGTAAGTGCAGAGTCATGGGCAGGTTTGGGTGGGGAAGGACCTCAGGACATTCTCTGGCCCAACTCCCAGGCCAAAGCAGGACGTGCTTTGGTATCAGACTGGTTGGCTCAGTGATGGTCAGCAGCTGGTGAATAAAGGATAGGTACTGTTTTATTGCAGGAGTTAGGTATCTCTTGGGTTGTGAAAGAGCACCTGTTTTATGGGAAGGACATAGATGATTTTATTTACAAACTCTAGTCTTTCATGAATGTGAAGCCTCAGATTATTTCAGACTTCCAGAGCTGCAGAGGTTTTCAGATGCAGTTTCCCAGCACTCCTTTTATTTTGCTAGCTGAGTGTCATAGGAGCAATGATCCATAGAAATACTGCCTGCTGACTGGTGTGCAGTGAGCATGGAGGGTATTAAAAAACAACCAGAAATACAAGCGTTTGGCCAAAATGCCCATCTTTATGCAATCCATAAAGTTATCAAGGCTAATGTATGTGCACTGTATTTAAACTCTTGTTGCCCTGAGTGCACTAGCTGCTGCAATAGGTCAGCCGAAAGCCAGAAAAGATGAGTACAGCTGATTGCAGCTCTCCTGCAAGTGGCCCCGCTATGCCATATATTCCTGTGGCCCATCTCAAATATCCAGTCTGGGTGCTCCTACCTATTGAAAAGAAATGTGATATTGGTCTATGTTACCTAGTGGAAACTTGTGTAGATCTCTGCCCCAGCCTCTAGTTGCTATTCAAGAAGGAACACTGGTTTGCTGTATCCTCTCCCAGGCAGAGATGCTGTCACTATAAAAGCATGCCAGGTTCTGGCTTTAGGTCAGCAGGTGGATGGATTTTATGCAGTTTGACACCCTGGCTCATGTCTGTGGTCTGCACTTATGCTCTCTTTGGCTCACATGCTGCCTCCTAACCCGGCAGTTGGTGAGAGTGGCTTCTCCAAAGACAGGGGCTCACTGCACCCTAGCATAACAAAATCTGGTAGGTTTTGGTAGAAATGTGGCCACAGATGGGTTCATCTGTCCCTCATCTGGTCCATGCCATCAGTAGGGAGCATGAGGTGTAGTTGTTGGTTTGCTTGCTCTCAAGGCTTGCGTGGCTGTGCTGCAGCAGCTCAGAGGGGAACCCAAGTACACCTTGCTGCTGATGCAGGAAGAAGAGATGATTTCAAGACAACAAAATATACATCCTAGGGCAGGACAATCTACAGTAAAGATGGGCAAAGCTGATGATGAAAATGTTGCAGGCTGTGAATAAAACGGCTGTGCAATGGCATTAGGAGATGAAATAAGGACTAGATGTAGGGTATGTGTGAGAAGCACAGGGTATGCTGCTAAGGCATGAAACAAATAATGGAGAGGATTACAGTTGTGTGCTGAAGTGGATAGAGAGACCCACAAAGGGAAGGAAGGGCAAACATAAAATGGGCTGTGAGGAATGAACCTCAGTTGTGAACTAGATGACAGCAGAGCAAACAGAGGATGTGAGCATCAGATAAACAATCTTTCCAGAGGGGTGAGCATCAGATAAACAATCTTTCCAGAGGGATGAGCATCAGATAAACACCTGAGGGATGGAGCAGATACCCTCAGTCCTATGCAAAGAGGGAACTGGATCATGCTGGGACTGGAAACAAGATGCAAGACATCGACACGAGTGCTCTGAGAGAGGCAGCCTATAGGATGCACAGACATCCTTTGGGACAGTATGAAGTAATGGGCCATGCTTCTAAGGGGTGACAATGGGGAAGACAGAGCATGGGCATGGGCATGATGAATAATGTAAAGATGGACATTGTGTGGAGCAGCTGTCCAACATGTCCAGATCAGGAACTGAGCTGAGCGTATAGGAGCCAAAGGAGATGCTGCAGGCGGCAACGTTTGCATCTCATCTATTTGAAGATAGAGCTTCAGCAGGTAGAAACCTCTGGTTACCTCCAGTAGCTTGCATCAGCATCACATTTGTCAAGATGCCTAGAGGGGAATTCGAGTGATGTGGAGTACCACTGGTGCACAAGCAGCACTACTCTGGCAGAGGCTGTGCAACCGTTCAAGGTGCTCACATGGCTCCTGCCAACTGACTGGCAGCAAATGGGCCAGAGGGAACCACAGGACTGTTCAGCCTCGCATCTGCTGAGAACCACCCTGCTCTAAGCCAGGGCTTCACGTGCACTTGCACACACATGCTTTCTTGTTAACTGATTGATCCAATACTTGGTGTAGAGACCTGAGTCATGATGCCCTGTTGGTTTATAACTGCAGGCTGGCAAAGGAGGCTGGTGAATGCCATTGCCAAATCGGGTCCACCGGGGACATAAAAGGAGAAACAGCTGGGGGACTCCCCTCCATACATCCCCCCTCTGCTGCCAGTTTGGGGAAATACAGTATTCCTTGGAGATGTGCCCAGCTGGTGGAGTGTTCGAGGAAAACGAGCCAATGGAAGGTGGCAGAAATGCTTGATGGTGCTGAAAATGCAGCGTGAAAGCTGGTTTGCTGTGTTAGTGCCTTCGGGGACCTGGGGAGGGGTGTGGAGGCCACCATACTTGGTCCAGCCATGTGTCCCCATGCAGGTGCCATTCTCCAAAGCAGTGTGGCGTGCTCACCCCAGCTCCCCCACCCAGCAAAATCCCAGCCAAAGCAAGGGGCTGAGGATGCACTGTACCCTCTCACCTGACGAGTAACAAAAGCATTGCATTGAGCTAGATTGCAGGAGGAAGGTGAGGGGATAAGCTGATGGACAGCTGGAGTATAGAAGCTGAAGAGAGGGTTTTTACTCATGCACATTACCTGGTGAATGGGAGGCTGCGGCTCCTGCTCCACGGCTTTACAAACTTGTCTACATCCTCAGCTGGGGACCCTTTCTTGCAAGCAGCAGGGAAAGAGAGGGCAGGAATCAATCTGTGACCCAGGCCAAAAATATCACCTGCCCTGCAGCTACTAAAGTTGTTCTCTGCTCCTACAGGCTGGGGGAATAGGGGTGCTGGAGTTGCCAGGGACACTGGAGGGCACGCTCTGCATCACCAGGGAGCCCTGCCAAGGAAGGGCATGGGGAGCTGAAGCCTGAGAGGGTTAGTGAAATGGAAACCATGAGCCAGAGGATTGTGCAAGGCACTGAAATCCTCTGCTGGCAGAGCCATGCAACTGTGGAGGGTGCTCAGGCAGCAGAACCCCTTGGGGCACCCAGATTGTTGGTGAGGTCCAGCCATCTGCGGTTTGCTGTCTGTAAGATGTCCTTACTTAAATACTGCTTTCATATCATGCTTTGAGCATGGCTTGAGTCAGGCAAGCTCTCTTGTTGCGTACCTGCTCTCCTGCTTCTTGTTCCAGGTCTCCTCAAGCTCTGATGCATGGCAGAGCCCTGGTAGACTTGGTGAGAGGTCAGAGTGTGCCACACACAAACACATACACGACATGTGCTATGTACTTCTGAATTCTTACATGCCTGTGACCACTCATGTCAGACAGCAGAATGTCCCCAAGCCCATCAGAGGCTCTAACCCATTCACATGCAGGGGGCAGCAGGGAAGAGCCCCTGCCCAGCCAGGAGAGCAGAGGCTGCTGCTCTGTGTTGGGATTACAAGAGCCAGGGTGCCACAACCAGGTTTTAAGGAGTGACCAAGCACCATGGAGTTGCAGGGGACCCACAATTTGTTTCTGAGGTGCCTTTGCCTCAGATACCCCTCTTTAGGTTCTGCCTGCCTGCTGGGGTTGTAAATATAGAAACAGAAGCCCTGGAGCTGGGTTTTCTTTTTCCTCCGTACATGTGCCTCCCATCTTAGCCGCATCTGTGCAATTCCTCCAGCTGCTCCTATACATGGTATGACCTTTTTATCCCCTTCCCTCGCTTCGCCCTCCAACCCCCGCCCCGTCCCTGCTCCCTTCCCTGCCCAGCACAGGGAGCCTGGGGCCAATTGGCTCCTCCATACGATCAAATGTCACTATAAGTTGAGAGCTGCACCACCTTGGGACGCTCGCAGATCCCGGCCTGCCTGTCCCCTTCAGCAGGGAGCTCGGTGCTTCTTTCTGTTCCTCCCAGGTAAGGAGGAGCCACAGCAAGGGATGCTGCTGCGGGGGTAAAGCTGCAAAGGGGTTGGGCCTTGTTTTGAATGGAGAAGCATCAGGGGAGGGTTGGGGTCCACAGGATCTGGGATCTGGCACAGGATCCTAAGGAAAAGGCACTTTTCCTTCCTGGCTTTGGTTAGACGTTGCATGATGCTCGTGTCAGCTTCAGAGACTCAGGTGCTCTGAAGTCTCAAGGGTCAGTGGTAGGAGAAAAGACCCTTCCAAAACCAAAGTGTGGGGCTGGGAATGACATGACATCTCACGTGGCACTCGGCAAAACTCCCTTCAGTAGCAGGAGCAGAGTGCTGACCTTCCCTCCCTGTCACCCAGGGAAAAGGATGGCTGAGGTGGGAGGGAGGTAGGACAGGATTGTTGGGGAGCTACTGGCAGATGAGGAGGGCTGTAGGGTGTGGGGCCAGAGGGAGACCTGAGAAACACAAATGTGGTCATGGAAAACTGCCTCAAACCATTGAAAAGAAGAAAACTGGGAGAGAACCTCCTTGTGCTCATGGAGGGGCAGGAGGATGGGGTTAATTCAGAGTGGTGATGGGATGCTCCCCGTATGCATGACTTCAAACCCCTGCACTCGCTATGACTGACTCCCCCCTCCTTGGGGGGATATCTCAGCCTTGTTCCTAGCAAGCCCCATGCAGAGATCAGCCAAATTGTAACACACCAAAGACAAGGATAAAGAGCATGTTTTTGGGCAGGGAGTTGGGGTTTTGCTATGTGTCAGCGGAGCTTGCAGCAGCACTTCAGTTCTGCTACCCTGTTTCAGCAGCAGCACTGCAGTGGGTACTTCACTTTCTAGCCCATGGGAAGAGAAACACTTTCTGCTGGAAAGTGCTGTGCAGTTCAGAAACAAAGGGTGGAGGTAGAGGGATAGAAGAAATATAGGTTCTAAAAGGTATGTGTTTATACTTTTCATGTAGAAAAGTGTATGTATTTATTAAATAGATATGCAGAACATGTATTTTTTAATGTACGTACATGTATGTAAAAAAGTAGATGCAGTGAGTTTGCAGAGGCTCCTGCTGGGAAAGCATGGATGTGGGTGCCTAGTGGACCATACTCCTAGTCCTTGCCTGACAGCTGCCCCTGCCAGGTCCCATTGACCATGCATGGCCACTTTTGTCCTCCCCCCTTTCCACATGCCTCTTGCTACCTTGCCTCCCTTGTATGGCCTGGCTTGGGAATGGATGATTGATGGGTGGGTTATTTCTAGGGATGGCCTGGAGGTGCAAGGCAGCCCATTCCCCCTCCCTGGTGCATTCTCAGCTGCTAAGAGACTTCTTGGGATGTGCTGGCTCTGCTCTTGCAGCCAAGGACAGGAGCATTTGGGGCCAAAAGGGACATGGCATTCCTGCCTACCTGGGACTGATGAAGATTAGGGTATTTGTCCTTCCAGACATGACCTGCTTAGTTTGAACCAAATGCAGGAAATAACCTTTGATTTCACTTTTGGAGGGTGGGAGCAGGCAGGAAGTTTTTGGTCTGGTGAAACTTTCCCATGTATTTTGATTTCCCTCTGAATGGTTGGCAGTATTAACGAATTGGTTCTATTACATCCTTAAGCCTCAGCCAAGACCAGATCCCATTTTTCTGCCACTGTACAAACAAAGCCCAGTTATTGCCTTAAGGTGCTAACAGCCTTAATCCGAGGCTGTATTTGCTGTGTGTAAAGTAATTTCCACAGAAGGGTAATCCTGAGCCAGCTGGATACTTTCTGTTGCCTTCAGTGAACTTAATCCTAACTGCAAAAAACACCACTCTGAGCAGATTGCTTGCTTTATTGCCTTGTGGCTGTAAATATGGTTTGGTTTTGTTGGCTGCTTTGGTGACAGAGTTAGCTACGTGGACAGTGCTGGGCATCCAACAGCCTTTCTCATCTCGGGTGGCTGTTGCTATGATGATCTGTGTTTTGCCCCTGGCTTTGAGGGACCAGATGGATTTTGAATGCTATGAAGTGCACAGACACCTTGTTCTCCTTGATGTGGGACCTTTTTGGCTTTCCAGCCGGGGCAGTGGCAGTCAGCCTTAAATGCCAGCTCCTCCCAATGGAGTGACTGAACTTGGCTGAATGTTTGGCCCCTGCAAGGCTGAAATCTCCATGTCCCCCTGATTTTTTTTGTCCCCCTTACCCTAGCCTGTGGGGTTTCTGTCTGGCTCATCGCTGCACAAAGTCTGCCAATGCACTTGTTATTAATTCACGTTATCTGGGTCCCAGGAACCCCCTCAGGGTTGGGGTCTTATGGTGTCAGGGATGCTGGCATTCTCGCTTGGCTTTTATAGCATGCAGACAGATGCCATGCAAAATCCCATTCGCATTTGCAGAGCTTGGATTAACAAATATGGAAGGGTGTAGGGGAACAGCCAATGTGACAACCATCGGCAGGATCTCCTTAGAGCTAAATTGGAGACTAGATGAGCTCATTCCAATAACTGTTAATGGAAAGCCTGATCGCAAAGACTCCCGTTGACTTCAATTGCCTTGGAAAGAACAGCATACACTGTGTTACATGCCTACCCTACACCAAACAGACATCAAACAGACATTTGTTCTCCCTATGCATATGCAGGGCTCTTGAGCTGATTTCTTCTCCACCGTTCCGCGGTATTACTTCTCACTGGAGTGTGAGGAAAGAAGAGTTTAGCCCAACACTCTTTAAATGTCCTCTTTTCCCCCTCCACCTTGGCAAGAAAGAAATCTGAATTTACAAATTAAAGGCAGAATCCATAGGAGGATTGGCCATTGCCCTGAGTCTTCACAGATCACGCATTTTGGAAGAAGCCAACAGCTGGGCATCTGGCAGGTTTCCTCTCCATGCTTTTTCCAGGAGAAGCTCTGCTATCCCCCTGCATAAACCAACATAACATGTTACTGTATGTGTTACTAATAGATTGACTAATTTTTGGAGGCTGAAATGAGATTGCAGACCTACTAGCTGCTCTGCAAATAGCCAGTGGAAGTCTTTAACCTGAAGATTGGATGATCTAGATATAAAAAAAACAAGGGATAGAGATCAGAGGTGGTGTAGCATTCAAATAAGTAACAGAAGAAGCAGCAGGAATCAATGCAGCAGGAACTGATGCAGCAGAAAAGCCTTCTGCAGAGCTGAAGTTCCTCCCAAACACAAAATTCCTCTTGCCTCTTGAGTTTAGAGTACCCAAAGTGGTCCTGTTACACTGGCTGTTGCACTTGAGTGGGCAATCACGGCTACCAAGTTAAAAGCAGCCTGGGACCAAGAGATCACTGAACCCAAATCTCATGTGTCCTAGCAGTACATTATCCTCTCATCAAGCTATTCAGACTGGGTCATAGCACAGCCATTGCTGGCACTACTTCCAGGGCAATGCTGAATTTCAGATAGAAGAGAAATGAGGAACTAGAAGGAAAAAAATGTGAGCTGTTTATCACTGCTTTAGAATATAGGGGTTTTAAATCCTGTTGGTGTTAATATATGGTGCCCAGGGTCATTGCTGGGGAAGGGAGAGAATCCCTTATAGGGCAGGGTTGGAGCCTGAAGGATTACTGCCTTCCTCTGAAATAGAAAGCTGCCAAGCTGCAGTTGTTCCTTTTGAACTTAAGTCAGCCCACCTGCTCCTTCAGGACATCTCTCATATATCAGCTGAGTAATCAACTCATGAAAGTCACAGTTTGGGTTTCCCAGTGAGAAGGAGCCTGGCTTTCCAATTTAAGACCTGCTGTGGATTTGGAGGAAGTTTTGAGGGGCCCTTCCCCACCTCCTCCCTTAGCCTCAGGGCAGCTGATTCTTTTAGGAGAACTACAGTGTTGCACCACTGCCGTCACGATATCACATCAGTATCACAGTCTGCACTGAACCCAGAGCAGACTGTGATATTACCACGATGCTCCGCATAGAATTGATGCTCCTTCTGAGTCCAGCTGGGATTCCTTCCATGCTGCAGCTCTCTGCAGGTGGTGGTCTGCATGCAGCCCTGACTCAGGCTGCGCAGAGATGAGAGCCGCAACAGCACCATGGATCAGTTCACTTCTGCCCCGCAGTGGCAAGGATTGGTTGAAATAAAGGCAGCTGGTTATACCAATGCGAATTGCCTATTCAGGCATTTGGCCAGTTTTCATCTTAAGCTAATTAATAGCTAATTGTTCATTCATTCATCAGCTGTATAAACCAAACACACTTCTGGGTGCTGGCAAATAAGTAGTTATCTGGGTATATTGGTGGTTTCAGTTATTTTCTTGTTGGCTCTTGTTTGGAGCTGGCACCTTCCCACTTGTGGAAGAGTGAAAGAAGGAAAAACCTGTCTGTTCTTGCTGGAGTGATGGAAATGTCAGATGGGTGCAAGAGGACACCGTGGTCTGTGCCCATCTCCCGAGCTCTGGATGTTTTGTAACAAAGCCAGGACCGGGTTCCCCCTGGGCCTGCTTGTGGGGAGCAGTTGGCTTGAGAGGGCATGTCTTTCCTCTTCTCCTCTGACCTGGCTGGGAAAGGTCTACGCTAATCCCAAAATGGCAGCGTTGGTGGGGGATTGGCTGCTATGTGGGAAAGCAGGTGCCTGGGTTTTTTTGCCCTCAAATGTCAACCCATCTGCTCCTGCCTTGGCATTTTTTTAGGAGACGCTCTCACTAATAACACTTCTTTTCTCTTTATCTTTTGTCTAGAAACTCATTGCCAACATGTCTGATACCGAGGAAGTGTAAGTAGAGAGAAAGCTGCCTGCATGTCTGTTCAGCTTGGCTCCACACAGCAGTGAGGGCATCCCTGCAGGGAGGAGAGGCTGGGTGCCACTCTGTGCACAGCCCAAAGGCCCCTGAGGAAGAGAGGAAGGGGTGTCTTGTCTTTGAGTGTCAAAGTTCACCTGTTACTCTCCCTGTCTAACACAGGACATCCTCCAAATACTTTCACACAGCTCAGCCTGTGGCCCTACCTGGGGAGGGGAAATAAAACACACAGTGTGGTGGAGGAGCCACTTTCTGCCCTGGTTACAAATCTAGAGTAACATAACCAAACCCAATGGGGTCATTGGACATTTATGCATCAGTAGGGAGATTTAGGGCAATCATGGAATCAGGGACATCATGGACAGACTTGCAGTGGTCACTAAGCCGCCTCCTCAAAAACTCAGCTCAACCTGTATCATTTTGTCCAGCCTGCTCTCAAAAAAACAAATTCCAAAGATGAGGTTTGACGCCTTTTTCAGGCAATCAATTTTCAGGCAAAAACATGTCCTTCATTTAGGATCTGGCCCCAGGGCTGCTCTGGGGTTTGGGTTTCTTGCAAGGTGATGGTAAAACAGGAGAAGCTGGCAAGTAGGGGCAAGCAATAGGAACAGACCATGAGACTGGCTTTGGAAACGGCCACAGGACGAACACTGAGCAGCATCTGGTTTATGCCAAATTTTTACTAGACAGCTTCAGGGTTCATGAAGCATTGTAGCACGTCTGGGTTGGTGTGGGCCACCAGCTGCAGGCTGGCTTGCCTGCCACAGCGGGGCTGAGGTCCAGCTTCATCAGTCCCTGCACACTGCTCAAATGCAGGTATCATGCTGTAGATCTGTGGTGGTAAGATTGTTCCTGGATATAGAACCATACACACCTTCAGAATTGGGAGCACTATTTAAAATAAAACCCAAACCCAGTCACTTTACTACTTTTAAAAGCAAATGGCTCCTGGGAGAGCAGAGGGAGAATGGGGGAAAGAAGAAACAAACAGACTTCAAACAGCAGTGCATTGGGTTGCTTCAGTATATATATGGTTTAAAGCTTGGCAACAATACGGAGTGGAAGAAATATTCACCTAGTTTCAATAACCTTTTCTTCCCTCTCTCACAGGGAGCAAGGAGAGGGTAAGTCTGAATTCTGTCTCTAATTGCTTCTATGCAAGCCTTCAGCATTCGCTGGCCACGTCCATCTTCTCCTTTCTGCCCACTGTTGAGATTTCAACAAAGTCTCACTACGGTTAGGCAAATCAGGGTGTTCTTTTCTCTGTGTATGTCTGTCTGACTATCACCAGCTTCTGGTGATTTCACACCACTTGTAGCGCAGAAAGACTTGCCTGTCTTTGTGCTGCAGGCAGCCCTTGGGGTTTCAGCCCAGCATTGATGCTCTGTTCGCAGGGGACGCTGCTACTTTTTGTAGGGGCACTGCCATCTGCTGGCAATTCGTTTTGAGGCTTTTGTATACGTAGTATTTTCTGTTTTAAAACGTAACACACACACCCACACCCACACACCCACCTCCCCCCCCCCCCCCGATATATACAAGCAATATACATAGAAACATACATGGGGCTTTTTTCGCTGTTTTTTCTTTTACTTTGAGGCCTTCTCTGACACTGTTTTCCTTCTAAGGTGTGTGTACACTTGAGCTCCCGTTGCCCAAGAAAAAATTCAATACGTTACGGCCTTCCTCCTCTTTTTCTCAAAGTCATTTTACTTGCTATTTTACTTGGTGACTTGCAAATGGCCTCTTAAAGACCTTCTTGTCCAGCGTCCATGTGAGGGCAAAGGGCTCTGCCATGGGTAATGTCTTACCAATGTGTCAAGGCTGATGGTTGATTTGTCTGCTCTTTTTTCCCTCCCCTATTTCAACGCAGAGGAGTACGAAGAAGAAGGTAACAAAAAACCTTGGAATGTAATTTATCTTTTTTTGATTCTTGGTCCTGCTTTTTCCTTGTCTGTATTTCACCCTTCTCTTTGGTTCTTGCTGCTAAAGGTGACCTGAAAGACTTGACCAGTAAATCAGTCAGAAACCATAAAACCAGCTAGGTTTGGGCTGTGATTGCAGAGCCTTCACATTATGGCAGATTTCTGTGAGCCATAGCGATGGTTGTAAACCTGGGAGCTAACTTGCCCATGAACTTTTAGAGCAGGGATTAGCACAGAGCCCACACAACGTATCATAGTTGAAACCCTGCCATTCTCACTTTGGCAATGTCCACAGATTGAGTTTAGATATTGAAACTGAAAAGAAGAGCAGGTTGCCCAACTCCTGAGGAGCACCCAACAGGGTGCTGCTATAGATGGAAGAGGTGAGGCAGAGAACTGACTGACAAAGATGAAGTTTTTTAACGTGCCTTTGGCTGGCAAAAGGTGATTTGACAAGCTGCAAGAGCCGATCTGGAAAGATGGAGCGTGAAAAACCTTTCGCACCTGAGTTGTTTCACCTTTTGTAGGCAGCGGGGAGAGGAAGATATGGAGATGTCTAGCTGTCTTTGCTGGGCACTTTTGACACACTGTCTCAGTTCAGACGGGTGTAGCTGCAAGTTATCATCCTGCATTTTCCCAAGGTGCCTGGGACCAAGGGACAAACTGGGGCTTTTTCCCAGGATCTGCCCTTAGTGTCCAAGACATCTGCTAAGGAGTCAAGAGCAAGATCCTTTACCAGGAGGTAAAATATTTGCATGTGGATGGTGTGAGACCAGTTCTGAGACAGACACATGCCCCTGTGTAGAAATGGCCCTATAGGGGATTTTACACAGAGCTGCCCTTTTTTTTTTGCCATGGATTCTCCCTAGATTGCTGCAATTGTCCAATGTCCATCAGTGGCAGGAACGGAGGTGCGACTGTGGCCATGCTGAGGGTAGTTCCTGCCCTAAGGTACATTATCCTTACGTCTCTAATTCCCCATCATTGGTTCTAAGGGGGTCAAGGGCTCAAAAAAACCTGAAAGAAAGCAGAGTTGCTAAATGGGCTGTAGAGCTGCCTTTGGTCATCATTGTATGTCTAGGTCTGCCTGGAGAGGCAGAGCCAGGGACGTGAAGGTGCTATTCATGCTCCATCCTTCATGCCTTGTCAAATGTCCAAAGAGTAAGCAAAGGGTGATGTTCGTACAGACAAGCCTTCTTTAAAGGAGAAGCATTTCTTGCCTTTCTCCTTTCTTTCCTAACTGTCTACTTTTGGGTTTCAAGAATTTAATGATTAATGTGAAATTAATAGGCAGGTGACTTCCTATTTCTTTAATCTGCATGGCTGTCTCCTCTGAGGTGTTATCTTCTTGCTCCCCACTCTTGTGTGACCTTTGCATTCTCTTCCAAAGTCATCCACTTCCTTTCCATATAACTTTTCTCCTTCACTTTCTAATCACTTTTTTCTCCAGGCCTCAGCTCACCCCCATACCAGTTTTTAACAGTTTTCTGTTTTCATTTTCTTGCTTGCTGTTGCTTCTTGTTCCATGACACTTGCCACCTGAAGCTCAGGAAGAAGGTATGTGGCATGGCTTCCCTTTCTTTCTCTCTCAGTGAGGAGGAAGAATGTGTGTGAGGAAATACAGATCATGCCCAGTGGCCAGGACTTGGTCCCAAGCCACAGACATCAATGCAATGATGGACATTGATGTCACTTATTGAGCTGGTAGGAACTTGGGCCTGTTTTTTGTTGGGTTTCTTTTTGTTTGAAAAAGCAACCCAAACCAGTTAGATTTACATATGTATACGAAATAAAATACACACGTATATAAAAACAATGTATATAATACACATATATATAATGTATAGATAAGCTATGTGTATTTGTGTATATGGAAACAAATATAAGTATTTGTTTTGGTCTACCGTTTTACTGAACTGCTGGACAATTTTGTCTCAATAGTGTCAAGGCTCCTCCTTTCTTTCTGAAAGCTTACTTTTTTAAAAGGAAGGGGGATGCCCTGCGAAGTTTATATCCATCTGTTGAAAATCAGGAATTAATTTCTTTGAAATGTCAAAACTTGATAAATGTTGGTGAAAAGTTATTGCCATCTGAGGAAAAAAAAAATTAAGCAAACTAGAATAAAACCAGAAATTTTATTTTTGGTTAAAAATTCACCAAAAGTCAGTTTAAGGAAATTTTAACCAGCTCTAATAAAGAATAAAATAGTGAATGCATTTTTTAATGTGGTTTTCATTTGTGGTCATGTTCCCATATTTCAGTGACATTTATAACCCCATCACATGCCCATAAAAATATTATTTTTCGTTCTCTCTCACCCTGCAATCCCATCATTGTGTATTCTCAACCATAATGGCCTGGGAGCCTCGCAAACCTCAAGAATGTTCCAATAAACTATTTCTTGTTTTAATTTTCTTCTCCCATTCGCTTTGCTGCGTGACTTTTCCTATCTGCAGAAGAGGTTCAAGAAGAAGGTATGTGAAACGCTTCTCAGTCCCCCTCTTTCCTGCAGCAGGGCTAGGTGCTGATGAACGCCTTGGTTTTGCAAGGTGGTAGAAGAAAGCAACACAAAGATGCTGTGACAGATGACCTGCAGGCAGAGGGCTTTTGTCCCTCGCACAAGTTTCACTGAGGGTGCCCCACATCCTTAAGGACGTATCTGTGCTGACACCTCTGCTCTGGTTTTGAGGAGGGAACAGCAGAGGAAATGCAGATACCATCCCTTCATCCAAGCCACAGCAGACTCCAAGGCTGATTTATAGCCCTGGGTGTTGGTAACACACGTGGTGGAATAATTGAGGTCTGCCTAGAAAGGTTTCTATCAGGTATCAACTGGTTTCTTGTATGTAGCTTGGCAGATAATGATCAGATGGATTTTGAAATCAAAATCCATCTGTGGTAAGGTATGTGTGTAGCCATATGTCACATAGTACATATTCTATAATATGTAATATTATATATAGTACATGGTATATATTATAAGTTTATGGACTATAATATATCATAATATATATAATATTATTTATAACATAAATAATAATCCTGTAGAATGCAGATCTTATTAATTGTATCTATATGGATGCTGGCAAGTGGCCCCAGCTGGCTCCCTACACTGCATGATGCATTTGCAAGGTGGGACAGAGAGGGAAGAGGAAGAGCTAGAACAAAAACCCACCCTTTGCATTTGAGAGGTTCAGGACGTGGTGCTCCAGGTATGGGGAGCCAAAGGGTGTGTTGGTTCTGCATTTGCAAAGCTTTGAGCTACGGGCATATTTGAAAAAGGGGTAAACCTGTTTATTATGCCATGGGAGACCCACCCTGAGCAGTTTGCAGCGTTTTTACACCATCCAAATAGTGAAGGTTTTACATTTCTTTACCTGTGCGAGCTTTGCCTGCCTGTCTCCATTTCATCTCCTCCTCTGTTCCTCTATTCCATACCCCTTGTGGTTTATTTTTAGACCCCCTGTTGTGCTCACACACTCTTTAATCTAACTGTTCTTGTTTCCCATCTCATTGCTCTTGCTCCCTGTCATGTCCTACCTTATGAAGCTCAAGAAGCAGGTACGTGCCATCTCCTTGGGGGTGGTGAGGATTCTAGGGTAGTACAAGAGAAGCAGAACTTTGTTACTTTGCCTTATCCCTCCTATTGTCTTTTCTTTCCACCTCTCCTCTGTGACTAGCTCTGCCACAGGTTAACAACCAGTAATGGTCTCATTCAGTGCAAGGTCTGACAGATGTCAGCTAGGTGGTAACACAGCCTCTCTATCCCTCCTGCTCTGTGCAGAGCTTGCCATAAAGCCCATCCTGGCAATGGCAGGAGGTTGTTCCTGTAAAACTACAATTAGAGAGAAATTTCAGCATGTGATATTTGAACTTACTGTGAGATTTTTCTTCTCCGATACGTTTTTGCCTCTTCCCTTCACGTGCTCAAGTTGTTTCTCAACTTCATGTGCCTCAGATTCCCTCCCCTCCTGGCCATTAGTGCATCACTTAGTGGGATAGAACTTGTCCCTCTGGCTTAACAGGGTTTTCAGCCTCTGTAATATCAGTTCCTGTAATAATGTTATTTCTCCTAATGTTCCTTTGCATCCTGCCTTGTGGCTCTTCTCACCTAAAGAAGCTCAGGAGGAAGGTATGTGACATGACTCCTGAATTCACATCTTTCAGAGTAAGCTCTGGTTTAGCCAATAAGCCATAAGATGGTAAAACGAAACAGGGGATAAAGATAGGCATATTAATATAGAATAAAACTTATTTTGTTTTTTGTACTCCTTTCCTTCATGTTCTGTTTTAACGCTGAATGCACTGGCTGGCAATGCTATGTGGTAATTGTTGCATGAAAAATAGAGCAGTATGGAAACTGCTGCAAAATGTAAACCTCTTAAAAGATTAAAGGTGGAAAAGCCTTCACTCTGAGACTGGTTGGGCCACACTAAGTGGCTTATTTTGGACCATTTGGTGTGGGTCAGGTCTCTGGATGATGTGCAGATTTCCCCACAATTGGTCTGCTGCTACAGCAGCTGCTGACACTGCAGCCACGGTGAGGATTTATCCTCCTTTGCTGGGCTGATGTTCTTACAATAGCCCTTCCACATGCCCCTTTTTTCAGCTTTAACTCTGTTGTACAAAGCAACTGGTGATAATTTTGATGCTTTAGCTTTGCAAATGATTGAAGGCAGTTTTCTTCTTCACGCAATGGAGTTTCTAGACCACTGTTTCACTGTGGTTGAATATACATGGTTGTATGTGCAGCCATGTGCCACTAAAAACCTGATGGCTTCAGGTTGTAAATCCACTTGGGCAAGCATCAGGGTTGTGAAACAGCACGCTGCTCTGGGCTTTATGCAGGGTTGCGGGATGTGCATAGAAGACAAATGTAACCTGATATGGCCACCTAAATCAGCTTTATGTTTTTAATTTCTCAGACCACTTGCACCCTTATTCTAGTAGTGCTTTTCATATCCATATTCATCTTATTTCCTTGCAAGATATTCTTAGGCTTTTCCTCCCCCTCCATTTTATATGAGTGAAAAGTGGTTCTGACATTTCTAACACTCTTGTCTTCTTTTGCATCTTGCTCTGTGACTCTTCCCACCCACTAAAGCTCATGAGGAAGATATGTGCCATGACTTGCAAATTCCTCTGTTTCTGTCTGGAGGTGGTTGAAGAGGAGAGGATGCAAAAATATCCTCTGCACACTTGCTGACAGCTGCTTCGCACTTGCAGGATAAAAGGCATGATGAGTAATAAGTACTAACCACTGCTCTGGAAACAATGCCCAAGGCACAAGCTGGGCATTGTGTATATATTCCCCAGCACTCGGGTGTCTCTAACCAGGCTATCAGTACAGATACCAGTTGGTATGGGGATAGGGTTCCTGAAACCAATTCCTCTCCACCATGCATCAGGGCTGGAGGTGGGACAGCCATGCCTTGTGGCAATGCTACGTCCCTTGGTTGTGCACACCTCTTCCTCCTGTCCCCCCCCACCACTCTGCAGAGACAAAACCCGCTTTTGCAGCAATGTATGTGGATGTGGAGACACATCTAAAGTCACGAGCAACAAGTGACACCAAGGCATACCTAGTTTTTCTGTTGGGCTAAGAATTAGATAGAGTGTAATCGTTTCAGTTGTAGCACATTGGCAGAAAATGCCAATTCAGAACAAAAACGTAGTTGCATGCTTTTGCCATAAATATGGGTATTCTTCTCTGTTAATGTGCATTATGCAAAACCAGGGGTAGCAGGGCTGCATTGTTGCTTGATTTGATAATGTGACTTGAAGTCCAGATCTGGTATAACAATCTGTGTGATCAGCAAAATAATAAGTTATATGTATGAAAGCATCAGCCTGCCAGCCCAAACCCATTCACAATGCCCAAACCCTTTAACTTTCAGTTGTCCTTCAGCCTCCCCTCTCTGCATGTCCAGCTAGGCTTTCATCAGAGACTTTATCCTGCAGGTCAGAGAGCAATAACACGCTTGTACTTACCTTCCCACATTGGTGAACAGTGCTACACACCAGTGATGAAATCCTGGGCACTAAGGAAATCAATGCGAGCTCCTCTGAGCCCATTGATTTCTGCAGAGGCTGGGATTTGTATGCACATGAATAAGAACAGGTTTTCTATATACATTTTGCACATTCAAACCTACAGGTAATGGACTTGATTTAAATACAAGTAAATATTTATGTCACACAAAGGCTACCAATGGTACTTGATTTATAACATTATGAATATATGTTAGTCACCTGTATCTTTTATCTCCCAACATCCCCTTGTCCTTCCTCTCCATGAGTTTCTAATTGATACCCCTATTTGCCCTCAATTTCTCTTTTAATTTTATTAATGTGTTTCTATCCCTTTAACCCTTCCACCCTGGCTAAAAAAAGTGTGAGGTGTTTTTTAATCATCCTTTGTTTCTTGCTCTAATTCTCTTTCTTTGCATTTCCTTCCCTGCTACTTCCCTCTTAAAGAAGTCCATGAACCAGGTATGTGACTTCTGAATTCCTCTGCATCAATCTGAAGGGTTATTGTGGGCTGGCAATTCGATTGTGCTTAGCAATTTCACAATTGGGGCATGTTCTGAATTGGGACAAAATGAAACCTTTCCAAACAAACAACAGCAGCAACAAAAAAAGGAGGAATGCCATGTTTGGCAGCTATTCAAAATAATCGTGTTTTGTTTTTTTTTTTTTTAATTTTGTCAAAGCAAAACATTTTGTTCCAAATTCCCCCCTCCCCTTTCCTTTATGGAAGGTTTCCAAATTCTGAAATGAAAATTCTATCTTAGATGCTTCTGAAGCACTACTTTATGGATAATGTGGGGTATATATAGTGTAATGCAAGAATAAATCTAGAATAAGAGATTGCCACCAGGCAAAAAATGTAAAAGGTTTTGCTCTAGAGATGTTAATATCTGTGAAACCTTTAATGGTTATGAAACTGTTTCTGTTTTTTAACCAAAATCTCTGCTAATCCTACGTGAGCTTTGAAATATTGAAATTTAATTGAAACTATGATTTCTATTGGAAAATGATACCAGTAACTCTAATATTATACTCAGGAATTCAAAGGTGGTGGAAGAAAACAGACAAAAATCAAATATTAATGATAAACTGTAACTTGGAGCTTCCTTACACCTTCCACCAGTAATAATTTCCTCTGCTATGTGATGCGTAATAATGAGGATAAGAGCTAACTGGTGCATGAAAACCGTAATAACATCTTTGTAAACACGTATCTCAATGTATAAGCTGCAATAATAGCCACTGGCTGGACTCAGCCATCCTCACACTGCACACAGGAACGTTACAATGTTTACTATTTGGAAAAGCAGAAACTGAACTTGCAGCATCCTCTGAACTGTCTGTGAGAATGAGTCTGTGCCATTTGGAGTACCTTTATTAAAGCAGTCACATCCCAGCAGCTATCCATCCCAGCTATTTCACTCTGCTGTCCACAGAGGGAGACCAGCCTCTCAGTTTAGATCAGTACTTTAGCTAGTGCTGGAGTGAGTGAGGTGAAAGCTATCATCTGATTGATTTTTGCATGACTTAACACTTCAGCATTAATCTGTGTGCTGCTTCCCATTTCCTTCCTGTTCCCACCACTTCTCATTTCACATCCTTTCCTCCTCCTTTTACCCATATTCATTCTTGTCTGTTCCTCATCACAAGTTTTTTCTAACCTTGGTTTGCACAAGTTACAGGTCATTACTACCATCCCAGCTGCTTTGCCTGCCTCTGTATCTCTTTTCTCTGGTATTTATTGAACTGTTTACTCACTGCTACTTACTACTTGAGTGTTTGTCTCAAGCTTTGACATACATATGAGCTTGAAATATGTGCAAAACACCAGATAATGATGTAATCTGATTAACAATAAAGCCACACCTACAGCCTTCCATATTTTCTTTTCCCTCTGTAACATAAAGCATAACAAACAGGAAAGCTTATAAAGAAGATGTAAACATAACAAACTTAAAAAAAAAAACATTTATGTCAGAGGAAGAACTGTCCCAGCTTTTTATATCACTGTCTGATTATTTAGTTTCTCTGTTATTCATGCTGTCTTTTGTCTAAAACATCTTCCAAGTCACATCTTTGGTGTGCAAAGTTCAGAGCTGTTGCTTTTGTGTGGTTCTTGCTCTAATTCCGTTATTTTTATTTGCTGGCATTTTCCACCTAACCAAAGGCACATGTGTGACATCTAAATTCCTACGTATTAATCTGAAGCATTCGTATACATAGGAATTTGAAGATGTTGAAGAAAAACAGTCATGAAGAATCAATCCACCTAGTTCCCTAAAATTTACTTCCCTAAAATTTATGTCCCTAATTTAAATCCCTAAAATTTACATAGGAGAGTATAATTATTGGTTGTAACAGAAGAGTCACCTTCTATGAAGCTTAGAAGAAACAATGGAACTAGATGATCTTTAAGGTCCCTTCCAACCCTAACTGCTCTATGATTCTATAATTTTAGTGCCCCTGAAAACTTTTAGGGCTGTTACTCTGCCAGGGCAGAGAGCAGGTACCTGAGCTGCTGAAACACAAGCTGCTTCCACTTGCAGGTATCGCCTGCAGCAGGATCCTGGCATGCAGGCTCAAGCAGTTTCTACACCTTTGCAGCAGAGACAAGCCCTTGTGTAGACCTAACTAAGCTTCAAATCTGACAGTGGAACTTCTTAGATGGTAGAGCTTCACACGCAAACATAGAGATATATCCAAACCAGTACTTCCTTGAGTATCTCTGATATCCCCATACCTGCTCCGATAGCTAAAAGGGCACGTGCATACCTGAAACAGGTTTCACTACACGCTTTTAAAACTCCTTCTTGGGTATGTTATCTTTCAAATTTACAGATCACCAGTATTACCATTGTTGCCCACTGTTAATGTATTTGCATGATATAAGCTGCTGCAATTCATCAACATTCAAATTCCCTTTATCTTCCTTTTCTATGGCATCCCTTTCCTCTCTGCTTCACAACCCACTGTAATTACTCTTCTTTTCCACTCTTGTTAACACATTATCCCTATAACCTAGTTTGCAAATGATACTCCTTCAACTCTGTCTTACCAAAGTTTGAGGTGATCCCTTCCTGAATAACTTATTTCTAATTCTTTTATCTTCCTTTCCTATTTTTTTTCCCTTGATACTTCCTACTAAATGAAGCCCCCCCTCCAGGTATGTGATTTAACTTCTAAACTCCCCAGTGTCCATCTGCTGGGACAGTGTGTGTGGAAAATGAATGCAAGGCAACCTGTCTGTTAATGGTAGCTTGTAACTTGCATGCCTTTGGGGTTGTTTTATTTTAATGTTTGTTTGGGCTTTTTTTCCTCAGTGAAGAGTAATCAACAGTAAGGAGGAAGAAATTCACCTGTTACATGCACATTTTACTGAAAAATAGGGGAATCCATACAGTAATACAAAAGAGCAGCTCAGCAAAAAGTGTCCATGTGGAATGGGTTTAATTCTACACTGTGATATGAGAAGCTTTGTTTCAAATCTCAGGGCAGAGTTTAATCCATTGACTGTATACAGGGAATATAAATACTCTGAGATTCTGCATTATTTTTATGCTTGCTTTGCAAAATAGTGATCCACGTATGGCTGAAAAGCAAAATCTGCCCTGCAAATCTACATTGCTGATCTATTTCTGCTTTGCCAAAAAAACAGAAGAATGAAATGTAGACCTGCATAGATTTTTAATGAACCCTTTCTTCCTATGAAGTAATCTGTTTGTAATGCTACATTACAAATGGATGTGAAGAATAGCAGTACATTTATACAGACATCAAAGTTGTCTTCAAGGAAGAAAATGGCCTGAGTCATAGATCTAGAAAAGAGAACCAAGCTTCTTTGGAAATTAGACGAATGCTGATGATGAGTTACAGCAGGTATTTCAGTAGGTTTTGGAACCACACTGTATTTATTTCAAATGACTGAAACACTACCGTAAAAAAGGATGGATCCAATCACAGTTTGAGAGTGCTGATGATGTTCATGTGCATATTTCAAATCAAGATAAAACCTGGCACACTGTGCTTTTGGGTTGTATTTTATGTCATATAATGCTCTAAAGTTTTTTCTAAGCAATGTGCTATTCTCATAAATCTGCCTGTTTCACCTAACTGAATTCCTTTCCTGTACTATGACTTCTGTTTATATGCTGTTTCAAATGTAATTGATTTATTTTACTTCAGGTTTACTTCTTAACTTCATTCCCCTCTCCCCTTTTCCTCTCTGCCCCTCCTCCCATTTGGATCAAAAGCTCTTTTGGTGTGTGAAATAACGGTTTTCTTGTTCTCATTCTCTTATTTTCCATTGTATCTTGTTCCATGACACTTCACACCTGAAGTTCAAGAGCCAGGTATGTGACATGACTTCTGGTTTACTTTACCTAGTTGCAACACGAGTGTGTGTGCATGTGTGCATGTATGTATGTGTGTGTGAGAGAGAGAAAACAGGAGTCCTGGGTTGGTAGAAGAGAACAAACCAAGAAAGACAAATATTAACCAGGGTGATCACTTGCAGCCCTTTTCTCCTTTAATCTCCATGCTTACTACTATTTTAACCTTACAGCATTTTTAACTCCTCTCAGACTCTCCAGATACCTTTCTTCTCTGCCTTAATTCATTAATTCCTGTTTTTGTTTTTCTTCCTTTATTCCCCCAGCCTCCCTTCATGCATTTCCTGTCTCTTTCTCAGGCTTCCAAGACATTTAAATACCTCTTCTGTTTCTTCTTTTTTTCTATTTCCTGTCTTTCCCTCACTGCTTTCACCATGATACCAGCAGAAGAAGCCCCTGAAGAAGGTATGTGATGCATCTACAGACTCTCATCCTTTTTCTCCTTCAGTGCTGGGGAAGCAGTGTTAAGAACACTGACCTTGTTCAAGAACAAAGAGAGCATGGGAGGGAAATGGTTTCTCAGGATGGCTCTGGATGAACATGGAAAAAAGGGCTGTATGTTTGCTAAACTGAATCACCAAAAAGGTCTTCTTTCTTCTTGTTCAATCTCCAGAGAGTCCAAAGTTCCCAGCATAGAAGGGAGGGAGTGGGGACAGTTGCTCTTAGGAGAACAGTGCTTGTCGTGAATTCACTATTGTACTTCTCTTTTGCTTTTATTCTTCAACCTACAGCTGATGAAGGCGGCGAATACTATGATGGTAGTTCAGTGTTGTCTTAGGACAACAAAGTTATCTTTCTAACATCTCACTCCTACTTTTGTATTTGTTTCTTGCTTGATTTTGTACTCAAGAACTGGGCCAAAACATCTCTGCCACAAAGAATTGCTCACTGTGCATATCCAGTCACCCTTAGGGGGGTCACTGTTGTATAGAGAAGCTTGTACATCCTCATTAGGACAGTAGATGGTGAAAACCAAGCTCTAGAAGCTTGCTCTGAACTTGTGTTTTAGCTAGGACCTGTTGTGTCATAGCTCTCAGCTGCAAACCTTCTCTATACACCCAAAATCAGGAAAAGTCTCTTAAATCCCAGCAGCACACTTGAAAATGGAGATGAGGCCTGCATAGACGTGCCTTCCTCACTAAACCTTAGGAGGTCATAGTTTCCAGGCCTGAACGTACAGATATTTAAACTTTTTCTTCAGCTATGCACTTAAAATTGGGCTAAATATCAAGCACATGAATAGATTTGTTCACATTGGTGGGGCAGGCCATGGGCATAACAGAGTGTGTTTGTAATACCCGGTTGAATGGGCACTGGAGCACATGGGTGGGGACAGGACTCACACAAAAGGACCAAATCTAAATGTTTGCAAAGTCAGTTTTGCTCTTGTAGGCGGGCAAGAAAACTGAGAACCTCTGGACCAAATTCAAAACCAGTTTAAATATATAGAAAGATGCTCACAGACTTTTATAGGCCTTTGAAGTAGCTCAGTTGTATTCTGACTGCACCAACCTCTACAGCACCTGGCCAGCTGATTCGAAAGACAAAGCCCATCACCACTTGAAACCACTCTGCATTTCTTGTTTCCTTGTTTTGTTTTGGGGTGGTTTTTCTTTGTAGGTTTTTTCATTTTGTTCATTTCCTTTTTATTTTTCTTTCTCGTTTTTCAGGCTTTTTTCTTACTTAGGGAAATACCCTGAGGACCTTTTCTGAGCCCCTTTCTCTCCTTTTTCTCTTTCTTTACTTCCTTTTATTTTTTAATAGCATATTGATTTCTTCGCCCTCCCCCAAGGACACAGTGTGAGTTAGATATGTTACTTCTGAGAAGTGGGATCAAGGGAGGGTGTTTAGGGATTTCTGAACAAAGTAAAGGCAGTTCAGATGGATTCACAGAAAAGGGGAGCACCATGTGAATATTTCATAGATAGGGCAGGAGAAACCAAGATTGTATTTATGGTGGTTGTGTACTCCCTCTGCACTCACCCCTTTGGAAACCAGAAACTCAGACTCTCTAATCACCAGGGCAATGAACTTGGATTTCCAGTGGCTCTTGCCTTCTTCTTTTGGCAGGGTTGTGTGTGGGGATTTTGTCACAGCCCCATGGTTCATCAGCAGAATGACCAGAATGTCAGTCAAAATCCACCATGGGAACAGGAATTTACTGCAACAATTCCTGCTTGTCAACAATTTTTGGCCCAGTTCCTTGACTCAGTATCTTGAAAGAAGGGGCATTTCAAAATAAATCACATCCCTGAGCTGCTTTTGGTGCATACAGTATGGGCCAATGCTGGGTCATGCACTGCAATGGACAGATTTGTTGCTGTTAATTTTTTAATAATGGCTTCTATTTCGTTGTTATCCCCTTTTCTGGTTTTCTGGAGGTCCCTTTAAATATTCTAACTACAATTTCTTATTTCAAGAACAACTAACCTTAATTTTCCTTTTTATTTTTACAATTGTTTGTTGGTTTAATTAAGCTCAGAGTGCTGACTTGGTGGCAGCTGAAACCAAATTCACAGTTATTGACAGACAGGCGTTGATGCTGGCAACCAAGGTCAACAAACAAACCCAGCCATTTCCTGTCTACTTTATTTTTTCTCCCCCCTCTCTCTGAAGTGTAACTAACTGTCAGCTTTAATTTAAGCAGGAATGTTTATGAAAATTATCTGGGTATGTCATAAAGGAAGGGAATCCTGCATGAACAACATCCCTGATAGCCTGGTTAATTGCGATTAATTTTCTTTTCTCCAGATAGAAAACAATTTAACTAATGTGTTAAGAAGCTCACTGGATATTTGAAAAACAAAACAATTTAACAAATAACTGCAGAAATATACAAGTATGCTGTTGACTAAAGGTATTTTTTTTTTAGGAGTGATTTGTGACTTCCTTTATATGAGTGGTCTACATCACTCTTTTAATTATATGTTGTTTATTTTATTAGCATTGTGCTAGCATCTAAAGGCCTCAACTGAGATCTGTTTTGGTAGGCAGTGATCTTGCAGTAAATGAGGAAAGTCTACCCCCCAAAATTTCGTTACTGAAATTGGTGTGGGAAAGTGGGAAAGAAAGGAAAGGTTGGGTTCTGATCTCTTTTACGCACCTCTAAAATCTTTTCTCCAAATGATCTCAATAACTTATTTCCAGGCACTTTCTAATTTTTTATTATCCAACATCCTCACAACTGAGGTCTCCACCAAATATTTTCCAGTATCAGTTTTTGCTACTTTTTCCTACAATGTTTCCTTTTACTTTATCCTACTCTGTTTCATTTGCTATTCCCAGTTTCCTTCATCGATCCCGAAATAGCTGGATGCAAATAAACATTTGCAAAATATAGCTTTCCGTATCATGACATGGGTAGCAGGGCTCGTGTACCCACTTCTGAGGGAGGCTGGTTTTACTTTTGCTTCAAAAAGCTGCTGTTTTTTTTTTTTTTACCAGATTCAATAGGCAGTGAGCTTTTTACCTCAGTTCCTCCCACTGAACCAACACAGGGAGAGTCTTGTATCGTAGGATCCAGCAGCATCCTGAAAGTTCAAACACAGTGTGTGGTTATAAAAGTCAATCCGGGTCCCCGTGAGGCTGGGCCAGAATAAACACACAGGTTTAATTTACTTCTGTTTGTGAGAATAACAGTGCTGAACTTACTGGCATTACACTGGAGTTAATAACTAAAGTCTAAAAAGCATAGTAGGGAGGGGAATTGATCACAGCACAAATGTTAAGCAAGTAACTCATAAGACAGCACACTTCTGAGAGCCAGGGAAAGGTCACTTGTTGCAGGGGAACACTTCAGACTGCCAGAGGGCCCAAGTTGACAGTCTCTGTGATAGTTTAGCCCACCTATCAGGGCATGATACCTCTCTTGGAGATGCAAATATCATTCCCATTAATGCCTATGGGAATTTTGCATGTACCTCAGTAGGAGAGGATGCTCACTAAGAGAGGATGGCCTTTCCAAGCTGGGTTTGAGGAGCACCACACAGTGTAGAAAAATAAGCAACATCCCTATGGCACCAAGGTACCTGAGAGATGTGTGCCCTAAGCTATCCTGGGAGTCAATGAACCTGGAGAAAATGTGTGTCATGAAGCTTTTTACCTCCCGGCCTACATGTAAGGCACTTGATCAAAACTGTGAGTGCCTAGTTATCATTAGCACAACTGCTCATTCAGGTTAACGTTAGCAAAAGAAGTGCTGATTTGGAAAAGGCAACTTTTTCTTCTACCCTCCAGCCCAGCTGTCCTCCTTAGAGCTTTGGTCAGGGTGGCTTGAGAAAAATGATTTTATATTTACATGAAACCAATGCTTTCCAGATCCTATGTTTGGGACTTTAATACAGTCTCTTGATTCTTTTCTGCCAAATTCTGTTTCAAGGGTAAAAACAGATTCACTCCTAGCAAAGGGGGTATGTGAGTGTGTGTATTTCTTTTGGAAGTGCTTGAGATTTAACCAGTTTCTCTGGGATGTTTCCCCTAAGATTAAATTTCCCTTCCCTCCTTTTAACTTTAGCAGCTGGTATGAACTCTGTTGTTCTAACTGTTCTCCCTCTTTTTCCCTTCCTGTTTTGGGCCATGTTTCCAAATACAGAGGAGAGACCTAGAATAAAGTAAGTATGAGGGGCAGGGAGTTTCAAAACCCTGGAATAATTTTTCTTATCTAGCAGAAGCCCTTAGATTGCCTATTAGGCAAATGGCCACTAGAAGCCTCTATCCAAACCTCCCTTGTGCAACATCCAGCTGTTGCTGCGTGCCCTTCCAGGATGTCTGCTTCAACCAGAGGATGCCTTCACAGTAGTTACCAGCCAGGGTCTTCAGACCAGTTCTTGACAGAGTCAGAGGACTCATGAACTGACCAAGATACAGCAGTCCCACAGTAGGTGAAAAACCGTAAATCTTCTGTGAGAGGCCATGGCTGGGAAAACACCCATCTATCCAGGACTGCTGACAGTAGGAAGGGTTGCAAATGTTGGGTGGGATGACCTGAGTTTAACTAAGGTTTCCTATGGACCTTCTGACTCTGGGCCCCAGCACTTTCACTTCCCATTCTGCCAGCTGCCCAGAATGGAGGGCACAGCACTGCGCTGACAGCCTTGTGGACCAATGTCTTCATGTGTGGTAGGGAATGACCATAGGCTTTGGGAATGAGAAGCATCTTTAGGGGTAACTCCCTGTCCTGCCTGACCTTCCAGGAAGGACAGTGATCCTTAGCGCTGCTCTGGAGTAGTTTTCCATTGCCTTGCTCTTTCCCCCCTCTGTATCTCCATCAACATTCCTCTTTGTCAACATCATTCCTGAGGGCAGGACAGGGCAGGATGTGCTATTTAAAAACCCACCTGTTCTTTAAGATTAAAATCCTTCTCTTTTTTAACTTGTTTTGTTTTGTTTTGTTTTTGACTCTCTGCAGACTAACTGCTCCTAAAATACCAGAGGGTGAGAAAGTAGATTTTGATGTAAGTATTCTTGAAACTGGCTGTGTTTGTCTGTCTGTACCTGAGCAATACACACGTGTGCAAACCTGCATAACTCATCTTGTATTGGATATTGTTGAGGATAAAGTCGAGGATAAAGTCAAGGACAAAAGCACGAATGCTTTGCCACCTGTTTTCAGTGAAAGTCGACTCTCTGCTCCCTGAAACTCTCCTGATGGATTTGTTGATAATGTGATTAAGCTAAAGTCATGTATTTCTTTTTTGTTTTCCTTGAATTTTTTAAGCTAATATATGAAGAAAGGAGAAAATCAGTGGTTTAGGAGATCTCAGATTCCCTGTCCCATTGTTGTAAATGGTCTGAAAGTTGCACACTGAAATGGAACAGGAGTACGCACATCTGTTTCTGTGAAATATTACCTAAAATGACAATAACAGACAGAGATCCAAGCACCTTCCTAGAAAGTTGATAGGTACTCTGGTGTTGAAAGTCTCCACAGAAATATCTGCTTTGTCAAAAATGCAGGAACATATCTCAAAGCAAAGAGGAGGTAGCTAAGCAAAGCCAGGGGTAAAATATGGTGTGATGGGAGATACGGATTCTGTTCTCTTCTGGGCTTCTGACTGTCTCTTACCTTCATCAACAGCTGTTTAAGCTATTCCCATAGTTTTCCATGGATATCTGCAGTCATTTTCTGCTTTTGTTTCTCTGTGTAGGCAGGATGCTAGGAATGTCCAGGGCATATTCACAGAGCAATACGGGCTTACTTAATGCATTTTCCTGCTCTTCTAGGACATCCAAAAGAAAAGGCAGAACAAAGACCTAATTGAACTACAAGCCTTGATTGACAGCCACTTTGAAGCCAGGAGAAAGGAAGAAGAAGAGCTGGTTGCCCTCAAGGAGAGAATTGTGAGTCCTTGTGCTGCCATTTCCCTGCACTAGATTGAGAAATCCTCTGTAGGTGAGAATCCATTAGTCCATAGTCAGACTTTGGCAGAAAGCTGTATTGCCATGTACAGAAGTGACTGCTCTAGTCAACAACAAATGGCTTCTCTCCCCACCTGTTTCTTCTCTTAGCCTCTTGTTTTACACCTGAGAATTTCACATGGGACCCTTCTGCATGTTCTGGCAAGGGAGTAGGCGGCTCACTTTCTAAAAATCAAAGCTCTGGGTAGTGGGGCATAATACTGGAGGTAGATAAAGCCACAATGATGACTTAATGCCACTGCCACTGCCTCTTGCAGGAGAAGCGTAGAGCTGAAAGAGCAGAGCAACAGAGAATCCGGGCTGAGAAGGAGAAGGAGCGTCAGGCAAGGCTTGCGGTAAGCGTCTTTGCATCTCTCTCCTTGTCTCAGCATCAAATTGAAGGTGATCTCTAGAGACAGAAAAACCTACAGGTCCTGCCTGTCTCAGTCCAAAGAAGAAATGACCGCCCTTAAAGCAAGGGCAGGAAACAGGAGCTGCCAATTCTCATTAACATGCTTACCTGATCACAATCTCAGCAGTGAAAGTGGCTGCTGTGGAAGCTGCGAGTCTCCCCTAGAGTAACTTGCTGCTTCTGTGTGTTGCACTCCACAGGAGGAAAAGGCACGGAGAGAGGAAGAAGATGCCAAGAGAAAAGCTGAGGATGATCTCAAGAAGAAAAAGGCTCTGTCCTCCATGGGTGCCACATACAGCAGCTATCTGGCTAAGGTAAAAAGCATGGATTGGAGGAAGAAATATGGAATGGTTAAACCAGAGGTTTGTCTGGGAACAGTCTTTATTACAATTTGAGAAAAGAGCTCAAATTCCTTCCTTCTGGTTCCCTAGCACGTTGTCTTACATGCTCTGTAAGATTTTTTCATTCAGGCTGAATTTCTGCAGTCTGACATTAATTGATGTTCTGAAAATAGGCTGATCAGAAGAGAGGAAAGAAGCAAACAGCTAGAGAGACAAAGAAGAAGGTCCTGGCAGAGAGGCGCAAGCCCTTGAACATAGACCATCTTAGTGAAGACAAGCTGAGGTAACACGCTTATCCTAACTTACTGAATGTAATCCACTGAAATTCAGTCTCATGGTCATGGAGACTTCCCTAGTCAAAAGAGGACATAGAGGAGACTGTCTTCCTTGAAATTCATCAGAAACAATGTTAAGTTTTGCCCTTCCTTGATCTGGAGAATGGTGGGGAAATTTAGATGTGGGGAATTGCTGAAATGGTTTGGTAGCCACCTAGCCATGCTCCTGGCGTAGTTTGGTTAGCCTCTCCTGCTAATTAGAATTAGTCATTTATGCAACTAGGTCCAAACTTTAAACCCAGTTCTGAGTTTAGTTGAACAAACATATAGATTGGTATCTGCAGCATTCCCATGAGGGAATTATTGCTGCTAAGGAATGAGCACACATCTCCATAAAGGCTTGAGGCTTGGGAGCTGATTGCTCTGGTGCAGCCAGAGTAGTCATCAGGTGATAGTCTGAACTACACACTTTGAAGTTTACACATATCTGAAGATGAAGCTATCCTGAAGGAGCTGGTGAATGAACTTGCTGAGCCACTGTCCATCATATTTGAAAAATCACGGCAGTCAGCTGAAGTTCCCAACGACTGGAAAAAGGGAAATATAAGCCCCAGTTTCAAGAAGGGGAAAATGGATGGCTCAAGGAATTACAGACCAGTCAGTCCCATCTCTGTGCCTGGCAAAATCTTGGAGCAGATTCTCCCGGAAGGCATGCTGAGGCACATGAGAAACAACAAGGCGGTTGGTGACAGCCAGCATGGCTTCACTAAGGGGAAATCCTCCCTGACCAATCTGGTGGCCTTCTATAATGGGGCTACAGAACTGATGGACAGGGTTGAGCAGTTGATGTCATCTACCTGGACTTGTGCATAGCATTCAACACTGTCTCACATGACATCCTCGTCTTAAATTGGAGAGACATCAATTTGATAGATGGACCACTGGGTAGATAAAGAACTGGCTGGATGGCTGCACACAAAGAGCTGGGCTCAGTGGCTCAGTGTCCAGCTGGAGACCAGTAACAAGTGGTGCCCCTTAGGGATCGGTGTTGGGACCGGTCTTGTTCAACATCTTTGTCAGTGACATGGACAGTGGGATTGAGCACGCCCTTAGCAAGTTTGCCGATGACACCAAGCTGTGTGGTTCGGTTGATACGTTGGAGGGAAGGAATGCCATCCAGAGGGACCTTGACATGCTTGTGAGGTGGGCTGATGCCAATCTCATGAAGTTCAACCATGCGAAGTGCAAGGTCCTACACCTGGGTCGGAGCAATCCCAGGCACAGCTACAGGTTGGGCAGAGAAGAGATTCAGAGCAGCCCTGTGGAGAAGGACTTGGGGGTGTTGGTCGATGAAAAAATGAACATGAGGCGGCAGTGTGCACTTGCAGCCCAGAAAGCCAACCTTATCCTGGGCTGCATCAAAAGGAGTGTGACCAGCAGGTTGAGGGAGGTGATCCTGCTCCTCTACTCAGCTTGTGAGGCCTCATTTGGAGTATTGTGTGCAGTTCTGGTGTCCTCAACATAAAAAGGACATGGAACTGTTGGAACAAATGCAGAGGAGGGCCACGAGGATGATCAGGGGACTGGAGCACCTCCCGTATGAAGACCGGGTGGAAAGCTGGGGCTGTTCAGCCTGGAGAAGAGAAGGCTGTGTGGAGACCTCATAGCAGCCTTCCAGTATCTGAAGGGGGCCTATAGGGATGCTGGGGAGGGACTCTTCATTAGGGACTGTGGTGAGAGGACAAGGGGTAATGGGTTTAAACTTAAACAGGGGAAGTTTAGATTGGATATGAGGAAGAAATTCTTTACTGTAAGGGTGGTGGGGCCCTGGAATGGGTTGCCCAGGGAAGTTGTGAATGCTTCATCCCTGGTGGCGTTCAAGGTGGGGTTGGACAGAGCCTTGGATGTCATGGTTTAGTGTGAGGTGTCCCTGCCCATGGCAGGGGGCTAGAACTTTATGATCTTGAGGTCCTTTCCAACCCTAGCTATTCTATGATTCTATGAGGTTGGCTTACCTCAGCCCTGAAACAGATGAGATTGAACAACGGCAGCTGCTCTGCTCATCTGAGTGGCCTTCAGAGTCCTCTTTCCTTCTCATCTGATCCCCATTGACTCTTTTCTTTCATTAAGAGTTATAGAGGAAATTTAATCTCTAGCAAATATGTTCGTGTGTGACTCATGCAACAGTGCAAGTGTAAAAGGTGAGAAAAATACGACTGAAAACGGTGAGTAACTTTCAGAGATAGAAAGGGTTTGCAGGAAGATATGGGAACTACTTTGAATAAAGCCTAAAAAGCCTCATTACCAGTGCCAAAAAAACTGTAGAAAATATATGATGTGATGTGTTTTTCCCATCTTCCTTTCCCCATAAACACACAGGGACAAGGCTAAGGAACTGTGGGACTGGTTATACCAGCTGGAGACTGAAAAGTATGACTTTACAGAACAGATCAAGAGGAAAAAATACGAGGTGAGTTGAGAAGCCATTCTGCTAATGGCTCTGGGTCCGAAATGTAAACATTTCTGTGACTCCTCTGGCAAAAGCCATCTGGAGACATCATCTGGGTCTCCAATGCCCTTTTGCAGTACTTAAGCAGCAAGACACCTGGAACTGCATTCCCCTCACACACATACTTCGACAGGATTTCACATTTTAGGCTAAGATCAAATAAACCTCTCTCAGGGTTTTCAGTGAACCATGCAAACACAATCCCAATGGAAAATGGACTCCCCATTCTCTGCTCAAACATATCTTGTTCATTCTTGTTTATCTATTGGTAACAGTGGCCTGAAAATTCAATGACTCTCAAGTCACTCATCCCTATTGCAAAGTAACATTTTTAAATCCATCTTTGATTTCTCACTTGAACGTTGTAAGTTTTATTCCCGTCCCAGACAGATTCCCTGCGGACTGAGCTCTCTGGAGCCACTGAAAACTGTCTCCAGACAGGAGCATCTGGCTGAAGTGTCACATGGTAACAGAAAGTGGGTGTGTTTCCTTCACAGTCACAGGACAGGGCTGCACACACCTACATCAGCATTCAGTGGCTGAGAAATCCTGCTGGATTTCGGTCTCACTCTCCTTTTAATTCACAATCACACAGACATATACTGACAGGGGATGAACAACACCATTGTAACTATCTCAATCTCTCTTAGCTTTTAACAATGCGTTGCAGGCTGCAGGAGCTTTCCAAATTGTAAGTACGATGAACTTGCCTGTGTAACTGCAGCAGCAAAGGCTACCAAATGCATGAGCCTGCCGCATGGTCAGAGGCCCGATGCCAGGCAGAAACTGGTGCTTGGCTTCAAGTGCAGAGAGAACAGAGAAAACTGGATCTTGTGTCTCTCCCTTCCTTTTTCTCTCCCCTTCCATTCACTGAAAAGAGATGAAGTGGTGATTTAGGAAAATAGTCAGGGTCCAACAAGGATGTGGCTAAAGAACAGAGTATGCAACCCACTCAGACCATCTCTAAAATAATACCCTACCCAAACCTCTGGTACTGTGTGCATGGGGGAATCATCCTGATGTACCTGGGATACACGCAGAGGCTTAGGGATGTGTGTATAGTAGCTTGGACTTTGCAGAAAAGAATGGTATGGGCTTTGGAAGGATTTTCCACCTTGTGGCACCTGCTTATCCATATCCAAAATATTGGTAACAGTCAACTGGGTGTGGAAAAACTGGAATTAAAGCAGTCCCAGGGGATATTTACATGCTATGGCAATGAAACCTCTGCAAAAACAAAAAGCTGGGTGGCTGCTGATGAAAAGCAAGGGGAGAAAGTACAAAGAATGAGCAAAGTAGAAGGATAATGCACAGCTGAGTTGGGAGAAAAAAAAAAGTGGGAGAAAACAAAAGGAAGATGATGGCAAGGAAAAAAAAGTGAGGAGAAAGATAAGTGAAAACACCAAAGGGAATGAAAGAGATACAAGCAAGTATGCAAGGGAGAGACAAAGGAAGGAACTGGGACACACAGGAGCGGAGCTGTTCTTTAGCTCTAGTGTCTGTTGCTCTTTGGTGCTTCATTGGAGAGTTAGTGTTATAGTCACTATCACAAAGTTATCACCGCAGGTAAGTCTTAAGTCCTTGGGTCAAACTGACAACAGCTGGTCCTCCTCCACACCTGGGAAAAACTTGGTTGCAAACAATAATTTAAGCCACTGCAGCAGATATTAAAACTTTCATGAGTAAGTACAAGAGCAGGTGATATGCTGTTCCTTTATTCCCTGTGTTGCTTGTTCCTGCTTATGTTTCAGTCTCTTACTTTGTTTCTGTTTGCCATGGAAAGAAACGAGCCAAGAAAGACTGGATATCAGGTCAATCGGAATTTATAACTTGTTTTTACTTGTTTTGGACTTGAGAATGTCAAGCATCACTTTAAATACTCAAATACGGGGTCATCAGTTCTTGGACTTGTAGAGCCAAAAGCAGAAGCAAAGCATATGTCTTGGCAAGTGCATTTTTCTACCCAGGGAAAGCTAGGCAGAACCCTGACTCAGTTACAAATGAGAAGTTTAAGGGGCAAAAGAGAGTTCTCTATGACACCCTAGTTCTTGTGGGCTTTGCCAGTACGTGTGCTGGGACAGTCCTAGGATTTTCAGTAGAGTCCAGGGCTATGGGTCAGGACTGAGGTGGTAAGTCAGACCATAAGGTGTTCATCCTGTGCAAGGTAGGTGTTTGCTTTCCCATGCATCAGGCTGGAATATGAAATTTACTCATGGCTAAACTAAGAGATGTTCCATCTTGTAGGATAGACTCTCTAGTGGCTTTCAGTCATCAACAGATCTGGGGAAGGTCTTCAAAGCCCCCCCTTCAACCTTTTCCTTTGTGGTTGCTGAAGCTCTCCTTGAATATTTTCTTCTTCAGACTCTTTAAAAGTCATCTTATTAAATGAGCTGCTGGGAAGGTGGTAACTGAAAACCATCTTCCATTCTTGAGGTCTCCATCCAAAAATCACTGAAGCTCTTTGAGCTTACACACTTCCTAATGCATAGGAATAGGGGAACAGTGAGAAGGTAAGGTGATGGAGCCATCCAAGAGCTTTCCAGCTGGCCAGGATGACACTCATTCCAGTTTGCCTGCCTGCAGTTTGACACATGAGTTCATAGGAGATTAATTTGTATATGTCAGAACTCTTCTAAAAGGGTTCTAAAACTCAAGTTCCTCTTTCCCTGGATGCATCAAATTGGCTTGCAGATTTATTGCCAAGGAGCAACATTTCTCTCCTTCAAGCAAGGGTGAGCTTTTATTTCCAAGGAAGTATTTAATCTCTACCTCAGGTACCTGTTTCCAGCATTTCATCAGGTAAAAACTCCCCTCCCCATGAGGGAACAAGGTTTCTTTATCTCTAAAACCCCTGGTCATGTATGTTGTTTGCAGATTGTCACCCTCAGGAACCGGATCGATCAGGCTCAGAAGCAGTAAGTACCTTTCAAGCTCCTGGCTTGGGCATATCTTCTGTGTTCAAAGTAGTCGCTTCAGCCTCAACACTGACATTTTCTTACTGCAATGAAATGAGGATAGAGAAGGAAGGGCAACTACCATCCTGCCTGACATTGAGAAAATGAAGGGGAAACTGAAGTGAATGTAACAGCTAACAAGAAAAATAATGTTTCTTCACACCATGTCTGCAAGATTTCCATCTGCTTATTGCTGGGGTCTTCAAACACCTGAGGTGCTTTGAATACTTCAGGGAATACAACCTTTGTTTACAAACAGTAAACAAGTGGTTGCTAAGGTTATACGGAATGGTGTGTAACAAGACTAACATAATGGGATTACTGTTGTGTGTTCTTGTCACTCATCATCTTTCCCTTACTTTCTTCCCGCACAAGACTTCTATTTCATTAATTTTTTTGAGTTGTGTATCTAACTATTCTACAGTGGACTGACAAGAGACCAGGCCCAGACCAAGCCTCAGGGCTAGGGGTGTAGAAAACTAACAGACACAGAGAAGGAACCGCAGAGAAGCAAGAGAGGAGAGCTCTCCAGTGGTGATCTTCACTGTGCTTCTGTATTGCCTTAGAGAAGTCATGTCAGGACTGAAGTGGTGGTCTTTGGTGACATCTTAGGATGATAGGAGTGACCAGACATTGCCTTCCCACTTCCTCAAGTGACCCTGGCTTATCAGATGAATGTAAGGTGGGGCCTTAGTTGTCTGTAGATGCCAAACATACAGCTTGACCTTCCTGTGTGTTCTGTAAACAGCTGTAGGCTGATAAACCTCACCAGAATGTGCAGCTGCAGAAGGATGTCATGGTTTGTCTGAGGGGCGCTACCACACCATGCACAACAGACTGTACCATTATTGCATGTTTATTTCCCAGAAAGACATGATATTCTCTTAGGACATAATTTGAAAAGGTTGCACTGAGAAGCCCACAGCTCGTGAGATTTCTGTGTACTTAAATTTGTATCCACACTAGATGGTATCATTCCAAAGCAGCACCTGCTAAATGTATTATACGAGGATCAAGTGATCCTTTGCTTCAGACTTTATTAAGTCTCCTTAAGCACACTCTAAAAGGTTAGGCATAAGATCAAACATCACAGATGCTTGTGGAGATAAAAGGACTCTGCCTTTATTTGAGGAGCTACGCAAGTCTATACTGGGTTTTGAATCTGCAGAAAGGCTGGCAAATGGGACACTGAGACGAATTTAAGAGAAGCAGAAAATGCTCATGTAAAAGGTCATTTTTTCAAATAGACCAAGCCTAACTTAGCCAAAAGGTAAAGTATCCACTGTATGTATGTCTGTGTCACTGTGCTACATTCTTCTGTAAATATGGCTAGTGTTCTTGAACCAATTCATGGGTCAGGCCCACAAAAATCTCCTAAGATGTGTTGTCCATATCTTTTTTCTGCTCCCTGGAGGAAAGAGTGGTTCTGAAGAAGGCCTCTCTGTTGATAGCAAGGCCCTACCACCTTGTGCCCCAACCCCTTGCTCTGCCATGTCAAAGAGCTGCCCCCAGTTTGCATGAGCTTTGGTTCAAGAAGCAGCCTCATCATCATGTGTGTGAGATGGAAAGGTTTGGTGGTGTGCTGAGCCCCAAAAGCCAAGGTGGTGCCATGGGAGCCAGTACAGAATCTAACTCAACTAACTTCATGCCTGGCCCCTCTTTGACACCAGGCATGCCTGCTTCTTGGTCAGAAGGTAAGTGGCTTGCATGTAGAATTGCCTTTCTGTGTGCAGAAAGGTACTATATGGAGAGTTTGCACCAGGCGCTTTGTGTGGGGAGTGTAGCTGGATTGATCCCACACACATCATGAGCAAGATGGGGATATTGATATGAGTGGAGGCCTAAAAAGTTGTTTGGACTGTTTTGGAGGCTCTTGCTCTCATCATATGAGGAAGAAGCCACCCTGCCTTTACCAGAGCAAAGCAATTCTTAGTTGTATTTAAATTGTTGCTCGGCTTTTTGCCTCCACTACTAGATGACTAGAGCATCTGGGAAATTTGTCCAGAGCTTCCTGATAATGAGGAAATTTTATCCAGAAAAAGCTCTAAATTCTAAAATAGCAGATTTGAATTCAGGACACATCAAGTCTGCGGCTGGATAGTCCTGCCATTTAGTTTTGAGACCACATAGACTTCTCTCGTGATAATGCAGGAATCTGGAAGGGTTCACCTCTTTCAGGCATGCACAACCTGGCCTTTCACTGAAAGCCTGAGGAGGAGTCTCTTCCCACAATAGCAACAGTATTTTTCTCAGGGCATGCTCTATGGCAAGCGTGCCCAACATGTGAGAACTGAAAGTAGCTCGAACCTAATCTAAGAGTCAGAAATGCACAAATGGTCACAGAGTCCCACCGCTTCCATCATGCTGACATGTGTTTCTTTCCTTTTGTATTATATCAGCAAGAAGGCAGGACCACCCAAGGGCAAGGTTGGCGGGCGCTGGAAGTAAAGAACCAGGAAGGATGGCCCTTAGTGGAGTGCCAAAACCCTGCTGGTCTCTTCTTTCTTCCTTCACCAATCACTTGTATTCCTACGCATCAACGCTAACAAAAATCACAACATCAGCCTGCATTGGCTATTGCTGCTGCTTTTCTTCTTTTTCTTCCTGGAGGGGTCTGTCGGCTTCCTCAGACAAAAGGAAGCAGGTTCCCTGTGGAACTGAAATGACTCCTTGCTGCCATCTTCAATTCCTGCTGAGCATGTCCTTTATCCTCCCGATACCATCCCTATGCTGTCCTGTAGATTGCTGTGTACAAATCTCTGGATTTTGTAAATAAAGCACAACTAGTACCTACTCCAATGACAGCCTTCTGGAATGGAGTTTCACACTTTATTTAATGGCATCCCATTTTGCAAGGATTTGGGAGTTGCTCCAAATCCTTTAATATCATTTGATCCAGCTCTACAACTGGGAATGAGGCTCAGTATCACCAACAAAGACCCAGGACTGGGGACCTATTTTAGCCACCATATAAGCTGGCTGCTCTGGGGGAGCTTGTAATCTAGATGCCAAATACCACTGAAATTGACTTGAAAGTTTGAGTGATGGAGGGAATCAAAGAATTGTGAATAAGGAGCAAATCCATAGAAGTGGTAGTTTTCAGCACAAAGCATTTCTTAAAGGCAGAGAAGTCACAGCAGAATACAGAGAATGAGTAATTCAAATATTTATTTCAAAATGTTTATCAAGGCTATCAATCTACATATAATATTAAAGCCCAATACTAAAGTGTGAATTACTTGGTTAATTCAGTGTAGATGTCAAAACACAAATGGCTGCTAATATATTTGGGATGTGAGCTGTTCTGTAGGGCCTCTTGCCTTTTGCCAACCCTTGAAATGCCCTCTTGGAAGGAAGTCCACCATGGTTTCTATCATGTTTCCAAAATGTTTTCCTCATGTTTCCAAACTTGTGGCTGTTTCTGGTGCCTATGTTCACACTCTGTCTCTCTGTTAGTGCATGCTACGCCATCATATATTCATAGGATCATCTAGTTCCAACACCTGTATCACTGGCAGGGGCAGTTTTGCAATGCTACAGGCCTGGGGAAGAATGGCTGGAAAGCTGCTTGGCAGAAAAAGATCTGAGGGCGCTGAATGACAGCCGCTGAACATGAGCCAGCTTGTGCCCAGGCAGCCAAGAAGGACAACAGCATCCTGGCCTGTATCAGAAATAGCATAGCCAGCAGGGCCAGGACAGTGATTGCCCCCCTGTACTCAGCACTGGTGAGGCCACACCTCAAATCCTGTGCTCACTTCACAGTCCTTCACTGCAAGAGAGACATTGAGGTGCTGGAGCGGGTCCAGAAAAGGGCAACAAAGCTGGTGAAGGGTCTGGAGCTCAAGTCTGCAAGGAACGGCTGAGGGAACTGGGGCTGTTTAGTCTGGAGAAGAGAAACCTCAGGGGGACCTTACCGCCCTCTGCAACTGCCTGAAAGAAGGTTGCAGTGAGGAGGTGGATGGTCTCTTTTTCCAAGTGACAGTGATAGTACAGACCTTTGAGCAACCCGGAGGCAGGGGATTTGAACTAGATGAACTCTAACATCCCTTCCAACCCAAATCATTCTGTGATTCTACCATGACGAGAGGTAACGGCCTCAAGCTGCGCCAGGAGAGGTTTAGACTGGATATTAAGAAAAATTTCTTCACCGAGAGGCTGTTCAGGCATCGGAACAGGCTGCCCAGGGCAGTGGTGGAATCACCGTCCCTGGAAGTGTTCACAAACCATGTAGATGAGGCCCTCAGTGATGGGTTAGGGGTGGCCTTGGCAGTGCTGGGGAACAGTTGGACTCGATGCCCTTAAAGGTCTTTTCCAACCTAGCTGATTCTATGACACCTTCCACTAGACCAGGTTACTCAAAGCTGCATCCAACCTGGCCTTGAACATTTTCAGTGTGATGGGCCATCCACAGGCTCTCTGACCATCCCCCCCCCCCCCCCCCCCCCCCCCCCATCGCGGAAAGTTATTTCCTTGTGTTTGATCTAAACCTCCCCTCGTTTTAAAACCGCTGCCCCCTGTCCTGTCACGACAGCCCTTGGTAAAAAGCCTCTCGCTGGTTAAGCCCTCTTCAGGCCGTCATCAGGTCTCCCCAGAGCCTTCTCTTACCCATGCTGACCAACACCACCTCTGCCTTCCCTCGTAGAGGAGGCATCCCAGCCCTCCCACCATTTCCGTGGCCCTCCTCTAACAGGCCCATGCTTGTTCTGTGCTGGGGGCCCCCGAGCTGGCCGCAGCACCCCGGCTGGAGTCTCACACGAGGAAAAGACCTCCAGAAACGCAGCCACCGTTGCCGAGTCCCACATGGGCACCACTGTGCAGGTGCTACCTCCCACCTCCGCGCCCTTGCGGCTCCTCTGAGGGATCCTCCTCTTCCTAAAGCTGTGTTCCCTCTCGAGTGGCCCCAGGGGCCGGCAGGTCCCGGGTCGAGCTATATCTGGGGGGGGCACCTGGGAGTACCAAACCGCCATGAGACGACCAGGCACTTCGCACTTCGCACAGCCCCCATTGCACTCCTCCGCTCCAGCAGGGGGCGAGAGCTGCCGTGGCCGCCCTGCCGGGAGCCTCTCTGCCACCGCGCCGCTTTCGGGCCGAGCCTCAGCTATGGCAAAGATAGGCGCCAAGAGGGCCGTGTGAGCAGAGCGGGCCGGGCCGGGCCGGGCCGGGCCGGGCCGGGCTGGGGGGGAGTCCGGACAGGGGGGAGGCCGAGCGGGAGGGCGGACGGGGCGGTGGAGGGGTGCCGGTGTGCCGGCGTGCCGGCCGGCCGGTCGGTCAGTCAGTCACTGGAGTCGTGTCCCCGTAGGTACCCGCTGTTCCAGCTGGGCGGGCCGCAGCTTCGGATCTTCCGGCCCAACTTCTTCATGCTGGCCGTGCGGCCCGGCGTGCCGCAGCCCGAGGACACCGTCCAGTTCCGCATCTCCATGGAGTGAGTGCGGGGACGGGGCACTGCATGGCTTTGGGCCTGTCGCGGGAAGGGCCCAGAGCTGCCCCTGGAGTACAGAGGACCACACACCCTCCCCGCAGTGCCACCCGTTCCGGCACACTGCCCTTTGGGCTGCAGCTTGTCTTGATAGGGGTGGGAAGATGAGGTGCCAGATAGGACCCTTTGGGCCTGGAGAAGGGTCTTCTGCCTTAGGGAGCACTTTTAGAGAGTCGCCTGGACTTACTGACTTAAGTATGAGCTTTGCTTTGCTCCTCTTCTTGAGAGTTAATGGGGCTCAGCCTTCCCAGGGATGGGCTTAGGAGGAAGGAAGTGCTTATAAGAAGATCCATGGGAAACAAGGTGATGTCCAGATATTTCTGAGGGCTTTTTCAGCCTAACCAGTCTGGTTGCACACACTAAAATCCACAGGCCTGTGGCAGGTCTGGGAAGGATTGGAAACTGCTATTCAGAAGATTAGAAAGGGTTTTAGGGTCAGGCAGTGAGAAAGCCTGTCTATTCTTGCAGAACAAGGAATATATCTGGGATTTTGACTGTTGAGGCTACAGGGGATAAAATAGTTGTTATTGTTACAGTTTATGGATAGTGAATTGCTGTAGCAGTGTGTGATCTACGTTGATACTTTTGTGTACTAGAGCTACCTTTCTTAAAAGAAGATATATTTATTCCAGATTATTAACCACTCTGTAAATACTCTGGCTGTGTTTTATCTAAATATTTATACTTTTCCATCTTTCTTTTCACAAAATATTTTTGCATTGTCTAGAATGACGAGAGTAGACGTCAAGAATTACCTTGAAAAAATATACAATGTGCCAGTAGCTGCTGTGAGGACCAGGATACAGTATGGTAAGTGCAGTTGAGTGGTGCAAAGGGATGACCACAACATCCCTGCACAGCCAGAACAGACTTACTGTCTGAAGATCCATTACATCTCAACAAACTATGGTTCCAGGTGCTTAGCTGGTAGTGTCCATCAATATAATTTTTAATTTCTCCATTTGAATGAATATGCACCACTTTGTACTTGAATGCTTTGATTAGATTATGACAAATTTAGCTTAGAAAGAAAAATCTGAATTTTAAAAAGCTTGTTCATCTTCACAGTTACTTAGCTTGTGCTGTATGGTTTTGTAGTTGGTACTGTTTGTCCTTGAAGACCAGTGGGTGTCTCACTTCAAAAGAAACTGCTTCATGTGTCTTAATAAAATCAGTAATTAAATTTAATTTCAGCCATAGCCTTAAAAAAAAAAAAAAAAAAAAAAAAAAAAACAAAAAAAACAAAAAAAAACCCAAAAAAAACCAAACCAGACTGAGTTGAGATTACCTGGCATGCACACAGAGGAGGTGTTATGGTCTAACAAACTCCTAGTTTAAGTTATGCTGAACTCTGACTTGGGGGAGAGGGACCTAACTCTGACTGAAATAAGCTAAATTTATGTAATGTCATCCTTACGTATGAATGCTTCCATCTCCAGAGTTTCTCTAACTGCGGTTTGGATGCGGTGCAAAGTCAGGAATATACTTTTCATGTTTTTTTTACCTTTTGATCACCAGGCAGTGTGTGAATCAAATGGAGAGTGACTTGTTGGTGAGGACGTCTTTGATAGCTGGGTTTTTCTTTTTTTCATGCACTGACTAGGAAAGGGTTGATGTGTTTATAATGGTAAGAGTAGGGATGATGTTAAGAAAGGGATAGGAAAAAAAACTGTAGTAGTGAAAAATGGAGAATGAAAGAAGAAGCTTTAAAACAACATTGTAGAACTCCAAACATACAAAAGGAGAAAAACAGGAAGATCATCTGTAATATGCTCATGTGGGAAAAAACCCCAAACAAGCCACCAGAATTAAATAAAGTCTTAAATAACAAACACAAAGGTCTAAAAGCATTGAAAAATATTCATGTTACAACAGTTTCATCTGACGCTGCTAATGGAAGTGATGGTAGAATGTACGTATTCAGGGATAAAAAATGAAAAGTGGTTAAAATGTCTAATAATTTGAGAGCTAAAATTTCTAATAATTTGAGAGCTTTAATGTCTGCATAACATGCAGAGAGTAAGTTTAACTTCCCACTCAGCTGTGACCAGCATACTTGCAGAAGGCTGAAGTGCCTTGGTTTGTTTGGATGTGGAGTGTCATTTCCAGGTGTATAAACAGTAGATCCAGCTCGTTAGCTGAGTAGTAAAAATTGACAAGTTTGAAGCTGTTTGGTGTTATTTCCTGCTTGTTTTCATGAAGCTGCTGATGTTGCAAGGACTGTTTATCCCTCCAGGCCTGCTACTCAGAGAGCAGGAGACTTACCTCCTTGCTACTTTGCAGACTTTATGTGATGTGAAGGCACAATGGCTGTCAGCAGCATGAGTCTGGTGATGCTACACTTTAGAAACAGTGGTGCTGTGCTGGTACTGAAGAAAGAGTATTCCTCTTAACAGTAAATCAGAACTAGTGAAGTTGCCCCTTCAGCTTGGCCTAGCTTTGGGAAACTTGGAAATCCAGGGAAGTAAAAGGTGGGATTCTCTTAATTTCTGCAGGTTCCAACAGGAAGAGAAATCACAAGAATCAGAGAGTGAAGAAGCCAGATTATAAGGTCGCCTATGTACAGCTGGTGAGTTAACAGGGATGCTTGTGGGGAAAGAGGGAAGGGATTGTTAACTAGCCAATCTGGAAGTAATATTCAGTGAATTGTCTGGCTGGCTGAATATTTCTGCCCGTCCTCTAATAATGACATTTTCTTTAATATGTTCCAGAGTGTGTGAGGCCATTTAAATGATTTAGTCTAAAAATCAAATTCAAACAAATTGTTAGTTTTCAAGTCCTGTATTTGTTTGAGGTCTGTGTGTAAGTTATGGTCTGATGTCGTATGGTGCTGCTTTGCCAGTGAGTTTCGTGCTGACCCTGTACTCTGTGTGCTGGAAGGTTCACGACTTGTGTGGTTGATTGCTGAAACGTCCAGTAAGTGAAAGAATATATTGTAAGGGTAGGGAACTTCTTATTAAAGCTTCTGGATTTCAGAGAAGACTAAGGCATATTCCTTGGAGAGCTCTTAGTCATATTTAACAAGCATGCATTGTGGCTAAAACGGGTTCTGAAACGTATGTTGGTTGCCCAGTGGAAAAGGAGCTTCATGTTCTTACGAGTTTATTTCATAACAGGAGCATATTATAGCTTAGACTTCTCTTGGCTTACCCGTCTCTATGTGAAAAAGAAATTCAACCAGTGACAGAAACCTCCTTCACATACCAAAATTACATTAAAGGAATGCTATTTATGGTTGTAAAACCATAAGCTCAAAATTGCTGTTGACAATACAACCTCAGTGTTACTCCATCCTGGGACAAGGATTCAGTATGGGGAGAACACTGTGATCTTAAAGACTGCATAAGACTTCATATGGACTTGGGCTTAAACTAAAGAGGCACAGACAATGGGAAATCTGATGGCTTTATGATTTTTCAAAGTTTAAATGTGGTTAGAAGTTTTTTCTCTAAGCCCCTTCTGAGAATGGGAGTGAAAACAGAAGTGGAGAAGAGTGTGTTTTTCTAGACAGCCCTTTCCTTTAAAAGAACAGTATAAAGTACAATATTAATAGAAAGTAACAGTGTTGTATTTAGGTAAGGACTAAGCTTCATTTTTCTGTGCTGATATTGAAGGCAACCTCATCTCTCTGAGGATTTTGCATTATGATGGCTAAAAAACACATTTGTTTTTCAAGGAAGATTCTGTTTTGATGGGAAAATTCTGCCTAGATTGTCTGTGCTAGATTTTTGTCTGACAAAGATCAGGTATGAAAGATTGAGAGCACAGCTGAAGAATTGTATGCCAGGAGTGATGTTGCATCTTTAAAGTGGCTTTCTTTGAGTGTTGTTAGTAGGTGGATGCAGGCACTTTCCATTGTCTTGGCCTATTGCTAGTGACTTCTTTGCTTTTATTCACTCATGTTGAAAGATTGAAGCAGATATGAATCTTTAGCGAAATGTGGTCGGTTCTCAAATTTTATTTGACTGTATTTAACACAGTCTTACGTCTTTTGTCTGCTGAGTTAAGGAGGTAGTCTGCAACCCACAGATACTCATGGGGAAGGAGTGGAAAGCAAAATGCAGCTTCACTGTGGAGCAAGCCATTCACAGTACCTTTATGTCAAACTTCTCATCCTAGAATAGTTGCCATTACCTTAAAGGTAGCTTCACAGTGGAGTGGAAAACTAGCTTTGTAGTGGAAGCAGTCGCAGAGCAGCAGTAACTGGTCATTCCTCCAGGCTCTCATTTTGTCTGCTGAGTAGCGCACAGAGCACTGTGGTACTGTGGCTGAGGACTACTTTTGGTATACAAGACAGCATATGTCCATTACTTCATTGCCCTATAGTATAGTGTCAGCATAAGTAGAGATGGCATGTTTTCTATCTGCCCAATTAATGGATCAAGGGACCACCTTTTGGTGTTGTATTTCATTGCAAGTGAGGAAATCCTGACCATTTACTGAAGTCTCATCATTTAAGGTTGGTCTGTGCATTTCCCCCTCACATCATTCCCAGTCTCTGTGCTCTCTTTTTTCCTATTGTTGTTGGTGCCTGTAACTCCTTTAACATTTATGTGTGTGTCTCTTCCCTCCCCACCCCTCTCTCCTTTTGTTCTTTGCTTTTGATCCCTGGCTCTGTCTCAAGACAATGAGCTCCCAGTTCTGTGTTCACACCAGCTTTAAACACTGGGTGAGGCCAGAAACCCAGTGTAATTTCTGAAATTGAAGGTTTTGCCTTCATTCTCATTCATGGTGTGATTTAGGCTGTAACAGGCCTCATGCAGTCCATTATGACTATCTGCCTAATTTAGGAAAGTCTTTGGTAACCACTGTAAAATCCTTATTTTCATGAGAATTAGTTTGCATCTGTCGTGAGTCAGAGTAGCTGGGCTTTCCCACCATTTTTACCAGCTGTGTTTTCTTTCAATAATCCAGTTTCAAGTTAAAACTGCTTATGACTGGAAAAATAGGGATGTTTTTGGAAGGTCTTGAGTTGATCTTTGTATTGCCCGCTAGGTGGAAGTATTGCTCTTTCAGTGTGACTTGGGAGCAGCTGTTGTGAAGTTTACCTGAATGAAATTGAGTATATTCTACAGTTTTGCTTCCCTGCTTTATAAAACATCACCTTATGTGTTCCAGTGCAGCGTACATATCAATTACTGCAAGTGTCTCAAAGATGGAAGGTGTATGAAGTCATAGTCAACATACCCTTAGGTGTCAGATCAGTGCCCCAGCTGTTCCACATGTAAGAATTGTTGTCCTTTCTTTTCCAAATACTATTTCTTGGAGATTCAGAGCTGTTTACTTTATTCTCAGGCAGTAACTGGACAAATATGCGATCTGTCCAAGCATAATATTTTCACACTAAAAAAATACCTCAAATCATAGAAGGCTGTGGATCAACAATATCTTGCTATTCCAGAACCTGTCTGCCCTTTTTTCCCTTTTGGAATTTAGAGAGAAAGGTTTAAGTTTTGGAGACGTACAGCCTTGGGTATCAAACGCTACCTTTTTACATTGTTTTATTTTTTTGAATTAAAAACAAAGCTATATGTCTTTGCAGAGTAGATGAGATGAATGTAATAACAGCAACCTCCAGCCTCTCTCCTGACTCCAATACAGTTACAATTGTCCTAATGTTATTTAAAGAAAAAAGGAGAAAAGAAAACCAATAGGAAACTTTACAGTTGCATCAACATCAGGGAAATTAAAAAACAACAACATCCCCTCCCCTCCTCCTCCTCCAGTGTTCTTGCTGGTTTAGCTCAACAGGTTTTAGCACCCGTGGGAGCACAACTGTAGACAAGCCTCTGGAATCCAGACCTATTTTTAATTAAACCTGTTTTGAGAAATCTAATGGAGATGGCTGTAAAAGGGAGTCTGACCTTGTCAACATTACGACTAACACCTATTTAGCTGCATGAATGATGGCACTGGTGGGAACATTTTTGCAAATGCTTTCTTCTCAAACCCTGTGTAGAGTATCTGGTACATTCATAATAGTTAACCTATTTGCACATCAGATGTGATTTTCTTTTGACATGTAGTGAAGAGGAGACTTGGATGCTCCATACACTGTCCCATTCCTGTGTGGATTTTTGAAGTTGCTTTCTGTGCATGTTTTTATTGCAGCATGTTTTAATATCAGATGTTACCACTGCAGTAGTAGGAGAATTGTTCAAATGCACTGAATTATTAAACTTAACTATATTTGCTGCAACTGCTGGACTGAATCCCGTACTGTTGGAGTGCAACATTTTTTGTTAACAATACTATAAACATTGCTTCTCCTAATTCTGAAGGACAGTAGTAAGTGCTTCAGTTATCTAAATAAGCAGAAGATCTCACGGTTGTTTACATGGTCAGTGTTTGCTGCATCATTCCTACAGAATAATATCTGTGCTGACCTTCCATTCCTAAACTTTTCAAGGGAAGCAAAGGTCAGAGAAGCATTAGTGAGTTCGTGCAGGGTAATCCTTCCAGCAATTTACTGACCTGAGGCTCAGCAGTGGGAAGGCTACCACTTGACTACATAGGCCTAATTATGGTCACTTAACCTCTCATTAAAATGAATGGAGGCAATTTGTACCACTCCAAGTGATAGCTCCTTCTACAGAGTCAGAGAACAAGGTGTGTTTTTACCCTTTCTCCTGACAGGCTTGAAATCTAAGGGGAAAACACATGTTTAATGCTTAGGTCGATTTTTATGTTAAAAGCTGTTAGCATTTAACATGTGAATCCTCTTAAGGCCTTGTATATGTTAGTTTTACATTTGGGTAATGCTGAAGCAAGGATTAGAGTTGTGCAGGAGTAGAAGTTTAATGGCTCCCATTTCTGTTATCTAAACGTTAGACCACACATCTCACTTGTACCTAACAATTTGTAGGGAAAAGGGAAGTCTCTGGGAAGACTCTACATTGAGAATAGCAATGTGTAGAATCATCACATTGCCTTTATTTTTTAGGTGTTTCGGTACAATCTCTCTGACTTGCTTTGTTTTTGTTTTTTTCCTTCTTTTTAACATTGTGAGGGCTCACTTAGATCTAAGAGCATGTGATGGTAGGGCTTATCCTGACAAATTCCCAGGTATCACTGTATCACCTCACATTGATGAAAAAGGTCTTTTGCTGGCAATGCAGCATGCAGTTATTAGGCAGACTAAATTATCTGAGCAAAATGATTTTTTTGCCAGTGCCTGTCTTTTTTCACAGGATTTTCTTTTGCAGAGCTATGTCAGGTAGGGAGATATTAATATTTTCTCTTGCTTTCTGTGTGCTTCTAGCTAAGGTGATTATGCTGGCAGAAGCTCTAAGGGAGGACCAAACCCTAGCCTTTTTAGAGCTTATTTCAATTTATGTGAATTTCAATAATTCAGTAATTGAAAGGGTGACCTTGGTTAAATGGCTTGCAAAAGGTGAAACAGTGAACAAATCCAAGGTTTATGAATGAGCCAAAATTTTGCTTTCTGGTAGAATATGCCAGCATTTCATGTTCTAGCAGTTTGCAAAACAGATAAAACCCTGATGAACTTGGTAGAAAGTTGTTTGCTTTATTTCAGTTAGGATTTCATTCAGAGGATGCATTTATCATGGTTGTCAAATGGTTGCTGTTTACCTAGAAGATGTGTAAGAAAAAGCACTAAGTAAAGGAGTGGCAATCCCTCCATTCCTTTGGTAGGCATTTTTTGAGAAGGTGGCATATGAGCTTGAACCTCAGTAGCCTCTGGCATCATGTGGAAGATGCACTGAATGTAAATATGCCTGGACAGACTTACAGTCCTTTATGTAAGTTGATGCCTTTTGGTATTTTTGAAATTTTGAAATACCCAAGATCCAGGCTTCTTCTGAAAATTAGCTACTGAGCATGCACAACAGCTATTTTTCATACTGCTTTCATCACTCCAGAGTCTTACAGTGCAGTATTACTGCACAATATTGTTACTTAAGATTTATCAACCTTCAGTTCTCAGGGTGTAATGTCTTGGCTGTTTTGAGTTGTGTCTGGCTGCCAGCCAAAATCAGAATTTCTTCACAAAACAAGAGCTGGAAAGAGCCAACTTGTCTGTGCTGATTTTGATTTATTAAAAGACTTCAGATACAGATTGACATTTGCAGCTCAATATTTGACTTTCACCAGCCTTGATATGGGAACTGTGAGCGCTTTGATAAACAGCTGAGGGGTTTGTCTGGGTTTGCTAAAGCCTCTGTGTGTATTTTTTTTAATTGTTTTGCCTTCTCCCTCCCCCCCCCCCCCTTTTAAAAATAACTGTTTTGCAATGCTTAGTGAATTACCATGGATGTTGTTAGTATGCTTTAGGGACAGCTTTCCTTCATTCTCCAATAAGGGAAGTGCATTGGTCCTGGAAGCATACCAGAATGGAAGTGCTGCATAACAAGAACAGTCCCTTACTACACTGTTACCAACATAAATAGTTCTCAAGTTTTCAGTGTAGGTGGTATGCCTACCATGTTAGCCTGAATTGTTTTCTGACTTGTTCAACTAAAATGGCTTCCTCTCCAGGGCAGACAAGTCCGTAGAATCAGCCCTGTCTGTCCTGTAGATACCACAGGGCTGAGTGACCCACTCACAATGCAGTTAAAACACAGTAATTTTTTTGTAATATAAACAAATTCTTTTCCAAATGCTTCAGTGTGCTAAAATCTTGGGCAGCGCTTGGCCTCAAGGGTGCTTGCTGCTGATCTTACTACAGGAAGAGTTTCAGTAGGCTACGGCTTTGAGATTGCTCAGGGACATTGATAAGGCCGGTTTCTGTGCCTAGAAATGGAGCTACACTTTAATTGCCGTAGGATAGCTAATATAAGCATACCTGTTGGTAACTTAAAGGTACAAAAGAGGTGAAACCTCAGAGTGTGCACTGTGGAAGGGAAAACCTTGATTTGTTCCAGTTGATGTTATCCAGGCTAGAATCAAGGAAAGAGCAATGTATACAGCAGCTCCCTTGTTGTTTTTGTAGTATGGTCAGGGTCTGAGGAAACCCCCAAGAAGTATGCACTACGAAAACAACCAGAGCATTGCTGGGTATGAGTTGGTATTTCCTAGATTCCAGTCTGGATAAACTCAACTGGGATAAGGTTTTTTTTGTTGTTTTTTTTTTTTTCCTTTCCAAAGAGTATGCTTGAGGTTTAAATTCTTTCACACCTGTAAATTACCAGGTTGAGTTTATTTGGCTAAATGAAACATAGTGCACATTCAGCTGGGTCAGGGACATGGTGATGGGGTTGTTGTTTTTTTTTTTTTTTTTTCATTTAATTATGTCACATTTCTGATCCCAAAATGTAGTATAGGTAGCTGTGTTATGGAAGGCTCCTTTCATGTCCTTTATAGAACTACTTCATAGCTGGGCCTCTTGTTTGATTGCATTTATTGCACAAATGTAAAGAATGGCTGATCTGAAAAAACAAAGCCGACAAAAATCCAAACCCCCAACTGTTTTCATCTGAAGCAGTTAAATGCTTTTTTTAGGATTTCTGTATGCAGTATTCTGACAAAGAAGTTAATACGTGGTAATGTTTGTGAGTGTTTTGGAGATTAATTTTAGAGTTATGAGTTATCAGTTATAAATTTTATGCAAAGACCCATACAGAATGGAAGGACTGTTATTGTTGAGTTTAATGAAGTTGTGCTTAGTGCAAACACTACTAAAAAGTAGGTAGATAATGTTAATGGGATAGCACATTTCCACAGAATAACAATTTCCTGCTGTTAGATAAAAAACAGAGAGCAAGCGTTTATTTTCCAAGTGGGAGACACAGATCTGATGATGATGTTTCGCTAAAATTACTTGTCTGTTAGGCAGAATGACTGATGCATATGTAATCACTTTAACCTCATTAGTGATGTATTAGACAGATTGTTCCCGCTGTAATTGTTTTACACTATAATCTTTATTCCTGTTGATAAGAGATCTCTGATATCCGTTATTCTGTATTCCCACATTACACCCTACAATAACAGCTGCTGGGACTGATCTCTTATCCTTAGCTGAGATCTAAACAACTATAACCACTGCTCATACCCTGAGTGTTAACACAATGAATGCCTGCTCCACTATGTATTTCCCTGGTGGTGTTACTTTAACAAAATCACCTGTTTTGCTCATCTTGCTTTTACTGTATGACTCATACAACATCTCCGAGCTGGTACAGAGTCTTTGAAGAAGAGTCTATCTCCTGACCATTCATGTGTAAAACAAACAAAAAAGAGATGTCAGTGTCTTAATCAGCACACAAAGAGGAGAGGCTGAAAGATAACTTGGGGAGGGGGAGTGATATATGTGTATCTGGGGGAGACGGGTAGAAAGAGCTCTTGGGAGGTTAGGAGGTACCATTTTGCACTAGTTGAAACTTCAGGGTGGTCTTTCATTGTAAGTACATTCATCATAGCTACCGCAGAAAGGCTGGAATGTCTCTCTGACCATTTGTTTTCTCTTTAGGGCCAAGGACAAACCTTTCAGTTTCCCAACCTATTTCCAGAGAAAGAAGAAGATGCAGAAACTCATTCTCTTGATGACTTCAGGAATAAATACATGGAGAGAGAGAAGCAGAGGCAAGAAGGTGACCCCAGACGAGGTGGAGTTCCCGACTGGTTTTGACTTTGATGCAACAAGCCAGCTGCCTTTCTTTAGGCTCAGAGGGATTTTGATCATCAGAACTTGCACTCTTCTCTTCTTGTAATGACCGAATGTTTATTCTAGAGCAGCCCTTGCTAGCATGTCTTTTTTCCTGGCTGTGCATGACTACAACAAAATGGCCCCAAAGAAATAAAAAGGTGAAATAAATCTGATTGCATCAGGTCTTTCCTGTGAGCTGTGGACAATTTCTAAAATGTGGAATTGCTCATTGTTTCCGACTATGAGAGTGTCATTTTGCTTACTTTGTTCCCGCTTCTGTGCGTTGTTTTGAGTAGGAGTCATTTAATTTCCCAGGGTAAGTGTAGTTGCATTCTGTAGAATGGATAAAATGTATAGGTCAGTCAGGGGTGGACATGAAGGTGTAGGGAACTGAACTACAGGCTCAGGACATAGGATTCCCTCTTTGTCAGTTACTGTGTCCTACCATCCTGTGCATTGCCTTACTTGCAAAGTGACCCCTTGTTGTGGTTAAGCTGAACCCAGGACACCCCTTCTTTCCTGAAGATGTCTGTGTGTGATCTGATTGCACTCCTTTAATGATTTTGTGATGTTTTGGAGGCAGGGTGTATGAGATAGGCTTGTGACCAGGCACCTGTGCATTTGATTCCCAGAAGCTTCAAGGAACAGACAAAGGTGATGCACAGTCTTTGCTTGCTGTGATACAGTGCAGGTAGTTACCTTCTGTGGCCAGCTGCCGTAGGAATGTTGTACTAGTATTCCTTCCCGTGTCTGCAGCTACCTTGCAGGGCTGGCAAGAGCTCGGTGTAGACACAGTTGTATTGGCATAGAAGTGCTTCTGCCAGTGTAGGCTGTTTTGTGCTCAGTTCTACTAAAAAGACTCTTTTGACTTTTTCTAGTGCAATTCCCTCTACTTCCAAGTTGCTGATGCCAGTGCAGTGGTATAACTTTTCTAGGCCTTCAGGGCTGCCACGTTCAGGTTTTTAATTTCTTGGCTCTGTGGCTGTTTCTCCTTACTCTGATGAGGGTATTTCCTCTTTGCCTTGGTAAAGCAATGTGCTCTGCTCTTGTGTCAGAGATGGAGGAATAGGAGGATTAGGAAGGATTTCACCACAGAGGGAGAAGGATGTGTTTCTGCAGGCCGCTGGCTATAACACAAGCACATGCAGGGTTAAACATACAGCTAATGTTTCCCCGGCTTTAGAATTCTGCCATTTGGAGCAATTGGCAGGGTAGTGAATGAGCCCATGCCTTGAACGCTTCTACCCGCGTGCTCTCCTTTATTGTTCCGTGTCTGAACTTCTTGTTTGGACAGCTAGCAAGATGTTTACAAGGAAACAGCTGTTCCCCAGAGAGGCAATCCAAGTAGGATTTTACGCACCCCCTTCTGTTCATTAGTCACCTCTTTCCCCCTGCTACTTCCCTCCTGCACAACAGTCGGTCTCCTTCTGTGGTTTGTGCTTACAGCCCGAGTGACGCTCCCACCCCCCTTTTCGTCCAGTTTCCAAGGGGGATCGTGCATGATCAGAGTTAGCCAATGCTTAAACAGAGAGATGCTCTTGGCGAGGAGGGAGATAAGGGTGGATTTGCTACTCCCAGCGTGCCAGCAGGGTTGCAATAAGTAGATGTGGAAAAATACTGAGTTCACTGAAAACAGTTCATATGTTTGGCATATCTGCAAAGCCAACACTTCCAGAGTTTTGTAGTGACATGTAAAACTCTATGTTAAATTAGGAGCTGGCCTGCAGTTTTAAAGTAGGATGACTGAATTTGTCTAAGTGCAAGGTTTTCTCCTCTGTGGTACACATCCTTACTTGCTACCCCTCATTTTTTAATATGTATTTTTTTTAAATGGGCTGTTTCCCAAACTTCCACATCAGTGTGAAGCTGATCCAAATTGGGGCTTGGGCTTTGTTCCTACAATATAATACAGAGTTTGCTATTTTTTTCTTCACTTTCCTTTGTGTTCACCCCCAGTATAGGTAACTCCATCCTCTTCACGATGGTGAAGATAAAATGAAAGAATTCATCTAGTGGTGCCATATATTTTCCTAACTGGTTGGTCAGCTTTGACCAAGCAGTCAGGTATGTGATAGTTCTGGATAAATGAGGCCATATTCCATGTATTAGGCATAACAGCAAGAGATACATTGATCATCAGCCTCTCTGCCTTCCCTGTTAACGGTCCTCATCAGAGGTTGGAGTCACCAGCCTCTGTACTGGCGTTGAGGACCCGAGATGAGAGGAGTTTATTTGTAGCCCCAAATATGCTCTGTGCTGAGTGAGTATTGAAAGCGCTGGGTAGGTCTGTCATGCTTTGCTATTATGTGATTTCTCTGTGGGTTATTAATTTCTAGCTCATGTTCAAGACAGGTTTCTGCCTGGAGTGGCACAAAAGGGAACAAATGGAGATGAGTATACCCATATCCATATGAAGTTGTTGCAAGCACGTTCTGGCAGATATTCAAGCTGCTTAAGAGAGCGATGTTACCAGCTACCTCTAAAATAGTACTCCTGTGAAATTCAGATAAAAAAAACTCAAAGTCCATTATTTTGCTTTAATACTCCTGATTGCCATGAAGTGGGATTAAAAAGATCTTGAGTCTGTCCCAGGCCCTTGTTGGCTACTGTTTCTAAGGAAGTGCCAGTGCTTAATATGATCTGGTGCTTCATTGCTTAACGTATGCCATCCCCCCAACTGTACAGGTAGGGTAGAAGATAACGAAGACGATACTTGAATATGAAAGAAAAAGGTTGTATGATGTACCAGAGAGAAGTACAGCAAATGAGTGGTAAAACTAGGATGAGGACTCAGAATTATGTAGTTTTCTTCACTAAATTGTGCTCCTTCCAGCACATCCTGATATTTATTTTGGTTGACACAAGGGATCAGCAGATCCTATGAGGTCACATCTAGCCCTGCTACCAGAGGTGTCAAGCTGTGCTTGGCCACGTCAGCAGTCATACCTGTGGGCCAAGGGCTGGATATATGTGTGAATAACTTCTCCAAGGACCAAAGTAACGACATGGTTGAAGAGGCTGATGTTTGCTGTGGTGCAGGAGAAGCCACGTTCTGCACTTGGCGTGCACAGCTCTACAGCTGCTGGCTCCTCTGACGTGCAAGGAAGACAGTGACGCAGTTTCTTTCCCCTCTGAATTTGTGCAACCGCCCCAATACAGTAACGTGCTGGAACAGTTAGCTGATGCGCAACTGACTGTGTTGGCCACCCTGGTGGAGAAAGGTATCTGGCTGCAGTGAGCGTTATCCCAGCAATATCAGTGCACTTCAGAGGGAGCGCTCACTTGCTTTTTTGTTTGCCCATGATTCTTATTTTTAAAACAAACCTGAATGAATTGCAGAGACAGTGAAGTGACTGAGCCAGTGGCTCTTCCAACTACATCTTTGAAATGAGTTTTGTGTCGTAGGCCAGGCTCATTTGGGTGCTAGAGACAGGTTCCTTGGTGGTTGAAGTGAATCACATTAGAGTGTGTGGGTGTCTGCAGGTGACTAAATTACCGTATCTTGTAACCACTTGTCACCTGAGCCTTGCTACATGACCTCAGAGGGTGCAAACATTTGTCTTCACAGTTTGCTTGAAGTAGGATGGCGCGTAGTGCAGATCAGCTGGTGAAGTGGTTAGATGCAGAGCTGTGGTGACTTCACCTGTATGTTAGCCACATCCATCAGTGGCCAGTTGTATAGTCCTGTGCAGCATCCAGAGGCTACTGGTGGTTAAATGAGATAAGGCTAAATAAAATATATTGTAGAAAGAAGTACAACCTTGTGGTGGATTCCAGGAAAGGTTTATGCTGTTCCATTTAGTGAGTATTCCTTACCTGAGCAAAGGAAAGCCAAGTCGCAGGGAAGGTAGGTGGCTTGCCTTCACGGCTAAACACGTCTGAGAATGGGTACTCCAGAGTTTCTGGTACTTGGCTTCCGTACTGGGACCCCAAAATTATGCAGCTGGTGACAGAAGGAGGTATTCAACAATTTGATCCACTGTTGACCACTGTTGTTGGCACTTCTGAATGAATGAAACAGTAGGAAAATGTTGCTTACTTTATTCAAGACCATCTTGCTGTGGAAAATGTCTTCATGGCTGGGGAATTCCCACTCCATCCAAGTTATTCTAATTACATCAAAGTTACGAGCTTTTTACTTCAGGAAAATTATTTATTTCTCTTACTTGGGTTTTCAGGTTGTAGGACAGACTACTGCTTCTTCAGCTCTAGTGTGTTTGTGGAAGGGCTTGCAGAGAGTGGTAAAGATTGGATAGAGGACGTCTGCTTAATGTGTGAAACAGGGCAAGGTGCACAAAGCAAGCACTATTTTTGCTAGGAGGACTGAAAGCTGTAAAACTGTTATCTTGACAATGCTGCTTTCTCCTGAAGTAGAGTTCAAGGGCTGCTCAGCGTCCAATTTAAAACAGTTGTCTGAGAATGGCTTTCCAGGGTGGCTTATATGCCAAGGCTCATAGGTACCACAGCTAAAAAGGAACATTGTGATAATCCCTTTCGACCTCCTGAATAACACAGATCATAAAATTTCATGCTGTAGTTTCTGTGCGTAGGCCAGAAGCTTGTGGTTGAATATTACATGAGATGGTTTTAAAGGCTTGAACTTGCAAGCGTTGCAGGACGAAGTAAGTTTCCTTGAATAAGCAGGGCCCAAACAGCATGAACGTCAGCAACACGTTGTCATCTGTCCTGTGTATTTCTTAAAGTGGTTGTAATAGGGAAAACTAAGCATTGCTGTTTAGGAATTGTGTGTTTGTAGAGAAGAGAGGTAATTCTCATAAATATTAGTTTCTTTAAATGCGAAAGGTTTTAGACTAGTTAAGAGGACATCCTGGCTGAGCCATTTCTTACAGAGTGATTTATGGCTGTTTAGACAGAATTTGGCTCTTTGTGTATATTGTTGGCTTATCAAAGTGTGGGCTGCTGCTGCTGTGGACACACCCAGCGTGCGGAAGTCAGGAGGTGCATCACAGTCACTTACTCTGTGGCGTAAGAACATTAGTTCCTAGGACCTGGTGTAAAACTAATTGTTCTTAATTACAAACCAGTGCTAATTATCAGTCTCTTAACTTTTTGTGCCTTTAGTAAATGCTGCAGATGAAAATTGATTAAAGTTTCAAAGAATTTATGCAGTGCAGAATTAGGCACTGCATTTTCTTCTGTGGCAACTGCGACTTAGGAGAGCATTTTGAGGTCACACATGGTATTCTAGGTAGGTAAATGTGTCATGCCTGGGATCTGGCCCTTGGTGCTATCTACATTTCATTTTCCAAAGTTCTTGGTTTAGGAGTTAGATCAGTGTCAATGAGTCAAGGCCTGGAAAACCTCCTTTCCTAAAAAAAGGCTTGGGAAACTCCCTCTGTTGAATCAGCATGGTTTACAAAGTATTTTGATTGTTTGTCTGTATGGACGTACCTGGAAAAGAAAAGCTTCTTGGAGGGAGAGCATAGTTTAATGCTCTTCAGTGCATAGCTGAGCAAGCGACATGAACTGACTAGAAAGGGAGTGGCTGTGGAGTGGGCAGGTGATACCCTCCTTAGTATTGGGATTGGCCAGGGAGTTGTTCTGGATCATCTGGCACGTTTACCTTGAGCCTGTGCTGAAAACATAGAACTACTGAAGGCCTCTTAGGTCGTGTAGTCTATGTCCTCAAATGAAGAGAGCCTGCTGCAGATTGAGCTGTGCCAGTGCTTACATACATGGCAGACCCAGTGTGTGTTGTGTCACAACAGCTGTCAAAGGCTGATCGTCATACCCAGAGTCTCTAAACATCCTGTTTATCCTTGCAAGGAGGAACACTTGATTGAAAGATAAATACCAAAAAAAAAACAACCAACCCCAAGGCTGGTGCTAGGGACAACATTTGCCCTTGGGCTAACAAACCTGAAAACAAAAGAAAATAAACATAGGATGGAGGCAAACACATTTCCACACGAGGCCAGATTCTAAAAGGGATTTAGGAGCTTAGCTTGTTTTGGCATGCTTGAAAAAGAAAAAGCAGTCTGGGTGCCAGGATTCTTAGGGCTCTGTATGCGTGCGCGTGCGTCAGGGTAAGAGCGTGGGGAAAGATGGGGTGTCTGTGGTGATGTGCGGGGGGAACGGAGGACGTTCGAGCTTCCAGAAAGCTTTGTGCAGGGTCACCCTTGGGGTAAAGCTTGCACATTTTAACTTTTTGTTCTAAAAATGAAGCGTGCTGAAAAAAAATTCTTCAAGTTGGCAGCAAGATTTTTTGTCTTTTTTCCTTCCCCCTCTGTTTGTTGTTCATTTGTTGCTGCACGGGAGGTCTGTTTACTTTGCTCAAGAGAATGAGGGACCCCAGAGACACTGCTCTGCATGCAAAGCTCTTATGGAAGGGGCTAGGGGAAGAGAAGGGGAGGAACTTCCAAGCCTTTTGAAACAGAGGTGAAAGAGTTTGCAGGCTGTTTCTTTCTATTCTTTGCCCAATGCTTGTTCGGCCTGATGTTACTGCTGCTTGTGCAGACGTAGGTGGCCAGTGGACTTCAACAATGGGTCCTACTTTTAAGGGCTGATCTGGCAAATCTCTACAGGGTGAGTGTGAGGAGGCCTGAGAAGCCCTAAGACTTGATGTTGAAGCTCTTGAGTAGCCATCTAAGGCAGCAGTGACACTCAGTTTGCCTGTGGGATCTCTCTGGTTGCTTTCAAACCAGAGATGTTGCTACTCTCTCCACCACCTCCCTGTTAACCCTTCTGAACAAACTGTCCCTGAAGTTTGGGATGATTTCGTCCGTGCCATTAAGATACTTTCGTGATGAGCCAATGCAGTCTTTCATTCCAGGGGTTTAGTGTTTTAAAGGGGACTTTTCCAGGGCTGTGTGGCAGCATGCTGCTGCTGGTCTTTGTTACTTTAGATGACTCAGTCAACTTCTGAATGCTTCAGTTTCCCCAGCTGGGCTTAATAGTGATTGTGATCCGACTGGAGATCCAGCAGAAGAGGGGGGAGATCTGCATTGCTTCTGCTTGCTGGCATCTGAGTGGATGAGGCAGCTTTGTCCAGCTGTATCTTCCTCATGTCTTATGATGCTGAAACAAATAGAAAAGGACAGTAGGGAGAAAACTAAGGATGGTGTGCAAGAGTGGGTGAATATCTTCAGATTAACAGATGGCTACCACTCTGGGGATACTTCTGGGGATAGAGGAATAGCATTCCTCTAAGTTCTGGGTAGTGAGAGTGGTGCATGTGATGTGACATGCATCATACTCAAGTGTGAGGGAGGTCAAGGGAATGGTTGATGGCGGTTGATGGGTAATTCAATTAGAGCAGACTTTGGAGCTGTGTGGTGTTCTGTCATTTGGAGTTTTTGAGTGGTGACAGAGGACAACAACTGATGGGTCTTGCCTATACCCTCAGTCTTGTATTTGAAGCTGCTATTTTCTAGTAAGTCAGTTCTTCTGTACTGCTCTAGTCCAGAACAGAGAAATTTCAATTGGCAGGGGGAACTGCCTCCCTTTATCTCTTTGCTTCATGTTTTAACTGACAGGAAAGCTGCTCAGCAATCCCAGGACATTTTTCTGTGTTGTAAAGGGTCCGTTAAATGCTGGGACATACCATGTTGCTTTGGCCATTTTGTCTCCAAGAGGAAGGGGAGTTCAAGAGCCAGCTGTGATTTTAGTTAAGGAAACAAAAAAAGACCTCTTGTGAAAAGAGATTGAAAAGCCTATAAATACTAATTCTAAGGAAGGGAGAAGCGAGAGGCAACATGATTAGAGATGGGCTACCCAGAAGTACATCCTGTTATGATATATGTGAGTGGGGACTGTCAATGAAACGAAAAAGAGGGCAAGATAGAAACTGACACAGAAATATTTTCACTCGACATTGGGTTAGATTAGTGTTGTGCAATTCCTTGCCACAAAATATCAGGGCCAAGAACTTTGCTGGATGCAGACACACTCTGGCTGTTTCTGTGGATAACCAAGATATCAAAGAGCTAATGGTAATATTAAAAGAACAAGAGTTTTGGGAAGTTGTCAGTGCCACATGCGTCAAGGCACAAGCTGACTCCAGCAGATGGAGGTGGGGATAGGAAGAGACTTTTTTCCTTAGGAAGCAAAATAGCCTGCAAGCTGTCTGTTGTAGGGTTTCTTATTCTGAACTCTGGATCCACCTCTGTGGCATTGCAGAATCCCAGCCGAGATGAAGCTTGGAAAGATGGCAAGCTTGGCAGCTGTTTTGGCTACGTTACGTCTAGTTGTGCGTTAGGCCCGGTGAGAAGGTAGGGCACCTTCTGCATTCTTCAGCCATGTGTTGTGAAAGACTTGCTTTCTCCCCTGCCTCACAAAGGAAGGTCAGTAATGTGGCCTGGGAGTTAGGAGAGTGAACTTTACTTCCAAACTGTATTCAGCTGAACTTGGGTCATTCCTTAACCTCTCTTTCTGCCTTTGTTTTGTGTCACAGAAATAATCTAGGGATGGTCCCTTTCCTCTGCCCCCACTTGCCTTTCTGGATAACATCTCAGGGTCCTTAGTCAAAAGTGCCCCCTCCATTCCTTCTGTGGCTGAGTATGGCACACTACGCACGATATTGACATACTGAGGTTGAAGGCTGGTTTCATAATTTATTGTGGATTTTTTAATCACTCTTTTAACTGTCTGGAAAAAGTAGTAAGGGTGCTTTGAACACCTTAGCTGTAGAGCCATGGATGTTCAGTAACAACGCCTCAGTAAAGAGCTGCTTATTTTTATTGTATTTTGTTTTAACTGCTTTTAATAGCTATAAACAACCTCTCTTCGGAGCGTCTTGCAACTTACGACCAGCTGGGTGAGGGGTCTTCATATCAGTTTCAAGCCTGTGGGGAGGAGAGCGTAACAGGTCCTGGACTGCTCCAGCCACTTCATGCCTGCCAAGGAATGCTGGAAACAGAGGTCCTTATTGCTCAAGTAATTAAAGGTTCATCAGCTCTACCTCTCCGATTGCTTAAGGCCATTGTAGTAAGGGACAAATACTCCTGCTTGCCCACTGTGATTTGTTTTCTGCTTGCTCTGTTTTTCTTGGCTTGAAAGGAGGAATTATGAAGACTGTTGAGTAGGATCTGGGAGTGCTGCAGTCTAATGGATTTGGCTGTGGCTCTGGATGTGTTGTGGAACACTCCAGTACTGAGATGTGGAGTGTCTTCAGGGCCCCCTCTCTTCCTGCTTCTCTCCCAAATCCAGACACTAGAGAGGTGGTTCTCAGAAGGCAGGTCCAAGTTGCCCAGACCTTGGCATGGGGTGGGCAAAGAAGACAGACGGGGATGTCTGTAGAGCTGTGCCTCTGAATGGCAGAAGTGCCTTCTGCCCTCGCATTAGCAGATACAAGAATTTTGCTACAGCTGAGCTGGACTCCAAAAATGTGAGACTGGATTATAATGGGAGGGTTTCCTATGGATTTTCTGGAAAGGACTCTTTTTCTGTGGTTTAAACTCTGAAGTTCAGAGTTTTCTGTTTTCTCGCCATTATAGTATGCAAGAAATGACTTTGTCTTTTAAATAGACACTGAGACTCACATATGGGCAGGGGCCTTCAAAAACCGAAGTGCCAAATATTGTGAATCTTTGACAGAATCACAAGAGCAGGGCAGACAGGGTGAGCTACCCACCCTTTAACCATCTGTCCCTTGAGATCTGGAGAGTCTTTTAACACTGGGGAGCACAGCCCCTAGACAAGGGAAGTCATGTTGCTATACTCCAGCTTTTCCGTCTGTACATGCATGTTCATCAGCACAAACACCAAAGAAATGAGCCCCCATTGCACTGACTCTCCTTGTGCTTCAAGAGCAGTGGAAGAAACACCTGAGAAAGAAAGGAGAACTGGCTTTGAGCCCTGATGGTCCAATAACATCATAAGCGAGCCTCACAGTATAGGTGGTACAGGGTGGGCATTTTCTTCCCTTCTGGGAATGTGGAAGGCGACAGAGCTTGGAGTGTGCTTGCTGCCTGCAACCCAAAAGCCTCCTCATTGCTGAAGATGTTTTGCCTGGGAGAGCCTGGCTGCAGGGGCTTGGCTATAGCTCAGGAGCAGCTTAAAGGGCACATGTTGGGTAGGCAGATGGAGCAGGTGATGGAGATGACCTGCTGAAGAAGAGGAAGTTTGGAGTGAGAAGGGGAATGATTAAAGGGCAGCCATGTGAGCGACCCTGTGGGAGCAGAGGAGGGCAATAACTCATCTTGAAAGGAGTGAGGGGCCAGCAGCGAAATTGCCTGGAATAAGAGGCTGAGGCAGAAAAGGGCTGGTGGAATGATCAGGTCTGGCAGACCTGAGGTAGTTCTGTGTGTGTGTCTGCAGGGCTGTTGAATAAGTTCTTGGTTAGTCTGCAGAGGCTGTCTAATCACAGCTTGGGATACTCCAAGGTAACACTAACCTCGCCACAGAGCAGAGGGGTTTCACCAGAGGTCCCAGGAGCACTGCATCTTGACACGTGAATGCAGCCCCCAGCGCAGGAGCCTTACAGCAGACACTGCGTAATGGCCTGTTTTGAATTTGTATTTCATTTGCCTCCCATATGGGATCAGTTTTTCCCTTTATTTTTTTTAATAACATTTTTCCTAGTCATAATAATCAGCGTTTCCCTGCCTTGCACACCCCCTTCATTTTTCACAGCTGGATTTGATTGGTTTCAGTCCTGCAGATGCTCCTTCGGACCAAGAAGGAAGGGGCAAAAGTTCCCTTCCTTTTCAGTGTGAGGCAGACAGCCTTGCCGGAGGGGTGGGAGAGGCCGGCGTGCTCCCGGACTAGCCGACTCTGCTGTTGCCCCTGCCGGCCTCTTGTGCATCTGGTGAGGTTTGCCAAATTGCAAGATAATTTCTCTGCTGAAGGCCTGGAGAACATCACAAGTTGTTGATGGTGTGCATGCCCCTTCTCTTGTGCTGTGCAAAAACAACCATGCTTGTGAGTGGAAGGGGTGGATCACCGCTGGCTTGTGCTTACAGGGTGTGGGTACAAAGGGCCAGGGTGCATCTGTGGTATGCGAAGAGCATGCTGAGACTGACTCAGACTTCTGTGTCTGTGTGCCTTCGGGCTTACGGCAACCACAGCCCCTCATGTGTGACCGTGCCAGGTATGTGGTCCTCTGTGCAGGGTATAGTTAACCTGTGCAACCCTGTGTAGCGCACCACCAAAATGACCTAGCAGATGCACCAGTGGAAAGCACCCCAAGTGCTTGAATTGGCATGGGAAAAAATAATTACTGGATGGAGAAGCAGACTTCCCTGGTTTTTAGGGCATGAGTTGAACACAAATTGCATGGCAGAAAGGAGAAGCTTCCTTCAGGCAATCTAATCCACAGTTGCCTGATGTGGGGTTTCTAGCAACTTCCTTCGAAGCAGCTTGTGCTGGTCACTGTCGGAGACAGGCAGTTGAGTCGACAGTCGCTCGGATGATGTGTTATGGCTATTCCTGCATTCCAGGCACCATCCAAGAGAATGAGACATAGCGTTGCACAAGACCAAAAGAAAGTAAATGTTTACAGGCACAACGCACATTTCAGCTTGTTACATGTTCCTGAGCAGTGAAAGAAATGAAACAATGATTAAAACAGGTCCCAAGTCTCAGTGTGTATCTTGGCTCTCAGTGCAGACCTCTTGGAGTGCTGCCTCTGCCTCTCTCAAATCCTAGCCTGAGCAGTACCACTGGGCCGTTGCATCCAGGTCAAGGTCTTTCCAGTTAATCCAAGTACACTGTCTTTCTGAGAACTACGAAAGTCTTTTGGAGAGGTGGCTTTATAGCTTGTAATGGGTTTCGATGCATGACGTTTTCCTCTTGTATAGTAGCTGTCATGCAGGTATCTCCCCAGCTGACTAGGAAGTGTTTGCCTTGGGTATCCCAAGTGTCAGTGTAGGGGAAATTATAGATGGGTTTATTCCCATTGGGGGAAGGTGGGGAAAGTAGAAGAGCAGAAGAGAAGTGGATATTTAAGCTGTTTCTTCCCTGAATTATCCCTTTTTAATGGTCTAGTTTGTGTGTGTGTGTTCAGGAATTAGAGTGCAACAAAGCAGATGTAGTGAAGGACTGTGTCAGCACACCTGACAGCTGAGCCAGGAAGCAAGCATGAGTAGCTACCTCTGCTCTCCTGCTCTGAGCACAAGGTAGGTCACAGCACAACTTGAAGGCTGGGATGTCTCCCTGCGGTAGCCAGGTGAATGGAAGACAGAAGAGGGCCTCTGCTCTGACTGCTCTGCCCCTCTTTCCTAAGGAGAAAAGTGGAGGCTGTGGTGGGGGGATTGTTTCACATGAAAGGATGAAGCAGTGGGGTAATAAGAAGAGAGTGGCGAGGCGACTGAAACACCCTCTCCCCAGAGGTGCTTTGTGAGTGAAGGTGCCTCCTCCCAAGCTGTGGAGCTCTTGTAGCATTGTCTTGGCCTTCACACTGAGAGGAGAACTTAAGCCACCCTGAAGGTTAATCCTTGGCAAGGAGAAAGGCCTTTTTAGTAACGATCAGCCCACTGTGTGCATGGCACAGGAAGACAGACCTCAGTGTATTCATTACACTGGTCTCAGATGTAAACTTAATACCCACTTATGAGCAATAGCCCTAGCTGCTGACTCACACGCATCGCTTTTCTCGATTCTCTCATTTGAGCAGTGAGCTGGCCAGATATTATTCATTTTACTTGAAATAATAACTGAGAAGCCTGCTGAAGATATAAATGTCTAGGCTTCCTGTCAGAAACAGAGTGAAATCTAAAAAGCACACAGTAACTTGTGCAGCACACTGTCTCTGAAAGCACACCTACAGCACTGGCAAGTGCCCATGTTATCAGGTGGGACAAATGTCCCCAGCCACTGCTGAGTCTGTGAATAGGTTGGATTTGGTTTTTAGTTTGTAATATAAAGGATACTTTTCAGAGGTGGCAGCTACATGGCCTGTTGTCTCAAGCGACCGAGTTATTTAAAGATCTTGTTGTTATGAAGAAATGCTAGCTTTTCTATAAGGCAAGTTGCAACCTGCTTCTATGCAATATTTTGTTACAGCTTTTCTGTATCCTTGGGAAAACCAGGTTTGGTCTGGGACTTGTTGGAATATTCTGAAAGCAAATGATAACGTTTGAACGAAGCCAGGGGAGGAAAAAGTTGGCCAGTGTGCTTGTCAGTCACAAAGTTATGAAAACTTATTTAGACTTAACAATTTGATATTTGTGTTCCTTCTGCTCAGGAACAACTTGTCACCAGCTCCTCAAAGTCTTTGTAGAGCTAAATATTCTAAGTAACTTGGATAACAGCTATTGTTGAGGAAAACGCAAAAAACCTGAGCATTGTTACAAACATTGTTGCAGAACCCCTGGGAGTTAGGGTCCCAAAACTAGTCCCATCACTGATGATGGGAAGTCGTTTTGTCCTCTCTTTTCCATTGAAGTTTCCATGGCTATAGTACACAGCAAACCAGATGGCCGTGATGACATTTCTCTAGCTGAGAACTATGAAAAATCTTCCTGTAAAGATTATCTGCTTTGGTCTGCTTGGGGCAGTAAAGGCTTGTGTTTGTAAAGCGGAAGAGCCAGCTTTTCAGGAGTCATTTTTTACTGAGTGCCTGACACAAAAGCCATAATTCTGGGATTCTGTTTCCCGTGTTAAGTCCTCAAGCTTTCAAATTCTTGGAGCTAATTTTCATTGACAATAGGAACATTCCTTGAAAAATGCTGATGTAATGAAGTACGTGCTACTTGAGATTAAAAGATTTATTCAGTGACTCCTTTTTGAAACTTTTGCGAAGTGTCTTAGCATTTTTATGTCTCTCCAGCTGCCAACAAAATCACATTGCACCACACAGTTTGCAACATTAGTCAGATTTTGACATTGGCTCACGCAAGAGGCAGTTTTCACAGTCAGGAATCATAAAATGTTACAGAAATTGCCATTATTTGAGAACTAGGCGCAGTTCAGTGAAGCAGATGGACTTGCTAACAGTGACTTAGGAGGTCTGTAGTACAGCTGTATTGACATGGATTATAGACAATCAAAATTGTATATAAAGTGCATGCCATAGTTTTAGTTTTAAGCATATTGCTAACATTTAATGAAGTGTGTAACCTTATATGGTTTATGTATTTTTGTACTGTAGCTGCAAGTTACGCTAAGGCCTTGACTAAACCTTCCCAGAAATCTCTATTGCTATTTGTAATGCAGGCACACAGACTGAGAGTGCCAATAAGCCTTTGATTGAATCTTGATTAATGTAAATATGTTAAGCCTGTAGGTGCCATTCCAGCCTAGGGAGCTTCTCATAGCTTTTAACCATGTCCATCTCAGAGTTAGCACCCCTTGCTTCAGGTAGTTTCCAAAGACCAACTGGACTCACTTGTGAAGGATAAAGGATAGAGACATTTCCTGAAGCCCCTGGCTGGCTTGTTTGCAGCACCATTCCATAAAAATTAAGCCCTCAGACACAAACTTAGGGAAGGAAGAAAAGAGAATTCTGATATGTTTCACAACCATACTCTGATCCCAGGAGAAAGGTTGGGTAAGAAACGCTGTGATCTTTCTTACATGTCTGTCTGTCTTCAGAGTTTTCAGTTAGTTCTGTTATTAGTCAGGTCTCTGGGGTTAGGTGAACAAGTTTCCAGATTGTTTCAGTGTGTTGCTTTAACTAATCTGTTCCTCATCTAAACTAGCAGAGAAGGGACGCAGGAGCAGAGCATGTAACCAAGCAGAAAATGGGATGTGTGGTGAGGGAAGAAAGACATTGCGAAGCATGGTGTGTTGCAATGGGATCAAGATGGGTGAGATGGATCAAAGCACTGAGTTCTCCTGGCTCTGGTGCATGGTAACATCTGGTACCTTAGTACCTCTTTTGGTGGCAAAACTTCTGGACTTCAGTTTGCCAAGAACGTGTGCTGGACATGCTAGTCACTATGTGGAATGGTGTGGGTGTAGAGGACTTTGAGGACTTTGAGATTGACTGAAGCGTGGAGAATGGCCTTGATGGTCTGGTGAATCTGCCTTGAGAAGATAAAGAGGAACCACAAGAAAGAGAAAAGTATGTGCAGTACGTGTGTAGGGAAGTTGGCAAGAGAAGAAAGAAGTAAGAAGAGAGAATGGAGTAATAGCTACCCAATGAAAAGGTGACAAGTTAATAAGAAGCTAGCCAACAGAAAGGCAATAATGTTCACGTGAACAATCATAGTTAACCAATAATGCTTACAGCTTATGCACATGTACGCATGTATAACCTATATAAACTGTGTAATCGGTAGTAAAGTTGTCTTTGGCTATTACCTCGCCAGAGTCCATGTCTTCAACCTCCACAAATGGTGCCCGAACAGGGACCTTAAAGAGCGGAGTTAGAGCTACAGTGGAGAAGCTGACCGAACAAGCAAAGAGCAGACCAGAGAGCTGTCATCCGGAATCACAACACCGTAAGGTGAGCAGTTAGAACGATGGGTTCCCAACTAACCAAGGAAGAAAAAGCTATAGTTGTTTTGTTACTAAGAATCCTAGCCAAGCAAGGGATAAAATATGATGAAAAGGTGGTAAGATCCCTATTGTCTTGGTTGAAGTGACAGGGCTTGCAAGCTGACTCAGCTACAGCTTTTCAACTGCAAACATGGGAGGGTGCTGAAAATAAAATGTGGGATGCTGGCTCTAAAGAGGACAGCGTGGTTATGCCACTTATGACAACTTGGTGTTTGGTATATGAGGCGTTGAGAAAGGTCCATAGTCCTCGTGCGGACTTGGCCGTTGCCATGACGACTCCGGTCACAGAGGCACCCTCTACTCCAATTGCAGAGGCTAGTCCCTCAGCACCCCCACTGTTATCCTTGCCAACTGCTTCTGTAGATACTGCCACAACTCATGACGTGGTCTCTGTTCTGCCAGCAGTGCAGGCTTTAAACCTGCACGACTATGATCCTGCTGCCTGATGGGGTTTTCTTTAATGTCAAGCTGCAGCAGAAGGGGAGGTGGTGAACATAGCATTTCCTGTAATTGCTCATGTTCAAGCACCTAATACATGGGAGCCGATGCGTTGGGAATTGGTCAAAGAGCTCCGAAAAACAGTAATGCAGTATGGCATAGCATCACCTTATAAGCGGAGTCTCTTACAAACCATGATGAGGGGTGAACTGATGACTCCGTTTGATACATTGGCTCTAGCTGATCGGATATTTACCCCTATACAAAAGGTGCTGTTTAAGTCGCAATGGCGAGATGCTTGCGAAGCAGCCACTGTTGAAAATTTAGGCTGAAACATAGGAGACCCTTTGCTTGGGGCAAGTATCCCACAACTGATGGAGCAGGACCCAGTAGCAACGCTGCAACTACAAGCGCGGCTGGCCCCAGAAATTTTGCGTCAATCTAGGGACCTAGCCCTTCAAGCTATGCTGAAGTTCCCCGATACGGGAAAAGTGTTAAAGGCATGTATTCACCAAGGCATGGAAGAGCCATACATACAGTTTATTGACAGCCTGCAGACGTAGTGGATAAGCAAGTGGAGAATGAAGCAGCTAAAGAGGCGTTATTACTTAAATTGGCCATAGAAAATGCAAATGCAGATTGTAAGAAAATCTTACAAACTTTGAAAAAGCCTACTATCATTGATATGATTGAAGCTTGCAACAGAGTGGGTTCTATAGAATATAAAAGCTAGCATTTTGCAGAAGCCTTGGCAGCTGCCCTACAAGACAACCATAAGTTATGTTATAGATGCAGGAAATGTGGTCACTTTAAGCAACATCAACCAAAAGGGAGGCCCCCAGGTATATGCCTGCACTGCAAGAAAGGGCGACATTACGCCAACCGTTGTTGGTCCAAATATAATATAAAAGGGGAATTGATCTCGGGAAATGGAAAGCGGAGCACAACTTGGAGCCACGTGGAGGCACGAGCAGCTCCAAGCAACATTCCCCCCTACCTGAGACAAGCCTGGTACGTCTCTGAACCTTCACCACAGGCAGTGCCTGAGTGGATGTCCCCACAGCTGCTGACGTCTTAATAGCTGATACAGCTGTGCACGAAGTACCGCTAGCACTTAAAGGACCATTGGGAAATGGATTTAGTGCCTTGTTGTTTGGTAGATCAAGTGTTACTCCTCAAGGTTTATTTGTGTTACCTGGAGTTATTAATTTGGATTTTTGTGGCCAAGTTCAAGTGATGGTATGGACCCCTTTTCCTCCGGTGCACATACCAGCGGGAGAACTTATTTGCCAGTTGATTTTGTTCAAAGCATGTGCCTTTAATGCCGGCTTGGCAGTAAGAGGAATAGATGGGTTTGGGTCTACAGGCAAGCCAATTGTCTGCTGGACGCAAAAGGCAGAACAACAAAGACCAACACTTGAGTGAATTTTGAGAGATGATAAGGCCAAACCTACACAACTTAAACTTAAGGGTCTAATTGACACAGGTGCTGATGTCACCATTATTGGAGCCCGTGTTTGGCCACAAAGTTGGAATTCTACCTCATCAAGGGTAGACTTGACTGGTATCAGGGGTATGTCATTGTCTGGACAAAGTGCCGCTGTGGTACAGTTAATTGATCCAGAGGGAAGGGTAGCTAATATTGGTCCATATATTGTTAATTGATCCAGAGGGAAGGGTAGCTAATGTTCATCCATATATTGTTAATTGCCCCTTTAATTTATGGGGGAGAGATGTGTTAAGCATGTGGGCGATGACACTGAAAGCAGGGATACAGTCGTTTTATGAGGGGTCACTGATTCCTCTCGGCCTTTGGAACTCACATGGCTAACAGAATGACCAGTGTGGGTGGATCAATGGCCCCTATCCCAAGAAAAGGCTGAAGTGTTGTGAGAATTAGTAAAAGAACAATTACAATTGAAACGCATTGTTCCCACCACAAGCCGTGGAATACCCCAGTGTTTGTGATCTGGAAAAAATCTGGAAAATGGTGATTATTACACGATTTATGGGCCATAAATGTGGTTATAAAAGACGTGGGGGCAGTGCAACCTGGTATGCAATCACCCACAATGTTACCACAAAATTGGGATATCATTATCATGGATCTAAAAGATGGCTTTTTTACTATCTCTCTACACAAGGGTGATGCCCCACAATTTGCATTTTCAGTACTGTCTTTAAATCAGCTAGCCCCTGTAGAATGGTACCATTGGACTGTTCTTCCACAGGGGATGAAAAATAGCCCTATGATTTGTCAATTGTATGTTGCCACTGCCTTGTCAGAGGTTCGACAGCGTTTCCCACAATCTGTTATCATTACGTGGATGGCCTACTTTTAGCTGGACCAGACCCACAAAAACTGGAGCCAGTAGTTCAATTTGCAACCATATGTTTAGAGAGACAAGGCTTAGTAATTGCTCCTGAAAAAATTCAAAGGCAATTGCCTTGGAAATATCTGGGATGGAAAATGTTGGAACAAACCATACAGCCACAAGCAATGCAGCTTGACGTTAACGTCAAAGCCCTGAATGATGTACAAAAAATTAGCAGGAACCATTAATTGGGTACACTCATTATTGGGCATTGATAATGAAACCATGGCTCTGTTGTTTGCGTTATTAAAAGGTGATACTGATCTTTTATCACCCAGACAGATAACACCAGAAGCTAGAAGGGCTTTAAACAAAATCACTGAACTAGTTAGCATTCGGAAAGCCCACAGAGTGGATTTGCAGCATTCAGTCACCTTGCATATATTGCAGGGTCCACAGAACTTGAAAGGTATGTTAGCTCAATGGATCCCAGAAAACAAAGGTGACCCAAACATATCCTGGAATGGATATTTTTACCTCACCTAAAACTATTGTTACCAATTGTGAACAATTGGCGCATGTCGTATGGAAAGGGTGCTCACAGGCCACTGAACTAACAGGGAAGGATCCTGAGAATATATATCTCACTTTGACTAAGTATTACCTTACATGGGCCGTGAATAACAGTCAGGAGTTACAGATATCTCTTACAGACTATGCAGGAGAGTTAACCATCCATCATCCGCCTCATAATTTTTTTTCCTTTGTCACTGAGACAGAATTAGCGCCCCTACCTTTGTACCAGCAGACACCTGTTCCAGGCTCTACTTATTTCACAGATGGTTCTGGAAAAACAGGCAGAGCCATTACCGTCTGGCATGATGATGATGGTTAACATCATGAAGAACAAATTGTTCAAGGGTCAGCACAAATAGTAGAGTTGGCTGCAGTGGTCTTTGCCTTTCAGCATTGCCATCGATCGATGAACTTTATCACTGATTCTTGCTATATTGCAGGTGCTGTGTCTAGGCTTGAGCAATCGTGGTTAAAGGAAATCACAGATCCTAACCTGTTCCAGTATTTAAAGTTACTTTGGATGTTGATTAACCAGCACACATGACCTTTTTATGTGTGCATATTCACAGTCACTCTCATCGTCCTGGTTTTATAGCTGAAGGTAACGATAGGGCTGATAACCTCACAGCAACCCTTCAGGTTAGCACCTTCGCTAATTTTTTCAGCAGGCAAGATTGTCTCATGCCATTTTTCACCAGTCTGCACGCTCATTGAAACGACAGTTTAGGTTATCATGGTAGTAAAGTTGTCTTTGGCTATCACCTCTCCAGAGTCCATATATTCAATCTCCACAGAATCGTAGAATAGTTAGGGTTGGAAAGGACCTCAAGATCATCGAGTTCCAACCCCCCTGCCATGGGCAGGGACACCTCCCACTAAACCATGCCATACAAGGCTATGTCCAACCCCACCTTGAACGCCACCAGGGATGAAGCATTCACAACTTCCCTGGGCAACCCATTCCAGGGCCTCACCACCCTTACAGTAAAGAATTTCTTCCTCATATCCAATCTAAACTTCCCCTGTTTAAGTTTAAACCCATTACCCCTTGTTCTCTCACCACAGTCCCTAATGAAGAGTCCCTCCCCAGCATCCCTATAGGCCCCCTTCAGGTACTGGAAGGCTGCTATGAGGTCTCCACACAGCCTTCTCTTCTCCAGGCTGAACAGCACCAATTTTCTCAGCCTATCTTCATATGGGAGGTGCTCCAGTCCCCTGATCGTCCTCGTGACCCTCCTCTGCACCTGTTCTAACAGTTCCAAGTTCTTTTTATGTTGAGGACACCAGAACTGCACACAATACTCCAAGTGAGGTCTCACGAGAGCAGAGTAGATGGGCAGGAGCACCTCCCTCGACCTGCTGGTCACACTCCTTTTGATGAAGCCCAGGATACGGTTGGCTTTCTGGGCTGCAAGCGCACACTGCCGCCTCATGTTCATTTTTTCATCAACCCACACCCCCAAGTCCTTCTCCTCAGGGCTGCTCTGAATCTCTTCTCTGCCCAACCTGTAGCTGTGCCTGGGATTGCTCCGACCCAGGTGTAGGACCTTGCACTTGTCATGGTTAGACTTCATCAGGTTGGCATCAGCCCACCTCACAAGCGTGTCAAGGTCCCTCTGGATGGTATTCCTTCCCTCCAGTGTATCAACCAAACCACACAGCCTGGTGTCACCGGCAAACTTGCTGAGGGCGCACTCAATCCCACTGTCCATGTCACCCACAAAGATGTTGAACAAGACCGGTCCCAACACCGATCCCTGGGGGACACCACTCGTTACTGGTCTCCAGCTGGACACTGAGCCACTGAGCACTACTCTTTGCATGCGGCCATCCAGCCAGTTCTTTATCCACCGAGTGGTCCACCTATCAAGTTGATGTCTCTCCAACTTAGAGAGAAGGATGTCATGTGAGACAGTGTCAAAGGCTTTACACAAGTCCAGGTAGATGACATCAACTGCTCTGCCCCTGTCCATCAGTTCCGTAGCCCCTTCATAGAAGGCCACCAGATTGGTCAGGGAGGATTTCCACTTAGTGAAGCCATGCTGGCTGTCACCAAGCACCTTGTTGGTTTTCATGTGCCTCAGCATGCCTTCCAGGAGAATCCGTTCCAAGATTTTGCCAGGCACAGAGGTGAGACTGACTGGTCTGTAATTCCCTGGGTCATCCATTTTCTCCTTCTTGAAAATGGGGGTTATATTTCCCTTTTTCCAGTCATCGGGAGCTTCACCTGACTGCCATGATTTTTCAAATATGATGGACAGTGGCTCAGCAACTTCATTTGCCAGCTCCTTCAGGACCCGTGGATGGATTTCATCTGGTCCCATGGACTTGTATACATTCAGGTTCCTAAGGGGGTCTCGAACCAGATCCTCTCCTACAGTGAGCCCAGGGTCTTCATTCTCACTACCCCTGCATCTGCCTTCCAAGACTTGGGTGGTATGGTCATAGCATTTGCCGGTGAAGACTGAGGCAAAGAAGTCATTAAGAACCTCAGCCTTCTCCAAATCCAGGGTAACCAGTTCTCCCGATAACTTCTGGAGAGGGCCCATGTTGTCCCTAACCTGTCTTTTATTGGCAATGTACCTATAAAATCCCTTCCTGTTATCCTTAACATCCCTAGCCAAGTTTAATTCTAAGTGGGTCTTAGCTTTCCTAACCTGGTCCCTAGCTTCCCGGACAACATCCCTGTATTCTCCCCAGGCCGCCTGACCTTGCTTCCACCTTTTATAAGCCTCTTTTTTCCTTTGAATTTTGCTCAGCAGCTCCTTATCCATCCAAGGAGGTCTCCTGGCCCTCCTGCTAAACTTCCTTCTAGTTGGGATGCATTGCTCCTGAGCTTGCAGCAGGTGATCCTTGAATATCAACCAACAGTCTTGGGCCCCCCTGCCCTCTAGAGCTGTATCCCATGGAACCTTACTGAGCAGGTTCCTGAATGGGACAGGCAATTCCAGTGCGGAGTCTAGCTTCTTTCAAAGAAATCTTTGTACGCATAAACCTCCTGTTCTGCATCACTGACTGTACTTGCTAGGGATTCTGCCACTGAGCAAACAGTAACTGCAAAGTCATGTGATGAGAAAGGAGGAATAACAGAAAGAAAACATCCCCAATGTTTTTTCTTATTCCTGTTATGGCAATGCTCTGCAGTGTCTTCCTGTAGATGGCTTCTTCAAAGTGAAGGTAGTGGACATAATTCTGCTGGTTGGACCTATATGAAAAATGAATTAATTTTATCTCCTCACACAACATTCTGTCTAGACTCCATATGTTACAGATAACCACAAGGCTAGTAGTACTGCTGCTATTAGGAGTTTGCCCTTATCACGAAGGGAAGGATTTTAATCTGTCATTCCCCGATTTTTACCTGTGGGCAATTCCACATCTTAATATAGTGTCTTGTGAGGTGTTAATAGTGAAATGCTTATTTCCAATCCACTCAAGCTTGCCCTTTCCCCAATATAGTCCATGTCTTTATTCAGTGAGCTTCATCAGAGCTTTTTGTCTCCTCCTTTTGCCTGTTGGCTCGGTGTCTGAATACTACCACGGTTCTTGGTACCTCCTTGGCTCAGATATCTTTTCACCGCGACAACAGAGAAGAGGGGCTGATATCCTGGCTTGTATTTCAGGTTGGCAGGAATTTGGCTCCTGCTGCAGCTCAGCTTTTGGTGGACCTCTTGTCCTCCTTGTCCATACTCTACACAGGGAAGCACTTTCCAAAGCCCCGTGCTGTTCTGCAGATGCCTGATCTTCTCCACTTCCTGTCTGCTCCAGGTGTTGTTTCAGCATCCTCTGGTTTGGCATTCCCTGTGGCTTTCTCTATGGCATATTTTGGATTTTCTATCATGTCAGCAGTGTCTGAGCATTCTCCATCTGCCATAAAGTTTGTGCTGGACTAGCTGACTGCTAACTGCTTTACCAGGGTGCTTTTCTCTGCTTCAGGTGCCAGTCATGGTCCTCACCATTCTTAGGGGCTAAAGTCTCACTATTGCAAGCTGAGTGGTTTAAAGACCTGACTTCCTCTTGATTTGCATGAATGGGCAGATCCTCAGGAAAGCCTTGTCTAAATCTCTGTTTTTCCAGAAGGTTTTTTTCTCTATTTCCTCCAGTCTTCCCTTCTGTATATCTTAGCTTTGTTTCAGCTATCCTATCACATGTTGTTCAGTGTTACTTGGAGGCCAGGAGCCAGGGAGAACCTACTTCACTGCTTGACTTCTCAAGAACTCCAGAATATGCCTGTGCAACATGAATCTCTATATTTTTAATGGGGCCTGTCCAAGGTATGGTTTCCTATCGTCATCTGGCCTAACTGGGTCACTGTTACACCTACTGCTATAACAGTGCTGCGAACACTTGTAGACTGATGCCATTACTGTGTGATGACATTTCTCTGGCTGTCCAAATATTTCCTCTGACTTGTATTTTCTGTAACATATTTTTTCTCCTGTTTTCTATGGCTTACTGAACCTTTCTCTGCTTTCTTTTCCTTTTTTCCCTATACTCCAGCTATTCTTACAACACATGCAAAAAAGTGCACAAGTATAAAATATTATTTGACTGTAACTACCTATCTGTTTTGCTGCAAATGTGAAAGTTCTCTTCACTTGCCTTTCAAAACAAAACTCTGAGCAAAGAAGAAGTCATACTGAAGAAAAAAGTGATCCAGTCAGCCTTTAAAACATGCGGGCCCTTGATTTATGGTTCCCATAAAATTGCATGTTTTCAGGCAGAGTTAAGAGCTGAATTACTGCCGTAAGTGGCAGAAGAATTGAAAAATAGAGGAATCTTGTCTTTCACCAACGCGTGTTCTGGGGGTTACCAATGATGTCATACCTGCGCCTGTGCCCCCATGGTCCTATCTCTTTATTTTTAAGCAGAAATATTATTTCCTAATCTCAGTAAAACAATCCAGACAGTGTGCTGTGGTATAATTACTGCGTCCTTCCCTTGGAAGGCTGCAGTTGCTGAGGTTCTGGCTCTGCGCATTGGAGGACCATCTAGGTTGTTTTACACTTGCTTGGTTATGCTCTGACAGTTCATCTACTGTATCATCACAGAGAGACAGCTTGTCATCATGCCTATACAGGATGATGTATTTGCCTACTGATGCTAATGCAGGTGTGTCTCTTTTATTTTGGGGACAGAAAATGAAAATCACAGGTACCAACAGCTTTAGACTGTTGCACAGCTGCTGCCACTGCAGCTGGAAAGGTATCTGATCATACTTGATCTTGCTTGATCTAATAGCCTAGCAGAGTTTGCTCAGCATACCCCAGCTCCACCCAGATATTTGCTCCATGGCATAATGTAGACCAGGCAACAGTACTTTTGAAGTCCTCCTGTGCAGTAGCATTGCAACCTGTACCATTAAGGGTACCGTTATGATTCCATTAAGGGATTATTCTTAATGAGTAGTCATTTCTGAGTCAGGTAGATTAGAATGGTAACACACGAATTAGCAGTGTTGATGAACTGAATCGTCCTGCATGTGATCTGTTCTTTGCCTTTTCTGCCCTGTTCAGAATAACTTGAGAATTTGATCTGATCTCCTCTGTGGCCTGTAAAATCACAAGAAGAGCTTTAGTGATGCCTCCCTAATTAAGGTTGAATTGAATTTTGCACTTCAAGCATGACTTAAACATTTATTGCTCATGAAAAATTGTACCATATCCTTCCCAATTTACGCCAAGTCTTCTTTGAGTATCAAATGATATTTCTGTGAGATACTTCTTGTTACTTCAGCAAATAGAAATTAAAAAGGGATCTGCTATGCAATCCATGCATACAGGGACAGATTTTGAATGAGTTTGCCTTAACTCACTAAGAGCATCCTTCTCTAAACCTCCTCTTACTGTGGTATCTGTCCACTTCCTGGATTTAATTCAAAGATGCTGATTGTGATGGAAAGACTCACAGTTACTTCACTAACTTTTGGTTAGGAATTCTTTTGCATTGCCCTTTTAGCATGCAGCTTTCCTTTGCTGAAAGTAATGAAAATATTGATGTTTAAGGAACTACTATTATTTCCTAGATGAAGACCAACTTTTGTGTTCAGTTTAGATTGAAATTGCTGTGTGAGCACCTATACTCATTGGAAGTACCCAATGGGAGCCTAGAGAACCAAGCTGCTTGATTCAGAGATGGACAGTGATAGGGCTGGCAATAGACACAAATTCCAAACAGGGAAATTCCTATTAGATATGAGATAAAAAAACAAAGCAGCATCTTTGAGGACTGTGGAACACATGAATAAGGACCCTGTGAGTGTTGTGGGATAGATATCCTTAGGGGTATTCGGAACTTGAATTGACAAGCTCCAGAGCAAAATGCCCTGAGTTGGCCCTGCTTCAAGCAGGAGGTGGGACTAGATGATTTTCAGAGGTCCTTTGTGACTTGAAATAGTCTCTGATACCAAGGTGTCCCAATTTTTGAGGTGTAAGGGGAGAATGTACTCTTGTAGGTGAGACTCTTCCATGCTTCTTAGTATTTACCTTACTGGTGAAATTCATCTGGTTTCTGTTCAGGTATCACCTTACCAGTGAGGAAGTATGAAAGGAACTTCCCTGGCAGGGCCAGGTGGGCCTGGATGCACAAGAGAACCAGGTTATTAAAATGCAGGTTAACTGAGCATAGCTGAGAAATTGCAGACAAACCCTGCATTGAAGGATAAATTTCTTCTCATTATTTTGGTTATTTCACTTTATTCTCATTGTGTGCCTTTCTTGCATTTGGTCTATCTTTAAAAAAAAAAAAAAAATCTTGTAAACTTTTCTAGTTATCTGGAAGATTTTTTTTTTTTCCTTTTATTTTTTTTTCTTTAAATGAAATAGTCTGCAGAATAATTTTCTCTCCTAGGCAAGCAAATGTCTTCTTCAGAATTAAACATGCATACATAAGAATATTCCATTGCAGGGGATAAAACCCCATACTTGTCTTGGGCCCCTCTCCAGGGGCCAATCTGATATACATTATTATGTTATCCTTAGATGGTCTGCTGTTGTCTTCCTCCTCCTGAGCAATGTGCTGGCACCCATATGTGTGCAAGTGGCTTAAACTGTGTATTGAACTCTCTGCTGGCAGACTGACAGTGTGGTCAAGTGGGCAGCAGGCTCAAGCTGGGTGAAATATCTGGCTCTGTGGCTGACCAGTTGTGTAACCTCAGTCAAGTGACTCCATGTCTATCTTCCCTTTTCTGTCCTTCGCCTGTTACACTGCGGATCCCTCTGAGCACCTCTACCCTGTATGATGCAACACCCTATTGACATGTCCAAGGTAGCTCTGGTGCTTAGAGGGATGTAGCCATGTCAGTGTGATGCTGCAGCTGAGCCAAATGTGGCTGGCTGGGCCTGGCAATGGACCACGCTGCTGTGGCTTTTCTTGCTCTTCAGAATAATCTAGTCTCTCTGTATGGGCCTCCATCACGCTGGCTGGATGTCCCAACTTGCTTGGAGTCAGCTCGGGGAATCTCTGTGAGGAATTGTTGCTCCTGTGACCTGAGCATATGAATCCCTGGTGGCCAGAAGTTGATAGGTGATTCTCCTTGGCTGTCTATTTCTCAGCTCAGCCTTCCAGGCTCATGCATGTGTTAGACTTGGTGCACCTGGCTCGTCTTTGCCATATCTGCATAGCATAAAGCAACATCAAAAGGGAACGTCAACTGCCTTTAACCTCATGATAACCATAAATCATACTTGGACTTTCTCTGTATGCCTACCTTGAAAACTTTGGTTAAATCTGGGGCAGCTACTTGTATTGGATACAGGCAGGTACATAAAAGCATGTGTGCAGTTCTGGTGACCTCAACATAAGGATGACACGGAGCAGCCTGGAGAAGAGAATGCTGCATGGAGACCTCATAGCAGCCTTCCATTATCTGAAAGGGGCCCACACGGATGCTGGAAAGGGACTCTTCATCAGGGACTGGAGTGATAGGACAGGGGGCAACGGGTTAAAACTTAAATAGAGGAAGTTTAGATTGGATATAAGGAAGAAGTTCTCTACTGTGAGGGTGGTAAGGCACTGGAACAGGTTGCCCAAAGAAGTGGTAAATGCTCCATCCTTGGTAGTGTTCAAGTTCAGGCTGGACAAAGCCTTGGGCAACATGGTCTAGGGTGAGGCATCCCTGCCCATAGCAGGGGAGTGGGAACTAGATGATACTAAGGTGTTTTCCAACCCTAACTATTCTATGATTCTATGTATTGATGGTTACCAAAAGATGGTTACCAAAGATGGTGCAGTATCACCAATTGGTCCTAGTCAGACATTTGGTAAAAAACGTGTTAAATTGAGATTGGACGAAGCATAGCTACTGTTACCCAAAATCTTCTAAAAATTATTTTGCCTTTATTTCCATTATGTCCCTGCAAGATGATTAATAGACCAGCAGGAGTGTTTAGTATTTTTTGTTGAGCCTGCTTCTTCATCAATGCAACTTAATGTAATGATGAAGTAACACCACAATCTCACTGAGAATATAGTCATGGTCTGTGTGCACTTGGGATGCTGTCTTTATACTAGAAACACATCTACAGCAGGGTCTGCAGCATGCAGAGATCTTTCCAGTCCAGATCAAGCACTGGTTAGGATTGACCAATACACAGGTTTGCATTTGTTAAGTGGAAGTTCTGAAAGAACTCAGTTAAATCCATTTCTAACACTCTGCAGGTGAACTGGGAAGTGACTCAGGCCAAACTGTCTGTTCAAATAGGCCTTTGCCCTGATGTAACTGAATCAATGTATTCTCCATTAAGTGATACTGAAATTGATGGCTAGAACAGAATATGGGTGACCAGGTTTGAATTCACCTGGAAAAACAATGGAGATAACAAAGCACTGTATGAAATCTCAAAGGTTTTTTGCCCATTCAGTTTTGTACCCGTGTTGTTCTTTCATCGTGCCATGACTCAGTGTCCTGGGTTCAGCAGTAGCAGCCATTTTTCTCCTTCTTAGTAGCCGGTGCAGTGCTGTGTTTTTGACTTTCGGCCTGGGAACAGCGCTGACAACACCAATGTTTTTAGTTACTGCTCAGTAATCTTTACTCTGACCAAGGATTTTCTGAGTCTCATGCTCTGCCAGGGAGGAGGGGAAGCAGGGAGGAAGCAGAGACAGGACACCTGACCCAAACTGACCAAAGAGGTATTGCATACCACAGCACATCATGCCCACTATATAAGCTGGGAGCAGTTACCCAGAAGGGTTAGATCACTGCTTGGGTAGGGCTGGGTATCGGTCGGCGGGTGGTGAGCGGTTGTATTCTCTTCCCTTGTTTTTTCCCTTATCATTATTATTACTGGTGGTAGCAGCAGTGGCTTGTGTTATACCTTAGTTACTGGACTGTTCTTATCTCAACCTGTGGGAGTTACATTCTTTCAATTCTTGTCCTCATCCCTCCAGGAGTGTGTGGGGGGGGGGGGGGGGGGTGGGGGTGGAGGGAAGGGGAAGGAGTGAGCAAGCAGCTGCATAGTTCTGGGTTGCTGGCTGGGCTTAAACCATGACACCCAGTGAGGCTGGATTTGCTTTGGAGCAAGGGAGGTGGTTAAAAGTTAGAATGTAATGTGTGTCCTGGGGATGTGAGTTCTAGCATTCCACATGGACAAGGGCTGCCAGGCAGAGCTGAGAGCAAAGTTGCCCGGTTCAGTGAGGACAGAGACTATCTGGGCAGGGGAGGTGACCATTCTTGGTATGCCGGAAATGTGAGGGAAGAGCCCTCTGTGGCAGAACTCCATCTGTGTTTACTTATTGTTCCCTTTCATATTCTATGGGGTTTTGGTTGCTGTTTGTTGTTTCTTGGTGTCTAGACCTTCCTCTAGGCTTTGTAAGCACTGGAGTCACCCCTCCCTCAGTGCTTGGAGATGCTTCCCTGCCTCCAGCTTTGGCTGTGGCATGCTCCATCTGCTGTGACTGGGGATGGAACACACAGCTCTGCCAGGGTTCAGCCTTTCATTCTTTCCCTAAGGGAGCAGCCATGTTGTCTCCTCATTTCAGTATGTCTGGGGAGGAGTGATCACTCCCAAACCCACAGAGAGGTGCAGCTTGGTCTTGTTCTGCATGATTATGGTACGGTATAACGCTCTTCCACTTCTATTTAAAGGTTTTCCCCCTACTCTCAAATCCAGTGGGTCACTTGTGGAAGTTGTGGGTTCCTCATGTTTCATTATCATTGTTCTGGGGTTCAGGTCCCACTGAAACGGGTGGAGTGCTTTCCATCAGTGGAAGCCTTTTCCACTGTCAGCAATAGGAGTTGAGTCAGGCATTTGAGTGCCAGAGCTAGTCAAGGGAAAGCTGGTGGGTGCTTCTGAGAAAGAAGATTGTCTGCATGCTTTGGTTTAGTGATGAGAGACCAATGAGAGGGTGGAGACATATTTGTAATGAATGCTGAAGGTCTTCCCCAGACACCAGCTCCCTCATCTGGGATGAGGAGACCACCTAGGAATGAGGAAGTTCTCACACATCACCAGAAAGAGAGCTGAAATGTGAAAAGCAGCCTGTTTCCAATCAGTCTCACACGCACTCCATCCTGACTGCTCTCGCAGGGTGCAGAGAGTGCCTTCCACTGTGATGTCTTGTGGGTGGGTTATTGGAGGCAAATGGTATCAGTAGCTCTGCTCTTTGTGAGCAGTGGCCAAAAGTTCTTGCTTACACCATGGTCTCCACTGAGCCACCCTCAATCCTGTAATGTACTTTCCTGAAGCATGTACTGATTACCTGCTGTGTATTTCTGAGGTGGATATTTTCCAATGACCAGGCTTAGAAAGGCAGGTGAGACTTCCGGGAGTCTTGTGTCCTGTCTCCTGATGAGTTTCTCTTTTATGATAGACAACCCCAGTTTGTTCAAAGCTGTCCTTGTGGGTGGGGTTTTCCTAAACCTTTGATTGTTCCCATTGTCTTCTCTAGACTGTTCCCAGTCAGTGCACATCTTTTCTGAAGTTTGCTGACATGAGACTAGATGGGAAGCTCTGGTGAAGGCCTTGCCGTGCTGACCAGAGCAGAAGGGTTACTCCATATGGTTTACAGGTTGGACTCATGTATGTACAACACAGGACAACATTTGTCCTTTGTTCGTAGCAATGAGATGTAGCTGACTCACGTTAAGCTTGCAGTCCAACTTCCTCTGTAATTTTCTCAGGATTTGAGTATAGTTTTTCGCCATCCTTATCTCTACTGAATGGGATCCAGTACTTTTTCAGATGTTTTCCCCACTGCCAAGATCAGAATTCAAACCTGTCTTCAGGCAGTCCTTCCCAGCTACATAGCAGCTGTGTATTTTTAATAGCATGCAACCTATCTAGTTCAAGAGGTTGTTAAAGAAAACTCTGAAGAAATCTGACTTACAACAAACCCCTGGGGTAATCCCCCCATTTTGACAGTGACCCGTTGATAGAGTCCAAGTATTTCCCATCACTTTAGCATCTGCTATGTGAAAGTTTATTTGAGACCATTTATTTGATGTCTTAAGAGGATGTTATGCATCTGAAGCTTTACAAGCCAAGGCATGTAACGTCAGCATGTAACGTCAACAGCCTCTCTGTTATCCACATGGCCTGCCATAGAAATGAGCTTGGTTGGATGCAATTTATTTCTGATTTAATCCATACTAGCCCAAGAATTTACTTTGTCATATTCTGTACTTAACGAATATTTTGTGGCGTTTATTCATTATTTATATATGTTTCAGACTTCTTTTTTGGGAATTGTAGCTAACCTAACTTTTCCTCCTTCTGCAATTCCCAAGCTTACTTAATTTAGGGGATGAAGTTTGCTTTGTTCTCTCTGTTGTACACCGTGGCCATATTTGACAAGAGATGCATAGGTAATTAATTGCCAATTGTTTCAGCCAGTTCTCTAAAGCCTGTGAGTCAAAGTTTGTCAGCTCCTGCTCCTTCTCCATTTTAGGTTGAGGTACTACCCGTCTGCCATTGGTGTTAGCTGTGCTTCTTGTATCTGTTTATCAATAACTGCTGCTAGAATTCTGTGTTTCAGCGTCTCCCTGGTGCTGCATGGGGAGAAAGTTGCGCAAAAAGTAGCATAGAGATGGTGCAGTGCAGTTCCTTGTCACAGTGTGTAAGTCAGGCAGCAGTAACAGACTGAAAAACCTCTTTTGGAGCCAAGTGTATATAAACAGGGAGTTGTAGCCTCTTCTTCCAAGCTGGAATGCAGTAAGTAAACAAAGGAAATGCAGGTTGAAGGGAGAGCCTTCAACCTGCATTTTTAGTAGTAGCCTTTTAGCTGAAGGTGCTTACACGTGGTAATGGCCTGGGGGTCTGACTAGGGCTCTTACACCAGTCCAGAGAGGGAAGCTGAGGCCTGAGAATACAGATTGGGTGATAGACAAACAGAGGTGGCCCCAGAATCTCTTGGAGTAAAGCGATCCTGGCTTTTCTGAAACTTTCCCCAAGGAAAGGATTGTCCCTGGTTTTCGTCTGCCTGAACACTTCTCTGATTGCTGCAGTGATCAGACGTCCTATCTAGCCTGGAGGTCTTGATCAGAGAGCCCTTGGTGGGAAGGGGTTGTTAACTACGGGGGCAGCAAAGAGTACCTCTGTTGACTTGTCTTGCTGACTGAATTGGTCTGCAGTTCCTCAACTCCTTTGTTATCCAGGTCATGGTAGCTGGAGCCAGACCTTTATTCAAGGGGGGATATTTACAGGACCAAAAACTGGATCTAAAAGAGGTGAAGAGAAATCTATAAATCTCCAGGTCAGAAGATTGCCTGGGGATTTGCACCGCACCCACTCTTTCAGGAGTTGGAATAATATATACCCAGACAGGCCGTAAATCAAAATCCTGTGCAGAGAGAATCCTACCATTTGCTATCTGTAGGTGCAAGGACTTCTGGCCTCTTTCTTGCCTGCTTGCATTTTCTTATTGACCTGGGTAGTTGGTGATTTCTGTCCCTCCTCTTTGCCTCCACTGCCACATCTGAAAGCCATCACTACCTGTGCTGCAGCCAAGTGGAGAAAGCTGCAGGAGTAAGGTGTAGAGTGGCTTTTCTGGCTTTTTCTAGCCCTTCATGTGAGTTTGAGACCCATCCCCAATCTCAATTCCAGTTTTTGGCCTGGCTTCAAAGCCCATGTGGTGGGGCCAGAAATGTAGTTGTTGCAAGCTCTGGGCCTGATAAGCCAAATAAAGAGATAGATATTTAGCTAAAAAATAAATAGAAAACAACTTAGTCCCCTGATTAATTTTGCTCTGGGAATCCCCACAGTCTTAGGTTTCTATACCTGGCCTTGTTTCCATTTCATCCTCCCTCTCTGAAGAGCCTTTTTGTCCTTAATTGCAGCTATAAATAAATTATTGTAGCCATAAGTAGTATTTTTCCAAGTCTACAACTCCAGTGTCCAAAGCCTTCAGTTTCCAGGCTTCACCTTAACCAGAACTTGGGACAAAAAAGTGAAAACTGCATTCACCCTCAATATTGCTAGCTCCAGGCTTGAGAAGTTTTCCCGCAGGTATTTATGTGCTAGATGCAGACCTAACCTGCAAAATAGAGTGAAGACTAGTGCATTGGCAAGCTGCCTGTCTCCCTGGACCATCTGTTCCTAAACCTCTCCTAGGCAGCCCTGTGTGTTCAGGTCTCTCTGCACCACATCCCTGTGAGTGTATCCTCAGGAAGAAAACAAACATTGACCATGGGGGACAGATCACAACAAATCAGCTGAGCTGAGGAAGGATTTCGATCTGCTACCTGCGTCTGAGCACATGGGCTCCTGATAAATTTAGTTTCTCACCCATTGTTGATAAAGCTGATAATGGGGGAAGCAGTGACAGAGAGAGAAGGTGCAGTCACAGCCTGGATGCAAAAATCTCCAGATGGCCTTGGTTATGTCCTGGGTAGCACATGCTGGTCTGCGCTACTCTAGTTCTCTGCACTGGCTCAAGTGAGTCAAGATTTGTAAGCGATCTCTTCACTTGGCAGTGCTGAGTACTCTAGGCTGTTGCAGAAGTTGGCCAACTTCAAGGAGCTTGTTCCAGAGGGCACAAACCACCCTACTTTGGGACCGAGTCAAAAAAGGGTTTTGTTGGAGCTCATAGTACAGTCTTCAGTTCATGAAAGTCAATTAAGAGATGAAGAACCTGCTCTTGCAATGGTGCTGGTGCTCTTGCCCATCCCAGAGGAGAATGGTGGGTATGTACTGTGGGCCAGACACAGCCTAGCTGTGCTGGGAGCTGGGGAAGGGAGCAAAACCTTGTTTAGATATCTCCAGGATATAGAATAAACTGGATACTGGTCATAAGTTTATAATATGCTTTCTTTTCTGCTGGTGAAATACTTCATTGACTCATGAAATTTGCCTGCTTGTGCAAGTAAATTTTTAAGTAAAGGGTAGAGCAAACTGGGAGTGAAAACTGCTTTGTAAGGATAACATATTAGTCTTTGTTTCAGCCTAATTCCCTCATTGTCACAGGAACATGTGTGATGGTAGGAGTCATCCTTGTGGATTGTCCTCTTGTTCTTCAAAGATCATTAAACACAATTACAGGAAAAGAGATCTTTGTTTCTGAGCAATTCAGCTTTTATATAAGTGTTCCACATTTTCTTCAAAATGCTTTACCAATTGCAGCTAATTTTAACCGTTTGGTTAGCATGAATATAAGCCAGCCCTTTTCTGCTTACTGATTCCCATTTGTTTTCATGGGAATTGAATGTCTGGATCCTTAAGTCACCTTTAAATATGCCAGCTTTGGATCACATTTGCTTCATATAGCTTTCTCACTGCTTAGTGTCTCATAGTGAAAAACCTCCCATTTTGGACAGTGATGGTAATTCCTAGGGGCCTCTGTGAGGGTTGAATTTCACATGTCTAAATGCAAAGAGGGTTTGTGTTAATGAAACCCATCTTCTTTCCCCAGCTCTGCTGCTGATCTCCTACTTGTTTGTGGACAAGTAGCTGCCCCTCCTCATGGACCTCAGCTGGCCTGTGTGTGAAGGGGAGTGGGACTGCCTTTCTCCGCAAAGGGGTTTCCAGGGCCAAGGAGGAGATGTGTTTGGGGAAGAACTGGACTTGGTGGCACAATAAAGGGAGGAAGTTTCACAGCCACTGGCAGAGGGAGGCATGGTCCAGGCAGGAACTGGACGAACAGAGTCAGCAGCAGCTAAGGTCTAACTCGGATTTGGCCCTACAGCTCACAGATATCAAGGCCTGTGTTTGTTTGTAAAGTACCTTTCTGATGAACGGGGTTTTAGTGATGGTAGTATTGTCCAACAAAGGCCTCTATTTAGAAGATGTGGACTTTCAAAACTGGTAGATGCTATGAAAAAATAATAGTGAAAAGGTATTAAAAAACCTTGCAAGGAAAAGAGAGGCAGGGCAGTACTGGTTGGAAAGTGGAAAATATTTCCCATGATGAATTATAAATTAAAAGAAACGTATTCCTGTACTTTGAAATTTCTGCAGCATTTTTTTCCCCCATCAGAAATGCTAAAACCTAAAAGAAATAAAGTCAAAAGGAAATAAATAAGATCTTAAGCAGCTCCTCCCTCCAGGAAATGAGCTCCTTCATCTCCATTTTCTAAGAAAATATGTATTTAGAAAATAAACTGTTTTTCTGTTTGAAAATAAAACAAACTATCAAATATTAAAGTTTGACCAGCTCGAGGAAAGTCTGGTCTTGTGCTTAATGCACTGATTTTGGACTGAGAGACCTGGGTTTAATTTCCACTTCTGCTACAACTTTTCCTGCATGACCTTGGGCTAATCCTTTAATCTTGCTTTGCCTCTGTTCCTCATCTGTCAGATGAGGCTATGACTTCCCCACCTCACAGTGGTGTTATGAGAGTAAACACATCCTCTGTGCCCTGCGCTTCACCTTCCAGCCTGCTCCTCTCTTGGGGCAGGGGGGAGGGAAGGGTATGATCTGCCCTTTGGGAGCCACTGCCTGCTCCCTTCATGGCCATTGACAGACTGGTGAAGGCAAGGCTGAGTATGACCCCCTGCAGGTTCTAAGTGTCCCTGAGGAGCAAGGAACAAGGGAAGAGAAATGCTAAGCATGTACGGACTGCAGGAAGGGGAGATTTGCTGTCTGCCTTATTTTATTTTCGTTTTTGTTTTGGTTATTTTTTCCCCCTAAGATTTCCCAATGCTTTTTTCCACCCCTCAGCCCAGCACTCATGAAGCATCCGTAGCGCTCTAATGGCACAAGAACCAGCCCCGCTTAGGGCTGGCTGCTTCCTGAATTAGTCTACATTTGCAGCAATTACCTTCTTTCCTTTCTAGCCAAACGTTTCTCTGAGCCTGAGGCCCAGCTAATTTTTTTTTTCTGTCAGCTCTGGTTGTGCTGGGCGGCCCTCCCTTCCATATGGGAAACATAGAGATGCCATTCAGGCACCTCTAATCCTGCTTTCACTGCTGCACTCATTAAAACATTCCTTTATTTATTTTAATTTTATTCTCTCCTCCCCGCCACCTTTTCTAAACAACCACTTGTATTATGCTTCTAATTGCCTTTAGATTTCCCTTGTGGAACTTCTCCGGCGTCCGCATAGCCGTAGGCAGAGCGTGCAGTGCTGGGAGCCTTGCACATGGTCTGTGGGCTCACTATTGACTCAGTGGCGTGCTGTGAATGAGTCAAAGATCCGTGGGGATCGCTGGGGGTGGACAAAAGGGCAGGAGGATCAAAAGCAGGGGTGGACAAGAAGGAAAAGCCACTGAGACAAACATGCTCCGCTTTCCCTGTGTGTCAGCAGAGCATCTTCCCTCGGAGCAAGGAGAATAACTGGAGCTGAGGACTGAGAAGCCAGGCTGCCCTGCCATGGCTGGGAGCCTGCATCATGGCTCTGTGAGCAAGAGCCATAATATGGCCACATACAGGCATGACTTCATCTGTTTCCATAAGATTGCTTTCTCCCTCTCCCTTTCTTTGGCTGGTAATTGAGAAACGCATGAGCTCACCTCCTAGGAGCGGGAAATGAGAACCGCAAGAGGAAACGAGCTGGAAAGTATACATGGGGCCGGAAAAAAAAATATAGATTATGTCGGGGGGGGGGGGGAGTCAGAGATTGTATGGAGAAGAAAAGGGATTCCTCTTGTGCGGGGCCATTGCCCTGCAGGGCTTGGAGCACTTTCCTTTGCACTGTAGGCAAGGGCAGGGCAGGGCTGGGGCAGCCCCTCTGATATCTGCGTGACCACGCTTCAGCCTTGAAGGGAACCCCTGGGCACAAAGGTCCATGAGCCAGGGTAAAAGGAGAGTGTAAACATTATGGTGGTGTCTAATCTGCAGTTTCTTGATGAAAACACATCCTGTTTCATCTTCTGGGTGCAGCTTATGGGACCTGCTGGTGAGGAGGGGCATATCCCAGGTGTAAATGAAAGCAGAGGATGAATCCACCCAGGATGTACATCTTTCAAGGGCTTGCAGAGGATGGGAGAGGTAGAAGGAGTAGTGGATTAAGAGGAGTTAATCATCTGAGTGAGGTCCCCCCTGGGCTGGCAGATCTCATGGTGATGGCTGCTGTTTGGTCTGTCCATGCTCTCTGCCCTTGGATCATGCTCACAGGTAGCAGCATCTATTGCCAGCCCCCCATCTCTCTTTCTTGCCTCTGTTTTTACCTAAAGCAACCTTTCGGATGAGGAGAAAGAGAATGCTTCTGGAGGCAGGCTATTCTGGTTGGCTTCCACCTGGTTTCTTGGTGTTCTGTGGCTTTTGAAATGGAGATGTGTGACAGAGAGGTGTTTTGATGTGATCAGGTTGGTGAGGAGAGCCGTGTTCCTGCAGTGCCTGAAGTTTCTTCTCTGGCACGCACTTTTCTCTTTCACTATGTGTCCTCTGCTTGGTTTTGCTCCTTACTTTAAGGCTGTCTGACATCTTTTCCCTCTGCCGCTTTTGAGGTGCAATTGGGGACCAGCTGTCTTCTCTGAACAAGGTTAGCTTTTGAACCTGAAGGCCTTATTCTTTAGCTGATGGCTACTGATATGATGTCGCCCATCTGTTAGTTGTCACTCAAACACGAATTACTACAACCAAGACACAACAGAAGGAAAAGAGGGAAGTACAAATGAGCAGTGCTAATTATCTCCAGAAAGCTGGGCTGTTGGGAGCCCTGCATGCAGGTGAGTACAACTGAGGGATGGAGGAAGCTAATGAACCAACTGCAGAATCTGTGGAGTTTGCAGCATGTCCTTTTGAGGCAGAGGGCTGCTGCAATTCACCCAAGGTAGTCTGAGGGGCTTGGAGTTTTGCAAATTGGCTGTCTATTCGGATCTTGATTTCAAAGTGTAAATGAAGACGGGTCAGGATTTAGGACCAGCTGTCCTTGGCATCTGTATCTGTGTCTCTTGACCTGTTTCACCTCTGTATGGTGATCCAGGATTATTTTAATTTTTTTAAAGTATTTTACTGGAACCCATGGCTGAAGGGAAGCCTGTGCAATGTGTTAGGGCTTAGAAGGTCTATGCTGGCACAAGTGGGTGCCCCATATACGTTACACACTATTTATGTTTCCACTGCTTTTTTTTTCCCCTTCTCTTCACCTTTCTTTCTTTCTTTCTTTTTTTTTTTTTCACAGTTTTTCCTAAGTGAAACACTAATGCAGTAATGTGCAAACCCACAATGTTTGAATGGCCTCTAAATTAGGCAAAACAAGCTTGCCCAACCCTAGATGAACAGACTGGGCTCATTTTCTAATTCATACACTCTCTGTTCATTTTGCCCTAATAAATATATTTCTGTCCTAGTCTAGGAGCACTGGGGACCTTGGAAAGTTTGACGTTAGCAGAAGAGGGGTAGGCGACCAGGGGAGAAGAGGAGAGACTGGGTTAGTATCTAGATGCCTAATAGGGAAGGCCATGTATCCCAAACAGGTGCTGCATTTGAAGAAGCTCACATGGGAAATGCAGTAGGAACCAAGTTCTTTGGATGTCACTCTTGTTTTTCAAAGGTTTTACTTTCACTGGAGAAATCCGGAAGGTACTGAAACTACAGCTAACAAGCAGCAGAGCAGTTTGGTGTGTTTCTAAGAACTTATTGAAAATGGGGTGGATTTGGCCCAGTTACAGGTCTCAGAGCACAGGACTAGTTTCCATTGGACCTGATTACTTTTATTCTTAATGTATAGTATCTAAACACCAGCAAACGTGTTCCCCGGAGTGCACATCAGTCTCCCTGTAAGGACTGACTGGTTTTTGTTAATTGGAGTTTCTTCGGATTCTGAAAAGTATGGAAGTATATGGACTGCTGTTACTTCCCCTAAATAGGGGCAAAATTGTAATAAGGCTTGCAGCTGTGGCTTGCAGCCATGTCTGATCTTAGCAGAGACTAATGTCCCTGACAAAGCTTGGCATCCCTGTCCCTGTGTGTGTACCTAAACTGACCTATGGATGCCAGTAGAGGTTTTTCCATCTCTGGTCTGCTTCCTGGAGTTTGGGAAGGCCTGTGGCCCAGGCCTTGTAGTCCTCTTTCCTGCTGTTAACTTGGGAGTGGGCCATGAAAAAGACATATTAGTCTGGCACTGGGAGTTTCCTTCTGACTGACATCTATCCCAGGGAGAGAGCAAGCTATGCATCTGGCATGCTACAGGAGTGCCGCGAGTTCACGTATACACCAACTGGCCTGGCTGTATAGTGTATTTAATCCCATTACAGAGCCACAGTGAGGCTGTGGTATGCACCGGTTTTCTGCCATAGGGAGAAATTACATGCTTCATCTAACCCAAAGGGTTCAGCCCTGATAGCAAGTGTTTTTTAGGGTGCAGATGCTTTAATTCTTGATTTTCAGTACTCTAGGAAGGAAACTGAAGGGCTCTGTCTCCCTTGGAACTATTAACACTAATCGGATGTTGCTGTGCAACTTTTTATCCAGTGGTGGCTTCTTTGTGGCTCTTGCTGGAGACAGTGTGTTGGTGTGCTCTCAAAGCTGGTCATGGAAAGTAGTTTCACTCTGGAGCAGTTTAATCCAGTGGCCTCCCCAGCAAGAAAACATGGCTTTAGAGTATGGCACAGATCTGTGGTGTAGTCACTACTTGGTGTTACCAGGTCTAGACTGATGATGAGCCTATTTGCCTCTGTCTGGGCTCATAGTGAACACCCAGCCTTCTCAGTGCAGCACACCAAATGATAGCATGGTCTAAGATAAATATTTATTTCTGCCTTCTGTGCCTGTTCACCTTGCCTTTCTACCTTCAGGCTGTAAGGTATGAATCAGAACCTGTTTGCCTGTCATTTTAAGTCTTTGCTTTTCTAACCAATGTCTTAATACCTTTGCTTTTGCCTTGCTTTCCTCCTCACCACAGCCTGGCACGTCTCCTTGTTTCTTGTCAGGCCCTTTGCCTGGAAAAAGCAGGCACACCTGCCCTCAGCTGCGTTGGCCACTCTGGTATTTTAATTTCTTTTTCATTGGCCCATCTCACGCGTGTTGATCGCCTTTGCAGCTGAGGTCAAGGAATTTCCATGTCGTACTTGGAGAGAGGGTTTCCCCTTCACAGCCTCTGCCTCAACCAGGCACTGGTTCATGAGAAATAGCTTGGCTGCTGTTGGAAATAGGTCTGTGTGAAATAATATTGTCTCTTTGAGGTCAGGAGAAAAAAATGTCTTTTTATACAGTCTTGCCTACACTTTTAAAAAGAATTCCACAAAGCTTGGTCTGTTCCCCCCCTCACACTCTCCTTCCACCCTACCTTTTTCCTAAAACATTGGAGAATTCAGCCTTGGAGTCTGATGGCACCGAGCATACAGCATGTACTGTGCCTTTTGAAATGCTGGCTGCACATTAAAGCCCTGCTTAACACTGGACTCTGTTGCTTTATTATGTTGTGTGCACGGTTTGTTGTTGTTGGGGTTTCCCACTGGCAGACCCATGGTGAGGAAGGAGGGCAGGTGGGATTAGGAATAGGAGGTGTGGAAAAGAGCAGCTCAGGCGATGGGTGTTATGTGCTGTGGGTTGCTGTGCTGGGGCTCCCACTTCCCAGACTGGGAGGGGAACCTGGGAGCAGCTTGCTGTAGAAGGTTGTGCAAGTAGCCGTGAGATTATCTGGGGGGTTTGCATCGCTGTTGTTGGCTTTTCTTCTAGTTGTGATGCTCTGTACTTCCTGGGAGAAGGGTAGGTAGAGGTGAACACATAGAAATGGAAGGAGGGAAAAAGGTTCCACTGTCCCAGGACAAAAGGGTGAGTTGGACCTGGGCGCTGGTGTTTGGAGTATTGTATGACAGTATTGAATGAGGCAGCTCTGTCATGGTTTGGCTGCCCTGTCTACAGCCAGCTGCGGTTGTAAACATTCACCTGTGGCCACCATCCCTCCTTTCATCCAGGGAACTGGTGTACATGCTCTGACACAGCCTAGCAGCATTGTTATTTCCCGTTTGTCATGTGGAGAATGAAGGAGGAAACCCCACAAAACACCTCCCTGACCTCTTTCCAGATTGTCACAAGTTTTTTATGTCCCGTTTTCCTCTTCCAGGTGCCTTTTTTTCCTTCATCCTCTCTCTGCAGTTCCACCAGCATCAGTTTCCTCCCTGGCTTTCTTCATTGCCTTTGGTTACCCTTATGTCTTTTCCTAGCCCCAGGAGTTCAGTGCCTGCCCAGGCACGAAGTAGCAGGCATGTATGTATCTCATTCATTTCATTCATTCAGTCTTGTGTGATGGCAGTGCAGGGAGAGAAGACATAGCCCTCTCTTGATACCAGCTTAACTCACCCTGGCACCTGGTGTCAGCAAACCCCATGTGTTAGCGGGGCAATCTGCAAAGTGTTGACAAGCTTTCCTTTTCCTGTTGTAATGATATTTTTTTGAGTGTTTTAGGTGGCCACTTTTTCCTTGGTACAAGAAAAGACAAATGGGAAAAACCTTCACTGTCTCACTAATCACTTTATACACTTCTAGTGCAAGCTATTTTGAACCATTTGGATCTTAATCTCTCTTCCTGATGACCTTGGAAACCTTTCTGTGCCCCTAATGATGTTTTGACATCCTTCTCTGGCCTCCGTTCCTGCTATCCCTGCTCTGAAACAGGGCAGCAGGTTTCAGCTCACTTCTCAAAGTGTGACCGTGTCACTGATTTATGTGGTGGCATTTGTAACATTTTTGGTATTGTGCTTTATCCTATTCAACCTAACATTTTTTTGTTCTTTTATTTTTTTGATGGCCTCTGTGCTTGGAGCAGATGTTTTCATTGAGCTGTCCGCAGTGACGCCTGGATCTTTTTCCTGAGTGGTTACAGTTAATTTAAAACCCATCAGTGTATTACCTCAGCAATCCCTTGATGTCACTGGTTAGAAGATCCCAGCTGGCTGCTACTTTTAATTCTATTGCCTGTTTCCTATTATTTTTTATTATGCTTACGTTTACTTGCATGCTGCGCCAGTTTTTAAAGCGAGGTGGGCACAGTCATTTACAAGTGGCTAACGCAGGCTCTCAAATTCTTCTGTTCATGTACATAAAAGTAATGTTGTGTTTTCACAGAATGTAAATGATTTTCCCATAGTAGATACTACTGAGTAATGTCAGTACAAGAAAACAAAGAAAGATGGGCATGTGTTTGCACATGCCCATCTTTGAAAGCTTGCCGCACTCGCAGCAGAGAAATGTGGATCCCTGCATGAAAGAGCAGCTTGTATAGCATGTCCTTCTGGATCGTGCCAATGAGCAGCTCATGCTGGGCAGCCCTGAATATTTGGCGCTACTCCCTTTCGCGTAAAGTTGTTTGGCTTCAATGAACTAACAGGGAAGGGGAGGAATCCTGGATACATGGCAGGTTGAAAACCATCGACACAGGCTTAGGCAGCATAACGGTGGCCTTTGAGGTCTCTGCCTATGTGTGGTTTCATTATGTATCTGTTGCACGGTTTTGGAGACCTTTAAAACATGACACAATACTTTCCAATGTGTGAAATAACCTAAATAATGCACTGAGTCCTACAGTGCTAAAAGCAGAATGCCAAGGGGGTGTGTGTGTGCTGTGGTCTGCCATGGTCTCCGGTGAAGTCACGTAGCCTGGAATAGGGCATGCAGGGACATTACACCGGGTTTATATTAGAAAGCATCCTGAAAGCCAGTGAAGTTTCACTCTTGACTCCCAGAAGAGCAGTAGTAAACTGGTGTTAATGAGAGATACTGGGAGGCTGCGGGAAGGAGCCAAGTGTTGTAATTCTGCTCACTGATTGGAAACTTTGTGAAGTCCCTTCTTCCTTTGAAAGGCTTTGCAAACAACCTTTGGCAACAGACATTTTACCTCTTGTTTTGGAAGCCATGTACCTCAGCTACTGTGCCACAGAGGACAGTCACAGGAAGACGGGATGGTTTACACAGGAAAACAGAAAGACAGCTGCAGTATGGCCAGTTTCCGACTGTGAGGAAGATGAAACCAGGCTAATTTTGCTGAACTATGATTCAGTTCAGTCCAGAGATTCCAATACTATGTAGTAAATGTTATAAGCTCCTTTGAGGTAGGAAAAAACCTCTATGATTCAAAGGCATGGGGAGGAAGTGCCCAGCAAGAGACAGAGGTAAAACTGCCAGTAATGATGGATGAGGAAAGCCCAGTTGGGTACTGCTGAGCAGAACCTAAGAGCAAAAAAATTGAATGGCCCTTGGTGACCAGGCTCTACTAAAGTCTGTGTGATGTGGGCAAGAACAAAAGCCAGCCACACTTGGCTCTGTGTCACAGGGAGGGGATGATGACGCACTGTTGTCTCACTCTGCATTGCTCCTGGGAGGGTGATGGATGGTGTTCTCGAAGGATGAAGCTGCAGTTGAGACTTTGGTTCCTGAAAGGAAAACTCAGCTGATCCCTCCCTGCAAAGGGCAGCTGGCTTGTCTGGCTGCATCGGTGCAGCTCATGCCAAAAAGTAATTGTGAACAGTGTGCTACACCCGTTAACCTTGGTGGAGAATCACTCCCATTAATCTTAAAGTAGAGAAAGAGCAACATATCTGATAAGCCAGTGTGCAGGAGAGATGGGCTGAATGAGTGCATGATCCCAAAGAAATGCTGGTGTTGCCGCTGACATTTTGAATGTGATGGGGCTAAGCAGCCTGGGAACAGAAGCAGATGCAAAGGCGTTTTGTAAACACTTCAGTCCTTGATGTGCTCCAGCATGTTGCTGGTGATCATGGCAAGTTTTGCTGATTCATCGGAACAAACCAGAAGAGTGGGAAATTCTTTCCCGATGCACTTAAATGCTGGTAAACTTGACAAGTGTGTCTGTGGTGGATGCAGTGAGGACATTCAGACACCTATTGCCTGAGCCAGGTCTTGGATGCCAAAAAGCTGGAAATGGAAGTGAGGGAATACTCCCGCTACAAAGGGTATAGGATTACAACGGAGGAGTAAAAGAGATCAAGGGTTTCTGAAGTATTACTGATGTGGCAAGAATGTCACTGAAGAGCTATGTGTTACAGAGGTTGGAATACCCTGGTTATCTTCAATGAAGGAACAAGAGTGACTCTGCCCAACAGGTGAAAGACGGAGGAAGCCTGACTCTGTCAGCAAAGAGCACAGGATTGGTCAGAAGAAATCCTCTTGCTTTTCTTTTACAATCACATTTCCAACTGTTTCACTGCCCAAGGACAACTAGGCTGAGGCCGCAGTGGCCTGAGCGAGCCAGGCTATCTGTCAATGGGGACAGGGCAGGAACAGATAAGCAATAAGGCCAATTGTACGTGAGAAGATAAAAGTGTGGAAACCTGGAGGCAGTGTTGCTTGTAACTGCACTGGAGGAAATAAATTGGCTTCCCTGTTGGAAAAAAAAGGCCTATAGCAGACCAAACAAACCTAGTCGAGAGATGTCAGACCAGCCCTGGCAGCGACAAGGCTGAACTATGCGGACTCAAAAGGCAGCTGAAACGCCTGCACAGTCCTAGAGTGTGTGACGGGAAGCACTCTGCTCACTTCCAGTCTTTAGCCTCTGTTGTTATGAGAATGAGCTGATAGTCCTTTATCAGCTTCCTTTTCCCATAGACATAGCTGATTTTGCTGGAGCAGTTCTTTTGCAGATACTGCTCTACCACAGCATGGTTTCCAGTTCCCTCTATTAAAACACAGGCTCATTTCCCTGTGAATCAGCTCTTTGCTAACTTCTCTGTAAACTGTAACAGAGAAGAATATTCCTAGTGCAGAGCTAGACTCCTCATGCAGTCATCTGGTTGATGACCAAATTCACAGGTCATTTCTTTCCGCAGAAACTGATCTCTCTGACACCCTGGTATTTATTGCTGTTTTTTTTCTGCTGGGGAGCTGCTTTCTGGTCTGTTTGGGGTTGGCAGCAGCCATTTTCAGCCTGCCTCAGAAAGGTAACATAATGAAAGGCTTGCTGCACTACTGATTGGCTCAATTTGCCTCTTCAGGATTTCTTTGTGAGCCCAAATCCACAGGAACCTCTTTTCCTTCCACACCTTTGTCTGCCTACTTGGTAGGAGCCCTCAACCCCAGAACTCTGTGTGTGTGTGTACTTAGTAAATGAGGACTTACAGATGCAACACCACAGGGAACGATGTGAACCAGGAATGTACTGAAGCCAGAGGCATTGTAACCTAGAGTTGCGCTGAACAATGTGGAAGAAATGCTGTCAAAGCTGTGTCTGTGCGAGCTATTATATCCCCAGCTAGCCCCCCTCCAAAAGTTTGCTCAGCATGCTGACTTTCCAGGAGCTTTCTTAGTGCTTGGAACAAGTTAGCTATCTCCTGCCAGAATCGAGAGAGGAACACGACTGCCTGACAAATACCATATGTTCCAGGCTGGCCAAAGGAAACCTAATTGTATTTTGTTTAGCTTGTCTACTTAACTGTGTTTCTGTAACAGGACTCAGTTAGCTGGGTTTGGTTTTTTCTTTCTTTCTCTCCTCCCTCCACCCCCTGTCCCCAAATAAATGGGTCCACTCCCTTCTACACAGGAACTGTCCTGGTATAGTTCTATATTTTGCCCTGAAAATATGGGACACAGTCTTCTGCCACTTCCCTAATGGAAGAAATCAGTTAAGAGCCAAGCAAAGGGAAAGGCAGTTGCCAACAGGAGTGATCAGCAGTTGCAGGGCTAAAATCTTACTCTAGGCAAGGAACATCCAGTTCTGAGAATGCAACAGAAACGCTTACGATGACCAAAAGATTCTCCCTCTCTTATTGGTTGTTAATGTATCGAAATGGGAAAAGCGTGTGTTTGTAATCTGGGAGTGGGAGCACAGAACTGTGGATGTCTAATCTAAATGTAGATTTGCTCTCTTCAAAGTGGCTTAAAATTAAGAGCTGAATCAGGCTGTAGAAGCTAAAGACTGATCTCTCTTCTGAGACCACTGGGGCAGAGTAATGTACCTGAAGGGCACAGATCATAGTGTGCAAAATTTGGGGTTGGGCTGATGCTGAGCAAGGTTCGATTCCTGGAGACACTGAGATGTGGATCGAGCTAGAACAGACTTGTTCCCTCTTGTCCCCTCTCTTCCACTACACTGCATCATTTGAAGTCGGTCACTTCTCCCTGATGTGTTTCATTGACTCCAGCCAGCCTAAATGCTTAGGAGGAGGCACCATCTTATATTGCATGATTGGGCAGCATCTAGCCAAGCATCCACTTGATGAGGTAGAGGGGAGATTGCTGGACATTGTCATGTTGCAGAACTTTGGCTTTGCTAGGTGAGCTTTGGCTCACCTGGGACAAGATCTAGCTGGAAACCTCATACCCAGTCTTCTCCTTCAGCTTGCTGGAGCATGTAGACATGTTCTCCCCAGTTTCCTGGACAGCCTCAGCAGTAGTGTTAACAAGGATGTGCAGCAAGATTTGCATCAGATAGGAAAGAGTTGTAAGTGGTAAGTGTATGCTGTTTTGGCAGGAGAGCAGAAAAGCGTGGGGCCTTCATTTCTAGCTGAGCAGAAGAGGGGAAATGGAGCTAAAAAGCAGCTGCCACTTTAAACAGATCTTTTCTCCCCATCTCCTATTTATCTCATGCCTTCCTGTTTACAGCGTCATTTCCCACAGCTCCCTTTCTGCTCATTTAGAGGTCAGGTCAACCTAAGATCTGCCCCATTTCTGAGCACCAAATCAGGGCAAGTGTCTCTATTTGATGCCACCCAGGAGATACGGGCTACTGGCCACTTCCCCCTCCATTAGCTGTCTGCTGTCATGCCATAGCGAACTGATGGCATGTCCCAGGTTTAATGGAAGAGAGAAGTTGGCACAGTTCTTGACTTATTCCTCTGAACAAGTCCCCTGCCCTGCTGTGTCCTTTCATTTCTGACACACTTGTTTATGCACAGGCTGCCCTGTTGTTCTGCCATGTGCTTTGCTGCCCACACAAGCACACTCAGCTGCATGCTCAGCGACCCACCTATCTAGATATTCATACATGCTGAATCACCCTTCAATGTACACTCATAGCCACGCTCACAGATGGACTCTGATTCTTGTGAGACAGACTGAAGTTCTCTTTCAATCTGCCGCCCATGTGTTCTCAAGGCAGGGGATGTTCTTCCCTCCTGGACGAAACATAGGCCTTTGTAGTGTGTTTGCTAAACCACCCATTTACACTCAGGATCATGGGGGAAAGCTGGTGGTGCCTCCAGCCATGTGGAGAGAAAGGATGAATGTTGGCATCTTATTTCTCCAGCCTATCCATGCTCTGAGATCTGCTCATGAAGCATGCTAGCATGCTTAACTCTAGTGCCTCCTTTTGCTGGGATGAAAGACTGTCTCATTGCCATTTCATGTCTGAATGTCCAGTATCCTTCCTTGGCCTGGTCCCCAGTCTATATTCCTAAGCTTGTGATGACCACCATGAGAAATTTCAAGGCTAAGCCCTTTCTGGAGGCTGTCTGTCCCACACATGCTCTAGGACCATACACTGTCCCACTGGTGCTGCGATGTGCGTATGTTGGATAAGATGATCTTCAAAACATTCAAAACGAATGTCCCTTCTGACCGTCCTATTCACTGTGCAGCACGTTAGCTCCCTTTCCCTCCCTCCTGATTCCTCTACCCACATTGGACCATTTAAGAACTAATGAAGGCCAGATGCATGTTCTGCAAATGTAGGATCACTACATTTTAGAGTAGATGCTGGCTTGATGCCTTCTTGTCCTTCAAATCCTCAGTACAGCTAATAGCAACCAGAGGCAGCCCTCCTTGGTCTGAGGTAAAGACCACCTCAGCAATGACGTCCCTGTGACCACAAAGGATTTCTCAGGGACCTGGAGAGGGACCAGCTTTTGGCTGTGGAGCCCCAGGATCTGGTTTCATCTCTCACCAGCATTGGCTGGATGAACTCGTTGTGACTGAGCTGTCCAACAGGGAGGTGGCGGACGAGGCCAGTGCTAGATTTCTAAGGGAAAAGGAAGGAATTTGGTGTATTTTGGTGCACATAAAACTAAGGGATGGATCGTACTAGTGGGAGCTGTCCATGCGTTAAGATAACAGAGCAGATGTGCTGTATGACTATTGCAGCCTTGTACTACAAGGTCTCTCCTGAACTGCTAACCCTTCAGGCAAGGATGGGTCAAGGCAAGATGGAATAGTTGGTTTTCAGACTCAGATCTGACCTGCTAAAATGCCATTGCCACATCAGCTGTGCTTCTTTGCTGCACAAGCAGAGATCTTCTTCTCATGAAGTGTCTCTTAGCCATCCCTGCTGGCCAATAGATCCAGGAGGTTGTTGCAAGGCTGTTCTTTGTCCATCTTCATGCAAACACATGGCGTATGCTGGGGGTTGTCTATCTTAATGTGGATGTCTCTGTGCAAGTGTATGTGAGAGGGTATAAAAAGAGGGGGACTTTTACAGCTTGCAAAACTGATTTTATTGCTTATTGGAGGGAGAGAGCCTGTACACCAAGTATTTAGGCCTAAAAATCCTTCCAATTTGTTTGTGGAACAACACAGGGTTTTGCACACAACTGTTACTCAGAGTGTTGCCCCTCGGAAGGAGGCTGGAGGGCGTAGATAACCTGCAACAAGGTGTGGTGCTGCGTGACCTCATTCGTCACAACTCTGACATTAGCATGCAGAAATAATTGGACCATGACCTTGCTCTATGTTAATAACCCTAATTTGAGTCTGTAGTGATTTATGGGAAGGCTCTGTGGCTACTTGCTGCAACTCATGACAGATATTTCCATCACCCATCAGTCTCTGGCTTTCTGGGACTTGGGCAGCTCCCTAGTAGTGGGTGGGATTTCTGCAGAAAAAGCCCTTATCCCAAAACAAGCCCAAACTTCTTACATATTCAGCACAGAACCTTCTCTTTCTTTCCCTTCTCTCCCCATCCCCTTCAAACATACCTGTGGGTAGAGGTAGTGTTATTGGAGCAGCCTGTTTGACTGCTATAATTTTTTCCACTCAGATCCATTGACTTCTATTTCATGTTTTTGTTGGATCAACACCTTTCGAGAGCAGTTAAAGCTGCTTGTATTTGAATAGTTGGAGACAGTGTGTCACCCTGCTATCTTTTCTTGGTTTCACCTCTAGAAGGCAGCGATGATATGTCTATATACAGTCACCCAACTTAAATGCGTCTCTATGTCCCTCTCAGTGGGGGTCCTTTATCTGTAAGCCTCTCTATAATGCCAGATGTGCCCAGAAGTAAAATATCATGATTTTAGAGTGTGTTTAGGGCAAAAGTATAAGGGAAGTAGGAATCACCATTTTTCTAAGTCCTTTTCTTGTCTGAGAGAAGAATTTTTGCTGCTCTGACAACAGAAATAAAGGAGGGTCATTGTTCAAAGTGTGGGCTGTTTCGGGGTATTCCCCATTTTTCTCCCCTTTTTCTTTATCACAGTCTGGCAAAAAAACAACCAACCAAACAAAAAACCCTCAAAAACAAACAAACAAACAAACAAACAAACAAACAAACAAACAGAGAAAAGAGGGGGGCAAAAAGTAAAAAGATCTAGTGTGCCGGGCTGAGAGCCCTGACGCTTCCTACTAAACCCACAGTCTTTTTTTGAGCTCCAAAGGTGGTACTGAGCCTGTGGTTCCTTCCTCTCAGGGTCTCTCAATTTCTGAGGAGTCTGCCCTCCAGTCCCCTGTCGCTATATCCATTGCCAGCTGGCTTAGGAGAGAGCAACCTAGGGACACACAAGAGCTGACTGAGCAGTAGTAAATTAACAGAGGAGATGAATGTAGGACTCTTGATGCAGATTTTCTCAGTAAGACCATTACTTGGGATTTTTTTGCTTCTGTTGAGCTGTTGTTTTTCATGAGATCTCCAGGACTGAAGAATTTGAAAAGCAATTGGTGTATAGATAGGATTACACCCTCTGCTGTATGGTAAGAATTCATTTAGTTTGCCCAGAAATAAAGTATCTATAGAAAGAGAAAAATAGCCATAGAATCTGAGATGAGAAAAGGAAATAGAACCAGATCCAGAGAGGTGGGAACAATCATTTCATGCTTCTGAACATTGGCAACTCTTGTTGAATATCATTGTGAGGCTTGTGATGTTTGTGAATTCTATTTGAGACTTGTGGTCTTTATTTGAGCTCCTGGAATCAAGAGGCTGAATGAGGTTCTCAGCTTTCTATTTATTTATTTATTTATTTATTTAAAAACTAGCATTTCCAGTTCCCTTGATCCTAGAAGAAAACAACTTCACTTGAAAATATGAAGCCTCAAGGGTCCAAATGAGAAAACAAACAAAAAATACTCCAAATACTTTTGGGTTGGTTAAGTCTTATTATTTTGAAGCCTATATCATTCTGCTCTGGGGCTACACACAACATTTCTGAAAGCTGGCAGCATTCATGCTTTTTATCCAAAGGGTTTTACAAAGTGTGTGAAAGTTAGTGGCTGTGGTGAGTGTGTGTGTGCAGAGGTGATATTGCAAGCAGCACCTCACAGGCCTGTGTGCATCTTGTGTATGGGAGCATGCAGTCCCTGCCTTGCCAAATTCACGAACTAGTCGTGGTAAGCAAGGGTGTTTGAAGTACTGTTTTCCCCTCTCCTGTTTTTAGTTATCTGTCTATAAGGAAGCAGTAAGAGAATGGCCCGTGAAGCTGAGGAGAGAGGTAAGAATGTAAAGCCAATTTGCTGCAGTTAGATATGTGGTCCACTGACAAAGTTGTGCTGTGGTTATGGAAAGAGAGGGAAGGCACTGAACAACAGGACGGTGCCTTCTTGTGCCCTGGGTGGGTTGTGGGGATGAATGTTGTGTAGGGTAGAGCAAGGGCAAGAACAGCTCCTGCAAACGGAGAAAAACAGGGGCTGCGCAGTGCCAATTGCAGACACTCCTCCTCACCACGGTGGTTGCTGTTGTTGTTGTTGTTTCTCCTTTTTAAACAATATGCAAGGAACCATCCAATATCCTAGGGCTTTTGTTTATCTAGATTTTTATGAGGAAAAAAAAAAAGGAGAGGAGAAAAATAAATGAGAGGGGAAACACATGCATTCCTTCCAACCGAAAAGTCATGAGTTTTGATTCAGTCTAATTACACAAGTGATATTTTTATAACCTCTGTGAAGTCTCCTTGCTTTCTTGGTGTGTCTCCATTGTTTATGTGAGGGTGGCCAGGTAGCCAAGGCAAAGTAGTGCTGCAAGAAAAATTCCCTTTGCTTTGGAATATGCTGCAGTCTCTTTTTGGCTTCATAAACAAGCCTGTTTTCCTGGTTTCAGACCTCTCTTAGGTTCTTTTGTTGCCTCTTCCTCTAAACCAGGGTTACTCATATTCTGCCCAGCCCTAAGCCATGTTGGCAGCTTCATAGCATCCCTTAAATATGAACAAAGTAGTACATAATATGGCCAGATCTACAGTAAATTCAATCAGTGCTGTTCTCCCATATCTCCTTGCTTGCAATGATGAAACAGCCCATGTGGACCCCTCCCCTGGCTGGCACGAGAAGTCCCATCCCAGCCATGGTTTTGCCAGTGCATGCATGTGGATTCCTTGTGTAGGCAGGTTTAGGCTGTTTGGGAGGCTGTGGAGTGGAGGGAAGGTGTGAGGTGGGTGAAAGCCAAATGCTGTGCTCTGTAGTGGCATATCTTTCTGAGCAGCAAGGATGTAATCAAAAGGTAGAGTCCAGCTTCTGCTCTATCCATCCCGAGCATGCGTTTGAAATGCACAGTATCCTAGTTTGCATAGTAGCCAGATGCGTCCTTTATACAGAGACCACCATCGGGAGGTGAGGGAAGAGAACATCTGCCTCAGGATTTCTGGACTGTTATGTGTCTGTGTCCCCTCTGCCTATCTACTCAGGATTGTGAAAGTTTTTGTGGCAGGACACATCCATGTTGTGCCTCTTCTGTGTGGTACAAGACTAGTGTTGATCTCTAGAAAGGGGGCACGCAGTTCACTGGTCAGTTATATTGTATTAGAAAGGAAGATCCTCTTTAGCTTCAGCTGGCAGTCAAAGTGCTCTGCAGCCAAATGCAACTGATACACCCTGCTTAGTCTTACATGAACATATGCACTTCTTGGTCTGGTTGAAAACTGGCCTCCCTGCAATTTTCGCAGGTGGTGACCGGGCTTCAGGTATGTCTCTTTGTGCTCCTATTAATTGTGATTGCTAATTCTTTTTGACTCATTTTATGCTACATTGACTTAGCTAAAATCCTGAAGCAGTGATTTTTCACAGCTTTGTCAGGCCAGGTCTTGAGGCTGACACCCATTGTGCGAATGCTCTTCCGAACTTGTGCCATTAGTTCCATGGATACGCAGCCTCTCTAGGGCAGCCTGGGTTCTTGGTGCTAGAACCCACCTGCAATATGATTATGTGCCCTCTCTTCTTCTCCATCTACCTTGTCCTTTGCAGACTGCAAGGCTTTTGAAGAAGGCTTCAAAAACTGGCCTTGGTTTTTGTTGTTCAGTTACTATTATAATACCAGTACTAAATAGCAGATGCTTGTTGCTTTTGAGATATCACCCGTTACCTTGTTACAAAAGACCTCACTCAGAGATCTAGCCTTGTTTAGCTCCTCCCTGAAGTATTTGGGCACCATGGTCACTTTAATGGTGGGCTGCTTGGACCTTCCTGTTGCTGTAGCCATTGTGCTGCTGAGATTTGGAGAGTCTGGACTCTCCAAATGGACTGTTTATGTGCATGGGTTTGCATGGTTGCTCTGATAACACTACCATGCACCAACTTCACAGCAAGCCTCTCTGCCCCTTCCATCCCTCATGAAAAAATGAAGCTGAGGTCTCAGCTGGTGAGTGATTAGCACTGGTCTCTTGCAAGGAGGCTATTAGCTCCAACCTAACATTGCAAGCTCTTCCCACATCTACTGATGTCACTCTGTGTTTTTATGATGGGCTGCCATCCATACATTGCATGTTTGGAACAAGCGGTACTAACTCTCCTCTTGGGTGGTGGTTTGGATGATGTGGAAATAAATGGATCTTCTCCAAGTGTAATTTTTCAGGGGACTGCCTGAGGAGTGACCTGAAGCTTTTAGCAGAGGCATGTGGAGCAGTGGTGGGTGGGCTCAGGAAAGAGAGGAACACAAAGAAGAGAGGTGAAAATAGATTGGTAAAACTTCAAAGTTGGCACTTGGATTCCTGGGTTTAGATGTGAGTTGAAGGCATGTGTGAAGGAAGGCGAAGACTTACACAGAAATATGGGAGAAGGAAATGGTTCACCTGAGAGAGGGATTGTTCACCTGGAGGAGCCCACAAATAGGAAGATTTGAGACAGGCCATAGTGGGAAGAGATGGAAAGATGGTATGAGGTGAGAGGAGCCAAATTCAGTGCTTCTTTTAAGCAGAGAACACTCTGCTGACATTTTATAACTTCAGGCAAGTACCAGCAAAAACATCTGGGCTGGATCTCGAGCAGTATAAATCTGCTTGGGGGCCATTGACTTCAGTGGTGCCATGCCGATTTATGCACGTGAAAGGTTTGGCCCTCTGCTTTCAGTCCTCCCTGCTTTTGGGGTCCTGAGGAGCTTTCCAGCTGAATTTGTAGGGGTCAATGCAGAGGGTTTCCTGGTAAATGAGAAAAACACTGTCCTTCCATCCCACTTCATCTGCCTGGGATTTCCGACTGAAAGGCACTGACTAATTCCATCTGGCAGGCTGACCATGCTTCAAAGACTGCAAATCCTGAGACTTTTAACTTACAAACAAAACCATGCATTAAAAAAAAGAAAAAGAGAGAAAAAAAAAAGGGAGTTAGAAAAAAAAAAAAGAAAAAAAAAAAAAAAGAAAAGACAGCTCTCCCCAGGGACAATCTCTGTGAAATCCAAAACAAGGTCTCTGCGCCTGCCCTGGTGCTCTGCCTGACGCCAGTGTTTTTTTCTATCCCTTTTAAAGCCGAGGTGGAGTGTTCCCGACTCCTCCAGTCGACACCTCTGGCTGCCTTATTCCCCTCGGTGAGTGGGGTGGGGGGTGGGGGAGGAGGATGCTGGAAGGGAAAGGCCAGAGCAGAGGAGGAAAGAAATGCCTGGTATTGATCCACCAAGGTTGGCCAGACTGCAAGAAATTCCGGTTTGTGAAAAATGTTGCGGTTTAGAGCATTTGTTTTTGTTCCACAGTAGGATGAAACCAAGACTTTCTGGAAGGGGGAGGGGGGGTAGAAAAAGAAGAAAAATGACCTTTTTTTTTGGTTGGTTGGTTGTTGTTGAGGAGCAACAGCCTTCCTGAGGTACAGATGCCCACACTGTAGGGCTGAGGAGGTAATTCTCTCCTTACAGCCTCTCATTTGCAGCCTGTGCTCCTCTAGTAGGATAGGTCAGGGATTGGGAATGAAGGGAGACCTCCTTCTGCCTCCAGTTTATCATACACTTTTGATGGAAAAGAACCAAGGGGTGATCTTCAGGACAGCGACCTGACCCTGTGGTGCTTGTGATGGAGTTTGGCAACAAAACTCAGGGAGTGCCCACCCTTTGTGACAGTTCTGCCCTTGCTGAGTTTTTGTTCGCTCAGGTGGGCATGTTTCCCCAATGTGGGTGTGAGGAGCAGGCTGCACAGCTTCTGGGAGGTGAAGAGGGTCCCCTGACTTCGCCAGTGTGAAGTAGGAGGCACTGAAGCAGAGTGCATACAAAGGGGAGTTTGGAACCACTGCACACCCACAAAAAAAAAAAAAAAAAAGGAAAGAAAGAAAGAAAAGATGCCCTTGAAGATGTGGCTCTTCCCTCTTAAAATCAGCATTTTTCCACAGCCCCCTGGTCTTGGGTAATGGCAATCCTTTGCAGGGAAGTGTAGGAGGAGGTGAAAAACAGGGAAGAGCCAGAACTGGAAGGCTTGAAGATGTAAAATAGTAGGACATAGGCATAGCATGCAGCTCTCATGCCTTTCAGGCAACTCCTGCAGCATGGTGAGGGGAGATCTGAGTTTACCTTTTGGTGAGCAAGGAATGTCTTTGAGCAAGGTAGTAGATCTAGCCCTTCTGCATCTCTCTTAAAGACAGAAAGCAAATTGGCCAGCAAAGGTGGGAAGGGGATGGGGCAGTGCCACCCTGGAGGGTACTGTGAAGGCTGCTATTTAGAGAAACCATCTCGCTGTGCCTGCGCAGTGTTGGTCAGCTCCCAGACCTCACCATGTGCACTCTCATGTGCCTCCCAGGCACCACCTGAGAGAGCTCACCCCACTGTCTGAGAAACTGCCGCAGTATCCCAGCCCCTGATTTCCACCCTATCCCCACACCCCCTAAGAAACCATCCCAAGCTGTGTCACCAGTCAACAAGATAGGAATAGCAAATCATCCCATGCTTGCAGCTGGCAGCCCTTGCTTGGGAGTTGCCTTGCCGGTAAAAACCCTTTTCTGAATGTTAGCATGCAAACTATATAAGGAAAAAGAGACAGCAGGGGGAAATGTCTGATGTAAGTCAGAGGGCTCCTCTGAGGGCTGTGGAATTGCAGGGAAGGGGGTGAGGTGAAGGACAGTGGCTGCTATAGGCACACCTATGTACCACCAAGCCACAGGCATGAGATCTTGATGCTCACAGGCCTGGGAGTACAATGGGACCTTCATCAGCTCTTTCCAAGGCAGGAGGGCTTGCAATAAAACCTGAAGTGCCTGGTATTTTGATTGTAAAAAGCCGCGTCTTTCAAGGTGAATGCTTCAGAGCAGCCACAGAGGGTAGAGTCGAAGTTACCAGGTGAAGGCTGCTAACAGAACAGATTTATTCCTCCAAAAGGGAATTCTTGGCAGTGGCAATATCCAAAGCTTTTTTACTAGTTTTGCTGGTGGGTCCCTCCCCTTCTTGGCATCTATCTCTTTCACCCAACACAGCTCTTGGGGCCTTCAGCCACACAGATGTTGACCTTGCTCTGTTATTGTGATGCAAAAGAGTCTGAAACCTGCTGTAAGCCAGTGTCTGAAAATTTTCTGGCCTCTTCAATTTCCCCTGTAATGGTGTTGTGTGTCCCTTCATACAGAGAAGGGCTTCCTGCTGAATGAGACCAATTGTGGTTGATGCTGTTGGGGTAAGAAGGCTGAGAGACGAGTCTTGGCTGCCAGGGCAGCTTGTAGGCAGCTGCTCTTGAAGATCAGGGCTGTTTCAACTTGGCGAGGCATATGCAAAGCTGCCCAGTAGCATCTTGAATTTCCCAACATGTTGCGGACTTCCCAGGTTCTGTAAGTTTCTCTCTTCCATTTCCTACTGGTAACAAGAGATGAATACCCAGTGAAGATCTGGATGGGACTCACCACGATGGCTGGCTGTTTTACTGGGGTATTCTTGCTGCCATCTATATGTGCAGAATGGTGCCAAAGTAGGCTTTTTCTCTTTTTCTGCCTTGACTCTTGCAGTATGTTTTGGTATGGCTTCTCCTCATCAGCCTATGTTGCTGACGAGCCAAAGTGCTGCAAAGTAATGCTTAGTACCTGGTAAACCTGTCACCACTGAAATACCTAAGGTTAAGGCTGGAAGTCCTCTCCCAGTGAAGCTGAAGGCAAGGGTGAGCCTGGAACACTGCATTTCATTACTTGATGTGCAGACTTAGTTCAGAAAAGAGTATGAGGAAAAAGGGAGTAGGGAGAGTAGGGAAAAAAGCTCACTTCTTTCCCCATGCCAAAGTAAGCAGTTGTGCTGTCCACCTCTGCAAGCTGCAATGGAAAAAGTCACTGTGATCTGTTTTAAATACTTGATAGCCCACTCATTAATTATTGGATAGCCTGCCTGATAATGTGGATCCTGCACAGTGTTACTGTGAGTGATACATACCTGTATGTCATATAGCACTTCAAGAGCTGTTGAATCCTGTGAAACTCATTTAAAGGAAGGTACAATCATCTTTCTTCATGCCATGTTCTCCTCTGAAAAGAAAATGTGGTGGCATACTATGCATTGAAGAAAAACTTCAAGTCAAGGCAAAGGAGAATTGCTTCCTTGTATCCTACCTGAGGTGTAGATGTCCCTAGTATCTCTTGGGAAGTTGTTCAACACTTCCATCCTAAGACCTGTATTCGGTTTCTTATGCTTTTGCTGATCTCTAACTGTTCTCACTGTCATTTTTTGGTGCCATGCATGTGTCTGAAGGTGGATTTTTCTCGGGATGGCGTCATTTGAAAAGTTTCAGCCATTTCCAAGCATGAGATGAGAGAAAACAAGTTATTTTCACCTTTGAGAAAAGATAAAAAGCACGATATTTTTTTGTTAGGCTGTCATTTCACTGAAGTGCTTTCCTGATTTCCCCCTCACGAATGGGAGTCTGAGATGTCACTGAAGAACCTCATTTTTAATGCTGACTGTTTGCTAGACATTCATTCCAGGTAATTTGTGTGAGCCAAGCTTCCTCCAGCCTCTCTGGAGAAAGATGGGGGTGCTCAATCAGCCCATCTGAAAGCAGGCACCTAATAGACGTGAAATGAATTGCACCCTGAAGGTTAATGACAGAGATAGTTTAGAAAAATTGTTTCAAGTAGACTCAATTTTAGACAGATGAGTTCAACCCTGTGAGGTTGAGGAAGAGCCCGCTGCTGTTCTTGTGAAAAGCTGATTGTTTTCAGCTGTGTTATCTTTTTGCTTTTCTCCAAAACATATATCTCAGTCTGCTTGTGGTAGTGGAAGTCTGTTAAATGCTTTGATGAGTTCACTTGAGTAATGTATTGTTGTGGCACTTATCCCAAAAGCAAGGGGGTGTATTTCATCTGTGAACCTTCCTAATGATTCTCATGGCACCATGATACTAGGGAAAAGGTGAAAAAGCTGTTTGTCTCTACTATGGTCTCGGTGACTTCAGTTCTATTGGTGTCTAGGAAGCAGGGAGGAGGCATGCAACCAGACTTCAAATGAAGGAGAAAGCAGCGAAGGGAGCAGCTAGACACACAAAGCCTGCCACAGGAAGACAAAGGGGAAAGTGAGGACTGGCAGGAGGTCTGGGACTTGAAATGCTACTGAAAGCCACCAGGGAAGAGGAAGCTGTTACCCAGAAAGGAGGTAGAAGGACGGGAAGACAAAGTAAGACTGACGATGGGGAGAGCACGTATGAGAATGGAAAGCAACTGAGGTTGGTTGATGGGGCAGGGAATGTCAGGGTGGTAAGCAGAGGTTCAAAATTCAAGAAAGGTCAAGTCCAAAAGGATAAGAAACTTGATTGTGTAGGCAGCAGCACAGAAAGAGGCAGAACAAGGACAGGCTGTGGGAGACAGGAAGAAAAATTGAGGCTTGGATGGAGGCCAGGGAAGAATGATCTGGGATGTCCTGTGAAAAAAACTGGCTGTGTCACAATGACCATGTTCAGAGGAACCAGTTACTGCTGCATGAATAACCTGGATTTTGGCATTTACAGACCTTGTAGCTCCTGGCGTATACCAGCCTTTGTGGCTATAATACTGTATAGACTGAATGTATTTTTTCATCTGTATTTTTCTCTCTGCTCTATTTCTTGTGCTAACCTTTCCTTAACGTTTTTCTCTACTGATTTTTCCAGCCTTTCATGTGCAAACTTTGGGCCCAAGCAGGTTTATTCTGAACTGTCAAACATGCTGCTCAAGTGCTTTGAAACAGTGAGTGAAGTGTGTTCATCTTTCACTAGCTGGAGTAAACACACGTAAGAAAATGGTTTCCAGGAAAAATACCCTTGGAATTCTGAGAAAGAGCTTATCATATGTTCACTAGGATGTAGTAATGTTCTTCTGGCTGTCAGGCGTGTATTAGGTATCTGTATTATGCCTGGATCTTTGTCTGAATGATAATACAGCAAATAGTTAAAATCCAGGGGGTGTAATCTGCAGAAGACCTGGCCCTGATCTTCCAGCTCAATAAGACCAAGAGGAGTCTGTTACAAGGTCCAAGGTATAGCTTGACTTTAAACACCTGCTGAAGTGCTTTTGTACATTCAGTTGCTGGGATTCCTGGGTGGCAATCTGTAGTTCATGTTCTTGCAAGGGGTCAGCGGAAATGGGCATTGTGCTTGTCCTAGCCTTAGAGTCTATAAGTTGATCTTGGTCTCTGTCTGGCAGTGCATTTCAAACCCCGGCCGATATTGCGTGTACTTCTTGGACAATCTTGCCTTTTTACGTACTTGCTGTTCCATGACCCTCTGGCAGAATCACTTGCCCCCATTATTCATACTGACACAGTTTGTAATGCACAGAGCCAGCCTGCGGCATCCAGCCTGCAAATTTCCCTAAGGCTGCAGAAGGAAAAAAAAATACAAGTGCAAGCATAAGCACATGTGTGCAAACACACTTTTCGTGTGTTTTCACATACTAGATGTGCAGGCATATATTCATGCATACTTGTCTGAACACACACATGCATTTTTTGAATGCTTGTTTTGTGTCCTACTGGATGAAAATCCGAGAATGGAAAATGTGTCAGTAAACATAATGGAGCTTTTCAGAGTGTTTTATTTGAAGCTGCAGATTGCAGCTCTTTTCCAGCGTTAGGATAGGCAGAGGAAAAAAGGGAAGAAGGGAAAGGAAAAGGAAAAGCAAAAGGAAGAAGGGAAGGGGAAAAAGGAATAGACTGGAGAGAAAAAGCAGAAGAGGGAGAGGACAGGAGAGAAGAAAAGGGAGGAAAGAAAGTAAAAGAAAATGTGCAGATAGCAATGCTTGCCAGAGTTTGTATACCTTAAAATCTGAAAGGTCCAAAAGTTCTTGACCTACATTCCCTGTTTCAGAAGCATAGTACAATAACACACCGTGGCTTGTTTAAAACATGGCAACTTGACTTGAATCTTATGGTTTGGAGAAAGATTTCGCAATGGTGCTGAGGAAAGAAAGTGAAAAGATTTAGCTGTTCCCCTTTACTATCTCCCTCCCTCTGCCTTTTGGCATGCTTGGAATCAAATCCACTTGCTTCTGAACTATTGTAACATTGCTGTTTTGATGGAGCTAGGCCTGAATTAAAACTTGAAAAAAAAAGTAAAAAAATTCCTCAAATCCACTGGGACAGGATGCTAGCATTTATTATAAAGTGGGTTTATAGACTGAATGGTTTGATATCTCATATGCAGACTGGTGGAAGTTCATGATGTGCCTGCACGTCATGTCAAGAGTGGTCTGCAAGGGGACAGCCATCACGTGGTGTTCTGACTTATTCAGGTGGATTTTGATTTGTTTGATTTTTTTCATTCTTTCATTTAATTTTGAGGGAACAGAGTCAAGTGCTTCAGTGCAGGGCCTGGTGCATTAACGGAATAAACAGTATTGTGGACATGTTGGCAAACTCTCAGCTTGACTTGGCTTTGCCGGTCTCTAAAGAGTTATATTATTGGTTATTTATGAGTATACAGATGACCTTTGAGCAGTGGGGAAAATGTTTATGAAACTAAAAGGCTTCGCAAACTTCAGCACAAAAGCTTGTTTTGTCCAAAAAAATGTGAACTATAAGTGACTTCTTCATCATTCAGCCTTGCTTGTTCTCTGATTTTAAAAGCCTTTGGTCATCCAGTCAAGCTGTAGAATCAAACAACATAGCACAGATGAGCAGTCACATGTCCTCAATAGCAAAAAGAGAAAATCCAAGTGGAAAGCATGTGAGTAACTCCAAGAGAGCAGCTGGTTTTGTTCAATGGTCTGGTGAAGGCTGAGTTATTCAAAGAAGTCAAAGGGAGTTGGGTGCTGACCCATTACGTTTGTGGACTTCCTAACCCGCAGGGGTATACTTCTGAAAGCTGTAGATTCACTTGGGAAAAATTGGGATCAGTTTGTGGATAATTTGTAAGTGGAAGAAAAAGCCAACCCAGCGGCTGAATTGCTAATCACTCCTACTAATAATGAATAACTTCTGCAGTTATGCTTTCTGAAACAAATTCTGGATTGTCTGTTTCTTTGCATGTCATTTCAGGAAACTGAAAATACATGGGGGAAAAAACCCCACATGCTCTTTTTTTTGAAAGTCATCAAAGTTACTAAGGATTTTCTATTCTTCGTTTTTTGAGTGCTTTTTATTTTTCTGTTTTATGCTGTGTATTTGTATTTGGGATTACCTTGACCCAGATGCAGGACCTTGCAATTGACCTTGTTGAACTTCATGAGGTTTGCATGGATCCATCTCTCAAGCCTGTCAAGTTCCCTCTAGATGGCATCCCTTCCTTCCAGTGTGTCATTGGTACCACATAGCTTGCTGTTGTCGGCAAACTTGCTGAGGGTGCACTCAATCCCATTGTCCACGTTGCCAATGAAGACGTTGGACAGTGCCAGTCCCAAAACCAACTCCTGAGGAACCACTGGTCTTCACATGGACATTGCGCTGTTGACTGCAACGACAAAGGGCAGTTCTCATTCTCCCAGTCCCTGCCTTTCCTTTCTGTGACTTGGGCGATTTGTCAGAAGTACTTGCTGGTGAAGACCAAGGCAAAAAGTCATTGAGTACCTTGGCCTTTTCCATATCCCAGGTAACAAAGTCTCCCATTGTCTTCCAGAGAAGACCCATGTTTTTCCTTGCCTTCCTCTTATCACCAAACTACCTATAGAAGCTTTCCTTTTTGACCTTGACATCCCTGGCCAGATTTAATTCTGTGAGAGCTTTAGCTTTCCTAGCTTGATCCCTGGCTCCTCAAACAATTTCTCTATATTTCTACCCGGCTACCTGTCCTCGCTTTCACCCTCTGTAGGCTTCCTTTTTGTGTTGGAGGTTCTTGTTCACCCATGCAGGCTTTCCAGCATTCTTGACTGACTTTCTCTTTGTTGGGATGCATAGCTTCTGATCTTGGAGGATCTGTGAATATTAACCAGCTTTCTTGGGCTTCTCTTCCCTCCATGGCTTTATCCCATGGAACCCTACCACACAGATCTCTGAAAAGTCCAAAGTCTGCTCTCCTGAAGTCCAGGGTAGGAGGTTGCCCTGCACCCTCCTTTCTGCCTCAAGGATGTTGAACTCCACCATTTCATGATCACTGCAGCCAGGGCTGCCCTTGAGCTTCATATGGTGTGGTTTAAAACAGCAGGAGAGATACAGTTTTGGGTGAACATTTCAACTTCGTTATTCTGATACATGTACATGAGTGTCCCCCTTCAAAACCTTGTCCCAGATGCTTGTCCCTTCAAAATAGCTGTGGCCGTAAGATGAGGGCAACCTGTGACCTGCTGTGAGAAAGGTACAAAATAATTTATTGGGAAGGATGCTAGCAACCAGACCCATCAGTTCTGGAGCAATCTTCCTGTATTTGGTGTTTTTTTCTTCTCCAAAGACTAAGCTCCTGGAGTCATGTGATTTATAAGACCTGTAAATTTGAGCTCGGAAAAAGCCCAACCAAACTCCGTCCTTATACATGCAGTGTTTGATGCCATAAATCTTAAAACCTCAGAAAAACAGATGTCAAAGAAAGGAAGGTCTGTCTTTTGGGGTTTTAAATAATAAAGGGCTTGTGATTATTTAAAGCTGGTTTCTCAGTGTTCTGAATGTGTCTTGTGATATTTGGTTGTGTGGAGCTGGTGACACCAACCAGGTACTAATAAAATGCCTAGACTGCTCCCTAAAACACTCTTTATAATAGGCAATACAATAAAACCAGGGTATAATCCTCACCTATGTTTCATAGCTAGATTAAAAACCTCTCGGAAGAGATCCCTTCCTATCATGTTGTCATGCTTTCCATGAAAGAAATCTCACTGTGGAGCTATTCAAGTGTTGGTATGGCTTGTTTTCCCTCTTTTTTTTTTAATGAACCATCCCCTGACTTCTAAAAACCAGAGTAAAGAAAATCAACCTGGGAGATGAAAGAGAGGGGAGACCTCATATTTCCACCTGCTTGGAGAAAAGGGGGCTGGAAGTGAAAAACGCTCTTTGCAGAGTGCCTTGGAACTTGTCCCAAAGAGGCAGCTTGCTGGATGGAGGGCTTTGGTCAGATATGCTTGACTGCTGAGATACGCTTGCTGGCACAGGGGGAGAAAGAGTGGAGGAAGAGTAGCCAGAAATTTTGGGATAGAGGAGAGAGCTGTGCCGGATTTCTCCTAACAGCCTCTGAGGTTAGGGTGCCCCAACCTTCCTCCCTTACCTCCAGCTGGCTGTGGTTGTGCTGTGCCCACCATGGGACTGAGGTCCAGGGCAGGGAGGTCGATCAAAGCAAACTGCCTTATGTGTCTTTATTTTATGCTGGTTTAGGGGGTGCCTAGCACTGCCGTTATCGTGCACACAAGCTGCTGCCCCTTCTAGTCACTGTCCTCACCTCTATATGATGGCCAGCTACTTCTCTGCTGGTTGCATGAGGGACAAGGAGCTGCAGGCTGCCCTGAGTGAGAGGACATGGCTCCTGTGAGTCTCGCTCTGTGCCATGCAGATGGTGTTTGCTCCTGGAGCATCTCTCCTGCAGTGCTGAAGCAGCTCTAGCCCCATTAATTGCCAGAGACAACAAACTGCTTTGGGCTAGCAGTGACACTTGGCAGCATGCACAGCTTGTAGCCCTCACCTTTCACTCTGCCTGGCTGGGGTGGGAGCACCTGTTGTCCTGCCAAGGTTTTTTGCTGCTTACTGCTGCCTGTGTGGGTATTCTTTGCAAGGAAGGTCTCATGCCACTTGGCTGTACTGCTCTATGTTTGTGCTACAAATAATTTAGAAGCTGTTCTCTGCCTCATCAATTCACTGCCATGCATTATAGGCACTGGGTCTGGATTCAGTGGCATTCACTCCTTTCTTCTACACCCTGGCAGATGATACTGGATGGTTTTCAGAAGTTATACCCTGGGCTGTAAACTTGCAGCATGGTGGAAATGGCTAATGTCAAGGCTTTACTCCATCTCTCTGACTCTCTTTTGCTTTTCTGCTAGTAGTTACTCAGGAGAATCCCAGAAGAAAACATACCCCACTTTCCTTTCCACCTCTTTGCAATTCTTTGTATATTAAATGTGTTAAATACCTGGTGTCTGAGAAGCATGGCATTTTAAGTGCTTAACTAAGCTTGCTTCAAATGATGGAAAGGTCTTGCTGTGCGATTTGGGGCATTGCCTAATACAGGGCTGACTCTGCCAGGTGTCACATGCATGTCACTGAGGTTACCTCTACTTGGTCCTGCCTATGTGATCATTCAGGCAAAGACCATTAAAATGTTGGAGTCTGAAATTAAAGCCCCTGGCATTCGTGAAGATCTTTCACAGATCAGGAGGTATCAGGACTTCAGATTTGCAAAGGCAGGTAGCTCTGCAAGCCTGCCCTTCCAGATCACCTTGTGCACAGCACTAAAACCCCAGAGGAGAGATGTTTCTTCCACAGCAGCTTGAAATTCATATGCAGCAGCTGAGAAAGAGATTTGTCTTGTTTACAGGGAAGCAAGGATTTTGTGTATGCATGTGTCTGACTGACAGCTGGTGAATGCATCTATCTGACTGCTTGGCGAGTCCATCTTTGTGCACATGCTTTTTAGGCATAATTCTGCTTTTTATTAGAGCAAGCTGGCAGTGAAGGAAATGGGGATGTTGTTATGTGGTACGGGGACAAGGGAAGCAAACTGGTGGTAATTCCTTCTTTAATCAAAACCAGCTTCAGAATAAACATAAATGACTTTGATAAACCTTTCTTTCCTGCAGAGGACTTTGTACAGCTCTCCTCTTGGATCCAACCCCAGGTTTTGTCGCAGTCGAGTTTCGGAGGCTGTTTTCCCCTGCATCCGCCAGGTAGGGGAAACACTCCCTCTCCGCCATGGGGAGCAATGCTGAGGAAAATTTTGTCTAGCCCTACCTTTGCTATTTGAGCTTCAGAGCTCAGGGTTTGTTATTTTAGTATTTCTGGTTTTCTGCTTTTGAAGTTTCAGAGAATTGCAAGTCCGGTATCTTCAGGCAAATGCTTTGTGAGCTTTCTGCATGGACTCTCATCGCTACCCTCTGTGCTCAATCTTTATGGCAGAAACAACCAAGAAAGTCATTTAGTTTGACATAGTGCAGCACTGATCACAGGGCAAGGCACATTTGTGTTGAAGTCAGGCAGTCTCCTCTCTGTTCCTACATTTTTCCTTGGCATCTGCACATCTGGGCCAGACAGAAGGCTTTTCAAACATCACAGTTTGGGATTCTGGGTGAAGGATGCTGTGCTGGTGTAAGGTAAAGGTAAAGGGAGATGTGGCTGGGTAGGTTACTGCTGCAGAGGGGTTTAGATAAATCTGAGGAGGGCAGGCACCCCTGTGCTAAGGGTCAGCATGGCTGACAAAGCTGGCTTCTGCTAGGGCTGCATCTCCTCGCACCTGCAGGCTCATTTCTTAACCTGCTCTCGAAGGCACTGCCTTTTCCTTTCTTTTCAGTTTTTTCCCCTCCCCTCCCTGGGAGCCCAGTACAGCTTAGGAACTGGTGTAGCAACTGTGTCCCTTCCCTGAGCTCAGACAGGCAGTACCTGGAGCAGGCAGGTGAGCCTCAGAATGGGGGGACAGAGTTGTTTGGTCTGGGATGCTATTGGAGGCAAGCAGCAACAGGAGTGCTCAGGTGCTGAGGGAGGAAAAACATCTGTTTTAAGATGGAACAGCTTGAGAGAAGGGATGGGATCGATTCTCCCCTAACTCCCCACCAAGAAGAAGAGTAGAAACAGGAGTGGGGTCGTTTGTCACCTGTCTACCACTCCCTAGGGTAAACTCTGTGTCTGCAGTATGTTGGAGGGATTAGGAGCTGGGAGGAAGGGAGCTAGCTCTTTTTCAGGAGGGAAGAGGGAAAAGGAGGATTTATTTTTCATTTCTTTATTTTCCTTGGGAGGCAGCCGGAGATAAAGGGTCTCTGAGGAAAGCTGTTAGTGGAGAAGGGAAAAGTGGGGGAAAATTGTCTCCTGCAGAGAAGGGGAGGCAAGCTTCCATCCAGCTGCCATGGAGCTGTCTTGCTTTTTCCTCATTTACTTCAGTGGGAAATCAGGGTTAACCACACACACAGAGACAGAGAAGAGGGGGACAGCCCATTCGATGGAGTGGAGACACTCATCCAAACCTGACAGCTGCCTAAAAGGCGCTGTAGGAAGCCTGTTCAGTAAAGACAGCTGGGTGGAGAGAAGCACATTCAAGCAAGAAAAGGACAGCATGTCTGGAGCTTGGGAGGGGAGAATCTGGGAAAGCTGAGAGCTAAGACCAGCTCCACCACTGACTGCCTGTGGGATACTGGGTAAGTCACCTGAGTGCCTTCCTAGTCTCTTCTGCATTGCCTGTCCAGAGAACAAATCCAACTCTCAGTTTTGTTGGGTGACTAGGTGTAGCAAGGCGTTTTGTTTGGGCTTCTGTGTGCAGTGGTGATTTAGCACTGCATCTGCAAATGCTTGTCTGCACTGGGGCTTTCGGCACCACCACAATACAGTTAGCAACAATGATATCTTCCTGTCCTCCATTACATGCGTGCAAGCTTCTAGAGATGCTTGCCTGGAGAGCTCTGAAAGGAGAGAGAGGGCAGTTAGGGCAGATTCAAAACTAACTTTGTGCCCTGAGATTCAGGGTCACTTGAAGGATAATTAGTTATAATTGACATGGGTTCATTTCATTGCAATATCGTTTCACCTGCTCCTGCATCTCAACTCTCTCTACAAGAGCAGATGAAATGCAAGTTTTGGCCACTTTCTTATGTGCAGTCTTGCTCTGTGCCAATGCTGCAGCTGTGAGAGGGAAGAATAGGGACATGGGGTACCATGAAGTTGGCTGAAGAGGTGTGCCTCTGGAGACAGGGGCGTGTGCTGGGCTGGAGTAAGTCCATGTGTGCTCTTTCCTTATCCTCTTTCCTCCATGTCTGTTGTTGGTCACCATGGAAGCTGGGTATGGAGGTAGATGGACCTTTGCTCTGAGCCAGTGTGGCTGTCCTTAACGCTGTCAATATATTGATGCAATTATAAAAGAAGCCCTGAGCACCTTGGACATGTACGTCCCAAATCTCTCACAGTGAGCCTGCATCTATTGGATGACAAAAGGGTTCTGGCAGTCTTACATGGAAGTGTGGGTTTTCATATCGAAAGCTGAACCCAGCTGTGAGTTGCACAGCTCACCTGCTTTCCCAGAGCCCTGTTAGCCCTACTGATGGGCTCACTCACAAAACACCCCCCACACCAGCCCACCTGAACTGGCCATCCATGTTCCAAAGAGACTTTTCAGGCTCATCTTCACTCCCTTGATCTTTCAGAGTCCATGCTGACCTTCCCAAGGGTGCTGTGCATGTGTAGGGCTCTCCAGCTGCCCAAGGGCATAGTTGGGAAGAGGAGCTTTTGAGAATCAAGTCCCATGTCTAAAAAGGGTTTGCTGCCCCCCTATGGATTTGACAGGCGCGGCTTGGGCCAGGGCACCAGGGTGGAGGAGGTGGTGGCTGGTGGAGCCAACTCCGCTGTCCTTCTGGGTCCTCCTAGCTCAGGCTCCCCCTGCGCTCTTGACCAGCTGCTAGGCTGGAGTCTGGGCTCCCATTCAACCGATTGCATAAACGCAGCAGAACAACAAGATTTCCCCCAAGCAGCTCCATCTGTGCAGGGCACTTGTTCTTTAGGACTCCCTTGGTCGTGCTGTGCTTTGCTGGAGTTTGTGCCAAAACCAATACCCGTGGTTTAAAAATAACATTTGGGTGTGACAGCTCCATTATTTACCTAGGAGCCAAGATGGTCTGGTAGGCAGAGCCAAACGGCTGGAAGTCTGGGGCAAGACATTCTCTTCTCATCTACCGCTGTGTTGCGCATTACGTCCTGCTGCCTCAGTTTCCCTGCTGATGAATCAAGGATAATGAAAACCAGCTCATGATAGCTTCTCCAAGGCTTAGTTACTTCAAGGATCTCAGTTAGGACTCTCCTTCAGAATCATGAGCATTATAATGTGAGGCAGAATGAAAAGTGGCATCTCTTTATCGGTGACCAAACTTTGAAAAAAGCTATTGACACAGAAACATGTAGTAAAAAACATCCTGAAATACCTAAGACAGTGGCATTGATATGTTGCTGGCTTACCCTTAACCTTTGAAAAACTGCATCCTCTATTCCGCTTAATTTCCAGCATTGGTGGCTTAATCTGCTTTTCACTTCAATGACAGCTAAGTGCCAGGCATCTTTGCTTCCTGACTGTCTACATTAATGATGTCTTAACCTATGCAAACAGCTATAACATACATGGAGAGTCACCTTGTATAGTTGGTTGCTTTTAGTTTGTTATATTTTTTTAAAGAAGTCATACCTGAGAGATTTTCTTCAGTGTCTGAAAATCCTCATTCAAATGGTCCTGTCCACTGTGGACAAATGTGGATAAGAGTCTTGTGACAGCCTTATCTGGGACAGCACAAGCTTCAGGAGATGTGAAAAAGTTGGCATCAAAATGCTTTGACCTCCGACTGAAAGTGGAAGCAATGTGGTGTGATGGAGCACTGTCCTGGCTTAAAAATAGCTGCTTCCAAAGCCTGACTTTCCTCTTCACATTGCCCTTAAGGGAATGTTTAATACCGTGGGCAAAGACTGTTTGATAGACCCTCAAGTGATGTAACTGACACAAGAGTGGAGGTTGTGTCTTTCTTTGTTCCTTTATGATGTACAAAGAAATGTCCTGAAAATTGGGGTTTTCAGACTCCCTGGACATAGAATCATAGAATCATAGAATAGTTAGGGTTGGAAAGGACCTCAAGACCATCGAGTTCCAACCCCCCTGCCATGGGCAGGGACACCTCCCACTAAACCATGCCATCCAAGGCTATGTCCAACCCCACCTTGAACGCCACCAGGGATGAAGCATTCACAACTTCCCTGGGCAGCCCATTCCAGGGTCTCACCACCCTTACAGTAAAGAATTTCTTCCTCATATCCAATCTAAACTTCCCCTGTTCAAGTTTAAACCCATTACCCCTTGTCCTCTCACCACAGTCCCTAATGAAGAGTCCCTCCCCAGCATCCCTATAGGCCCCCTTCAGGTATTGGAAGGCTGCTATGAGGTCTCCAGGCAGCCTTCTCTTCTCCAGGCTGAACAGCCCCAACTTTCTCAGCCTATCTTCATACGGGAGGTGCTCCAGTCCCCTGATCATCCTCGTGGCCCTCCTCTGCACTTGTTCTAACAGTTCCATGTCCTTTTTATGTTGAGGACACCAGAACTGCACACAATACTCCAAGGGAGGTCTCACGAGAGCAGAGTAAAGGGGCAGGATCACCTCCCTCGACCTGCTGGTCACACTCCTTTTGATGCAGCCCAGGATACGGTTGGCTTTCTGGGCTGCAAGCGCACACTGCCGCCTCATGTTCATTTTTTCATCGACCCACACCCCCAAGTCCTTCTCCGCAGGGCTGCTCTGAATCTCCTCCCCGCCCAACCTGTAGCTGTGCCTGGCATTGCTCTGACCCAGGTGTAGGACCTTGCACTTAGCATGGTTAAACTTCATCAGGTTGGCATCAGCCCACCTCACAAGCGTGTCAAGGTCCCTCTGGATGGCATTCCTTCCCTCCAACATATCAACCGAACCACACAGCTTGGTGTCATCGGCAAACTTGCTGAGGGCGCACTCAATCCCACTGTCCATGTCACTCACAAAGATGTTGAACAAGACCGGTCCCAACACCAATCCCTGAGGGACACCACTCGTTACTGGTCTCCAGCTGGACATTGAGCCACTGAGCACTACTCTTTGTGTGCCGCCATCCAGCCAGTTCTTTATCCACCGAGTGGTCCACCTATCAAATTGATGTCTCTCCAACTTAGAGAGAAGGATGTCATGTGAGACAGTGTCAAAGGCTTTACACAAGTCCAGGTAGATCATCTATTTGCTGTGTGCTTGAGCCACACCAAACACAACAGCAGTTGAGCTCCCAGGTGATGGCAACCGAGCCATAGGGGTGTCAGTAATCTGAGTTTCCTGGAAGACTTCTTGGAGTTCTTTCATGGGTACTGGGAATGCCCTCCCACTGTAATCTAAAGGCATAGAGCCATCACATTTAAGTACATGTCAAGTTTTCTGTCAGTTGTCCATAAAACCCTGGAGTGACATGATTTTGTTTTGAAGAAGGCTGAATTCCTGGGTGGTATGAATCCACGTGGTTCCACTGACTATCTTGCAGCTAAGCTAGATTTCTGCCAGCTGGAAAACAATCCTGAAAAGCTTAAAGCAACCTGCCTAGAATTTACTCCCAGCTCCCCCCTACCTTGTGATGACGGGTTTCTACGCCCATTTCTATGCTGCAGATGGCCGCCAACTTCTGGGCCAGACAAAGCTGGGATTTCTAGGATAGCTCAGATCAAACCTTGTCTTGGAGCCAAACTCTGCAGACATCTGGGGCTTCGATTTGGGCCATCCAGTAACAGGTCTACCTGCTGAACCTGGAGCAAGCATCAGGGTTTGAAGAGGTTACCCATGAGACACCTGGTGGACATCTAGTAGGAGACAGGACCACCCTGCCTTACCCAAAGACTCCATGATTGCAGAGCTGGGCAGGCCCCTGATACAGGAGGAAGGATTTGTGGTGGATTATTTTTTTCTCTTTTTCTTTGTCTCCCTCCCCCTTTGTTCTATATGCTACTGAAGCAGGGAAGAAAAAAAGAAGGAAAATGGAATTCCAGAGTGAGCAGGAGACAGGGACTAAAATTAGCCAAAGAGCTTCCAAACAAATACATGGCTTACACTTAGGGGATCTTGGTTTTGTTTACAATAGGAGTTTCCACTCTTTGCCCTCAGATCAAGCTTCAAGAGAGTTCAGAGCCTTGAAGGAGGCCTCAGATGTCTGTGCAACTCTTGAATGCTGTGAAAGGAACGCTGATGAAAGGTTAAGGCAGTGGGATGGATGCCACCCAACAAGAGGCACATACAGCACTTTAAATGGCTCTTTGCTGTATAATCCTTGTTTCCAGAGAATTTAACCCTCCTTGCAATGGCTAGGAGAGGCAATCACAAGGGGAAGGCCAATCTCTGTGTTTCCCCAGTGATGGTTGTCACCTGCCCCATGGGAGAGTCTGAAGCCTGAGACTAAGCAGGTCAGACATGCCTATCTGGATGTCATATGAGAGGATTCCTTTTCTAGCAGATACACAAGAAGCCCAAGACACCCAGAGAAAATACATGCGTTCTCTCACTTCTGTTAAGCAAAATCCAGCCTAGATGATTTCTAAGACAGTAATTGGTAAACTTTAAACACACTAATGATCCCATTAGATCTGGCTGCATATGGGCTGCATATGTAGGAATAAGCATAAGCTTAATAAGCGCTTAATGCATTGAAGTGAATGCTTTGCTAGGCTGAGTGAGGAATTCTGATATCTTAAGGCAGAAGCTAACTTTGAGAAGTCTTAGGAATAAACAGTCTGAGTGAGTGAAGTTTCTTATTGACTACTGTAAGAGAGAATTTTTGCATCCTATTTGTTTACAGACTGCTTAGTGTCCGGTTCTGGTGACTGATGAAACAGGTTCCTCATGTAGATTGCTCCCTGGTTTGAAGCCATGTGGTTGTTCCAGTGTTCTCTGTCCTGTAAACATCTCCTAGAACACGGCACACCACTTCATCTGTCTCTCGTTAAGTAGAGAATGTGATTATTATTATGCACGAAGTTGTCAAACCAATCTGGTGTCTCCAGACTTCACCAGGGATCAGGCAGCTTCACCGAGATGCCGTCGTCTCCTTGACAGCTGACACAGAGAAAGCTAAGAAACATTTAGAAAAAATAAAAGTTAAATATACTGTACACAAGCAAAAGTGCCAAAATGCAGGCGGAGTGCATGGCAGGGAGTTATTTATAGTGGCTGAAGTCTGAAATCTACTGAGGCTGAAGTTAAAATATCAGCTGGGATCCCAGCCCAAGGCTGGTCACAAACGGAACGCGTCAAAAAGTGCTCAGGAAATTAGTAGAGGCCCTGATAAGCAGAGCCAGCTCTTCCGTGGCTGCTCCTTCCCTCCCTGAGCTCCAGCAGGGAAAGAAAAGCCCTGCTAGGAGAATGTGAGCATCTGAAGGGAGCAAGTGTCATTGTAGAGCTATGTCCTCTGGAGAGCCAGGGAGGAGCTACATAAGTATGCTTCAGGCACTGATGCCCTGGGGAGCTGAGGGCCGTCATGGCAGAGGCAGGGGGGAAATTTGCGGCAGACCTAATGTCTATCTCAGTTATTGTGGGTAGTAATAAGACCAGAGTGCATCAGGCTATCTTCAGCTGATAGATTGGTGTTTCTCCACTGACTGTGATAATTCTGTGGTGGGAGAGACTGGATGAGTGCCTGGTTTGTTGGCAGCAACCTGTAGAGTACCTTAGACCAGGTGGGACCCTCCTCTGAGCACAATGTGGAATCACGGCTGAAAAGGGTGTGCCATCTCAGTAGCCAGGCCTTTGGCAGTGGACAGTAAATGACATGTAAGAGTAATTTTGCAAAGGCAGGGAATAGGCATATGCTGCTGGTGTAGCTCATATGGGTGTCACCAAACCAAGCAGGAAATATTTGTAACTACTGCTTCATGCTTGCACACACTGCAGGTGTAAGAGCATGAAGAAAAGGGAGTGTAAGTGGAAAGAGGGTTAGCTTTGTGGAATGCCTGCCTGTTGTTAGATTCCCACAAACACACACAGACTTATTGGTCCTCTCAGGACAGGCACACTTCCCCTTCCATTTCTCAGCTCTTTGGTGTGTCTCCTGAGACAGGCAACAGCAACATCATGCGTTCGTCTGCTGCCTCTGCCTGGGCTTCTAATGTCATCCTCCCTACAGATGGATCCACCTATCCCTGAGAGAAAGGTGGAGATTGATACAGACCATGGATTGGCACTTATTCCTCACGGTGGAAAGAAGAGTGGGACTCATCTGTCTTCTGTGATCACAGCGTGTTTATGATCAGATCTTTCCCTCTGAAATGTTTGGTCAGGCTTATGTCGTGTCCTTCATTTGCAGTGGCTGGAGCTAAACTCCTGCTGGGTCTGGATAAGTTCTTTCAGGGTTAGCCATGACCAAGAGAAGGACTCGCTCCTTTTGCTAGTCCACTCTTTTTCCCAGCATCCATACAACATCTTTAACTGACTTGATTCTCACAGACTTAATTGTGAATGCCGATGCCCTTCAACCTGCTAGTCCCAGTTTGGAGGCGGATACAGTTAGCAAAATCTCTGAACTGTATCACAGCTTTTCTGATCCATCCTGTGGCCTCTCTTCCATTGTTTCTCACCTGGAGCTGGAGAATACTCGCTGTGCAGGAGAACGCACACACACCCTGGGAGATTCCTTCCCATCCACAAGCATGGCGCCCTCCTGGGAGTGTGAGGAGGGAGGCTGTGGAGAGCAATGCTGTGTGATCTGGTGTGGAGCACCGCAAGCTAAATGAAGTGTTTCTCCTCCCTGAGGAGCACTCACATGCTCTGAACAGCAGTAGCAGCAGCGTGAGGATAACCCCAGTGTGGGATGGGGGCTGACTCATCTCTCCAGAAGAGCAGCACTGTTTATTAATCACTGCTCCTTTGAAGTGGAAAAATGGAGAAAACCTCTCATGGCTAACGTTGTGATTAACCATCTAATTGTTCTGCTGGTATCTTTGCTTAAGGGGTTTCTTTTGCTCTGTGTACATTAAGAAATAGTTTCTCATCCTACCGTTGTTGCACCCAGATGATAGTCATTAGCAATGTACCACACAAACCCATTGTATATGCTTGTCTTGATGCCTTTCTTTTTTTTTTTTTTTCTTTTTAACCCCTGTGTCCATCTCTGCTGAAGTGATTTCATTGTTGATAGGAGAATGACAGCTCTTTGGGTTAAAGTCCTCTGTCTTTCCCAAATCATGCACATGGTGAGCTTTGGAAAAGCACACCTTTCCTTACCCAAAACATGCAGTGGGTCTTTTCATGAAACAAAATCAGTTCCTTGTCAACACAGCCTTCAGTTATCTTTTCCATCATAGTAAATAGTGCCACAGGTGATGAAGATCTGGACACACACTCTGCCTCAACATCCTTTTCTGGAAGAAGACCCATCAAGCTGGTTTGCAGGCACTTGCTGGGTACCCAGCCCCAACTGAATTACAGAATCACAGCCCCTCCCACCAGCTTTGAGCATGCTCGTCCCAGTTATGGCTGGTGTTGAGCTGAGGATTGTGGAGGCAGCTGGCACACCTAGCCCTAGTTGTGGACATGTCTACTCTTCAGTTGTACAGGTTTACACAAGGCCTTAAACTTTGTTGATGCTCCGTGCCTCCTAGGCTTTGCTTGTCTTTGCTTGAAATATTAGACTGGCTTTAAGTCTTGTGACTTGGCAGAGGATAAATGCATAAGCTTTAATTTGATCTGCAGTATGAGTAAGAAAGATCACTTTGGATTTGTCTGTCTTGATATCTATGTGTCTGTGAATATGGCAAAGTGGAAGTGTATCTCGGTGAGTAAAACGTGGTATCAGTGGAGGGCAACTAGTTCTGGAAATTTTTGTTTAATCTTCATTCCAGGCCAGGTCCAGCTGAATGTTCAATTTCAGGTACAGATCTCAGAAAAATACATTTCAGTAACATTTCAAGACATTTCTTACTGTAGCTAATAAAACAAAAGGAAGTTTTGAAGTGACAAGTAGCTTAAGGCCAAGGAAGACATGTTCAGTCTCACTGGCATTGCTGCTCCCTTCTATGCCACAGTGCACACTGTGAGATTTGAAAAAGCACACATTTCCTTAACCCTGATCCTGTGGAAGTCCATATAAGCGTTAGTGTGTTTGTCACCAGACCCCAGAATATCTTAGATATTCCCCTACATTGTGCACAATGCAGTAGCTCGATTCAGAAAGGTATTTCCATGCACTGAGCAGCTGTGTTGTAGCTGGAGTGTGGAGAGTGGCTCCTGCTCTGTTTGGTGCTGCAAGGCTGTGGACTGCAGCTAGAGGGGGTGAGCAGGCAGAAGATAGTTTGAGCTAAAATTTCACATTTGAAAATTTGATTTTGCCCCTCTATTCCCTCCTTCCCCTGATCTCAGTGGCACCTGCCTTAACTGCAGACATACCTGTCTCTGGTCGACTTCCATGTGCATGTGTGTTCCTAATACACATGCAGATATACATACTATGTGTGTACATATATATATATGTACATATGTGTCTATGCATGCACAGCATATCTGATGATTGTCATTAGCAGCTATGATTCGTGGTGAGACATAATGTGAGGTCTCAACTGATGGCTGAGGTTGGAGTGCATGAAGTGTTGTGCACACGTCATGAAATGGCCCTTTCTCCAGAGATCTTGCAGTCCAAGTATATGATTAGGAACAACAGATGGATACCACAAACAGACAGGCGGCGTGGGTGGGGGAGGAGCACAAAATACCACTGAGATAATTAAGATGAATGATTAATGACTCGAATGGGTAAGAAGGGGCCAAAACATGCTAGCTGAATATTAGCTGGTGATGCTTTGTAGGAGCCTCGGCAGAGGTGGGCAACAGATACATCGTATTTTGGACTTGCTCATCATCCAGACTGCTAAATTTGTTCTCAGTCCATGTTTGTAGCTGTTCAGCTCTAACGTGACGCTGCAGCTACACTATAAGGATGGTGTAACTACAGTGTATTCTGTATGGAATGCAAGCCCAACCACACTGAAACACTAGTCCTTACAGGAATTTTGATCTTGTAGGATCTGATCCAACACCCACTGGAGTCAGTGAGCTCTTGACCCTTATGGGGTTTGGGACAGTCCCAGAATATTCAAGTGGGCTCCAAACTGGGCAAAACAATTGGTATGTGTATTTAAAATTATAAGAAGAAATGCTTTGTGTGAAATGCATGTAATAGATTACTGTTTGCATGTACACATTTTTACTGTGTGAAATCAGATTGGTTTTATATCTGCTGCATCTGTCTTAACATGTGGTGTATGTTACAGACGACTGATCAGTTACATGATTTAAATACATGGTAAACAGATTCACAGCATGCTTAACACTAGCAGTTTCATGTTTTTAAAGTGATTTTTAACCTCAATCTTTTTGGTTTTATTGTTGCTCGTTTGTTTTCCCTTAAGATGTTGTCCATTGGTTTCCTCAATGGGCTTGGTTTGCCTCATGAAGCTCCTTCCATTGTTTTTATGGTAGTTCAGTGGCCTGCTAATCCTAGAGGTCACCCTGCTTTCTCCTCACTTTGACAGATTGGATGTTGGTAGAAGAGGATCACGTGCGGCAGCTCCCCTTGGCGTGAATAAACACGGAACGTCAATGCTACTTGGCTGGCAGGTTCCACCACCTTGGCTGGCAGGTTCCACCACCACAGCATTCACTAAGAAGCAAATCTAGGGCAGGAAAGGATGCAGAAGGTGCCAAGGAAAGATTTGTTGCCTCATCACACAGAGTTTGGTTGTGTCTCTGGTGTGCCTAAAAGCTCGTGCAGAGGGGAGAGGTGGCCAGGTTATATTTCAGATCATTGAGCTCCACTCTGGAGAGGGTTCCATATGCACAGATTTGGACCATTCCCCTGAGTAAGCTCAAATAATTATGAAGTCATTTCCAGAAAGTCCCCAGCTCGAAGGCCAGGGTTGCTCTGTCAACAGCTCTGGGTGGATCATCTGCAGGAACTGAACCTGGAGCCTCTGGAAGCAAAAGGACAAGTCTCTATTGTTAGAGCTAGAAGACGAAATCCTTTCCTATGACAGTAGCAGCAGCCTCATTTGTGCATCCCTCTGCACTCAGAAAGATGAAAGCTCCACCTGGGGAGCACGAGTTACGCTGTCACAGAGGCCACAGGGGCTGGGTCCAGCCAGGTGTTCACAAATGTTGCATGTGTGCCCATTGTTTGGACTGCCAGTTGTATCTGAGGTAGAAGGTCCGTGTGTAAATGGGTACATGTCTTCACAAGGAGGTACTATGGACTTGCATGCTTTCCTCAGTATGCAGGTGTTTGTTGTATCTATTAGCATGGGTTATATTTAATAAATAAGAAGCATGGATCTGTGTGTATATGATGGACCAAAGGGAAATATTTGCAGCTGTTGTCATATGCATGTGAAGAAATCTTCCTCTCTTTTTCAAGCAGAGATTTTCAGACAGCCAGACTCGGTGTGAGGATTCAGAGAAGGATGCTGGCTCTAATGCCAAACTTGTGGTTTCCTCTAACTCATTTTGCAGGGCCTCCTTTTGCAGGCTAGAAAGCCTTCACTTGAAATGCAATTACCCACATGCAGAGAAAAAAACAGGCATAGCACAGCCATACCAGGAAAGAGGAAATTTCCTCAAATTTCCCCTTCATCATCAACAGTGCCACATTTTCTACACTTTCCAGATAAAGAGGGAGAACTTGTACTGGATCCTTGTGTAAATGCACAGCTGCACAGCCCTATTCACTTCAACAGAGTTTTGCCAGTAAACCTTAGATCATAAGGCAGGGTAGGTAGATATAAGGTCAGATATAATCTCTTCAGAAATGTAAATTAGTAGTTTTATTGGAATCAATGGAGCAATATCAGTGGAGAATCTGACATTTTGTATGCACCCAACTGATGGCAACATTGTATTGAACTTCCTCCTAAAACCTGCTTGCTTTGTAAACTCTTACATCCATTCTGATCTGCCATCCTTTAAAAAATGTATTTATTTTTCATGATTCATGGAGAGGCTGTTCTCTGACATTTTCAGCATTTCTGGTTCTCTCTTGCATCCTTTCCATTCATTCAGTTTGCCAACCTGTGTTTCCTCCTCTTCATTTTTTCCCTGCTTCTTCTCTACCTCTTTATTCTTTCTCTGCGTTCAGCAGTGCAAGATGTGGGCTTACCTGAACTGAAATATTCCTATAGAGTGTATTGACACACTTGTTCACATCATTTCTTCCTCTATGATTCCTTCCTGGATCTTCACACAGCAATGGACTCAGTGGTTACTTCTTCACTGGGGCTTCCTAAGACCCTGTCCGTTCTCAATTAAGTCACTGCTCAGAGGGGAGCTGCTGACAGTGGTGGTCCATGCCAGGTATCTGGTGCTGGGGTATCTGCTTTCTGCTTTATCTCCAGCTATCAGAAGCACTGACCGTGATGACAGTATTAAATTTTGAATATGGGTCAAGAAGACCATGGAGGTTCAAAGGCTGGTGGAGTACAGGAGTGTGACTGGAGGAAGGTGCTGTGAATGGGTATTATCCTTCTGAGAGTTTCTGGCAGAGACCATGTATGCCTGGAACAGCTGAAGTGCATGGGAAAAAAGATCTGAAGGCTGGAGCTGTGGCTGAGACCACTTGTCTTCAGCTGATATGCTAGAGAGGCAAGGAGGTTACTGGTGTGATGGAGTTCTAAAAAGCAGGAGACTACAAAGGGCAGGTATCCATCTAGCATGAAGGACCTGTGTTTGTCTGACAATGAAGGCAGAATGGAAGAAGGGGATTAGTAGTACTTGAGACCTAAAAATAAAGGTTGGTTTTGCTGAAGAGCTGAAAGAAACAAAAGAGATGTCCGTAAAGAACAGAAAAGCAACTAGCCCCTTGAGAAGAGAGGTGTAGTCCGCAGTGACAGCTGAAATAAAGCTTAAAAAGGAACAAGAACATAGAGAAGATAGGATGTTGAAGACAGAAAAGAATATCTATGGCTTCAGGAAAGAGAATCAGGTAAATAAGCATGTGGTAATGGATAAATATCAGTGTGTGGATGGGTGGGTAGATGGGAGAAAGAAAGCAAAGATCCTTGTTTGTGTGGGTGTTATGTTAGTGGTAAGATAGTGCCTAATCTTTTTGGAATATGGAGTTGGATCAGCAAGAGGCAGCTGAAATATATTTGTGTCAAATGTTGTAAGTCTGTGCAACAAAATGTAGGAACTTGAATTAATCATACTAGGTGTGAAAGTGAGCATCTTGGGGTAAATTAAATGATAACAAAACATAAATATTGTTGATTGTGATTGGTTGCTCAGCCAAGAGAGAGATGGAATATAACCTTGTCCACATATGTAGAAATACTGCAATTTTTTCTGTGAAGAATTGGGTAAGGGTACCATGGATAGAAACTGGATGCGTGTTGGTCAAAATAATTTTGGCTATGAGTTTCTAGCACTGAGACCATCTCAAAGGCCCCAGACTCATTTGATGTGTTTTGGAGTCTTTGATTTCCCAGGTATAGATTGTAAAGCCTCAAGAAAGTGTTAGCAACAATGGCTGATGAGTTAGTTTTTTCAGGTAGTTCTTCCTCCTTCAGTCAGTTTTGGTACTCTTTTTGGTCTGAAACTAGAAATCTATAGAAAGGCTAGTAACCATGAGTTCATTAATTTTTAGATGAAATGGAAGACTAAACAAAACCACCCTTGCAGCTCAGATTATTGATTTCGAAAGTGCAAACTTCTCAGAGAGGTTAGCATGCTCAGCTAGATTAAGGGGCTCACCACTTGAATGTAGAGGAGTTCTCCAAGTACAGGGTACTGCAGCTATTGGGAATCCATGCATCAGCTGAGGACAGAGAGCTGGGGAAGAGTTTCCAGACTTGAATTAGCACACAAGCAAAAAGCTTGTTCTGATTAGCTACAAAGAACGTTTGCTCAAGACAAAAGGATATGCATGGGATATCAGTCAAGGATAAGAAGTCAACAAATCAGGTTCTGGGATTGTTTGTTGATGCCACAAATCTGTTTGTTTGTTTGTTCCTTAAAAAAATAACTAAGGTGAGGCTTATATGGTAGTTGGTTCATACAATAAGACTGAATTTAATGACCCAAGAGCAACCTGCCTGTGGACTTAAGATGAAGAGATGTTTGGAAATAACCAAGATATATGGTAAAGGAAGGAGACAGTGTTCAAGCTGGTGTGTATGAGGGGGGAGATGAAATCAGAGATGCATAAATAAAATCTTTTGGGGGGTGCCTGGCTGAAGATTGCTGCAATCATTCCCTATCCTTGGGCAGTAAGGCAGGCTCAGAAATCTCCATGACTAGCAGCCGTTTTATAAAGATGTGGGGCCCTCGGCTCTAGCTGCATAGAAAAGTTATTCTCAGTCCCCTGTTTGTATGTGTTTGCCCTGTGACTCAGTACCCCACATCTGAAAAGGGTGTAAGTTCTCCATACATCGCAGCTGTTTGAAGTCAAACAGCCTCTCATCAGGTTGTACGAAGATGAAAGCACTTCTTACAGAGAGTGGTTTGTTCCCACAATGGGACTTTCCCTGTGGGAGGGGATCTAGATAGTGGTACACACTGGCCTTCTGTGAGGAACGGGTGGTGAGGTGTCTCCTACGTGTCACTGCAAAGTGGCAGTTGTGGCATCTTCTGAATTTTGTTGAGGAACGTCTTGATGCAACATGACGCACAATGTGAAGAGGCTGAATTCTAGAGGGAGCCATTAGCCAGTCACTGTTTAGTCTTGTGGTCCCTGTTGTTGTCGTTGTTTATTCACATATCAACTGATTTTGGGCGAAGAAAGATCTAACTTATATGAGTGCAGCATGCACCAACAGAGGAGCAGAAGTCTGCTGTGCATTTGTGTTGTGTTTGCATTTTAACTTCTTGTACTAATCTTTCTTAAGAGGTTTCTATTATTTTCTACTCTATTTCTGGTTCCTCGAGGAGCTGCTTTAATAAAATACCCAGAGTCAGTCCTAGACAGAACGACTCTAGCTGCTTTCCATTAAGGTCTTAATTTCTCATGAACTGTTAGCAGGGAAGTGTGACAAAGGCATCTGTCATGGTGGACAGGTCTACTTTTGGCAGACGGTGACTCCCATGGCTTGGATCAAGTACATGTTCCTCTGATTTGTGTGTCCATGTCTATTGTACATGTCTTCTGCATACCTAAGTGATAGTCAAACTGCTCATTAACATGTTGCAAACAATTATGAGATGGAGGAGGCATTTCTTGGGAGAATCCATCTTTTTTTTTTTTTTTTTTTTTTTTTTTTTCTTGATCTAAGCTCATAGTATTGCTTCTCTTCTGATTGTCTTCATAGACTGGTTTGGGTTGGAAGGGACCTTAAAGATCATCTAGTTCCAACACCGCTGTCATGGGCAGGGACACCTTCCCCTAGGCTAGGTGTTGTATCATTATTACATAGCTATGTTGATTCATCAGGATAGGTCTTGATGTGAGTGCATGTTGTTTCATGCTCCGGCTTCTCTGCTGCTGGAAACCATTTTGAAGGTGAACAGGGAGCATGCAGCAAGTACCCAACTGTATCTGAGTTGATCGCTGATGGGGAGAATGGCTGGTGGGAAACTTTCCTACTGAGCTTAAAGCTCTTGCGGATTTCTGGCTTAGCTTCAAGTGAGGTAGGTGTCAAATCATGTGCATTGAGCTCCAAATTGGTAGGACCTGCTGCCTTAAATATGCACAAAGTTCCCCTGTACCAAAGAACTGAACAGATGCAACAGAAAACATGCTGCTCTACAAGCTGGTTCAGCTAACATCTGTGACTGCTGTGTTACCTATAAGTAGGTCATGAATACATCTGCTGACTTGAAGCCTCCAGGGAACTTAAATTTTTGTGCCACTAGTCTTCAAAGAGGTGAGGTAATGTACCCTACTTGTGTCAGTCACTGCTCATTTGTAATGCGCGTCACAGTGCTGAAGTCCAGGTGTTCAGTTCTGGAATTCAAAACCCGTCACTCTTCAAAAGGTCAGCAGCACGCAAGTCACAGAAGCACAGTTCTGATCCTTGTCTTGTGCACAGAGAAGGGTGTTGCTAACACTCAATTGATTTAGGCATTCTCCTGGGTCACTACAGGCTAATTTTGCTGCAGCTCTGTTCCTTGATCTTCACCTTTGGCTTTAAATAACATCAAGTTCGCAGTTTTGCCAGCCTTCACCTCAGTGCTTTACAAGGGTGTCACTTTAATGCTTGGCCCTTCTAAAATAAAAAGGAAAGTCCCTTAGCATTTGGGGTTTTTCTCATTAATTGAGTTTTTACTGAAAGTCAGCAACTGAAAAAAAAAAAAATTTAAAATATGAGAATGTGTGCTAAGGCAAAAGACAGCAAAGAAATAGTGTTACTGATAGGCTTGGTAACTGTCCTCCTCATGTTGAGGTTGCATTAGCAATATTTTGTATCATTAAATCAATGATGGAGTTGAATACGTAGTCCCAGAACAAGCCTGTATTCTCCTGCCAAAACACTGAAATGTAGAATCTGCTTCTGCCAGTTACTTAAAACATACAGTATTTCTTTCTTTGAGCATTATACTATCACTCATTGTCACGATATTGTATCCTATTCAATCCCAAATAATTTGGCAGGGTTGGAATCACTGGCTTTTCCTCACTCTTGGGTTATAGTGATATTGCTTGGAGAATGTGCAATGTCTAGTGAAGTCATCTACTCCCTCCTTTTAGTCTGTCTCCAGCTATGATAAGAGATGCTTTCCTTTTTCATTCCTGCTTAATGAAGTCCTTCTGTTGTGGTGGTGCAGGGGATGCCACTGAAAGAGTTAAACAGCTTTGAGGATTTGCCGAGTTCCCAATTCTAAGTTGTTCTAAGTCATGAATTCTGGGTCACTAACAATGGGAATTGTTCTGAATAATCTGATAATGTTCTCCTCAGTTGTGTTGCTTTGTTTCAGGGTGTTGTCACTTCATATCTGTCTGGAAGTGAGGTAGTGGAAGGAGTTCTGGAATAATTCAAAACTTTTCCTTTGCTTTTTATCCGAAGTCTCTGGCCTGTGCGGATATGAGCTGGGATGCCCAGCCCTCCTGAAATGCAATGGGAATTAATTCTTCTCTGTTCCCCAAAAAACTTGGGCATCTAAGTCTGGGAGTTAGATTTTTATTGAACTTCCTTTTTATTTGCAGACATCTGGCCTGTCGGAGTAGGCTGAGCAGCAGAGAATGACATGTTCTTAATGCCAGAGAAACATCATCTTTGGGAAGGAACATAAAGCATGTGGTGAATGCCACAAACATCTAGTAGATCAGATGGTTCATATGGCATTCCCTTAGGAAATACTTCTCATAACTTGATTCAAAAGAATATATCTTTGTTACTAGGGGCCATCTAATATCTCCTCTGATCCAATGATTGTTTTAAACTTTAAAAGCTCTCGTATTCCACCTGTACATGAGGGATAGCAGTTTGTTAACTCTTTTTGCTTTGCGCAGCATTTTCAGACAGTCAGAATGTTTCCTCTGTAACCTCTCTCTGAAGCCACTGACTCCACCAGACGCACCACAAGTTTTCTGTTTGTATTTCATGTGCCCCTGGGATCTGGTGGCTTCACAATGGTCAAAGATTTTGGAGTTCAAAAGGCAGACCTGTGTCTAGGAAACAAACTCGTCAGCTGGAGGCCATATTTTTCCCCTGCCTTAGATCAGTTTTGCACAGTAGTCACTCACCATGGATTTACACCGGGGTGCTGTACCTGAGGCAAACTCTTGGCTGAGAATTTTCAGAGGCCTTCATGGAGTGTTTTCAGGATATATAACCATTTTTTGGTGTTCTTATCTGGGTGTGCAACTGAGACACAGTATCAGTTCTCCTAGGAGGGGGAAATATAGGAGGAATAATCTGATTTACAGGTGATCTTTGTTCTTCTGGATATGCATTTTGAACGTATTGGAGTTATTGCATCCGAATGCTTTATTGCCTGTCCACTGAGCAAAGGTAACTGAACCCCAGTTGTGAGGCTATATGCGTTAACTCAGCTCTCACCAAAGCCCCTTTGCTTGTAGTCCTCCTGTGTTAGGAGCTCTAAATCTTTACTGGTGTATCTGCACACCCCTGCCCCACTCTATGGGACTCAAAACCAAATTCTGCCCTTGATGCTACATGTGAGCTCACTGCAAACCTGAGTTTCCCTTAGCTTTGCTGGCTGAAAGCAAAGGCAATCTACAACCTGCCAAGAGACACTATGAACTGTCTTCAAAGTTTAGATCGTGCTTCTCCTCTCCCAGGAAAACATGCAGTATGGGGAGACATGAATCTTGTAAAATATATCTCTCCTTTGGCTGGGATTATAATAACAAAATGTCTGAGTCACCACATGGTACACTGATATGAAGCAACTGCCTGCAGGAAAACCAAGCCATGCATTTTTCTGAAAAACTAGGAGGAAAGAAGAAGAAAAAACCCATTTATTTTCATTCTTTTGGCTAGCCTAATTTTCTTGTATTTCTCATTAACCTTTAGAAAATAAAGCTAGCTTTCCTGAGGGAAAATAGCACTTATTTGCCTCACCCCACTAGAGCTACCCTTCAGCAGCCAAATTTAGCGAAAGGCATGCAGTGGTTTCTTGGCCTACTGAGTAGAATCTTACTTCTGGTCTGTAGGGGACCTGCCTTTAAGCCCCACAAAAGCTATTGCTGAGACTATGGAAAATTGTCCATTGCTTGGGCCGGATGCAAAGTCCCCTGGAGGCCGCTGTAGCCACTAGGAGTGCTGATGAGTTTCTTGTTTATGCTGATCGCTGGTCGGACCCCAATACCGCAAAGAGGTGCCATATCCCTTTCAAAGCTTGAAGCATGGAGTTCCTCTCTAACCAAAACCTCTGAAGCTGCTTCTCTAGGCTTTCTACCCTCTAAAGAGAAGCACCTCCAGAGGTTGGCTTGTCCTAACATGAAGAGTCCAAGGTAACTTCCAGTGTATGACTTCATTTCTCCAGAGATTATAACAGGAGACTAGCTAACTAGCATATATATATATATTTTTGTCAGCTAGAAATAGATGTGATGGATACCATACAAATTTGGTAGCTTCTGTATGTGGTTTCTCTTGTCACAGGTCTCCTTATCCTATATATTCACAGAAGAATATTTTGCAACTCTGCTTTCTTCATCTCCCAATCTGTGTAATAGGTTGCTTGATTTTCATTCTGGATGACGTAAAATCATCACAGAATAGAATCACAGAATCATTTAGGTTGGGCAAGATCTTTAAGATCATCAAGTTCAGCTGTTAACATAACACTGCCAAGTCCACCACTGACCCATGTCCCTAAGCACCACATCTACAGGTCTTTTAAATACCTCCAGGGATTGGTGACTCTACTGCTTCCCTGGCAGCCTGTTCCAAGGCTTGGCAACCCTTTCAGTGAGGAATTTTTTCCTAATATCCATCCTAAACCTCCCCGGCACAATTAGAGATTGTTTCTTCTTACTGTATTGCTTGTTACCTAGAAGAAGAAAATGATGCCCACTTCACTCCATCATCCTTTCAGGTAGTTGTAGGGAGCAATAAGGTCTCTCCTGACACTCCTTTACTCCAGGCTAAAACACCCCAGTGCCCTCAGCTGCTCCTCATAAGACTTGTTCTCTAGTCACCAGCTTTGTTGCTACTCTTTGGACATGCTCCAGCCCCTCCATGTCTCTCTTGAAGACCCAGAACTGAACACAGGATTTGAGGTGCGGCCTCACCAGTGCTGAGTACAGGCAGATGATCACTGCCCTGGCCCTGCTGGACTCACTTTCTGATACAGGCCAGGATGCTGTTCACTTTCTTGGCTGCCTGGACACACTGCCAACTCAACTGTTGTCAGCTACTTACATTAAGGCTTCCAGTATGCCTAGACCCTTAAAGGGTGCCATTAGAAATTTGAAGCATAACTGGGTTTGTGTACAGAAGTGTGTAAAATTCTGTAATACGTGCTTGAGATTGTGTAGAGAATTTCTCTTCTCCCTAGATCAAAGCAGCACATGTTTTGACAGCCTGGAGAATTGGGAACATGACACAAAGGTGTACCAAAATTGCACTCTAGAGGTGTGATTTGGTGCTGATACTAGGCCATTGTATTGGCTTGGTGAAAAACTGGAGGGCTGCTTTGCAGAATACCTGGAAGATGCAGGCTGGAACTAAACTGTGTCCTTTGTTAGTTTCAAATCTGGCATGGCTGGTGGCATTCAGTGAACTGGAATGGTTGACCCATGAGCAGGTAGTAATTCATCTCTGTATGTGTCTCTGGAGTAAATGGTCATGTGACATTTTAACGATAATCTATGTGGCCTAGCACAAAGACTTGGAGAAGCACTTGGGCTAGTTCGTGCCAGGAGCATCAGAGTCATGCTAGCGTGATACATTCCCTGGGCCAGGTACTGCTTTAGGGAAGTACCTGTAGTGATGGCTCTCCGCATCTTTTCCCAAAGAACAAGGAATAGAGTTCATTAGGACTGTTAGAGTGAAACAAATATTTTGTCAGAAGTTGCAGATCTGTCCTTCCCATAGGGAGAATTTCAGAAATATTTCAACCTGAATAATTTCCAGTGAGGCAAAATGGAAAAGGGTTGGCATAGTCTATCCCATGGGCTGCTCACAAACCAAGCTTTCCAGAGGCATTCGTGCTTGCTGGGTAATTGTTTTTCCAGGCTGTGGGATTTCATAAATAGGATTCATCCTACCTGCCTTCCCCATACAAAAGGATGGGATGCATCAATGTCTGTTCATATCTGACTTCTGGAACTGCTGTTGGAACTTGCCTAATTTACCTAACTTCTGGGCCTTAACGTAAGTCACAGACCCCTTACCATGTGTCTAAATCCTATGTAGGGAAGATGGAGAAAAGGAAAGGGTGATAGGAAAAGAGTCCATGTTTGATTGCAGGGAGGAATGAACATCACTTTTCAGCGGATCAGAAACTTGTCCATGTCTGTGGTTTTGTAGGTGCTCAATTTGCTTAAGGGCCAAATGCAAGAATATGTTGTAACAACAACTTTATTGGTCACCGAGCCTGCAGACGCATGACAGACGGTATCTTCCTTGTAAGCCACTAGATGGTGATCTTTATATTTGTTAGCCACGTGCCCAGGTAGGTGAAGACACTACTTTTTCTAGAAAAGCTTTTATTTTTAACCCCACAAAGAGACTTCACTGCACTTCCAGCAGGGAGAGTGAACATGGACCCACTTGGTTGAAACCAAAACAATTTGCTCTTATTGTGAGGGTGGAGAGTGAGATTGGTTTTGGTCAAGGTTTGGAGGGAGAAGAGGCTAGTGCCTCTTCCTGTCCTTGATCTGCAAACCAGGCTTTGGCCATTTGGGGTAGCAGAGTCACCTAAAGTGTGCTAGTGCTGGGCTGCTGGGTTCAGCCATCTGGATTCCCCCTTTGTAGGGTGCACACGAAATTGGGATACAGGATACAGTAGCTGTGATCTCACATGCTGAGCACCTGGAGGTTGATAGGATAGGCACTCCTATTTCGTATTGACTGTGTAGCTACTCTTGGGAAGAAGACAAGTAGCAAGGAGTTTATTTTAATCAAAAGGTAACCGCGACAATATTTGTTTGGAAACCACACAACAGGGTGCTTCCATGATGACGTCTGTACTTGAATGTGAGATACAGTATGCATCTCGTGCAGGTTCTGATGTGGTCTTCCTGATCACAGGCTAAAATAGGTTGGAAAGCACCTTCAGAGGATCCTGCTCAAGCCCTTACAGAGCAGGGCCGAATTAGTTCAGGTTGCTCAGGGCCTTGCCCAGCCTAATTTTGAGCCTCTCAGAGGATGGAGGTGCCCCAGCCTCTCTGAACAACCTGTTCCAGGTCTTTACTAAATAAGAATCCTTTTCTCTTGATATCTCACTAGATTTTCTCCTCTTGAAATTGGCATTGTTTAAGCACAAAACTATCTGTAAGTGACCAGTGCACGACTTAAAGAGTGACTGTGGTGGAACAAAATGATACTTCAGTACGGCCAGTCACTTAGGTCTGTAAGAAATGTTAAACTATTGATCATTCCCAATAGGATGCTAAGGATCTAATTTATCATCAACCTGTATCTTGAAGCATCATTTGTCGCAGCTGAAACTTTTTCTGGTAGCAGATTTTTAAATGCACCTTGTGTCAAGGAGATGGGGCAAGAAGCCCTTGGAGAAGCTGCCAGGTCAGCTGTATCCATACCAAAACTTCATAAAGACTTGAGGTGAGGAGAACTGATGAATACTTAGTAGAGTGCAGTGCTGTTTGCTGTATTTATCAGTGATGTCTGTTTTATCTTGTTCTGGTCCAGGCCATATGTAGAAATTGCCAAGTGTAGCACTTGGCACTGTTAGGATTTGTCTTCTCTCCTCAAACTGGTGACAGAGAGTGAAGGGTTAACTGCCAGTCAGAGAAGAGCTGTGCCAGATAGTCTTGATGCACAGGAGACCATTGAGGTTAGCAGAAGAGCTTGCCTGGGGAGGCCTTTAATTCAAAGAAACAACACACTAATTAGTAAGCACTTAGAGTTCATGGCACTTGACCAACCTGTCCTACCAAGTACCACCAAGGGTGCTGAAGCTCAGCCAGAACTGTAACTGCATCACTGTTCTCCCATGTGAGGCAAAAGCCATGGTTTGCTGGGGCTTGCAGCTGTAGATTTAAGATTTGTGTCTTTTCTTGGAGGAGAGGGCAATTGTTGGAGTGCTTTAGAGGACACATCAACCTGCAGGATTCTTGGCTCCTCCTGCTGTGAAAGGTAGCAGATATCTGGATGGGCAGCCTGAAGAACAGGCTGGCCTGGTCCTTTTAAGGTACACTGTCTCTCCAGAGGTTTTCCAACTGCGTTTCTGCTGAGGTCTGCATATAGATGTCTATAAAGGAAAGCTTGTTAGTCTTTCCAGGCAGATAGATGTTCCAAAAAAGCTTGCCTCTCCCTTCCCCTGTTCTGACTAACCTCATTCCAGTGAGATCACGGTCAGTGTGACCAGAGAAGATCTAACACAGACAGACCTATTCTGGAAGGTGAGCATTGAGCCTCAGCCAGTATTCAGGACCAGTCTGTGTGAGGAACGCCTGTAGAGGGTTGGACTAAATTGCATCTAGTTTGTGCCTTGTGCGGGGCACAAAACCAACAAACACCAGTTGTTTTTGGAGCTCCAGAGCATGGGCATGGCTATGTGTCTTCTCCCATGCTGTAAAAGCAAATTACTTGAGAAAGGCAGTAGCTTAACATGCAACTGCCTCGAGCAGAGTAGGAGTGTGATTCCCAGAGCCAGATGAAAGACAAGCATAACCCGAGTCTGCATTGTGCCAACTGGGAGAGCATCAGTCACTAGATCTCAGCCTGGACCAGCCTTCCACTTTCTTGTCCCTTTTGGTTTTGAGAATATCAGGAGGTGACAAGGCTAGTTCTGTTGTTTACAGACCCTGTGGTTTTCCTTCTGTCATTCTTGAGAGAGGTGAGCAGTTATGCTTTGCCAGCTTGATTAGGAATGCTCATAGATGTATTTACACCGGGGATGATGACTGTGGCCCTGAAATCTCCCCCTGCAAGCTGTTCTGCTCTGTGATGGACCCCTAGGGATGGCTCCCGAAACCTCGGCTTGCAACCTCATCCCTTCCTTTCCTTGCTCTTGCTTTGCTTCGCGTGCTCTCGCACACACTGTGTGTCCATACACACCCCTCTCTGCTTTTCTTTCCTTTTTGGCTTCCTCTAGTTGTATTGTTTTAAGTTGGTGGCTGGGCTGATAGCCAGTTTAAATTTCATCTGCCTCTCTTCTCCTTCTCCTCCTCTGCCCCCTCCTCCTCTCCCCCTCCATCCCCAGAAGTGATACTGTTTACTTTCTCTCCTGCTTTCTCAATGTCTTTGTATGCACTGCAAGGGATATAATCACCAGCTGTGGAGAGCTTTCCGAAACTCAAACTTATTCCTCAGTGCCCCAGGGCTAGAGACCTCGCCGTTAAAAATAAATAAATAAATACAACAGTGCTGTCTTTAAAGACAAGAAAATGCATTTTTTACATCCTGGGATGGATCTTGAATAATCATGCCTGTTTTCTCCCTCCATCATGGGGCTTATATATAGATGGATAGATAGCTGGGGGAAGAAAACCAGCAAAGAAACAAAACCCCTCCAACCTCCCCCCAAAACAACAGTCAACCAAAAGCCCCTACCCAAAATCAAAAAGAGAAAGTCCAGGCTGAAGAGCAGCTTTTTTTCTTTTTCTTCTTTTTAATTTTTTTGGGAGGAATGGGGAGCGGGGTAAGGGGAACGTCTGTTTTGTAGTGCTGCTGTTTTGCTTTATTTCCTCCTTGGAGAGGAGGAAGAGTCCAGCATGGAAGTGTCAGACTTTGAAGGGCACTTTGTCTGCTGGACAAAGCCTCTGCAGCACTAAGGCGAAGAAAGATTAGAGGATAAAAGTGTTTGCCAGGATCTCTTCTTCCTTTTCTTCTTCCTCTGTGTGTGTGTTTGTCTCTCCCTTTCGGGGAGGAGGTGAAAGGGAGGTCAAACCGTGCCTACTGACCTCTGCCCCTTGCCCCCTGTGAACCAGAGGGAAGCCTTTGAAGTTGTAAAGTGCCCACAAAAACAGCAAACCAAACATGCCACTGGCTTTTCCCTCCCCTTCTCCTGGCCACCAACTGCTTAATGGAAGGTGACAGTGCAGAGGCAGCAAGACAGGGGCTCGGTGCACTGAACCTCCACCCTGGCCCCAGCATGCACTTAATTGGCACTGTAAAAAGCCCACACACCCAGCATGAGGGAGAGGGGGCACCAGTGAAGGGTGAAAACAAGCCCTTGCCCATCTCTCCTGGTGGCACTGTACTGCCCTGCATCATTCTGGGGAGCTGTAATGTGGCTGGGGGAGAACCTCTTCCTGGGAGGTGTTGGACTGAGGTGACTGCAGCAGGCTAGATAGAAGGTCTCTTTGGTGACTGGGAAGAGGTGGGAGAGGCTCCCCAGGTCCCCACTGGCAACTGTGGGGCTTCTGCTGGCACATCCCATGGGCAACCCAGGCAGCCCCCTTGTGGGGCTCCTCCTTCCTCTGCTCCTTCTGCTGTCACAGCCACAACATGGTCAGGGTCTTCTACTCCATGAGAAATAGGCAGAGGAAACTGGAAAAGTACTTGCCTTGCCCTCCCTTGACATTTGGGCCATTTTCAAAAGCAGCCTCAAAAGCAACAGTAGGTTGAAGTTTGTTACATGTTGTCTCACGTGGCAATAGGTAGGGCCCCCCAAGAAGCTAGCATAGTAACATTGAATGAGGGATGGGTTTTTTTAATGTAGCATTGCGCTTGCAGCCCAGAAGGCCAACCGTATCCTGGGCTGCATCAAAAGGAGTGTGACCAGCAGGTCGAGGGAGGTGATCCTGCCCCTCTACTCTGCTCTCGTGAGACCTCACTTGGAGTATTGTGTGCAGTTCTGGTGTCCTCAACATAAAAAGGACATGGAACTGTTAGAACAAGTCCAGAGGAGGGCCACGAAGATGATCAGGGGACTGGAGCACCTCTCGTATGAAGATAGGCTGAGAAAATTGGGGTTGTTCAGCCTGGAGAAGAGAAGGCTGCGTGGAGACCTCATAGCAGCCTTCCAATACCTGAAGGGGGCCTATAGGGATGCTGGGGAGGGACTCTTCATTAGGGACTGTGGTGAGAGGACAAGGGGTAATGGGTTTAAACTTAAACAGGGGAGGTTTAGATTGGATCTGAGGAAGAAGTTCTATACTGTGAGGGTGGTGGGGCCCTGGAATGGATTGCCCAGGGAAGTTGTGAATGCTTCATCCCTGGCGGCGTTCAAGGTGGGGTTGGACATAGCCTTGGATGGCATGGTTTAGTGTGAGGTGTCCCTGCCCATGGCGGGGGGGTTGGAACTCGATGATCTTGAGGTCCTTTCCAGCCCTTACTATTCTGTGATTCTGTGATTCTGTGATATCTATTTTGTTTCTACCATTGTCTTTGGGATCTACATCTTACCACTGGAAAATGTAGCCTGCAGCATTTTGGATGCCCTCAAAGGACATGGAGGTTGCTCTCCCTCTTTGTGTGTGAACTCCTCCTCTGTTTCCCACTGGCTGAGGGTCATCTCTGGCTAAGAGCAGGGTGACAGAGCCCCAGCTTCTGGCTGATGCTGTGAGCCTCCACCTGAAGGAGACCAAGTCCAGTACAGTTTGCCATGAGCCCTGGTCTTCCTTGCAGCAAACGTGCTTTATGTGAGATGCCAGGCTATTGCTTTGGCAGATTGCTGCTTGTTTTTTTTATTTTCTTATTTTTCTCCTGGTCCAACATCTCTTTCCTCTTAGTGTATTGCTGGCACTTGATGCTGCTCCCACTTGTATCTCATAGGGCTCCTTCCCCATGAGCTGGAGAGCCCTAGGTCAGCTGAGAGCTTCCTCTGACAGCAGGTGACCTGTTAAACTTTGTCGATTTGTGGGTCAGGAACATCCTTTCATAACAAAATTGACCCTTAATCCCCCCAAAAAGCCTGACCCTAAAACCTTAGAAAACAAACCTGGGTATTAGGCAAGGAATAAGAAACCCCAAACCAGCCACTTTTTCCTTCTAATGCAGGTAGATTCACACTGGCCTTAAAACAAGTGCAGCTAGGAGCCGTGCATGGCTTCAGTAGTTTCTGCTGCCTTTTTCCTGTGCTTAGCGTGGGTTTTACCCTTAGATGCTGGGCAGGAAATCCCAGCCCAAATGAAGTCAAACTAAGATTTGTCATTGACTTAGTGGAACCTGGGACTTTGCTCCTTATCTACAGTGGCAGCATTCAGGGATTCATATAGAATAAAACTCCTCTGGCTCTCATTCTTCCTATGCTTCTGAGTCCCCAGATAAGCCCTGTGGGTTCCAGATGGCATTTCTGATCTCATGCTTCTGGGGCCTGATAAGGTGTTACAATGTCCAACGTACAAAATTCTGTTCAGTGGTTTTACCTTCTCTCTTCCTGTATATGTGGGTTTTTCATGCTTGAAGAGAATTGGCGTTCTTGACTGATAACCTGTCAAGAGCACAGTAGTTAACTACAGCTAAATAATTAGTGTGCTGTGTGGTGATGCCGACTAGTGCCTAATGCATCCAGAGCTGAAACAGCTCTTTTAAAATTCAAATTCAGCCACACATTTATGACTGTTTCTATGGATTTAGTAAAATATTGTTTCTTGTTTCCAGTTATTGCATGGCTCTCTCTGTAGCACCTCTATAGGAGATCTGATTTTATCATCTGGTCTAGCTGAGCTTTTTCTCTCTCCCATTGAGAATAGGACTGTTTTGTAAGCGTCTGTTGATGGACTAAGTTGATTCTCCTTCTATCTTTAGCATGTGCCAGACTTCATAAAAGTTCTAAAGGAAATTATAAAGAAAAGTAGCATTTTCCACAGCTCTTCCATTCTAGCTACAAGGCAGCATTAGGTTCCTCACCTCAGATTCTTCGTCACTTCCCTCTGGGCTCATAGTGTGCTTGCCACATAGAGAAGATTTCAGGAATTCGCTGTCATTGTGTAATATTGGCCATTTAACGTAGGAGACTTAGTCAGGTTGCCTAAACAAAGAGTATGGACTAAGAAGAGGGGAAGGCACCTCTGGGGGTGGTTTGGACCACATAAGTAGAACAGGAGCTAGGTTCCTACCCTCTGGGCTCTGAATCACATTCAAAAAATGTCTGCCTCTCTCTGTGGAGTTTGCAGGGAGTCTCAGTTTCTAATTTGGACATCTCAGCTAGGTCCACATGGTGAAATAGTGTGAGGACCCCCCTACGTGTTTACTTGAACATCCATTAGAATAAGCCTGTGCTCACAGTGTCCTGAGGCTCCTCTTTGAGGGAAGCTTCTCTAGGAATGACTGCTTATTACTGTTTTTTTCATCTCAAGGTCAAACTTCAAAGTAGGACCTGCTTTCAACAGATGTATTTATGTGTGTATTTATTTGTTTCAGGGGTAGCTCTTTTTCATCTCCACTTCAGGCTCGGTTGTCCTTGAGTATGTTGAGGAACGTTTTTTTGTTTTCTTGAGTGTGTCACTGCCATGGTTTCTGTAACTGCCCACTTGTTGCAGTATTGCAAGGAGCCCTTTGTCTCTGTGGGGCCCTGCTCTGGGTTTACCCTTGTGTAAAATATGACTTTGTGCCCTACAGAAACATGCCTCATGCTTTAGTGCTAACTGTGCTTGAGTTTGTTCCCTGCTTGCCAACACCTTCACTTAAGGAGGGTACACAGTGCTGGCCCTCGGATGGTTCTGTCTATCGGGAAGACAAGTCTATCTTCTCCAGTAACGTGGTTTTAGCCTGACTTTGTGTTACAGCACAAGTTTCTGTCTTCCTAAATGGTCTGAGTATTACTACTGCTGTGGGACACCAGACCTGTGGCCTAGGATGCCAGGGGACTGAATAGACACATTTTGTTCCTTGATCAGAACATCAAAGCTCCTCTGTACTTGGCTCTGTTGCTGACTTCACTGGGTGCTCTTAGGTACAATATATTCACCTCTGCCTGTCTGTGGCTGTTGGCAGTGCAGAACAAAGCAAGCTTACAAAATTCTCCATGGATTATAGCAGTGTAAAGATTTTCCCTTTAAAGAGTTTTCTCAGTGTTATTTCCTAGTTTTGCCTGCTGTGTCCACATTCGAAGGTGAGCTCTCCTGTGAGTGAGCTAACTCCACATCGAGAAAATGGACCTTCTCCAGCATGGCTGGAAGCTTTTCCGAATGTCTTTGTTTGGCAACTTGTGGTCCCCTCAACATTCCCAATGCATGGACACCTCTTCTGCCCAGAGTCTTGATGCTTAGCACCTATCTCTATCGCAGTCTATGTGGTTTCATTCTCCTACTCACTGCCCTTTTGCCACCCAGGCATTTAGGCAGCTTTCCTTGTTCCCTTTTTGTCAAGCACTGATTTCATCTTGATAGCCCACATAATAAGTGTTGCAAATGACCTGCCTTTGTGGGGCTTTTTTTTGATGAAGTACTAAGCTACAGGCTATTAATCTTGGCTAAAATCTCCAAGGCATCCTGTTGATGCAATGGTCGGCATCTGATTCCAAAGACTCTGTTTAATTTTTCTCTTCTTTGATACATTTGAAGACTTTGGGAGATGAGAGAAAAGCACCAAAACCTTCTCTTTGTTTCTTAGTTTCTTCAGATGCCTCTTCCACTGCCATAAAGATGGTGATTGCCCAGCAAAATGTCCTAAGATCATCCAAAAACATGAAGGCCACATGGCTGCACAGACTGAATCCTGAGCTGTCGGGCAAAGGCATTTTGTCATGATATTATTTTAGCAGGTGTTTTTCAGCTGCTTCCCACTTATCATTTAGGTACAGTGTCATGGTGTCATGAGAACCTAACTGGTGAGATAATGTTGTCAATGCATAGCATGAATACAAAATCTTCAAACTCTCTCAGTGGAGTGATGTGACCCCAGGTAAACAAAGGTCTGGTAATCTGTTTTCCCTGCCTGATACTCCAGTCTTCAAGGGAAAGTCTGTTGCAGCCTACATGGAATGAGCCTCAGTGTTGTCATGCTACTGTGTGATTTGTTTACCACTGAGTTTGCAGCTGGAATCCAAACCAGAAAAGCAGACTTATCTCTGCCTGGGATTTTTTCCCACGGGTGACATTGAAATCACAATTGCCAGCCTCTGAGGAGCAGATTTGTTAATCGCCAGATTTCTCTCTTTTCTCAATTTGTGTCACCATCATAAGGTAGACAACAGGGGTTATAACCCTGGCAGAGAGCGAGCTTATATTTCAGTATCTAGCACTCGAATTCTTGTGCACCAGCAAACAGTGTGAGCTCCAGGACCAGCTGTAACAAGCACAGTTCTGGGAAGCATTGGCTGCACCATTTTTAGTGTCCCTGTATTTAAAGGGCAGGTTGATTTCTGCTGCTAGGCACCTATGAACACATAATATGGTCAGCCCGTTCTTTTCTGAAATGTACGTTTTCATTTCAGGTCTTCACTCAATCCGACTTTAGGATACACAGACATAACAATGGGTTCAGTGCTGCACATGGCCCCCATGATGTACCATGGGGGGGCATTCACTGGGCATGAAGCTTTAACTCCCCTTCTAGGGGGGACCTAAGTAAGCCAAAGCCCTGTTGTTGCCCAGGCATTCACACACAGAGACTGAAACAAGCCATCCAGGATTATTCCTGGAGTGATTAGGGGCAAGTTCAAACAAGCCTTCATAATAATGCAGACTATTTAAAGCTTCTGAGGACTGGGATCATATGACAAAGGGCAGGGTAAATGAAAACAGGGTAATTTCTGATGCCGTGAACGTGCTAAAATGGGAGGTGGGGAATGTTTGTGAGTCTGCAGGGGGGTTGACTGGAAGGAGGGGAACATTATAATAATAGTTAGCATTTGTGTAACGGTTCACTTATTTAAAACACTGCACAAACACTGACTGGGGAGGAACTGGAACGCACTGCCTGATGCCCAAGGGGGAGCTTTTTTTTTCTTTTGGTATAGAACAAGGGTAACAAGTAGCTCCAACTAGGGCAGCAGCAGCGTGGCTTGCCTGGCACGTGCATGGGTGTCACTTATTGCAGCAGGGCCAGAGGGATGCAGGAGGAAATGGGCATGGCTCTGGTGAGTAGAGTGTTCTTTGGGGACAGTGGGGAGATCTGGCTCTGTCATGCCTTCCCTTGTGTCCTTATAAAGATGTGAGGGCCCACAAGTGCCATTTATGGCTCCTTGAAGTGACCATATACTGCTTGGAAAGATGTGAACAAATAGGTGCTGTGATCAGCAGCTGTGATTTCTTTCCCTGTGGGGTCAAGGCCAGCTTGGAAGGGTTTGAAGTCAATGGAAAAAGACATTTCTCTGTATCTATGCAGTGACGAGGTGAGGACAAATGTAATAGCCTACCAATAGCAGGCCTATGGAGGAGCATCAGGGTCCTTGGATATCCTTGCTTAAGAGATGCATGTCCTCCGTCAGGTTGTCCTTCCTGCATTGCTGGAGATCATCTGTGATATAACCAGAGCACCAGCAAATCCTACCATCTGCAACAGGCCTTACTTGTGCTTATCTTCCTAGCATTAAATCTGGGATTCATAGAGGATCTGGCGCTACCTGCAGTCTTTTACCCATTGCTGGAAGTTTTTATGGTGTGGTTGAGAGACTCCTGCGGGTGCCTCAGTTCAGGATACCTAGGAAGAAAGTGCATCCTCTTTATACATGACTGGGTTTGGGTTGAGTGAATGACTGAAACGGCAGGGAACATGGGAGGAATCCGGAACTTTTTTTGTGGTTTCCTTGCTGAGCTAAAAACTTTAGGGATTTTTTTCTGTTTCCATGTTGAATGAAGCGCTCAAGACTCTGGAGTAAAGACAACACCACAAAAAGAGTGTATATCAAGATAGAATCTTATTTCAAATGGAAAATTCAGGTTTTCTTCAAAAAAACAAACATATCTTTTTTTTTACCCACTCACGTTTATCTTCTTCCAAAAAGAACTAAGTCACAGACACCAGTAGGAGTGTGGTGATTGTTTCCACCCACTGTATAAAACCATTGCTCAGTGAAAACATATCACTGAAACATTTCCCTTAGTGCTGTCTCTGAACATCTCTCTGTGCATCATTGTTTCTTCGTGCAGGAGGCATGACTGGGCTCATGCTAAAATCTGCTTCTGAAATCCTTCTTTTGTGTTTTGATTTTCTGAAAGACTTAATAAAAGACTGCAGAAGAAGTTGGGAAGACTGATCAACACCTTCTCAGTCCCAGTTCCTCAAACACAGAGGAGAAAGCAGCTCTTTAATTTTCTGCTTACAACTCCCATTTCCCAAGGGCCAAGCAGCAGAAAACATCTCTGAGAACTTCCAGTTTTAAAAGATATCAATGAACATAGAATCATAGAATAGTTAGGGTTGGAAAGAACCTCAAGATCATTGAGTTCCAACCTGCCTGCCATGGGCAGGGACACCTCCCACTAAACCATACCACCCAAGGCTATGTCCAACCCCACCTTGAACGCCACCAGGGATGAAGCATTCACAACTTCCCTGGGCAACCCATTCCAGAGCCTCACCACCCTTACAGTAAAGAATTTCTTCCTCATATCCAATCTAAACTTCCCCTGTTCAAGTTTAAACCCATTACCCCTTGTCCTCTCACCACAGTCCCTAATGAAGAGTCTCTCCCCAGCATCCCTATAGGCCCCCTTCAGGTATTGGAAGGCTGCTATGAGGTCTCCACGCAGCCTTCTCTTCTCCAGGCTGAACAGCCCCAACTTTCTCAGCCTATCTTCATACGGGAGGTGCTCCAGTCCCCTAATCATCCTCGTGGCCCTCCTCTGCACTTGTTCTAACAGTTCCATGTCCTTTTTATGTTGAGGACACCAGAACTGCACACAGTACTCCAAATGAGGTCCCACGAGAGCAGAGTAAAGGGGCAGGAGCACCTCCCTCGACCTGCTGGTCACACTCCTTGTGACGCAGCCCAGGATACGGTTGGCTTTCTGGGCTGCAAGCGCACACTGCCGGCTCATGTTCATTTATTCATCAACCCACACCCCCAAGTCCTTCTCTGCAGGGCTGCTCTGAATCTCCTCCCCGTCCAACCTGTAGCTGTGCCTGGCATTGCTCTGACCCAGGTGTAGGACCTTCTACTTGGCATGGTTAAACTTCGTCAGGTTGGCATCAGCCCACCTCACGAGAGTGTCAAGGTCCCTCTGGATGGCATTCCTTCCCTCCAACGTATCAACTGAACCACACAGCTTGGTGTCATCAGCAAACTTGCTGAGGGCGCACTCAATCCCACTGTCCATGTCACCCACAAAGACGTTGAACAAGACCGGTCCCAACACCGATCCCTGAGGGACACCACTCGTTACTGGTCTCCAGCTGGACACTGAGCCACTGAGCACTACTCTTTGCGTGCGGCCATCCAGCCAGTTCTTTATCCACCGAGTGGTCCACCTATCAAATTGATGTCTCTCCAACTTAGACAGGAGGATGTCATGTGAGACATATTTTATTAGTTTAAGTATTTTTTATTTCTTCCCCCCAACTTTCTCATGATGTGTGTCTGCAGGGTGGAAATGGCTTGAGAGAGCTGCTTTGGTGTCTGGCCCTTGTTGGAGGTTCCCATATCCCGTATGCCTGGATTTACAGTGTATCTTGCTTATTCTTTGTGAGTGACATCTGAATACTATTTTACATAATGTTTTCTTTTCTATTCAGGCTGTTCTGCAGCACTTTGCTGTCTCTGTTGTCTCTCTGATTCTGAAATGTCTTCTTCTCTCTACATGGAAAGACCTGTCTTCATTTTTGAGAGATTCCTGAGTTCTTTCTTCAAGTGCTGTGCGGTGTGTTCCTGTTTCCCTTGCTTATATCATTAAAATGAACTATATGTATTGCGCTTTTCAGTACTGTCATTGGCTGTTTCTGGAGAAGAGCCATTGCCTTGAGTATTTTCTTGTGCCAATTTACTCAGCCATTGTGTATATGAACTGAGTATTCGAGGGCTACCTTTTCCTGTCTTCTGTATGCTCGATTGTTCAATAGCCAACCTTATGGCTTGGAAACCTCACAAGAAGTGCCTTTGTCTTACTGACAGACTTGGCCCGGCTTGCAAATGTCAACCCAAGGTGTCAAAGTGAGTCACTGCGCACACACGTATCTAGAGAGGATTTTCCATGCAACATGATGAAGTCATTGACAGCCGCATTGTGCAATTGTTGGTTATGAATCACGGGGATTACTGGCTGAGGAAGGCTCAGGCTGTGGAACCAACTCATGTAATTATCTATAATGACATGAATATAGAACATATTAATCAATAACTGACATATTCTTTCCATTCACTTAGCCCCAGTTCTCCCATTGGGCAGCCTAAGGTTTTGTGCATGCAGTTGGCAGGCTGTGTCAGTAATCCACTGCTTTTGCAGGGGAAGTGTATGAATCTCTGTTGTGTAAGCGAGATGCCAGTGAATCTGGCTACTGGCAGGTAAATAGGGAGCAGCAAGGCTTCCTGGTGTGAATTTTGCTCTCTGTCCTCCTCTCTTCCCCCTTGCTTATCTTTTTTTTTTTATTTTTTTTTTTTTTGCTATTTTGTTTTCTTGTTTGGGTTTATTTTTTCCCCACCAGTTTCTTAATCCCTATTCCTCTCTCTGCTGTTCTGTCTTCTTTCTTTCACCCTCCCCTCACTCCCCCGCTTTTCCTCCTCTGTTTCCGCTCCCCTTTGTTCTGCACAGAAAACAGTTGTGACAGATACTTTTCACATTTGCCAGCCAAAATTCTGTGCTCTTTTCCTGTAAATATTTCAATTTCATCATGAGACAGCATTAGGTTGTTAGCATTTTTTTGTGACTGGATGGGCAGCATATTCTTCTTATGTTTGTTTCTTCTGGGAGATTTTTCTTGGTGTTTTTTAGTGTCTTAGGTTTTTATTAGTGTTTCCTCTTGCCAATGTTTTGCTGCAGAGTGCCACCTGGTCTTACTATGAATGTTTTGATATGAGGCAAAGAGAATTCATATTTCTGGGAGATTCATTCCCTTGGTATGCGCTTTGGGCAAGACCCTGTCCTCATGAATGTGCCAAAGGCAAAAAAATTCTCATGGATTCCTGTGAGGAGCAGGACTGGGTCTTGCTTTTGCACCAGCAGAGGATTGCTCCACCCCACACATGTCCTCTAGGGAGAGGGCTGGCTTGGACAAGAGTGGGTGAGATGGGACTTGGGTCTGCTGTCTCCACAGGGCAGTATCCTGCTGAGGTGAACAACAGGCTTGCTCATGGTGCTCAAAGGCATCAGTGTCACAAGCTCGAGTCCCCACTTCCCTTTCAGTAAATTGTTGAAACCTCTCAAAGCTCATGGTCAGTATTGCCAGCCTTGGCAGCAGTCAAAAACCATGAGTCAAGTCTTGACAAACCAAGCCTCTGGATGAAAAGCCATGAGGTTGAAATATGTACCTACTTCTTTACTGCTGCTGCCTGGTTAGGGAGCCTGAAAGTATGTCAGATATCATCTTTGAGTTTTCATGTGCAAGCAAGAAGGCCAGAAAATGTTTTTATCAATAAAAATTGTATATTTCATCTAATTGCAACACCCGAAGTGTGAGAAATTGATTGACTGGTGCAATAGCTGGGCTAAAGTTGAGAGTGCTGCCATATGGTGAGGTGAGCTAGCAGCCTGGGAGGGACACAGGTAGTGCAGGGAGGTGATGGTGAGATTCAAGACCTTGTCATCAACTGATTAGCTTAGGTCTTTGGGCTGGAAACCAGGGGACTGAGTATACGTTTCTGCTGCTCATAAAGGAGAGAAATGATGGCTTTAGAGAGAAGGAAGCTGCAGGCTGCAGGGGCCTGAGGCTGAGAGTATGCTCTGTGGAAGTTGCATTGTTTTGGGCAGGGTAGCTACAACAGAAGTAGGTCTGGTAATGGGTGGTTGCAATCCTGTATTACAGAGCCTCATGGCTGCTCTGAGATACGACATTAAAATGCTTCACAGAAAAACAGATAGCGTGTGGTATCTAATGATCTGAGCCACTGGACCACATCTGGGCTGTGTTTGAGAGCTGGGTGTATCTGCAGATAGCAAGAATGTTTCTTGCATGGATAGTGTGTGTTAAGGGAGGCAGAAGCAATACATATGGTCTCCTAATAGCATTTCCTGCAAGTGTTTTTGAGCACCGCTCAGAAACAAAGTTCAGTTTTTCTGATTAGACAGTGAAACACAAGCAAGGCAAAAATTGGAAACCATTTCAGAAAAGCAGCAGAAAACAGCTCTGAGACTTCCAGTTTTGAGAGATAGAAATGAAAATATTTTGTTAGCTTAAGTATTCTTTATTTCTCCTCCTCACCTCATCATCTTTTATTCTGTTTTGCCATGAAAAGGGGGGCAACAGAGAAAGATTGAAGAAAAACGAGGCTGAGAAAAAGTTTCTTGGTTTTGTGTTTTACTGAAAAATTAGAAATATTTGATGGAGGGGAGAAGAAAATGCTCATAAATTAATTTTCTTTTAAAGAGAAACCACTGTTCATTAAAAAACAAACAAACAAAAAAAAAAGAGATAAATTGACCAATTCTGTTTGAGCAATTCCATGCATGGACAAAGAAGATTGGTTTTAGAATTCAAGTTCTGGCCTCAGAATCCATAGTTCTTTTTAAATATAAATGTAGGTAGATATGTATGAGGTAGAACAGTTCCTGGAGAATAATGAGGCTATTTATTTGGAATAGCCCTTCCCCCACCACTTATGTTCAGTTTGGTTTTCAGTGACTAACTGGAATGATGATTAAAACCTCTGTGTGTGGACAGCAGCCGCTTGTCTTTAAGGGTAGTCTAACTTCCATCTCTACCATAAAGAGCTAGCTATATACAATTTGCCATGTTTCTTTGAAGAAGTTTTTTGGATGATCTTAACCTGATTTTCCAGGAATCTCCTCTCCCTTGTACTTGGAAACTGCTGTTAAGTAGTGCTTTTCTCTTTCCATCTCTGTAGCACATCCCAAGGGTCTCGATAAAAGGCAAAGTACAATGATTCAGCACTGAACATAAGCACACCTAAGAAAAGAGAGGAGGAAGGAGAGGGTTTATGACCAGGAGACTGTTGAACAGTGTGGCCTCCTTCATGTGAATCCAGTCGTGGTGTCTCTTCCTAGATCACTCTGGCTTGGAGCTAAAGGACAAAGACATGCTGTACATGAGCCCTGTCTTTTGATGAAGTGCCAGTGTGTTGGGCCGTCAGTCAGGAAAGCCAAGGTTGAAACAGAAGCCGAAGTACTCATGGCTCTTGAGCGTATCTGTGTATGATCAAGCAGGTCAGAGAAGCATCTTCTTTTGAAGCCCTCAGATAATTGTCCTCTCCTCAACAATTCTCAATGCTTTTTCTTTTTCAATGCTTTTCTTTCTGTCCCAGTGGGGTACACTGTGCCATTTCTCAACAATGAATGTATTTTCTTTCCATTGAAATGCTATGGGGTTACAGTTCTTCAAATTAAAAACTGAATGTTTTTGAGAGTTTATTTCCCACATGAACATTTCTGTTGACTTGCAAAATCCTTTTCTGTTCGAAGTGTCAGTAGTAGATTTTTAACCCATTCTAAGAAACTTCCTTCTGCTAAAAATGACCGATGTCCTAAACTCTCTTAGCAACTGTTTGTCCCTATTTCCCTTGCTGGAAAAATAATGATTCTAAAACTGGTTTTCTTCCCTTTTCTCTGCTTAGCACTCTGTTTGTGTCTCCATAATTTTCCCCTTCCCTTCACAGCACTGAACTTTGGTAAAAGTGGTATTTCTGAACATAGGAAGTAAGAGAAATGGCACAGTAGTTTAGCTGGGATTATGGAAGTGATTTAAGCCAAGCCTGATCTATAGGGAAAAGTTTTCTGGAACCAAAAGCTGTCATGTTCCTGCAGCTTTTTCAAGCTTAATAGCTTTGTAAGTCCAATGTACATTGTAGTTCTTGCTCTACAAGAACTCCTGAATGGATCTTGTTTGCTAATAAATTCCAATTAATTCTTGCTGACTCTTGGGCTTCTTCTTCACTAGATTTTATTATAAGACTTTTTACATAATGGGAGAACACAAACAGGAGACTTGGAGCCACAATTGCAGAGCTCTTTGTTCTGGGGTTGGGAAATCAGTTTCCAGATGTGGACCCTGTTGGCAGTTTTTTTCCTTTATTCTCCTCCCCTCTCCCAAGTTTTCTTGTGTGTGTGCGCGTGTGTGTGTGTGTGTATGATTTCTTTCTCTCTTGGCCAGGAGTGAGAGGGGGAAATTAAGATGAATAAAATAATGAAAATAATAAAATAACAATGGTCAAAATCCCCTTTGTTCATGAGTCATGACTCAGCTGAGGGCAGCAGCAGGAGTACTGCTGTGGGTCTACTCTGATGTCAACAGCAGCTATTGCTATAGGGACACATTTAGATACTTTGGGTGGAAAAGGTGAAGTCTGGGGGATGCATGGAGAAATCTGCAAAAGACTTACAAGGATTCTTAGGTCCATGTTCTCTCCCACGCTCCGATTTGTTTGCACCACTCTGGAAAGACAACAGATCTCCCCAGCTGAGGGTTTTCCCAGCATGGGGTAGTCCACAGATGGCAAAGCTGGCTTCTAAATTATCTTCCCACAGCACAGGGTGTGGATGGGGTGGGCTGTCCTCAGCTGATGGAGGAGAGATCTTCCCTGAGAACAGCTCCCAAAAGCAGGGATGAACCTTTCTCGTAACAGTGGCAAATGCTCCAGGTGTTGGTGTGAGTCAGGCTGTTTCCTCTCTCCCTCCTGCTTCTGTTCTCTCCAAGGGAAAATTAAAAGCCTATAGTACCACACAGAAGCAATGTTGTGTGCCTGCCCACCACAATCCCCATGACTGGCCACCAAAAGAGGCCCACTGTCTGGCTACTGAAGAAAGACCCAGGGCTGGAGATGTCTGCAAGACAGAGCCTTTTGCCAGGATTGCATGAGCGAGGACAGTAGGATTAAGATATATTAGTGTTGTACGTGCTGTTTCATCTACTGAGGCAATCAAGTCCTAGTAAGTGCTGTAACTTCCATTGTTCTTCAGGCATCTGTTTCATTCCATCATGGGGAGGACACCAAAATGGTTTCTTGTTAGATATCTTGTTAGCAGGGCTTTAGCCAAAGATCTCTAGGAGTGAATTCTGAGACAGGGAGCTGAGAGAAGGGCTGTAAGTACAATGGGGAGAAGAGGAATTTCATTCTCTCCACATGCAGACACTTCTGTAGTGCATTATTGAGTCCCCCTAGAACCATTTAGTGTTGCCTGTTTAGATAACCTGAACAGATGCTGAAGGAAATGGAGGGGAAGAGGGACTGAGCTCTGATAGCTCTAAAGTTGTGGTTTTGTTTTTTTAACTCTGTAATCACCACTTTCAAGTTGTGGACACATCTGGAAGTAACAGCATACACGTGTAGACTGTGGTTTTGAAGGAGAGGAGATGAGATTCATATGCAAGGGGAGTATTCGGTCCCTGTCCTGACAGCATGACCTTGGAGGCAATTGGAGAAAAACTGGAGATAGAGGAAGAACTCCCCAGATCAAAGAGAGAGATCCATCTATCTCTGACATTCCTTCTGCAGGAGCTGGGAGGTTATTCTTGAATGTAATGGACATGCGCACAAGTTGTAACACATGACTCACTCTGGTGGTTATAATGAGATTTGCACCCCCTACTTGGGTGACATGAGGCACAATTCTCAAGTCAGGTGGGTGATGGATGCCTAAAATAATCCTGACTGTGTCTTTACAGCTGTGGTTGCAGCTCGACATTTAAGTGTATGGCCACAAAGAAAGTACAGCTCTGAGCCCCTTCACTGGCTGTAAAGATTGTTGAGGTAGAAAGCCTGGGAGGTATCATGCAGCTTTGATGTATCATTAGTTGTTTTTTTTTTCTTTATTCCTTTGCAGTTTTGGGTTTCCAGGGGTTTAACCAGATTTTGACCATGAATCAGACTGCTGACTTATCTACCTTTACATTAGTTTTACACGACTATCCATCTTTATGTCGTGTGAAATGTTTTCAGTCTCGTCACTGAGAGGGGTCCATGGAGTCCCTTGTCTGGTCCTGCTTTTGGGGGTTTTGAACTCTGTTTTGGATATAGTTTTATTATTAGGCTGACTTTTTTTTTCTTTAAAGATCTACTAATATTCTGTTTATGTTCTGTATAGATAGGGTTATTTCAGGAGACCTCTCTAAGATTGTCTGGCATTTTTGGGGGAGAGGGAGAGTTTGAGTAGGATATCCTTGTTCTTACAACAAAAAGGTTTCTTCAACAACAAAGCTTTTTTTGATGTTACCTCTCAATTACTGAATCAGAGGGGCCACTATAATGGGGTAACAAGTGAAAGAGAAGGTAGCATTTAATCTTCCTGTCACAGTCTTTTCTCTGATGGGACCACATGCTGTCTCATGATATGATGGACAAGTATCATAGAATGGAGTAAATATTTTCCATTTAATGTTTGTATTGAAATGTCAAACCCAAAAGCATACCCTTGCTGTCTTAGTATCTTAGGGGACAAGGAGGAACCTGATTTTTGCAGTGTCAATGTCTGTGTTTGTTTTTTTTGAGTGTTGTTTCCTTTTATGTTGTTTCCTTTTGACTTTCCAATGCTGTGAGAGAAGTCAAAATAGCAAGAGAAGCAGAAATGGCAGTTCACGAGATTGCCACTGGTTTCCAGCTAAATCTCAGCCTGGTATTTCTTACTTCACAGGCACTTCCGAAGAGCTGGTGCCAGCAAATGGGAAACTGCATACATGCAGTTTGGCAAGTTGTAGGCAGGCTGAATCTGCATTTTCATTTGAGCTGACTCCTGGAACTGGGTTACTGTGACTTTTAAAGATTCTTGACAGAATCAGACCTTAGAAACAAGAAAGATAGAGATGCCTGGTTTCCTTCACTGTCCATCTTGGTGGTACAGTAGCCAGATGAAACATGGGTGATGCTTGCAAATGTGAGCAGGTAGGAGCAATGCTTGAGTTGGAAGAAACCAGAAGGTAGCTGAGCAAAGATATCCACACTGTACCGACCTCCTTGGAGCTGTAGCCTAAAGGAATCATCTGCCTTTCATTTCTCTCATTTGTATCAAATCAGGACATATTTCCCGAGGATCTGAATGGAGAATAATTTCTCATACGAGGAGCTTACTATTCACTAAGTCATATGAAACAGGACACAGTGTCTGTGTTGATGAGCAACTCAGCTTGGTCTTTAAGCATTTTCATGCATCCTTTTTATCTTTGATTTGAATAGCTTCAATTGCATGGCAAGATGGAATGCTAGAAAGAATTAAGAGGAAAAAGGAGAAACAATAATATAAACCAAGCACTTATATTGAAAACAGGACCCAGGAAGAGCAAGTAACTGCTGACTCTGTAGGCCAGCTAGCTCTCCTGCAGATTTCTTTCGTCAATGAGACAATGTAGTAAGAAAACATATGCATGTTTCATATTGCAGGGAGCATCTTGGTAGATGAATCGACATAAGTATCAGAGATGATCTGACTGACCTTAGCCTACAAATGTTACTCCAGCCTTGTGTTCATAAGTGGACTTCTGATAGTTTGGTCAAACAATGAAGGTGTAATCACTCTACCAAGCATAACAGTTGTGCAGGGCTTGCACAGGGTAATTGTCTTAGCACACAAATCCTAGATGATGTCAAAGCCCTGTGTTACCCAGGAGGAAAACTGGAGTGGTAGCACTGCTTAAAGAAACCAACCAACAAAAAAATGAATTAAAAAAAGAAGAAAAAAAAGAAAAAAAAAAAGAAAAAAACCCAAGAGCAACCAGCTGTCTTTGAAAAGATAATTACTTTTGATGTCTGCATGGCCAGCTGTGACATCCATCTGCTTTTCTCCTTCACAGCGTGTCCAGTGCTGCTGAAGGTATGGGTGAGAAATCCATGTGGTGGTTTAAAATTCAGCATTTGCTTTGAAATGAGAACTGCAGGCAATATCAATGTGGTTGTAGAAGCATCGTTTCTTTAGCCTCAATAATGGGAAGACGAAAACCTCAGTCCATGTGTTTCGTCAACCAATTGTTAGTTAGCAGCTACTCACAGTCTTATTTAATCCTCGAGTGCTAATAGAGGAGCAGCAACATGATTGTTTAAAGATGCAGTCTTTAATTAAAAGACTTTTCTGAGGTTTATTAGTTAAGAAACAAATGTATCTAATAGGTCATAAGTACTATATTTGTCAGACAGCATAAAAATAAAAGCAATGCATAGGCCAAATACTACCTCTGGTTACATTGTGTAACCCAATGGAGAAGATAAGTGTAAATGAGAACAAGACTCAGTCTTATGATTGTAACTACATAGATTAATAGAGAGCTTTGACCACAAAAATGTAACTGAAACTGTCAAACTTCTGACTCTGTGGCAGATACCTCAGGGCTGAATTTTACATCCACTGTGATGTGTTGTTTAAGGCAGAGGACTCAAAGGAAGAAACATACCTCTATCCTGAAAACCGCCATCTTGAACTGGGACAGCTGCCCAAAAGTGATGTGCTGTATCACAGCATCTCTCTCTAGCCATCACATTTGTCCTCCTGTGGTTTTTGTTGGCGCTTTGCCCTTTTTCTTCCTTCCCTCTATGCCTCAGTCTTGAACCTAATAAGAGGTGGCATTACCACCTTTGAAGTTGAAGCTAGTCCTCCCAGCTGTCAATACTGGCATTTTGTGCACAAGGCACCCATGGGTTTCATGCCAGTCCTGAGTTGCAAGTTCTTCCTCTGCCCATTAGGACACTCGAAGTTTGGATCCCTGAAGCCACAACCTTTGCTCATTTGGCTCGATACAGTGGTAGGAAAAAATCCGTGGTACTACTCCCTTGAAGGCTGATGCTGGCAATGAAAGGAAATTCCTGGATTTGAATGCTTGTCTGTTTACTTATTTATTTACTTTCATGTTCAGCAGTGGGAAAACATTTTCATCTTCCTCCTGTCAAACCACTTAATTCATTGCAGTGGGCACGAGAGTGCAAAACTGGACTATAAGAATTTCTTCTCATCCTGGATCTCTCTTGGGCCTCGGTGAAATGCTGTGAGGCTGGGAGAAGACCTGCCAGGGATTTGTGAGGAAGAAACAGCCACTCTCATTCTCCAAGGCCACCACAACCTCCTCCCGTAGCCTTGGGATATGGGGAGCTCCGCGCCCCATAATGCTGGTCTGCAACACATCATTGGCAGAACCCCCAGAGCTCTCCTTGCCGCGCTGAATGGAGAGCATACCCTGCCACTTCGCCTGCTCGCCTTGCCTTCTGCTTTGCCCTGTCTGTGAACTCCTGACCTTGATTGCTCCCTCTCCTCGCCCATGCTCCCCTCCCTCTTCCAAGCTCCAAGAAGGTCTCGTGTTTCTTAGAATCCGGCAGTGCGAGGGCTTCTTGTTGATTGGTATAAACAATCTTAAAGGTCACATTTTCCCCCCCCCCTGCAGAGGGACTTGGGGGGGTTGTGTGTCTAAAATAAAAGGCTTCTCTCAAATTAACAACCACAAGGATGTAAACATGGAAGCCAAAGGGAGCTGTTCACCAGCAGTGTGAGCTGTGCCAAAGAAGGCCTTCGGGACTTTCTTAGGAAAGAAAATGTGGCACAAGATGCAGCATGCTCTTGCAGCTGGCTGGGAGGGAGAGGTCAGGATGCTAGGGGATGGTGGCAATCATGCCCACATGAATGGTGACATCGGATTTGAGCAGCTGTGTTTGTGCCAGGGCTGGCACTGGTCACCTCGCTAAGCTGGGGAGGAATGCAGAAGTCCTGGTGGCTTTGAGCTGTGGGGGCAGGAGGCCTGGAGCTGTGGGACAGTGGATAGCATTTCACTCAGCCAGGTGCTGGATGCCATCCAGCTCCTAAAGCCAGTCAGCCGCCTTTGTGGACTTCAGTGGGAATTGGGTCAGAGCCCTGACTGGGGAGAGGCTTGTAGAAAAAACAAGCAGAAAGCAAATGTAGGTGCTCGGTTGCCTGCTCAGAGCTCACGTCTGATTTTTGGCTGAATCACAGCCAGGTTTCCACGTGACTCACTTGGTTACATGAGTTCAAATAGGGCAGGGAATTGCAGTCTCAACCAGCTTGACTGTGCCAGGAAAACCCTTCGGAGGTGCAGCCTGCCCTGGGATGAGAATCCCTTAACCAGTTTAGTTTATATTATCCAGGGAGAGAGTTTAAATGTAAAAGAGCAAGATCTCTTCTTATCTTCATAATTTGCCTAGTGTTAGGAAGACTTTGTAGGTTTAATTCTTCCTATCCCAATCCAGTTTGAGGCTTGTTAACACTGCTCTGCACTGTGCTGCCTGTGAGCTTTTCCCCCCCTGGTGCACTGCAGGAGAGCAGGAGCCATTTGGGATGTGGCATGGTAGCTGCAGTGCCCTTGACGAGGCTTCAGAAGTGAGCAAGCTGAAAAGCTATGTTTCAGAAACATGTCTTCAGTAAACCCAGCAGAACTCTGTACCCCATCAAGCTTCTCTAAATTAGAAATTTATGTTAAGTTTGAGGGAAGAATTTTCTTGAGGAGAAATCCATAGACATTTCTAAGTGTGTGGTGACTGTATTCTTCTCAAGAATTTGCTGAGCAGAAATTGTTGGAATTGAAGAGGACACCGGATGGAAGTATCAAATATATCTGCTGAACTGTATTCCTCCTTGGGTGTCTATTGTGGCCAGTGATAGAGAAAAGATACTGATCTTTCAGTCAGCCTTAGTAAGGCCACTCTTTATTTATCTGCCCCAGCTTTCTGTGGCCTGAACCCCTCTCTGAAGGAGAGGCACAGCTTAATGCAGTGGTGTTAGTGAGTACATTCATAACCCTGCTGCTCTGGCTGGTGGATGTAGGCAAACCAGGCCAGATGTAATACCAGAATCCAAGAGATGAGAAAGTTTTACAAGCCATTTTCATACAGAAGTAAGCTTTATGTGAACGTATTCTGTGCATGAACCTGTGATCCTGCTTGTCCCTGCTTCTACTTTGGACTGTTTAGCTGGTTTCAACCTAATACAGGAAGGGGGTAGAGATCTCAGTGGCATTCTAGTGTCTACAAATATAACGAAATTCAGAGCTGGCAAGGAGACAAGTCCCACTAATGGATGCAAATTTCAGCATTTAATCAGACATGAAAAATCAGGGTGAAGATCTCAGACAGAAACCTCAGCCATGGGAAAAGCCTCCTGGGCCCAGCAAATATGTTGGATACCAAGGCTCATTAGTTCTACTGCTATTTTTTCATATTTGTGTTATTTCCCTGGACCTCTACTTATTCAGGTTCAAGCCTGAATGGAAGAAGAGTCTCAGAAACAGCAGGGAAACATTTATTTATTTTTTCAATTTGTATTGCAATAGATCTTAGATGCCCAAACAGAGATCAAGATCCCTTTGTTCTTGAGTACTTTCCATCTCATACAAAATAATAGACAATCCCTGGTCTGAAGTGCTTAAAAACATCGAATGCAGGCTGAGGAGTGAAACTGGGTTACCAGCTCAGCTCACACGTCAGGTTTGCATCCAGGCTCTGGGGCTTTGATCTGGCTTTCTCCTGAGAAACAGCCCTTGGGGCCACATGGTTCCAGCTGCCCTGGTAAGAACCCTCCAAAGGCTTGCTCAGATTGAAACTGAGCTTATTAAGATGTTGGTAATACTCTCCTGCATTTAATGCTTGAAAAAATGGGTGCTGAGTATTTGCCTCCATGTCTAAACCAAAACTGACTGCCTACATCCCTCCCCTTGCTTCACAGAACTTTTATTAGATGCCAAACAGTCCATTTCTATCTTCTGGGGGGTGGGAAAGGAAGGGAGGTGGCAGGTCTGGGAAGATATGTTTGTGTTTCAAATGGTATGGGTATTTTAACTATTGTCTGCTTTGTTGGTCTGTTGCTAAAGGGCAACAAACACCATTCCTGTTCCCAAATGTTGAGTGTCTGGGAGATGAGATCACACTGTCTGAGGGTTATTTGCTGATACATCACCTTTGTTTAAATTCCTACCATATTATGTTTTCTAACCAAAAGAGTGCCTGAAAAAATTACCAGTGGCTCAGAGTGACTGTAAATGTTTAGTTTGTCTCAACACAAGTTTGAAAACTGGTGGAAAACTCCTCAAATTTAAAGTTTTATTATAATTTCAGATGAAGACTACCGGGACATTCATTGAATACTCAGTGAATGGTTAGAGAGGGAGGGCTCCAAAACAACTAAGAAAGAAATTACTTATTTAATAGCCTGGACTTCAGTGCTACAGTGGACAATTCCAAACTATTCTTGCTGAAAACAGCAGTTTTATTTAAACTGAACACTTCAAGGAGAATTACATGTTTCATGAGCAATAAACTGTTGGAGGAGCTGAAATACTAACCCTGGTCACATAAGCACTTCTCAAAATTTGATATAGTTTTAGCCAAGAATTCTAAAGGGCTTTAAATGCTTTCTGAGGCAAGCGCTTGTAAGATGCTCCAAAGTGAGATCCATAAAACTATAATTTTCCATGAAAAAAAAGAGAGGAATGGAGAAAAAAGGTCAAAGACTGCTTTTGTGAAGCACCAATATCTTTTCAGAGATATGCAGTGAGGAGGGCTGGTCTGGGATCTTCCTCCTAAAAGAAATTTGGACTCTGTAGAGGAAAGACAGGGAAAACTTCTTGCCCAGATGATATGAACCATTCTGGGGATTTGCTATTATCTGAATCTTCAGTTTCAAGCAGTCAGGACAGCTGATACTTTCTGTGTCACATCTTGTCTCATCAAGCACTTTATTTTCTTCCTGTTGAAGATTTCCACAGGAAATCTCCAGTCAAATCATAATATTAGGTGTGATTCTTCCTTCATTTCCACTGCACTAACAAGGTCAGAGTGGCAGAGGTAGACCTATTCTTGCTAAAAACAGAGGCTGTCTAGAACTGGCCCTTCTGCTGGAGTGGAGTGGGAAGCAGTTTGGAGAAGTCTGCATGCATATTTTCATAAGAGTTGTCACGCTCAGGGGGAAGTTTGGATCCACAGGATACGCAGGCAAAGCAGCCCACTTCCCCCATGGCAAAGCTTCTCTTTTTTCAGAAAGCATCCCTCCCCTGCGTCCTGGCAGGACTTGGGTCATGCTCCAAATTCCATCCTGTCCCTCTGCTTCCTGCCCTTTCACCCATCACCAGAGTGATAAAATAACCATCCAAAGGCATTGCGGAACTGATTGCTCTACTATACTTCTGGAAATTAAAAGTAATGTTGCAAAAGCTGTTTTTGTGGGAATTTCAAAGGGACCCTATTGATGCGAGCTGCCCTGCATCTCGAGAGTTGCAGTGTCTGAAATCTTTCATGCTCTGATGAAAACCCCAGCCTTAATGCTTAGATTTTGATTTTGCATAGACGGCTATTTAGCAACAAGAGAAGTGGTCTGGCCTGTCATGTTTGCACCAACAAAAATGTCCCTCAAGGAATGGATCCTTCGGATTCAGGGTTTTGGATTGATAGGCTCAAGCTGAGAAGTTGGACTGGTGGCTTCACAGGAGCAGAGGAAACTGCCCCTAGGAACAGATCACCACCCAGATACAAAAGAAAATCCACCCAAATGTGGATTTTCTGGCATTTATAAAGCATCTGACCTTGGTCACTGTTGGAGGTAGGATACTGGATTAGAGAGTGGTTTTCTCCAGTTTGGTTGTTTTTCTGTTTCTCTAAATCCATGGCTCCACAGATCTCTCAGTAGGAAAAGTTGGATTCTGCAATATTTCACAGTGAGCTGTGGGACTGCTTTGATAAACCAAGCTGTCCTAGAATTGTTATTGTATCTGTGATTGTCTATAATCGCAAGCAAAGAGAGGTTTATAGCAAGGTCAGCAGTATCAGTTGGTGCAATAAAAGACACTGCCTTTGCCTTCAAACCTTGCGTTACTTAAACTAAGGTACTCGCTAGGGCAAGTTAAAGAAAAAATAATTCCAAGCCTGGAAGAAACAGCTTGGTGTACATGTTTCAGCTCACATACAGAAAAACCTACTGTTTGAGGTGCTGAATGCTGGGGAGAGAAGGAAACTGGCTATCTGATGGGAAGGTCTGGTGATCTTGAGAGTAAGGATGCTGATTTGAAGAGAGTTTTAATCAGCAAAGGATGAATGGAGTAATGTACAAAGGCACATTTGCTGGTTGCTTTCCCCACATTGACACCCTCCCTAGCCTAGCCCATGTTTTTCTCCTGGTGTGCCCTTAAGTTTGTGCTTTATTGGTTGGAAAGCTGAAGATTTAGAGAGGAAAAAAATGGGGGATCTCATGAAATGATAAAGGTGGTTGAAATGTCAAGATGGGGTTTAGAAATGTGCTTGTGTTCTGTTTCTGGTGCCCTTAAGAGGAGGTTATGGAGAACCTTTTCTTCTTTTTACTTCTGCCATGCTCTTGAGACAAGTGGCAGTGTCCCTGATTCCCTGAGGCAATAGGTACTGCACAAGTGTCTCATGGACATCGAAAGTCTCCTGGATTTATCTTTTTTTTTTTTTGAGACACTAGGGTACATTGAAGAGCTTTCCCTTGAAGTTCATTTTATCATCCTGGGCAACCTGCTGTTGGTGACTCTGCTTGAGCAGGGCAGATTCGATGACCTCAAGAGGTCCTTTTCTACCTCAACTGTAGTGTGATTTAGCCTTTTAACTTGGAGTGTATTTCTAGCTCTGCAGTGGGTTAATCTGGATACTGGAAGCAGCATATTTCCCACAATACGGCAGAATTACTTTGTATTAATCTTTTTTATGCTCTACCTAGCTTATTTGTAACTTCCATTTTCTCGCACACTACACTTTGGTTGAGACCAACTTGTAGGTAGCAAATCAGGGTTAAGAGGTGATATTCTGAAAACATAGCTGGCAGCCACCCCATCCAGGTCATTTCTTTTGAGAAGCTCCTGCCCAGTTCTCAGTGCCTCCCAGACCCTTGCCATCCTGTCTGTGGCCCTGTCTGGGCTCAGCATGCCAGAGAAGACAAAGCTTCCTCCCGCATAGCTTGGGCATAGCTCAGCTGCATTCTTCAATGACTGCTTTTCCCCAGTGACCTTACTCTATGGCTCTGGTGGTCAGTTGACTATTATGCTGTGAGCTTGCCCACATTCCTCCACCCACTCAGGCAAGCAGTGCCCGCTGGGAAGGGGCGGCGAGGCAGGGAGGAATCTGGCTGTCTGGGGACTTGTTCAAGCGAAACAGAAATTCCAGGCCTTTGGGACTGTTTTGCCCATCACTGCTGCAGCAACTGGAGGGTTGGAGCTGCTGCATGAAGAGGGTCTGACCTCTGTGGTTGCCACACACCCTGAAGTGACAGGCATTCCCATAGCAAGCCAGGAGGCTCTTCTTGTTGCCACATTACTTGGTCCTTTTCTCACATTGAGAGGAAACCCCAAGGAAAACAGCATGAAGAAACCTTCACAGAGTGGTTGCTGCTTGTCATGTTTGTGGGAGACTTACAGTAACAGGTTTAGTTCCCCAGATCCCCTCTTTGAAGCCTGGGAAGGTGCTAAGCTAAGGATCTTTAAACACTGTGAATCATACAGCTTTCTGAGTTTGAGAGCCTTTTGATTTTGACCATTTTATGTGCAACTTCTAAAACTGAAGTTTTATTTCTTCATATATGTGCGAGAGACGCTAGACATGAGCTAGATAGGGAGTTGCAATGCAGATGATTGCTCAGCTCCGGAGCCAACTCAGACAGATTTCAGTGGAAAAGGGTTTGTACAGTAAGAGGAGAAGGTTAGAATCCTGCTATTTTATTATTGCCATGGTAAGATTAGAAGTGTTACGGATTTGTGAAGACATGACTAAGTCAGGAAAATTTATGATTCTCATAGCTCACTCAGCCACTTGCACATCCTGTGTATTTTCTGACATACTTCCACCAGCATAAATATTAATAGTAATACTGACATTTAGGGCCTGATCCAAGTCTTATTAAATTCAGTGGAAACACTCCCATTGTCTTCAGTGGAAGATGTATCACGGCCTTGAAAAGAAACAAAGGAAAAGAAAATACCAAGTGGGCTTCATGGGGCTAAATAATGTTGTTATCAAATCAGAACTCCTCAGCTTCCTGAGTCTGAGCATTTCACTCTGTGACCTTTAACGTTAAATTATTGCCAAAACAGGAAGACAAAATTAAGTCTTGATAAGGGTTGAGATGGTCACAAATTATACCAGCCTAACTGATGGAATGTGACAATTTCTTCAATGGGAATGACTTGGGCGTGAATTGTTCATCGGTCGTTTTGATTTATTCAACCTTTCAGCCCCATAGTTTGCAGTGGCAGGGATTACTAGAAACTCTGCAAAAGAAATTCTTTCTCCCACTTAGTTTATAACCTCTGCAGGTGCATGAAGAGTTACAGAGAGAGGATTAGCTATTGTGAAATGGCTCCATTTAATTCATGGAAGAGATAGCCCAGAATCGGCTCTGTGAATACCATGTGAGGATCTATTGCAAAAGCTTTTTTGGCATCAAAATTTCTCTCTCCTTTTCTAGATCAAAATCTTTTCCCCAAACCTTTCTGCACAACAATCAGTTACAGCTGTGTTTTGCAAAGCCACCTAGGGAATTTGGATGTCCAGTTCCCATAAAGTTTAATGTGAATTAGGTTTCCAAGCAATCTTGAAAGTTCAGCTGAGTTAGGGCTGGAACCTCCTGGTTTTGATACAGTTCTGTACATGGAACCCCTGCATCTCTGGATTAAAAAATAATAAAAAGGGAAATAGAGGCAGAGCACAAGCCTTGATGAAACACCTGAATCAGCTCACAGCAACTGCAAAAGTCACACTTCTTGTCAAAAGAAGCAAAAAGTAATTTTTCCAGCATTCTCCAATAATTTTAAGACCAGGTTTCCAAGAGAGTCACTCTTTGCACCCAAAGGGGCACAGGTCGGGTATTCAAAGGGCCCTTTTATGAAGACAAAAGTGCTGCATCTCAGTGCACTGACTTCTGAAAGTCTGGCCAAGGGTGGAGTGATCACAGAAGACCCTGTAACTCAGAAGTGCCTGGCAAGCTGCAGGCCACAACAAGCATGTATTTATGTATTTTTTTTTCTGGAGAGGTTAGCAGTGAATGTGTGAACTTTCTCAACTGTGGCCACAAACAGAACTTCCAGTTCCTCCTCTTGTCAATTAGGAGGTTCATGTCTAACCCGTGGAGTACAAGTACCTGCAGGCAGCCTGTCATCCCTACTGCTAGAAGAAAACTATGCCGGGAGTAACAACTGAAAGAGCCAAATGAAACAGCTCAAGAATTGCAAGAGCGAAAGCTGGACTTAGACTTTGGCTCCACCACACAATGATCTCCTAGCTACCAGTATCTACAGAGGTGATACCTTCACTATGTTCAAAATATGTCTGAAGAGAACAGAGTTGGAGAGAAGGAAAAGGAGAGAGAAAGCACTTTAGTGCAACTGATCCAGAAGCCTAGTGGAAAAGGATGGCTGTTTAAGCTGCAGACTTCTCAGGAAAAGACACTTCAGAAATATTTCCTGCAGCTATACCAGGGGTCTACAGATCTTAGCCAACAATCTGGAGCCACATTGGTGAGCAAACATATACTGAAAGAAAAAAGAGACTTTGAGAAATAGGGCCAAGGCAACTCAGATGACTAGCTTTCAAGTGCTAGTACTCAGTGGCCACAAGAGCAATAAACTACAAAGATTTGCCTCTTAGTAAAAAACAGAAGCAATTGTTTATGATCAGTCCTGCTTGGAGCCTCCAACACTGTAAAACTAAACCTGCAGTGACCTCAGTGAACGTAAAGATTTTACAGGGCTACAAGGTATATGCGTGTTTGCAATGTTGTAATTCTCTATTACATCTCTATTACATGGAGAACACAACTGGAGTACTTGAACCAGTCTCCCCACATCTTATGTTTTAAAGCTGTGCTTCATATGAGCCCTCAAGGGACAGGAATGGTATGCTGCGTTATTTGAACTTTTGTCTCACAATTTGCAATGTTTGTCTACCAGGCCTTTTACTGTGCTGCGTCTCTAGCACCTTAGCTCTGGAGAGCTCATGGAGTTCCTTCAGCTGCTGAAATTAGCAGGTACTGAAGGAAATGGTGTTGAGTACTCAGGGGTGGCTTTCTACCCAGGCATGACCTGAGTAAAGGTTTTTATGCTGCTGGTTGATCAGACGAAGTACGCCAGAAATAGCAGAAGTTCTTGGTCTCGCATTCTTGGCTTTCTTGGTGACACCAAGCTCAGTGGTGTCGATACTCTGGAAGGAAGGAATGCCATCCAGAGGGAACCTTGGCAGGCGAAAGAGGTGGGCCATCATGAACCTCATCAAGGCTCAATAGGTCAAGTTTAAAATTCTGCATCTGGGTCGGGATAATCCCAAGCACAAATACAGGTTTGGTGATGAGTGGATTGAGAGCAGTCCTTCAGAGAAGCTCTCACGGGTACTGGTGGATGAAAAACTGAATATGACCTGGTAGTGTGCACTTGCAGCTGAGAAACCCTATAGTATCCTGGGCTGCATTCAAAGAAGTGTGGCCAGAAGGTCAAGGGAGGTGATTGCACCCTCTATTCTGCTCTGGGGAGACACCACCTGGAGTAGCTGTGTTCACTTCTGGGACCCCCAACATAAGAAAGACACAGACCCACTTGAGGTGGTCCAGAAGAGGGCCATGAAGGTGATCAGGGGGCTGTAGAACCTCCTGTATGAGGACAGGCTGAGAGAGCTGGGGGTGTTCAGCCTAGAGAACAAAAGATAAGGTTCTAGGGAGACATTATATCAGCCTTCCAGTACTTAAAGGACGCCTACAAGAAAGATGAGGAGCAATTGTTTATCAGAAAGTGTTATGAGGGGTAACAATTTTAAACTGAAAGAGGGTATATTTAGATTAGACATTAAGAAGAAATTCTTCCCTGTGAGGCTGGTGAGGCACTGGTACAGGCTGCCCAGAGAATCTGTGGCTGCCCCATCCCTGGCAGTGTTTAAGGCCAGGCTGGATGTGGCTTTGAGCAAACTGGTCTAGTCAGATGTGTCCCTGCAGGCAAGTTGGAATTAGATGATCTTTATGGTCCTTTCCAACCCAAACCATTCTGTGATTCTGATGGTGTCAGATAAATAATGATGATGGTTGGATGCTGTAGGTGAAATTCTACTTTTGTTACTCATGTTACCAAACGGCGACTTACCGTTTAGCTACAAAATAATGTGGTTTTGTCACCTGCTTTTTTTTTTTTCCTAATTTCCAAAAAACTTTTTCAGAAAGTTATTTTATAAAGTGCTGCTTGATGTGATCTGGAAGTTGTCAGGTGGGTGTAGGTGCTTTTAAGCCTTAACCTACTGCAGGAGAAAAGGTCAGTGTGGCTTCGGTAGATGAGTATACATTGTAGATGCAGTGCTTGGTGGCTCTTTGGACAGCTTTACTCAATTATGAAAACTCCTTTAATCCTTAGAAAGCTAGGATGGAAAAAAGAAGTGAATTGGTCTGACTGAAAGGTGCTCACTTTGTGAAGGCGAAGCGCAGCACTGCCCAGTGCAGAGATGAGTTGTGGCTTCATTTGCCATGCAGCGCTTTTCCTCCACATGTAATAAAAGTTCCTTCTCCCCACCCCCCTTTGCATTGTTTCCTCTCCTCTTTCTCTTTTTTTTTTTTTTTTTCCCTCTTCCCGTCACATATTTAAGCAGAGATTTCCTTTCTGGTGGTGTGCCAAGTGGCATTCCAGCTCTGCCCCTTTCGAAAATAAAAAGGCTGACCCCCATTTCCATAACCAAGGAAGGGACAGGTAGCCTTTGTTTGTGTTCCAGAGCATGGCTGTTTTTCTTAGGTTCACACCAAAAGAAGAGAAATGATGCTGTTATTCAAAGTAGGAATTAGCCAGTGACCCCAGCAAATGCAGTAGCAACAGCAGTGAAATGGGTGGTATGAGCAGAATGCTTTTTGGTGATGAACGTTTGGCTTTGGCCAATTTCTTCTCTTATCCTCTTCCTCTCCCTTCTTTCCCCACAAGATTTCCCTTTTTTCTTGTGTTTGAGGCACGTCAAACCCTGGAATAGCCCTCACAGGCATTAGTCACCAGTGATTAAAATAGCCACTAAGCAAGCAAGAGCCTGCAATGATTTGTGCTAAATTGGGTGTATCTCTGTTTGTAGCAAGGGTTGCTAATTTGCAAACCTCCCTTGTTATTATCGTTGTTTTTATTAATAGCGCCAAGGGCCTCCAGCTGACATTAAAGTTTCATTTCATCCATTGCTGTACAAAAGCAGGGAAGGGAAAAGTTTATCATTTAGATGGGCACTGTAAAAATCAGGAGAAATGAAGGGCTCTTTGGTCCTTATAGCTGAAGCACAGAAATCCCATCGGTGGACACCCAGGAAGGGTAAAGAGCAGACCTGAAGAATGGGTTCAGGTCCCCCCAGCTCTGAGCAGGCTCTCAGTCAGGGGAATGCTCATCACCTCCCTTCTGACAGCAGGGGACTCAGTGGCCTGGTGCAGGCAGGGCTGCTGCCAAGATGGGTGCTGTGCTGGGGGTGAAGGTAGGAAGAACAGATTGTGAGAGCTGAGAAGAAATCAAAAACACCAAACCAAAATGCCACACTGCTGGGGTTTTGTGACAATAAACTCATCTGAAAGGGAGAGAATTGCAGAAACTGTAATTGCAGATGTGTACTTGCCTTTCCTCATCTATAGGATGGAGACAGTAGTGTGACTTCACAGGGACCACATGTGGTTTAAGGGTCCAGCTTTATGCATATACATGATCTTGGACCACTACCAGTGACCTGAATGAAAAGCCTATTCATTAATAAGTATGACTAATGTAATCTAGAGACTGAATCTCTTAGTGAAATACATAAAGTTTCCCTATAGTCATTATATTAGTGGTTAAGGTTTTCATTTCTGACACCTAGAGAAGCCGTAAGGATTCACCCCATTTTTACCCCTTGACTCCAACAGCAAAAAAAAAAAAAAAAGCTGTGGTTTTTATTGCTCAAAATCTTGGGTTCTGTCCCTGCTGATGGCTCATGCATAATACATGTCTTTGATGCAGAAAAGAAACTGGAAATCTTGTAAGAGCAACTTAGGTCAGGCTGTGAGTATATCAGAGGGGTTTTTCCCTCTGTGTATCTGCTTCCAGCTGAGAGGAAGCAGCAAAGAATGTGTTTGAAATCAATGAAATTAGTTGAACTTCTTTGACTCGTAATAAAGATTTGGATTTTTTTTGAGATTTTAAGTGAAGTTTTGGCTCTGATTTTGTTTTGTCTGCAGTAGTTTGCATATCTCTAAGGGTATAACAAGCTACAAGGTCTGAACAGGATTGCTAGAGGTCTGTGTTGTTCTGCAGCAAGCATCACTCCTGCTGCTCACACTGGCAGTAATAGTGGTGGATTTACAGAGAGAGGGCACATTTTAAGTATTGGTTGTTAATTTGTGTCTTAATGTGTGGTGAATTAAGCTAAGCAGAGAAATAAACCTGCAGTCAGTTTGAATACAGCAGTACATAATTTGAGGCCTCTGTCACCAGATTAAAAACTGTAGCATTTTGCTCATTGAGGAGGATCCTTGATTCAGGGGTGCTGCTAATAAAGAACTGAATGATCAGATGTAATTAGTGTCCTTGCCATTGACAGGGCGAGAGCATGGGCTTCAAGCAAAGTATGTTTTCGGAGTGCAGGGAGAGTGTGTGGAAAATGTACCAAGCCATGAGTGTGGAGGGCTGAGGAAATTGAGTGATGAGACTTGGGAAGGCTTCAGAATGGCTGTGAATGGATGTGCAGGGGAAGGGCAAAGCAAGCGTGAACTGTGAAAATTAGTCAAAACATCCCTTCAAAAAACTTATTTCAGTTCTCCTGTGAAAATGTCATGGGGATGGAGAATAGACTTTTGGCTGCTGGCTTCTCCAGCAAGAAGTGTGGAGGTTTGTGTTTGGTAATGCTGTGTAGCCAGAGATGAGAGTGGAGATTGTGGGTTCCACTCCTCCCAGCTGCAGGATTCAGGGGGCTGTGCCTGCCAGGGCACTGCCCTGGTGTGCTGACAATGAGCATCTAATAGAATGTGTGCTCTTGTAACCTGGATTGTCCCTTTGGGGTTTTATCCTGCCCAGTGTTTTTAGTTCCCACTTGGTTACTGAGAGGCAGCAATGCAAACCAGCAAAGCTACCTTTTCATTATACAGTTCCAAAGAGACAACCTCAAAATATTCTGAGAACCTACCTCGGGGAAGGAAGTCTCCAAACCACCTATTAAGAGATCACCACAGCACCTCATCTTTTTGAGCTAAAAGCTTTCAGGAGATGCTTCCCAATCCACATTCCAGCTACAAACTTTCTTCCTCAAATACCCTAGATGGGGGTGTAGGGAGGGGCGTGAGGGGAGAGGGGAAAATTACATAAAATAAACGAAAGAAATCACAACCCCAACCCATCCCATTATCCAAATGGTATTCTGTATGCACTGATTATATAAGGTGATAAAGTTGAGGAGTGAGCTGAGGTCAGAGCCTCAGGATGCTGTCTCCCTGTGGCATGAAGGAGCTTTTTGTGTGTATGTGCATGAGGGATGAGGGTTGCGCTTGGTTCTTGAAAAACCCTCAGACACTCTCCAAAGAATACAAAATTTAAAGCCGTGTAAAGTGCTCCATCAAACATGTTTTACAGTCTTGACATCACTGCCTGTTAAATGTACCCCAGTGGCTGCTTCTGAGAGCTTTTGCATTTTTCTTGCTGCTGGACAGAGTATTCATGGAAAACGGGGACAGTGTTTTATAATCCTGTCTAGGTGGGGGAACCTTGGAGAAGGCTGCTTCACCCAAGGTCACTCAAAATGCGTAGAACATATTCTGCCTCCAAAAATAAGCAAGATAGAAAAATACGGCTGACCAGGGTGTGAAGCAGGAGTTAATGAGGCATCTGGGACCAAGGACTTACTTTCAAAATTGAACAGACTGCAGCACTGTGGTCTCATAGAGGTGTTTTCCTGAAGCTTTTCTTGTTTCTCCACAGTGCCCAGGGGTGGAACCAGGCACGGTGAAAGCCGAAAGAAAGATTTCTGTAGGAGATCAGATGGGAAATCTATACCCCGGCTGGATGGCCTCAGAATTGGTGAGTTCCCAGAGGCAGCAACCATAATGTTAACTTGCATGAAGGTACTGCATCCTGGTCCCTTGTCAATGATCTGCTCATTGATGTAATAAAAGGACTCTCTGCTGGTCTATTTAGGGCACCTCCGTTGTATTTCAAGCATTTATTCACCTATATTGCATCTTGTGTGATGCAACCAAGACTAGGAGTTTTAAATCTGCCCAAAAAACTGGGGAACTAGACTGCCACTGGCTGACTGGGTTTAGGTGTGGTACTGATGCAGCAGACATAAAATGCACTGTGACAGGACATGTTTTCAGCTGTCATTGTGCCCTGACATGAAAAGGAATATCTCAGATTTGTCTCAGTAGTTGCTTTCCAGCAATCTCTTAACTCTGCCTTAGCCTTTATGTAGCAGCATGAGAATTTCAGCCTATGGCATTTCTTCCTTTCTACAAATAAACAGAATGGAAGAGAGAGGAAGAACGGCTAAGTGCTATAACATTAGGAGCAATAGGACGAAATTGGACATGGCAAAATTGCAGTTCAGTCTGAAGGAGTTATGATGTGTAGTGCTTCAGTCATAGCTAGGACTTGATTATGGTGGGGCTGAGCTCATAGACAGTTCTGCCTTGAATCTGTTTACAGTCCAGAGAGATGACTAGTGAGATATGACAAGTACTGTAATATTTTCTCTTTGGAGGGAGAATATGGATATAGAGGGTTAAATTTTTGTCTTTGTGTGTCAGCAGGACCTTTGCTGCAGACAGGAGTAGAGTTTCACTGTGAGCCATTTGGCCAAAGTGTGTGTAGTGACTCCTCCTCAGTGCCTTACACATCCTTTTGCATGCAATCCAGTTTTCATCTCATTGTAAAGTACTCATTTTAGAGGTAACCCAGGCTTGTGCATGAGTGTTGTGCCTAATCTTGTGCATTTGTTTGTTATCTCTTGTCCTTTTGTGTGCTCAAGCACAGTCGTATGCATGCCACTGCAGGCCAAAACCTGTGGATAATCTGTACTATATAGCTGGCAGCAGATATTCCCTCATGTGGTGTCAATCCTGAGGAGTCACCCCAAGCCACACTCAGCTCTGATGAGCAGAACATGCTCTGGAAACACATGTGAAATGTGAGTGCAAACATGTGCAAGATGGCTCTCACATTCAGAGCCAATTTGACCCCGTGGTGTGAATGCAGTCAAGTCCTTGTGCCAGCAAGCAATCCTGAGCAATGAAGCTGTTATCCAGGTAGTTTGGGGCATTTTCATAGAGATGTGTCTAGTAGGGATATGGAAACTCAGATGCTCCCTTTCAGCACTGATGCTCTCTCCAGAGTTAGTTAGCTTGAGGTTGGAGCCAGGCTGTGATCACCCAAGTTATTTCTGCAATGAGGAATATGTGCAGAGTCAAGCAAAACACATCTTGGAAGAAATAAATTACCAGCCAAATATAGATTATTTCATTTTGAGGGACATCATCCAGTCTACTTCTCAGTCATTCAGCAACTTTTAATGTGCATTAATGCCGATATTTATTGTAACCACACATACAAAAAGTCCAGCCTGTATTACATCTTTCTTGCTTGTTACTGGCATACAATGTTAGACACGGCAATGCCTTTTCTGTTTTCTGAGACACTGAATGCGCAAACTCCTTATGTTGTAACTGTTCTCCAATGGATTTTAGCCCCTTTTTGTGTAGTAATAGGCAGGAGAGGGTAGAGACAGAGTGGGGTAATTTTCATGAAGGGCTAGTTTATTTGAAATGCATCTTCTCGCACTGATTCAAACTGTATAGATACTTACTTGTGATGGCTTTGATGTGATTTAAGCATGTGCTGAAACTTAAAGGTAAGCTTTGTGTTTTGCAGAATCAATGTCCTAATGCCTTATTTGGGGATGCAACAGTCAAACTGCTCAGTTGTGCAATCTGCTTGGGCCAAAGTAGTATGGCAGGCAAAGACAGATAAATCCAGTTAATTCCAAGGCCAACATAAGTACAGCAAAACTCAGAGACTTGCTAATAAGCTTCTTAGAAACCTTGTTGAAAATTGGTAGTCACCAAGTGATAAAATATGGAAACTTTTTCTCTGATAAAGCTAAAAAGGGGTGATCTTTCCTCTGAAATACTGCAGCAGAAGCACTAATGAGATAAATGTATTTATGCCATGAACAAAATGCCTGATGAAAACTAATCCAAGAGACAGAATAAATGACTGAAATGGGCCAGAATTGTCAGTACGCTCCATCTGCTTTGCATCATTGGGCCGGGCAAAACTTCAGAGCATATTGGTGTATCTGGCAGATGTCATGTTATTTTTATGTCATCCTTATTCTTCCAGGGCCTGATCCAAGCCCCACTGAAGTCCATAGAAATGAGTGGACTTTCCTTTACATCAGCAAGCCTTGAACTGGTTCCTTCCTTGCTCACTAGTAACATCACGAGTCCACAGTGGGTGTTAGGGGCATTTTGATGCAGCAGTTGGTCTCAACTGTGCTTTTGCCTTTTTACGATCTTGCTACTGATGTATGGTGGTGGCTGGGGTCCAGAGATATAATGAAATGGGGAACATAACAAACTGCAAAATGCATAGTAATTTACCAGCTAATAAGACCACTCACAAAAGTGCTGAAATTCAATGGGATTTAGAATCCCAAGGACCCTATTATTTTGGAAAATGGACCATATGCTTTCAAGGCGTTTGGGCAGCTCTGAAAACTTCATCACTTCTATGAAGAGCAACACAGACCTTATGTAATATCACAGGCAGCAGCCAGAACTGTTGAGAGTAAAACCTGAAAAATGGCCTGATCTTCTATTGTTTCTGAAGATGCAAATTTCTTTTTTCCTGATGTTAAGTAACTTTTGGGTGTTGTCTTCTGTTAAAAAAGGAGTCTGCCGTATGTTGCAAAAAGATGTTTATAAATTCCCTCACATGCCTGTCAATCCAGACATCCCTCCTTATTCCTGTTATGTTTATTTATATAGACACATATAAACCCAAAAATCTTACACTTATTAATCAAGGTGATTCAGCCCATGCCTCCCACTGTCTTTCTTTGATTCCAATCTTATTCCAAAAAACAGCCCTAAATATCACTGAAGTTACTCATAAAACATGGTACTGCTCTGCATGAGTAAGACTATTTGAATCTGGCCTGGAGTAAAGTTACTAACTCTCAGTGAGAAGCAGAGCTAGACAAGGATTGCAAAATATTGTCCATTAATCTGTTCTTGAATTTTTAAACATATTTTTTGGTCTCTGCTCACTCGTGGATCTCTGAACTAATGAACTTGTTGACAGGAATGTTCACCATAACAACCCATTTACAGCAAATATTGCAAGATCTTTGCACTCTTTCCTTCATTCAAAATAATACCAGTCTCCTTCCCCAAGAAATGACCTTCCTGTTTTAGAGTTTTGTCATTAATTGTGAATATTCACATTGGTAAGATGTTTTGTTTGTTTTTATAAATCCTCCTTCAGCAAGAAAACAGAATTAAACCACTTGAACTAGAATTTAACAAAGAAAGACGTTAGAGACCCAATGCCAAGAGAAAGAATGACCCAGAGGTTGGAGCTGTGGTGGGAGATGTGGAAGTCAGTCCTCTGTCCACCAAAGGCTTGGCTGCATGGGAAGTCAGCAGTGCTGCACCTCAACTCCCCATGTAGGAACACTCTACCTTGAAGGGCACTGAAAGGTTAACAGTATTCAGGATCTCAGGTACACCGGGGTATGTGTGAAGGATGCACAATACTGACAGATCATTTGCTTGTGACCCAGCTATATTAAAAAAAAAAAAGTGTAGAAATGATTTAATTACAAATTCTGTTACCTAAAGATGTCCTTTCATCGGCTGGTGGATATTTTCTTTGAGGAGATTATTCATGGAGCAAGGTTCTAAAATAAAAATTGAGGAGGATGGCGCAAAGCTGGGCTTTTGGTGAATACATCTAAACCCTAGACACATTGCAAACAATCTGAGCCTGTTCCCAGGCAACTCCCAAGCAGAAAATAGGCACAACTGCTCTGAACGCTTTCTCTATGATTTGTTTGCATACCTGTAGGGTATTCTTCAGAGCCAGGAGGCACAGTTGTTGACCTCAGTTCGCTTTGGATCTGGCCTGTAATGAGAGCTATACCCACACCAAGCTTCAAATTTCAAGCAGTTTGATGTGGCCTTTTACAAAGAAAAAAAAAATGGTTAGAATTTTTATTACAATAAGAAAATGCAATTTTTCATTCTCTCCTCATTTCAGGAGGTCTGAAGGGATTTTACTCAACTTCCTCTCTACCTTCAGGTGGAGACCAAATCTGAGAAATTGCAGACTAATTTTGGAAAGTTTTCAGGATGTGCAAATTAGGGGCTCATGAAAGAATCATAGAATCATAGAATGGTTTGGGTTGGAAAGGACCTTAAGATCATCTAGTTCCAACCCCCTGCCATGGGCAGGGACACCTCACACTAGACCATGTCACACAAGGATCTGTCTAACCTGGCCTCGAACACCACCAGCAATGGAGCAGTTACCACTTCTTTAGGCAACCCATTCCAGTGCCTCACCACCCTCACAGTAAAGAATTTCTTCCTTCTATCTAACCTTAACTCCTCCTGTTTAAGTTTAAACCTGTTACCTCTTGTCCTACCCCTATAGTCCCTCATGAAGAGTCCCTCCCCAGCATCCCTATAGGCCCCCTTCAGATATTGGAAGGCTGCTATGAGGTCTCCATGCAGCCTTCTCTTCTCCAGGATGAACAGCCCCAACTTTCTCAGCCTATCTTCATACGGGAGGTGCTCCAGTCCCCTGATCATCCTTGTGGCCCTCCTCTGCACTTGTGCCAACAGTTCATGTCCTTTTTATGTTGAGGACACCAGAACTGCACACAATACTCCAAGTGAGGCCTCAGGAGAGCAGAGGGGCAGGATCACCTTCTTCCACCTGCTGTTCACACTCCTTTTGATGCAGCCCAGGATACAGTTGGTTTTCTGGGCTGCAAATGCACACTGCCGCCTCATATTCATTTTGTCAGCAACCAACACCCCCAAGTCCTTCTCCGCAGGGCTGCTCTGTATCTCTTCTATGTCTATCCTGCAGTTGTGCCTTGGATTGCTCCGACCCAGGTGTAGGACCTTGCACTTGTCATGGTTAAACTTCATCAGGTTGGCATCAGTCCACCTCTCAAGCACGTCAGGGTCCCTCTGGATGGCATTCCTTCCCTCCAGCATATCAGCCAAACCACACAGCTTGATGTCATCGGCAAATGTGCTTTCACTCAATCCGTGTCCATGTTGCCTACAAAGACGTTGAACAGGATTGGTCCCAACACTGATCCCTGAGGGACACCACTTGTTACTCATCTCCAGTTGGAAAACCGCTGTTCAATGTACCTTGTCATGTGTGCTTCTGGGAATCTGCTTCCGACCAGGTGCCCCCTTCAGCCCTGCTTTTTTCTTATTTATAAACTTCAATCAGAAGAAGTGTCAGATAAAAATAATGGGAGGTTTTTCCCTCTTGGGACCAAGATGGCTAGAAGGTTGTCAAGATATGGCCTTACATAGCTGAGAACTATCTGCCAACTTCTAGAGTGTGCCATCCAGTAGAAAAATGGTTCCCAAAGCCTAACAAAGTCCAGCAGGGTCTTGCTGCTTACTCAGAGGTCTTTGCCACCAAACTTATCAGCCCCAGAGGCATGGTGACTAAAGGAGGAGGAGAGGAATGGCAGCTGAATTCAGGGGTGCTCTCTTTTGGCAACAAAACTGTCCTGAAACCTAGGACAGTCTATAGCCTGGGCTTTTGATGATGCACGACTTAATATTGGTCAAGAGTTAGTATTGATCTGCTTTTGCGATGTTCAGTGTTCAGAAGAGTGTGATGTGCCCCTACCAAGAGCAAATGTGAGCCTTATCTGAGTGCAGCTGGTATTATTTTCTAGCCCAAATTAGATGCTGTGTTAGACATTCTGGCAAAATACGCCTGCAGTATGGAAAAGAGTCCATAGAACTGGAAAAAAATGCTGTGAATTTGCTGTTGTTACATCCACCGATTCGGGAAAAAAAATCAGTGTGAAGTCACAATCCCTAAAATAAATGAAACAAAATGTCTTGTAGCCGCCAGCAGGCACTGGAGCTCCCCAGCAGAGGCTGCATGGGAGCAGCAGAAACAACTGCACACGGCGTCTCAGCCACAGTAAACAGCAGCTCAGCATTCTCCCATCTGAGGGAGAGATATGCACTTTGCCATAGGTGTAGGTTGCTGATGCTTTGGTCTCTTCCTTGGCTATAGACACCCACCCCTAATTTGAGATCCTGCACTGCTCCAGGCAGAGCTGGAGGAGACAGAAGGCATGAATGGACAGCCAAGACCAAGCACAGCCAAGGGACTGGCTTGGCTCTGGAAGGCAAAACGCAAGCTGAGCCATTGGAGCCGGCTGTACACAGATGAGAAGGAAAATGCACAAAGTGATAAATAACTTTGCTCAGGCCGCCAAGAAGGGCTGCCAGAACATTCTCGCTTGGCTATGCTCTGACTTGGCTCACCCACTGCCGCCGGCCCCCCTCCTGCACAGACAAAGTGCCGGGCCAGAGCCACGCATGCATCTCAGGGCCGGCTCACTCTGTGCCCCCACTGCCCAGCCTGCCCCTCACACTACGCCCCTCCAGAGCCCACCCTCCATCCAGATGGGCATCCCAGAGGTACACCCAGCAAGAAGGTGTGGAAATAAAAAAGTCAGGAGGCTTTCCATCAGCTTGGGTTGTTTTTGGAGGAGCCACCTCTCCCGTTGCTCCCCCAGCAATCTGGACGGCATCTGCCTTAAGCGTCATCATACTGTACTGTGTCCCTGGGCAGCAAAAAAACCTCCTTCTCCAAGGGTCAGCTCTGCACCCTTCCTTACAAAGGCGAGTAGCATGTACAAGTGGTCTGGATGGTTTTAGCAGAGGTGCTCAGATAGCTGCTTTCTCACCTGTGAGTACCTGGCAGTTGGCAGAGCAGGGATGGATGGCTGGATTCACAGCATGGGGTGTGCAGAACAGGGATGCACTGCCAGTGCCATGCGTGGCAGCGTGGAAATCAAAGCAGTGCCTCCTCCAGCACCCTGTGGTGTTACCAACTTGGTGCCTAAGTAGAATGGATCTTATAGAGAATTTATCAGGGAAAAAGAAATATCTGCATTTCTCAGTTTCAGCTGGCAGCTCCAGCTTGAGAAAAGCTATTGTTTCAGGATTTCCAACATCTTGTTGCCTGTGATGCACATTGAACATATGTCTTTGTTTAGTTGCCCATTATTTAACCTAGATTTTTTCCCCCCTTGGGAGACTACAGTGAATTCAGGGCAGGGCACATGAATGGTTTAATTTATCATTTTCCAATATAGACTCTCTTGCACTTCTGTATAGTGAAAATAATTTGTTGTCAAGTTATCCAGTTACCACCTCATTTTATATGCTCCATAATAAGCAATTTGTAATGATCCATACTCGTAACAAGTCTAAATAATCCAAACATTGCCATCTCACAGCAGATAACTACTAAATATTTCCAACAGCACTGAATCATCCTGATCCCTGAGAGAGCTATGTACACATTTTCAGGGAAATGGTTTGCCACTAGAAAATCCCTTTTCAGGAGTACCTGGTTTGCTTTTGAAACCCTATAGGCTTTGGAAAAACTCAGTTTGAGGGGAGATGTATTATTTTATTGGAATTTTGTTGTTGCTGTTGTTCTAAGTTGCATCTCTTTTCCCTTTTACCTCTTACTGTCATGCATTCCTTTTACAATGGATACCTCTCTCCATAGGACATGGCTTATTGCAGTAGTATGTCGAAGGTTATGGGCATTCCCTTATGATTACCACAAGTAATTTTTCCAACATATTCAAATGCCTAGAGTACTCTGATTAGTACACATTCACCCCAGATTTGTCCTGCATGTCACAAAATGCCCAAGTATCCCCATAGTCACTGAAAAGATAGGGGTGCTCTTAGAAAGTGGTTCATCACCCCCAGGATCCAGATGACCCTTGGCTGTAGCTGTCTCACCTCCTGACAGCTGAGGTGACATATTATTCTCCTACTTAAATGTGGTCCTCAATTACACAGATGAGTTAGGTGCCTGAAATGGCTCAAGCTGAGCCTGGCGGAACCACTTCTTTTGTTTTTCCATTGTTTGGTGTTAAACCGTTTTACTCCTGCGCAAGCAAGAGACCCCAGTACCATTCCTTACACTTTAGTGCCTGTTTTCTAATCAGCCAGTCTGATGGGGTAACTGCCCTTAGGGATTTAAAACCTAAGTTACTTCTACTGGCTTTTTTATGGCATGACTTGGCATGATGGGACATCCTTCTTTGGCTTGAATGAGGGACTGACCAGTGACTTGGACTGCCTGACAGACTATAGTCAGAGACTAATGACTGCCTGCATACTGCTAGGAGGCACCCCCTGGGGTGGCAGGGGGACCGCTGCCAGCTCTGCTCTGAATTAACATCTTCACTAAGGAGCAGGCAGGGAGATTAGGAAGCCATGGTAAGAAGGACAAGCAACACCAAAACCCCCAGTGTTCTAGCTGCTGAGAAGTCAGCCTTTTGAAAATAGTCTGAGTAGGTTGTTCAGGTCAATCAAGCAGATAAGTAATCAGGAACCCACACTGCTCCCCAGTGAGCTTCAACTTTTCAGATTGATATAAACATGGGAAGTTGTTATTGGGGAATTTGCAGTAGCCGAAACTCAACTGAAATTGTTTGTACATGGAAATAATCTTAAGCCATACACTTATTGTATTGTGATTTCCTAAAAGAAATTATAAGTTTAGGCAGAAAAATCACTGCCCTACATATCCTCAAGCTGCTAAAGCAAGGCTGTAGAATAAATGGGGTTCCCGGCAGTAATTTTTTGCAGAGAAAAAACTTGCAGAGAAAAAACAGGGTTTTTCGAGAGCTGCTTTGAAGCACCTCTCTGAAGGAGAAACACCTCTGGAAAAAATCTCAGGTGACCAAAGAGGAAGAAATTAACAATATAAACTCTAAACTTGAGTCTTTCTGGTTTTCTAGCTCTTCTTTACAACTGTATTTCTAATCTTGTAATAATAATAATTAAAAAAAAAAGTACTGCTTTGTTCAATTAGAATAGCATTGTTTTCTTCTTTAACCTTGAGAAGGCTTTTGAAGGAATTCAGATAACTCTGGAAAACATCAGGCTCACAGGGTTTTTAAAAATATTTCTGAAACCAGGAACACTTTAAAGGGTTTGACTTTGCAGAATACACCATTATTCAGTTCTCTGACAAATGGGTCTGGTTCCTCCTCTTTTGAACTTGCTGTTGTCTGTTGTTGGCTTTTTGTTTGTTTGGCTTTTGTTTCATTTTTAGTTTCATTCGTTCTGATTTTTTTTTTTTACTTTCTTGGTCAGAGAAGGCCCAGATATTACAGTCAAATTATGTAATTTGACACTGGAGGGGGACACCTCCCCAAAGGTTTGCTTTGGCAAACCTGATCTATGTTTTTAAAGAGCAATGAATGGCAGTACAAATGGATACAGGAGACAAACCAATTAGCTCCTGTTGTTTAATCAGTTGTGTAGCCCTGGCATGAAACTGCAGCTCAGGAGTGCTGTAGCTTTCTTGGGCATTAGTGCCATCAGACCTGAAAACAAACTGGTTGGAAACATCACCAAGAAGTGACGTGTAGAAGCCGCTAAGATTTGCTTTCTTGCTTCAATATAGGAAACTGTGCTAGGCCTATAGCAAATCACTGCTGAGACATTTCACTGTGGTGTCTTGGAAACCTGGGGTCTTTTTGTCAGTTTGCTCTTGGTCTCTTCTCTGTCCATGGTCAAGTGGCCATCAGCTATGGCCATAGTTACCTCTGTCCTTTATTTGCAGTCTCACCAGGAAGAGTTCCTAAACTAAATGCTTGTTCAGGGCTGGTAGCATTTTTTAACTTCTCTAAATTATGTACCTCATATTATGATATTTTTAAAAAGGTGGTGCTGGGGCTGACAGAGGAGCCACAGACCTCTTCTGCTGCTCCTCATCTTGTTGGGCAATACACTTGCTGGCTGTTCACATGTCATGCCCTCACCCAGGGAAGCTCTCCTTCCATGGTACTGGAGAGATGTGGAGTTAAAGATGCTATAGTTCCAACTTTCTTCCCAATGCCTTCTTTAGGAAGATACGTACTGCAGGTGAGATAAAGGATAGAAGTCATACAGCTTTTCTGCACCTATGGACTACAGCCCTTCTCTGTGTATTTATTTTAAAATCATGACATTGTTTTAGGTTGACTTCTCTACATTTTCAGGCAGAAGTGCAGCTAACATGACCTCTGTTAAAACGAATGTGGGTGTTATTCATATATCAAATTGCACTCGTTTAATGAAATCACTATGAAATAATGTCTTGAGTGATAGCAGTATGAACTGGGGTAGCCCCAAAGTGATGTGAAATAACCATAGCGATAGTTAAGCATTCTGGGCTGTTGCCGTGGCTACTAGCCTATTTGACTTACCATTGCAATGGAAGAATATTAGCCAGGAGACAACTCATTTCTGAGACTCCCACATGACAATAGTACTTTCTGCCAAACCTCCCTCCCCCCAACAGAACTGAAATAAGACGGACGTCAAACTGTTACTATTGTCGATTCTTGCAACGTGTCCCAAATCAGAAACTAGATTTTCGAATGTCATTAGAAGGGGTATTTGAAAACATACTTAAAAGTTTTCATATAGGCTTCTAGAAAAAAACCCCAAAACCCAAATATTGACAGTTTTCTACAGAAATTCTTTGCATCTTTCAAAAGATAAACTATACTAAACTGAAGTATTTTAACCAAAAACCTTAGTATATGTTCTGCAAAACAGTACTGTGGTGCCCTTTAGGAGTTCAGTCTGAATATTGCCTTATCTCACATGGATTAGAGGGGGTGATCTGAGAAGCTCTCCCAATGCACACAGAGATCCATTGGTCCTGTATTCCTGCTGCAAAATGGCTCCTGTTGACTTACACCCTGGAAAAAATGTACAGTCTGCTCTTGTCCTTCAGGAGTCCTTATTCTTCTGGTGGCTTTTTCCACTCCTTCTTCAAGACTCCTAGGAGGAAAGCTGTTAGCAGAAAGGCGCTGCCAGCATAACCTGAAAATAGAGCCCTTTGGAGGTCCTCGCCTTGGATGTATAAGAGGGAACCTGCTCATATCAATACCTGCTCTTCAAAGTCCAGACCAGCATGTTCTGCTGCATGTCTGAAAGGACTTCCCTTCCAAGAACAAGTCAGCAATGTTTTGGACAATAGCTATGAGGATGTCCTCACATGATATTTGTACAGATGATGTTGAATGTATGTAGTTAACAGAGCAGTGCTTTTTCAGCTGAAAACCATGTGCATGATTGTAGCTATAAAGCCTCACAAAACCTCAGGGTTGCAGTTCTCAACAGCAGCATTTAAGACATTCAAAGGAAGGGTGAGAACAGCAAAGTGTCCCAGTATCCCAGACTTTTCACCACAGATGAGTGTTGTGCTTCAGATGTTTTGTTTGGCCTGGTTTGTGAAATGTACGTATATAACCAGAGCTCTACATCCCAGCACTGAGAGGGGTTTGTACAGAAATGACACCAGCTCATGGTCATCTGCAGAGCAGTTATTGGAAAGGACAATGGTCTTCAGCTTTTGTCTCTCTGATTGCTCCTGCCATGGAAACTTGCAGCAGTGGTGCTCCTTGAATGAGGCTGAAGTGGATGTCTGGCATGGAGGCAGCAGCAGAAAGGCTGCAAGAAAGTCCCTCAATTAGCAGGTCATCAGGATCTCAGCACTTCTGAGGGTGCCCAAATAGGGAGACAAAGCAGGGTGAGTAAATTTGTATGACTCACCAAGGTGGGACAGGATGGAGAGGCTTATCCCTATCAGCTCCTAAAGAGTGCAAAAAGGCAGATCCAAAACAAGCACATCGTCACCAATCTCCAGAGAGTCCAGAAGACATGAGAAGATCATGATAGCTGGCGTCTCTCATCCTCCATATCCTTGCAAGGGATCCTGGGCTGGCCACTTGGAGACAAGTCTTGGTGCCAGCTAGATGGACTGGCTGTTTGGATATGTCTTGATGCCAATGCGTATGTGAGTGTGAGGGAAACTGGTCTTATTTTAAGATCATCTCCCCTCCTCGAAGGTCCTGCAATGACTTTGCTACATTGTTGCAACATTATTTCCTACATTCATTTAAAGAGGAAAAAATAGCTCAAGACCCCGCTTTCATCCCTATGTGAGTCAGTCCTGAGTGCACATAACAGTGTGCAACCTTGGTCACTCCCAGCTGTGAATCCACACCAGCACTTGAGGCAATTGAAGTAAGGGTGTGTTTCAAGAGGGAGTTGAGAAGAAAGAACCTGGTAGGAAAAGGACAAAGCTGCTTGCAGCCATCAAAGTGGCTGCAAGGAGGTGCAGAGATGTTTGATGCTTAAGAGCCAGTGTTCAGTGCTCTGTCCCAGTGATGGCTGGAGAAAACCCGGATGCTAGGGGTGGTCTCTGCTGCAGCAAAGTGCATATCTGGAGCCTGCTAAGGAGGAAAGGCAGTTTGATCACAGATTTGTGTTATTGTATAGTTGAATCAAAGCATAACGCAGCTCTCCCCTCCTCCTGTCTCCCCTCCTCTTTTCATGTCCCTTAATACATAAAAGTAAAGATCCTTTATGTGAATAAAAGTAGAAGGTGCCTCTCCTAAGCATGTCTTAAAAAAAGCCAAAAATAGTCTCAAAGTCTCAACCAAAAGTGAACATAGCTAGGATTTCTGTGGAAAATGTCTGTAGCTGGAGGGGGGCAGGGGGAAGGCATTCGGGCAGGGGCTGCCTGGGCATTTACCCTTGTCCCTCAGCCCAGCTGCCTGCTATCCCCCTGCCACCCTGCTGCTCTGGGGGGCTGACCCAGCCACAGAGCTGCGGATGGGTTGCTGGCCGGGCAGCTGGTCCCCCTGGGAGGCAGCAGAGCCTCTGCTGTGGGCTTCCCTGTCCTTCGTCTGACAGTTCTTGGCAGCTCTGGCGCAACGTGTTGTTAACAGCAGTCCTAATTAATGGGGAACATGTGTGTTGCAGAAACCTTCTTGTTTTTTTTTTTTTTCTTCTTCTTCTGTTTGGTGGAAATACCGTAAAACTGTTTATACGCACTGTAAAAGGGATGGGAGGGGGTTTACTATCTTCCTATCCCAAAGGTTTCCTTTACCTCAGATCAACCCATTTTGGGAACAGGCACTTCTCTAATCCCTGGGTGTCTTTTCCTAAATGCTTTCACACATCTGCACCCCTCTGTCCTGCATTCCTGCCATACCATCATCTTGTCCTAATGAAAAATAGCAGCCTTCAGCCCTGCCAAATCCTTCTTCTTTTCTTTTTTTTTTTTTTAAGGCAAGATCCTGTTTATCAAAAAGAATTTCAGAAGTTTGTTGACTTTTTCCATTCATTAACTTAAATTTTTGCAAAAAATGAAGAAACTTTTGCTTTCCCAACTGTTTTCCCTTCTTGAGTAATAAGAAAACAAATGTTTATATACCATCTGCCACCAGCATGTTTTACAGATGATCTGGCAGAGTCATATCTGCAGTTCACCTCTAGCTCAAAAATAAGGATCCCATGCCATAGGTGACTTGTTCTCCAGCACAAAGAATGTTTTGATTGGCTTGGGAATAAACACAGGGAGAAGAGAGCAAGGGGATGCATAGATCTGTCATCAGTTGGTGCTGAGCACCAAGAGAACAACTGAGCCCAGTGCAATGCAGAAGGTCTCCAGCCTCCTGTGAACATGCTAGGACCCATGGAATAGAGGTACAGTGGTGCAGGGCTGTGCAAATATATTCTGAGTGAATTAGACCTTTGCAGCCCTTTGTGGTGTCCTGTGGTGCAGAACACACATACTCACACTGTTCATTGCAGCCAGCCCTTGACCAGTGACAATTTTGAGACCTCCTAGGGTAAATAATGATAGGATAAGACATACCTATAAAGCTGTGCATGGTCCTTCCTTGAGGGTTGAACTGTAGTGATACCTGTGTGAATCCTTTCACAGGGGAATGATTAAGGCTTAAGACATGGGAAGAGAGCCCTAATTAATCTGGTCTCCTTAAAGGAAGGGAAATACTCCTGTTCCCATATTATAAACGCTGAAGTAGAGTGTGAGCCAGACAAAGAAAAGCAGTACTGGTGGAAGCTGGTGAAGAAAGCCATAATGCACACCTGCCCTTTGAAGTTTCCTACTGCCAGGATGAGGAGAAACAGTTGATCACATTCTGGATGTCCCTAAGATCTGTAGAGACTTTCACAACTGTGGTACTGGAGTATCATCCTTTGGTGGGCTCTCCTGCAGCCATATATATATGGTGGATTGCAGGCTTGACAAACAGCACAAGGGCTATGGAGTTCTACTTTGGACTTCAGGTTGCATGCACACACTGGTAAGTTGGAAAAAAACCTGTCACATCCTGACAAGTCTGGCAGGAAATGCTATCCTAGCCTGTATCCAGGTTCCTGGATGTGTTTGCTGAAGGTCTTGGGAGACTGGATATCAACAAAGAACGGCTGTCCAATATCTTCTGGAAAAGGACATTTCTGCACACAAACGTGAGGAGTGCCTGTTTTGGAAGGTGTGGCTTCATCCAGCTACTCCTTGAACCTTGATTGCCATGGTAAGGCTTTCGGACATGTATAGTGTACATAGGAGGGGAGCATAATGATGAATAGGAATCAGTATGCAGTTTTGGCTTAGGACGAAGTTAAATCTTACATTTTCCAGGAGAATGTTATTTCTGGTGGTTTTGCTGTTTTGCATTAATGAGCAAGTTCTGAAATTCCACAGATAACACATTTTCCTATATTTGCCCCAAAAGGGGGGGGGAAAGAAGGCCATTCATGAAACATTGCCCTTTGTTTCTTGCGGAAGACAGCAGAAAATTTGAGACCAGAGCATCAAATGTTTCACTTCTCATCAAACCCGTGGAAATGTCATTTTTTCAAGGTTTACCAGAGCCACAAATATGTTCACATAAGCTGATACTACCAGTATGGCTAATGGACTAGATCTACAGCCAGCATTAGTTGGCATTGCCCTGTGGCATACTTGTTACCTTAGCAGCTTGCCAACTGCGGTATCATTTTCCAGATGATTTGCATTGAACGACGACAGTTTATATTCACTGAGGATCTGGCCAACTGACACCCACCCAGGAGGACTTGGTTTTATGGAGCTTTACCCACATCTTATAAACCAACCTGATTAAAATGCCCCACCTTTACGTCAGGTCATCCACATCATGATGACATTTCCTCCATGGCAATGCATTGTATGACTTTGTGACATATGTGGCAAAGCTCCTCTGAGAAGGTCTAGTCTTGGTAAATACAAAAAGGAAGAAAAGAGAGCAATTGGATGAAACCAATGGAATCCCTAAGATGAAAGAAGAGATCGGGTCATTTCTGAATGACTATAATAGACCTCGGCTGAGGTTACGATCTGTGACAACCTTGAAATCTGGTAGACACTGTTTTTCCCCCACAGCCTGCCAAGACCTTGCTGACACATCCAGCACAAAAAAAGAATCAGCATGCACTATGTCCTGAAAGGTTTCTGGGTAATCCTCCTCTAACATATTTAATGCTTTAGCAGGCAGAAGCAGAGGGCTCCATCTTTTTTTTTTTTGTATTTGAGAAGCCAATTCTATTCCCTTCTATTCACTTCCATTCCCTGTTTGGTTCCCATACTGAACCTGTTATAACTGAGCTATGCTGCAGCATTTTCCCACCAAGTGTCTGCTCTGGCTTGTTTTGGCTCTGTTTGTAGCTATACATACAATTTTTTTTCTGAATGCTGGCTTTGAAATCCACATTGCCTTTTTCTTCAATTCTATTGACAAATGGCTTTATTTAATCTAGGCCTCCCCATATTTCCTCTCTGTTTCTCTTTCTCTTGGATCTTAACCACAACTGGGGTTGCAACCAAAGACTTTGACAGACATCTTCAAAGCAACCTGTTTCAGTCTGCAGCTCAAGATCAGTTGTAAGTTATTCTGTGGCCAGCCTTTTTTTTTTGTATGCAATCTCTGCTTTAGAGCATATTATTTATGTTTCTTCCTTGTGGGTAGAGAAAAAGGCATTCCTCTGATTTCTGGCCTGTGGTATCACAGCTAGCTTTACTTCCTGCCAAGTAGATCAAGCACCTCAGGACTAGCAGCTGTCAGACATAGGCTGCCTATCTGACTCATCCCACAGCAATCCTATAGCTTTCTAGGTACAGCATGGAGTACTGTAAAAGCTTTCCATATATTCAGTACTTCAGCCTTTGTAAAATAACCAACTACTAGTTTCAGCCACTGACTGTGGCCTTTTTTTCTTATTCTGGTGTTCAGTAACCACCCAGCGCTTGCATAGTCTTTTAGATAGATCTGTCTCAGCTACATCTTCCAACAGAGTAACAATAGCCCTTGACAAAGGCAGCTTGCCCTTTGTAAGGTAGGTGCAGGGCCCCTTTGAGATCCTGGAACATCCCCCCTTGACCTGATTTGGGTCATGGGAAAGGGTGGAATCTGGAGTCAATAAAAGGAGAAAGAAGCAATGAGAAAGGACTTTCGGATATCTTCATATCTACAAAGGCAGGAGTTAGGAATTGGGATAGAGGAAGAAGACAAAAAAATGTGTTTTCTGGGGAAAGAACAAGAGACGATGTTGTGGCAGAGATGCTTTTCTGAAAGTTTCCGTAAATCAGGGATGAAGGCAACTATGGTTAGTAGAAATATTGGTATTGTCTTCCTAAGCTGGTACAGGCACAGAGAGATGAGGAAAGGTAGGGATGAGATCTTCAGAAAGATGCTTGTCTGTCTGCCTCTATAATGAGAGAAAATATATAGGGAGACTGTATGATGCAAATAATTTAAAATAAGTAGGGGCTTTTCCATTCTGTCTCTTATGCCAGTCTGCAAGGTGAAGGCCTGCAGGCTGAGCCACAAAAGGCCATCTCTAGCCAAAGTACTTCAGGAAATTGTTGTAGGGGAGAGCTGAAGTGGCTAATGGCACAAGAGGCTGCAGAAGAATCTGGGTGATGACAGGAGATGTGAGAAAAGCCCTATGTGTGCCTCAGTGCACTGCAATTAGGAGTTGAGTAATACAAGGAGCTGTATCTACCTGAAGCACCATGTTGCTGGGAGCAGGTTGTCAGTGCTTCCCAACAGCCCAGGAGTAAATTAAACTGATTCTCTGTGTTTAGTGAGAAACTTAACAGGTAGGCAGGAGGGGTGAGAATTGCAGCAATTCCACAGGTTTTGGAAAACAAGTGACATGGGAGAAGATAGAAGGCGGCAAGCTTCTAAACCTCTAAAACCACATGAGATTGATGATTCTCTTCCATAAGACTCATTCAGACCTGCTTGAACTGTGTTAGCTCTTATTTGTAGCCTGTAGCTTGGCTTATCAAGAAAAGGAAAAAAGAAAAGAGGGAAAAAATAAACCCCAAACCAGAAACAAATGAGGAGGGGAACAGACCCAAATCCACAACACATCAAGCGGCTGTATAATAGCACACTGCAAATGGGTTCACAATGGGATTGCAGATGACTTAATAGTATATAAGGGCCCACAATGCTTGAGTGACTCATTGCCTTTGCTATATCTGTTCAAACTCACCATGTTGAGTAAGAGAGATTTGCCATCACAAAACTTCTAATAAATTCTGTGGCTGTGCAATATCCATGGTGCTTCTAAGAAAAGTATGGCATATCTCACACTCTGAGAATGCCTCAACCCACTTTGCACATGTGAACCGCCACTGACATCCAGCCTCTTCCCATGAGGGGCTGATGCTCCACTGCATTTGCACTGTGTGTTGCTTCATTATGTTGGACTTCCACTTCAGTAGGTTGTGAATGCTCCATCCCGGGAAGCATTCAAGGCCAGGTTGGATGGGACTTTGAGCAACCTGGTCTAGTGGAAGGTATCTTTTCCATTGGATGGTGGGGCTGGAACTAGATGATCTTAAGGTCCTTCCCAACCCAAACCATTTGATGATTCTATGAAACAAACCACTTCAAACTAAGGTCCTAAATTCCCTACCTTCCCCTCTACCTTTTAATTCCATTTACCTGTGTTTCTTGGATGTATAGCAGCAGCTTATTTGTCAGTGCTCTTAGGAAAATAATTGCACTGGTGACATTAGTGCAAAGAGTGCCAGTCATATCAAAGGCCTTCTGTACACAGCATCACATACACATGCACAAGAAGTAGGAATGCTCTGATCCACAAACTCTTGGCCATGGAAACAAACTTTCTAAAATCACTTTTATATGTAATGTTTCATTTTTACAGTTCAGCCCAGACTAAACTCTGTTAGCTTGCCTTTTTCCAGCAAACTCTTTAGGTGCTCAGCTGAATTAATTGTCACAGATGACCACAGGTTCTTAATTTTCACTAATTACTAATATTGACATTTTCCCTCTGATGTCAGGATAGGCCTTGCTTGAGGAATGACTAAATAAGACCCTCAGGGTATAGTGTTCCATATGTTTTAGAAGAGGGGTTTTTTTTGTGTTGTTTTAGTGAGAATGTGGGAGAGGGCTTTAGAAAACTTTCTAGTTCAGCTTTCTTGGGTTACTTTTTCCATGAAAGGTAACAGATGTTCACTGTGACGTGAACGTTATTTCCACGCTTACAGAGAAGAAATAAGGACCAGTGTGATCCAGACTTAAAGGTTAGTTTATTTCAAATTATTTTGTGACGTCAATAGGCAATGATATATATAGCAAAATATTTTTCCTCCTTACCACAGGGCCTTTAAAAGTATATCTTTGTTGACTTAGTTGCCATAGCAGTGACTAACATGGTTATATATACGTATGCACGTGCATATATGTGAGGAGGGATTCCCCAACCCTGGGGTTGATTGTGTTGGCTTCTCTGGTTGTATTTCCTTTTCCTTCCCCTGCTCAAGGTGCTCAAAGACAGCTTGTGAAGCATCCTGGAGCTGAGAAATCAATATTTTCAGTCAACCATCTTGAAGCATGGGCCTTATTGTGTTTTGCAGGGCACTGTTTTTTAGTGCTTGTATTCCAAAACAGGTAGTAATGTGTGGGCAGAGCAAAGCTCCCACATTACTTCCCCAGTGATGGGGTGATTCGTGTGCAAGCAGATGATGGAGATTTGCAAGGTGATGGGGCTCCACAAATAAATTAGGAGGCTATTAGTAGTAAATGCGCTGTTTACTATTTAGATGGTTTCACGTGTGCTCAGATTGTGCTGAAAGGCCTTTGACATATTTAGTTTATCCTTACCTTAGAATAGATTTTTATCTCTCTGCTCATGTTTCAAACTGTTTCTCCCTTTCAGCAGCCTACTAACATATTTCAGAGATCTTCCTGTCTGCAGAGTCTGTTAGGGTCATTCCCTGCATTTTCTCTGCCCTGAGCTCTGCACCCTGTTAATAGCACAAGTGTGATCCAGGCCTGGAATGGCCCCTGAGTTCAGCCCTTGGGAAGCGAAACACTTGCAGAGGGTTTCTTGATCTCTTTTTGGTGGAGCTCAGTAGTCACCTAAATCTGAGCCCTAGTGAGTGGAGGCACACTGGGTGGTTTGCATGCAGCAGTGAAGCTGCCTAACTCCTCTGTGCTGCAGTCCTGTCTCCGGTGTCACCCTCCTGATGTCTCTCCCGCCCCTTCTCCTCTCTTTCAGTCAGACAGCAGCAAAATCTGAGCTGATAGCTACAGAGAGGGAGCGAATCTGGTTTCCTTTACTCTCTGAGTATCTTTTGCTTCTCAAGTGACAGCAAACCTCAGGGCAATCCTGGATGTGATGTGGACGTAAGCTCCTTCCTTGTGGCTTTTGGGAGCTGGTAGCAGTAAGACAGGTAGGAAGGGTTATCACTGTCTGAGAACAAATGGGTGAACATCTTCAAAACTACTGGCAAGTCCCACATATTTGTTGGAGCTGCCGTCAAACTGGACTAGGCCATGTGCTGAAGGAAGAGCACTTATACACAACACCATCCCAAACAGCAGAAAGAGGGGAATCTGAGAACCTGAACCAACCTACATTTTTGTGTTCAAACTCTTGCATTCTTAATGCATCTTTTCACCCAGTGTTTTTCTTATTGTGGCTTTTTCACTTTACCTGTCCAAAGCTATGCTTCTACATCTCTGCAGCCAGTCAAAATTCAGCTTTTCCATTTTTCCTTGTGTGTGTTGTTACCAAGTAAGATGCTGGAATGAGAATCTGACTGGTCATTGTGTTGATGACAAATGAAAGGGAAGCAAACACAGCTTGCTTGTCTGCAGCTACAGTGGTTCAGCAGGGCTGGCAGTAGTAAAGATATGTTATTTGTTGATAAAATACATGAAGCCAAGCTCTGAGAAGGAGCTGAAATAGATAGTATCTCAGTGCTATCATCCGCCTGTTCCATCTGCACCTTCAGAAATCCTAGCTTCTTGTGCTGGCTTAACCTGGAGGAGCTGGAATGGTGCACAGCTCCTGCTGGGTAAGATCAGGAGGGGTGCTCCTGGAGGGGCTGTGAGCACTTCACAGGTAGCACAGAGAAAATCACAATGTGCCACTTTTAGAGGTGATGCGCATGTGCACGCATATTTAGTCTTTGACAACATACCATGTGTGTCCATGTGCTTAGATAGTCTTTATACATATTTACATATAATGTATACACACATACATATATACATGTTTATTTTGTCATACATGCATGGAAGTGCCATGTAAAGGAGTGAAGGCAGCATGTGCCAGCATGCAGGACATCCACCTGGTGCTCTCTGAGTTTTAATCCCACCCCCACCAGTTCCCTTCAGGGTGATCTCACTAACACTATTTAATGTCTTTCCTTTTGTGCCACTGCTCTGTTGAGACTGAAAGATCTTCATGCAGGGACTGTCCCTTCGTGTTTGGATGCCCAGCACCCAGTATGGGAGGCCTTGTCCCTAACTAGGACTTCTGTAATACCAGAGATAAGAGCAGCTACTGAGCATACCGATGCCTTAAGGCATCTTCAGGAGCGGCTCCCAGAGAGATTTTGGAGCAGAAGGACTCATTCTCTTAGTGGTGTGGTGGCTCCTGGAGTTAAGGATCCTTGCTGCAAAACAGTGAAGAGAAAGGCATCACTGCTTTGTTCCACAAGTCCTGTGTCTAGCAGAGCAAAGACGTAGCCCAGTAAAAATTATGCTAGTGTCTTACCCAGACTTTCTCTTTATGCTTTGGGCTACACTGCTCAGTCAAGAAAGGATCCCATAAGTGCATGCAACACAGTATCACTTGCAAAAGGGTGCATGCATATCAGGCTGTAGGATCCAAGTGATTTTTTATTCCAGAAAGCTCAGCAGCCCTCCAAATAAGCCTTCCTTGAATTACAGCATGTATCAAATCCTCATAATTATGGTGGTAGCAAGAACAGTAACAGGCAAACCTGGGACAATAAAGCTGGCATCCTAAATAGCCAAGAGGCACAGGATGGCAAAGAAAGTGCAGCCATGGAGGGAAGACGCGACTTTCCAAGGTTACACGGTGGCGTGGCAGGGTAGCCAAGAACAGCGGCCTGGGAGTCAGGCCACTATCTTAGCAACATGACCACATTCCCTGCAGTAATAAGTCATACTGAACCTTTGCCAAGAACCAGTTTGGCTCTACTCTGAATGGTCACCATTTCTGAGGGGTTTCTGGGGGAAAGAATAGCAGTTCAACAGTAAATAAACCCATTCTTTTCTAGTTCCAGAGGTACTAAAAGCAGTAATAATGGGGAACCAACAGTATTGTTGATTTTCTTCATTGCCTCAAACCTACCAGGAGGCAGAAAATCTTCACCTGTGTTTGTATCTTTCAAAACAAATATCCTTCTAAATCTGCTGCTGCATCTCCTTTGAAGCATCCCAAGTAATGGCTGCTTCTTCAAGACTTCTGAGCTTTGCTTATTGTAGACATCATGGAGGGAAAACAGGACCATAACAAATCTGGCTTCTCACCAACTTAAAAGGTTGCTCTGATAAGTCAAAGCCCTTTGGTATGGAATGTAGCCCTCATCCATTCATACATCTGATTTTAATTATATGATTTACTGATAATACACAGCAACAACCTCTCCCTTGAAAATAAAGTGTCTGACCCTGAGTTACTTTCTACACAAACAGATTGATGTGGAGTTTATGGATGCTAGGGACACTGGTCCAGACTCTAAACAACAGAGCCCATTTAATTTCAAGAGCTGAATCTCCACAAAATGTTCACAGCAAAGCCCCAAACTAGGTGCAATAAACCTAACACCAGCCAAGTTTGCAAACCCAGGCTGAATTGCAGGAAAGCCCTGGGCCAGGTCTGGAAGAAGCCCTGGGCCAGGTTTCCAGTTAGCTTTGAAGCCACATTTTTAAAGAGGCTCCTGATCAGGATTTTGATCTTCCCACAGGCTATGCTTCAAGCTATTTCCACCAGCCAGGATTTGAGCTCACCGCTGCCAAATCCCAGACCTGCCTGGGACAGAGCAGCAGAAACGCCCAGAGGCAGGTTTCAGCCGTGCCTAGCCCCCCTCCGGTCCTGAGCAGGAATGGTGCCCCAGGGAAGGTGCTCTCAGCCCAGCCGGCAGCACAGGCAGTGGTGAGTGGCAGGCTGCTTCCCCTATAGATTGCAGCTGTTTCGTTTTCATCGGGTTTCAGCACTTGGCGTTTTGGGCTGAATTTCACGCCAAGTATTCAAATCCAAGAGGCCCACAAGCCTTGTGGACATGCAAAACCACCAATGTAATGAAAATTGGTTTAAAATTGATTTACTTCAAAAAAAAAAAAAAAAAAATTCAAGCCACCATGTGGAAACATTTAGAAGAGTCAGTTATGAAGTTTAGCTAAATGGAAGTAAATGCCTTTGAATGTGTCCGTACAGAGCACTGCAGTGGAGAAAGTCAATCTATTTACTGTGACTTTTAATTAAACCATTTGAGCTCTGGTTTAATAACCAGCAGGGAGTAAAGTTGCCCAAATCACTGATCGCCCTGCTTAGACTCCCAGGTGTGGACAGAGCCTCCCAGTCATCTTTGTTAACTTTCCCAGACACTTAACTTTTTCTTTTTTGGGGAGGGTGTGTGTGGGAAATTCGTGTTCTTGTCCAGATCCTTAAAGATGCTCATTAAAATGCCTAAGCACCACTGATTTCAAAAAGGCTCTAATGCCTTTGAGAATCTTGGCTCACAGATCTCATTCCTATTAACCTGATGGGAGGTTTCTGTTCTTCTTGGTCAGCTGAATAACTTGGACCTGTAGGATCCTAAATTATTTAAATCCAGTAGCAGTTTATGATATCTTTTAAGTTTCAAGGCTATGGAGTAGTGTAACTGAAACACATACGGTAAGGAGATGCTCCGTAACCCCAAACTCTTCAGTATCTCATGGGCTTGTGGAAATCACCTGTATGCACAGGTGCTCATGGGTTAGTAGTGCTTGCTAGATGCCAAACCTCTTTGGTTAACAGAGCCCGTCAGGTTGTGTGATTGCCCTTATTTTGGGTTGTTTCTGTGTCACCTGGGCAACTTCCCATTGAACAAAAAACTCTTGGTAGTCCTTGCACTAGGTTTAAATGGGGCAAAGAGTTGTCTTCAAGTTTCCAGGTAGCTCTGTCCTGACAGTAGTGTGGAAGATATTTGTAGCTGATGTTGCTGAGCTCTCACAGTAGCATCAGTGATCTTTGTCCCCCGGTTACTTCGTTCTCTTTGTTTAAGTCTCTGGGGTTGTTCTTTTTTTGTTGTTGTTTTTATTTTTGCTGTTTATTTGGGTTTTTGCTTGCTGGTGGTATTCCACAAACCCTACCTGTAGTGCCACTAGCACAGGATGCCTCTGCTGCCCATCTGTATGCATGCACAGCTATGCGTACAAACAGAGCAGCCTCAAAAGTGATGTGATCAAAAGGTTTCAGAAGAGCTCTGCATGTTAAGAAAAGTTTTGAGGCTCAAAGCCCAAAGGGGGAACTCCATCATGAATTCCCCATGTATAACATATCTGGGGAAACGGATTAAAATGGGACAGAGCCTCTTGCTTTTTCTCCCTCCTCCTCCATGGCCCCTTTCAGAAAATTAGGGGCCCCTCTCTGAGGAGAAACTGTTGAAAATTGCACACTACTTTCCCTTCCCCTTCCTCCTGAACATAGCCAGAACAGCAATATACATTTCTGAGGTTTGGCAGCAACATCTGAAAGCATGAGTTTTTGCAAGAGAAGGACTGACTGGTGGGGTCCTAAGTGCATGTGGGCTTGGGGGATGCTTGAAGAAGGGAAGGGAAGGCACCTGTACCCTCTCTTCCTGCCACAGCTATTAGAGATCTTGTTCCCATTGTTTCCATGTTTATTCCCTGGGTTGTATCATCAGCCGCTGGAATGAGACCCGTCAGCTGAGATTTGTGTCTGAACCTTGGTTTCATAACAAAAACAGAGACAGTTGCTCTTGCGACAGACCTCTTTTGGACTGAACAAAAACATGTATGACCCATGTGCGGTCCATGTAGCTAAGCTAGTCCGGAGCTAGCGATGATACTGTTTTATGTGAAGTTTTCCTCCACTATAACATCACTGCCTTCCTTCTCCCAGACTTGTCTCTGTCCACCTCTTGCCAGTCATGGCACCAGCCCCCTTAGCTTGCTGAAAGCCCCCTTAGTCTGCTTTGGTTCTTATTACTGTGATATCCAGACAGCTATCTTGCACCACAGCACACACGCGTGTTTTTAGGACCATGATGAAGTCTAGTGATGTTGTCTCTTACGGCTCAGAGGAAGAAATTTCCATTCCATTTCAGAATTATCATGGAAAGATTTGAAAAGCTTGGGGGATGGGAAGGGAAAGTTTTGTTGCCCAATGAATCTGAAACTCAAAGCTCACAAACTGAAAAGCCTTTCCCGCATTTCTTCCTCTGCACCTTTCTTTTCTGTAAAAGGAGACGGAAGAGGAAAAAAAAGAGGACAAAAAATGTATTTTTCCCGTCCTGGAAAAGGGTTGCAAAATGTCAACCTATAAATGAAATTTTTTCCAAGCGTTTTGTTAGAGCTAAATCCAAACCTGATATTTCATTAGAAAGAAACCTTTCTTTAACAAAAAATCCAGACTAGTTCCCATTATGTTTGTGCCCATAAATGAATATTTTTATGTCTTTTTTTTTGCCCATGTTTGAACAGCATCCGGGACTTTGAGGTTCCAGGGCACTCCTGAAGCCTCTGAGTGCTGCAGCAGCATGTGTGATGCACCTCAGTGTTAGCTTACAAATATTTCCTTATTGTCTAATGCAGAGCATAAACACATACATTTAGCTTGTCACCTTCCTCAGCTTGGGATGCAAGGAGGCATTCATTATCCAGCAAGAGACTGCCCTGTGGTTAAACTTCCTCCAAAAGCCCATGGCAGCGGGGTAGATGGAGCTATTCCTGCTGCTCCCGAAGTTCAAACCCCCATCAGAGGGGCTGCAGCCATCAGCGTGGGAGAGAAGGGCTGCTGTTATTCATGTTTTTACATGGCTGGGTTCCACTTTGGCAGATGAGAGAGTCTGCAGCCTGAAAGCCGTGGGCTGATAAGCGGTTTTTGAGAGATAAGATATGAAAGACTCTGTAATTCTGGATGTGAGTGTTGAGTAGTTTATATGTGTAAGTCCAGATGTTCAGTAGAAGGAGCTGTTCCAACCCTTCAGCTGCATATGTCTGCTTGCATGTGTATGGTCTGGTGCACTTGTGGCACTGGCCAGGCAATGGTCCCTGGGAGCAGTGAATGGGGCACTGTTTCCTGTGGGATTCAAGGGAACCAGAGGGTTAATATTCAGGCAGTGCTCTATTTCTATTTTGCTTTGACACAACCATATTTCACCCAGAGGATGAGAATGCTTTCTGATCATGGAAGCTGCATCCAAAGATACAGCCCAAACTGGCAGGGCAGGGGAAGCCCCAGAGCGTCTGCACCCTGAAGGCACTGCAACTCAGGCACATTTCTTGGTCACACGGGCTGCCTGCTTTGCTAATCCCATGAGACACTAATTTGTTACTGGCCTACTAAATGCTAATGCAGGTGTGGATATCTGAGGCATCCAGAGCACAGAGAGGCTCAGATATAGCCTCCCTGCTTTCTCCCTCAGTTCCCACATGAGAAAGGAGCAAGGTGGAAAGTAACTCTCCATTTACATCTGACAGAGCTAAGGTGACAGTGGTCATTGCAAGGCAGAAAGAGGGCTTGTCCCTGCCACTAGTGTCAGACTCTGGGAGCACAGTTCCAGGTATTTGAGTACATAATTTGCTTACCAGCAAAGCTGCATGTGTATACCTATTCCAGAAAGTGCTTTTCTTGCAGAGGGCAGGCTTGTGTCCAGAACAGCTGCACCAGTTAACTGCTCTTAAACATGAATCATCGCTGAAGGAGAGCTGTGCCCAAATAGAAGTGTATCTTATCAGCAACCTATGTCTCAAACATGCAGTCACAGGGTCAGATCTGTTTTAGTAAGAGGCAGATTAAGGGCCTGGTTCTCAGCATCTGCCAATTGCGGGTAGCTTCCCTAAAATGGATGTAGCTGTATTGATTTAAATAGGGTGGGAATTTAGCCCTGGATATTGTGCAAGCACGTGAACTGTCAATGGCCAGGATTTTTCCAAGGAGACACACAATTTTTTATTGTGAGCAAGATCATTGCAGACAGAGAAATAGATAAGCATTTGGATTCTTCTTTGGGCTGTGATTTTGGAGGTAGATGCATTAGTTCATCTAACATAAACTTGTTTAGTTGGTGTTTGAAAAGAAAGAGGTAAACACCTGTACTTTTCAGCCTTTTCCGAACCAACCTTTCCATAATTTCTGTGTTTGTCTCTAAAAGCAAGTTGTATGTGGGACTCTTGGATATTTTGATTGGCAAGCATCACCAGGATTTTCAGGCGTGCCCAAGAGCAGGTTGTTACAGACCTAGGAGTGAGGTGGTAGAGACCCCTTTCAAGTCTTCAGGGTGGGTTGTCCCCTGTGAAGGCCTTTTAGAGCTTCGCCGGCCACTTGTGCATACATACATTCTTGATGGCCTTCCTCTCTGGCAGGATGATGACCCCAGCATGGGGGTACACCAGGCAGTGGGTGGTAATAGCCTCTTGAGCATCCACTGTTCAAACCAGTGCAGTCTGTGTGCTGGAGACTCGCATATCATATAGTGGCTAATATCTGCTAATGGAAGTGCCCTGCTGAGAAACAAGAGAGGCGTGGTAGGCTCATGTGGGAAACAGATTTTATTTACAAAGAGCTAAGACACGAGAAAAGGTGGGGAAAAGACTATTAGGCACAGGAATGACCTGGTGGCTGGCAGCATGACCAGCTCACAGGGCTGTGTCAGTGTGTCCCCACTCTGCCGGTACTCTGCCTCCCCAGATCCTCCTCACCCTCCACAGTCTTTCAGACATCACCATCAGCTTCTGCTGGCCGCAGCCACAGAGAAGCATGACCACAGTGCTCTTCTGTTCCACATTACAGCCTGGGATTCACCTCTTGCCGTTAGCACACATTCCTTGCTCTGATTCACAGTGGCATCTCTCTCTGCTTCTTATTCATTACCCAAGCATCTTGGCTAGCAGGGGCCTGTTAGTGGCTTTGGCCACTTGGCACAAACAGCAGATTCTTATGGTAAACCCAGAGACACTTTATGGAGGTGTAATATCTTGGTTTTGGTTACCATTGCATTTTTGTAGTGCAGAGGCCAAAAACACATCAAAGAAGTGAGTCTGGCAGCAAGCACCAACCCTAAATTCATTACACTCCAATTAGGCTGTTAAGAAGAGATTAAAGAAGCAACAAAACTGTATGTCTTCCTCAACTGCTGTTTGCTGAGGTTCCTTCTCTCTTTTGTGGCCTGGGTCCCTGGGTATCTCAGTCCACCAGCATCAGCAGTGTTGTGTGCTTGGGGACAGCTGAAGCATCCTTTTCATTAGAGCCATGATTGGACCAAAGGGGTTTAGCCAGTCCCTGTGGAAAAGCAAAGGGTTTTTTTGTGCATCTCCCTTTGTAACTAACCGCTTTTTCACCATTTCACCTCATTGATCTGGTCCCCTTCTCTCTACAGTTGTGGATTACAGAGAAAACTTATTTCTGACATGTGGATTCTGGTGTGCAGGGATGACCTCTGTGTCAATGCCAAGGCTGGAGAAAGGCACCTTAGAGCCCCCTTCCTCTTCCTTGAGGAGAGAGTAAGGTACAAAAAGGGGACTGATTTCTCCCTTGGATGACTTGAGGTAGACAAGTATCTCAGGTGGGACAGGAACATGCTGGTCAGCTCTTTTGTTCTTGCTGAACAGCAGACAGAAGGGAGAAGAGCAAGATAACTTACTGGTTGTTTTTGTCTGTGCCTAAGGTTCCATGATGAGTTGGGATCCAAATGTATAGACTCCTCCCTCATGCCCCGATCTTTGGTGTTCAGGGAAAGGAGACCTGGTGTGAACAGGCACCAGAATGTGCTCTGGATGGCTGGGGACATTTCCCTGTCATTTGTTCTCTGGCTGGCTCTGTGAAGGCCTGCAAGATCACCCCATCTAGGAAATCACTTCCCTCCCTTACCCCATTATAATTTTGTCTTTGAAGGTCTCACCTTTTTAGTTGTTTGAAAAACTTGTCTCTCAGGGTTCCCCCTTCCACATTCACACAGATGGTCAATAAAAAGACTTCCAGAAGAAATTTGGTTTTGGCTCAAAATTGCATTTGAAACCTCTCCCTGTGGAGGAAGACAAAAAGATTCCTACAGGAAGTTTTCAGCTCTTCTGCCAGGAGTTGCAGTTCTTTGGAACTACTTAGGTGACCCATCAGCTGGCAGAATGGCTTCTTATATTCTCTGCTCAAGCCATGTGACTGTTTTCCAGCTAATAGGCAACCAGTGCTCCAAGAAAGTGTTGTCAGCTGGGTTACAGCAATGTCAGGAACTAAGAACAGCCCTTTATTGGTAAGGCATTTTGAAATCAGTGCCTCATATGGTGATTATCAGAAGCTTCCTGATGGGTCTTGGGTGTAACATGTGCCTTCAGGTGGTCATGCCCACTGTTGGGAAGGGAGTACCAGGGCATATCCTGCCCTGCCAACAGCCGCCAGAGTTTTAGCCTCAGTAATGCAATTATTAAGCAGGTGGAAGCCTGCTGCTTCTCGTTTGCAATGTCTATGCTAGAATATTTCATTAATGAAATCACTGATGTTTATTACCTCCTAAATGATCTCTTTCTCCAGCAATCTCTGAGGGTTATTACCACAAAGACTTGCACAACAGATGTTAAAAGCCATCAGTTTAAATCAACATATACTTTTACTAAAAACAAAACCGAATGGTCGTTTTTTTCTAATCCCTGCATTCCAGTCATTAAAGCTGAGATAATCTTCTGGAGAAGCTAATGGATATTGTTAATAGCTGGATTGAATTTATAAAGAGCTGTGAGAGAACAAACAGGAGAGCAGAGACAACCTTCAGCAGCAGTAATGAAGGCAATCTGTTGTGCTTTGCTAGCAGTTTTATTTGCACCAGCCATTTCAGCCATTCAAGATGATGCACAAGAGGAAGTTGATATTTCTAATTATTTCTTGCATTTTTCTTCTGACTTAGGATCCCAGGTTTAAAGGGTTCAACAACTATAATATTATGAGTGTGTATTTGTTGTCAGTCATCTTTTCATTCATTGTGGTTTGCTACAGAAATCTAGACAAGCTATTGTCTCTGGTCAGTTTATTGCACTGTGATACTTCCATAAAGGTGACTAAGGATCTGACATCTCCAGACAAAACTTTGTTGTTTCTCCCCAGTCATGAATGGAGCTAAGTCCTAGCAAGGATTCATAGCCTAGGTTCAAGTCTCTCTAATGTATCAATGACTGCTGAGGATGAAAGAGTTGCTCAATTACATGGATGATGCAAGGATCAGATGAAAAAGTTTGCATCCTGATTGCATTGAGGGAGCCCTGCAGTTGTTGTGGTCCTTAATGAGCTCTAAGAAAATAGTGATACCTCACCAAATTGAAACAATTACACTTCACAGTGCCACTGGTCAGATATAGTCCATGCTAATGTGCATAGTGACACAAGATAAGGAGGGCAACATAAATGATGGTCCCGGTGTGGACTTGCTTTCCAATTTCCACTGAAAGCATGTTTCCAGTTGAGGCTTATTTATATATATGATTTTCTCAGAACATCTCCTGTGAGTTGACATGTTTCCAGCTGATCTAAACTCAGAAATCAATTCTAGCATGTAGACTTTAGTGGAAAATTGTGTAATAAAACACGTCTTGTGACATTTCATCAGGTACTAGAGCAGGACTTTCTCCAAGAGACTATTTCCCTGATGCTTTTTTTTTTTCCCCTCACTTTAGATAATTTTGTTTTAAGACCTGCTGTGAGTCATGGACATTGTAGTGGATTAGGAATGGTGCCTTTGGCATGTTTCAGAATACTTGGTTTGGAAATAATCGTTATGGTTTCTGCAAATAGCATAAACTGAAGATATGCAGTGCGCTCATTCCTAGAGCTTCAAAGTGCCCCAAGGGATGGCAGGGCTGGCAAATGTGCCTCCCTGATTTCAAAACAGGGAGGAGGCAATCTAAAAACAGGGTGTTCCTACCCCAATATCCATCTGTAATCATCTCCCTCTCTGGCTGACCACCATTTGCAATAGGTATCCAGTCTGCCTCTAAAGGACATCCCTCAATGTCTTCAACTTTCTTGGGTGAAATAGTAAGTGGGAACCCCTGTTTTCCTCTTTTCTTTGTTTTCTTCCACTTCCCCCTGCTCTCTTTCTTAGCACTGCAGAGCCTGATGTCACTCTCTCGACAGACATGCAGGAGGTTCTCGCTGGGATTTTCCTCCCTGGGATAACGTACAGTGTTTACTGTCTGTTGCCTTTCCGGTGGTCTCCCAGCCTCCAGCAATGGGAGTCATGAGGTCCTTTTTACCCCCCATCCCATGGTCTGTGGTATCTGTTGTTTTCCGAGTGCTGGAATCTTTGTCCCTGTTACGTAGCCCCAAACCTGACCTTGTCGGAGACCACACACGAGTGTCTCTGGATGAGAGGGGAATGTATGGAATGTTTTTCAATGAGCAGTTTATGAAATTCCTTTCCTATATGTTTCGGAAATTCTTTAAGTTAAAGAGCACAAACATTTCTCCAAGGAAACTAGAGTTCGCAGCAGCTCAAATACAGGCACTTGTTTTTAAAAACATTCTTTATTAAGAAGGGGGAAAATAAAGGAGGGGGTGGGGAAAATAAAAAGACAAGATGTAAACAAGGAAGCCTAATTCCCAGCTCAATATATTCACAGGCAGGCATAACAGCACAGTGGGGCTGCACAGCTCCAAGACCTGGCAGCAGGCTGTGTACTCTTCCCAGGGTTGCCAGCCAGCAAAAGTGATGGAGAGCTGTAGTGACCCTGTGTTTCTCACAGGGTGCAAGGGTTGAGACTCAAAGAGCCTCATCCTGAAGCACTGAACCAGGGGCCTGAGCCCCCTGTTAGAAAACATGGGGAAAGATAGGAAATGGAAAGGTAAATACTGGAGATGCCTGAGACGGGCAAAAGGGGATGCTGAGGGCAAAGGGATGTCTTAAATCAAAAAAACTCTCAGAAAGAGAAAGCATATGGCTTTTGTGTCTGTTTTCTCTCTGACAGTGCTTTATATATTCACACATTGAAAATAATGAGATCAGGTATTTCAACAAAACTTGGCAGAGGAAACTAGGTCCAAGAACATCATTTTTAAATGCAACTGAAGTGCTGGGAGAGGAAGAGGGAGGGCTCCAGACAGTGCACCCTCTGTGGCGCAGGGCTGAGTTCTCTCAGGCAAGCAAGAGAGGGAAACCAGTTCTGCCTGGGTGTGTGTTCCAAGCACTGAGCTATTGTACGATAAGGTGGTACCACCTCTTCCTCTATTTGTGTTTTGAAAGAAAGTGGAGCTGCTGTTGTGTGTTTGAAGGGCCCTTGTGTTGGTGGGCACAATCCAGGGGAACCTGGGAAGGTCTGGCTGGAGGTGAAGAGGGGAGGTGGGCATGGAACTGCCTGTCAAAGTGGAGGTGGTTTGGGGCATGCTTCAAAGCAGAATTACTAAATTTGAAGCTCTTTGTTTTCCAGGGACTGAGGACCTTTGTCTTGGACTCGCATACCTCAGTCCCACTTTAAGCGCCTAGGTCCTTCTTTGGATCTGGGCCTAATCTGCTAATTCAGATCCAGCTTGCATGCGTCAGAACCGTAAGCCAATATAGAGCTGGCAGGAAACGGCTTTGCTATTCTGTGAACATTTTCAGGATTTTTTTTATTTCTTTTTAACCAAACCTGGGTTTAAAACTTGGGCCAACAGCCAGAATTCTGAAAAATTTTGCAAAATGAAAACCCAAGTTCTAAATCCTTTTCCTCTAACATCAGCTAAAACATTTGATTTCAATATTGACTTCTTGTTGGTGTTTTACTCTTTTATTACCAGTGGTTTAATTTTAAAAACAAAAGTGGAATTTAAAACTGGAGGGAGTTGGTTGAACTCTTTCCCCCCATCAAAAGTCTTGGGTTTGACGGATTGGCATATTCTGATCTGAAAAGCACTTCATCAAGAAACAACCATAGGCCGATGAACTACAGCTGTTGGCATCTGATGGCAGTGGTCTGTTAAATAAGTATGTCAGTGTAACAGGACAGATGAAAAACACAGCAGCTGTCACACATCGGCTGTCTCAGCAGAGACACCACAACCTCATAGGCACAGGAGATGATTTTTGTTCTTCTGAGGCATGGTTTCTTATCTCCTGGCTAAGGAACATGTGCTATGACTTATAGTATCAGGGTACAAACAATGGTGCCAGAGAAGGTCTGAATCTGGGACCTTTCACTGCTGCAGACCATTTGAGCAATAGATCCAACACAGTATCTTTAAACAATTTGCAGTATGGCTAAGACTTCTTCCACTGTGTATAATATTTAATTTGAATTGTCTTTTTTGTGCTGTCTTTTATGTTGCCCTTTATGCCTAGCAGTAGTTATTCCCTCCTCTGCTTCTGATCCAAGGATCATTAGCATCAACCAAAGTCATTCCACCAGCTTCACTGGGTTTTGGAGCAAATCCCCTGCATGCTAAACAACCCCTATCTCATCTTTCAAGTACTTCCTGCAAAATACGCTTCTTTCGCAAAGCTCTTAAGCACAGCTGATCCCATGTAACATTTGTGTTGCTTTGAGATAGACTTTCGGCCAGTGAACTGTACATGGGTCAATTAAAGGATAAACAAGATTCACCGATCTGGTTTCCTCGGTGTTTGCACTAAAAGACCATGCAAGCAAGAAAACACGGTGTTTATTAGTACTGAGGATGAGTTTAAAAGTGTGATAAATACCATTTAGAAACAGGTTTTGTGTCATAACTCTTTCCCTGTCATATAATATTCTTGAAGGGATTTGTAGTATGTTTCCACATAGTTTTGAGCTTTGGAAACAGAATGTGGAAATGTAATGAAAATGTGTGGGTGTGAAGTGTCTCACTTCAGTGTCTTCTTGGTTAAAGTGGCCAGTAAAAAAGACACATCTAGCAGCGTAAAAAACCCTCTGAGCAGAGAAAGCCCAGGAGGTGTCAGATCTATATTATTCCATCTACCCAGGCATCATCTTTCCTTGGAAGACAGTGATTACTGTTGACTGGTCATACAGTGACTCTTATCTGCCCCTTGTGATACTGTGTAAATAGATCCATTCAGGCTGTGCTGAGAGAATTTTCCATCATCCCTTTCCATTATTCTTCACTCTTGTCCATTCTTCATCCCACAGACTCATGCTGTCTGTGCCATTTTTGTTCCCTCTTCTCTTCTTTGTCCCTCCCATTTCCATGGTGAATGCTAGTACTACACTGACATTTACTGGCCCAGAGCTACTCTTTGGGTAGCACTGGTGACATGCAAGCTCAAAATAATAGCCAGCCCTTTCCCTGAAAATATTAGAAAGGGGGAGAAGATGCATTGGATTCAGAAAGGTGTTTGCCCAGGACTGAATGCAAGTTGAAAGAAGAGAGAGACCAAAACCAGTAATATGGTCACCTTCTCTCCTTATCACTAGAGCAAAACTGCATAATCCTTCTTTATTCTCACTCCCCTTGTTTTACTGTTACCCAAGCAATGGTTCACCCTTACTGTGGTCTGTAGAAATGTGAATCTAATAGATGGTAATGCTCCAGGGCAGCCTTGATTGCAGCGATCATGAGATGATCAAATTTGAGATCCTCAGGACAGTGAGAAGAGCGTGCAGCAAGCTCACTGCCCTGGACTTCAAGAGAGCAGACTTTGGCCTCTTCAGGAACATGCTCAGTAAGGTTCCATGGGATATAGCCCTAGTGGGCATGGGGGCCCAAGAGTGCCAGTTGATATTCAAGGATCACCTGCTGCAAGCTCAGGAGCAATGCATCCCTACTAGAAGGAAGCGCAGCCGGAGGGCCAGGAGACCTCCTTGGATGGATAAGGAGCTGCTGAGGAAAATTCAAAACAAAGAAGAGGCTTATAAAAGGTAGAAGCAAGGTCAGGCGGCCTGGGAAGAATACAGGTGTGTTGTCCGAGAAGCTAGGGACCAGGTTATGAAAGCTAAGGCCCACTTAGAATTTAGGTTGGCTAGGGATGTTAAGAATAAGAGGAAGGGATTCTATAGGTACATTGCAAACAAAAGACAGGCTAGGGACAATGTGGGCCCTCTCCAGAAACTATCGGGAGAACTGGCTACCCTGGATTTGGAGAAGGTTGAGGTTCTTAATGACTTCTTCGCCTCAGTCTTCACCGGCAAATGCTATGACCATACCACCCAAGTCTTGGAAGGCAGATGCAGGGGTAGTGAGAATGAAGACATTGGGCCCACTGTAGGAGAGGATCTGGTTCGAGACCATCTTAGGAACCTGAACATGCAAAAATCCATGGGACCGGATGAAATCCATCCACGGGTCCTGAAGGAGCTGGCAAATGAAGTTGCTAAGCCACTGTCCATCATATTTGAAAAATCACGGCAGTCAGGTGAAGTTCCCGATGACTGGAAAAAGGGAAATATAACCCCCATTTTCAAGAAGGGGAAAATGGATGAGCCGGGGAATTACAGACCAGTCAGTCTCACCTCTGTGCCTGGCAACATCTTGGAGCGGATTCTCCTGGAAGGCATGCTAAGGCACATGAAAACCAACAAGGTGCTTGGTGACAGCCAGCATGGCTTCACTAAGGGGAAATCCTGCCTGACCAATCTGGTGGCCTTCTATGATGGGGCTATGGAACTGATGGACAGGGGTAGAGCATTTGATGTCATCTACCTGGACTTGTGCAAAGTGTTCGACACTGTCCCACACAACATCCTTGTCTCTAAATTGGTGAGACATCAATGTGATAGGTGGACCACTCAGTGGATAAAGAGCTGTCTGGATGGCCGCACACAAAGAGTAGTGCTCAATGGCTCAATGTCCAGCTGGAGAACAGTAATGAGTGGTGTCCCTCAGGGATTGGTGTTGGGACCAGTCTTGTTCAACATCTTTGTCGATGACATGGACAGTGGGATTGAGTGCACCCTCAGCAAGTTTATGGATGACATGAAGCTGTGTGGTTTGGTTGATACCTTGGAGGGAAGGAATGCCACCCAGAGGGACCTTGACATGCTTGTGAGGTGGGCTGATGCCAACCTGATGAAGTTTGACATGCCAAGTGCAAGGTCCTCCACCTGTGTTGGAGCAATGCCAGGCACAGCTACAGGTTGGGCGGGGAAGAGATTCAGAGCAGTCCTGAGGAGAAGGACTTGGGGGTGTTGGTCAATGAGAAAATGAACATGAGGCGGCAGTGTGCACTTGCAGCCCAGAAAGCCAACCGTATCCTGGGCTACATCAAAAGAAGCATGACCAGCAGGTCGAGGGAGGTGATCCTGCTCCTCTACTCGGCTCTCGTGAGACCTCACTTGGAGTATTGCGTGCAGTTCTGGTGTCCTCAACATAAAAAGGACATGGAACTGTTGGAACAAGTGCAGAGGTGGGCCACGAGGATGATCAGGGGACTGGAGCACCTCTCGTATGAAGATAGGCTGAGAAAATTGAGGTTGTTCATCCTGGAGAAGAGAAGGCTGCATGGAGACCTCATAGCAACCTTCCAATATCTGAAGGGGGCCTATAGGGATGCTGGAGAGGGACTCTTCATGAGGGACTGTAGTGAGAGGACAAGGGGTAATGGGTTTAAACTTAAACAGGGGAAGTTTAGATTGGATATGAGGAAGAAATTCTTTACTGTGAGGGTGGTGAGGCACTGGAATGGGTTGCCCAGGGAAGTTGTGAATGCTTCATCCCTGGTGGTGTTCAAGGCGGGGTTGGACATAGCCTTGAGTGGCATGGTTTAGTGGGAGGTGTCCCTGCCCATGGCAGGTGGGTTGAAACTAGATGATCTTGAGGTCCTTTCCAACCCTGACTATTCTATGACAAAGAAAAAACTCTCTGATCTCAGGGGATAACAAAATTTTTTAAAGTGACAGAAATCTTTGCTCTCACTGAGCTCCCAGCATCCAAAAGTCAAACTTGCGGACATTTCAAGAGCAGGAATTGCATTGAAAAAGCCCAGTTCATACTTGCCTCTCCTCCCCTCACTAACCTGCTTCCAGATCCAGACCCCCGTATCTTGAATGCAGCCTATGTTGCTGGAGTGGGGTTTTTGCTGTACAGTGAAGTTGCAAACAGGGAGACAGTTTTCCAACCAAAAAAAGAACAAACAATGAGACCCTCAGCCTATCTAAAAGTACTGAACAGAACTTCACTTTTAAAGCCATCTGCCAAACAGCTGGCTTCAGAAGAAAAAATTACCAAGCAGGAGTGTGGAGGAACTCAGGGTGGTTGGGTCTTTTCCTTCTTCATTTCATCTGGCTAGGATTAAATATTTTGTTTTTATCTTCTAAATGCATAAAATGCCACCATAGGACTGTACACCTTCATATGCAGATAAAAAAATATAAGATAAAAGATTTACTAGTGCTCAATAGAAACCTCAACTGGGTTGAGCTCTGGGCTGAAGCAGAGGTGAGTGGAACACAGCACTGATCCTAGGCAGGGGGGAGAAGCCAGCAACTTTCTCTGCTTGTTGGGTGAAGATGTAAAACTTTGGGTTATTCCAGATGTGCAAGGGTGAATTTAGAGAAGAGTTAGAGAATAGGGAAGGGAAATTTCACTGGCTGATTCAAGGTTGGTGTATTACAAAATCAGGGGAATGAGAGCTAGAAAAGAAAACGTTGTATTAAGTCATCTGATCCGGTTCCTGCAACCAACCAGTGTATGCTTCCTCCCATGGGCTTTCCAGACAAGGTTAATCCTTATTGAATAATGAATGATTGTTGCTGAAGTACAAAATGAAACTGGCTCTGGATCTGGACCCATTTCCTCCCCATCTCTTTCCGTCTCTCCCCCCAAAAAAGGCATCTTTTCCTCCTTCCGATTCACATCTCCTCTGTCTTTCACACCCTGCTGTGATCCCCAGACAGATATCTTCTTCCAACTCGAAAAGCAGGTCAAGAAATACCAGTTTCAGGAAAGACAAAGATTTAGGAGACTTCAAAGGTGGGTGGTCAGAGAAGTTCTTAATCCCTTAGGAGAGACGTTTCTGTCTTTTCCTGCTCTAAAGAAACCTCCTTCCTTCCCCCCTACCTGCCTTTGCAAACACTCAGCAAAGATGATGATTTACTAGTTGTTATCTGACTTGGAGCTGTTGATTTCCTGAGGATGAAGGCCCAGTGTACAATACAACAAGGTCTTACATTTAACTGCAAAGTCCCTCGACACTGCAGCGTTCCTTCACAGCAGGCTGGAAAATGTGTTGCAGCTCCGTTTAAATTGAAGGGGGGAAGAAAAAAAAAAGGGGGGGGTGGAGGAGAAACATAATGAATTAAATATGGCAATGAATAATATATTCAAGGACAATCATCTCCTCTGTGTCAACTTGGTATTCAATTCCATTTATTTTATGTTGTCCCCGCATGATCAACTTGCAGAGTTGCACAGATTTACGTGTAGTGAACTTGGAATTGTTTTGTAGAGATTATCTGAAAAAGGTTGGAGGCTCAGCCATGGAGGAAGAGAATAGGAAAGGCTTGTAGGGCTTGGGGGGCTTAAAAAGCAGCCTACAAACAGAGGGAAGCGTGTAAAACTGGCATTTGTTGCTGGTTTAATTGTAAGGACATGCCAACTGCCATTGAAATTAAATTTAGCCTTTAGGTTTTTCCAGACCATTGGTTCAAAAAAAGGAGAGTTTCCATACATCAGAGCTGCTTCTTCAGGCAGACATTATTTTAGTGTTTATAGGGATGTCTAAGACTACAAAATTAAGTTGGGCATCCCAGGAGGGTTTTTCAAGAGACTGGGGAGCTACTTTAGTGGAGAAGACTAAGCCTGAAGTGATGGAGCTGTCCACTCTCACTTTCCAGAAATGACTTCTACTGCTTTGATATAAAGATGTACAGCTTGGGGTTTTTTCCTAATATCACATAATTTCTAATGTAGGCTTCTATTCCTTTGCTCTCTAGGTAAGAATAGACTGTATGCGTCTATATTTTAACCCTGGAGTGTGGATCAATTGCAGGATTTTTTGCAGGAGCTGCAGTGAATATTTTATGAAGTATATTGAATCAAGAATGGGTTACGTTAAGCTGATGAATTACCACGTATCAGCTGCTGCGTACTAATTGTCCAAACACATGCTCTTAAACTTAAGTAAACTTAAAACATGCTTTTAAGTACTCCCATGCAATCATATGTGTCAAAGTCCTAAAATGTCCATTTGCATCTGACAAACTCCAAATGGCTTGTGATTTCATTACATCTCTAATATTAAAGTACCTGCACAGCAAGGAAGTCATATCTTGCTTCACAATTGCATTTGTCTAACATCAGCCTGAATTCTTTCTGAATCCTTTTAGGTCTCTTCCTGAAAGACTTGAGATGTTGGTAAGGTGTCTTTTGCATGTAAAAGTACCTACATATAAGAATATCAAGTCACTTTTTGACTAATCACAGTAGATCAAAGTTGTATACTTATTGCATTGCAAGACTTGTTTTCTCTTGCAAGATCGTTTTTTGTGGCTTTAGCTTGAACTTTGAGATCCTTCCTGAATTGGGAATGCCAAGACTGAAGATATAATTCTTCCAATGATTTTAACAGTGGCCAACCCATGGACAAAACCACTTCCTTGTTTGTATGTGATAATCCCTTTTTGATACACCTAAGTATCACATTAGTCATCAAACACTGCACCAAAATCTCATGCTGAGGTAGTTAATTTTGATGTTCTTTATGCACACCTTTGCAGGAGAGAGGTTTGCCCCCTGTAGCAGCTTGGCTTCAGCCCTTCTAACTTCAGCCAGATTTCCATCCACCCCCTAACCCTCCAGAGTGTCATTTTTAACCCATTGACGCAATTTCCCCATTGACTAGTCCAGTTAGAATCTTAGTTTGTGTGTCTCTATATGGGCAGGAGATGGGTGGGGTTGAATCTCAGCTTTTATTGTCAGGTGTGATATGTTTCACTTGCCTCTAGTAAAAGGCACATACTGAATTGTGATAATTTAAACAGGTAATTCTTGTAACCCCCTAATTAAGCCTGTTCTCTTTGTTTTTTACTATCTCAGCAACTTTAATACTCTCTGCAAATCCCACTACCACAGATTTTTGTATTATCTAGATTATTGCTGAAAATTCTAACCTTACTGGATAACCAGTTTTCTAAAGCATCTAATTATGGTCCCGTTCATTATAATGCTTCCCCATTAATAACTATGTGTTGAAAGTTGTCATTGAAACACGTTGGTAAGTCTTAATACATACCTTATAATTTCTACACAGTGCAAAATATTTGTTTCTCAACTAAGATCTCAGGAGATATCAAATCATATGCCTTGGAGAAAGACAAGTGCCTTTGCCTTTATCAACATAGGCCTTTGTCCAAGGAAAGGTAATAGTCTGTGCTTCTCCTAAGTACCAAAGCAATTTCACGTCTCTGTAGGTCTGTTTCTAACAGAAGCTGAATTTACTGGCAACTGGAGCTTAGCAAAAGTCCCATCACAAACCTCTGGAACTCAAATTTACTGCCTTTATTCCCATCAAGAGATGTTGGCATTCATGCCCTGTTGTTGTTGGCCGCCATCTCCATCATTGTCCATATCTTGCATTTCAAAGAGTGTGATCCTTTCTTTGAGGAGGTATCAGATTTCCTCTCAAGTTCTTGAAAACTTCAGCCTACGCTTCAGATATTTCTAAGGGTGATCTGCCATGCTCCCCAAATCTGAGGGATTTGCTTATTTACTTCCAGATGTTCAATATAGGATGGGTTGGCAGTGGAAAACCTGGTAGGACAGCTTGCACTGTTCTCCAACATGATGCATAGGCAATAAAGACTTATCCACATGTCACGCTTTTCATATGTTGCTGTTCTTGGAACCCATCTTCTCAGGGTTTGCCTGTCTTGCTCTGTCATGATTAATTTATCTTGCTAAGGGCCTTGGCGCAGGTACCTGTGTTTTCAGGTTTTCCCCTTTTTTTCCTCACTGTAATTGTAAAAGGCCCATAAAGTCACAGACATCCTCTAGTACTGAATAAATAATTAACAATGCTAATTCTTTTCACTCCAAAAACTTAGTCTGCAGATTCTAAAGAGAGAGAACAGTGTCAATGCAATCGCAAAAGTGCACATCACCACCAGATGGAAATCAATACATGGCATCACTGTAAGATTCCGCATGGTAGCACTTGCCAGTAATTCTCTTCCAGTCTGCCAGTGCAGTACTCCATCACACAAACAGGAGGAGCATGTTGTGGGTTTGTATATTTGAACCTCTCTGGGGACACCACTAATATAAAAATCATTGACACCAGAGGCTTTTTCTGCACTTAACGAAAGGAAATACATTTTCCTTCGTTCTCTCCTCAAGTTTGTAGAGGCCTGGACTCGCATCACTTAGCTGCGCTCTTCGTTTGTGGACAGCAGCACTGCTATCCACAAAAGCTAGCGGCAACTGTGACAACATGGGCTCCTACCCCCCTGAAGTCTGACCTAGGACCAGACTTGTTACACGTTGGCTGCATCTATACAAAACTTTAGTATCAAGTCTGAAAATCCAGGCATGAAAGCAATGGGTTGATGTTGCCCATACATAGGTCCTCCAGGGCTTGCATGGAGTTCCCGTGCCTCATCACTTGGAGGAGAAGCAACAGCAATGTGTAGTGGCCCATAGAGTCACTGCAAGGGTACAAGTGCTTAGCCAGCCACAGGCGTGCAACAGAGGAGAGATGTTCTTCCGGGATGTGACAGTCCGCAACTCGTTAGTCAGCCATCTTTCTTCATTCATCTCCACTGGGAGCTCTCCACAAGGTGGCAACGTAACACCACACATTCCGCCATTTCCTCTGGCAAATGTCCTCTGGTTGAAGTTTCCCTCATCCCAAGAGTGGTGGCCTTGGTTATGTGCACCCATCGCAGGCATGAATGCAGGCAAAGCCTGGCTCAGATTGAAATAAATGCAGGTGGTTGGCCTGATGGTTCTCTGCCAAGTCTTCAGAGATAAAGAGCAAAGTCCAACTTACATGGCTTTGCCACTAGTTGTTGACCGTGGTAAAAGATGAGGCATGAGCGTGTGGAGTCACCAAGCCAGAGCAGGATAGTGATGTCTTTAAGGAAAATGGCAGATTTTAAGAGACCAAATCTGATATCTTTGCTATACTAGATTTTATTTTATTAAAAAAATACTCCTGCTCCATAGTGTAGGATAGCTGTTGAAGCACAAGAGCATTTTGACATGAATGAGCAAGCCAAAAAATGTCTGCACTAGGTTATACCTGCTTCCCATTAACTTAAAAGCAGCCAGGAAAGATGTTAGCTGAAAATGAGATGTGATCATTGATAGATTACTTATATCAGTTTTAATCTAGAAGCAATAACAAAAGAAGTACAAATGATGGATACATAACACTAGTTTCTTTCTACACCACAGGCCAGGATTTTGTGAATTATCCCCAGATTTCAGTACCTCCCCTCCAGCTTCTGTTCTGTCTCTTACAATAAGGATTTTCTTGCCAACTTCTTTGAACAGGGAAGCAAGCCAAGTCAGTCCTGGAAGGGGTTGAGCTGTGTTTGCTGTGCTATGTTTTGGGAAGCCCTCTTTTGAGATGTGTCAATGTACTCTGTCCCCCTTAAGTCTCTTTATCCTTGTGGGGGGTCTCTGCCGTTTAGTTGATTCCTTGATTAACCCTCCCAGAAGATCTGGGGCAGTTCAGGATGAAAGTGGAAAGGATCCTTTAGCGGCTTCTCACCCATTCAGAGAAGGGACTCTGTCTAAAGCTGGTGCTCTGCTGCAACTACAAAGTTGTGTTGTTTTCTGAAGTACCAGGTATTGATCATGGCTGGAAAGAGAAGAGAAGATTAAATGGATCTAATGAACTGATCTGGTATGGCAGGCTTTAAGCTCTTTGAAGCCTACGAGGGCATTTCCATTTCCAAACCACAAATTATTTCCAGAAACTGGGAAACAAGAGGAGGGAAACAAGAGGAAGGAAAGCTTGCACATGGCAAGCTCAACAGAGAAGAAAAATCCTTTGCAATGAAGTCATTGGACAGAAAGTAAACTGCCCACAAGCCCTTTTACCAGAAGAGTTTGGATCAAGAGCCCAGTGAATAGGAGAATTATACGTAACATGTAGTATATGAACAGTCAGGGCAACAAAGAGGTGTTATCCACGAGTTGGTCTCAAAACTTCCACTGAAGCCGTTAGTACATGAGTCAGTCACAGAGAAGATGGGTCTATGTGGTCCCTGTTCCAGAGCTAGGTTAGAGGAAAGGTGGAACTTTTCACAGAAAATAGTTAACGCTTTGCTTTATCAGGCTTGCTAAACTTTGCTTAACTTGTGCAATGATCCCTGGCTCTTCCATATGGCCTTCACCTTTGAGTACTATTGATTAACTAGTACCTAGTTTGCATACGATCTGAATTCCTCTTACACCTTTCTCCTCTTTATCTAATGGAGTTGGTTGTTTTAACCCTTCGACTGGGAACTTAGTGGCTGGAATCTTCTCTGAAAAGCTTTTTGCTAAGGAAGCAAGCAAGAGAGACTGAAGATCCTGGAAGTGAAAACCAAGCTCTTTTAAACTGTTAAGGCTTGGAATTCGTTGTGTTGCAGTAGCCTCTTGTAGGCATAATCCAGCTAGCAGGGGGGGGCCCTGCTGTATGGGGCACAGGACCAGCAAGTAACAAGAGGGCTGCTCCTGCCCTAAAGAACTTGCAGTCTGAATAGAAAGCACAAAGAATGGGAGGAAAACTAGAGGCACAAAGAAAAGAGATGACTTGGCCAAGATTGAGCAGTAAATCAGTGGCAAAACTTCGAAGAGTTCCCTTGAGTCCTAATCTGGTGACCTTTCTAGTGGGGCAGGCTGCCTCTGGCTTTTCACTGAAGTGTGCAAAGCATTGGCTTTTGATTTGCAAATAGATTAGAGCATACAGTATCTTATGCCAAAAACTTCAGCGCAAAGTTAACATTGCCTAATGGTGTCTCATATTGTTCCAGAATGCATAGCGGATTAATCCTCAGCAGGATATGAAAAATTAATGCAAATTTAAACTTCTGAAAAGTAGGAAATTTAAACATTTGAGCTATACAGTCAAAATAACCTTAACTCTGCTCTCTTCCAGAATTACTGCTATATATGCTCATGCAGACTGAATGTCGGAGGAAAATTCAAGAAACAAGGCACATGAAAACATGCAGTACAGACTAATCTTGTCTTAGAGCATATCCCATCAAAAGAGATGGAATAGACAGCAGTGTCTGTTCATACTGCTTCCTATAAGTTCATAGGCTCTAAAGCCAGCAAGCTTTTGCTAGGCTGTATGACCTTATACCAACCTTCAGACTTCCTTCAAATCATGTGTATTGAGCCTGATATACTGAGGTTGCCCACAGCATCTTCAACAAAGGCACAAGTTCAGATCCTGAGTGCAGTAGTTTCAGAGAAAGTATTGTCTGGTTGTTTTCAGGGGGTCTTGGCTCTGGTCCTCCCCTGCACAAGCTGGCTTGCTAACCTTGGCATACTCAGCAGCGAGGATGCATTTTGGGATTCTGAGGCACGCTGGTTTAGAAGTACTTAGAATAGTCCACCTAAAACCAGAAAGTGATGCTTGGTATTATCTATAGCTGAGCTGAGATTCCTCTAATATCTGGATGACTCTAATCTAATGCCGTTTTACTTTGGGGAAAAAGGGTCTAGCACTGCCACAAATTGTTTGCAGTTTAGAGAATGCCTTGCCTTTTCAGGCATTATGATCCCTCCCCATCTATCAGCAAGGTGTTTACAGCTCAACTTCCCCTACCAAAAACAAATCACTATATCTATTTAGTCATGATGACTTCCCATGGACAGAAAGGGCTAGCAGAGGTCTTTAGACCCAGCAGCACCTGCAGGGATGTTCTCAGTAGATGGCTGCAGGGGATCAGGTGGCTGGCAGGGTACTTGTGGTCAGTGCACCCATCATGGTGGGGCGGAACTGGGTGCAGGACTACCAGATGTCACTTGGACTTTGCTGAAAGCATTGAAGAATGTGCCTCAGCTCTTCACTTGGCAACTTCGCCTCTTATTCTGCTCGTAAGCAGTTTGGGCATGGTCTGGTGCTCACTCCACACACCCCAGGTAAGAGTAAGATGCTGAAGTGTAAAATGCTAGTAGAAGCCCTATTTCCTGGTTTTACTGAGTTAGGTCTGGAGGGATGAAAATTCTGTTTTTCCATCTGCAGCACATCTAACTTGTTATCAGCTAAGAAATGGGCTGGGTAGGGAGAGCTCAGGCTCTTGTGTTACTTAATCACATTTGATATTACAGCTAGGTGAGAAGTTGGCAGGGCATTTATTAGACTTTTCCCTTTATGTGTTCAGGTGCTTTGAGGAACTTCCCAAATTTACCCACCGTGCATCACTCAGTTGAATCATTCCTCCAGGTGAGTTTCAGCCCCGGATTAATAACAACTTGAGTGCAAGCATGATTCACTCATTTTGACTGCATGCCAAAAGCCTTGTGTCCTTCTCTTGCCTGGATGAGGGCAGCTGTTTTTATCTTTCCCAAAAAGAACAAAGAGTGAGTAAGGGAAAGGAAATAATGTACAATGGATAGCAATTGTGAGTTATTTGTGTAATGAACAATGTCTTTGCAATGCTACCAAGTCACTGGGACTAAAACCCAGACGCCAAAGGGAAAGTGACTGAAAGGGGACACCCGTACAGCCTACCCATCTGGAGCTGTCCCATCTGGTCCTCATCCTTTGCTTCTCAGGACTTTTCAGTCATGACATGGTTTCATTGTCTCCATCCCGTGGTGATGCAACATGTCTCTTTCTTAGTGGGAACTGAGGCACAGGCTAGACGAACGTCTTGCTCCGTAGTTAGCTGGAGCCAGGCTCCAAGTCATTTATAATGTTTTCTTCACTGCCACTGGGCATATGTCCCTGGGTGACTTTTTATTTTTTTCTCTCTCCAGGGTAGGAGGAGGCTCCCTAATGTGCTGTGATATCCGTAAGGGATACGGATACCCATTTCTCCTTAGTCTCTATACTGCTATTTCCAAGAAGCTAAATATCTGTCTATTCCCTATTCTTCACATTCTTCCCTACATACCCGCTGCTGGCTACTGTCAGACCCAAAATACTGCACTGCTTGGGCATTTGGTCTTATGTTATTCGGCATTTATGTTCTTATGACGTTTGGGAGGTTTTCTGTTTTTCATTATGGTCTCCACTGAGCAGGCAACATGCAAAATGATCCCAGCAAATTTGGTGGTTTTGCTGAATGTCTCTTAAACACTTTCTCCGACATGCAATCCTGCCTTCAGTGGGGCTGGCAGTTGACTGAGCTCTCTACCACTCACCCAAAAGGTCTTTACCTTTTCTATGTTGCATATTCATCATAAAGCTACTAGTCCAGCTAGCGTAAGTAAGGGTCGTGCAAGTGAACCATGTCAGACCCTGAAATCCTGATTGTTTTTAATGGCCAAAGGAGCTGCTGCAATCAGAACCTGAACTTCCATGTAAGACGGGCCTCAAAATTTCTTCTGCGAACTGTTGCTTTGATCCCAGACACTTTTAGTTGTGGTTGAGAAGGCTTGTGGATACCTCCCCAACAATGGCCAGGAGGGTTGGTGTAGGCCTTTGGCACAGAAAAAGGTAGTGAAGGGAAGAGGCATGCAATGAAGCTGAGGTGGTGCAGCAATGGCCTTTTGACAGGGTTGCGGTTTTCAGAATGTCTCCTTCTATTTCTGGCAGAAGATGTCTGGGCAAATGAATCCTGGAAGCCCACAAGTGCAAGTCTGGATATGTTCTGTCTCCATTTACCAGCTCTGCTGAAGGAGAAATGACTGCCATGCCACTGTCCCATCCCTCAGCAGCTATTTGGCAAACTCTCCCTTACATCAGCGCTGCAGCTGGCTTGCATGCTATCTGTTGACCATTTTCTTTTCCTCAACCTTTATGCGCTGAAGTGATCAATTTTTAGAATTTACAAAGTAAGTGTTAGACGTCCCATTGAGAACTGAACACGGATGGAAAAATGCTGGAAAGCTGGTGGAAATTGATAGAAAGCAGCATTATTTATCCACTGGAAAAGTACACTACATCCATTGCCAGAGCAAGCACTACATCTCCTGGCTCCCCTATCATCTGTGCTGCATCTCCTTGCTGTTGGAGATTTTCTGCAGCGGGACCAGCCAGCTTCAGGAAAGAAGGGATAAACCTCCCTTGCTGGCACAAGCATTTTTGCTCAGGTTCAGTTCAAACTTTCTCCCTTTCTCCCATCAGTACTCTTGGGCTCACCAGTTTCTTTGGGGTGACTGACACCCTCAAGTCCAACCAGTTTGAGGGATGAGCAAGGTCAGAATTTTATTTTAGTGCATCTCACACCTTGAAAAGTGTTAAAAAAATCATCAAATCATTGCTAGAGCTGGTTGGAAAATTTATTTTACAGGTTTTTTTCTGCCACAAAGGTAAATATATTCAAACTGAAGTGGTGGGAAATGGGATGGTTTTACCTGATTTTCCAGCTTACAAAAAGGTTACAAGTCTTCTAGATCCATTTACTCACCACCTTTTTATTTTTAATGATTAGAGGTTTGTGGCTTTTTTACATTAAAATAACATTTCATTTTTTAACTGAACTTAATTTGTACTGGAGAAAAGAGATTAAACAAAGAGGAAAAGGTCAAAATCAAATATTTGAAGATTATTTTTATGTATACCAGTTGTTGTTTTGCTCTGATTCATTTTTCTTTTTTACTGGTGGTCTGTGAACATTTTTGAGGTTCCCTTCCAGTTTTATTTCTGATGTAGAGAGGAAAATCAGTTGAAATTTCAAAAGCTTTTATGAGAAGGGGGAAGTCTTCCCTGCCAAGCCCTAGCTGTGACTTGAATACATCTTAAAACACCGACTGTCAAAACTGTGATCTGATTTACCAGAGAGGGTTTTCTTATGTTGTTGCTCCACTGTGTAACCTCTGAAGAGTGAATAGCAGGCGGCTATTGCTGATGGTTTCCACTTGAACCAGCTCTTAAACTTCTCTAAGATAGAGTATATTGTATTTGGGATATGGAGATGTGTTGGAGTCAGCCAGGAGCATTTGTAAACAGAATTATGAGAAATGGGAGTCAATGAATAAGAATGATGACATGTAGGAAAGGACTGGGAAATATGAAGTTAGGGATGACTCAGTATGAAGGTCTGCATCAAGCAATCGCCTGTGACCAACAGCAAATGCACGTGAGAGCTTCAAAGCACAGGACTACCGAGTATCCAATGCAGACTGTGTGAAAACCTCGGGAGGTTTGTAGCTCAGAGACTTTTTGAGCCAGCAGCTTCACTTTTTTTTTGAAGGCATGGCTAGGAAATTTCAAAATGCAGTGTGAATACAAATAAGAATCTAATAATTGTGACTTTTTCAAAATCAAGTGGAGCTGCTCACTGGGGCTAATGGAAAAGATCCTGTAGTACCTTGGTTTTTAGACCATCTTTCTTTTCACCACCTTTCCCTAGCCACAGTTTGCCCTCTAGACCAAGCATGCCAGACCTGTAATTTTGAGTTTTGTCTGAAAAATGGGTTGTTTTGAGCAAACCTTCACCCATTCTTCCACTGAAGTTTCTATTAAAAAAAATCTCAAAACAAAGATTAAAATCTTTTATTCTGCCCTGCTTTTAACCTTATCTCTACCCTCTCTCTAGCAGAGTAGGTAATCAGAGAGATGAAACACAGTGTGGCTTTGTCCCTGAAGAACATCGTCTGCTCGCTCTTCTCCCGCACATAAATCTCACTGGTGTACCTTGCCCTTTACAATGTGGTAAGACTGAGTGACCAGCATACACTTAGCAGAGGAGATGGGGATGTTATAAGCACAGATAGCTTCCAAATAACCCCAGAGAAGTGTACGTATCATGTTGTTAACAACCATATTCTGCATGGCAGTGATCCAGGGCCCTGTGATTAGATGTGAATATTACAGTTGGCTTCAAAACACTATAGAAATTAGAAATTGCTGTCTGTTGGGGAATTAGAGCATCATTTTATTGGACAGGGGAGAGCAGATTGGTGGTGGGCTCGTTTCATGTTTTTGTATTCCAGGCAGTTTGCCTGCTCGAGAGGAAGCTATTTATTGATCTCTGACTGCGAGGGTTAATAAATCTCTGTTCAGACTGGTTCAAACTCTGGCCAGGTCAATCTGAGGCAGATAACTGCTTCTTAACCAGAGGCACTCTGCAAACCACCTGGGGGAAGCTGCCTAGGTCTGGTCTGCAGCAAGAAACTGGGGGTGCACAGACCCTTGACCTTCCTTTGAGCCTCCAGTGTTTGGGTAGTTTGGACTTAATGCATAAAGAGTCCTTTTTTTTTTTATGATATGGCATTGAGGTCAACAGCATTTTTTCTCATCCCTTCACATCTCCCATTATTCATGCATGCTGCCTTCAGTGGGGGGAAGTGTCTCCTTGGCAAACAGGCTGGTTTCATTACCCGGTCTCCTCCCCTTGCCTCCTGAAGGACATCTTCATTAGGAGCCTCTGTGTGTGGAAATCGGCTTATGCTCCACACAATATGTGAAAGCCCCCTGGAAGGATTTTATGAGAGGTCACACGCTTGAGCCTGTCTGTCACTGGCCACCCAGGGGTGTCCACCCCACCCTCTTGCCTCCCCAGGACTTGCCCTTTGATTCCTCACCCTGAGCAGCAAATGCCTCTGCTTCAATAGATATAATTTCCAATTGTCTCCATGCGCTTTGGAAGTCTCTCTATCACACCCTGAACAAATAAGCCTTTTTTTTTCCTTTTTTATTTGTTCTTCTGAGCTCGCTGCTGAATAATCGGTTCTCTCCCCGCTGCCATGCTTCTGCTCTAATCAAGGACAGATTCTTGTGAAAATAGATTGGTCTTTCCCCCACCCCCCGCGTGTGTACGTCTGTTTTTTTAAAAAATAATTTCCTAGAACTGGTAGATTTGGCTGGCCCCTGGGTCTCTGCCGGTGCAGGAGGGTTAAAGGGAGAGCTGGGGGGCCTGTTTGCTCTCAACTTTAACCATTTCATCATTTGCAGCAAAAACCCTTTCCCCTACTCCCATTCCTCAAAAGGGTCATTCTCAGTGCACGTGGCATAGGAAGCTCCACTGAAACCTTATCAGCAGCACTGGGCTTAGCTAATGCCTCCTACCAGCCCTGTCAGGCAGCCCTGAACTGTGGGTTGACCCCAAGAGATGCTGGATGCATCCTGTTGGGTGCTGAGTGCCCTCAGCTCTCCCCGGTGATCTCAGGTCTTGAGGCTCTGGGTTGTACGCACGCCCCAAAGGCCTGAGGATCTTGATGATGAGTTTCTTCATTGAGGACATCATCTTCCCTGGGATTCTCAGGTTCCCTAGCCTCTTGCTATGTGCTGAAAGGACCAATTCTCACCTCCCTTCAAGGGTCCTGGGTGCCTGGCAGCGGGACAGCAGGGCCAGATGCGACCTCATATCTAGAGGAAAGTGAACTGCAAAACCTGAGGAGGGCACTAGAGAAGTGCAGAAACGTCGAGCCGGGGGCCCGGGCAGCCGGTGCATGTGGCTGCCATCTGCAGAGCCCCCAGCTCCTGGTGCTGGGCTTTTCCTCGGAGGATGAGGTGAAGAGAGCGGTGCGGGGGGGGGGGGGGCGGGGGGAGGTCTCTCAGACTTTTTCTCTGGAGCAGCTAAGGTCTTATCAACACTTTCCTCCCTGTCTGATCTATGATTACTGAGCCTTCACGTGTATGCGCTGGATGTATGTGTGTATAAAAATATATGGCTGTATAATTAGAACCAGCCAAGAATATTTGGCTGAAATGGTGGTGGAGGGGGGGACTCAGGGGGTGTCCAAATATACTGATTCGTTAAGAGCCAGAACTCTACATGGGAAGTGTCAGGTTTGATGAATTTCCCATTAAAAAAAAAAAAAAAAAAAAAAGAAAAAGGAAAGAGAAAAGAGAAAAGGTTTTGACATATTTTAAACATTCCAATGCAGTGTTTTTAAACCATCACCTCCCAGTCTCACTTTTTTCTGCTCACAGAGCTTTTTGAGATCATTCTGAACCAGGCAGAACAGGGATTTGAAGTATGGCCAATGTCCTAAACACCAGCTAAGCAGAATCAGTCAGTCCCTCTCTCTCCTTTCTCCCAAGAAATGCTTCCTGATAAAAGTGGTTGAAGCTGAAATGTTCCACATTTCGGGGCAGGGACGTGTCAGCTTCAGGCAAATGATATATTTGAGTAGATGAGGAAACAGCCACCCATAATTAAAATGTTTCCATTGCACGTGCACTTTAATGACTCTCCCCATCCCCAAGATGCACCTACCACCCTGCCTTAGAGCAGCTCTTTGGTCGAGTCCCTTCACTGAACTGGTCTTTCCTTAGTTTCTGCATTTCCCTGTATCTTTCTGTCTTCCCAGGAAGGCTTCCTACCTTTCTTAGTGCTGCAGAACCTCAGCCTTGCCATGGCTAAAGGAAGCTGGGGGATGACTGAGCTGGCAAATGCAGAGATGAGCAAACACCAGGACATGTGGGAAACCCATGCAGTTTGGAGAAGCTTTTAGGAATTAGAACCCACCTGCCTGGAGCATCTAAACCATTTATTAGGACCATATCAATTGGGGAGGGGGGGGGGGGGGGGGTAAGTGTCAGCCTGAGGGCCACGTGGCCAAACTATTATTCATGCTTGTCTAGGTAGAAAGCCTTTGTGCAGGAGCCCAGATCTTCAAAGGTTTGGCTTGACAGGAGAATCAAATGCCTAAATACCTTTGAGGATTGCAGCCTTAGTCATTACGTCCACTACATCCATAGCCAGCTTTAAATCCACTCTAGAGAACTTACAAATGCTTCTTTATAAGCTTTTCAAGCTGGACTCTGACCCCAGCTGGCTTTGCCCTGGTGGTGCTGGGACTCTGGAGGGGATGGTGGCAGCTCCCCTCTTCCTCCAAATGTTGGAGCGAAGTGATCACCTGAGGTGCTGTTTCAGTGGGTCACTGCAGGATGGGCTGAGTGGTGGTTGGCAGTGTGAGCTACAGCTGAACAAAAAGGTAACGTAAATGTATATTCATATATAAATAACACATAGATAGCTCTATATGTTTCTATATGTTTAAATACACGTGCTATTCTCATCCTGGTGTTACTATATTTTGAACTAGTTCACAGCTGGATTGAAGATAGGGGGAGAAATGACCCATTCCTGGTGTCAGTCTGAGCTGGGTGACAGTACCTTGTCTCTGTACCAACACCTGCATTTGGGATCAGTGGGATGGAAACAAAACATCACTGTTTGCTCCCTTGGGACCTAGGAAAAGGCTTTCTCCTGTACATCACACAGGAACTTCCATCGGTAAGGCTTCCTGCACCTTCCTTGCCACTGTCAGGTACAAGCTCCTCAATTAAGCAGAACTCTAGATTTCACCCAGCTTGAATATATATTATTGTTCTTCTTTTTATTGTCCCATCCATGTCCCCCTCAAAGCATATTTCCCTTCACATGTCTTTTTGCATTAAATTACAATGGGCAATCTCTTTAGATATGGCAACAAATAACAGTAAAAATAAAATGCATGTAAGAGATGCACTGTTAAAAGGAACTTACACTGTAGAGTATTCAAATACTAATGGAATACTTGTAAGTGTTGATAATATTTCTCCAGTCTTTGGGGTATTTGGCATCAATGTTTGAATTTCTCTCTTTCATATATTGTGACAAACTCAAATCTAAACCCAGAAGGAGGTCTGAGAATTGGTCTAGGGTCATTCAAACTTAAGAGCAAATCAAAGCATCCCATGAGGGTGCTTAGCTGAACCCCAGGAGAGCAGAACTTACCCCGCTGGAGTACAAACAGTGGTGACACTTCCAGGGGAGCCCGACCATTTAACTTCTGGTGGTTCCACAGCCCAGGGAGGCTCAGCATTGCAATGCCGTCTAGTTGTGCCTCCATGGATCCCCCAGAACATCATCATTCCCTGACCTACTTTTGTCTCCAACAAAACCTTTTCTATTCTTATTTTGCCTGCTCCTTGTCCTGGTTTTCTGCTTGCTTTCCATTTTATGCCTCTACATGTACATTCAGGGCTTATACACTTTTTCTGGATGTTTTCTTGTAAACATGTTTTTCAGCTGCAACCCACCCATTACACCTCCAAAGGATGATTGATTGGCAAGTGTCTTCAACAGAAAGATCAACTGCTCTACTCTTTTATTTTCTTCTCCAGAGATCCACCTGGACTTCCTTCTCTGCTGAGCCAGTGCTCAGGCCTGCCTGCTCCCTAGGGACACTTAGGGAAGCTTTAAGGATTCCCTGTATTGATTTTTAGGTCCCAGGGAGCCCTGGGAAGAAGCGGGCTGTCGAAGTGCATTGCGCCTTATGGTGGGGCCATGCATGACTGCCCCAGAGCTCTCACGCAAAGTCCGTGATGGAGCTGGCCACACCAGGGGCTGCACAGCCATACTAGTGACATGCATGTCAAAGAAACGTGCCATGACCACCTCTGTCTCTAAAGCAGGAGAGCATCCCCTGAGCCAGCAGGGGCAGCAGCTCCTGGCTGCTCAAGCAGCTGCATGAGCTGCACAGACCCTAATGCTGCTGCTTCTCATTTATTCACCTGCTTTTTTTTCCCTTTTCCTCCCTCCACCCTCTCGAATGCGGATTTCCCTCAGACAGGACCTCCCTGTGGCTGCCTCTGCGCATGTTGCTCCCTCTGCTGAGCTCTAGGCACAGCATAGGGGTGGGCTGGGGGCCGAGTTTGCCCGAAGGGCATTGCTTTGTGCCTACCAGATGTGCTGAATTTCTCACTCTGGCTCCCTCTGAGCAGCCCCCTGCTTCCTCTTGACCTTGCTGTAATTTAGATTCTCAGCCTTTTGCCAGTCCCTGAAGCTGATTTATTCTCCTGATGTTTAATGTTGGATTTGCCTCCTTGGAGGAAGGTTATAGCCACCTTGGAAATATTTGCAGAGCAGAACTTGTCTTTTTTTATTATTATTATTTATTTTTTGCTCACTCCTTGAGAGCAATCTTGTGTTATGGTATGTGGCTAGCTTGCAGTTCCCCAGCTCGGCAAATTCTCTGCTAGTCCTGTCTCTATGTGGGCATTTGCGTTCTGTCATTAAGCCTTAGGGATCTGGCCAGCCATTGGTTTGGCATCCAGTCATTCTCAGCAGGACTGGTTGCCTGTATCCTGTCTTTAGCTATTGCTCTGTCAACCACAGGGGAAAGTCAGCCAACAAGATCTCTATCAGCCTTTCAAGGACCAACAGTTCTGCCATGTGGACTGGAGTCCTGCACCCTGGCCTGATCTATTTATTAAAGCGCTCTGCCAATCAGTAGACCTTGTCAAAAATAATGTTTCACCTTCTCCTCTCCCTCCTCCCTGGAAAATGTTGATGTGAGTGACAAAATGTTTGTTTTCATTGACTTATTCCATGGAAATTTACAGGTTCCATTGGAAAATGAAAGATATGTTTACAGCTGTTGAAGATGTTTCACTTTAAGGCTTTTCAGATTTCCAATAAAAGGAAAAGAATTGAAAATTTCCAAGGAAAGGCATTAATCACATGGGTTTCACTGAAAGCAGAGCTTTCCAGCAAGACTGCTCTTTGCTTACTTTCACAGTGACTGAATGGTTTTCCTACCGCAAAGGTGCTCCTGCAGGATGGCTATAAAGTTTGCTGTGGCATACATTGCCATCTGCTTTCCTGGACAGTGTTGGTTACAGCAAAGCCAATCAGTTAATACAGGTGTGCAGTCTTGCATTTTGACCACAATATCATCCTTTCTTGCTCATCTGAGCACATCTGGTCCTGCCTACCCCTCCCACCAAATCTTTCCTCACTGTTACCCTTCTAGCCCTAAACACACACACAGGAGCATGTATTCGTTTTTATCCAGGCCATGGGCTTCCTACTTTATGGACCAAAAAGTGAGGCATTGTGTCATACCCACCTCATTAGGTTCTGCTCTGTTGTACAGGCAGGAGGGAAGGTGGAGGGGGTTGATCAGATAAAGCCTGGAAGCACTCCATTAGTGAGATGTGCTCACAAAGCCACTGTGATCACTGGACTTAAGCTTTAAAATATTCTGAGCAAATACTGTCCCAGTTCTGAGAATTGCCTTTGTGTGTGTGTGCATGCGCGCAAGTTCGTGTGCCTGTTTTAGCCAGATGCTCTGGCTTAGCCTCCTTGAGTTTGGCAGAGGCCTCTTGGACCCTGTGGCTTCAGCAGAAGCTTGGACCTGTGGCCTCAGCACCTAGTGGCTTTCTCTGAGACGGTCTCCAGCTTGATGGGAGATATCAGGCAGTCATTTAATCATGCGAGTGCTCTTGGAACAGCTGCACTTATAGGAGAAAGCTTTGGAAACCAAAGAGCTTTCCACATACCTGTCAGCTGTGGAAGAAGCATGCTGCCTCTTGCTGTTTAACTCTCCTGCTCCACGTTCACTTCAGTCCAGCCCTGTACGAGCTGCCTTTGTGAGGGGAAGCAGTGGTATTCAGAGTACCATCTGAAGCAGTAAGAGAACAGGGAAAGATGGCACCTCTCACTGCATCTCTTTGTGCCTGACCACCCTCTTCTGTCTTTGCTGGCTGGTAACTTCAGGATTCATAACAAGGCAGCAGGTAGAGTGAGACACTGCAGACTGATGTGCTGGGGAGGGCATGATGCTGCAGACCCCCAGCCATCACATTGCACCAACAGGGAGAGAGCCACAGGGTCTGTAAACCAGACAATGACAACCAAATAGGCCAGAAGTAGAGCTGACCACCACATCTTCAGATTTCTACGTCCTCTTCCAGTCTCATGTGACCATGTCCCTGTGACTGGTGCTAGGAAGGGGACACAAGAGTTGGGTTTGGTTAGTGCTAATCTTGGGGCAGTTGATGCTTCACTTCAACACTTCTGTTGTGTCATGCGCAAAATAGCCAGAGAGCTGGTAGGGGAAATGCTTGAAGAGTGGGTTTTCCTTTAGAGAGTGCAGTCCTGTCAAAACTCCAAATGTCTTGAAACATTTTTAGGATGAAAAATTATGTTCTTTTAATCCTGAAATAACTTTTTAGAATGTGGTGCATTAGGTAATATAAAAATATAAAGTAAGTAAGTTCAACCAGTCTTGACCAGATCTGATAAGAAAGTTTGAGGGGTTTTTCCCCCACAGAGATTTCAGCCATATTCAGGTTTTATCTGCTATTGAAGAGAAAATCCTTCTGATCTTGAGTGGCTCCACATTACAGATCCTCACTGTTTTTTTTGTGAAACGAAGTCTTGGTCCACCATGGAACTTAGTAGAAACATTTTGCTTTAGGATGAAACCCTATTAATGCTGCATAACCATTCAGTTGGAGTCCTTTTACAAAAGGCTCAGTCCCCCACCTGGAAAACAGGAAAAGTGCCATGTACCTGACATGGCTGATCATGCTCATGCAGGCCAAATCAAGCATGATATCAGTGAGGAAGAGGAACAACCCTGTGGCTAGGGCACTGGTCTGGGACATGAGATCTGGGTTCTCTGTTTCCTGCAAACTATCCCTGTGGCCACAGAACCATCAGCTGAGATCATCCTCATTACATATCAGTCCCCCATGGCCATTACTGCCTTGGCAATGGCTGTCAATACTCTATTAGTACTGATTAATTGCACTATGTACGCAAAACCCCAACCTGATGACGAAGGTAGACAGAAGTGACGGAGGTGACTTGGTGCCACATACCAGCTCCTCAACGATAAGGAAATATGCAAGCCTTTTTCCTCTTGGATCCTATTTCATTGTGAAAGCTTTGGGGGGAGCTAGGAGAAATGCAACAGTTGGAAGTCTGCAGGAAGCTCGCCGGTCGAGGCGCTGGTGGGACACAAGACCTGGTGGACTTGGGAGTGAATAGGAGTAAACCCAGCAAGGGTTAGGTGAGGTGAGCAAGTTTTATTTTTGAAGTAGCACAGAGAGAGGGGGAAGAAGGAAAGGACAGAACAGCTGTAAGGACATATTTGTTGCTGACTGGTCCAAAGGAATGTGTATAAACAGCTTTAGATGTATTTTCCTGGGCATGCTAAGTGTATTTACTGCCTTCTCTAATTGGTCTTGCCTCAAGTTAGCCAGGACTAAGAGTTCCCATGGGAAGTATGCTTCACTGACTCAAATGGTCTGACAACTGGTGTCCATAGCACAACCTGTGTTAATGATTGCCCCCAAGCTGTCCTTTCTCACAGCCTCCTGCCAGAGTGGCCAGGGCAAACTCATATTTGGCCCTGCTGAGTGTCCACTGGCTAGATAGCTTTACTGCAGGGCAGCAGCCGGGCCTGGCTGGTACCAGCACTGGATCTGGCAGCCCAGGTGTAAAAAGCTGTATCTCTCTCTGGGGAAGGCTGGTCCGTGTGGCTGAGGATGCTTGAATTTATTTCCTGAGCTGGCCACAGGCTCCTTCACTCAACCTGAGCAAGTAGCAGGCAAAGGCTCTGAGAGCAGGGGCCGCATTTTCCTGGTGCTCTGGTTCCTGCGCAGGCACCGACAACCGATGCCAACAAAGATGGTTTTGCACGCACAAATGCCCCTGCACACAAAGTGATTGTTCCCAATATACAGCCACTTTTTCTGAACAGTTCAGTGCAAGCAGTCAGCAAAAGGAGGGGAAAAAAAAGCATAAACCAGTTTCTCGTGGCAAAATGTCATTTTGATGGAACTGACATTTTTTGCAAAGCCAGTATAAATTTAAATGTTTTGTTTTGTTTTTTTTTAAAAAAACAAATGCAGAAAATGTCCAAATATGTAATATTGACATATTCAGTACCAAATGTTTTGCTACTCCATCCTGGCAGAGTTCTTAAAATTTGAATGAACTTTTTCATAAAAATACTACAAAGAGACTAAAGGAAATAACGATTTTTACATTCCTCTAAAGTACTGGGTCTTCCACAGATCTTATCTTTTTGCTCAGACTTAAGACTTGAGCCCATCCATCAAAGAGAAAATGAGTTGCCCTTTTTTGGGAAATGCATGGTTTACTCCACTGGCTAAGCCAGTTAGTTGTGAAAATGCTTCCAAAGAGCCATGCCTGTGGCTGGTGATCTTTCAGGCAGCCAGCATCCTCCTGCCAGCTGAGCTGTGCATATGCCTGTAAAGTGCATCCTTGGCAGGGTATCAGCACTGTTGGCTTCCTGCACAGAGAGCATCAAGGCAGAGGCAGGGTACAACACAGGTTATCACCTCACGTCCAAAAGCAAAATAAAGTGAAAATTTAATCAAGCTGCTGGACTTTTAAGAATTGCTCTCTTTGAAGGTGCTCGAGTGCAGGAAATGTTGTGGAAGGGAGGAATTAGGGGGGAGCTGCTGGATGCAGAGTGGTACAAAAGCATCGCATGGGGTCTGCTGCTGCCTTGCGTGCTGCCAAACTGCAGGGCCAGCAGAAGGTGCTGATGGGAAGCACTGGCATGACTGACTGGTTTTGAACTCCTGTGTTAATACTGATTATAAGTATTGATTAGGATTGCAATTCTCCCTCATCCATTATATTGCTTTGGGTGTACAAATAGAACGAAGAGGGAGTGAAAAACTGAGCAGTGTGTTCGCATTTGGTGATCCTGATGCTAAGCTGGGTTTGGGAGCTCCAGCAAGGCTTGGTCCTCAGTCGTGCTGATCCTCTGGTTTTCCTTCTCTTTCACTCCCACCTTTACTTCAAAGCTCTCTTTCCTTCAGTGTTTCCTGAGTCCCACCAGCCTCTGACATATCCAACACAGCTCTCAGGACCTGGCAGCAAAGCCTCCCCACGTGCCCAGGAGGCAATGCAGGTCACACCCATCATTCGGCAGAAAATGTTGCAATAAGGTAATGAGGAAATTTACACAGGACCACTGAAGGGAATCAGTGGCAAAGGAAAGGCCGAAAAAACAGCCCCAGAAGAGATCAGATATCTCCCACCAGAAAGGTTGACCTTCAGGAAGTGTGGTGGGTCGAGCACCAGGAAGACACGGTATCACGCATGACACATGTGCTGACCCTCCTAGAGCTGTTTTTATTTCATGTGGTGCTCTGAGCCCTGAAGACCTCCTGTTTGGTCCCTCAGGGCAATGTTAGCCGGAGTTGCTGCCCACAGTTCCAAAGAAGTCAGATTTTAAAGCTGGCTGATGGGGCTATGAAAGCCTTGAGTGCAGTCATCTGCTTTTGATTTCTTTTTCCTTGAGCTATTCCCCACAGTGTTTTTTTCTCCTTTTCTACCCATCCCATGACATCTCTTCCCCCTCTCCTGTGGCCCCCACCAGCCCCAACTTCACCCTTTCCCTGAGTGTCCCAGTCAGGAAGCAAAGAGGTAACTACGTGCCAGCTTGTACCTTCTTATCTAGTCACAGTATGTTCCCCTAAGAGAACTTTTGGCCTGGGATTGTGTGTGTGTGTGTTTTTATATGCTTTATTTTTATCACAGAAAGGATAGACAGTACATTATGTCTTCAGTCCAGGAGGTTACACATTAGGTAAGAGACAGGCAGATATACTACAACTGCTCCAGCCTGTGGAGTTGTGTTCCTGAGATAGCACAGGGAATGTAACAGGTAAACTGCTTCCAACCCCCCACATTCAGGCAGTGGATTTTCTGTCAATAAAACCAGATCCAAGCAGAGATTTCAATGTTGATGCTTCTGCAGCCAGAGAATAAAGTCCACAGTGCTCCCTCCATCTCCGTCATGCTTGTACCTCCTCATCAGTCCCAGCCTCTTATCTCCCCTGTCCCATCTGCTCTTCCCCTGGCTTCATCCCCATGCCTCTCTATCCATCTCTGATCCGGACATGTGGTCCAGTTCAGCAATCACCTTGGACTCCTCCGAGAATACAGCTAGATTCAAAAGAGAATGGGGGGAGGAGGGAATGTAGAAAATGGTGGCATCAACAACTTCATGATTAGCATTTGAATGCTAACTAAAGCTGGGAAATGGGATTTTTAAAATATATTAACAGCTAGGACTGGAGATGGCTTATCTGTGACTGCTTCTTGCACCTTTCTTAAACTGTCTGGGCTAGTTACAATGCTGTAGACTGAATATTGATTTTTAAAGGGTTAAGGGTGAGGCACAGTATGGTGATCCCTTTTTTTCTGTTATTGCAAGAACAGTGTCCTTCCCATACTGTGTCAGGCTCCAGCAAGCATCCAGGATCTTGTTCACCAGTCTCACTACCCGTCACAAAGCTCAGGGATACCTGGCCACTTCCATGAAGGGAGATGTTGCAGAGCCTTTGAGTCATCCCACAAATCTGTGCCTGCTCTCACCTCCCTTCAAATCGTTGTCTCACATTGTGAAGATTAACAGCATATTGCAGCATCATCATGCTGCTGTGGGGACGGTGGTGCTGGGTTTATTTTCTCAGGAGAAACAGATAAAGGTGGCACCAGCTACTACCCAACACTAAAGCTAAACTAGTAAATTTGTTATTCCTTTAAACCTGACATACGTGACAGGGGATGTTTGGGGGTTTGATCCAAAGCTTAGCAAAGCCCATGACCTCTGTATCAGTCTGACAATGAGCAATTGTGGCTGCGCTGCCCCAGCATCCATCAAATGCAATGATTAAGTGATTGATGGCATGGTAGAGATAAAAGTCACTGTAACTAAACATTGTCACAAGATTGATGTCTCCCACTTAGAGAATATTGTCTTAACTTAGGCTTTAATTTTTGGGTGTTTCCGTGATGGTCTCACCCTAGTGTCTCCATCCTTTACAAGTATTACCCAGACTTCAATATATCTTTGTGGCTTGCCTGTGAGATAAGAGCAAACTATCACCCTAACTTTATAGTGGGGGAAATAAGGTACCAAGAGATTACCTGTAAAGTGTAATCACTCATTTTGATACCTAGCATGAGTCATATAAATCTCCAATGCTCTGCATAATGGGGCTGGAGGACACCTTTGCATTTGCTTTTACGGAGATACTGCCTTGGCGGTCATGCTGCCAGGCCTAGCTCTGGTTGCCTGGGATGACTCATATGCTGCCTGGAAAAAATGGTCCTTTCCCTTTGGTACAAGAGGGACTTCAGTAATGAAAAGCCTTGCCCATTCCCAAATGAGCTAGGTGCTTGAGCTCAGAGACCAAGGGTACATTGTTAGCAAGGAAATGCCAAAATTGGCATGGTCTGGAGCAACAAAAGGCATGTGAAACCTCAGAAAGCTTGGCTCGCACATGTAAGAAACAAGTAGCATTGGGTCTGGTAAATCCAAATCAGCCCTCACATCCTAGGTGATCAGCTCTATGCACCGAGTGTGTGCTGAGAAGTTGATGCAGTGAAAACGGAGCTGGTGTTCCCAGGGCTGGGGACAGAAATGCTGGAGCTGCTTGGGGTGATGCATTCCCAGAAGGTTTTGGTGAATGCTGCAGGTGCCTACGAGCCAGCAAGAGGTAGGTGGGACAGACAGATTAACTGACCTTTCTGATGTTTCCTTCCTGCAGAAATCCCCTTTTCTGGCTCAGCTTTTGGCATGGCTTCTGGTGAACTGATGCGCAGCTTGGACACCCGAACACATTCAAGGTACAAATGAAGTTCTCAGCAATGACTTCTGCCACTCTTAAGCCCTGATAACTACTCAGAAGTTGAGACCATGCTTTTCGCAAGTCCCCCAGCCCTCACAAACCTTCCCCTCACTCTGGCTGGCTCCTTCCCATGCACATTACAGGGTTTCACTGGGACAGCACCCATGATACAGGTAAGCCATTCCCCTCCTGTGCTTTCCAGCACTAGGACTGTCAAAGTTGGCACATTTCTGAGGCTGAGCATCTCACAGTGTCTTTGGGAGCAGGTTATTCTGCCTGCCTTTAGCTTGCTTTTTTATTTTCCAAGTCTCCCAGATGCTCTGCATGGCCAGGAGAAGGGCTGGGATCTGCTTCTTCCAGCATGCGTGGTGGGCATGGGTCCCTGCTCTGCTGTACAAGCAATAATTAACTGCTGTCCTCAGTGAGGAGTACCCGTTTCAGCGGTAATCAGCACAGACCTAGAAGCAAGCAGCAGAGAGCTGCATACTGTGCACTGGCACAACTGTGTCAACAAGGTTATGGCATTGACCATGGCTTCTGTGCATGGGTGTTTGGAAGCAGATAGTCTCTGCAATGACGGTTCCACACAGGCTTTTGTACCCTCATCATTGCAAGACTGACCGGGTGTGTACTTGGGCAGGGGTCTGTGACCCAGTGGGTGCTCTTCTCAGCTGGGGTGTCAAGCCAGGTAGCAGAAGTATTTTTGTTCCAGCTAAGTTGTATCAGAAATTTGTTTTCTTTTCATCCTCTGTCTAGTTTTTGGCTCTGAACTCGATGCCGAAAACACACACACAAGTCAAAAGTCCAGCTGGCCAAGATAGCTGTGTCTTTATGAGGACTGTGCAAACAGGAGCAGGTGGGGAGGGAAGAGGAGCCAAACAGTGGGGTCTCCCCTCTTGTTGCCTGATATTTTTGGTGATCTTCATGTGCCTGTCCCTGACTACTTTCTATGATGTCCATGGTAGCTAGGGCTGAGCTGCACCTCCCTTGTTTAAGCCAGATCACCTCTATCAACTCCATCTGATTAATTGTCCACTTGATAAATCCATCATTTGCAGTGATGGAAGACATGCCAAGGAGCATCACTGTGGCCTGCAATGCGGCACACTCCTGCACGTTTCCAGGCTAAGGTAATGCCACTACACCTCCCAGCATCTATGCAGCAAATGAGATCAGAGTCCTCTGTGGGGATGGGCTGAGGAGACAGCCTGCCCACCAACTCAGCCCTGAAACAGAATGCAGCCCCAGGACCAGCTGCAATCACACAAATAAAAAGCCAAAATCTGGTGAATATTTTGCAGGCAGAAGACATTTGGAAATTCCAATGAAGGAAACATTTGACAGTTTGCAAGTTAGTGGTAATAATAATATATTTTCACTATGTGACTTCTTTTTCAGCAAGATGGGCAATGATATCACAGGCCTGATGGGATTTTTGCACTCTGTCCCATGCCCTTATTTTCACCATCGCCCACCTCTTATCCCAGTTACTCAAGAATCACTCCAGTGCTCACCCACATGTTTAAATAGACAAGAATACAGATCAGTTGGACCTTGAAAGTTAAGCCTTTTGTGTTCAATATATTTCCACCTCTGAGGCAAGACGTTGATATTGGCTGAAAGCAAGTGCTTCCAAAGGGAGTCTCATCTCTTACACTTCACCAAAGAGTCCCTTACCCACTGTCTTTCAGTGCTTTGTGTGTCTGGACTTCAGGTACTGAGCAGAGATTGAACTTGCAGCAGTGCACAAAGTATTACATTCAATGAACTGGAAAAAAAAAAAAATCCAAACAACCAAAAAACCATTCTGAGAAGTTCCCTGAACATTCTTAAAATAGATTTTTCCATCTTTTAGGGTAGTATGCAGATCCCTGGTCGATGAGGTCCGGGAATCTGTTGTCAATTTGTTCATTAGAAGGTGTTTTTAAAGTGGCTTTCAGCACTCATGAGTTTAGTGCTATTTCTAAAACTCTCACTAAACTTCCAGTAGCAAACTCCAGGAGAGGGGATTCGCCCACTTGCTAGGTCCCATCAGTCCCCTAAAATCAATCCTAAACTCCCCCAGCTCCCTTCTCTCAATATGGTGCCAAGGCAAAGATCAAACACATGTGCATCCCCAAATCGGCCATGATTGAGAAGTCCTGGGTGGAATAGATCTGAATGACTTTTACTTATCTATCCCACGAATGTATCCCACTGCTTTTGACAGTTTGCATGAGTGCCAGCAAAGAGTCCTGTGCAGTGACGCATGTGGAGGAGCAATGTGGCTGGGAGTGCAGTGGGGAATGCCAAGGATGCCACAACAGGAAGCGTGGAGACATAACACATCCAAGTGGGGTAACTGAGGCAGATGGAGCAGGAATGCGATTAAATTACCCCTGCGGGATTTGGCTGAGAAGCCAGGGCATGCTGAGCTCATTCCCTGTCAGAGGGAGGAAGCGAGCAGAGCAGGTCTAGCTGTTTGTGTTTTGTTTTATCAGATAGGAGCAAGCGTCCGCGGAAGCAAACATTGTGGTTTGGGGAAAGATACATTCCAACTCATTTCACAGTTCCTTCTCCGTGTCCTGAAGTACAGCTAGTGGAGGAAGAGCAATCAGATGAAAGTCTCACTGGGTCTGCTGGTGTAGGAGACGGAGCCACCTGCAGAGTCTTGCCAGGAAGCCAGCGAATACTGGAGGGGCAGATCCCATGCATCCCAAAGCAGTGGCCACTGCCTTGCCAGGTGCACATGGAGACACCTCTGAAGGAGCTAGATATGGCTTTCGTTTTGCATATGCTTGCCCCTCTACAGCACAAAACCTGTCTGCTCTGGCTGACGAATGGGTCCCAATTTTTCTGAGCTGCATCCACGGGGGTCTTCGGTAAGACATGGAGATAATGACAAGGTGCAGCAAGCAGCTCCTCTGCATCTGGTCTGAGCTACTCCTGCCCAAGAGAGTGTGTTGAGGGAAACCTTCGCAGGCTAATTCAGTGTGCAAGCTACAGACCCTTGTTTGGTCTCATTCTTCAATGTGGTCAGGAGTTTTTTCTTTTGAAGATTTTCACCTGAAAATGCAATTAAATCCAAAGTAAAACTATCTGCAGAAAAAGGGTAGCTTTGATATCAGTCAATGCACACAGTCTCTTGTCAGTAGTTTCAGCGCTGGGTAATTCTGCACCAAAAATATTTCAGGTTCAGTGAAAGTATTGCAAATGCAGTGAACACAGAGTAAAAAAGTTGGGAAAGGTCAACACTGAAATGTTTTGTTGCCATTGATGTTCTCTGGACATATTCATTGTAACTCAGGCTTCAATAAAGTTTCCCAACTTTTGGTTTTTAGCTGATTCAGGAAAGAGAAAATTCATTTTGGGTATTCTGGAATATTTTGCAGCACTGGGAAACAGTTTCCCACTTTGTCTGTTGGTTATGAACTAAGTATCAAGGCTCTTTGCTCTTGTGCTATGCTTTGTAGCAAATGTGCACATACTGAATCAGAGATACAGCTCATCTTAATATCCAGCTGCTAAGCAGGCTGAGATCTGTGTGACAGAAATAGGGCATGTTTTCAGATGCAACTTGGGAAATACCAGATTGTACACAAGGCATGAAGATGGTCTCCATGCTGGTAAGTGTTCATAAAATGCAATCATATTTTGGGGTGGTGGTGATGGGAACAGCTTGAGATTCTCTTCTGCATTAGTAAATCCTCTGCATGTTCGTTTCTTAGGTTTTGCATGGACCTTAAGTGCCTTATATGAGGCCCTGAGAAAGCAAGACCACCAGTCCATTGATATAGTGGGGCTTGTTCACTTTTCTTTCTGAGTCCAATTTGGGATTATTCCTACCAGGCCTTTTGCACTCTAAGCACTGCTTCCCAAGTTCCATCACTTCCTTAGGACACAGCCATGTTCAGCAACATCAACAAGAGTGGAAGCAGATCTGTGGCTCATATAAAAGCTGAAAACAAGTTTTTCAAGCATTTGGAAAGTAATTTTCATAAGAACTGGTTTTGGCTGATAACTGAAGCATCCTTCATCACAGATCAAAATCAATAAAGAGGACCTCAGCAAAACTGCTTTACCTCCCAAATACATTTCCTTTGAATGACTAATGCCTTTACTGGGTTGTACACTGTTCATAGGTTAAACCAAGGCAGCTTTTCCCCCTACCTGGCAACACTGCAAGTCTTGCACAGTACCTGAGCAAGAAGTGAGGTTGCTTCCAGTCCTCTATGCAAGTTGGGATGTTTATCAAAAGTTTCCAGATATATGGACTGTGACAGAGCTCTGAACTTCACTGGAATTTCTGAAATGGTTTCTTATGGGTTTCAGTTCACATCTGAGAAGAGGACTCAGGTGGCTCTTGTTACATTCGCATCCCTGTGCTTGTACTTCCTTGTTTTAAGCTGTCCCCTACTAAATACATGCTGAGGTCAGGATTCAGCTGGTGGCCTTGCTGGTGGGAGAAGCAAAAACTGGCCTGCAGTTCTCTCTCTTAGTTTTGTCCTAACTTGAGAGTGCTGACTTTGGTGAAAACTTGTTTTTGTCAGTGTTCAAAGCTGCTTGCATGTTACTCAAGAGGCAGAGAGGCAATAGACACAAACCAGTTAAAGTAATTTCTCTGACAGCAATTTTGCCCCCTCCCCAAAATGCTAATTTCTAGTGCCAGCCCCAGAAAAGCTGCCCAACTTCTCCCCCCCTACACACACACACCCAGTTCTGCTTTTTGACAAGCATTAGATGTTGTGGCACTTTTTTTCTTTCCTCAGTCTAGAAACACATCAGATCATCTTTTTAATTTTTCTTTCACTAACAAGCTGAGGATGCCAAACAGGCAGCTGACGAGCAGCCAAGGTTTTAGTGCCAGCAAGTGTTGCTGTATGGATCTTGGGGTGTTTGTGAACAGGTTTCTTTGAGAAATGGAGCAAGTTGCAGGGGTGGTTTTGCCATGCTCGGCTTTGCCGGCTGTCCTCCCCACTTGGTGACAGCCAGGAAACCAAAGGATTCCTATGCCACGAGTACTCATGAGTCCCTCTGATCAGGAGGGACTGATCCAGGTGAAGGCAAAGGATGGGAGGAAAGGCTGCAAGGACCTATGCCCCCAGCAGCCTTCAACTGAGCTCAGCTGTGGCAGCTGGATGCACATCACAGTAGCCCTGAAAAGTCTCTTTCTTATGACAGCCGAAGCTGATATTGCTTTAGGTCAGACATTACCTTTGCCCAAGCACCATTCGGTTTGGCCTGGATCTAAAACATGCTCTTCCTTGAGGGACTGTTGAGAGGAGAGCCAAGGTTGCTCCAAGACGTGCGTCCCTTTGGCAAAGAGCCATCATTTACAGCCCCGATCACAGCCGTGATACTGCACATGGTAGCCAAGAAAACCTGCAAGAACTGTAGGCTTGAAACATGCCCATGAGCCAGGGATGATTCTCCTCTGGCTCATTAACTCCCAAAAAGACTTCAGCCAGGACCAGCTTGCTGAAAATACCCTCAAAACTCGATGACACAGAGATAAGAAGGTGGCTGGTTAGGTATAACTACTTAGCTACCTTCCTAACCACTGTCCACCCTTGTTAATGGTTAAACTCTAGCTGTGTCATTGCTTGCTGTTTCTGACCAATTCAAACTCTTTCAGGCGGGAGGGAGGGTGAAGAATGGAGGGAAAACAACACCAAAGACCTGTTTGTATTCCTCAAGACACTCATTTAAACAGCACCTCAGGTTACCTGTAAGTGACATTTGCTTTCCCGTTAAGGGACATTTATTGAATTCAGAACTGCAAGAATGAGTAGGGCCCTTAGCCTTGTCTTGAAATGGGCGAACACGTACGTGTGCCCAACTCCCATTCTTTGTATTTACATGGCATCCTTCCCTCATCTCCACAGTACCACGGAGCCTCAGTTTTATGCTTATTTATCTCCACGGTCTCTTGAGGACTTTTTAAAAAACGAGGTCTGACTAATTTACCTAAAGTCTGAGAAAACCCTGGTGTCAGCACAGAGGATTGAGTTGAGTATTTGTCAGCATGGCAGGTGGATCACCATGAAGTCCTTCTAGTGTACCCCAAATCTCACAGCAGCCCTTTGGCCTTAGGCACCTGCCCTTCTTTTTTTTTTTTTGGGGGGGGGGGGGGAATGAAGCTGTGCAGGCTCGTGCTCTCATGAGGCTGTGTGCCTCATGAGCGCCCATGCATGGCGCACATGGAATCATAGGGGCTTTGCTTGGCCACGAGGCTGTGGGCAGGTAACTCATGCCCCTGCTTGGCCACTGACAATCTCAGCCCTTTACTGACCTGAAACTGCTGATAGTAATAGATTTGCTAAACCGCATGATTTTCCTATTGCAGTCATATGCTCAATGAGAATTAAGCTGAGTCCGCTTCCTTACTCTTTCTCCTGCCCAATGGCCATGACGTGATGTTTGAACCATGCATGTGTGAAGCTTTTTCTATAGACAAAGACCTGTACCCAGCCGTCACCTGAGACTTGGACCAAACTACACTTGGCCCTTCTGTCAGTTTGAAAAGTTCAGTCAACCTTTTTTTTCAACTTTCACATTCCTCTGCCCTCTTTGGCATTTGACTGAAGGCAAAGGCACCAAAATACCCTGAGAAATGCTGTCTTGTCATAATTTCTGACCTGCTAAAACCAGTTTTTCTGATTCTGATCAATTCTTACCTTTTCCAGGCCAAAAAACAATTTGGGCAAGGTTCAAGATTACATCCAGGACAACACTTTCAAGTGCTCTCATTGACAGGTAGTCAGTCAAAAATCTCTCTCCTGAGTTTGGTGGCACCAACATGAAAGTTACACCAACAGAAGATTTGTAGTCAGTATTTTTTATTGTATGGCCACACCAGTGTTGCCATTTCAAAGTCTGATGTAGGATGGAATGAACCTGCCAGTTTTCACTGCCTGCGTTTGGCAGAAGACAAAGGTTTTGCTTTACCAGAGGTGAGGATATGTTGGACAGCTGCGGCAGCCCCTCAATCAGATGTGGCACTGGGTAACCTGACCTCAGAGATAATGCTGAGACTTTCTGGGAGCCCATTGCTAAACTTCCATGTTACTTAATTAGCTTTATGCTTTCCTTTTTCTTTTTTTAGTTCTTCTCATTCTTTTATCTGGCAGGCAGGTTGGTTCACAGCACAGCATGCTGGGAAGTTGGGCCAATACAAGTGTTTTTCCATGCAATGACATCCCATTTGGCAAGAATAGGGTCTCTTGGGCTGTCCTTCCTATTGCAAACCTGATCTACTACCATATGCTCCTGCAGATGCTACTGTGGTCTTTGTCTTTCCCTGAAAAATCACTTGAGCCTCAGACAGGATGAGGGAGGTTTGCGGGCACATGCCCATAGAGCAATCAAGCAGCTGAGCAAAAAGCATTATGCAGGAGATAATGAACTTTTTTCAGATAACTAACAACATCAGCTCATTACATTTCAGCTTCCACCTGCCTAGCCCTGCCACCAAGATCAGGCATTCCTTTCCTTGCAAGAAAATTAACTGGGGGAAAAGAGGGAAGTGGAGGTGGAAGTTCTTGTGTTTTACAGCTGTTAATGAAATATCATTTAATCACCTGAAAAAACAAGAATAGTCACTTCTCCAGCTTCCCAAACACGTGTCCATGTGATGCTGCAGCTCTTCTCAGAAGTTTGCTCCCTAAAGGATGACGCTGACGGGAAAGGGGGGCAGTTCAGTTTCAGGAAGGTTATTGCCTCATAGCACAGGGGAGACAAGGGCTTGAGGGCTTGAGTCTGAGCTTGACATCCTCTCAACTGCACATAGGTATCTTAATCAAGCAACCAGCCTTCCCTCCCTACCACAACAGTATACAAACAAACCAGACAGAGTTTAGAAGTTAAAAAACAAATCAAAACCATGTAAGTATGTAAGTATTATACTAGTACCTGTTGCCTGAAGAAGTAAAGTCACAAATGGTCAATACCATTTTGATAGTGAGGTACATACACCTGTATGGATGCTGTGTACAGCAGGACCCTGTTTCCTGAGAAACAGCTGAAAGATGAATTATGGAATGTGAAAGCAGTAATGCCTCTAGTGGAATCAAGAGAGTACCAGATTCAGCAGCTCTGCCTCAGGCAAAGAGCAGGTGAGTCCCTAAGGATGCAGGTTTGCTTTCTTGCTGGCTTTTCTCCTCCACAGGAAAGACAGGGTGAGTCCCAAGATTATCATCTTCCCACAAGCAGCACTCACACCACATCAACCATGCTCTGTAACCAGATTGAGATGGTCCTTTGCCTGGTCACACTCACTGGGTCCTCATCAGCTGCTTCATCTCCCTCCAGAGGGAAATCATGAGGAGGTATGGCTGGCTTCTTACTTTATCTCAACTCTCTGCTCTTTCTCCCTTTTCTCTCCCTGCAGCTGCTCAGGCTGTTTGTCACCACCTCCAATGTACCCAGTGTCAGTGTGCAGTGGGAAGGGATCTCATCTCCAAGCCATGCTGGCTTAGGGGCTGGAAGCCAGCACCTTTCTTCCAGCAGATACCGTCCAACCTTGAATCCCATCATCCAGATCTGCAGAACAGTGGCCTGAGGCAAAGCTCTTCCTTGACTCTGATGTTTCTATCCAAATGATGGGTTAGTTTAGATGGTAAATAATTTTTCTAACGTTACTAATGTGAAGAAATAGAGCTATCAAACCAAAATACAACTGACGCCCAGTTGCCTTTTATCTGGCTGTGCTTTATTTGCACAAGCTGAAGAACTTCATGGTGCCAGGAGGAATGTGATAGAAGTTCTCTGTCTCATAAATTATTTTGGCCCAGTCTTCCCCAGGGATACAGGGCATGAGAGCAAGAGCTGGCAGCATGGGTTCTGCTCCCAGCTTTGGCACTGACCTGCTGCATGACCTTGGACAACTCACTTCACCTCCCCTGAGCTTCTGTTTCCCATCCTCTCTTTTGTCTGCCTTGTTTATTTGGAGTGTCAACTCCCAGAGAAAGGAATTCAGCCTCCCTGGCTGCTTGCAGATTGCATAGCATGACAGGAGCTCAATCGGACTTGTTCCTGGGAGGTATTACAGTAAAAAAATTCATTATGATGACTGAAAACTAGCATTTGCTAAACAATTAAATGGGCGGTTTTAATTATTAAGTGGCATACATGAATTAACAGGACATCTCTGGCACTTCAGAGTGTTTGTCCGCGGGTGGTGACTGCTGTTTCTTTCCTTTTCTGTGGCTACACCAAAGGCCATGTTTACCAGTCCCATAAATTCTGACATCTTCTCCCTGTCCCAGCTGCACAGAAGGAGGAATGGGAAGCTTCTGCTGGAGAAGAGGGAGAGTTCGTTGGAGGTAATGAAGAAGGCTCCTCTCGGAGTCCTCCCCCTTGTGAACATCTGGACAGATAACAGTTCTTCTGAGAAAGACTGAAAGAGCCGGTGAGGCCTCCTGGAAAGGGCAGGGAAACCGTCTGCCTCAGAGCTGGTCAGGGCCAAGGGCAGAAAGGCCGAGAGAGGCTGTGGGGTCTAATGCAGACCCTGTCACCTAGAGGTTGAAAGTGAAACAGATTAAACCAAGGCTACCGAAGATAATCTTCGGGTGAAACCACAAGACCCTTGATCCCAGAATATACCTCTTTTAGGCAAGCTCTGCAGCCTTGAAATACATTTAACCATATGGCTGGTATCAAGAGATGTAATAAAAGGTTTGCCATTGCATCCATGGCTCTGGAGGAGACTCCATGCTTACTCACTGGTTTCTTCTCTATTCGGTAAGTCCCCCTGGCAGTGCCACCACTGTCCTATAGCCAAGAGCATGCCCTCCTCTTCCCACAGAGTGACCCATGACCGACACACAAGGACACCACCATGTGACAAGAGTCACATCATTTGCTCTGCTGGCCACTCCACAGCAATAGCTAAGAGCACGTTAACAGGTGATTCACAGGACCTGTGTACAGGTTGCCCAAAGAAGTGGTGAGTGCTTCACCCTGGCACAGACAATCTAAGAGAATAGGCTCCACCTGGCCCTAATTCCTTTATCCCCACTGCAACAGGAGCTTAGGAAACTCTGGAGATGGATGGGCACATGTAGAAAAGCAATGCTACGGTGCAGGGTTAGCATGAGTGAGGATTCCCCTGTGTATTGCCATCAAGTGTTTTTACAGATCTGTGTTTTGCACTAGACCCAGCTTGCTACACACCGTGATGTCTTCAACGCACAAAGCAGGCAAAGGGCAGTGGCTGCATGTTTTAAAAAATATAATGAAAGAAGGGAGAAAAAAAATCTCTTTTTCAGAGCTCGCAGGTTGCTGTTAAGCAGCTACTCCTTTTCATGGCAGTCACTGCGGCTCAGAGACCACTGCAGACATGCAGTTGCCAGGGTCTGAAGGGCAAAATTCCTGTGTCTTAGTCTCCAAATTCCTCAAATAAGTCCCTCCAATTTTGATGTTTTCATAAAGACATGGCCTGCTGCCGGGTGACCTGGAAGAGGCATCACAGTGCTTTGTCAGCACACTCGCCTCACTGCAGAAGCTAAGGACCAAGTTGTCTTATTAATCATTTAAAAAGTGGTGAGGAAAAAAAAAGGCACAGTTCTGGCTAATTGGGGGGGGGGGGGGGGGTGGGGTGAGGAATGAGGTCAGAGTTCATTTTTCTCTCCGCTGCTGCTTCACAGTTCACTGGCTGACAAGGAAAGAAAGATAACAAGAGACTGGAGATAGTTTAGGGAACAACCTCCCTCTCCCAAGGAGAGGTGGGGGAGTTCAGGTTTCTGACGTGGATGGAGAGGCAGCCATGCTGGCTGCTGAGCTACAGGACTAGGAGGGCATGCCGTGAGCTACTCCAAGAGGGAGTGGAGGGTTTTGGTCCCAGCACACGTGGAGCAAGGGGGGAAACTGTCTTGATTTTTGCCTCCCAATATGTGTGGTGACATTGGTACTGGTCTCAGGGAAATCTGAGCCGGGAGGAATCAGGAGCCTTCTATCATCAGTGGCCATGCAGGAATTCAAGCGGATGTATTTGATTCAATCTCACCCTCAGGGTTTATCCACTCTCTGTTTTTTGGTTTCTCTTTAATTTAACATCTATGCAAAAGTATATATTGGAGGGAAGAGCAGAGTCCTGGTGCTCCTTCCCGCTCTAGCACAGGGGTGATAATACGACAAAGCCTGCCAAACCACCCTTCCCTCCCTTCATCCCCTACAGTCACTCCCGCTACGAGTGGAGATTGCTGGAGTAACTGAGACCTCCTCAAGAGCGTGAGATCCAGAATCATTCATTTTATGGGGCCCTCCTGCAACAGCAAGGGATTTGTTACCCTGATTCCTGCTGGGGAAGCGCTCCCACAGCCAGAATGTGAAACACAATACAGCACGGGCTCTGACATTCAAGCTGGGTTATTTGAGGCGAGTTTGTTATACAGGGCCTACGCAGCACAATTCCAGCAGTAATTATACAGGCTCCTTGCACCACTCTGACTAGTTAAATGCTAACTCTAGCTTGAAATCACAAAGTCGCCAAGCAAAGCCAATGTGCTGTGGCTGGGTTTAGGGGTGTAGAGAGAGGAAGGGGGTCAGGAGGAGGAATCATTACCAGGAGGTGATTATTTCGTGGAGATCCCTGCACTGGAGGACGTATGCTACTATGGGAAGTTTGCTTCTGTGAGCATGAGCAATGGATTATGGCGGGTGGCTTGGGACCTTCTTCAGTACTGTCGCTTATGGTAATTCCAGTGTTAATGCTAGTGTTAAACTTTCTGCTACAGAAAATGAAGTGATAGCTAAAACTTGTAAGTCAACAACACAGCATGCACTAAAGTCACTAGGGTTGTGCTAAAAGGCAGGAGAGTTTCAAGAGGATGTGAGCAAATCGTGCCAGCAAAACATCACAGAAATAATGTCAAGATTGCTTAAGACAAATCAACCTGTTTGATTCTGGATTCACACACGTGGTTCTTACTGATGTTCTTGCCCATTATAAGACTTATGGCTGCAGTTCACTGCTGGTTTTGAACTTATTTCCACTATGATTATGATCCAGAACTGGGGGACACAGCATCAGGCATCCTCTACTCATCCTGCCTCACTTCAGCTGTCTTCAGTGTAGGCCTTCCCAAGTGAGCTGAGCATCCAAACTCACGTTATAGTCACGTGTGGTCTCGTCAACAGAGAGAAGTTCGCAGTGTTTTGTGTCATCCTAAAGTGGACACATACACCTGTTTGGAGGAACTGTCCTACAGCTTCATGGAAAATAACAGCTGAGAGGCTGTGGCTCTGTCATCACCACTATTAGATTTGACCAATACAGGAGCAATGTCTCACATTGTAAGTACAGGGGCTGTGTTCAGGAACAGAAGCTATCTCCTGAGGCAGAGTCTGTTGGACAATGAAACAAGACCTCACTCTTGGGCCATAGGGAGTCTCCAGGTAGCATCTGAATTTCTTCTGTGACATTTTTAGTAGCACATTCAAAAACAAGGACATGCACATTGGACACCAAGCGCAGCTGCTCAGAACAGGAGTCCATAGAAGGAATGGGAGCCCTTTGTAAAGCATCTTCCATTTGAAGGGTGCAGAGATGTCTTGGCAGACACATGATAGCCTACAGAGCTAAAACGCTACTTTCAATGAAACGAGGAGCTGAGCTGTCTCTTCTGAACATGATCCCTAGTGGGTTATACACAGGTGTTGGCCCAATTTTGGGAAAGATCTGATAAGGAGGAGAGTGGGAGGTCCATCACTTCCACAAACCCATCTTCCTGCATCTTTGCTCTTCTCTTTATCCTCAATCTGATACATAGTAAGAGGGAAGGAAGAGAGGGAGACTGGTCAAAGTGTAGATCCAAAGGTTTGCTGAGAACATCTGACTTGGAACTCTATCTGAGGTGAGATCAAGGCAGTATGGGTGAACAGAGCAAGGGTTACAAGCTGCTTGTATCTGCTTTGGATGCCAGCAGTTATTCAATAGCCTGTACTACAAAGGTCAGGCCAGATGATCACAACAGGCTGAGAGTCTGTCCATATCAAACACAGGGCTAGTCAGCCTAGGGAGGGCTATTTGGAAGGTGTTGCCTAAAGGCAGGACCAAAAACAAAGTCCTGAAAGACTTTTCTCTTCCTCAATCGAGCATGGTAGAGCAGGCACAGGTTGCAGGGGTGTGTGTGAGTGTAGAAAGATGTTGTTAAGCCCCTGTGAGAAGGTAGCCTGTTTCCTGAAGGCTGCACAAGTCCCCACCAGCATCACTGGTGATGCAGAAGCACCTGCAGCTGAGCAAGTAAAAGGTGGGTGGGCCATTTGGGCCAGACACTAGATAAAGGCTCCATCATGCTCCAAACCACAAAATGGCTTCAAAACTAACAGGAAATGGTAAGATACATGAAAAGGAACAGTGGATAACAAGGGCTGAGCAGAGGGTTATAGTAGTCTCCAAAGACCATGTCCCCAACCCCCTGCAGACAGACCACCCATCCCTTTCCTTCCCAGCCCTATTTTCTCTTAATGCAAGATAATTCCTAATAGCCTTTGCTATGGAAGTAACAATGTGTCTTTTTTTTTTCTGTTTTATTTTTTTCTGGTTGGGACATCAGTAAGGACCCTTCTGCATTTAAACATGAAGGAAGAGAAGGACAGCAGTCTTGTTTTCAGTAAGACAGGATCTCTTCCTCCATTGCTCAACTGCCCATTTGCACAAGGTTTTCTGGCCCCATAGTAGCCTGTGTCCCTGGAGAGTGCCGTCGACATGGAGAGGCGAGGCAGTGTTGGAAGGTAGCCTGAGGATAATAGGCGTTATAAAGAGGAATTTTTTTCCCTGCTGTTTTTGTTTGTTTTACCACAGAGGCTCAGAGGAGCTGGCCAAGGGCCTCACACAGCAGGTGCTGCCTGGGAATGCAAGGGGAGCAAAATTCCTACTAAATGGAAGCATTATTTGACACCACTGCCTTTCGCAATCTTTTTCTTTTGTTTCAGACAAACTCCAAGGCCTCCTGGGCTTTGCGGTCAAAGCTGAGTTGGACTCTTCTGCAGGGGAGGAAAGGGAAGTAGTAAAGGGTGTCCCCAAACACACCAATGACTTGGGTGACAGAGACCAAGCCTTCTGGAAACAATACTGCTGGGTTCCCACAGAAGTAGCAAGAGGGCCAAGAAAAAAAATAAAAATCCCCTTTGGCTCCCTCACAGCAGTTTTATATTTTTTTAATATTTTTTTTCTTTAGTGAAGAAGAGCTTGAGCCTGCACACCCACATCAAAAAGGTCTCGCCGTTTGGAGACCTCTGAGCCTGCATCCACAGGAACAGGTCGAAGCTTTGCTCGGCTTAGTTATTTCTCTCCTATGGCTGTTGCAAGGCTGGAAGAGAGTAAGTGTGGTTGGGGGAAAGCAGGCTAGCTCCTTTCTTCAGCAGAGGCTTCCCCTGTGGCTCAGTCCTTCAGCTCCTCTCATTTTCTTTTGTCACTCAGCTCCTCTCCTGTAAAACTGGTAGGAGCTATGTGGGGATCATATATTGGCAGCATGGGATGTAGAACTATTTCATAAGTGATGGATCTGTAGGAATACCCAGAAAGAAGGAAATCAGAATTTTCCAGAAATGACAGGCTTTGCCACAGACTTTACATACTTTTTTTTTTTTACAAGCAGGCAGGCTGTCTCTGTCTGAATGCTTTCCTCCTACCAGCAAAGACTCAGTTTTCATAGCCTTGTGTTTGGATACCCCTAGTTGATGAAATGAACCTGCAGCAGGGCCTGGTGATAGCTCATTTCCAGAAGCCTATGAACATGCAGTAACTGGCTGTGCCTGCAGTATTCAGGTACATCTGTCTCATGATTGTCCTTGAGCAAAAGGACTGTGCTGTTTGCTCCACACCTAGCGTGCTGGGGTCATGCTCACTGGTGGAGCCCTAGGGTGCTCCTTCAAGGCTGGTGCTATTAATATTAATGATTTTTTTCTCCTTGCACACTCTATTTCGTGGAAAGCCAATGGTCCCTCCTAAGCCAGCCTGGATGCTTTTATGCCACATTCCTTAGCTACAATCACGCACTAGCTCTCCAAAACAAGTACAAAGCATGACTCCCAGCTAAACGAATGACATGGTTCTTCAGGCCCAGAGGTAAAAGCTAGGAATAGAAGCACAACAGCTAGGTGGTACCCACATTCCTGCCACTACTGTCACCAGTATTTCTGCCTACCAGCGTGCAGCAGGTTTTTTCTTGAACGTCATGTACTGCGAAAGATAGCGAAATATCAATGTGAGACAATAATAATCTGATTCTTCCAAGCATTTCCACTGGTATTTAGTAAGTATACTAAAAATAATGAAAGACAATGACATTTGGATGGAGGGCAGAAAGTCGTAGAGTTCAGAAAATGAAATTGAAATTGAAATGAGCCTATTTCAGAAGGCCATTCATGGGCCATTGGAATTTCTGCCCACTCAGAAAGTAGAAGGAAGGATAATACTGAAAAAAAGAAAAGACAACTTTAAAGCTTCTGGTGTAAATTGGCACTAGTTAGAAAAGTATGTACTTGACAAACTGCAAGAATGATCAAGCTGTTCAGGATCAGGAGTCCCAGTGAATGGTATACCTACTGAAAAGCAGAAAGGGTGCAGAGTAAGATTGCACAACTAATTTCAAAGCTGGAAAATATGACCTGGTGGTGTGAGAGAGAGGTTTATCTCCATGTCAAAAGGGGATGAAGAGAGAGTAATAATGTACAATACATCTATTCAGGGGGACAGGTGAGGTGTTCGGAAGCCCTTTGGCAAGGCTGGACACAGCCGTCGTTTCAGCAGGAAACATTAGTTTGAGTTTTGCATCAGCAAATTCAGTTTCTGTTCATTCTTCTAAATGAAGTTGTTTTGAAAAATAATTTTTAAATATTCCAAATTAGTATTCTCTGTATTAATTAAGAACAAATAAGACTGCTAGCAACAGTGCAAAATGGTTTTTTAACAGCCAAAACTGCAGTAAAGTTGAGTCACGAGTACTTATGATACATCTGTGTTTTGCCCAGATGTCAGGCAAATAAAAACAAACTTCAAAGTTTGAAAAACGTAGCTTACCAGGCAATGCTGCTTAGTTACAAAGCAGAGAAAGGTGCAAAACAGATAACTAGATGTGAAGCCAAACAAAGGCACATCAGAAACAAAGCACATTTTTTAATTCATGTGATCTTCAAAATCAAAGTGGTGAGTCTCCGATTTCTGATGTGTTCACATTCTCCTATCTTGGTATGTCCGGAGCTGGATGCTTTTCTGGAAGATACAGCAAAGCTACTGGGCTCAGTACTGGGCTAATTGGCTGCAACTGAATGGCTTTGAAATATAGGAAGTCATTCCAGATGTTCTCATGGTTCCTTCTGGCCTTAAACCCTGTGAATCTATGAATGAGTTTCTGAATCTGTGAAATCCCAAGTCCTAAGAATACAAACATATGCGTAGAGTTATATTTCTGGCCTCCAGATCAGAAGAAAGATATTGAATATGCATTGTTGCGATAAATCAAAGAAGCAGCTAAATTGGAGCTATAATAAAAGTCAACTGCAGATCTTTGTGCAGAAATTGGTCATATGTCATATGAGGACAAGGTTCAGAGAAGCTATTTCTCAACATTGAAATGATTGCTTTTTGAAGCAGCCCCTTCCAAACACTGTGGTGGAGATCCTCCTCCGGACTTGGACCTCAATGCCACGCAGGAGCTCATCTGACAAGTGACGATCAGTGCGGCGCTGAACACTGTTGACCACAGTGTAATTGAGGTGGGCATCCCTGTCATGAAAAACAGCAGCGAGACATTTGAGTCAAGAGAAAGGGCTTTTGTTTTGTTGGACTTCCTTAAGGGGAAGCTTGTCAAAACTTAGTAAATTGAAAGGCATAGTTAGCAAGAGAGCTATGCAGCCATGGTTGAAGCACAATCACACCTCTGAAAAAAGAAGAGCAGCAACAACAACAATAACATTAAAGAAACAACAACTAAACCACCAAACAAAAGAATTATAATACTTTTGTATGATTTAATAGCACTTTATAATCTCATTTGTTTTGGGAGGAAATCTTCTATATGCCCCGTAAGTGGATCCAAAATTTGAGTCTCACCACTGAAATGCCTTCTTGCCAAGCTCTGAGCATCTCAGTTTCCTGTCCTTTACCATCTCTCTCAGGTGTGCTTTGGCTGGAGAAGGGATAGGAGTAGGTGGGAGCCAGCTGGGACCTAATGTGCCTCATCAGCACAACGTGGGGTGATTCATAAGATGAGTGGTTGGCCACCATGATGCAAATCTCCCTTCTCCATGCATGAGGATGGGCATGTTCAGATAGCTGCTTTAAAGAAAACCTTCAAGAAATGAAAATCTCACTTGAATGAAACTCTCAGAGGAAAAGCATGTGCTGCCAAAATTCTCTAGTGAAGCACCCTTATTATATAATACCAGACTACATGTGTCGTGCAAAGTACTGTATGTCATTTTCAGAGGGCCCGTTGATACTCTAAAGTCACCACCAATGTCACGCAACACTGAGTGAAGCAACGAGGATGGCGATATCACCAAGAAGTACATAATGCCAATGACAGTGGAACTAATGTGGGAGCGATTATCCTTACATTATTCAACACTTCCAATTGCTCTCTAGTTTAAGTGGCTATATGATGTAATAATATATAAATACTGTAATGAAGGGTTTATATATAGCCACCCTCAGTGTTACTAGTGAAAGTATTAATGCATTTTTCCCACGCTATGTTCATTGACCGCAGCAGAGCAACCCATTTTCAAGGGAGTGCCTCAAAAGAGTGTTTAAGCCATTCCTCAGTCACAGGAACAGGTGAATGTCTAATGCAGCAGGCAAAGTAATAAGTTTTAAATATGGGAATTAAAAAAAAAAAGGGGGCAAAAAAAGTAAAGGTGAAGAGAGGACGCGACTCATGTGGAAAAAGAAGGTTAAAATGTCTCTAAAGGTGGCAACTAGTTTCCAGCCTGGGGACCAAAGGACTCCCTGGAGCAGCAGAAGCTTGCATCCAGCTCTAATTTAAGACATGAGCACTGAGGGAGAAGTGATCAGACCTTGGGGCTGTGCCAAAAACAGGGCCGAAAGCAGCTTCAGGTCTCAGAAATCGGGAATGATGCCATTCACCAGAGTCACACTCAATTTCTAACAGTGCTTCCCTTAACTGAGCTGGTGTTCCTGTGTGATCCTCCACGTAGCTTTCCAAAGCACCCTGGAGCCACCAATATCTTCCAGGTGTTTCTCCTCCCCAAGGGTAGTATGGAGAGGAAAATGGCAGCTCTTGAATGGTTGAAGATTCAAGCTTTCAGAAGGACTATGTGGCATTTGCAAAGACACTGCAACACTCCCATTCCTACGCTCCATCTGTAAAGAGAGTTCCCTTTCACTCTGAACACAGTGAAAATAGGAAAAGGCAAAAAGAAAAATACTCCGTTTTCCCTGGTGGGAGAAAAGTGTGATTTCATCATTGTGAAGTGTGGGTTTCTTGGGTGCACAGGAGAAGCTACAATTACCTGGAGAGATAAAGTGGTGGAGATGGGGTTTCTGGTTCTCTGGTCCACCTTCCTGCTGTGCTGCACGAGGTCCTGCCCCACTCCTGAGCCTGTCATGTCCCACAGATTAATGCTGGTCCAGGAAGAGCTGCTTTACAGAAATTCACCTGCTACCTTAATTTCCCCTACTTGGCGATGAGCTTTTCTTACCTTTAAATCGATTAATTTATGTGACACATAATTCCTTACAGAATGCAAAATGTCTTTCCATTTATGGCTTTTTGAGCGGTAAAGCCGTGGCAAGATTTGTAGAGAAAATGTCAAAAATTCTCTACCCAGTTTAGGACTTTCCCATTCATCTTTCTGACAATATGCCGCTCGGAGAGCATGAAAATCCTGTGTATCCGTGTGGGCTTTTAGTGTGAAGAAGAGCAAGAATTGGGGCATCGGCTTTTCGTGCAAGAGTGACAGCAGGAGGGGATGTACCTTCCTCCACCGCATTGGCATGCTGCCTGCAAGTGCAAGAAACTGCCTTTTTTCTCTGTTTCACAACAAACAGAGCTGCGCTGTAAACAGCATTCATCACAGAGGGAGTTTCACTGAGAACTGGATGAATGCTAGAAAAATACTATTTGCAAGTCCTCCCTCAAATAAAAACCATGTGTTTATTTTGGCACGGACAGTGATTCTCCGAGTGATTGCTTCTGGCAAGTGATCAGGCAGGTACAACAACACTTGCTGAAATATTCAGAGGATCGGGGCATGTTGCAGCTACTTGTGTAAGTACGGATCATTGAGTAAACACTTGTGCAAATCTGTGTTCACACAGGTCTGTACAGAGAAGGGTTTGCATAACTGGTTTCGAGAGCTGCTTGTGGGTTCGAGACTCCTCAAGTCAAAGTGGAGAAGTTCTGCAATGTGACAGAGGTAGACAGGGACACACTCATAAACTCACCGAGGAGAGCACAAATGAAAAAAATACGGCATATAACAAATAGTTGAACTGCAGTCAGGCTGCAGAGTTTACAAGCAACCCAGAGACTGAGAAATGGCCAGAGAAACCATTCACGTAAGAACGGCGTGTCGAACACATCTGTAAATTTCCTGCAGCCTTTACAAACAGAGGCCTGTGTTCAGCAGGATTTACTCGGAGCAGTTCATACAATTAAAATTAGGCAAGCATGTAAATATCTTACTGGAACAGGGCCAGAAGACAGGACTACAGTTGTGTGGTTAATTGAGTTTGGTGAGTAGTCGTCCAGCTATATTTCCTCCGGGATCAACGCATGGAGCAGATCGATTGGTACTGGAAGAATTAAGTATGGGAATTGCAGGAAAAGGAAGAGCAATGGGAGAGCTGACTGAGCTGGCTAGCAGAGATGGGCAGAGGGGCTGATGTTCAGTCGCCATAGAGCAGGAAACCAAGGCAGGTGTCACTTTGCACAAACATTTCTCTTGATGCAGTTGGAGACTTAACTGTATGCTGGCTGTAACTGATGTGTCTGCATGTGAAAGCAATTGCGATGGCTGGAAAGGCTTGGGTTCTGTTTTGTTTGTGTTGTTCATTTCCTACAAATGCAATTACCAAGGGATAAATTAAATTAGGTTGTAACATTATTTTGAACATCTTTTCTGGTTTGCTTTACTTCAGATATTCTGAGAGGCCAGTGTTTACTGTTAAAAGTACAACTTGGCAGATGTACAATCAGAAGTGAGCAACACGTACCACAAACAAAACCATTAAGACCATTTAGAAAATCTTTGCAAAAGACAATCGAGTGTTACAGGACTAATTTCCCGCATGGTCATCACAATCTTATGTCAACATTAACACCAATGAGTTCAGCTGAGCCCTACAGGCACAAGGCTTGTGTGATGGGTTAGAAAACTGTCCCAGTTTAGCATAATGTATACCGTATTATTTGAAAGACAAAGAAGCAAGTCCCAGGAGTGTACAAGTACCCTGAAGTTTCTGAACTGAGCTCTTTTCCCACTGAAATCAAAGCCAGACCATCTGTGTACTGGGAGGGGCTATAATCAGGTGTCCCTTAACTGCCACTTGGAAGGCACGGCCACCAACACTGCACTTTTTGGGGCTTGATGTGGCAGGATGGATGCTCTGGAGAATGGAGAGGTGACTGGAAAGGTGTGTCTTCCTATGCACATCCTCTCCTGGCCACCAATACCTTCTTATTTCGGATAACTTCATGTTTCTCCATTTTTAGAGCAATATTTAAATTATTCCTACAGAGCAGGAACTATTTTAAAAGCTTCTCAAATCAGCCAATATAATTTTTTGTCCTTGTCTATGTGTGTATGGATAGAGAGATATGTATATCCAAAAAAAAGATGGGAGGTGGTTTTTACCTGGTTGATCGCTGGAGGTGTGGGGGGGGGGGGGGGGGGTGAGTGTATTCATTTTTAGGTCTTTTGGAAGAGCAATTATATTAGACATGTTGGGTTGGGCACTGGGATGAATAAAACAATTTGGGAGAGGACAAGGTTTGTGAATATTTCAGGGTAATTACTAGCAGCTAGTTCCAGAACCAGAAGAAAAAAATATAACAAACAAAAAAACAAAGAGAAAAAAAAAAAAAAAGAAAAGGCAAAGAAAAAGAGTGAACAGCTTTCGCCTGTTACTGATTTCCTTTTTGGTTTCAGGGGCCATTGTTTGTTTTAATGACAGGAAAAGAGAGCTGTCAGAAGACATTTGCATAGTGCAAATAGGGTCACAAATCAGAGGGACTGCATAGATCATTTAGCAGCAAGCCGGCAGCCATCAGTGTGCAACTGCAAGAACAAGATTGTTTTCTGGAATATGGGGAAAAGCTGATAGCTTTTCCACATGTAGCTGAGGGCTCAAGCAAATCTGGGGGAAAAATGCTTCTTTTTTGCAGTGGGGTCTGCTGGGCTTTAGTGAAGGCGTTGCTGTTTGTTTATTTTCCTAGCTGCGTGCTTTAGATACGTTCTTTGAAAATGTAGCTGATGGGTCTGTTTGTATGGATTGCACTGCTGGTGAGTTAGACCAGGGGTTTGTGTTCATTTGGGAAAAGAGAAAGAATCCTGGCCATCAGAAATGTTTACTATATCAGGAAATGAATTCACTACTTGAGGGTTCCAGTGGATATAAAACAAAAATTAAAACAAGAGCCTTGTATAAACCCACTTTGTATTGTCTCCTTCATAAACAGCCCCATACGTGACAAAGCTCGGAGTGAGCGAAAGAGGTAGTTTTATTGGGGCATGTGGAGGGGAGTTAATTGCTGTTGTGTTTTGATTTTTTTTGCACATGTTGGTGAGTTTGAAGCAAAATCTGGTCTTTTCTTCCTCTCGTTCCAGGGAGAGCTCAGCCTTTGCTGAGAAATAACACTAGGCAAAATGACTTCAAGCTGTCACCATTACACAACCTAAACTTTATTTCTTCATTAATGCATTACAGAGCAAAAAAACAATGAGAGCATTCCTCTGGAATGTGTGTTTACTGAGCACAAAATGATATGTTTACTGAAATAGCAGTTGCTGCCGGGTTACCCAGTGGGAGAGAGCTTTCTCTTTCCACACCGGTACGAGATCCCGATGCTGCTCTGCTCTACAGCCGTTACTGCCTGCGATTTTCCCCTGCCACCCTATTCCCTGTGCAAGGCAGAGGGTGTCCTGAGGGAAGAAGCAGCTATGGTGCAACCCGAACTGAGGCTCAGCATCATCCAGTGGCACCTTTCTGGTGGCTCTGGCATGTCCTGGAGAAAAGGAGAAAAAGCAGGGAGATTTCGAGGCATCCCTTCCTGGAAGAAGCATGAGTCAGAGGAGAAGGGTCTAAGCCCGGGATTTCAGGGTGGGTGGCTGACCACCTCCTGTCTTGTGAGCAGGAGAGATGCTCGGGGTGGAGACAGGCACCGGTGGCATGTGGGTGAAGGGTCCCTCTCCAGAGAGCAGGCAGACACAGTGGCTGGAGGATGGCAGAGCTGCTCCGGGGTACAGCTGCACTGGGGAAATGCATTGCAGGAGGAAGGGTGGGCGGGCAGGCAATGTCCTTTGTGGTCAAAGTAATGAAAACATCATTCCTGATGTTTGGGATGTGATGGGCACATTGCAAACGCCTCAAACAAAAACAGCCAGGGGAGGGAAGAAAGCGAGTCAGATAGACAAAGGAAAATAAAAACCGTGATGGAGTTTTTCTGCTTTATCCCAAGAGTCAAAGCAAACTGTGTGCCAGTACATGTGTATGCATGCAGGTGCACACAGACGCACACCCTCCTATGCACCCAGCCTCATCAATTCAAAGGTGACTGGGTATTTTTTCCTCTTTATTCCACTAAGATTCAGGCAATGAAACCAATAATTAAGAAGCTTTTGCTCAGTACAACTGCCAAGCAGACATTAGGTTGGCTGCAGCTCTGTTTCGTGTGGATATGGCTCTCCAGTGATTCATAACCAGCCCAATCGGAACAGGGTTCATCAGTGCCCCAACCAACAAAAACACAACTACAATGTTTTCTGTTCATTCCCTTCTCCTTTAAAGAGAAATATACACACACACATGTGTGGAGGAAAAACAAAAGCAGAGAATGCTTTCTAACCTGGTACAGCATATTACACTAATTAAGGGATGCTGTTATTCATGCATCATTCATGACCCTGCCAAAACCGGGAACAAACAGTCCCTACAATCTGGTTAGGACTGTCTGAGCTGAACTTCACAGAGTTTCCTGATCTGTAAAGCCCGAATAAGAAACATTCTTCCTCACTGATAACTCCTTGCTGTTGGCAGTATCCCGGGGGATACGTTTATCAAGTATACTGGGCAGTATACTTGCCCTGCTCTGCTTCTTTATGATTACACATAGATGTTCTTGTCCAGCAGTGACCACAGGGAAGGTGAAAGGACCTGCACCATGTCAAGTGCTGTCATCTTTACGCTGGGTTGCCGTAAAGACCTTGCAGGCTCTGTGCTGGGTCAGTGCCTGCCATGGTGGGAATGTCCCTGGAAGCCTGGAGGAGGTTGCACCTGAGCATCACCTTCACCCTGGAGGTAAAAGCATCCCCTTGCTGAGATGCCCTTTGTCCTGGTGCTGCAGTGATGCGGGTTTTTTTTTTATGTCCCACTTGACACCCTGGGGGCACTGCTGCCAGGAGAGACAGAGGTATTGTCCCTCCCAGTCCTTCTTGCTGAGGTGTGGAGGAGTACTGGGGAAGTCCTTTGAATTGTCTCCAGCCATGGCTGAGGAAACTAGGGAAGCGTGCTATTTGTGTACGCGCCGTGTATGCGTCTCGGCACCATGCTGAGAAGGATTGACAGGAGCTGCAGAAAGGCTGAGTAAAATTTTCCAAAATACCTTAGTGATGTAGAAGCCTCCCATCCTATTTTTAAAATATGACTGAAGCACGTGAGGCCCGGAGCCTTAAAGGTACCTCTGCAAATAGATCCTCTAGAGCTGGGCACCTAGAAGAGCTGAGCACCTCCATCCCGCTGCCCTGGAGACCCATCCTCCCTGCTGGTCTGGGGTCCCCTCTGCTCTCAGTCATGCCAGTTCTGCCTGATGCCCAACGGGTTGCCTCTTCTGCAAGTCCAGCAGGGACCTGCATAGACTGCTGTCAAGTATCTACCCCCCAGCAGAGATCTCCTCTCTACCCTTTCACCAGTTCCACCAGAGCTGCTTCATACTTGGTTTTTGCTCCCAGCCATGCTGCCCCTGTTTTTTTCTTCTTCTTTTCTTTGGTGATCCGGAAGTCTCTTCTAGGTAGAAACTCTTCTCCAGCGCAGCCAGCTTCCAGCGGGACATCCCCAGCCCTCCCAGCTGCTGTATGCTGGCATGTTGCTCTCAGCAGACCAGAATGGGTGGCAAGGTGACTTTAGTGGTGTATTTTCTTGCTGGTCAACAGGCTCTGCTAGCTCCAGCATGGCTGTCTTGGCCCAAAATATCTCAGGCTCCTTCCACAGCAATGAAATGTCACCTATTTATTGCTGCTGATTATTGCTAATGACAAAGGCAGGTGGCCGGGGCAGGCAAAAGGAGAACAGCAAGGCTCAGAGAGATTGGAGAAGATAAAAAGGTCAAAAAACAATTACTTCAGCTGCCAGCTTTCTGCAACTTTGGAAGCAGAGGATTGTTTGCATTAGATGTAGCAAGCACAGGTTTCAGCTGCAACAGCAAGCTCTTCCCACTCCGTGTTTTTGCAAAACTTTCTGCCTACTTGTAGCACCTCTTGCTGTATTGCTCACACCAGCCCTTGCTCAAGAAAGATACTGGAGCCATACGTCGGAGCCGTATGTCTCATCGGCACAGCGAGGCTCAAGCAGAAGCTATTGCCAGAGGCAGAAATACTCTCATGGATGCAGCCAGTAGAATAGGTGGAGATTTTCCAAATTCGCTTTTGCAAAGGGAACATTTTTCCCCATGAAGAATGTGGTGGAAATAAAGGGAAGGCTTAATAATGACTTTTATGACATGTCCTTTTCCATTTCTAACTTCTTCTAATTGTCTTTTCTATCTTATGGTGCCCTTGTGGAGCCCTGGCTCTCTTGCTGATGTCAAGGCAGGGATAAGGAGGAAAGAAATATTGTCACTCAAGCTGTGATGCTGAAAGCTCCTTCTTGTCAGTGCTGTGATACAAATAACTGTATAGATACTAGGACATGCTCCTAAAGTTTCTGTTGTTGCGCAAGAGCCCTTCTGCCTCTCAGCTGCTGTGGCAGTGCAGTGCTCTTGACTTTCCTATGTCTCTCCCAAGCAAATCCTTCCCCTGTGGACCAGAAAATGGCATTGAGGGTGTTGCTTTGCAATGGTGCTGTGGTTGGTGAGGATGTAATGAGAGGCAGGTATGAGAAGACAAGGGTTTGTAAAGCACCATTGAGAGGTAGGCTGGGTGCTGGGAGGTAGCACAGGCACCGTGTGGAACTTGGGCTGATGTGACCCCCATGCTGCATGCACTTTGTGAGAGGAAACCCTAAACTACCCAATATTGAAGCAGGATCCCTAATGTGGTAGAGGAAGAAGCCTATTAATAGCAGGATGTCGGCATAACGCAGCAAGCAGCCCAGGAGCTCCTAGTGATGCAAGCACCTACAACATGGACAGGTCCAGAAGAAAGATGAACTCCTGAATGCCATACAAACACCCTCCCTACAGTACAAATTCACCTAGCTTTTAAATGCCAGGATGTCTAATTGGCTTTCCTTTGAAGTTGTAAGGTGATGGAAGAGCAACGGTGATATGTGAGCTTGTATCTTCGCAGCCAGTCACCTGCTGAACCCAAGGGACACATCCTTTGCATACCAACAGTTACATCCCTGCCAGTGTGTTGCAGTGCTGTCCCCCACACCAGGGAGCTGTGGCCAGGGTGAAGCCACGACAGCTTACGATGAATGCCTTTGATAAATGGCCACCCTCCCACTTCCCTGCTGCATGGACCAGATAGCTGCAAGCCAAGGCCATTACTCAGCGTATCATCAGGTGTGTAGCTGTGTCCTGTGCAGTCCAAATTGGCAGGGAGATGACTATTGGAAGGAAGCTGAAGCCAAAAGGGCTGTGGCGTCTGGCCAAATCTGCTGTCGATTTTAGAGCTGATTCCGCTCTTCCTGTGCAGCAAAACAACCACATTTTTCATTTTGCAGAGGACAAAGCTCAACAGGACTTTATGGGTTTTTTGGGGGGGTTTGGTTTTTTGCTTGTTTTTTTTTTTTTTTTTGTTTGTTTGTTTTTAATTGCGTCTGCTAGGAATTTATTAAATGCTGCTACATTATTCTTCTTGCTGTCAGGAAACAGGCTGACTCCCCTCCCAAGTAGCAAAGTTTGGCTCCTGGGCAACCAAGCTGCATGGGGCTTTTTGGCCACTGGTGAGGCTACTGTCTTACATGGTGGCCCATGAACATCCTTCAAACACTTGGCATTGAGGAGCTTTGCAGTCTGCTTCTGCAAGTTCTCCTGTCAATGGGCGTTAACTGGCTAGCGCAGCTCTTGGGCCTGAAGAGAGCAAAACCCTGCTACCAGCTAACGAAGCTTCTGGTTTGGTTTGTACTCTGTATGTGCTGCATTTCATCCCATGAGAGTGGCTCCATGATGCTCAGGACATGTGCTGAATGGTTCAGGGCTGTTGGGGAAGGTACCCTGCTCCTCAGCGTTTGCCAGGGAGATAACCATTCCAGTCCTCCATGCTGAGAAATGCACAGTCCTGCAATGGGAAACTCATAAATCTGAATCCTCCTTCCCTATTGCTTCAGTGGAAAGTAGAGGAGGAAACATCCCACAGTAATTTTTTCTGATACGGATGAGTGCAGAAAGGGGTTGCAAGAAGGGATGATAGCATGAACAGAACAGGAATTGGCACTTTTCTTATGCCCACTCCTCCCATTGTGATTATGCACCTGATCCATCCACCTTCATCTACACTGAAAATCTGGTGCTTGGCCAACCTCCAGCCACCCTCTTTCTGTTCTGGAGCAGGTCTCGATTGGGGGAAATTTCCCTGGCCATGGAGAAAGAAGAGCAAGAAGCAGTTTCACAGTGTTCATTCCATTATTCATCATTATCCTCCCCTCCGGCCACCCTGAACAATTTCCTTCCCATCCCCTCCATGTACATCCTTCAAATGGTTTTAGGATATGGCATTGAAAAGTAAAGTTTCAAAAACCAAAAACCCAAGGCATTGAAAACATTTAAATATCTTGCTCAGCTCTTTCCTTCCAGTACCATTGTCTTAGGAGGGCTGGCACGGGACCAGACTTCTTTCTTATTACCAATCTTAACTACTCCACTGGGCATCAAAAAATAAAGCCCTATAAAAGTCACTAATTAAATAAGTTCTCCCGTCTGACCTAATACAAGCAACATGGGAGGTTGCATGATTTTAATTTTTTTTAGGTTTTTTTTCTCTTCTCTTTTTCCCTCTCTTTTGTAGATCCCACTTTTCTGATGGGGATTCGTTGTTTTTCTGGTAAGGGAGAGGGATTTCAAGGTCACGGAATGAATAAATGATGATAATGCGTGGCCATGGGGAGAAGAGAGCATGGCGAGTGTGTGGTGAGTGAGCGCGGCAGCAGCCAAGGTGCTCGCTCAGTGGGGAACACGGCTGGGGTCAACCCTCCCCATGGCAGCCGTGTGGGTGCTCAGTGTCACCACTGTTGTTTTCCAGGGCGCTGCTCCTTGTTTTTAATGTTCATTGTTATTTTCTTCTCTCACAACCCAGGAGTTCATGAATATCTCACCTGAGTGTCCCCCACCCCAAGGCTCTGCTGGGGTCCCCAGCAATGAGCCTTGCGGGGTGTGTGCATGCCCTAAAGCAAGCAAGACAGCAGATTAGCAGCTGGATTTCTTGTTATTCTTGGGAATTTCAGATGGATTAGTGCAGCTAGATATTCGCTGTGCTTGGCTGTGGTGATTCCAGCACTACGCTCCTTCTCTCTTTCCACTCTTCCTCCATGCTCACTGCGCATGAGCCCACAGCTGAGATGAGCTGTGTGGTCTCAGCCCACTGCGACACTGTCAGGGCTATACAGGGTAATGCTCTTTTCTTTTCTCCTGACTCACTCGCTAACAAGCTCGCCTCTTGCAAGAGAGTCCCGAGGTTTTCTAATAACAGGAAGCCTGCCCCAGGGTCCAACTGCATGCGGGAAGAGGTGTGGCTGCCTTCAATTTCGAGGAACACCAGTGTCAGGAGCAGCTCCCGTCTCAGCATTCTTTCTCCCTGGTATCCCCCATGCCACCTCCTGCACTACTGTAATTTTTTTTACTTTCTACCTGAATAACCAAAGGGATTGCAACTAGGATTGACCTCTACAGAGACAGACATCTCAGGGGGGAAGGCTGCAGCTCCTGGAAGGTGACAGGTAGAGGTAGGGATGATGAGCCCAGGGAAATATGCATCTCTGCTGTGGCTGCCCTGCTTCAGGTTGCCAGAAGTCCCAGAGTTGGTGCTGCAGTGAAGTAGACACTAAAGGGTTTGAGCACACACCACCAGAAGATTTCCCATATCTCCCTTCCTTCTTTAATGCAGAACTACTGGCAGTGAAATTTCGTGCCCTTTAACAAAGTGAGGGATAGGATCTGCCCAGCCAGACAAGCTCTTCAGCTGCTCCTCCTGCCTCTCTTCATACCTGGAGAGCCAGGCAATGCAGACCCTCAGGGATGTCTCACAACAGCCCTGATTTAGCTTATTCTAGGCCATGCTGAGAATTATTAGCTGCAGGAGTCCGCCTCTTTCCCTTCCTCACTGAGACTAGGTTTTTTATTTTAGCTTGATGTTTCATTTCCCCCCCTACCTGGTCTATTTATTCCATAGCTTTTATGCTACAGCTAGGATAAATAAACAGCAGCTGATAGGGGGCTACAGCCATCAGGGAGGTCAGGGATTGGTACACAGGGCTAGAAGAAGGTGACGGGAGCCTTGCCCGATGCTGGGCACATTCCTAATGCAACCTCCCAGAGTATTATCCCTGGGGCCAGGACCATAAGGAAGCCATGTAGTATTCACACAGCTTTATTGCCATGGCTATTGTGGTTAAGCGCCACTGTTGGTTTCCAGTACAAGGTACTGCCGGGCAGGGCAACCTCTCTGCAAGCCTGCACAACAGCAAAGCAACATACAGCGCCTTCACGGAGCCAGTAGGCTCATTGCTTAACCCATGGGAGGACTTCACATGATTTCTCTGTGACTGGTCACTTCAAATCTTCCAGCAAGTGCCCTCTGGATATTAATGTTACGTGAATATTCCTGCATACTCATTTATTAATGAGAGGCCTGTGGAAATGACAAACCCTAAGCAAATGCAGGAGACTGTTCATAGAACAATAAAATTTGCTCTGTACCATCTTGTGGCCTGGAAAAACATCCTGAATTGGGCTCATGTCAGTCTAGTAATGAGACAAATATGTTGTGTGACTCAGATGGCAGGGTTCTCCTCTGGATTTCTGAGCTGTGGTGAGTGCTTTTGCTTAGGGACCGTGACCCTGCAAGTTTCAATTCAGTTGACACTTCATGAAAGTTGCATTATTCTTCTGTGCATCATCTATAATCTCAAAAGGTTTCCTGCCTCATGGGTCTTGTGCTAAATATGTGGCAGAAAATACCAGAGATACCTGCACAGGCCTCTTAGGAGACAATTTCCAGAAATGAAGAACAAATAAGCTGCACACCAAAAGCCGGAATAAGAAGGGCATGAGCACAGCTGTGATGGAGTGAGCTTTTCTCCAAGCTTCATAAAACACTCTGGACAAAGAGTTAGCAGGACCTAACTCGCTTCTTACTCTGCAACTCAAGGAGGAAACACTTTAAATTTCTATGTTCTTTATATATTAAAAATATAAGACACATACGCTGTCACTAATTTATTGCCTGAGCAAATTTGATTAGGAGAGAGGCCAAGCCTTGAGCACAGAGAGTGCAGAAAGAAACTGTCCTCCAGCAATAGAAATGATCGCTGAATATTTAATATGATGTCGAGCATCATAGCATACCCCAAATAGGAAGATTTGGAGACTTGGCTCTCCCTCTGGTGACTTTGTCTGGACTACTGAGCTCTCTTGTTGCCATCCTACATTGCAAACATCCTTTGTGATGCCTGTGTTCCTGCAGGCTACACAGTGGGGATGTCTTTCATTTTAATGTGGGTAAAGACTGACAGTAATTACAGGTGTTTGGGGGCTGCTCTGGGAAAAGCAGGAGATGAGTCACGTTGTTTCTTTGACCAAGAAAGGCTGTGGATAAAATATAATCATTTAGCCTTCTGCAGGTGCTTTCACTGGGAGGCATTGCCTGTCTCCTGCAACGTCTTGTGCTTTATAGTCAATGCAGTTCAAGCTAAAAGTGTTTTTAGTAGGGAACTTGTCACTGAATGGGGTGGTAGGAATCAGGAGAGAGCTGCGGGGCATAGGGTAAATGCATAAGCCATTTGTTACTGAGCAGTAAAGAAAACCTACATTTTCTGCAGGAAAATGTTGCCGGTTCATTATGGACAGCCAGGTTTAAGGCAACAGGGAAACAAAATGGACTGTAAATATATTCTAGCTTAGCCTCCAACAACAAACCTCCAGAAAGAGCTTTTGGTTGGCTGGTGCTTAGGGATTTTAAAAGGAAAAATAAACAAGATCTGCCCTACAGAAGGAATGCAAATGGATCAAAGTACAACACAATCATGTCGAAAGAAATTAATATAAAATACAGAATGCAGGCATATTGTCCAGCATTCACACATAGTTTAAATACAATACCTCAGTTCAACTGTATATTTGCATCAGAATAAATCTGTAATTGAAGGCTTGGTAAAAAAGGCTAGTCTTTCTTTTTTATTTTTTTTCTTTTTTTTTCCTATTTTTTATAATATTTCAGTGAAAATATCCCCATGTTCCTAGCTTGTTAGGGCGCAGTCATGGAGGGAATAACCCATTACAAACTTCATTATTTTCCAGATACCAGCAGAAATCTCCTAGGAATATTTGCAATGTAAAGGGTATTATAATATCTAAAATCAAGTGACATGAATTTTGATGATGTGTCAGCATTTGCAACTGGTAATGCTAATGCTGATTTTTGGGGAGCCATTATTCAATCTGCACCTCAACAGCAGATGTGATGAGTATTGCCTTACAAGCTGGTGCTCTGCACATTTTATAAATAATACCACAAAATAAAGCATGGATAGACCCCTCTTTTTTACCTTTCCTTATTTGCAAACCAAAGCTTCAAGATTACCCCTGATATTTTGTGACATCAGCCTCTGAGACACAGAAATGTTGAAGCAAATCCCCACATGTTCAGAGCTGCAAGCAGTATTCAGTGAGATAAAATATTCTTTATGACAGTCTAAAAATCAGAATTACCCATTCTAGTACATGCTGAAATCTACTGTGGTGCATTAAAGCTATGGCAAACAACCTTTGACAAATAATTTGGTCATAACTCTTAGTTTAGCACATGTCATGGCAAAACAGTGCAATTGGAAAGGGGTGCTGTTGGGCAGCAGCAGATGCTAGTTTTTAGTGTCAGACTGAGTTTGATTCCAACATGCAAAATTATACTAACCTACTTTATCCATTTTTCTCTGAAAAAAAAAAAAAAAGAAAAAAAAACCCAACAAAACCAAAAACCTCAAAACCCCACCACTTTGTTTTTTACAGAAACTCTCTCGATTTTATAAAATGTTTGAAACTTAAGAAGAGACTGGATATGCTTTGTCTCCATGAGAACTACTTCATCCTGATAGATTTAGTGGAGAATGTGTCTGTGCTCCATGAATCTTCCCCTAATAAATAGCCAAATGTATTGTTTCCAAATACTAATTCTCTCAACTTCTTAAAATCCCTTGGCACTTATTATATTCATTCCTCACAAACAGTAGTGAAAACAAATGTTCTTTGTGTAAACAGACTTTGACAGAATGTGGGAACTTAAATAAATATGGTTATAATATGGTATAAAAATCAACTTCAAATTTGAAGCAAACTGAAAGTTCATGGTTGAAGAGTCTTGTCACTCAGCTTCAAAGTAAATTCTCAAGTATATACTGAGATGTATTAAGACAGGTAAATACCAGCTCTGAGGCTCCTAACTGCGTCATATGTTTGAAGACACTAGAATTGTGTAAATATACAACGTTAAGTAAAACAGTTGCTCTAAAACGTCCTTTTGCATAAAACGTGCTCTTGTATCTGTTATTCTCCTCTGAGAAAAATGAGCATCCTACTGGAGCTGTTTTTCTCAGCTGGCCAGAGGCACAGGGTGTAGCTCTTTGTTGGCGTGGGCAATGACATCATAAGACTGATGGAAACCAAAGGTATTTTGAAAGGTTTACATGGCTTATTTAAGTTGGGTGAGTGGGGAGGAAAGTACTTACTCCAGAAAGCACAACTGGCCACAAAGCCTTCCTATGAGATTGGATACCCTGGGTGGTTTTCTAAGGCATGAGGCCAAAGGCCCAAAGAGCAAAACCACCCAAAAAGTGTAATAATTACCCTTCAGGGCAATGGCTGCATGAAATGGAACTTATGAATAAAGTACAAGGAAAACCCATTAAGTAATACTACTGACATGCATCTGACATCGCCAATAGCCAACCAGCACTCGCCACTTGTGTTCTGGATTTCTGAAATCATTTCTTAATGGAATAAGGGGTTTCTAATTCATAATGTCTTTCTACAGATGCTGGAGGATACAGGTTTGCCAGCCATTCATGCTCCCAGCCAGTGTGCTGTTAATAAATCCAAGGTTTAGTTGAAGCCCAGTAGTGGTCCTCTGTTATATCAGTATTGGAAACAAGTTTCAGCTTCATGCAGTAATATAAAATCGCCATATATGAGCATTTCTTAAGCACCTGTCCCTGACAGTGCCAAGCCACTCTGAGAATTACAGGGGGAAGAAATGAGAGAAACCATTTTCCATGCAAGATGTACTGCTGCGGCGACAAATATACCTTTTGATTACATAGTGCAAACAGACTTTAGTGCCAATTTCAGAGGCAAAATAAAGGAAAATAGGGTTCAGACGATGCTACAAGCCTGGAAAATGTGTCTGGACCACATAAGAAGAGCATAAATGGAAGACTTGTGTTTTGAGGTTTTAAATCTTAAGGTCCAAACAGCTGCTTTACTTTCACAGTTTAATAGCAAAGCAGTTTTGAGAAGAAATGAAATCAGAGCTGAGAGAGGATCACCCGAATAATGCAGTTGTAGGATGAAAGCTGGATACCCGCTTTCTAGAGGGTGATACCGTGGTCATGAAGATAGGGATAGTCCTGAAGCCAGGCAATATCTCCCCTCCCAAAGCCTGCAGCCCTTGTCCTTGCCTGTGTTACGTCATTGACACAGTTTCTATTGGGCGTGAAGGAGGCACTTTTCTAGAGGAAGACATATCAACAAGGTACACTCCCGATGCCTGGCCTTAGGGTGAAAATGGACCCTCTCTTTGTAGGTACACTGAGGTGTGAACATATTAATGGCTCTGGAGAGTCGATCCATTTTTTTGTAACATTAGCACTCTGTGACTTTAAAAGTGTTTCTTTCCACTGCTGAGGTCAAATCTGCATTTAAAGAAGCTGACCCTGCTTTTGAGGAGCAACATAGTGTTTTGACAGGTAAAGAAGGAGTCACTAGCAAAATTCAGATATTAATTGCAGCTAAAAGAGGCACTTTAGAAAGTGCCTGGTTGTTAACTGGTTGTTAGTATTTTGGAGGTGTTTTCGATGTAGAAGTAATTGTACATCAGCTGTGTGAGTTGTACTTGAGTATAACTGTATATTGGAATGGACAGCCAATCACTGACATTATTTCTGAGACTTCAAGAGCTCCCACATGCTTTTATTTAGCCTTCCTCATACAGATGCTGTACCCATCTTTGCACATGTTCTGGTGGTATTTCCATGTCCCTTTGATCACTGAATCAGGCTGCAAGATGCAATGATGCCTTATACACCAGGAACAGGCAAAACACAACATTTCTGTCTTGCCTGCACAGTTGCAGGTGGTGAAATGGCTGCACACCGAGCTGGATGAGGTCTGGCATGTTTGTGATAGTTTCTGCTCTGCTCCATGCCAAGTAAGCTTAGCTAGGTCTCCTCCATGCAATCAGGCATGCAAGGCACGGAGGAGGAGCACAGCCCTGCAGAGCAGAGTAGACAGGGGTGTGAGGCCCCGTTTCCTCCATGGGGATGCCCAAGCAGACACCAAGCTCAGCTCTTCATGACAAGACCCTTCTCCACCCTGTGGGGGGATGTCCAGTGAAGGTGGCAGCTGCTTGCCCATCAATATCTCAAAGCCATGCTTCCCCAGGGGCTCATGGTGGGAAGGGTCCATTGAAGGAGGAGGCTGAGGCTGCCTGGTGAGGTGAAGAAAACCAGCTCTTGGACCGCCCTACTGTGGGAGGTGGACTTGTTTATCAGCACAGCTTGCCTGGTGCCACCCCTTTCCATTTTAGACTGAGTCAACCCTCCAGACACTAATGAATGTGCTCTTGTAAACAAACACCATGGGCTGTTCTTTTTTGTTGTTGTTGCTGCTGCTGTTGGGTGGTTTTCTTTCTTTTCCAGATAAAACTGCTTTGCCTTCAGAAAGCAAGGAAATGTAACCTTTGCAGGCTCTTGAGCAATTTCTAAATGGTCCCTCTTGGGATGGAAGCCTTTGCTTTCCTGCAGAAAGAGGCATGATCATGGATTGTAAACAGCTCAGAGACAGTGGTGAGGGCAGAGTGCAGGTAGAAGGGCTGCCCAGGGCTGCACCCCAGTCCTACTCTTCAAACCATGGCATCACTGAGCCTGGTTCAGGGGTGTACCCAATGAGGGTGCAACTGCAGCATTGGATGGTGTTGACATTGACAGCACTCAAAGGAAAGCAAAGGTTTCACAAAGGGCAGGAGAGCATCAGGCACATTAAAAACACAAAGAGAGGCTCAAAACTCTTCTTTGACTTCACCATCATTGGTGGCATGTAGGACGAGATGTGGCAGGGACAATCAGTGGAGTCTACAGCAGCTTGTCTGTCTCTTTGGTGTTTCCCATCTGTTTCCCTCTTTGATAAGTGATTATTTTTATTTTATTTTTTTTTTAATTCTGTTCTTCTCATGCTCGTGTAGCTCTGTTGAGTGCTTCCTTTTGCCCTGGTTGAGCATTACAGCATATTCCAACAGCTGGCACCTGGTTAGCCCCGGAACCTACTGATGGCTGTGGAAGAATGCAGTGATCACTTCCCTGCCTGTAGAAGGGGTAGGATGCCTCTGGTAGCAATGCCAATATAAGTCTTTAATTTTCCCATTTTCTCCTTTCCTGTCCCCTCTGTGAGGTCTGGTAGCCCAGGAAGAGCACTTAGCTGCTTGCACATCCCTACTTGTTGCTTGAGGGTGCTGCTCTGCATGGGAAGAAACTTTGCTTTCTTTCTTGAAAATGCCTGCAAATGTCCTTTGTTTGGCTGGCCGCAGAGCAAATTTGAAGTGGTAAGACCATCTCAAAAATCAGAGGAGATTCTGCCTGTGCACATTGCAGTTTGGAGGCTGAATGTTATGAAACTGAAGATGACTAAACTGATCTCACTGGGACATTTCCTAAGGATGCTGCCTTCCCTTGGGTGAGCATGATCTCCAGGGTTTCTTCCATTCATGCATTAAACTGAGTGACTTAAGTATTGTTTACTGAAAAAAAACAAAACAAAACAAAACAGTTTTTCTGTGCTTACTACAATAGCCTAACCACAAACTTGGAGTTTTGGTAAAGAAGAAATTACACTTTGCTTTAGAATTAGCCAGCAAAGCTACTTTGCCACCAGCTTTTCTCCCTTCTTTCAGTTTTTCCCCTTGAGGCCATTAGAGACCAGTAAACCCACTTCGCACTGCACTTTTGGAGCCAGTGGTCTCCTCTTTGACGTTCATAGAGCAAGCTTGTAGCAGCATGGCAGCTCTACATCCCAACTTACCTACATGTGACAGCATAGGAACACCAACAAAAGCAAGCTGCAAGTTCCTCCCCCTTGCCTCACCTCTCCTACCACTGCAAGAGGTAGAAGTTGAAAGTTAAACTTTTGAGTTACAAGTGATTTCCACTCTGGTGAATTATTGGCTTTCCTGTAGTGCTTTTATAAGCCTGTTTATAAGACAATAGACAATGGGAGAAGCTGCTGAGGCTCCCAGTGGACACATGTTGACAATAAACCCCTGTAACAGAGGTCAAATGTGTATTCCCAGAATAGTAGAGAGAACTCGCTGCTTGAGGAGCATAACACTGAAAATGAACCGATACAGCAGGGATGTCTTATTGTCCAAGCCATTGAGTCAGCTTGGCCCAAGAAGACTAATTTTCCAGACGATCTGATCTCTTTACTTACTGCAAGGATATGACAACATGTCTCTTCCACTGGTAACGCTTATGTCTGTGTGAAGGTCCCTATAGTCATAGATATAAAGCTTTTTGAAAAGATTCAAAGTGCAGAGAGGCAACACCATCCTGAAAGTCATGTTCTTGACCAGGTGCCCCTGTTGGGGGAAAGCCTTTCTCTCCAAGTGAGACACAAGAGTGAGTCAGACAGCAGTTTCATGTGAGTAGGGTGGCTTTGCATGGTAACTGGGGGGAAGGGAAAGAATTATAAAATGCTGTTCCTATTTTTAAGAAGTTGTAACTTAGCTTTACTTTTCCCTCACATGAAGTCTTCTTGGTCAGGAAAGCATTTTTAACACATGGTTTGCAAAATGAAAAAAAAAAAAAATACCGACCAAGTGGAGTTTTCTCCTTTCACTGGTCACTTTTCTGATCTTTGTGAGTGCCAAAAAGAATTAAGAGCATCTTCTTTTCATGTATGGTTGCAGATACATTGATTGTGCTCTGATGGCCAGAGGACAGGATGGCTGTCTGAATTAGAAAAATCCATGGTTGTTTGTGTCAAAGATGAACTGCTGGCAGACCGACCACTCATGATGAGTTTCATGGTTGAAAGCCTGTCACACCAAGCTCTCCTTGTGCTGCGTTGACTGCAAGGTGGTATGAATAGCAATGTGAGCATATATGTGAGCATTTAGGTTGACAGGAAGATTTGCACAGGCTCCAAAAGCATTTTGGCAAACAAAATCTCTCTCCTTGAAAAAGCATGTGTATCACTCCACCTACAAACTGATCCAAGAATGGCTGTGGGACAGCCCAAGTCTCCTCCATGCCCCATCTCCAAAGCAGCAGGGAGGAGAGATTGCTATTATGCAATGACAACTACTGTCCTAGGTTTAATGCCTGTTTTTACCCTTCTTGCCTCCATTTTTCCTGGCACACAAAGGGCTGGAAGCAAAGGCACCGCTCCCTGGAGTGGTGGGGGACATTACAGCTGGATCACGGTGCCAAGATTATGGTTAGATCCTAGGCTCCCTTCAATTGGCATTGCAGCAATTTTATGACTGACTTTGTCCTATGACTACCCAAAGCTCTGGGCTAAGAGATAGGTAGGTTATTTATTTTTTCATTTTGAAGCCCATTAATGAGCAGCCAGCTTTGGAGACAGGAAGCAGCTGCTCTGTAAATATCAGATTGGTGGGCTAAATACCTTTTCTTTTGCAGAACACCATGCCACCAAAGCCAGTGGAGTTACTTAAAGACCTTGAGACACCCAAATAGTGACTGAACAGCCAAGCTAGCAGAGGACTTTCCACCCCGGCCAGCCCATCATGGCGTTGCACAGCTGTGTCTCATCCAACTCACAGACTGGTCCTTTGGTTCAAATGAGCATAGACTGGGGTGTGGAGGGTGAGAGGGTTAATGGCACCTAGCAGAAAAACTGGATGTCTAGTGTTTCCAACCAAACCAGAGACTTGAATATTTCCCAACCAAAATATTGTTTCTTCTTGGTTACTGAACTTCTACAGCCAAATTCACAGCTCACTCATCCAGCCCAGTGCATTGACGTCTTTGAAGCAACTGGCTCATTTTGCACAAAGTTCCTTGAGGGTTTGTTTTATTATTATTTTCAACTGTCTGGCCTAGAATATATAGGAGGTCAGATAATTAATATGTATCCCTGGAAATATACATATGTTCCTGGAAATCCTCTTTTACCTTCATTAATTCCATTGCTAGCAGCAAATTTTGCCTGAAGAAAGGAAGCTAGCAGTGACAATTCATGACCCACACACCCTTTTGCTAGTATAGTCTTGTTCAAGTAACTATTTTCTTTTTTTTTTCTCTTTTAAGTGATGTGCATGTTGGTTTGATGGGGACATTCACGTTCTCAAAGTCTTCACTGCCCAGGGAGAGGAAAACCCTTATTATGCCATACAGTCTAGTACTAGAAGATTGATGATAAGCCTTCACATCCTTCCTGGTTTCTGTGTCAAAACCTTCATGCAACCAGAAAAATTCTAGGAGGAGGGGAAAAAGACTTGTTAGAAGCTCAAACAAAGCAAACAAGTAAGAGCAGAAGATAATCTGCAGACCCAACTAATCAGTGTCCTCCATAGGGGATACACAACTTCATGTTGTCTGAGTTGGAAATAAGCTTGAATTGTTTTTTCTCCAGTTCCTAGTAAACAGGTAGCAATGAAAATGTTTGGCAGGTATTTAGACATTAATAACCTAAGGAGTTTGGAATTTCTTTGCAACCAACTTGGAGGGAAGAGGTGGGAGACGATAAAACAATCAGTAAAGTTGGTATTGTATCATTATCTTCAGCCACAAGCATTACAGTGCACTCACAGCTCTTTCTTCTCACTTCCAAAATGGACCCCAGAGATATTTTTATTTCTGGGACACCACTATGGGCAGCTGGTGTCCCACCAAAGCCACTGATTCACTTGTCTTATTGGCTAAACTGTTCTGTGAATAAGAAAAGAAAAATCTTCACCTACCTCATCAATGCTTTACAAAGTTGCTCAGGAAAATTTGCAGTGCATGAAGTAGCAACAGTGCCATATTAACTTGCAGACTCCAGGCATTATGCAACCTGAAGCTTTCCTAATTATGCTGTCATCAACAATTCCAGCCTATACTCACATGTCCCCACACTCATACAAACATGTGCAAAATCCAGAGTGACTTAACCTTTCATTTATCAAAACCAAACATCTGATTTGCAATCAGCCAAGAAAAAATGACAGTAGTTCCTGACCTTAGCAACGCAATTCCTTCAAATCCAGATCATAGGACTTTGACATTCAGCATCTTGTAGAAGAGGAACAGGGACCTGGTGCTGGTGGACGCCTTGCTGAAAGCCGCCTTTGTCCACCACTGGACAAGAGTCAAGGTAAGGGTGTCGCTCAGCAGTGACCAGTGATCATGCATTCAGCTGTCTATTTGAATTTTGCTCAAGAAAACAATCGTTGGCTTACTCAGCTTGAATGCTCCAAGTGCAACTGCTGCAACTGTGTGAACTGAAAAGGGTGTTTCCTCATTCAGTCTGCTGAAAATGACTTTATTTTTAACATAGCTTAACTGGTGTGTACCCATCTATGGCATACTGTTCTTCCAAAGCCTCTGTAGCTGGTCACGATGAGGCAATCCCCCAGCTGATTAGACTATGCTGTTTTCCTTTCCTTCTCCAGGAGTTGTAGATAAAGTGTGGAAGAGGATGCGTAAAGCTTCCTCACACTGATCAAACAAGCACAAAATATTATTTTTTGAGAAGTTTTACAGATGCTTTGAGCCTTCCAAGTTCTGACTTAGGCTGATTCTGCAGTGCCTGTCACGAGAGTAGCTAAACCTTGGTTTAAGCAGGTTCTCCTTTCAGAAAACTGAGCAAGCAGCAGGGTTTCCACAAATGGAAACTGGAATGCTTCATGGTCCATGAGCTGTGAGATATTGGGGTGAACTGGTTCCTACTGGTTCTTCTGCTGCTGGCTCAAAATTATGTAGCTGCCTGCTGTGTTACTCACTTTTTGGCTGAAGGCATCGGCCCCTCTATTCTGTCCTTACCTGCATCTCACCGTCGTCTGCTGGAAGTTTTTCTCTTTTTTGATATGCTGTCTGAACTGCCTGGGCGGTTACTTTCTAAGCTACTTTCAGTGTTCTGCCAACCAATCTGGAGGGGCAGCATCCTGCAGCAGGAGAGTGGTTGAAGATAGTAAGTTGTCCAGCTGGCTCAGTTGCTTTTGGAAGATGTGTGATCAAGCTGTAAATAGAACCATTTCCTGTTCTCTTCTTCCCAGGCTTTATCTTGTTTATTCATATGAATGGTACCTGGGGAATAGCTGCGCCTGGCCTTGGTTTTAATTTGTCTGTATTTCAGCAGCATCATGTCATTACATTGGTGCAATACCAGATTTGGAAGGAATTCATGTGGATGACCTATTCTTGATAGCCCTTTAACTATGGCCAGATGGAGTGTGAGCCACTTGTGGCCACACATTGCATGGTGAGGAGAACATGTTAGTGTGCGCTGCTGGGAAGACGTCAGAGCCCTCATCGCAGCTCATTTGATAGATGGTTTTACTCCACAAAACAAGCCAGAGCAACCAGATAAAAAGGTGTAGGGTGTTTCTTGGAGGTCTCCAGTGCCGAGGACACGTGAACACCTTTTCTCTGCCTCCATCCTTCCAGAGACATTTAGGGACAGTGGGGTGGGGGTGGGACGCACCAAGAAGCCTTGGGTTAAGCAGATGATGTGGAAGAACAGCCCTTTACAGCAGTGGGTTCAGCATGCCTGCATGGGATATCCCACTCATTGTGGCTTTGAAAAACTGCTTTTCAGTGTGCCAGTTCCCCAAGTCACCCGTAACTCTTGTAGCATACAGTAAGCTTTAATTGCTAAGCCACATGCTTTGTTAGCATCTTTCCTGCAAGGATCTCAAAATACTTAATACAGAGAAATATTTCTCTCAGTTTCTACCAAAAGGCTACCTAGAGCCAAAGGATAAAGTGATCTTCACAGGAACGCTTTCAAACCAAGCTTCCTGACTGCTTTTCCAGGAGCTGTTAAAGAATAGCACTCTCATCCATCAGTTGGATTTAATTCTGATTCTTGTGGCCAATAAAATTCTTTCAGCTTCCCTCTCAGTGCATCATCCAGGGCCCTCCACTTTAGGACTTAGGGGGACACTTAACTCCATCACTTAACTCCATCACTTCTTCCATGGTTTAACCCCTTTGTGTCATTATTAGCCTCGGGCTGAGCAGGAAGAAAGAGGTCTGAGCCACTCAAAGGTGAGGATTAAGCTTCACTAAATATTTAGCTGGGGCAATCCAAAGAGAGCCACCACCTGCTTTGGGAGGCAGCAGCTGGGTGGTGAGATGCTTGGGGTTGCTGAAGGGTGCACCAGTGTTGAGGCACAAAGGGATGCCTTCTCTTCCAGACAAAGTTGAAAACAGGGTTGGAAGCAGGCTGGTTGGTGTCCATGGGGACATGAGGCATAAGGTAGCCTCTGGGCATTTTTTCCCATTTCATTAACATATGACAGAAAATGCTTTTAAAGGAAATCTTGTGTATTTCACTGCCATTTAATAAAGCTGTAGAAAGGAAGAGCGAGTCCAGCAGCATGTTGGGGAGATGGGGTTAGCTGATAGCCACTCCAGCAATGTGCTTGGCTCAACACCCCTCACAGCTTTATGTGATCTCTGGGGCCTCAGGGTCTCCTGCAGCTGGGCCCATCTCAGTGGTACATCCCAGGTGATCATAGCAAAACAAAATTTCACTTTCTAGGATTAAACTCCAGGATTTCCTTGCTCTTAAGCAAGCTTCGGCTCTCTGGAGTCAACAGCAACTTGGCCAGATCCTGCTTTCAATTACATACAGATGTAAAACACAGGGTAATGCAGTGCTCTGCTTTCCCCCCTGCACTGAGCTGCTCCGCCGGATGCTGTATATTTCCCCACCCATTGGGAGGCCAGAGGGATCCCCTCAAAACAGTGCAGTGACCCACTCCCCAGTGTTGCACTGGGACGTCACACGCCTCCATGCCCTCTGGCTCCTCCATGGCTGGGAAGGGGTTTGGATCCGATTCATTCATTGCAATCAAAACCCAACAAGTACTGGAAGAAAGTTCAAATGTATGTGAAATAACTTGTCCAAAAAGCTGGCAAAGGCAGCTTATTTTTCCTGTCTTACAAGAAGTTATGCAATCAAGTGATTAATTACCCGTGGCACTGTCTGAGGGGTGAAAGATTAATATTCCTGGAGACTGCTGCTGTTGACCTTGTGTTATACCCAGGATGGGAATAGTCCGAGCTTCCCAGCAGAATAAACCTCGCCCAATGGTGAGACTGTCTTCGCCATAGTTGAGTGAATAGGTTAAAGTTCTATTTTTCTTCTTAATTCTGTCCCTCCAGCAGGAAACAGTACCATCAAAAGACTCCCGCCCATCTCCCAGATAAAAAAGGAAGTTCAAGTTTCTTACAATTCCAGGGCTTTACCTCACCCAGCTGCGGAAGTGAAGTGGGAGCCCAGCCTTTGACACAGGCACTGCTGGGAAATGGCTCAGCAGCACTGCATGTGTTAACTGGTGGGGCACAAGCCATGACCCAGCGCCTGCTGCAGACAAAGCTGGAAACCATCTCAACTGGTTGCAGTTAGCCCCAGGAGGGGCGAACCTCAAATTCAGTCACAACTTTAAACAACAGTTCTTGCCTGCCTGCATTGAGTGCTCAGTAACACACATTGTAATATTATTTCTTTCCCAGGGAAAGAACCATTTCCTGGGATGTGACAGAAATTAATCCTGTGTGCGGATGCAGTGCTCATTCATTCGTTCTGCTGATCATGTGCAGCTGAAGGGTGACACGTTTCTGTGGTGTAGGAGGGCATGCCTTCTCAAGCACGTTGCTCACCCTACCTTTCTCTCTCTGCACAAGCCCCATGATGCGCAGGAATCACTTTCTGCTGAAAATTCTGCAAGAGTTTGCTGTGAGCAATGTTAGCTTAGACCAAAAGTTATCTCGTACTTTCATTAAAAGACTGCTTTTTAGTAGTTTCTAACTTTGCCAAACTAAGTGTTCACTTCAAGATGAAGTTATTTTCCAAGAGAATGATGCAGCAAACCATCAGTCATTTTAATCATTGGATGTGCAAAGAATAATGTGTAGCTTTCCCTATACATAGAAACTTGCCCAGTTTGTTGTTAAGCCATTACAACCCTGCTCTTTGGAGTATGTCTTATCATATCCTACCTCTCATGGCTAAATTTGTAGTGTAAATACTCTTCTAAGGAAACAAATGCCTATTATTCGATTTTAAGCTATGCTTAGTATAAGAAGAGTTAGTAGAAGACTTGTACAATTTCTCTTTCTCAAGTTTAATGGTTTCCATCAAAGCCACTTGGCACGTGAAAGCTCCTAGCAAAGGAGAGAACAAACCATAAGAAAGGAAACCAGGCAAAATAGGGCAGGGGGGCAAGGGGTTACTTCATGTGCAATAAATAGAACCTCCCATAATCTTCGGTCTTGTGAAAAGGTCAATAGTACTGGTGCCAAATAACTCCTCACAGCAGGAAGACTGGGCAGCAGTGAGGTTGCTGGGGCCAGTGGGCACCTCTGAGCTGAAATGAATGGAAAGGATGAGGCTGCTGAAACAATGAGACATTGAACAGGGTTTGAGTGGAGGGCTTGGAAATGAATGGTGTTAATAGCCTTCAAAAATGCTGTAAGAGAACTGACTAGGGGCAAGGTGGAGCTCCAAGCTTCTTGCATAATCAGTGGCGGCATCAGGGGTATGACTCGTGTCTCACCACTGGTCTGGAAGAGGACTAGCACCTCATTTGCTCCTGGTTCTCTTGTTAGTCTTGGGTTCACATGATGACAGAGTATCTGAGGTTGGAAGGTATCTCATGAGATCATATACTCCAAGTGCCCAGGCAAGCAGGGTCATCTAGAGCGTGCCCAAAACTCTGACCAGTTGGGGTTTGAGTATCTCCAAGAATGGAGACTCCATAACCTCTCTGGACAACATGTGCAAGTGTACAACCACCCTCACAGCTAAAGAAAAAGATAAATTTCATGTTTAAATGGAATTTCCTTTCTTTCAGCTTGTTCTCATGGTGTTTCATCCTGCCACTGGACATCACTGGGAAGAGTCTCTCTCCATCTTTCTTTCCCTCCATCAGATATTTACACATGGTGATAAGATCCCCCTTGAGTCCTCTTGCAAGCTGAGGAGTCCCAGCTCTCTCTGCCCCTCCTTGTGTGACAGATGCTGCAATCTCTTAATAATTTTTTGGGCTCTTTGTTGGACTTCTTCCAGTACATCCATGGTTTGTATTGGGGCATCCAGAACTCAATCCAGCTTATGAATGTTGGAACATCTCCCTCGACTTGCTGGCAGTGTTCTTGCTAATGCAACCCAGGATGCTCTCAGCATCTTTGCCATAAGGCTATATTGACCATTTCATGGTTAGCTTATTGCACACCAGCACCTTAAGGTCATTTTCTGCAGAGCTGCTTTCCAGCTAGCTGGTCATCCCCCAGTTCATATTGGTCTGTGAGGTTATTCCCCTACCCATTTCCCTATAAACAGTGTGAGACTCTTGATGACCCCTACCTCCAGCCTCTTGAAGTCCCTCTGAATGGCACCGAAACCATCTGCTCTATCAACCATTCCTCCTATTTCTGTATTACCTGCATACTTGTCAAGGGTGTCCTCAGTCCCATCACCCAGGTCATTAATGAAGATGTTACACAGTACTGGCCCCAGTACGGGGGCCCTTGGGTGCACCACCAGTGACCGGTCTCCAGAGGGGCTTCATGCTACTGATCACAATCCTGACAGTTCAGACGGCTTTCAAGCCACCTCACTGTCCATTTATATCATCCATATTTCATCAGTTTGTCTATAAGTATGTTATAGGAGACAGTGTCAAAAGCCTCATTAAAACTAGCATAAGCAACACCCACTGCACACTCCTCATCCACAGAGCCGCTCATCTTATTGTAGAAGGCTATCACAATGGCCAGGCATGATTTCAGCATATCAAATTCACCAGAGTGCGAGGTTTTGAGAAACTGGAGAAAGAGAACCGCACCTCTTCTCCCTCCGGCCTTGATTTTCATAATAGTTGGAGGGAAACTGGTGTTTTAGCTTTTGTTGCAACTAAGAATGCCTGTCTCTCTTCTGAGGAGTTTTGTAGGAAAGGCAGAATTTACTGTAAAAGCTTAGTGACGTGTGCTAGAATTTTAGTCTCTGCTTTGACATGGACTTAGAAAAATAATAATCATTTAAAAATAAACCTAGCTATTGTATTTAACCTTGGCCCATGCAGCCAGTGATATTCTGTGAGACGTTCCAGCTATCCAGATTCTTTTCACCAAAGCTTCCCTTCAGGAAACAAAATAAATTAATGATACAAACAGGAAGCAGCTGTCTTTTCCTAAATAATAATTAAAATGGGTCCCCTTAGCAGAGAGAGGAATAAAGGGGAGGGAAAGGACCCAAAATACTGTTGGTTTAATCTTGACCAGCCTGCAGAGGACAGGCCTAGCATAGCAATGCAACCTGCAAGGCTAGGAGGACTTACCTTCTTATGAGCCATTTTTAAGATTTAAAAACACATAGTAAGGTCTGTGTGAGGGGTAGATGAGCAAGACAAAGGAATGCTGCTCTCTCAAGGCACACAATCTCTCCTCCTTTGGTAGTATGCATACGGAAAGAGACATTAATCGTGACAATCATTGATGCTGCACTTCATTGGCTTTCAACTGCTATCAGCAATCACTAGGAAATGCCAGGATGTCCCTGATGGTTGTTTCTTCTGTGTTTTTTTGTGTTTTTTTGTTTGTTTGTTTGTTTTTTTGTTTTGTGTGAGTGGTTTTGTTGTTTTTTTGTTTGTTTGGTTGGTTTTTTTTCCCAGAGAGTTGACTTGACAAAGTTCCTTGAAATTCCACCTTAAAAAGGAAGAAGGATAGGACAGTTGGAAACTCTAGGCTCCTTCCAGCCGGCTGGGAGGAGAAGGTGGTGCCAATGAGTATGGTACCATGAAGGGACTCCTGCTGCGGACTCAGGGCTTGGTCTGCTTAGAGCTTTCAGAGGGACCTTTCTTCTGTGGACTTAGCAGCTGAGTCTGTGGGTGCCCACAACAACATATTGGTCAGAGGCAAGGAAACTAGGAGAGCAGCACAAGAGGTAGGAGTATTTATCCTTTATTATGACAGGGTGAAGCAGTAAGTTCATGCAGCATGGCAGTGCACTGGGAAAGTGTATTTCTTAACAGCACGAGATAACACTTTAAGAATTAAGTTTGAGTTTGTTAGTCTCAGAAGACAATGTCAAGGCATAACTGTACAATACAGTCCCGAGAGAAGAGTTGGGGTACACCCTTAGTTGGTGCTCTGCCATTTGCAGGTGGTACTGAGTGACTGGTAGCATTAATCGTAACAGGAGTGGCTTAATGGAATTTTTTATGACTGCAACCAGAGAATCAATGCAGAAAAACCTGCACCATAAACCCAGTGGGTTAACCAGTGCCACCTCCCAAAATATAGAGCTGGTAGGATAACTGAGGTTTATCCCACCTCAAAAAATGAGGTATTATTTATAAGATTTCAAGACTCTACTTGGCAGGAAAAGAGCCTTCTGTCTACTTCCAGACATATTACTGAATTGCTGAATGTGGCAGGGGTTTACAGGTGAAAAAGGAGATGGCAGAAAATAATGGTGAAAAACCTGCTATGAGGTCTCCATGCAGCCTTCTCTTCTCCAGGCTGTACAGCCCCAACTTTCTCATCCTATCTTCATACAGGAGGTGCTCCAGTCCCCTGATCATCCTCGTAGCCGTCCTCTGGACTTGTTCCAACAGTTCCATGTCCTTTTTATGTTGAGGACACCAGAACTGCACACAATACTCCAAGTGAGGTCTCACGAGAGCAGAGTAAAGGGGCAGGAGCACCTCCCTCGACCTGCTGGTCACACTCCTTTTGATGCAGCCCAGGATACGGTTGGCTTTATGGGCTGCAAGCGCACACTGCCGCCTCATGTTCATTTTTTCATCGACCCACACCCCCAAGTCCTTCTCCGCAGGGCTGCTCTGAATCTCCTCCCCGCCCAACCTGTAGCTGTGCCTGGCATTGCTCCAACCGAGGTGTAGGACCTTGCACTTGGCATGGTTAAACTTCATCAGGTTGGCATCAGCCCATCTCACAAGCATGTCAAGGTCCCTCTGGATGGCATTCCTTCCCTCCAATGTATCAACCAAACCACACAGCTTGGTGTCATCGGCAAACTTGCTGAGGGCGCACTCAATCCCACTGTCCATGTCACCCACAAAGATGTTGAACAAGACCGGTCCCAACACTGATCCCTGGGGGACACCACTCGTTACTGGTCTCCAGCTGGACATTGAGCCACAGAGCACTACTCTTTGCGTGCGGCCATCCAGCCTGTTCTTTATCCACCGAGTGGTCCACCTATCAAATTGATGTCTCTCCAACTTAGAGAGAAGGATGTCATGCGAGACAGTGTCAAAGGCTTTACACAAGTCCAGGTAGATGACATCAACTGCTCTACCCCTGTCCATCAGTTCCATAGCCCCATCATAGAAGGCCACCAGATTGGTCAGGCAGGATTTCCCCTTAGTGAAGCCATGCTGGCTGTCACCAAGCACCTTGTTGGTTTTCATATCCCTCAGCATGCCTTCCAGGAGAATCTGCTCCAAGATGTTGCCAGGCACAGAGGTGAGACTGACTGGTCTGTAATTCCCCGGCTCATCCATTTTCCCCTTCTTGAAAATGGGGGTTATATTTCCCTTTTTCCAGTCATCGGGAACTTCACCTGACTGCCATGATTTTTCAAATATGATGGACAGTGGCTTAGCAACTTCATTTGCCAGCTCCTTCAGGACCCGCGGATGGATTTCATCCAGTCCCATGGATTTGTGCATGTTCAGGTTCTGAAGATGGTCTCGAACCAGATCCTCTCCTGCAGTGGGCCCAGGGTCTTCATTCTCACTGTCGCTGCGTCTGCCTTCCAAGACTTGGGTGGTGTGGTCAGAGCATTTGCTGGTGAAGACTGAGGCAAAGAAGTCATTAAGAACCTCAATCTTCTCCAAATCCAGGGAAGCCAGTTCTCCTGATGGCTTCTGGAGAGGGTCCACATTGTCCCTAACCTGTCTTTTATTGGCAATGTACCTATAATATCCCTTCCTGTTATCCTTAACATCCCTAGCCAAGTTTAATTCTAAGTGGGCCTTAGCTTTCCTAACCTGGTCCCTAGCTTCCCGGACAACATCCCTGTATTCTTCCCAGGCCGCCTGACCTTGCTTCCACCTTTTATAAGACTCTTTTTTCCTTTGAATTTTCCTCAGCAGGTCCTTATCCATCCATGGAGGTCTCCTGGCCCTCCTGCTAAACTTCCTTCTAGTTGGGATGCATTGCTCCTGAGCTTGCAGCAGGTGATCCTTGAATATCAACCAACAGTCTTGGGCCCCCCTGCCCTCTAGGGCTGTATCCCATGGAACCTTACTGAGCATGTTCCTGAAGAGGCCAAAGTCTGCCCTCTTGAAGTCCAGGGCAGTGAGCTTGCTGCATGCTCTTCTCACTGTCCTGAGGATCTCAAACTCGACCATCTCATGATCACTGCAATCAAGGCTGCCCTGGAGCATCACATTCCCAACCAGCCCTTCCCTGTTGGTGAGGACGAGGTCAAGCATGGCACCTCTCCTTGTCGGCTCCTCAATTACTTGCAGAAGGAAGTTGTCTTCCACACAATCGAGGAACCTTCTGGATTGCTTGTGCCAGGCCGTACCATCCCTCCAACAGATATCAGGGTGGTTGAAGTCTCCCATGAGAACAAGGGCCTGTGAGCGTGAGGCTGCTCCTATCTGCCTATAGAGTGCTTCGTCCAGCAAATCCCCTTGGTCAGGCGGTCTGTAACAGATCCCCATAATAATGTCGCCCATTGCTGCTCTCCCTTTAACCCTGACCCACAAACTCTCTGTCGAGTGCTCACCTGTCCCCAGACAGAGTTCCATACTCTCTAGCCTATCCCTAACATAAATAGCAACTCCCCCTCCCCACCTACTGGGCCTGTCTTTCCTAAAGAGCCGGTAACCTTCCATTCCAACACACCAGTCACAGGAGCCATCCCACCATGTTTCTGTGATGCCTATGATATCATACCCCTGTAGATGTGCACACATCTCTAATTCCTCTTGTTTGTTCCCCATACTACGGGCATTTGTGTAGAGGCATTTGAGCCGAGATCCAATTGAAGCCGGCTCATTGGCTGGAGCAGCTGGAATATCTCTACATTGCTCCGAACGCTTACTGTAGGTGCTGCCAACCGACTGGGTGTGTTGGGATGGAATGACGCCCCCCTCCCCCAACACATCTAGTTTAAAGCATCCTTGACAAGCCTGGCAAGCCTCCTACCAAATCCGCTCTTCCCCTTCTTTGTCAGACCAGCTCCACCAGCCCCCAGTAGACCTGGCCTACTATATTGAGTCCCATGTTCAAGGTACCCAAACCCCTGACTATAGCACCACCCTTCTAACCATTTATTAACCTACCCAATCCTCCTAACCTTTTCAAGGTCCTGCCCTGTATCCTGGAGAATTGACGAAAAGACAATCTGAGCTCCAGGGCCCCTAACCACCTCTCCCAGAGCTCTGTAGTCCTTCTTTATGGTCTCCGGGCTACTGCTATCTATATCAGTAGCACCCACATGTATTACCAGGAGTGGGTAATAGTGGAAACTACAGAAAGACCTTATGCAGTAGAGTCTTGTCTATGAATCAGAGTTGGCACCAATTTTGACTGAAAATTTTCTAAAACCGGTTGCTTTTAAGATGTGAAGGCAATCTTAAGGTGGACCTGCAGGTGATTTTGACACCATCCCTTTACTCTGACAACCCTATTATCTATACATTTCTTCCATTTTTTTCCCATTATATTGTGTACTACAAGTTCAAACTGGTATCTCTGAATGAAGCAAGCAACAATACATGTTCATTTTTAACTGGGCACTTTAGTCTCCTGCCACTCCTGTACCTGTAAAACTAAAGGGCTAATCTCATGGTAAAACTGCAAATACTTCTTTTAGCAGGACAGAGCTTAAAAGTGTAAGAAAGCTCAGTCAGATTGTCCAAGATGCTTAGCAGCTTTCACCGGTGTCATGGGTTCAGCATGGAAAACTTTTCCAAAACTCAAGTTTATCTTGAGTTACCTTCAGATAAAGATGGTGTCTTCATAGGCACCACGGAAATTACCATCCATGTTGCCTCTGTGAGAGGGAAACTTGTTATGGGTCTCTGAAGAATAACATAACATTTCAACATGAGGATTTTGTGATTCCCTACTGGAAGTACAGTTTCGTCCTGGCTTCATTTGCCTGTTCTCACCCAGGATCTCTGTTGCAATATCCAATAGTAGATAAGATGTAGGGTCTGCATCTTTCCTGCCATGAGGCACAATGAAAGGGTAACATGAGCCAGGGTGTTCTCCTTCAGATGCTCAGAGGGAAGTCAGGAGAGTTGATAGGCCAGAACAGCCATTAAGACAGAAAACTTCAAGAACAACAAATTAGAGTTAATATTTCTCCAGTGGTACAGAAATGCCTTCATGGGGTCCCAAGAAGCCGAGCAGATGGTAGCGTGACATCACCTTGTGTTTGCATCCACTTGCATGCAATCAGTGGGGTTGCTTGCAGTGGTAAACTTCAAAAATTTTTGAGAAAGTACATTTTATTCAATATTTAGACTCACCAAGCACACACAGAAAAAAAGGATTAAAAGGCAGACATGTCATTTGGGGCCCCTTGGCTCCCAACAGTACACGTGCCTCATTTTTAGTTCAAACTAAATTAATTTGTTAAGGAACAGGAAACCTAATTTCACTCCGGCTCTTCTAAGGCAGACATTGAAATACCAAAAAAGGCAGCTAGCTTTTTATCACAATGTACAATTCAAGGGAAGTGAGAGGTATTATTCATGTGGGTGTGACCTGATGGCCATGCTGATTCACTCTTCCACTCCAAAGACCTCCCTGTCCTTCCTAAGCCCTGCAGCACTCAGGGCTGCCTTTACAAGGGTCCTTATTTGGTGAAGAGGGTTACATATTTTGGCCTACCCTCTTTCCTCCCTGCTACAAGTTATTGTTGTGGAAATAGCACACAGAGGGGTGTGTTGGTTGTTTGGATTTTTCTTTTCTTAAAGATAAGGCTCCCCATGGTTAAGAATAGCTCCTGCCATTATGTGAGCAGCAGCATAAAGTAAAAAGCATACGAACAATGTGAATGCTACCGGAGGCAGAAATCCCACTCTACCCGTCACAACAGCAATCCACTACTGGAGATTTCTGGGTGGCACTTGGCTAATTTTGAAGCTTCCTCAAGTGGGATCCACAGTTGGTGTGACAAAAGGGGTAGCAAAGTTAGGGCAATTGATGTGCATCATGTAATCCCTGCAGTACTTCAAACATGCTGACAATCAGACATCATCAACCCCAACGAGTTTTGAACTGCGATAGAGCTAGATTTTTTGTTTCCGCAACAGATGGCTTGCTATGAAGCCCCCAAAATCTTGAACTGATGTATTTATCTGAGAAGATAGCTTTCAGCATAGCTTGCTTTGCCTTCTAGTTGTTTGAAAGAAAGGACAGGATCTATGGGCTCCAGACATACATCTTTTCTCCTTTTATTTATTTTTTTTTTGTTTTCCACACCATTTTTTCCTAATTCTCTGTCAGGAGTCACTGCCATCCTGATTGCTCCTGGTTTGCAGCGGTTTCTCAAAGAGACCTAGGACAGAAGACCTCAAAGGAGCAACTGGGAAGATGTGAAGGGAAGGCTAACAAGGCTGCTCAGTTTTTATTCAAAGACTTATATTTCAAATACTATCTTTCAGGGAAGAGAGAGGTGAGAAAGGCTCTGGCTGTTGTAGCTACAAATAAAGCCTTCAAAACATATCCCAAGTAGGATAAATAAAGTCCCAAAGCAGTTCATCTGAGACATGCCCTGTGTCGGCAGCTTCAGCATGTTTTAACACAGATGCCAAAAAGGACTTAATTTCCATAGCCAAACGCAGACCAAAGTGGGCAAACTGGTGACCAGAGCGAAATCACAGTTTATTGCAAACTGTTGAGTTCACAACAGTTTCGACATTGTTTGCTGAAATGGGGACAAATGGGACAACAAGGAGGAAAGAGGGATAGCAGTGTCCAACTTAAATATTATTGCCGAACACTTGATAACATCAAACCGCAGAGTAATGGCCTACTTGGGGATGATGCATATGGCAGGCATCACAAACCTTTAGTTATCCAACAGATTTGTCTACCAGCAGGCACAATCTTATAAGCTGCTCTGTCAACTGCAACCTGGAAAAAGGTTTGTGTGGTGCCTGAACTGCAGTGAATGTAGCGGAGATGAGGATGCTTGAAGATGGTGACCTCTGGGAAGTAACCATACAACATGATAAAGCCATCCCTCATGAATATGTAGGTACATAAGGACGTAAAAAAGGGTCCACCAGGTCAGACCAGAGGTCTGTCTAACCTAACATCCGGACCCCAACACGGCCCATGAGTGGAAGCCTAGGGAGAAGTGAGAACAAGGGCAAACGTATACAATACTTCCCCTCAGTGCTCTCCCAGCCTCCAACTATTTTCAGTTCAGGAACTTCCTGAGCCAGATACGGTTTCTATGTATTTAGTCACTCTCAATGGATTTCTCTTCTGGGAACTCTCCTTGAATCCATATAAACTTCTTGTATCCTCAACATCCTTCGGTAAGAAGATCCACAGATCTACTACCTGTTGCATGAAGAGCCATCTTGTTCTGTTTGTTTTTCAGCCTGCCTCTTATTAACTTCGCGTAAATCTGCCTGCCTCTTACTAACTTCATGTAAATCTGCCTGCTCTTGTACAGGAAGACAGCAAAGCCTACCCCATTCCAGCTCCCATGCCACTCACAAGCTCAGAAACCTCTCTCATATACCTTCCAGTCATTTCTTTTTCTACCTGAAGATACCTGTTTGTGTTGATAAGAAAACTAAGCTATAAGGTGGAATTTGCAAAGAATTTGGGCATTGCTGAGGTGACTGTCTCGAGAGGGGACGCCTGCAGCGCCTGATCAGGGGGAGGCTCGGTGTTCAGGAGCTTCACCTCGGAGCAGCAACAGGCACCGAGGCAGCCCCAGGTCCTCGACAGAGTCTGCCCAGGAGCCGGCAGGTCAGCGGATGCGAGGAGCTGACTCAGAGGAGGCGGTGCCAGAAGGAGCGACACCAGCCCTGAGTGGTTGAAAACCTGCCCCGGGGAGCGCGGCAAACAGAGCGGGTTCGAGGCAGTTAGCGCAGGCAGGCGAGAGGGATGGTGAGCACTCGGCGTATGACCAAGGCTCGGTCTGGGAGCTCTGCTCTGGCTGCCCCGGCAGTGGCCAGTGCAGGCATCCAGACAGAGCCGATGGGAAGGGAGGCTGCAGTGCAGAGCTCGGGGTGTAGAGAGCGCCTGCACTGCTCTCCTGAGAGGAGGGTGCACAGTGGGCAGGGCTGCACTCCGTGCTCCCCGGTGGAGGTCCTCCTGCAGCAGGTGGCTGAGCTGCGGAACGCTGTTACTAGCCTGAAAGGTGTCAGGGAAGCTGAGAGGAAGCAGCGCTGCTTGCTCCAGGACCAGACTGTGCAGGGGCCTCAAGTGTCTACTGTCGCTCATGGAGGAAAGGAGGCCGCTAACCCAGGAAGCTGGGAAACAGTAACAGAAAAAAGCAACAAAAAAAGGAGGAAGAGGACAATTAAAAGCAAGGGGCTTCCTCCTACATCTGTTGTCCCCACCCAGAACCGTATTGCTGTCCTGCAGGGGACTGATGAGGACCCACGCTCACACCATGAACAACCGGCTGATGCACTGGTAAAGAAGATCTCTACTGGTGCTGCCAGGAAAAAGCGGCTGGTCGTAGTAGTAGGGGACTCTACTCTGAAAGGAACAGAGGCAACCCAGAAAGCCAACCGTATCCTGGGCTGCATCAAAAGGAGCGTGACCAGCAGGTCCACAGAGGTGGTCCTGCCCCTCTACTCTGCTCTCGTGAGAGCTCACTTGGAGCATTGTGTGCAGTTCTGGTGTCCTCAACATAAAAAGGACATGGAACTGTTGGAACAAGTCCAAAGGAGGGCCGTGAGGATGACCAGGGACCTGGAGCACCTCCCACATGAAGATAGGATCAGAAAGTTGGGGCTGTTCAGCCTGGAGAAGAGAAGGCTGCGTGGAGACCTCATATCAGCCTTCCAATATCTGAAGGGGGCCTATAGGGATGCTGGGGAGGGACTCTTCATTAGGGACTGTAGTAAGAGGACAAGGGGTAATGGGTTCAAACTTAAACAGGGGAAGTTTAGATTGGATATGAGGAAGAAATTCTTTACTGTAAGGGCGATGAGGCACTGGAATGGGTTGCCCAGGAAAGCTGTGAATGCTCCATCATTGGCGGTGTTCAAGGCTGGATTGGACATAGCCTTGGGTGGCATGGTTTAGTGGAAGGTGTCCTTGCCCATGGCAAGGGGGTTGGAACTCGGTGATCTTAAGGTCCTTTCCAACCCTAACTATTCTATGATTCTATGATTCTGTTCTTATAGACGGCCTCACTTGCCCTCAGACTCCAAAGGGTCTTGTTGCATCTTGCAGTTGTGAATGAAAGCCTCCAGGTTGCTCAGAGCTTGAGTTCCAGCTCTAATGCTGTAAGCGTCATGTGTTGGCAGAGCTATGGGGATATAATTAATAGCCTGCACTAAATTCCAGGGAGGAACTGTTCCTAACCATTCTGTACGCGTGCGTGAGCCATTACTAGAAGCATCTTCACCCTCTCACCCTCCCTTATACCTCTTCAACTTTGCCAGTAATCCGTGTTCCCAGATTTACTTCCAGGGGTCTTGTGACATTATTCACTTGTACAAGCTGCACTTTGTAGACAAACTTGCGACGTTTCTGGCAGTGACGAGCATCTTAGCCTTTTCTTTCATTGTGCTGGCATGTAAATCTGTTGTAAGTGCCCAAGGAAACCAAGAGCCTGCCACCTGCATAAATGTTGCTGAGTAAGTACCAAAAGCATAGCATGCTCTCTGCTCTGTGTGTGTGTGTGTGTGTGTGTGTGTCACAGTGACCTCTCAGCACGCCGTCTAAAATAACCCCATGCATGGAACCAGGAATAGAAAGGAAGGAAGGATGCACTTTATGTAAATGTAGACAGAAAGTCTGCAAGATAAATTGCTTGAAGTGGTTCTAAAGATGAAGAAATATGACTCACTTCCAGAGGGAACTGTTTTCACTGGACTGGGCTGAGGGTGCTATTGTGTGCTAGGCAAGTACATGATTGCCATTAGGGTTTTACTGACATACGTGTGGATGGGTTGAATATCCAGTAAACAGTATGTTGGGCATTCAGAACAGGTGTGCTTCGTGAACAGTGAAGGAGCTCTTCAAGCAGAGGATGCACCTGTATTTCTGCAGTGCGGATATTTACACATAGCTTTTGCAGCCAGTGTCACTACCATAAGGATGCTTGCCATGCTCTTGACAGAAAAAAGTCTATGGCACCTTTGTCCAGGCAAGTAGGAACCTCTTGACTGGTTGAGAGCAGTGTTGCATTTAATTAAACACTCCACTTCCCAGGAAACCAGTGGCAACACTGCAGAGGACAAGGTAAAAGTGCTCAGTGTGAGCTGCAGTGCCCTAGCAAGCTGCCATCAGAAATCTCCTCTGCCCAGGGCTATCAGCACTCAGCTCCTCTGAAACATGAGGGTTTAGTGATGTTTATCAACACTTCCCCTGTAAAATGCAGCTGTGTATACCCATATTCAACATAGAGATAGCCGTTCTCTTCCCAGTGTTTTTCTTTCACTAACTCCTAGCAGCAACGAGCAATTTCACTGAATTAATCTGTGGCTGTTGACGACATTGGATATTTTATTTCAGTCTTCTCTCCACGTGTTATTGCGTGCTGAAACCAGGGCCGCTGTTCCATGTAGCAGAGCTGAGGGATGCCTTCCATATGCAGCTCCATGGCATGTCCCAGCCCCACCATGCCAACGGGACAGCAGTGGCAGGTCCCTTCCCCTTGGCCAGGCATGCGATTTTGGTAGCATAACCCTACTAGAGGCGTACTGTGGCTCAGGTGTGTTTCTGAGCAGGACCCAGCTATCATTCATCAACGGTTGCATTGCAGCAGTCCGGACTCTGAATTTTCAAAAGCACGGCTCCCATCCACATCCATTGAGGACAGGAATGGCAAGTTCACCCGGAAACCACCTTTCCCTTTCCACCCGCACATTTCTGAGAGGGTTTGGTATTTCCCATCTCTAGATACCGCATTTTTTCCACTGACTTTGCAGGCAGTGCCAGGACTTTCAGTGAGAGCCTAAATCTGTCAGTGCACCAGGAAGCGCAGGAAGCCAGACACCAAAACTTCCCATCCCATTTTCAGCGGAGGGGTCAGCGGCATCTCTGCTCTGCAGCGCAACGACCGATTTACCGTCATCCCTTCATTGCTGGGACAGGAAAGTGCTAGCAGACAGGCTTCATCCCTGGCGCCCCCAGCCCTCTGCAGAGATCCCTGCCCGGGTGCAGGGGTACACACTGAGATGTGAGTGCTGCCTCTTTGCAGCCAGGGGCTTTTCCTTTCCCTCCACACCTCTTCCTCCAAAGACGATGGGTGAGCCAGGCTCGCTTGCACATGCTGGGGCTGGTGGCAGGGTGGCACAAAGCCTGCATTGTGCATGCTGGCTGCCCTGAAAGGCAATCTGGTTGTCTTCTCTGGCTCGGAGCAACAATTTACTGGCAGTCAGGCTTGTGCCATTATATAACTGGAGATTATCTGACTTGTAAACGGACCTCCAGAACATGTCCCTCTTCCCTTATTTTGAAGAAACAATAAGCTTAGAGCTGGCTGACATCTTGATGCTGTTTGCAAGTGCATGAACAGAGCCTTTGCAGGGAGGAATTCACCCAGGACATCGCCTCCTCTTTGTGAATGGTAATGGGAAGTCATCAAGGGAATCCCAGGAAAGGCAGAGACAACAAACTTGGGCTCCTTCAGCTGCCCATCATGCTGTGTAACAGGCTTTTCTCCAGCTAGGAGAGAAGCTATACAGAGAAGCTTTCCAGCAATAAGCCTGCAGAAGCCCAGAGGGTTCAAGAGAGGGAATTTGATTTCCATGCTCACTTTGCCTTCTGCCCCTGCCCAGACCTATGTATGTTTACTAGCTGGTGAGGCAAAGGCAAAAGTTGTCCTCCTCAACTTCCATCCCTGAAGGAGTACATATGCATGCATGACTTCCAGGCTGGTGAGGGATGCCCAAAGGCACTTTCTCCCAACACCTGCAAGAACTGAAGGGGAAGGCACCATGTTGTCATGGTCATCTATGCTCCTCAAGCTCCTCAGGCTTTCCTCCCCAATCTGGGTGCTCTCACTGGGGCCTGTAATCTTCTTGGGAAAGAAAAGAAACTGCTCTTCTGAGCTTCATCTTTCTATTCTTCTGCATATGGTAACATCAATAGACAAACTGCTTCTCATTGACTGCAGGGGATAATTTAATCTTCATGTTAACTTCAGTGCAGGGCTTCCCAGACAGCTGTTTTGCTGCCTGAGTGTGAAACAGGGAGCAAGAATGGGTCAACAAAAGGAGAAATGATTTGTTTGGCTGGAATTTCCCTCTGATTTTTAAATACCAATGAGGTTGAGAGGAAAGAGCTTCTAGATCCTGGTCAGAGCCAGCCTGAAGGCAAGTGTCTGCAGTGCTAACCTCTCTGCACAAGCACTGAACCTAAATATCCCAGAACCAGAAACAGGCTATTTATCTTGTTCAGGTCCTCCCCTTACCATACCTTTGCTCTCAATGCTAAGCCTGCCTTTTCTGTTCCTCTTTTCTGTCTCACTTTCCCTGGGCCTCCGAATCTCTGGGCACTGCATCCCTCCCCCAGAAAGAGGGTAGAAAAATACTGGGAGGTTGCCGCTCTATTATAACTTGGCAGCTGCTAGCTCTGCGCGTCCATCTTCCTCCGCTCCTCTCTCCCCCACTGTTAGATTCGATTTCATAAATAAATACCCCGCGTATTGATGTCAGTGTAGGCCTTGAGAAATAATACTCCTGCCGCTTTCTTTGCTAAGCATGGGGAACAGAGGGGAATGGGAGGAGGAACAGAAGCAACAACGTCTTGGAAGATGAAGTCTTAATATTCTCTTAATTGCCTCCCTCCCTTTGCAGCTATGCCCTGGCTGTGAAGCAAACAAAGATTACCATTATCAGCGTGCCCTTCTGGCTTGAGATGGGAAAACCAAGTATCCAAAATTCCTGTTCCTGGTGATTTTTTTTAATTTTTAATTTTTTTTTTTTTTTTTTTTTTGTGAGGGGGGATGATGGGACATACTTTGTCCTAGAAGTTGGAGGGGCACCATTAGAGGTCCCTGTTCTTCTCACAGGGAGCTTAAGAAAATTGTATCCTAAATGCTGGCTGAACTTGGAATAGCACCTTGGTGAAATTAAGGAAATGGTTCCTTCACCTAGGGAGAGAAGACAAAAGACAGGGCTGACCTATCATCAGGATGGCTTCATCTGGTCGTCGAGAGGTGGTTTCTAGCCACCAGATGTGATAAGACACCATTGGCCTGCCAGCAGAGGCAATGAGGCAAGAAACCTGGGTGCTTTGGGGAAGATCTCTATTAATGCATTATTAATTTATTTAACAATATTTGTTTGCAATAACAAGCTTTATAGCAAGATCCTCAGGTCTTGACTGCCTTCCTAAATCAATTCCTTTCAAGTCTGACACAGCTGAAGCTTGTGGTCTTTTACAGCATGGCCTTCATCTAAACAAACTGGTAGGAGGACAGGGAAGCACAGAGATTGTCCCAGCACTTCTCCCACGGAAAAGCATGAAAATACTTTGCTTTATTATTTCATCTCACTGTCCCAATTTGTGAGCTCTGCTCTTCCTAAAGCTGGCCAGCGAAGAAGCACAAGCATGTTCATGAAATAGATGTGAGAGCTCTGAAAAATCAGTACAAGCCGAATTTATCTCTAGTTATTTTGTAAAGTGAAAGAGGTGATCTAATGCTGGTGACAGGGTGTAAGTTCAGCACGTGTCTCTTGCTGCTATCTGTCAATTACTCAGATATTTTGAATAGCCTTTTTTCTATCTGAAACTGTCATATGCTTAATTCTTTCCAGCCAGTGCTGCTTGCCATGTTGCTCTTTGGAGAACACACATGGAAATGGATGCTCTACAGTGGATCGCTCACCTCCAATGACTACTGCATGCTCTCCCTGTCCTGGCAACCCAAAGCCGGGGCTGCAAACAGCCAGATTAAGACAAGAACAGCTCATTTTGAGTGTCAAGTTTGACCTCCTATGCTGCCCAAGCCAAAAACCGCCCTAGTTCAGGAATTTCCTGCCTTCAGGCTGTTGCTTGCTGCTGAGCAAGAGCCTGGCAGGCTGGAAACCTCGGCTTGCAGTCCACTGTTGGCAGATAGAAGAAGACAAGGAAAGAGTCTCTGGCAGGGCTCTCTGCAAATGCTGACATGATTTTAAGGAGCATTCCTTGGGACATGTGCAGCTGGGAGTGTAGCAGTGAAGCGGGCCAAGATTCCTGCGAGTACCTGAGCCTTTCTGCAAGGTTGAAGTTGTGCCTCCCACAGCACACTGCCCACTGACAGCCAGAGCATCCTCAGTGCCCTGAAGGGGTGAGAGCCACTCCCAGCCCCTCGGTGGCAATGACAGACAGGACGTGGGATCAGTTCGTCTTTGCAAAGTGGGGCTCCCCCACTGCCTGCACTGGGACCTGTGGAACTGCTGTGCTATCCCAGCCTCAAGGTGTTTTACTTTTTTATCTTGCTCTTAAAGTGGGGAAAAAAAAAAAAAGATACCAGATGTCAGAAGGTTGTTGTAGTTACTTTGCTTTATTGGTAGATACTGCATTACAAATGAGAAGTGCAATACATGCAAAAATCATCTGAGTCTTGTCTACTGTTGCGTGTGAGCAAGTGAAATAACCCCTGATACATCAATACCTTTCCCAGGCCTCCCTACAGCCATGTACACATCAGTGGACAATAATACATGCAACAAGGAAATCAGGTATATTTTAAAAAACAACAAACATGGTTCTTCCCTTCATTTAGTGCAGGTACATCACTGAAAAAACAACGTTTTGAGATCAGTCAGAATGAAAAGGATGAAGCTGCTATGAGATACCGAGGTAGAGGAACCAGTTCGGAGGCTCAGTGCATCCTGATGGCACTTGTATGACTCACTGAAAGCTGGGAAATCAGCTCAGCTGCTTTCTGGATTAAAAAACAAAACAAAACAAAACAAAAACAAAAAAACCGAACCAAAATAAAATTAAATTAAATTAAATTAAATTAAAACGAAATAAAATAAAATAAAAATGCTAAAAAATAATGTAGAAGGTGAAAAGAAGGGAAAAGTGTGTTTTGGTTGGTGGAGTTTTTCCCCCTGTATCTTCCCCTATCCAGAGAAACTGATTTACAGATCTTGAAAAGACTCTGGCCACTTTAGTACAGCAAGTTGCACTTTCCCTCTTTCCCAGCATCCTTGTGTGTATCATACTGGGAAAATGCCCTCTGAAGAGATGCTTTATGACAAAAAATTTGGCCTTTGCTTCCTGCAGAGCTACATGACAATACTGAGACCCAGGGGCCAGATCTAGGGCTGGGCGAGGGGCTGACTTTCACAGTCTTTTCTGGGACTCTTAGGTAGCATTTTAGGACTTCTCTGCTGAAATTCTCCTTTGCCTCCCCACCTTTTTGCGTATCAGCAGAGCAGCATGTGGAAGTCCTTGGACCAGCTGGGCTGGATGTGGAAGTGTGTTGAGTGTCCAGACCTTCCATGCATCCCTCCCCAGGGATCACTGCTGGCGACTGCTGCAGCCTCCTGTGCTTCTGCGACCCAACAGCTAAGAAGTTGGAGTTGTTTCTGTGTGTAGAGGCATCACAAGATCAGAGTCAATTTTGCCCAGCCATCTGAGCAAACACGGTATCTTGGGTTTGTTCTCAAGCCTGCAGTCTGAGATTTTCAAGCTAAGCCCGTGATTTATCTGCCAACCTGCAGAGGCTTTGCAGGCAACAGGTAAACTTGAGCTGAAGCCAAGGTCCAGTTTCACCCATTTCCCATTCACTGGCCAGGACCAGGCTCAGAGGTCCCTGTGACTGCTTGTCTTTCCTTGCAAGTGAAGGCAGTCCGGGCCAAGCCAAAATGCAGGATGGCACATTTTGAACAGTCTCCTGGTATCAAAAAAGAAATGAGCTTCTCTGATCTGGCCCCATGGTGACCCACAACAGGATAAGACAGAAAGCAGGGTTAAGGATGAGCCATGCTTGGAAACAGCATCATCACCCTTACGGTGCTTCCAGCATTGCTGCTTTGCTCCTTGGGGTATGCAGGCAAGAGATTTAGCTGAAGTTTTGCTTGGTTTTATCATCTCTTAATGTCCCCCATGATAGCGGTTTACACAGGAAAGAAAGCTTCCAAAGGCAAAATTTCCAGCAGTGGCTACCAGAAGCTGTGGTGAGTTCAGTCCTCACCCTTCACAGTGACACCTTTCAGTGCAAAGAAAACCAGAGGTCTGCAGGGGATGACGGAACAGGGACAGGAAGGCAGACACATCCTTTCTCCACCTGTAATGAAACACATGTCCAAAGGAAGAAGCCAGCCCTGCATCTGTGCAAAAAACTCCCTTAACCAACCACAAAATTCCAAATTCTGAGGAAACAAAAAAAAAAAAAAAAAACATTGCTTTGCTTACTGTGAAATTTTTAAAGGAACTGGTTTAAAACATTTATTTTTAAGTGTCTAAATCAGCAACTCCACTTTTGAGGTGGAAAAGTCATCTGGGGCAGGAGGTTGGGCTTGGTGAAGTCCTTATCACGTCCCTTACCACACAGTGACGCTTGGGGTCTTGGCCATGCCAGGTGGACTGCCCCGATTTGAGGGATTAGGGATGCTTGGATATTCGCACCTCAGTTTTTCTACTACCAATCTGGAACTGTAGTATTTTACCTCCTATTTGTGCATGATGGTTGCATGTGATAAAAAGCAGCACATGAGGATCCCTGAAAACTTAAGAGAGGCTTATATCTACCCCAAGAAACCAGAGAAGTACTATCTACTATGAAACCCAACTAGATACAACATTTTTTCTCTCTTTTTTGTCTTTGGCACATCTTCAGCTCCTGCCCAGCTTTAAGGGTACCTGGGAACAGCCCAAACCAGTAAAAGCTAAGCAAATACCAACAACCACTGAGAAACACCCCCCAAATCTGACCAAGAATCACTGAGCGCTTATTTATCTCAGCAGGTTCAGAGGGACATCTGCTATGGGATTGAGGTTTCATGGTTGTTTTTAAAGGCACATCACCCTCTGTTGCAGATTTGAGCCCTGAAAAAGAGAAGCTGCCACACACTCTGCTCCTCCACAAAGAGTGGCACTCAGCGTGGCCTTCTTCCCACCCAACTCTCACCCCAGGAGCAAAAATAAATGAAAAGCAAAAGCAAAAGTCAGGCTTCATATTCTGGATGGATATTTATTTGCTTAAACAGATTTTCTTTTTTTTTTTTTTCTTTTTTTCTTTTTTGGTACAAAGCATCCAGGAAAGCTTTTACTTCTCTTCTTAAAAAATAAAAACTAGGTTTCTTTTAAAAAAAGACACATGAAATGGAAAAAAAAAAAAAAAAAAAAAAAAGAAAGTCAATCATTTGCAATTGCTTCTGCCTTCCCCACCCACTTCCCTTCCCCCCCTCCTTGAATTTGGACTGATTTTCATTCTTTCCATATATATTTAATAAAATAAATAAAGGATTTTCTTTGTCGTGTATTGCAGTGCCATATTTTTTTAAACAAAGGCTTCATGGCTCAACATTGCAAGGTAATAACAAACAAAAGGATTATACATTAAAATCCTCCCCCTCTCAAGACTCCCCCTAGCCCTCCCCTCCAAACCACGAAATAGAATACAATTCAAGTAGTCTTTTTTTTTTTATGTTTTAAATGTATGGATATATAAGACAAAGCAAGTACAGAACTGGTTAACAGAGTGTCCCCATTTTATTAGCAAGTGAGAGTATATTAGGGAGATGTAATTGATTCCCCCCTTTTTATGGTTCCTAGACAGATAATATATATTATTTTAAAACCAACCTATTTTACAGCCCTCAACCACCTCTCAAACCCATCCACTCAGTCCCAGGCCTCAAGCCAGAGACTTGCCTTCCCCTCCCATCCCATGCAGTGGTCCCAGCCCTGCAGCCACCCGGTGCAGCCCTCCTCTTCTGCAGCCCCAGGGGGGGCACAAGGAGAAGGGTGGGGGGCATGGGGCAGGGAGGGCGAGTCCAGCGAGAAGGACACAAGGGGCAAGAGAAGGAAAAGGAGACGGTGGGGCACAGAGCTGGTGCTTCTGCAGGGCCTGGCGGTGGTGGCCGCTGTCCCACCCGCTCGCCGGAGCATCGCAGGGTGGGGAGGAAAGTGGTAGGTCCCCTGTGGCTCGGGAAGCCAAGCTCTGCTGGGGGTCCAAGCAGAAGCAGGGCCTTGAGGTGTAACTGGTGACACCTTCACCATTCAAAATAGTTTGTCTCTAGAATAGTTCCCTTTTAGTCTGAATTGTGGTGGTTTTGGTTGTTTTTTGGGTTTTTTTGTGTTTTTTGTTTTTTTTTTTTTTAAAAAAGGATGCGTGTCGATGTATTTCTGTGTGTGCGTGCATCTGTGTACATGAGTAACAGCCAACTAGCTCATATGGTCATGACCAAGCTATATTTCAGAAGAGAAAAGAAACACATTTATCACACTTTTCCTAAAACGAAAAGCTAAAATTTCAAGTTCAGTATTCGCTATCTTGTCCTTCCCTCCCCACCCTCCCTTGCTATTTCTGGGTTTTTTCCCTTCCAACTTACTTTAGCACCATAACACATTTTAAACATTACAATCCCTCTTCAGATACTACACAAAATGTCCCATAAAAATAGTGCTTTTTTTGCCAAAAAAGTTATATAATATATTATATATATAAATCAACTAAATCCGTGGCAAATGTGCAATGCAGACGCCTCCTCCATTTAAAGTGAGCAACAGCTCACTTTTTTTTTCTTCTTTCTCCTTTCCTTTTTCTTCTATCTTTCTCGCTTTCTCTCTCCTCTTCCTCTCCTTCTCATGATGATTTCAAAAAGGTGCAAGTCGATTTGGAATCTTGTAATGAAGCACACACACAAAAATGCAGATGGGGGCTCCTCGGAACATCTTCTCAGGTACGTTTTTCTTTTAAAGGTGCAAAGGAAAGTTATAAAAATAAGAAAACCAAATAAAAAAAAAAAAAAAAACAACAACGAAAAAAGCAGAAGAAAAAAGTGGGGTGGGAATGAGGCAAAAAAATTATATCCCTCAGTATTTCTCCCCATTTTGCTTTATTTTTTCACTTTATTGTCAAGAAAGACATGGAATGGACTCTTCTTCTCAAGAAAAAAAAAAAAAAAACAACAAACAAACAAATAAAAAAAGATTTAAGAAGATTTTTTAACTTCAAATCCTTTTTCCCTCTTGCTCTTTCTTTTGTCTTCTGGCGTTGGCACCAGGGATGTCACGCAGCGCCCGGCAGCAAAAAGTTCAAGTGCCAAACTGTCCCTTTGCGAGTACAGGCTTGGAAATACCGGGGGCGCAGGGGAATGAAACAGGCCTGGGAAACGAAACAACCCTCCCCCCCACCCCGAAAGGACGATGCCGCGGGAGCTGCTCGCCGCCGCTGCCGCCGCCGCCATCCCCTCCTTGCTGTGTCAGTTGTTTGGTTGGGGCCGGAGCGGCGTGAGGGTGCTCCGCCACCCCGCTCCTCCGCTCGGCGGCCCCGGGGGCGGAGGGGCTCGGGGGCCGGGTCTCGCCAGTCCTCCCGCCCTTCCCCGGGAGATCAAAAATCGAGACGGCTGGTCAGGGTTCATTTCTGGGGGCCGGCCGTCTCCGGGGAGGCTCGCGCCGCGGGGGGCCTCTGGCTGGGGAGGGAGATGAGGGGACGGTGCAGAGCCTTGGCTTCCTCCGCCGCTTGCAGGCCCTCCGCCTGCCACCGGTACTGGCGAGCCCGCAGGATGCCGGGCACCTCCCTCTGCAGCCGCTGGGAGCTCTTCTTCTGCCACACGTCGTACTTGGAGTACTTGGCATGCGAGGGCTTCTGGAAGCTCTCCTGCAAGGGGATGAGATAGCAGCGTTACCCTCCCCGCAAGCCCTCCAGATGGGCTTCCTCTCTTTGAACTCCATCCACCCCATGGAAACATTGTCCCATCCCTGGAAACATTCGAGGTGAGGCTGGACAGGGCTTTGAGCAACCTGGTCTAGCTGAGAATGTCCCTGCTCATTGAAGGGGGTTTGGACCAGATGACACTAAAACGTCCCTTCCAACCCAAACTATTCTACGATTTGTCCCGCCTCTGGTCCCCCACCTCATTAAAGCTGACTTTCCATAGGGTATTTAGCATGAGTTGCCAAAGGTGACCATCTCAAAAGGTCTGCAGGAGCAACAGATGCTGCAGCTGGGGTTTGTCCTCTCCCATCCATGGCCTTCCCATCTTTTCTCTTGCTATCTATTTTGGGGAAGCGCTGCCATCCCAGCACAGCCCTCCTACCTTGCTGAGTGCCGGCAGGCCCGCCAGGGAGGTGGCGGAGAGGTCACGCTCGGACTTGACAGACTTGGCGCAGTAGGTTTCCAGCAGAGCCAGGTCGCAGCTCCGAAAGCAGCACTCCTCCACGATCCCACGGTTGATCCGCCTGTTATTTCGTCCCACCGGTCTACCTGCAACAGCAGAGACACCAGTGTTAGCTGCCAACCTGGACTGGACCCTCTTCCCACCTCAACAGCACCCATCCCCTTGTGGGCATCCTTTCACCAGCAACCAGAGACTGGTGGGTCCACACTTCAAAACCAGCACCGTTTCTCCCAAACCAGCTGACATGTGCCTTCAAACAAGACGAGTTTTACATTAAGACTGTCCCAGACAAATGCTGTTAATGCCAAAAGGGCTCCCCACATGTGCGCAGCACTAACTAAAGGCACTTTCTATGGAGGTGATTTATTCCCTTCGCATATCTCCAGCGCAGGCAGCCTTTCTGGGCGCGGCTAAAGCAAGGAAGCTCAAGCCCAGCCCTGCCGCCAGCACTGTGCCGATTACTGCGACCATCTCCAATGTTGATCCTGGCAAGCAAGTTTTATTAGAAAGAAGCAGCACAGCGTTGCAGCTGCCAACCTCCCTCCACCGGGTCGACACTCAGGCAGGTGAAGCAAACCAAGGCGGCTAAATTTTACCAGATGGGACAGCTCTGAGACAGCTGCAGAAAGAATACAGGCTCCTGCACCTGCCAAGAATAGCTATTAAACTTAATCTTTTAATAAGGGCTCCTCTCCCATTTCTGCCTGCAGAAGGATGAGAAAGCCCGTGTCCAGTGCAGCAACAACCATGTGCATTTCATATCACCGCTTAATGATGGCCAAAGCACTTCAGAGGAAAACTTTACATCAGTTTTACTGGTCTTTCTTCCACTCTCAAACCAAAAGACATGGGCAAATTTGAATTTCTAATGCAAAACAAATTTGCTTGGGAATTGCGACTTCCAAAACACAAACTGGCCCAAAACAACGGGATTTTCTCTGCACTTCCATGCACGATATGTTATGTGCTTGTGCTGTTCTGGGGTTCACAGCCAGGGCTCCAGGCACTGTCATCAGCACCTCTTCCCAGCACAAGGTGCTCCAAGGGAGGGGAGTAGAGCTGGCATCAGCAGGGCTTGCAAACAGGATCCTGTACCACATTCCATCCAGGAAAATTTGGGCATGGGAAAAATTGAGAGTGAGTAGCGGAAATGCAATGTCTAATGGTGCTCACCATGCCATGCTGAGCCCCCGCCTCCCTGTGGGAACAAACAAAACGGTCCACATTGGCCCACATACAACCTGCAATCCCCTCCTGCACCCTGAATGAAGCAGGCACTCAGGTATTTGGCCTGGTTGAATATTTCGGGGCCCTAGCTTGCAAGGTGCTGACCAATTTCCCTGGAGGAAATTTCCATCTGGGTGCTCACCCAAAGTGCCTCAGGACAAAGTACAAAGCACAGGAGTTTTCTGTGTGTGCAGAGCAACCTTACGTGTGAAAAGCAGCCCCATATGTGCAATACAAACATGCATGTGCAATGCAGACCTGCATGTTCGGCACAGTCCTGCATGTACAATGCACCCCATGTGTGCAATGCTGGCATGCAAAACCCCACGACCATACTTCACCATGGACTCTGCAAGAGCAAAGCCCCTGGTGGCAGGACACCACTCTCTGTTACAATCAGCTGTGCCCCCAGGGGCAGGGAGCCCTCTGCTCCATGCGCATGCATTGCCACTGCACTCATAGGTCATGAGAGCAAGTGCAGCATCAGGGCGCAGAGCGATGGGGCAGCTGACTCATACATGCAGCACACCTTCGGCAGTCATGTCAAATGGTCTGTTTTCCACATTCATGTCCCCCGAGCCACCACCCTCCTTTTCTTTTTCTTAGGAAAAAAATTCAGACACAACCTTTAGCCAGCCCTGCGGGAAGGTGAAAAGAACAGTTCCCTCACAGTAAAGGCTCAGCAAAGGGAGCACTCTGAGGAGTTTAGCTTTCTCTTTGTAAATGCTTGTGGCCAACAAGCACACTGAATTAGTCCCTCCCTTTAAAGGCAGGGCAGATGTGTTGGGTGACCACAGCCATATGAATGATGCCAGTGAAGGCAATCCAGGTTGCAATGTCCAAGGAAGATGGGGGAGAGAAATCAGCTTAGGAGCAGGTGCATGTATTCTTCTATTATGCATGCGATGCCCAGCAATGGTGTATGAGAGATGTGCGCTGCTGCTGCTGCATCCCGCAACACATATGGCCCCCACTCATCACCTACCGACCCCACTGCCCAAACCTGTGTGTGTGGCAGGCTGCTGAAGCATTGGGTTGCTCCAGAAAGGCATCCTGAGCATGGGCAGAAGGAGGGGTTGGAAGGAAAAGAGAAAAAATTCAAGTCACCCCCTCTTGCTAGCACATCCCCAAAGGGCTGCATTCACACTCCTGCTGAACAGAAGGTTGCACAAGTGACAACACGCACAGTCGGGGGAGAAGTTGAGGTTTTGAAAGGTTACACGTCTCCTCTCAAAAACAGAAGTTGCCCGCTTGCAGCTACGTGTTTGTTTGGAAAGAAGAGGGTGGAAAAAACCCCAAGGAAGGCGGGACCATTTCACCACCTTGCCAACACGGGCACTTTGTGGCATGGGAGCAAGTGGGAAGATCACAGCAGCACGCTTGCGAACACCCCAGTATGGCACCACCAGGCTGAGCTCCCGGCAGGGACCACCACGGTGGCATGGCCCTTTTCTCCCCACTCACTGCCCCTGTCAGATCTGTGGGCACACGTGTGGCCACTGGCCCCATGCGCTGCCCCTTCTCTTGCATAAAGCCACTGAATGCTGTTCCCCTTGCTGGCACTGCTGCCAGCTCCACCTTGATGGTCCGATAGGGCACATTTTCCATTACATAATTGTTTGTACAGATCTCGCCAAATGCCAACACAATCCTCTGTGGAAGAGTTACTTTAGGAAAAAAAAAAAAAAACAGGCAAACAAAACAAACAGGGATTTAGTCCCTGAAAGTACCTGGAGACAACAACCCCAGGAAGAGATGCCAGGACATTGGTGATTAACAGCAATATCGCTGCTGACCTGGATTGGGAAAAATGCTTGTTCCGTAACACAATTTACGCATGGACTAAAGGTTGAATTTCCTGGCTTTTGCCCATGGGTAGCATCTTGCTTTACTGCCACTGCCAAACCCAGGGAAGGATTTTCTCCTTTGTCCCCTGCCCACACGGGACAGCTGTGCGGGCAGCGGTCTGCATCGCCACATGAGCCACTTCCCACTGCAGCAATGACCGCCTCCTCCTGAGGAAGTGCGCTTCCTCTCAGCCTTCAATGAATGGCTATGCTCTCTTTTCTCCAAGTTGTGCTTCACCACAACCTCCCACAGCCCTGCTGAGGGGCCGAGCCCTGCAATGGAAAGCCCAGTGATGCAAAGTCCAATGGTTCCAAGCCCTCCGACTGCCCAGGGTTATTCCCATCTGGCAGCAGGCTATTCTGACGGAGAGAGCTGAGCATCCCAGTGGGAGTTCAAAGCCAAACCCATTCCTGGGAGATCCCGGTGGCCGCGTACCTGCAGCACAGCTATTCCTCTGCACCGGAGTGGGACAGGAGAGTCCCTCGCCTGGCATCACCACATTGGTGCTCCATGTTCCCCACTCTTATAAGGGCCACAGGGAAGGGTGTGAGGTGCCAGTGCCACCCTGGCCGGGTCCCCTCTCGTCCGGTCCATCAGGCGGCAAGCCGAGTGGAAGGGGACTTTGGGTGTAAACAGCCCCTGCGCCCCTGTCGCAAGAATGTTTGGAGCAACAAGGGGGCCTTTGTGCAGCACCGGGCCCCGTCCCAGTGCCCCTGGCCTGTCCCTCCCCCACCCCGGCACTGCACTTTCCCCCCTGCTTTTTCCTAGTATTATTCGGAGGAGCGGCGGGTGCGCAAGAATGTGCCCTGTCAGCACAAGCGGCTGCAAAGAGCTAAATTCTTATCAGCTGTTGGAAAGGAGGAAACGGGAGCTGTTGTTTACAAAGAAGTCCGACGCCTCTCCCTCTGCAGCCCCTTCTCCCCTCCCTGCCAGCACTGCATGACAGCAACTTCTCGGCCAGGGCTTCCTCTCGGTCTGCCCCGCTTTCTTCACTCAGAGCTGCATGCAGCACCCTTCAGTGGGCCATGCTGCCATCCCCAGGATGGGTGCTAGTGAGCTAGGACACGGGGTCCCAACAGAGCAGAGCCACAGTGGGATGTCATCACCTTGCTGGCACCTGCAGATCAGGTGCCCAAAAGCCTTAAAAGTCACAGAGGGGAGGAATCACAGCTGGGGCAGAGAACAATGCATGCATGGCTCCAGCTGCAGCTTGCCCAGGCACCCCTGGGATGCAGCACAGGGCTGGAGCAGTGCACACTGCCATGCCCACCCTGCGCCCGTGGCAGGAAACACTGGTGCTGCCTGCTTCTTCCCCTGCTGGTGTAGCTCTTTTGCAGCCCCAGCTCTCAGTCAGCTTCAACATCTTCAGCCCCAAGCACCAGCCAGCCATGGTATCTCCAAGAGCACCTGGGGGCTGAGACTTGTTCCCCAAGCCAGCGGACAGATGGGCATCCCCGTTATCAGAGGGTACACCCTCCTCAGTCTGGGCTGCATACTACCCAATCACCAGATACCAGGGGAATGGCACACTGTCAACATGCTGCATCCCCTTGCATGGATGCAAACAGTGCTGCATTTCAGAGGTAGCTTCGCTAGCTAAGTGTTCTCTTGTAAGAATGTAGAGCATTGTTTAAGATCTTAAATCACTGCTGTATCAGAAAACCGATAATGCATTTTTGTGCCATTTTTTGAGTTTACTTCCAAAATTACCAGTTGGATACTTGCAACAAGCCTCATCCAGCAGGGCCCACCTTTACCTGCAGTACAAGGCTGACCAAGTAATTTACCTCCTGTACAAATGATTATGTGCAGCCTGTGCTAACACAAGGTCACATGTCCCATGCTGTGAAGTACTCATGACAAACCCAGGTCCAGTTTTAAGACACAAACCCATGATCATGTAATATAACCAATGCTCTACTGAGCCTACATGGTGACAATAGTGCAGACATGAGGGTTTAGGAGAAAAGACGAATATGCTCAGGAGAATGAATCACTTTATGAGGACAGCTGATGGAGGTAGAGGGAAAAAGTGAAGCAAGCTGGGGATGTCCAAACCCTTTGCTATAGAGAGCCATCACCCAAATGTCTTCAGTCCTGCACAGCACAGGCTGGTCAGATGCCAAAGTGGTTAAAATGGGACTTTGTTTCGTCCACCAGTACCTGAGCTCTGCAGAAATATTCAGAAAGAAAAAGGGGGGACAGGAGAGGACAAAAAAAAAGAGAAAAAAGGCAAGAATTCCCCTGCAAGCACCAGATTGGCCACTTGGCACCAAGAAACTTCTCTGCCTTCAAAAGTGTTTTTATTTTGGCCTGGACTGCTGGGTTACTCGAGGTGAAAGGAGGTCAGTTTGTCCGTAAAACAAAAGCCCCATTCCCTTTCATCCCCAGAGAGGGGGAGGAGGGAAGAGAAACCATGGGAGGGAGACGAATGCTCCTCTATATACCAGACGGAGAGGAAGAGGTGTGACAGCAGGACAGCAGCTTGCCTCCTCGATGCACCAGTATGGCCAGTGCCGGACCCACTACCTTGTCTAAGCTACGGTGCAGGGCTCATTAGTAGAGGAAAGGTGGAAGGGGGAGATGACAAGAGGAAGGGGAGCTGATATGCAAACCCTTGTCACTCAGCAAGAGGGAGGAAGCTTCCCCAGGGTGTCCCCAAAAGCACCACCTGCCCACAACACCTGGGGCATGGTGCAAACATCTGCTGTTCAGCTGGGATAGGGCAGGGTGATCACCCCAGTGAGCTGCAAAGCCACCTGCAGCCCGACCACCTGCCCAAAGTTACACAGCTGCTGCTGGATGGAGGATTCCTGCACTTCCCCCTGCCCAACCTCAGCCAAGTCTGGCTGAGGACCTAGGTTGGGAAGGGACACCCAGGGTAGTCTCCTGCAGCACACTGTTCTCTGCACAGGCACACTGGGACAAGAGGGAGGCTGGCTCTCAACTCCACTATTTCAAAAACACGCTGTTATGTGAAAATGACTTTTTATTTCCTTTTCCCAAGGCAGAGGCAAGACTGCCAAGTGCACAGCACCATGTACAGCTGGTATCACCTTCCTCTTCCCCCTGCTTCGTTTGCATCTTTCCTGTAGTCAGTTACTCTGTGGCTCAGTTCTCAGGGGCAGCAAGACAGAGGGTGCTCCCTCTACCAATATGAGCAGAGGACCAAAACACCAGAACAAGGCATGAAACTCAAGACACCTTTGCCAACAGATTACTGAGTGTCCATTGCTACTGATTTTCTCCTCCTCCCTGTTTACCAGCTAAGCTATTGTATTGCTAATGCCAACAGTCCAAACCCTAAGCATCCTGGTGGAAAGTCCATTCCAGCCAGCTGTTCTGAAGCCACCTGCACTCTGTGGACAACTGAAACACTGCATGTTTTTGCACTAGCTGTGCTGCAAAATCAGTAAGATATCACTTTTCAGCGACAGGTTCACCCCTGGGCACCCAGCAGGCCACAAAGCATGTTTTGGGAGCAGCGTGGAAACTGCTGCCATTCCCAAGCAAAGCCTGCACAGAAACAGGGAGTGCCCAGATCCCTGCCTGCTCTCAGGTGCAGCACATAGGCAGCAAGCTTTAAAAATAAGCCAGTGCCCGAGCTCAGCAGAGAGCTGGCTGCAGACATCCTCATTATTTTAACATCATCAGTGAGCCAACCAGCTGTGGCTCCCCAGCGACATTTGAGTTTCCCAAGCATCAAATGATGGACCCACTTTCCTCATGGGACTAGAGAGTCCTGAAAATCAGTGCAAGAGGGGTGCCTGTCACCCTGAGCACAATGCTTTTCTCACTCATCTCCAGGCCTACCGCCATGCAGAAGGCAATGACAAAAAGCCTTCCCAGCCAGACTGGGAAATTCCTCCTTTCGCTCCCATCCCAGCTCCACTGAAGCGAGGCATGGGGTGTGAGCAGCATCCTGCCCGCTGCCAACAGCTGCCCATCACTTACTGAAGTAGAAGCCCCTGTCCCCGCAGACAAATTGCAGTGTGTCCACCAGCTCCCCGCCGCAGAGGGTCTCCGCCGTGCCATATGCTGCAGCTGAATCCAGCGCATAGGCCAGGAAAGCCAGCAACAGCAGCATCATCCTCCTCGCTGCACACATCCTCTGCACCTGGGGACAAAGGCACAGTGTTAACACGGCCCGAGACACCCCTCTCTGCCACCTACCCCAGGCAAAGCCCCCCGCCACAGCATGCCTGGGGTTTGCCCAGACATGTCGGGATGCTGCAGGGCAGGACCGGTAGCACTGAGCTGGCCACTGGAGCAAGGCTGGCTCCCTGCTCTCACCCCACCAGTCAGTTGCTCCAGTGAGACAAGGTTTTCACTGAAGCAAGTTTTCCACTGTAAAATCCCACTTCAGCCTACCTCTGAAAGGCTTTTATTCCCCCTGCTCTTTCAACAGCATGATTTTTTATTTTCCCCCCTTTTGCATGATTAAAATGATTATTGGAAGGTATTTTTTCTTTCATTTCTGATTATAGGTTTTCATGACCAACATGAGCACGTGTTCACCCAAAGCAGAATCAAATGAAGTTTCAACCTGTCCTAGAGCTGCTTTTGAGGAAAGCTGGGTTTTGCCAGGGAGCGGCCTTTGCCCCAGGCATGTGAGAGACTTGTACAGCCAAGGCTCAGGCAATCGAGGGGCTGATTGCACAAGCTGTGTTTGCTGATGAGAGCTGGGACCAAGAAGACATCCCTCAGAAGCAAAGCAGTCCCACAGGAAAGTTGCCTGCGGCATCACCAAGGAGGGCCAAGGGGGTATTAGCTGGTGTGAAGGATTAAAAAAGAAACTCCCTGGATATTTGCTAACTAACCCAAAGATTTCCCCTGACTCAGCTCCAGCAAACAGTTCTACCTCCATGTCAGCTTCTGCAGGTGTAAAGCGAGGGTGCTGTTGCCTCACTGGATGAGGCAAAACCCCTGGATGCTTCAAGGCATTACAGTCTCTCAGTGATGACCATTACTGTGTATATACAGCCAAATAACAATGGTGGCCAGACAGGTGAACACAAAATGAAGAGGGGAAGCATGGCAAGATAGCAGCTGGCATGGGGTAATGCTGAATCTCAAGAGGAGCATCTCTGCTCCCTGCTAACACTCAGACAAGATGCTGGGTTTCACATCCAGCCTTCATCACCATAGCATCTGAGCAACTCGAGAATAATATCAGTTAATGAATATTACCTCACCCCCCGGGATGCTCAGAGATGGAGCCGAAGCCCAGGATAGATTAAATGACTCGCCCAAGGTCACAGGGGAAGTCTGCAGTGCAGCCAGGAAATTAGCCCAGCTCCCCCGGGGCACTGCTACAGTCCTGCCAGCAATAAAGCCACCCTTGCCACCAATTTTTTACTAGCACATAGCTCAAATCATCACTGAAAGAAATGTGCTGAGCTTATGAGTTACAAACTCTTCTGAGCAGCAGGAAGACAGGAATTAGCAGTGAGAAAAGCCAAAACAGAGGTTTTGTCTGGGTGGGCTGGGGGGGATATCGCCCCAGCACATGCTTCAATGCCCATTGTATTCCTCAGCCTGTGCTGGCAGAGACCTGCAAGGCTGGCAAAACCACTCCAGGGCTCTGGACAAGAGCGGTAGCAGCCCTAGGAACAAACTGGGCTCGAACCAGCAAGTGCTGGGATCTGGACCAGCTTTTCCAGTAGCACCAGACCCCAGAGCACACTGGAGGGGTTTTGATCTATATTACATAGGAGCAGAGGGATAGCACTAGGCTGTGCTTGCACACTTCCTGGCAGCAGTGTTTTGCCACCAACACTTTTTCACCTTGATTTACCAAGTAGCTGACCAACAGGTGTATATTGGGCCTCTCCAGCATGACCACAGCATCCTATCACGACCACAGCTTCACTTTCACTGCTTGAGTCATGCCCCTGGTGCGACAGAACCGGCAGTCAGATCTCCAGCTCTCAAGAGCCCAATGATGCTTTTCTTTTTCTCCCCTTTTTTTACATGCAGCTGCTGATTGCTGGTGTCCCCAGGGTGCAGGAAGCACTGGCAGCTCATTGCTGGGGCGGCAGATGTGTGCCAGCCAGTGCCGCTGTTGAAGGTGCTGACATGGGACTTCAGGACACCCAAATAATCCCTCGTCCCCAATTAGGCTCACGCTGGCTGTGAGCACTGTGGCTAATGAGCAGGCTGCCTGCCGGCCTCCCCCAAGCCAGACACGGCCCCCCAGAAGGGGCTTGCTTGGTGGCATGGGTGACAAAGGCATTTTTTCCTCTGCATTCAGTCTAAAGAAAAGGGTGAGATGCTCTGGAGAAAGGGGAGAGCAAGTTTTTGTCGGTGGGGCGATATCTGATGCTGGGGAGACCTGATACCTTCTCTGGAAAAAATCTTGTGCTCCTTGGAAAATACCCGCTCCTGCACAACCTGTACCACAAGCACAAGGTGGCCCCTGGCAGCCTTCCCTGTCTCCACTGCAAACTCTTTCAGGGTGACCATGCACCCTATAACTCTTTCCAGGAAGTCCCCCAGAAGCCATGAGGAAAGGTACCACCCCAACACTGTCATCCAGAGCCAGGGCAATGTGGAGGTGTGTGATGCGCTGATGTCCCCCTATGCCCGTGCCTCAACTTAAAGCCCTTTTCACCGCTGTCACCTTGGCATCTCCCCGCTCCCTCCAGCAGCTGTGTAACAAGAAACCAGGCAGCAAATCAAAAAGCATCTTTATTTACTACCCAGTGCTGCAGTTTCTCTCCAGCCTGATGTAGCTGCAACCCAACCCAACCCCATAAGCGCTTGCCTCCTGTTTTGGACCTAGAGAAGAAAAGGCCCCAGGGTTCACCCAAAGGCTAGGTAGGTTCCCACGGTGCCATCACCAGCTCAGCGCATCCTGATGACCTTTCAATTGATCCTTTCCCACTCCTGCTCCTCCTTAGCAAGCATGAGCAGCATCCCACTCTCAAAAGCTTGCACCCACCCTGCCATGGCTGCTGGAGCAGGCGCTGCTCCCCAAAACAAGGTGGCACAGCATGGCTGAGTACCTGCAGCCTGTGACCTGGTGCAAGCACCATGCCAGCTGTACAGGTTGTATGTGGCTTCTGTTGTCATGGCCAGATCCTGCTCAGCATCATGAATCAAAGCCCTGTGAATCCATCCAAGCCTTCATTCTCCACTGGAAATGTGAGACAGCGCTGCTTTTGGATTCTAGTCTAAGCATTTAGTTCAGGGACAGCCCCCTCAGCTGTGGGACAGCAGTAAATTCACACCAATGGCTGGAAAATCCTTCAATTTTTATCAGAACGCCTCTCTCATGTGAGATGTAACAGGAATAAGGCAGCAGGGTGCTTTCCTAAAGAACAAGGTCCCGTCTCTGCTAGGAGAGAGGCTACACCCACCAAAGTTTCATCCTTGCCAAAATGGGTTGAATCAGCAGGGCCAGCTGCCATCCCGCCTCACGTGCGTGTGGAGAGCTCAAACACTTCAGGATCCAGTTTTAACCATGGGAGGCGGGAATGGCAGTGCAAGATATGCCAGATGCCTAACAACCTGAGCACTGAATTCCTCCTAATGAAGCCTCAAACCCCTCAAACCCTCAAACACGCAGTGTGCCGGAGGGTGATGCAAGAGGAATTTCTTGGTTGCACAGGTGTCCTTTACTATCCTGGGAATCACACCTAAAGCTCCTCTGAACAACCAGGGTCTGAGAGTAGTCGCCTGGGTACCGAAGAGGCTAAGACAAGCCATTGGAGCACACCACTCACCTCTCCTTGCCTGGAGAGGATCTGCTTTGCTCTTCACCTTTTGTGTCCCTCTCCCACCTTCTCCCACGTCCCCAAGTCCCCACATGACCCCAGGCTGCCACTTGAGCCAGCTCAGAGCTGAGCTGCCATACCCAGGATGATGTTGCTGCCTTGACTCGTGTGTATTTCCCCCCTTGCAGCACACACTGCTGCACCCATGGCTGAGGACCCCCAAACACCTTTCAGCAGCAGCCCAGCTAGTAGGAACACGCCAACAGGGAAGGTCTTCTTGGAGTGGCAGCGGCATGCTGGGGGCGAGCCCAAGGGGCAGGTCTGCAGTGGAGCCACCCTCCCACCTGAGGCTGTTAAAGGATTTTTTTCAGGATTTGCTGCAGAATCGGCTGGATCTGCAATTTCTGTCCAGCTGCTGCGGAGTCAGGGGCCAAGAGGCCACAATGTGCTAAAAGGCCCAGTTGCCAAATCTCAGAGGACAGCTCACGCATCCCTTGCATCCAGGCTTGTCCTGGGCCAACCAAACCATGATGCCTCTCTTGGGCAACAAACATCTCCCCAAAAACAGAGACTAAACCTCCTGTCTGACCTAATTCCTTCTTCAGTCTGGCCTTCATTACAATTTAATATGAACAGAACAACGTAGGAGGGAATTGACAGATGGCCCAGTCTGCAAAATTTGGATTTGGACAGCAAAAACAAAATAAAAATCTCACTTCTCTATGGAGCAGTGCAGCATTTAGAAGGAAGCACAGCTAAAAGTCATCGGCCCGAACCCAGTGGTGTGTGCAGGAGGGGAAAACCCCAGGTTGCACATCCCAGCCTCCATCACTCTCCACCCCTCTAAGACAAAGCAGGAGGACTGAGACTGTGCTACTCTGATGACTGCCTGTGAGAGACGCTGAGCATCTATCTCTCTGTGATACTCCTCTTGGTGAGCAGCCTCAGCAGAGCAGGGAGCTGACCTGGTTTTGAGCACAGCTCTCCTGGAGGGGCTGGACAGGGGTACATGCCAACCTCACACGTGCCAAGTGAATGCCACCCCTGCCCACAGGAAACATCACGCATGGCACCAGGCCACAACACCCCAAGGTGCCAAGTAGCAAAGAGCTGTTGGAGGCCAGCGGGCAGAGGCAGGTGTCTTCGCAGCTGAAAATCACCCAGAGGCTACATCTCGGGCAGAGGCACGAGGAGGTACCCAGAGGGACAGGAGCTGCTGTGTGCTGTGCTGCAGAAGAGCCTCCCTTTCCATCTAAAAGAGAAAGGAGGACATTTCCAACCAGCATCTTGGAAGAAGCAAGCTTCAAAACACAAAACTTTCAACCATGGAGCTGTCAGACAAACAAAACCAACTCAGGACCAGAGGTTTTGCTGTGTAGCTCAGGCTTGAAAAAAATAAAAACCTCACGATCCTTGGCACCTGGCTCACATGACATTCATATGGCTGAGGTTGGCAATGCTGCCACTATTTTTAGCCCTTACTTTTTTGTCTTCGCTGCTCATCCCCATCAGCAGCCCACCCCACATCGGGGGTCACCTTCCCGCCTCCCGAGCCTCTCTCCAGGCAAGTGGGGAGAGGCACCTGCCTCCTCTGCCTGGGGACAGGGGAGCGCTGCCCACACCCCGTGTCTTATACGTGTCGCAGCAAGAACTACCGTAGCTATGGAAAAATCAAGCTGAAAAGGTGAATGGGGTATTCAGTACCATTTACTCACCCCACTGGGGAGTAAGGCTGCATTGCACAAATTTTGGTATGCAGCCCAGAAACATTTGATTTATTGCATAAAAAAAAAAGGAAACGCAATCTTGCTTAACTCTTCTAAAGACAGCTGGCAGGACCCAGTGAAGGGATTTAAGTCCATTTTAGTAGCCTCACTTAACTCCTTTCTTTATTGTTCCTTTCTCCTTTCTGCATTCCCATCCAAAACCTGGAGTATATCAGGGAAAGTTAACAGCAAGTTAAGCTGTTAAATCAGAAGTTGTGGTGACTGGAGTCTACTGGCAAGTGATATTCCCACAACACGTTGAACTTGCTTTATGTCTTGGCAGAGTGGCTTTAACCATTTCAGAGCTGGGCTGCAACCCCAAGGCAGATTTCTTCCCCTGGTGCCCCTACCTCTCCTGACCCCTTACTCAAACGCGTTGAGGGTGGCCAGTATCTCTTTGCCCCGCTAAGACACACAGCAGCCTCTAAAAGCAAAGGCAATCCAAAGAAGGATCGGAAAGGTCAGTCCCAGGACACGAGCAGGGAGAGGGTGGGCCACTTACAGTGCTCGTATGCACTGCTGGAAACACACCAGCTCCTCGGTCCCTCTAAAAATAAGTCCTCACCTGCTGTGTTTGCTTCATTTAAAAAAAGAAAAGTACAGAAATGCTTTTCTTTGGTGCCCTGTGAGGCAAGCCAGGCTCGCGCTGAAGCCCATAGGAACCAGTGGGAAGACACGCACTGACACCTCCGGGTTGTCTGCTCAAAGCAGCAGCCCTCCAGCCACGCTGCAAAAAGGATCACCTGTCAGAAAAAAAGCTGGGACACACACACGCAGACACATTTTGGCTCTCAAATTTCATGCGGCAGTGGGAGGGGACCCGCGGTGTCAAATCTTTTATCCCTTAATGAATTTTCACAGGAGCCGGGATAGCCCCTTTGAAAGGCTGAGTGAACTTGTGTGGGTGTCGACAACATGGAGCAAGATTTACAGCTCTGACCCATTCACCCCCACCAAAATTGTCAAGTTGGGTCCAGAACAGCTCAGTGAAGCTCAAATCAGAAGTGTCAGTCAGTTTTATTCCTCCAGATGTCCTTAGCACAAAGTCACCCTCACAAAACCATGCGACCCAGGCTCCTCAAGTCCCCTCTAAATCAAGGCAAGAGGAGGAATGAAAAAAACCAACACGCTGAACCCTGCGAAGTGAAAGGGAAAACCACACACACACACACTCACACACAACCTGACAACAAATAAACCCAAAGAAAACCAGGCCTCGACCTCCCAAGCATATCCCAGCATATGGAAGAAAACGACAGACTTCGTATAGGAAGCCTCAGCTCAAGGGTTGAAAGCAGCGGTTCTCCCGAGGTGTCTATTTAAAACCACCCCCGCAACCCTTGTTTTTACACTTGATTGCTCCACACGGCTGGAGTGAGCCCTGGGGCACCAGAAACCCTGCTAAAGTACTACTGGCTCAAGGCAAGGCAGCCACATCTGCTGGTACAGTTACCCTAAATCCGAGTTTCCTCATGTGCCCAATTCCCTACTGCTCAACAGAGTGCTAAACCTTTCCAAGTTGTGCTCTTAAAACAATTAATGTAGGGGAAAGCAATTGGGCAGGAAGAAGAAGAAGAAAAAAATAAAAATCACACAAAGTCGAAGGCTGCATGCCAACCATCAACTCTCACTCCATTTTGGCTTTGCTTCCTTGTTTTTCCTCTCTGTATTTTTATCCCTCCGAGACCCAACATACCGCAGTGTTTTGCAGAAGAGAGTTTAACAATCTCTCCGGTCCCCGAGGCCGGGGAACTGTCTGCCCCTGCCCGGGCCCGTGCCGCTACGACCGCCTCCTGCTCCCCACACCGCACGGCGAGCGGCGGAACCGCCACCGGCGCCGGGGCCCGCGCAGCCCTGCGTGACCTCGCATAGCCCCGGCCCCGCACGCCCCTCCGCGCCTCCCCACGCTGGGTCGCCCCGCGCTGGCACGCCGCCGCTGCTCGGGAGCGCAAACGGTGGGCAAGCGGTCCCGCTGCTAGTGCCACCGCCCCCCTCAGCTCCGGGCGCGGAGCCGAAGCGCGAGCTGTCCCCGCCGCCGCCGCCGCCGCCGGCTGCCCCCGGGGATGCCCCGCGCACCCACCGCAGCGGGCCGCCCCGCCAGCCCGCGCCTCGGCCGGCTCTCGGGGTCCCTCTAGTGACACGCGTGGGGATGGCGGGCAGCGGGGACGGCGCAGCTCGGCATGGCACGGCGCGACATGGCATGGCACGGCTCTGCCCGGCATGGCTCTGCCCGGCACGGCGTGGCGCAGGGGCGCCCTCCTGCTCCTGCCCGCGGAGGAGCTGTGCGGAGCCGCGCGGAGCGGAGCGGAGCGGCGCGGCGCTTACCTTGGAGCTGCCGCTGCTACTCTCAACTTCTGGCGGCGGCGGCGGGCCGGGGAGGAAGGCAGGCTGCCGGCAGCGCTCATCCGTGTGTGCCCCGGCGCTTGACATGCTGCTGCTCTCCTGCCCTGGCAGCGATCGCGGCTTTGGCTCGCCTTCCCGCTCCCTGGCTCGCTCTCCTCGCCTTGCCTTTTGGTATGTCAAGTCCCTGCTTAATTTTGTCTGAAGGATGTTATTTTGTTACGACCAGGTATCTTGTTATTCTAGTGCGAGCGAGCGCTTTCCTTTCCGTTTTTTCTTTTTTTCTCCTTTTTTTCTTTTTTCTTTTTTTTTTTTTTTTCTCTCTTTTCCCCACTCCTGTTTTTTTCTTTTTTTTTTTTCTTTTTTTTTTTTCTTCTCTTTCTCTCTTCCTGCTTTGGCTGCCCCTTGGGTGGCTCTCACTTTTGTGTTTACTGACTACGTCCCTCTGGCTGGGGCGGAGGGGCTGGCTGCCTGACTACCCGCTGCTCCCGGCTGGCTGCCCCACGAGCGAGGAGACAGGCAGGGCGCTCCGTCTGCCCCCTTTTTATACCCCCCCAATGGGCATGCTCTATCGTCCCCAGCGAGCACCAGCCCGGCCACGCAGCCAATAATGTTGCAGAGCAGTCTAACCCCCTCTCTTCCCTCCCTCCCTTCCTTTCTTCCCTCCTTCTCCCTCGTAACCCTCCGGAGTCCAGCTCGGGGAGGAAAGAGGGGACAGAAAGTTTCTGCCGCACGGCTTCTGCGCGGGTTGCTCCCGGATGGGGGCTTCGACCCACCCCGGCTGGTCCCGGAGGGTTGAGGGGGGGGAGGCTGAGCATATCCCCCGCCATCCCCGCAGGTGAGGGGAGGAGGTGGAGGGCTGTGCCCCGAGCCCATGCCCCAGATGCTGAGGGGCACCCTCTGAGCGCCTTTCGCTGACGAGCAGCGAACCCCAAGCCCTGGGGGGGAGATGACAGGGTACAGTGGGGGACTGCTCTGCCCGCCCCTCTCCCGGGGCTCTCTCTAGGTGCACACAGGGCACAGGTGTCCGCACCCTGCGTCCTGCCCCGCACTGGCCCCGAGATGCTCCGAGGGGCTCCCCGGTGAAGGCACAGCCGTTCAGGGATGCCGGCCGCAGGGTTCCCCTGGGCTTGCACGCCTGTCCCGCGCTAAGAGTCCCAGTGCAGGAAGGCAACGGCAGCAGCGAGCCCCTGCATCTCTCCGTGCGTGTCCGTGTGGACAGCATGGGCACTGCCTCTCCACAGGGCAGCGGCATTCGGGTTTGCACCCTGCAGAGCACCTTCGCGGGAGAGGTTCCTGTTCACTAGATTGCCTCTGCTTCCCGCGGGCTTCTGCAAGCGAGTACAGTCGCCTTTAAGCCAAAGGGACTTTTCTCAGGCTTCACAGTGCGTGTACAGCAGCGCGCGGGCTGAACGCGCTCCTGCTGCTCTGCCCGTGCTGCATGGCGGTCACATTGTGCTGCATTAAGCAAAACTCACCTTCTCCCAAAGACCTGCCCTCCAAGTGTGCCCCACTGGGTAAGCAGCTGTTCGAAGGGAAGGGACCCCGCTCACAGCCCTGGCCAGCACCCCGGTGCCCACAGCCTCACCACTGCTTGGTGCGTGCTCCTCTGCAGGAGCACATACCATCCTTGGTGTGGAGAGGAGCAGAGCTGCCTGAAATCGAGCAGCAGGTTGGTCTATCTCAGGCAGCAATTGCCATAGGTAGTGGCATGAAAGGGCAAGGGTACATCAGCCAGTGCAATAAAGAAAACATTTTTTTCTCTTTTTTTCTCAAGTTTGCACTTTTTTTCTGTCAAGGATGGGGGCTTGGTGCATCTCTGAACTTGTCCAAACATGAATTGCCCTAAACATGCCCAAGAAAATGTGTGCAGGACATGTCCTTTCTCATTAGGCTTTGCGCATCCTTCCTTCCCCAGCATCCTCCTGTTCTCTGAGCTGGCCTCTGGGCTCTGCTTCTCCAGGCTGTGTCGCTGGGTATCATACTCAGAAGACATGGTGTCATGGCTGCTGGCTTTGACTGAAACGTTGGCACACCTGGGAGAGAGAGGTGATGCTGAGGAAGCTATTCTGTGCCCATCATACTCAAACTGAGGCATCAAGTCTCAGTTTCTACACTGATATTTAAGCATGTAAAGAAGTGGCCTGGCCATCCAGGAGACTGAGCATCTACTGGCATGTGTCGGGGCTCTAGACTTTTCCTGGAAAGAGACATCTCCATCAATGCTTACCTTGGGCTTTAGGAGCTTCTCCTAGATGCCCAGCACTTAGTAAACCCCCATGGTGGGTCCTCAGACGGCTCAGCAGAGCTGGTCTCTGTAACAAAGATTAACCACCTTTCCTCAGTGCAAAAGCAAAACCCCATGGAAGGGGAGGACCCAACCTTGGCAGGGGGGTAAGCAGGGCTGTAAGCTACTGTTAATAGCTGAAGGAGCCCAGCTCCTTTCCCTTCCCCCAGCTCACCACAAGGACCTCCTGAGAGCAGACAAAAGAAAGCTTGGAGGGTTAATCTCCCTGAGAAAAACAAGTGATTTTCCAGTAAACAACTGCAATAGCAAACAATGGGGGTGAAAAATAACGATCATAAAAAAGTCGCCTTGGAGGAAGAGGCGGCCCAACAAGAGAGGTGTCTCTCCGGCTGGGCAAAAAACAAGGCAGCAGTTTGGTGAAGCTGCTGCTGCAGCAGCAACACCAAATAAACCCCACAAGTTGCCACTGGATCTACTTGTGTTTGTGCCTTTTGATCTTTTAATTGCTTCTTAGTTATCCTTCAGTGCAAATAAATAGTGCATTGTGTCAAGAAAGAGGAGGGGGGCGGGGAAGGGAAGAAAGAGACACAAAAGAAAGAGCTGTTGCCCAGAAGAGAAAAGGAACAGGTTCTTTCCCCCCACCTTTAAAGGAGCGAATATATCTGTATTTGGGGGGGGGGGGGAGGGGGAGGGAAAGGGTGAGAAGGGGATAGGATTAGAAATCAAAGTGAAATTGGAGGGAAGAGCATTAAGCCTCCGGCATCCTTACAGTAGGAAGAGGGAGGTGGTAAAACCCTCTGGGAGTTTATTCGGTGAGTTATGAGAGGATCCAGGACTGTAATATTGTTAAAGGTCAGCCTAAACCTAATTTAAACTAGGGATGTGTGACCTCCGCCCTTCATTTAATACAGTCATAAGGAACATTATACTGCAGATAGACGGAACAATAGATGCCTCCACCCCAAACTCCAGCCCCTGGCACTGCCTGCAAGGAGGGCCTGTGAAGGAAAGCTGGAGGACCAGTAAAGCCAAGAACATGCCTAACCTAAGGACAGAAAGGCAGAAAGAGGAGAGGAAGGCCTCTGGATCACAGCACTGACCACTAGGGGCTTTCCAAAACACAACACCCCAGGAAGCATTTTGGTTTGAAAGTAGATGGGCTGTAGCAAAGCATCACCTGAAAACATTGGAAATGCAGTAAAAATAGCCCACCATGTCTGCAGTTGCCAGACCTCCATGATCATCAGCACAGTTTGGGACAGAAATCGTGGAGAAACCATGGTTGTGGGTCCCCATTAAATTTACAAGGAACAAGGTCAGCATTCACAAAGCAAAGTCAGTCAAAGCAAGCTGAAACTAAATGGAACTTAAGCAGGAGTCAGAATAAAAGTGACATCTGAAAGGTGCCCTAAAACAACCAGGGGATGCCTGGGACTCTGAGAGAAAGCCCCTGCTGCTGCAGCGGCTGTAGAAGTGTCCAGGCAGACTGCAAAGGCCCCTGATGGCACTGCCCATCTTAGCTGATCAAAGCAGATCGTGGGTGGCCACTAACACATGGCGGTGAGCCGGAAAGCTTTCCAGGGAAAGGGGAAAGAACAGGAAGGCTTGGGCCAGTCTGGACCTTGCAGGCAGGGATGTGAGCTTCAGCAAAGGCAGAGGAATGTAAATAGCTGCAGAATTGCAGTGGTTGTGAGCCAGGGTGGCTGTTAGCAATGCTGCCAGGGAGCTGAGCCAGGCAGATGCCTTCAGGGATAGGGACATGACTTTTTCTTTCCTCTCCACCTATAATCCAAAGAGGGAAGAGGTCACCTAATCCCAGCCCAACCAAGACACTCCGTGATGCTCGTTTGGCTTATTTCACATTATAGCACAGATGTCAGGGTGAGCTGAACGGAGTTTTGAGGTGTGTGGTTCAGGTACCTACAGTGTTGCAAAGGTACCCCAGTCTGTAAAGCACCTTATATTCTCATATGTCAAGAGTGAGGACAATCAGGAGAAATGAGGCTGCTTTGCTGGCATGCCCAACAGATCTGGGCACTGTAGGTTGAGATGTCAAAGACAAGACAAAAGAAGGGTGAGGATGGCCCCTGGGTTTGGGTATCCTGTCATTGAAGACTAGGAGAAAAAGTCATCCCTAGTGAGAATGGAGAGTGATTAGCCAGAGTCCTATATACAGCTGTTTACTGGCAGAGGGACAATCGTACTTGGCCCAGCGGATTTTTCAGTGGTATTAAGAAAGCGATACCTTTTGTTTTGTACAACTCAGGAACCTGGCAATAACACCATGTCCTTGCGTGCTGCTAAAATATATTGATCCTGGGCACACTAAACTGTTGGAACAGGAGAGATTCATTGGCAAAAGGGGATGTGATATATAGAAGGTCCCTGTGTGAAACTGAAGTCAAAGAACTAAGTGTGGGAGAAACAATTCACCTGGGGCCCTGGTCAACAAGGGGCAAACAAAAGCAGAGTCTGGGCAGGTCTGCTCAGGGCTTCTGTCACCCCTGGGTTGGGAGAGCATTTTGGGGCCACATTTGTAACCCAGAGGGTGTCTGCTGCAGGATGGTTATATGGGCAGGGGAAAAACAGGATGCCCTCATGCATTAGCAGAGGATGGTTTTTTGGCATGTTCAGAGTGAAAGAGGGATTCTTATAGCAACTCCTGCCCAGGCCTAACAATTCCTTGGAGCACTTGTTGGAGTTAGGTGTTCAGGAGGGGTGTTGACAGATCCATCCTGAGGACCTGGCAGGTGCTGAGCATAGCACAAATGAAGTTATTCCAAGGTAAGTTATTACACTATGCCAGAGGAATTTGTGACAGCAGTAGAAGGTACAAGTGTTTTCACCCCTCTTTATGTGGAAGACAAGCTATGCATTTTTGTGGGCTGGACAGACTTGGTATTCTTGTAGCGTCTTTTAAAATTCAACCTCCCCAGCAATTAGAGAAAAGCTCCAGCCTGAGCAGCCTTGCTTGGCTCAAGAGGCTCAAGAGGTAGGGTGGTGTCATGGTGTCCAAGTGTGAGGTGAGAATTGCACAAGCAAGAATGGCATTCAGCAAGTGAAATGTGGTGGGTCTGATTGACGGGATGCTGTCTGCAGCATGGCCCAAAAGAAGGAGGCCGAGGGGTCTCAGGGTCAGATGATCCTAGAAAGGGAGAGAAGTGTCACCTTTCTCCTCATGACCTATGCAACAGCAAACAGCTCTGGGTTATCCCTGGTTGCATAAGCTTACTCCAGCTCAGCTAACAGCTTCCCAGAAGAGTTTTTGGAGAAAGATGGAATAGGGCAGATAAGGAGGAATGCCCACCCTCCTTCCGACTTCTCATTGCAGAGGGAGCCTGGAAGGCTCCAAGTTTTGTCTGATTTTTTGTGTCAAAAATGTGCAACAAATACAGTAGCAGAGAAAGAAGATGGGTCCGTGCCCATATTAACAGCTAAGTACATTACCATTTCCTGTTTTTGTTATTTTTTTAAAAGCATTTCAATGAAAATACACATTGGAATGTCATGGGGAAGAAGAGGTCCAAGCTTGTTTAAGGACCAATAAAATCTCCAGCAGGTACAATTAGTTCTTCCAAGCGCCAGGAGATGAAGTTAGCTCTTTATAGCATTGTACAAATATGGGTCTGTCTAAGGAGCAAGCTCTGAGCCAAAACAGCTTGTGAATGAAATGCATTGCGAGAGGCAGTGGGAAAACTTTCTGACCAGAATCAATTTGGGGTGAATTTGGGGTGAAGGCTGTGCGGCATAGCTGTCCCCCTGCAAGGACAGCCTAATGAGTATGCTCTAGTGTGGCAGTGTTAGTAGCAAGCGTCATCATGTCCCCCACGGGGCAGCTGAGCAGTGGAAAGGCGGGCTGCAGGGATGCCACCCGCCTCTGAGCGGGAGCACACCGTGCCCTCTAAGGTAGCACAGCAACTTGTTGTGGTTTAATCCCAGCTGGCAACTAAGTACCACTCATCCACTCACTCCCACCACCACCCTCACATACGGCTTTGCTCTGCCCTCACTCAGAAAATTCAGGGTTCACTCTTGAAACTGTTTCATCCTGCTCCCAGGAGCATCAGTATGAACCAGCCAGTCTGTCTGAGTGTTGCTGGATTCAAAAGCAAAAGCACGTGAGCTCTTAATAAATTCTCCTTCCTCAAAAAAAGGAGATAGGGCAGTTGTTGCTGAGGTCCTCTCCAGCAGCTTCAACAGAGCAGCCATTGCTGGGTGGTTGACGGGAATGCCTGCGATGGGCCATGCTGGAGGTGGATGCAATCCTTGCACTGATTTTAACTTGGTAAAGCTTCTTGGAGAGCTTCCCCTTATGGCTGCCTCATCGTGCAGTCAGCTCCCTCAGCAAAGCTGCTCAGGTGAGCAGGATGGTATTTCCAGCCCTCTGCTATGTCCTCTGGCATTTGCTACTGATGCAGCTCACATATTCCAGATGCACCCTTTGGAGGCGCGCACTATGAGCATCCATTCAAGACTGCAGAAAATCAGATGGAAGAGCCAACTGGAAATATCACCTTGTGATGGGCTATTTTTCCAAGAGCCTGAGAGAGGCGATGGCACTGAGCACAGAGGGTGATGCATTTTAGGAAATATACATGGGGCCCTTTTTTGACGGGGAGAGGTGGAATGGTGTAGATACATCTCTGTTGTGTAATTAATGGCTTTGAAAAAAACCCCGAGCCTGTTGGCTAAGCCCGTATACCTCTGAGGGGCTCAGGAATTCCAGCTATGTATCTTTCAGGTGTTTCTTCCTTGGGTTTACTTTTTTTTTCTTCTTCTTCTTCTTTTTGCATTGCTGCTGTGCTTCAGTGCTGGTCTTTGTTCACAGCTCTCATTGTCTTTGGGCAGAAGGTTGGGTGGCAGCATCTACCCCACGCCAGGGCTTCACCCCTTATCAGGACCCTTGTCTTCACCTCTGACTGCCAGCCATGGTGGGGGTCACCCCCTCGTTCCTTCAGGCCAGGAGCTTTTTGAACAATATAAATGGGCTACCAGGCCCAGCCACTGGTGCTCAGCAGTCTGAGCTGAGCGGTGAATACTTCAAAGGGGCTGAGGTCCCACAGGAAGGTGGCTGTGGATGTGCAGAGAAGGGGCAGTGTGGACTCTGGGCTGCATCAAAAGGAGCGTGACCAGCAGGTCCACGGAGGTGGTCCTGCCCCTCTACTCTGCTCTTGTGAGATCTAACTTGGAGTATCGTGAGCAGTTCTGGTGTCCTCAACATAAAAAGGACATGGAACTGTTGGAACAAGTCCAAAGGAGGGCCGTGAGGATGACCAGGGACCTGGAGCACCTCCCACATGAAGATAGGATCAGAAAGTTGGGGCTGTTCAGTCTGGAGAAGAGAAGGCTGCATGGAGACCTCATATCAGCCTTCCAATATCTGAAGGGGGCCTATAGGGATGCTGGGAAGGGACTCTTCATTAGGGACTGTAGTGATAGGACAAGGGGTAACGGGTTCAAACTTAAACAGGGGAAGTTTAGATTGGATATGAGGAAGAAATTCTTTACTGTAAGGGTGATGAGGCACTGGAATGGGTTGCCCAGGGAAGTTGCGACTGCACCATCCCTGGCGGTGTTCAAGGCGGGGTTGGACATAGCCTTGGATGGCATGGTTTAGTGTGAGGTGTCCCTGCCCATGGCAGGGGGTTGGAACTTGATGATCTTAAGGTCCTTTCCAACCCTAACTATTCTATGATTCTATGATTCTATGACTCACACAGGGCTCCCATGCACCAGGTGTAGCCTCCCTCTGCCACTGCATCTGTACATTATCTTAATTTCCCTCTGGTTTGCATCCCCACCATCAGCTCAGGACAGGAATAAATCTGTCCACTGTTGCTTCATTCCCTTAGGGGCTGGGACTTTCAATACCTATGGCTGGCAATGGGTGTACAGGAGTCTGCAATAACGTCCCCACTGCTTGCACCCTCCACTCTTTTCCATTCCTGAAGCAGGTAACACATGGACACACTGTGCCCACCAGTCCTGCCAGCATCCCCTCCAGACCACGTTTTTGCCATGGGTGATGGATGCCCACGAGGAGGTAGGATGTGTGGGCAATTTGTTTTCTTGCTTAAGCAAAGCACTCTCTTGTAATCATAATGAAAGAAGGGAGGCAACAGCACTTGGCAAAGCAACTTACATTAAGTGCACTTCACTAGAAATGTTTATACTGCACTGCTGAAAAATCCACTGAGTGCAGCAATAGTATGGCATGGTGCTGGCAGAGCACAGGCAGCCAAGCTGCCAATTGTGCCCCAAGCCAGGCTCCAGCCAGAGTGGGCTTGGGGATGTTATCAGCACATCCTGGCAAAAGGCTTCCAGGGTCTCTCACATGGGGACAGCGAGTGGAGGGTTGGGGACAGAGCATGGGGACTGCTTTGGGCTACTTGCTTCTTTCCTGTGGATCCACCTGGGATTACACACCCTCGAAAGCCTCATCTCTATGTCTCCTGTCGGCCATGGGAGCTATTTAACCTCCAAGGACAGGTGTATAGATGGGGTTGGCATCTCCAAGTAGTGTTGCAGGGCAAACAGGTATAGTGCAATTTGGGGTAGGGTGGGGAGAGAGAAGGTGTTTTGTGGTTGTGCTCTAGAAAGGGTCTGGCAGGAGAAGCAAAGGTTTTGTAGAGATCCCAGTGCTCCTGGAGCAGGAGAGCTGACAGGATAGGAACCTTTGGACTGCTAAGCTAATGACTAATGACTAGGAAGGTACCCCCACCAAAAGAAATGCATGTGTCTTTTCAAAACAGCAGGTGGTATGCCTGCATAGCATGTGCAGGCGTGTGTGTGCACACATGTATTTTTGTGCTGAGGGGGAAGCGAGTGCTTGGCTAAGTAGGTAGAGCCAAATGGCAGGTGATTCAGATGCTACCCCCTATTTCTGGCACCACTTTGGTGGTGCCACTTGAGTCCCTGCCTGTTCATCAGCTGAAGATAATAAGCTCCAAACAGGACCTTCAGGAAGCCTCCGTGCAAGCCCCAAAGAGGCAAAGGGTTAACTGAATTCCCAAGGCAGGTGGGAGCGCGAGTCAGACTGGGTGATATCGCGGACATGTTATTTGAAAAGCTAAGAAATTGTGGAATTCCTCACCTAATCCAACTTCCCCACAGTTTAAAGAAATCTGCAACACAAGATATCACTGCAGCCAAGGGAGACCCCCCGCGAACCTTTCCCTGCATAATCCATTTGTGGATATACACACCGTCAGCCACCTCCCATGGTGCTAGGCTTCTAACCCCCGGTAAAGCTCATGGGATGCAGCCCCTACAATCAACCCACTAATGCCTTGATCCATATGAGCTGAAGGTGGCTCCTCCATCCCTGTGACATTGCCTGTGTGCAATGCATGGTCCTTCCTTGCCCTGCAACAGACCCTCTGCGTGTACCTGGGCTGAGTGCAAGGACATGCTGCTTATGCCATGTTACCCAGAGAGCAGTTAAAACACCTGAATGAACAAATATTTGATGAGACAACACAAAAACGAGTGGAAATAATGCTCTTGATCTCGGTAGGCCTCAGTTTAGAGCATCCCTAGTTATGAGAGGTGGCTGCAGTGAGCCTCTGCAGCTACACAAATACCTGGACATGATTGATGATTAGTAAGTGTAATTACAGCAATGGAAATTGCATCCCTGGTTCAAATCTGCCTGACAGTCCTCCTTTTATTTTTCCAGGTGGGTCTCTTGCTGAGACATCTCAGTCCACCAGGTAGATCTTCTTCAGGCAGAAGAAGATTGTTTTGGGTTTTTTTTTTTTTTGCTTGCAAGTACATTGAGTAGATTTTTGTTTAGATTTATTTTATTTTTATTTGCATTAAAGGCAACCATTTCAAATATGTACAGATCACACGGGTGTTTTTTAGTCAAAACAAGCACAGTAACCACAAGAGGTACCAGACTGGAACAACCTCTTCTCCACTAACCTAATCCAAAGGGGAAAAAAAATGAAAAAGAAAAAGATGTTTCCATAGATAGAGTGAATTCCTTTGTCTCTGTGTCTGATATAGGGAGAGAGAAAAATCTAACAATGAGCAGCAGGCATCCCTAAAAGGGACGTTCAGAGGAAAGCTGCTTTTCTTCCAAGAAACCTCAGTGTCAGAGCTGGGGAATTATTTCAGGCCAGACCTGCTGGGTCCCACTCCAGGGCTCCTGTCTTCAGAGGTGATGAGTGCCTGCAACTCCTCTTTCTTAAAACCATTTCGCTGTCCCTTTCTGGGTGAACCTCAGTTCCCAGGGCGTCAGCCCAGGGGTTTCAAAATCAATTGGGCAGTCTGAGTACTGAGCTTGCTCCCTGATTGACTTGCCTGGGCATCGTCTCCTATTTGCCTGGGTCACTGGGGTGCTCCAAGAGCTCCCATCCTAATCCCTGGTGGAGACCCCACCCATGCAGGTCGTGCCCCAAGCCAGAGCCATCTTGGAGAGAGCAATATTTCTGGAGATGCCTCACTGGTGTGTCATCCCCCCCTCCCAGCAATGCAATCAGGGCATAAAACCCCTCCAAGTGGCTGATGCCTTTTTCAGAGCCTCTTTTCCCACCCACAACCACCCTCACCGTTCCTGGAGACCCACATGAAAGCAGTAATAGCACTGTCAGGGTATACAAAGTAAAAGATGACTCACTGCGAAGCCTTTGCTTCCACCTTCGGGAGGCAACCAGATAGGGAGCAATCTCCTGGGGAAGCAGGGTGGAGTTTAAGTCAGACTTTTTTTATTAAAACCTTTCATTTAGTCCAAGCAACCACCTTGGGATGCTGGCGCTTGGCTTTTGAATTAAGCATGCTTTTCTGGGCATGATTCTGCCAGGATAGCAACGACTGGAGACAGGTTCTGCTCTTGGGAGTCAAAACAGCCCCATATTCCCACAATAAAATGGGAAACCAGCCCTTGAGCTTCACTAATTGCTTTGGAGTGTCTGCCCTGGCTGATGGGTAATTCATGGGGAGGTGAGAGCCAGGGAACATGAATAGCTTGAAAGCAGGCTTTGCACGAGGCCACTGGGGAAGCCTAGGACAAAAGGAGTGATTTCCACCATGTTCAGAGGGTTTTGGTGGTGGTTCCCACCTTCTAGGCTTCCCCCTGCCACTGACACATGGCCTCTGGGTACCAAACATGCCATTCCCTGTGACCTACCTCACTCTGCCCACCAGTTTCCAGCACCAGGATTGATCCTGTGATGCTTTCAAAAGACCATGAGCTATAGGGAGAGCATTGTGAGCTGTTTAGTCCAGAGGGAGCCTGGAGCTCCCTTGCAGACAGCAGCATCCCTACATCCCCATCTCTGAGACAAAGTCAGGGGACCTGCAGCCCTGGAAAGAGGTTTCCTGCAGGACCTGAACCTTGCTGTGCCCTGGTGAGTGCCCAGGCAGGGTGCCCATATCTCCACTGGGCTGCCCAGAGTGTACACAATTTGGTGATCAGAAACTGATAGAGTGATTTGCAGCACTGGTTTTGTTACAGGGGCACTAAGTGGTAGCCAAGGGGAAAGGCATCATCCTGTTCCCACATCCCTGGGAGACGAAGTTTTCTCCTACTTCTGCACCAGTCATTGGGTGTTGTCAAAAAGGGAATGTGTGTTAGCACATGTGGAAGATACTATAGAGCAGGACTGATTTAGGAGGGGTGCTCATAGGTAAAATGGATTTGCTAACAATTGGGTTGTGCTTGCTGATTTGAAGCTAACTGTAACAAAAGTCCAAACAGATCACTGCTTGAGCCTTGTTGCACTGATTAATTTTTTTTCTCTATTTCTTTACTGAACCCGTTACAGCTTTTGCCATCTCATGTTTCTGAAGGCCTCCCAGTCCCTGTTTGCTGTGAGTGAGACAGGCTTAGGTTTTGAAGAAGTCAGCCATATCACAAGCAAGTGCTGGCTCTCCTCTCAGATTTTATGAGTAGCTATAAACTGGAAATACCAGGCTGTCCTGGGTCAAAGCATCACCACTTAAAAGCTGGGACTAGCACACAATATAGTTGGTAAGGCAGAGGGTGTCTTCTGCTTCAGAGCTGCATGAGATTTCTCCTGAACCAGGAGGAAAATTAATTAAAAAGTGAAGGGAGAAGGGAACTTTTCCTTCCCGGGGTTTATTCTCCTCATTTGATCCTGGCTAGCAAAAGGGAACAATAGTAACATCAGGTTTTGAGAGGAGAAAGGGGGATTTTCCACATGCCATGGCCAGAAAATTGTACCCAGCTGCTCCCAGAGCAAGGACCTGATGCTGGGGTGTACAATCACTTTCCATCAAACAAGCTTCATCGTCCATTGAGTCAAGGAGTACAAGTCTTTCATGTGGACAGCTGAACTATCCCACTGAGTAGTTGCCTCTTGCCCACCAAACACTATTACAATCAAAACGGGCTTAACTTCACCTTCCAGACATTTAATTTTGCAAGGCATTTGGCCACTGTGCACCATGAGGACTCTTCTCAAACCCACCATCTTGGTTGTGGCAAACTCTCTTTCAAACTTTTTTTGATAAGTAGAGTGCATGTCTTTGCTCTCCAGAAGAAAGGGAAGTTTTAGGCAGGTCATGTCATTCCCACTGCTTTTTTCTGCTTCATTCCCCAGCTCCCTTTCATCCCTGATGTATTTAGCAGTGAAAATGTGGCCCATTGTCTTTTATCAGGCTTGCAATAAGCTTCGCAAGGAGTGTTAATCATTCCGTGGTTGCACTCACCATACACAACATCTTCCCAACACTCAGCACTCTGCTTTTCCCAGGTAACCTCACTCTGCAAGTGATTTACTGACATATTTATCTCATCCACATCAGGATTCCCTCCTGGGCTTGTCCTAACTCAATCCCAGAGACACCTGACTTAGTTACACTGCTGATCGGCTTAGAGACAAGTTGAAAAATTGCCCATTGGTGCTTGAAGAGGCTTCATTTAAAAACCTGGGGGATCCCCACAGTTAGAAGGGGACTGGGCACACATCTTTGCCAATGTGCACTTGGGTAACTAATTGTATTTCTATTATTGTATGTGGGTGGAGAGGTCCCCCCACCACTGACGCATTTCATAATGAATAATTTAGACAGTTTTCCTAAGATAAGGGGCTGTTACAGAGGCTGCCAGGTGTGAAGTATTTAGTTCACTAAAGTAATACAAATCAGCTGTGTGTTGCTCTGTTTGGCCTAAATTCAAACGAAGCTTTACCTAAAACACTCAGGCGGTGGGTAGAGCTGAACTCAAGCTTCCCGTAACTCCCTGCCCATCACGTCCTTCCTAGCTCTGACACCAGCATGAGGCACAAGGACTGAGCTAGTGTTGGGACAGAGGTATGATACCTTTGGAAATACAATGCTATAGGAATAATTCCTTGATAACTGATTTGCAGCAGCACCTTCTATTGGAAAGCAATTGTGAGAGTCCAAAGCCAGAACTGAACTAATGGGGGAATTCCACTTGACAGCTTGGAACAAGCACTGCAAAATGACTGAAGTCTAAGAGTTTCGAGCATATCCCTCCCTGGGGATCCTTTTCCCTGGTTCACCTGCTACCCATGGTCTTCAGGGGAATTTGTGGCAGATCCATTCCCTCATCGTCTCACAACTGAGCATCACTAGGCTGGTCGCTGAGCTAGGGCAAACCTTTGTTTCAGCTCCCTATCACTCCAGCCAGGGTTTAACACATTATCCCAGCGCTTCCCAAGCCGTCCCAGTGCTCCGCTGAAACTCTGAGCGCTCCCTCTGCTGGCTACAGCATCAGTTAATAATTTCATAACCCCTCGTTAGGGCCTCATCCCCACTGGGGAGAGGTGCTGGCGGGGGTAATGCCTATCCCAACCAGCAGAATAGCAGATTAGAGCTGTGTCATGGCTGAGGAGGAGGACCATGATCCTATGAAATGCCCTGTGAGCTGGGCAGAAGTAAGGATCTGAGCACCAGTGCCAATACTGGGCGGAGAGACATTCCAGATTTCTTTGAAATATTAATGTTTTTGTTCAGGAGATATATTTATGCTTTGGCAGTCCTTCAGTGCCAGGGAAAGGCAGAAGAGCCCAGGGGATTGTTGCACAACACAAGCTCTTTGGGGCAGGAGTTTATTGCAGACCTAAACCTAAGTCTACTCAAAAGGGGATTTCTGACTTGAAAACAGATGCTCATCCAGCCCAAACACTCCATAGGAACATGCTGCATCAGGGGGAATATTGGGCAGGTAAAGCTTCCCCAGAGTACACAGCAGAGAGGTGCACTGCAGGCTGGCAAGTGAACAAGGGTGAGGGTACCCTGGGATGTGAGAACCACACTCACAGTCACAGCTTCCAGAGCCCAGAGGTTCAGAAAGGCAACCAAAATCCTTGTTGGAGAAATGCAACCTTAAACAAAGACCAGAGCAAGAGGAGCAGCAACCCAAGTCATCATTGCTCTAGGTCACCAGCCATGCCAGTAAGGGCTCGTGTCATTGCCAGGAGCCGCACATGGGTCAACGAGCAGTTTGTTTGCGTTGTTCCAGCTATCACCTTGCTGCCCCAGATCCATTAGTCCCACAGCACTGGTGCAAAGTCTTAGTCTGGCATCCCATCTCCAGTGAGTTTTCCTCCAACACCCTGCATGGTTTGTATTTATTAATCTTCCCCCCTATTATTTGGGGTCCCTGGTGTCATGTCACTTCGCCCTGCCCTAGGCAGCGCAGACAGCTACAGGCAGGGGCACCGGATCCAGCTGTGGGCCACCCTGCGCTCCATCCCCTGGCAGCAGCTGGGACTGCAGGAGAAGGAAAAGCCGTCGCAGGAATCTGGCTTTTACAGATTCCCAGCATTTTTGTGGTGCCCTATTTCGGTGGTAGAGCCATGGATAATTGCTTTGCTCTGGACAGATATGTGAAACCTCAGGATCTTTTCCAGGTTGTGAGGACTGTGAAGCCCAACAGGAGAGAATGGATTCCTCAGGAAAGGTTCCAGAAACTAAAACTGCTGACAGGCTAAAGGAAGAAATCAGGATGTAAAAAGCCTTTTCGGAGATGAAGAAGTCACAGTGATGCGAGGTTAGCAAGGGCCAAGGTGAATGGTTTGAAAGTCACTCCCAGTCCTATGTTCTTAAATGGGATGCACAGAGAAATGGGGTAGTCAAAGCAACAGCTCCATGGGGTGAAGATTAAGGTCAAGCATCTTGAGAATGACATTGAGGCTCTGTAGTCAAAACCATAAAGGAAAACCAGGCAAGACGTCAGTGCTCAGTGCCGCTCTGTGTCCCCACGGTGAGGTCAGCAATCTTGCAGGAGCGAAGGAGCAACTGAAGGAATGCTGTCTGAGAGACGCTTCAGCCTTTGGTGGACTTCCCACCTCCTTGGCATAAGCCCAGCTGAGCCAGGTGCCCCCTCCCCACCCTGGCTGCATGCCACCGGTTCTTCACCACTGACAAAGACCTGTGCTTCAGTCAGCCAAAATGCACCTTGGTGCGCAGGGATGCACTTTGGACACCTGCCTTGTAATACCTGTGCTGGGACCAGGACTGAAAAATAACTCTACATTTCATTGGAATTTTGTGAGGTCAGGTTTTTCCCTCGTTTGAGGTGGAAATTCATTATTTCAGGAGAGGATGTCAGCATTCGTTAAAATGTGGCCAGTTTTAGATTGCAGACGTTTCAAAAGTTACTGAAAAAGTAATTTCAAAGGCAGGGGAGGAGCAGGCTGCAGTTTGCATCCTTGGTCAGGTCTTGAGCTGTTTTGCCATGATTTCTCTCTTGCCACTGGAATCAGCAGAAGCCCAGAGGCCAAGAGATAATTTATTGAGGATAAGTCTTAAAAATCCCCCAAATTTTCCCATACCAGGTAGGAAAAGCTGGAAACTTGAGTCTGCTGACAAGCATGTCTGCAGAGCCAGGACCCTGCTGGGTCACAGCCTCCAATCTGGAGGTTTCTGATAAGTGGAAAAAAAGAGTAGAAACATCCACAGAATGGTTTATCATCAGTGCAGGGCTGGGTGTCATTTGTATTTGATTTTCCATTTTATGATTAGAAAAGAGGAAGCTGTGTTATTTTCTGAGGAAAAGTTACATTTCAGAAGATGGCGGTTCTGTACCTCCCTAAAAATGAGCATTACAAAGCCCAAACAACAACTACCTGGAAATCAAAACCCAAATATATATATGTTATTCATTTTCTTCCAAAATCTGAAAACATGTAGTAGGAAATTTCAGTGTGAACAACCATGAACATCCCAGAAACCCTGGCATTTACTAAGCAGGAAAAAAAGGCCATATTTTGGCCAGCTCCTTCTGCAACAGAAAGGAGGTCGGAGGAGCCCAAACGGTTTGTTCATCTCCCACTGCTGTTCCTGAAGCTGGCTGGGGATGGAGGGAAAGGATTGAGGCGCAGATCATTTCCTTGCGTGCTCCCACGGGCTTGCTTTGCTTCCCATTATTGTCCTGGACCTGCTCCCACCCTCTCTGCCCAACAGGACCAGGGGGGAAAGCTAGAGCCAGCCTGGCACTGGGCTCAGAAAAAAAACGGCCTCCTTCCTCCCCGCGGCACGCAGGAATAATTTACCCAGAGACAATGTGCTGGCGGTGACTTTCCAGATCAATTTATAGCCTGACTTAAAGCTTTCTTCCTGTCCAGGGTGAAAGGAGAAGGAGGAAAGGCTATTTTTTGTTCAAAATAGGTGTCTTTGGTGAGGTCAGTCTAAATCAGAGGGAATTTGGGTTGTTAACACTGAATGTGCTCAGTGCATTCTTCCCAAGACAAGTCCTTGCTGCAAGCCAGTTATTAAGGAATCATGCTGCAGATAAGGAGAGGGACCGTGAGCAGGTTTAAAATTCCCTATAAAGCTCATAAGATGGTTAAAAAAAAATAAAAAGAAAAAAACCCAGAGTATAGCCTGGCTATTTCTTACATAAAGTGAATCTGTAGTGTTCCCAGGGTAATAGAGAGCATTCTTCTATCTGTGGCTTCCAGGAAAAGGAAATAATACAGTCAGATTAGCTCTGGGAAAATGGAAGACTTCCCTTCCTCTCCAGATAAGCTGGAGCAGCACAGCCTATCCAGCAACCTGGAGGACATGATCTGTCACCCAACCACCAGTGACCCTGCTGGTTGGTGCCCCACAGTGGCTCCCCTCCATTCCCATTTCTGTGCTCGTCACTCTGCTTTCCTCAAAACTGGAGTGGAGCCCTTTTGGGTAAGTGTTCACGCGCACAGGAAACAGACAACTTTGGTCCTTTCTTTTCTAGGCAGTGTTAACAACTCATCAGTCCAAAGAATTTGTCTTGCAAACTCCTCTGTGGCTCAGCTTTCTATTCTCTATTCAAGCAGCATGAATGAACTGAAACCTTTATTTGCATTCTCTTCAAATTGCCCTCCACCGCTAGCACGAGACCTTTGGAAGTTTGTTGCAAGAGTAGCAGAGCCAAGATATTTTAGCCGGGCATGCTGCCCCACCGCTACCACAAAGATCACTTCAAAGCAACTGCTGAGTCAGAATAAAGGGGGCTGGATGCATTTGCTTCCCAAAGATCACAATGCAAATCCCAGCAGGAGGAGGAGTGGGGAGGGAGGTCAACGGATGCAGCATTCCCTGTCCGAGTCACTTCTGCAGGAATTCATAAGATCTGGCATCTCCCAAGCATATCTGAGACCAGGGAATGGCCTGGGCAAGGGCACAGGGATCTGAGAGGGGCTTTATAAAGAAATCCCATCCTGGGCTACCGTTAAGGACATCCTCAGCTGTTGCCCATCCTCAGGTTGGGTGGGCAGGGGGCTAAGGCTGCCCTCCCAGCTGCAGCTCAAGACCAGTGAGCTGGTAGCATCATGTTTGCAAACTGAGGAGCCATGTGCTCCAGTGTGGAAAGTGTGCAGGGCTGCCTTCAGGCTTCCTTCCCTGGAGTCCTAGTAAAAAGGGGAAAAAGTACTTTTGTTCTCCCTTGGCCTTCACCTTGCTGCACCTTTTAGAAAGTGAAGAGCTGTCCCTTTATGTTGTTTTCAGTTCTGGAAAGAGAAGTGTATTTGTAAGGATTATTATTATTATTATTTCTAGGTTTCCTACAGCTTTTAAACTGGTGCAGTATTTTCTCCTGGAGCTTCCAGAGAGTGGTGTAGCTCACCCTATGCTTCCTGGAGAGCTCTTGCTTTGGGGAGGAAGGGAGCAATGGCACCTGCATGTGCATTGCAGAGTCAGACTGTCTGTGTCCCCAGAGTGGATGTGGGGCCATGCCTCCCTCCCTGACCCTAGGTGATCACCACTCCATCCTCTTCCCTTCTCTACCAAGGGACCTGCTGACTACTTTTCCCAGGAGGCACAAAGACAGTTGGGAATGTTCATAAGAGCCCCTTTCTTCTTCTCTCTTCTGCTCCAGCCGCAGGTAATCGCCAGCTGGGCTTCTGATGTGTCCAGACCTCCATCTCACCTGGCATCCAAATCTGCCAAGAAAATATTGGACTGCATCTTGAGCTGGGCAGGAGAGAATGGTCCTGCCCCATCTTGAGGTTTCAAAACAATTCCCACTCTGCATTTGCTAAAACCTACTGGAATTTTTCAGCAGAAGGAGAAGAGTCCACCCCAGGGTAGACCAAAGCCTGGTGGTTAGTATGTGGTCTTGGGCAATCGCGCACAAAGGATGAAATCCCTGCTCTGATGCCTTCAGAGCAGGCACCTGAACTCCCATGTCCCTTCAACCCTTCGAATCCTGCCTTGCTGAAACCAGTCCGGTCATGTGGGAAGTCCTGATTTCGATGAATCAACATTTTCCAGAAAAAAAGTGGCATTTGCAATTTCCCAACCAGTCCTAATTGAGAGCATTCAGAAAAAGCAAACAAACGAGCAAACCAAACAATGACACAGGGCAGGAAATGCACTGGGCATCTGTGAAGTGCTTTCCTTGCCCAAGCATCACTGCCAGGGCAGGAGTGCCAGCAGATAAACAGCTCTGGCATGGATGCAGGAACCACCATGCTCTGCTGTGGGAGCTTGACCTCGCTATGAGTGCTGCTCTCTTTGGTGCTGAACTCGTGTAGGCCATCTCTGTAGCACAAAATGCAGCTCTGATATTATGAATTAGGGTTCTAGACAGCTGCACACTGTGCTTGTCCTTGACATGACCCATGCGCCCCATTCCTGGAGAAGCCAGAGGTATCTCCACAGATTTGGCTATATCCATCCTCTTCTAGCTTTTTCCATCACCACTTCGCAGCACTTGGAGAAGTGCTAGTACCAGTCTGGCAGTCAGGCATGCAAGGCTGCTCCTGGTATAGGAGAAATACTCATGCTTCCAACCTTTCTCATCATCAGACCTGTACAATTTTGTTAGGTACGTATGGATGGAAATCTCAGATTTTCACTAGACACTCAGTCTTGTCTCAGAATAGCTTCTCTGCTCCCTTGCTTTCCACGGACCCCTAATACTGAGTGCAGGTTCTTGGTCCTACGTGAGAAAGGACAAGTGTGAGTGACTCCAACAAGTCTTGGGTTTTCAACTGTGGAGGGGAGCATTTCTCTTGGATGTGCTTTCCCTTCAGGCCATGCAAGTGGACCTGACGTTCTGCCCTCGGGATCAGAGTGGCATCTCCTTGCAGCGGACAGATGTATGGGATTGCTGGAACTCTGCTACATGTTGAATATGATGGTGGTCTTACCATGAGCATTGCTTCTGCTATTCTCACTGCAGTAACATACCAGTAACATGTTGATCTCATGGGGCACCAGGACAGGTAGGAGGATTGTTTCTAGGGAGTCCCCTTCAGAAACCGCCAGAGCTGTATGCTGTGAGGCTTACTCAGTGGGAGCCAAGTACCTCAGAAACAGCAAACGTCTTGCCATCTTTCATAACCACAGGATTTTGGCCAAAGGCTGTCTGTCACAGTTGCAAGCTGTGCTGCTGGGAATATTTGACAGGGCCCAGAAGAAGGGATGATGGAGAGAGGTGGGAGGGTAGTCAAGAGGGAGCAGCACCAGCAGAGAAACACTGGTGTGGCAGCTGCAGGAAGGGGCCCTTGTCACACACGGTTGGATACACCAAGGGAGCCCATATGGAGGGTCACCACTGTTGGTGCTTTCTGATTTCCTTCCTATTTTATGCATGTGTCTTCTCAACAGCTCTTCCAGCCGCTCTTCCAGTTTGCAGTGGTTTTGCCAGTTTTGTGCTCATAATAGGAGCAGAAGAAACACATCCTGACAGGGATGAGATGGCAGCTTCTATTTGCACTGCTGCAATGGAGGCAGTCAGATCTAGCTTGGGAATAGAGGCTGTCAAAATCATAGCCTTCTCTCAGACCAGCTTTCAAAATCTGCCACCAGCAAAATGCAGCCCTCATCACTGCTGCCACCTCTGCCAGACTGCACCCATCCCACAGGGACCTCCTGCATGGCTTCCACTGCGCTGGCCCAGGAGTCCCTCAGCAGAGGGGACATGACCCTTCCCCACACTCTCTGCCACCCCCGCCAGCTGGCATTCCATGGCAGCTTTCCCTCTCAGAAAGCAGAGACTTTGGGGGCAGTTACTTGAAAGAAGTTTGCATCAACAGAAGCAGGGATGCTGCCCTGAGGTGCCCAGCTCTTCACCAATACACTCAAAACTCCTTTTGGATTAAATTGGCTTTCTGCATGTGACTTATCAAATACTTGTGAATGACAAGCATGACCCACAGTGGGGAGTCTGCCTGGGCCTGCCACAAGCAGAAGCGGGAACTGGACACACTTTCTAAATCGGTCATGGCCGTCATCCATGATTTTTCTGGGTACAATTAATAGGTGACTTCATTCTTTGCTTAATCTGAGCTGTTTCCATTACACAGCTGAGGAAGTTTGGTCTCCCAGCTGCCTGGCTATATTTGGTCTGTTAACTGCAGGAAGTTGATCAGCATGGTATTGCCACAGATATTCCCCTGTAACATTTCCCTGGAAAGAGAAACCTCATTCAAACCTCTTTGCCCTCTCCTCCTTGTCTCCCCAGCATTAGGGGTTCTGGGTGCAATGTATACCCACTCTAGTGCTGTGTATTACTCCTCCTTTCCTCCCTCCCAGGGACTTCATTTGGATGGCAGAAGGATAGTGTGAAATGATGGGTGGCTCCACTATCTTTTAAAACTGCCTTATCCAAGCACAGAGGACAACACCCTAAATTAAACATCAGTTCCCCACCCCAAGACCCAGACACATGAATTGACACAGTCCTTCAACTAGATCCACAACATTTATTCAATTGCTTTGAAGGTGCAGTAGCGTAAGTGCATGTTTCTACCTGTGGCCTGTGAGTTCCCTGCTGCTGGCCTTGCTGCTAGTTGCAGTAGTTTTCCAGTTGGTAGAGGGAGCAGGTGTTGTGGCAGCATTGCTCAACAATCCCTCGCTTCACTTTCTGAAATTCCTCCAGCTGGAAGGGCAGCTCTCCTACTTCACCGTGCAAACGACCGCTCACTGCCAGGGAAGAAAAGGGTAAGCCATGGGACATCACACAACATCATCTCTGGATGTTGAGTCCTGCAGACATCCCCTTTTGAAGACGCCGGATTTTTAAGCCAGAGTTAGCTGGAAAAGTGAAGTTGCAAAAGTTTCCCTGGGTTGATGCTGCTGTAGCACCTTCAGGCTCTGTGTTTGCTCTCTCAGAATAATCCTATGGTGCCCAGAATCCTATGGAGTGGATAGCAGCATGAGGGACAAACAGATACAGGGGCTTTACTGAGGAACGCGTGTGGAGAAGAGAAACCCCGCACCCCCACTGGGATGAGCGGCAAGTAAGTAAGATGATAGAATGGGTCGTTCTGCTCTAGAGAGATGAGTTGCTTGGGACTGCGTCCCCACCTCAGGCAGTTACCCACTCTTCTGGGAGCCAAAGCAAACAACTGGGATGTCCCTGGGATTCCAAGGACAGGCCAGTCCTGGGGCTGGATGTATTTCCCAGCTGGTCCTGAACAGCCTACTCCTGTTGGCTGTCTGGATGTAGCCTCGAACTGATGGCAAAAAAATTTGTGTATGTCCATTTTCACAGCTGGGGACAAGGTTTTAGAAGGAATGGTGAATTGGGGTATCTGGATATAGACAAAACTCAACAAAAGCCTTGTTTGATGGTGGGAGCTGGGAAACTTGTGAACAGAACTGTTCAGGTTTTAATTGTCCAACGAAAATAGAGAAAATGGCAAATAAACCAGTGATTTTTCCTGTAGGGAGAGAAGACACCATAACAACAAAAAGAATATGCCTGGAAAGCAAGAATGAGACATGGTTTCCAGGGCAATATGAAAGTACAGCACAAGATGCAAAATCCCCAAGCCCCCAAAGCGTGGTGCAATGAACGAGGCACAAGAGTAACAAGAAATCATTATGCAAGTGTGCTAGGGGGAAAATTTAGGAAAGATTTAGTCGAACATTAAGAGGAAATAGCTAGTCAATGTTTTGTGATTTACTTGTCTTCATCCTTCAAGCTGGTTGTAAGCAGACTGAACACAACCAGCTTCTGTGACAAAGAAGTGGTGGCTCAGTCAAAAGTCCTGGAAACAACACTAGAGAGTCCTCAAACACTTTCAGACTGGTTGGCCTTAATTAAATTCTCCAAACAGTATTTGGATAATTTGGATAACAAAATTTCCAACCCACTTGTGGTGGCCTTCAGAAACAAATAATCAGGGTAGGGAGCAACTAACAGCCCAGCTGGCTATTCAAAACAAATCACAGAAAACCCTTGTGCTTGTTGGGTTCTTAGAGGAGCCAAAGCCAAGAGGAGCTGTGATGTCCATCTCTAGGAGAGACATTATCCTTGCTTTACAGCTGGAGCATTACAGGTTCTGGCCCCACTAAGATACAAATACTTTATTGAAGGTGAGCTCTCTGGGCTGCCTCATCCTACCTGTGTTGCAGTACAGATACAAAGCACTGGACCAGAGGCAGTGACCCAGCACCACAGGGTGTGCAGGCATGTCTGCCATCTCCTCCTGCCTCCTGGCTCACACTTGTCAGTGGTCCAGAAGTCCTAAATTGGGAATCAAAGCAGCTCCACCAACATTTCACCACCACAAAATAAGAGATGATATAAAGCTGTGAGGGCTGCAAGCCACTTGAAGAGCAAGATTAGTACTAAAAATTACCTTAAAAACTATAAAAACACTGAAAAGACAGGATGCTGTTCAGTAAGAAATGGGAAAGATGCTAAAGGTAGGCAGGAAGACTCTGTCGCTCATTCAGGATGAAGGTTTCACTGTGGTAGCTGTCCTTCAAGGACTGCTGATGCACCTGAAGGCAGGCTAGGGCATCCAAGGGAGACAGTAATCACTGTCAATCAACAGTGCACTGCTGCTTTGAAAAAGGCAAGCTGCCTGTGTAGACAGTAACATGGTGTGAAAAACATGCGATATTGTTCTTCCAGTTTTCTCACTCTACTTGGCAATAGCAAGACCTCAGCTGTAATCCTGTGTACTTCTCTAGGCATCACCACCAGTCAGTAAGTATGTGGATCAAGTGCAGAACAATTTGCATGGACAGAAATCCAGAAAATACCACCTCAGAAGGTAGTGGGAGTGTGTAGAGGGGATTTAGCAGAAAGCAGGTTAAAACAAGACATGGGAACATCTTCAAATATTTCGAAAAGCAGTCATAAAGAAGAAATGAGTAGACTCTTCTGCATGTCTACTATGGAGAGGACATGAAACAATTTACAGCAGGGGATGATCAGGTTGATACTGGGAAGAAACACTCAAGAAGAAGGTCAGTTAAACATGGGAATGGGCAGTTTCAGAAGGCAGAAGAAGCTTTCTCACTGAAGGTTTTCACGAACACACTAGACAATCATGGGTCAGGAATAGGATGGGGACAACTGATCCTGTCTTGGTGGAGCAGTGGAGCAAGAGGATCCCTGAGTTCCTTCCACCTTCATTTTCTGTGAATGCTCCCAGGCCAGTGTAATGGCCACACAAAGAAATAGATGAGTTTGAGCTTTCAGACGCAATTCCTTTTGCCTCATAAATCTTCTTTCCCTGCCTGCCCTCCCATCTGCCTTTTTAACCGAAGAGCTTTTCATTGGCAGTGTGATGCTGTTGGTATGCTAAAGGTATTCCTGGCATTCCCCATCAAGGACATTCCTGGTGTCACTGTCAAAGATAGGCGGTTGTTATATTTTGCATCATATAGCATACAACTGCGTTCACTTACCTAGAGGCTGCTCAACATCCCGTCGGGCTTTGGGGGAGTAGAAGAAACCCCTCTCTCCACACACCAGATAGAGAGCCTCCACCAAGTGGGAGCCACAGAGGTGCTGGGTGGCAGCTGCATGGCTGGTCCCTGGGCCAGAAAGAGCAAGAAGGGCCAGAAGAGGCAGTGATAGGATCCAGAGAGCCATGGTTAACAGGGTGAGGCCTAAGGTTAAGAAGCAGAGGAGACACAGGGAGGTCTAGGAGGAAGAAATTGGTTGTCATCAAGCAAATTACATCCTTCAACTCCTTGGGCAGGAAAATGGGACCAAAGTAGCAGATGGACCTTATAAAGATGCCGTAGTTTGAGGGAAAAGGAAAGCTTTCTGCATCAGGCTTTACAAGTCACAGTAAGTGACTAATGATTATAATCAGAAGTCCGCCTCTATCCACATGCTCACATCAGTCCTGTCCTCCCTGATGTTTTTCCAAAAAAAGGCCAAACTGGACTGGAAAAACCATCCCACCAAGTCCTGTAGCACACGTGCCCAGGAAAGCAGAGATCAGCAGAGACCTTCAGCGGAAAAACCCTCTCTGACAAGTCATAAAGCCTGTTATTTGTGATGATGGCCCAAGAACAGTCCAATGTGCTCAAAGACCTGAGGAGACTTGATCTAACAAGCTAGCACTTGTCACTACATCAACTTCAGAAAACAGCTCTAAGAAACAGGCAGAAGCTAAAAGGGTGGCAATCAGACTTACCCGAAGAAGTGGCCGCAAGAGGAGAGAAGTGTGCTCTGAGAGGTGGAGTGGTCGGTTGGTAGTAATATGCCTATTGTCTCTTTCCCATATTTATATGCTTTACATTAGCCCAAATAACACAACAGCTAGTGCGAGCCCCACCTCCTCAATGACACTCTAGCCAAATTTTTTGCTGCTTGTGCACATTAATTTCCCTCTACGTAGCATCCACAGATCCTTATGCAAGTTAAGATAGAAGCAGCAGTTTGCAGTTTCCATCTCATTTCATCTGACCTGCTTTTGCTTCCCTGAAGCTCTGTCCTGAGCCATCAGTGACCCTTTTAGCTGGAGATAATGGTGCTATTACAACCACGATGATTACTAATGACACTAATGCAGGCAATAGGCACTGCTGGCATTGAGGTAGCTCAACAGCTGTTTCTAAAATGTAAAATTAAAGGCAAACATGTTAATCTGTTTGATTTATATCACCTTGGAAAGTATGCAGCAATGGGACGAAGTTGTTGTGAGACCATGCCACTGTCAGGTGTCAGAAGAAGGAAAACACATTATTGTGCTGAGGCTATCTGCAGCCCCACTCGCTGGCCATGTGGTGCACAGTGAGAGACACGCGTCCACAGCTTGGGCTGGGGGAGAAATAACATCTGCATTTCGCGGGAGACATTTGGGTGGTCATTTTAGCTCAGCATGGTGCCAAAGTTAGAGCATTTAAAATTTTGCATGTGAAAAAATATGTCTTTCCACCTCCATCCACTGAAAGACAGGTCCCCTCCTTCATCTGCCAGGTGCCCCTTCAAATCCCTCTTTGGGATTAAGCAGAGCAGAGACTGAGTCTCTGCCATTTGCAGGTGAGAGCTCAGCTTTTTTTTCTGGGGCTCAGCCTGAAATTGTGTCTTCAACACCAAGAAACATTTCAGGTAAATCCCAGTGAAAGCCAGGAGATAGCTGATTATCTCCATTCCGGCTGGTAAGTTCACTTTTAAGAGGAGGCGATGAACCAGGGTGGTCCACTGCTTTCACAGGTCTGATTCTGGCAACAGATCTTGGTCTCTCTCTCTCTTTCACAACATTACCCCATTTTTTTGATATCTCCGTGCCTGACTTTTCTGTCACCAATATGCTTGTTCATTACTCTGCTTAAAGTGTGCTTGTTTGTGGGCTATTTTGGGTTGCTTTGGTTTGGGTTTGGGTTTGTTTTCCTCAGCCTGAAAAGGACCATTTCAAGTGCTGAGGATGAGATGATCTTCAAACTTCCCCTGTAAATTTTGAGACTACAAGTGCTCAGCACCCCTGAAAAGGAGACTTTTTCATCTGCTTGATCTCTGCTGCTTGTTTAACTTAGTATAAGCCTAATTCCTCATACACAGTATAAATTAGAAGGAAGTTTACTAAAATCAGCAGAATGTCTTGGGACTTAAACCAGACCCTTGATTTCTTGAGTAGCCAAAGCAACTCCATCCATCAGCATCTAGGAGGTAGGAAGTCCCATATGTCCCTATCATGGCTTTAAGTGTGAAGTATCATATGCTTGCTAAATGACTGTGATTGCAAAAAGGTTCATGAAAAGTGCTAAATCTCTGATGAGCATATAGGGAGGGGGATTCATTTGCTCAAACGGATGCTAGACAAGGTTATCAGTTATATCCCCTGGCATGTAGGTCTTTCGGCCTCATGCTAATAAATCCAGGTTCTGATGCTCAACTGGAGTTAATAGCATTTCTGCACTATGTGTAACATTATCTCTGTCTCCCCCTCAAAAAAGATACTGGATGTACTTGAATGACCTAGTGGTATACCCATGAAGAGGGTCTCAGGTTTCAGCAAGATATGAGTACAGGGAATTCACTTACTCAGACCTTCTTTCTACCAGAAGAAGATGGGGAATTAGCAGCCACACAAGATAAAGCCTGGCATTTTACCCCAATTGAAGTAGGTTGTCAAAGCCAGGAGCAAAAGCATTGTGCTACTCACATTTCCTCCAGAGCAAAGAGCCCCCACCCAGCATCTCACATGGAGGGAACAACTTAGAGAATTACCCCACAGATCCCCATAACAGTCATTTTCCTGTGGTCACCACACTGCTTGAGGTCCGATGGACCTCAGTCCGGCGGTGAACTTGGGAAGGCTCCAGAGCAAGATATTTCTATGTTAATCACACACTGAGATTTGTCATACAAGGTTTTCCTTCTTGGACTTTTGAACATTACCTGAGCTCACCTGAACTCATGCTTTATTAACAATAGAACTCTGTAGGGAGGCTCTTCTATCCACTACCTTCTCCGTTCTGGGCAGCTTCGCTGCTAGTCCTCCCCCTTCCCTGGGGCTTACTCCACTGTTATAACAAAAATAGCTATTTTATTTTGTGTTAGAAGTGCCAAGTCTATTGCTTCTCTTACTCTTGGCTAACTATATACTGGAGGTAGCTTTGAAAGCTCATGGCATTTCTGCAGCGTGGCCCAGGAGGGGAAGGGCTGACTGTACCCGAGCGTTCAGGAATCCCTCTTGGCTTGCTGTAGTTTGGGTGCAGAAATAAGCCAGAAGATTTACTGTAAGGAAAAAAGATATCACAGTGGCTCTAAGTTTAGCAAGAGCCATTTTGGGCTTTTTTTTAAGAAGTTTCCTACTATGATTTTTTTCCCCCTTCAAAAATACGATCACTTTGATTATTTATTGGAAACTGTATTTTCCTACCATAAATGGTCCTTTGGAATATGAAAAATGCTGTCAGTGATATAAATGGATATAAAATGGGTATAAACTGTGGAAAAGTTTTTCTTAGAGGGGAAACCTCCCATGTCAGCAGCGAACTGAGAGAGAAGGCCAACAGGGGAGCCTGTTTCTTGATGGAAAACCTTTTCCTACAGAAAAATCTCAGCTCACTCCTTCCAGGCTGGGCTTCCTTATGGGTTTCATGTGATTAGGCAGCAACCCGCTAAACACTCATGCATTGTTTCAGCTATGCATGCCTCCCATGACTCCCCCTTAGATGGTTCCTGATGTGCTCACTTGGCCAAAGGGTGGGAGCAGCTGGGTAGGAATAGGCTGCTCCTGACTCCTGCCCTTCATGCTAAACCACCTCCAGACGTGACTCGAAGACACCTCCCTCACTTGCATCCCCCCAGTCCCGAGTGGTTGCATCAGTGGGAAAGAGGTTTAGGCAATCCCCAGTGTCATGTAATCAAGTTTTACAGTCCGTTGCCAGCACAATAAAATCTTTACTACTGTAGATGTCTAGCATTTTCGAACCCTGTCCTGAAAAAATAACAAGCTCACTATAGGGGAACTAGTTAACAATTACAAGTTTGTGCAAGTTTTACTGACAGCAAAGGTCAGGTCTAGAGGCAAACAAGTTCTTGAAGAGCACCTGGGAACCCAGAAACTCCACTGGCATCTCCTTGCCACTGCTCTCACACTCCACAGCCACCACCAAGGCTGCTCTGCCCATCCCCAGATGTGTGTTGCCAGGAAAGCAGAGCAGAGAGCAAAACGGCAGTGACCGCCTGTCTCCTTTTCTCTGCAGGGCAAATTTGGTGACCTGTGGAACAAATAGCCCCAGAGGACTCACCAAGGAGGCACTGCCTGACGAGGCACCCCTGTGTTGCACCAGCAGCCTGAGGCACCCAGAGGAGTCTGCATGCCCAAGAGCAGCTTTTGGGGGTGGGCAGCCCCTGGGAGGTGCCACCGATAGCTGGGGATGTGTAGCTGGGACAGTGTATTCAAGCATATGGGCTGTCTGAGCTACAGAAGTGTAGCTTTTCACAAGGCACGGGGAACTGGGGACCCAGCAATTGTCCCCCCCAGGCTTTGCTCTGCTCCCCATGAAGGGTGCAGAAGTAGCTGGCAGCATGGCATGGAGTGGGGAAGTTGGCATCCTTGGTGCTCCTTGTCTCTGTTTCAGCTTTGTGTGGTTTCTAGCAGCTGTGCTCCTCTTGGCATTTCCAAGCACCCATGGAGTGGCAGCGTGTGACCACCTCACCAGTGGCAGTGGCATGAGTTGAAGGGCAAGGTTGTGAACCTGGCACCAAAGAGGGTCCGTAATCATGGGAATACTTACAACCAAATCCTGTGATGCCTGCAAAGATACGTGGCAGGTGGGGCAGCTGCCATGGCCTCCGGAGGGAGAGGGGCTGCTATAGCAAAGGGTGAGGCTCTGTGTCTTATCTGGAGGCACACAATGAGAGATGTCCTTGCTTAAAAGGGGCATTGTGCAAGCAGAGAAGGGGGTCACTCACTGGGTTACGAGTAATCTCAGCTGCTTCTACAAATTAATCCGGGTGGCCGTCTGGGTGCAGGGCATGTGAGCTGGCCCCATCGCATTGCCAGACATCAGGCACAAGGGAGATGCTCCTGCCAGACTGTGGATTTCACAATTTTCCAGGCTCTTCCAGGCCAGGGACATTATCTTGTCACTTAGAGCACAAAGGGTTGATTCATAAAATGGAGGGTGTAATCCAAAGCCCAGTGTAAGCAACCAGGTCTGACCCACTTTGGATTAGCTGCTAACAGCAAAGAGGGTCCTGAGTACATCCACATCTCTGGAGATGCAGCTCACTGGTAGAAGGTGCTCCACGGAGCAACTCCGAAGAGTTAGTAATTTTCGTTAGAAGATAAGGGAGTTTCTCAGGTGTGCTGTGGCTCTGAGAACAGCCTCCTGTGACCCAAACCCTCTGGCCACCCCTCCTGAGCACATCACACCTCTCGGCAGGTAAATGCTGACCTTCTCTAGCCCAGATCACTGGGGACTGTGGAACATGCAAATCGCTTTGGCTGCACCTTGTTCAGGCCTCCACAGCTTCTGCAGGCTCAAATCTCTACACAAGTACAGCTACCCAAGCAAAATACACCAAATTTAATGACCTCTAGAGTAAAGCTCCCAAAAATCTTTCCCATCCATCTTGGGAAAAGCATATGCAAGGTTATAAATATAGATGGAAAAAACACGTATGCTTCTTTTAACACTGTTAAAATATTACTGGCAGTATATTTTTTGAGAAGGTAGAGAGGAAAATAGCACCTAAAAGCTGCTAATAGTTCCTAGACACAGCTATTAGCAGACTCAGCAGAACAAATTAGTTTGTTAATCAATGAGGAGAAGATGAAATCTGTGGCTATTAATGGCCCAAAAGTAATCCTTGGCATAGACAGAGAAACATTAGAAGAGGTGATGACACACTGCTAGAGGACAAATAATGAACAACAAAAGTAACAAATAACTTCCACGGTGGAGAAGCACTGGAAAAGTAACTTGATCAGAACCACTTAAAAAATACACATTTTCAGCACTGATACCATATCTGTCCTTCTTTGTGTCGTGGAAGTCCGCAAGAATAACCAACTAGGATCTTGACCTGGCCCTCAGGAACAACCGTTAGAGGGGTCATTAGTCCATCAGGGTGCATTTTCCAGTGTCCATAACTGTAGGCACTAAAATATCATGGTGTCACCATCATGGCTTCCACAGCTGATGGCATCACAGGCACCACTTGGAGAACAAAGTCATGGATGACCTGGGTAAGCCTTTGGTAAAACCGAGAAGGAGACCTGGTCCTCGGTCATGATACTGGAAAGCATGGGCAGGCCACCAGAGAGCAGCAGACGTAGCAGAAAGTGGTGGGCGCTAAAACCAGCCGAGGCAGCAAAGTGATAAAGAGAGAAACGACAGAAAACGAAGGAATGGTATTCAGTGGCTCAGACTAGATTTGTTCCCTGCTGTAAAGTGGTCTCAAGAATTGAAAATAAATGGTCATGTTGCTTCTGTGTTTTCTGCCACTGCTCGTCTCCGCAGCTGTGGATGTACTGTGGACATCTGCCACAGTTTCCCCAACGATAAAATTGGGGGCTGCAAGTGATGCTGTAACATGACATTGCAGAACAATGTACTCGTTCTTGCACCACACTTTATGCCAAGTTTAAACATGAGACCCTGTTTTCTGGAATAAACTTAACTTTAAAAGCCCCTGTTTTGCTATGAAGATGCTTTTGGAGATTCTGGCTTATTCTGCCCTGATGCCGCTGTCCCCAGGTGTCACTTTTCTCCAGGACATGTGGCTTGGAGGTGTCTGTCACTCGTTTTTTTTTGCAGGGTGCTCTGAGCTTCAGCACTTCAGATGCCTCCAGCTGGGCTGGGACCTGAGACAGGGGCTGTGATTTCTTCCTCCTTCCCCCTCACTCCCATAGCATCACCCACATGGGAATTGGTGTTCGCTGACCAGCACAGCTTTGTGCCAAAGGGCCTTTCTTAACACAGCATCCAGCAGTGAATAAAACCCAACCCACCACTGCTCTTGTGAGCAGTGGCTGCTCCCAGGTATCCATCTTCCTGGTGTTATCACGAGCTACACTGGTGATTCCTCTCTCCTGGGATGCTCCTCCAGGCCTGGGAGGTGCCAAGGACTTGCAGAAGGATTGACGCCTTCCCTGCTCATGGTTGGCTAAACCCCACAGTAGAGTGCTGTGATGTCCCCTGCCAAGGCATGGGGACTCCCAGGTCTGATATCATTAATTATCATCAGGTAAGTGGATTGTTTTGAGCACTTAAACCTACTTTAAGGATTCGGATGCACACCGGTAACTGGTCTGCAGGCTTGCTTACGGGTTCCTAGACAAGGAGGTGTAAATCCTACTGATAAGGCTTGTTAGTGTTAGGGGCTGTGGAGGGGAAGGCTGGGGGTGTTTGGAGCCAGGCACAGGGATCTCCAGGGGCAGGGAGGGGTGAGCCGATCGCTGCAGCCTCTTTCTCCTGCTGGGGAGCCCCTGGCTGGGGGTAGGCACTGGGGTGCTGTGGGCAGCCGGGGTCAGGCTGATTTACAGCAGTGGAAGAGCCGGGGCTGTTAATTCAAAGTTGCCGCTTATCGGTGTTTAGAATGCAAACTCTGATCTGTTGGTTAGCGATTTGGCCTTTGCTGTAAATAGAGGGGCCCTGCGCTTTGCTCTGACATTTTTGTCTTTATTATCTTGTCTCAGCCTCCAAGGGAGGTGGGAGAGTTATTTAAGGCTGACCTTAGTGGAAGGAAAATGAACAACTCCCTTACCCCACCCTGTTTTTCTCTCCATAACAACTGTTGCATTGAACTATCTGTGTGAGATACTTAATCCTCCACCATCCCTGCAAATATGTTGTAGATCAATTCACCCTGCTGTGCCTAGAGAAAATAATGGCAAAGAGACGAAGTAGAGCTATTGTCAGGAGTGAAAAAATAGATTTTTTCATCATTATCTCTCCAGGAAAATCAGTGAGGATGGGCCTTGACCCTATCAAATACTGGAGCTCACCACTGAGCCTGCCTTGCATCACTGTGGTTCAGGTCTAATTCAAACCTATGTTTCACATGCGCTTCAAAGCCAGTTGCTCCATCCCAAGAAAAACCTCTGAAAGTCAGGTACAGAAGCACATGACAGTGGCTGTTTTGTGCCGGAGGGAGTATTTTGGATTTGGGGAAATTTAGATCAGGACCCAAACCCTCTACAGTTCTGGAGGAGAGGATATAGGGGATGCACAAAGAGTCTGGGTGGGCACCACCACTTTGGGACATGTAGGGTTAGGGGAGGCTTACAGTATAGAGATCAGCATGTGCATGTGCTCAAGCTGCTCCAGGGTGATATACACCATGTACAAGATCGTTCAAGTGAATTAATCAACAGAGACATCAAGAAATCCTCATTCATTTGAAAGACACACTTGGAAGTCCAAAAAATGTCTAATCTCCAAACACTCATTTTACTGACCAGCCACCACCAACCCTACCAGCTGCACAATGAGAGGCAAGGATATGCTAGCACATCTGGGGGGCAGTCACATAGGGTTTTATATCCCTTACCTAATCTCTGAAAATTTCTCTGTTCAGTTAAAAAACAAAAAAACCAACAAACCAAAAAAAGGCAACGCCCCCCCCCCCCCATCAGTTTTCAAGGCATTTCAGATCTTTTCTGCTTTCAGCCATACCAGAAAAATGTCAGAGGTCTCTTTTCCCTAGAAAACCTGTATTTTCCAAAAACGCCATAATGAACAAGTGTAGGAAAACTGAAAACAAATTCTTTGCAGTGGAAAGAGCAGTACCTTTTCCGGTCTCCGGGGGAAAAACAAGTCTGATTTGAGCTGGATTAGCAGTACAAATGACAGCTCAGGTCAGCCGCAGCCTTATCCGAATCAATTCCTGTTTCCAGGGGGGTAGTGCGTGTGCATGCACATACCTGCGGCTATGAGATTTGTAAATAATTGAGTTCTTCTGATCCGTACCGTCACAGCACAAGAAGAAAGATTTGGTCCTGAGGGGGCTGACAGAGGTTCAAGCCCCAGATCTGCCACTTAGACACTTCTTCCCAAAGCTGTTTAGGCATGTAATTACTTTTCAGGCTCTGCGCCTGGTCTGACTCTCTCTGATTCTCTGCATTCTGTTATCTGTCAGCCTTTTACAGGGACAAGAGTACTCCTCTACTTCCCAAGCATGTAATGAAGATGAATTCATTACAGCTGTAACACTTTAACAAGCACTGTGAAGATACAGGGTATCGTTATAACTCCTAAATTAGGAAACTCCCTCTCAGAGGGTGCTGGGGTGCCTGCATACGTGGTCCAGACCTGTGCAGGCGATGCATTAATCTACTTCTGTCCATGATTCTGGAAGGGGTTTAACCAGAGAAAGAGTACGGCTTTCATGTAAAAGCCAAGTTAGCAGCAGTGACTGGAATTAGTTCCCTGAAACGTAACAGTGACTCTGGAGTAGTAAACGCTTATGCGGCCTTCGGCATCTCTTCTGGTCTCCGGGGGTGCATTCCACATCCTCTATCCCATCCAGCAGTCCCACATGGATGCAGCAGATGCCTTGGGTCATCTAAAATAGTCCTTATGCTTAAGCAAGCAGGGTTACTCCAAGAAGGGTATTCAACACGTTTAGGATTGGGGTTGCATAGCCTGACCAGACCATGTTACCAGGCACAGTGCGCACGCTGGTGTTCCTATATGGCCAGCATTACTGGAACTGAACAGAAATAGTGAGAAATGCTGGGAGAGAAAGCACGTAGCAAAGGCAACCCCGCTGGTGTGTTACTATTTAAAAGAGACCTCCCAACTACTGTTCCATGCATAATTGTGCAATTGGTAATATCTTGGCAAAGAAAGGCTAGATCAGCTCTTCTGCAAACAAGGGACCATTTTCCACCTCCAAAAGTTAACATTTTGCATGAGTGCAAGTTGGGGCTCTCCTGCTATAACAGGCCCCAGGTTGGATTTTGTGTATTGCCTTCAGGCAAGGCAGCTGACTTGATTCTGGACAGCAGAAAGATGCAAGAGCCAAACTCAGGATGCTAGACCAGAAATATATCTTTTTATTCTTAATATCATGTCAACAGCAGCACGATTCCAAAATGAAAAATAATTCTGTTTCATGTTTCTTTACACAGAGAGACAGACAGACAGATCCACCCACAGCAGCAGCAGCAACAACAGCAAGAGACTGCTCAGCGAGGCACTGGGACACGAAAATACCAGAGGGTACAGTGGGGCCTGGCTCTGAGGAAGGCTTTTCTCCTTTCTTCCTCCCTCACCAGCCCATGTTCCGTGTATGGGAGTGTTTAACCTGGGCTGACCCATCAGCTTGGCTTTCTCCAGGTCACTTTTTATAGAGCTTGCAGCCACATTTGGTGAGGTCTAGGGAAATGGCATAAAGGCTTCCATGACCCACCCAAAGGACATGAACTCGTGCTTAGCTCTAAGCAGGCAAATAATCCTACAAATCTGCTCCACTGTCAGGTAAAGGGAATTTACAGCATCTTTTGGTGGAGGGTGTGACTGGATAGATCCTCAGCCTTTTCCTCTGAGCAATCTCATTCAAGGCAAATCTACAAACCTGACCAGCTTTGTGCACAGTACTTAGGGGATACTTTAAGATGAAATTGAAAGCATGCGAAAAATCTAAGACGACTGAGGAAAAAGCCTAAAACCAGGAATACTGGAGGGCTACAGGAAATCCCAACAATATCAGAGATTACAGCAGGCGCTGTGGGCGCCTCTCCAGCCCACAGGAAGCTGATGGGTGATAGAGACCAAATGTTCCCTGATACGGGACAGTGGATGAAGGGAAACTTGAGGATACGGTGCCTCTAGTAGTGGGTCTGGTATGGGAAGCAGCAATAATCCGTGTCAACTGAGCCAGGGCAACATCAGAATATCAGCTGCTTCAAGGGAAAATTGTGTTTTGAAAGAGTCTATCAAGCGACTTGAAATAAGTTTGTCTTTAGAAAAGGAATACCATCTAGTGGCCCAAAAAGGCAATAAGGAAGTGCAATGGCAATTAGAGAATCAGATGAATTTAGAAAATGAGAAGGAAAAAACAGATGAAGTAAGGAGAGGGATTAACATATATAGTGCAGTGATTCACCCTGGAGCAAGGGAGAGCTCAAAAGGGACCTGATCATAGTAAAAGCAAAGCTAAAATTAGACACTTGCAAAAGCAGATTGGGATGCAAAAATTAAAAATAACTGCTGTAGCTGAAGGAAGTGGTGGAGATAACTGAATCGGGAGCCATCAGAGGAAGATGATTTCAAGGATGATATGGGAAAGTGGGAGAAGAAAGAGAAGTTGAGAATAGCAGCATATCCCACAAAGACTACAAGTGCTGCCCCAGGGCAGAGAGGTATGGCAGATCAAACTGCTGAAGCTTTCAAAATGAAAAAAAATATTGCCCAGGTAGGTGCAAATATGAAGCCACTGACAGAAAGTACAACAGTAGAGTGTAGGACTTAAAGAAACTGCTTCAGATTTTGAATTAAATGCAGATTCAGTGGTAAATTGTTTAAAGCATGTGCTCCACCAGCTTCATTGCACATTGGGCACCTGCTTGATGAATATTTAATTATGTCATCATGGGCATTTAATCAAATTGCCCAGCAGAGTGGTAAGACAAGGATGCAACTTGCAGCATTAGCATCAGTCCATAAGCTCGGGGAAGAGGGATTGTCTTTAATGAACTGATGGGGAGCTGCTCAAATGTCAGCAGGACGTTATACTATTTACCAACCACCCACTCCAATGGAGCACAGCTATCTCCATTGTCCCCCGGCAGCCACAGGGCTGAGTCAGACTCCTTGGACACCAGATGAATTAGGAGAGTTAGCGGCACAAAAGCACACCCACAATTCACAGCAAACGCCCGCATGGCAAAATGCAGGGGAAGAAGCAGTTTACAGAGTTGCTTTCACATTAACAGACAAATGAAATACTTTTACTCATATCCCACAGGGCCAAGCACCTGCCCTGCTGAACATGCTTGTGTTAGGAAAGCGTTTCAATGATGATATCTTGAGGACAAAGAAAAGAAATTGTCTTATGTAGATGACATTTGGGGGACTGCAGCTACAGAAGAAAGAGGTACAAGAGGTAAGTAACTGAGTTTTAAAATTAATAGACCAAATGGGATTTAAAATCAATTTGAATACGGCACAATTAACGCAACCCCAGGTTAACTGTTTGGGAATTGGAACTGGTGAAACAAGAAGATGGATAGATGCTAGAAAGGTTAAGCCTTCTGTGAAATAGACACACTAATATGCCTCAACACTAAAGAGTGTTGGGAAGATTAAATTTCTTATAGCAGCATGTCTATAACTGTGTTAGTATCTTGTGGTAGTATATTCATCTTTGGTAGTACTAGCAGAGCATTACGGAAATGACAGAAAAAGAATCAGGAAGGGAGCGGGAGCAAAGAGCAAGACAAAGCTTTATCTAACATGAAAGAAGCTGCTTGAAAAGCTCTGCATTAAAATTCCCAGTCAAAGGAAAGTTATTTGTAATAAGAACTTTAACATATGCTGATTCTGTGGGAGCAGTACTGTTACAAAAAATAGTGAAAGAAAATAGATACCCATAGCATATGAGTCCTCCCCTCTCCCGGGGCTGGATCAAAATTTCTCTGGTTATGAGAAAGCCTACTTAGAGGCAGTCTGCACTCTGATGGTCTTTGAGACTTTCCCCTCGATAGTCCAGTTGTACCCCAGTCCACTCATACTCTGCTCTTAAGCACAACGAGAAGAAATGGGTATTAATGGGGATATCCTTTTAAAGGAAGCCAGTAATAAACCATGTGCACACATGGGAGTGCTAAATTTGAACAAGGAGGAAAATTATCCAAGATACTGCTATTAGTGGAATGAGGAAACAAATAGTGGGGAAACTAGAGAAAGGATCATGCCAAGGAGCTTACAGACTGTCAATAATAGACAAACCCCTCTACACAATATCTCTACAGAAAGCTATTACGCTGATAATATAATAAAATACTGGATGAATGATAGGGAGAAAGGCAATGGCAAGCACTTAATGGGACACCCATGAATAAAACAGGAGGCTTATTTTGCAAGCTTAGAGGGAGAGTGGTAATAAAATATATGTAAAGGACATTAAAGTACATGGAAAGACTGAACACAATACTGAGAAACAATTTTGTGAACACACAGATAAATTGGTTCAGAGTTAGTTTACTGCAGCTCCAACCAGGAGTCAGCTAAAAGAGAAGATGGGATGGATAGCGTGGCTGGTTCAACACGAGCAAGTTATCTTAGACTGTTGTAATAAGTTACGTAAAGAAGTTCAGGGTAGTCTGGAAAGACTGGAAAGAATTTGTATTTGGCTCCAAATGCAGCAAGAAAGAGGACAGAAAAACCCCTGCACAAGGTGTGCAATGATGCAAAAGTGGACTAGTAAAAGAAAGGTATCAACTGCATTGGCTAAACCAAGGACCTTGGCAAGTACTGCAAAGGGATCATCCAGATAAATTGTTGAAAACTAAAGAAGGGTATCAGTATCTGTTCCTATTAATGTCTTTTCAGGATGGGTTGATGTGTTCTGCCTAAAAGGAGTACAGTGGCTGGAACTGTTAAAATGCTGTTAAAGAAAATTGCCCATAGGTATGGAACAGCAGCTGAGATAGGATAACAAGAAGAGTTGTAAGTGAAGTAACTCAAGCCTTAATGAGTAACATGGGAATTAAGCGAGGACTGCATATATCCTACCACTTGCAATCCTCCCGACTGGTAGAAAAAAATGAGTCAGACTATTAAAAATAGACTAAAGAAAATTGTATGACAATATCAAAGAATTATAGGCTGAAAAGTCAAGCTCAATATTAGTAGCTTTAAGAAGTAGTGACAGATTATGGACTCGCTTATGATCCTACCATATTTTGTTTGTACCAGACCCCGGAATACTATGGTAGGATGAAGAAAAAAAAGGCTCAAGTAGAAGAAGCAACATGAGGAAAAATAGGTAAAATGAGAAAGGACAAATCCAATTTATATATGGCTTATGAAATAAGGGGCCAAGAAATGTATTTGAAATCAGATAAAAAGGAACAAGCCTTAGAGACAAAACGGAAAGGGACCTATTATGTTACTAATAGGATAAGTCCTCTAAGATATTAAATAGATGAGGGCAATGGTAAAGACAAATGGGTTCATGTTTCTCAGATGTCCCCCTAAGGGGCCAAAAAATTCTGGAATCTGTCATTAATTTGTCAAGAACACAGACACAGAAAATGCCCCAAATAGGAACCTCCGGCGCCTGTTCAGCCTAAGCCCCCGCACTCACAGCATGCCCCAGCGCAACCTCATCTCTTGGAAGCAAGGGAGCGCAGCCTGTGTGGTGTTTACCTCCTGTGTGGTGACAGCAGATCTGTTTATGAGCTTGCATACTAACAGGGCTGGCTTATGCTTTGAGTTTTGCTTATTTTCTATTTTCGTAGGGCAACAGATTTTACTACAGCTCCTTGAACAAGCAACAGCTGACAGAGTGATGGAGCAGCAATGCAAACTCTGAGGCAAAGCGGAGGAGCTGAGGGCTCCTGCAGTTGCAAGGATTTTTAACTTGGTTTTCCATACCATATTAATAGCTTTGGTATTTTTATAAATTGCATTAATTTTAGACATTTAACAAGGCAGATAATGACTGTGAAGTGCTTTGGAGAACTAGAGGCAATCACCATCAGACCTTTAAGGCCAGAGCAGAAAGCAAGCACCTCCATGGAGGCTCCCTGTTCAGTCCTGTCCAGGAGCCTGGTGTCACTGCAGGGTTTGCAGCATGCTTGCTGCACTCATGGCCAGTAATCCAGGAGCAGGAGACTACTAAAGGAGACAAGAAACAGCAACCTGCAGGCCAGTAACATGGCATTCCTATTGTTAACAAAATCATAAGCTGTGCATTAGCTGTACAGGCTTCATTGTTACATCTTGCCTATTTGAAGGTTTATTTTATTTTAGTCCGTTTTACTGGAGTCACCTGTAAGATTTTCATGCCCAGGTAGGTAACCTATGACCTAACTGCTTTAGTCTTGCACAGCTTGTTCCAGCTACTTAATCTAATAGTAATAACTTAAGACCCCAAATTAAAAATTGTTACAGCTCTTAAGGGAGCATTGGGAGTTACAGCTCGAGATCTGGATCCACCCAGATTGGGAAATCATAGCTGAAGCTTTGGAAAAAGTGCTCTAAAATTACAATAACTGAATGAACTCAGTAGTTTTATTCACTTACGGGACAATCCTCTGAGGAGGAGCAACTTGAGGAGAGCAGCTAGCCCTAGTGTTGAACTGCTGATTTCAGTAATGGCCTTGTAAGCAATTTAGGAGGAATTTAACAGGGGGTTCAAATAAGAAAGGAAACAGAAAGGAGGTATTGAAGCAGATGAAAGACTAAGTGCTGTCAGTAGCTAAGTAGTTAAAATTTGAGAGAACTGGGGGTTAAGCATGTGTATGTGAAGGTCTGAAAGGGGATAAAATGTAATGGATTGTAAACTATTATGACTGAGTCACAGTAAAAGTAACACTGGAAAGAAACAGTATATTTAAGTATTGGAGGATACTTATACTTCATAGTCAAAACTTAACTGTTAAACCTTGCATTTTCTTAAGGAGGAAACTATAAAAATCGTATATAGTAGATAAGGGTGGTAAAAGTCTACATAGAAATGTTATAACTGATCATGAAAACAGCTAAGTGTAATTCTCCCCTTCACTGTCCCTCACAGCTGTTTAGCTGCCTCCACGCATCCCAAGCCCAGCTCTGATACTGCACAGCTGCATAACCTTGGGCCAAAGTTCTGAGCAAACTGCTAAGTTATGAGACAGCCTGAAAGAAGATAAGAAAGGGAAAAGCAGGGGGAGGAAAACTGAGAGCTTTGGGTAAGATCAAGCTATTAATATCTACAGTGAAAGCTGGATGAAACTGGGTTCGAGCATCCTAACCACGTTACCTTCCTCAGAAATGGTTAGCAATAGCACTAATCATACACCTGAGCTACAGCAGGTGACAGTGATATTGGGATAGCTAAGAACAAGGTAATGCTGTATCTGTCTGTGTAATAGACTGGAAAAGTGAAAGCATGTGAAATCCTCCCAAGGACTGGAAAACTTGTGACGCCAAAGGCCTCACTCAATCTGCAATAACCAATAAACTCAGGGCCACCAAAAGGCTGATGAGGCTACTCAGGTCCACAAGCACACAAGCACATCAATACCTGTGACTGCTATCTCCTATGAAGGATTGCAGCTGGGATCTTGAACACTCTGTTGTGGGAGCCTTTAAAAGAGGGCTTGAAGGGGGTGCCCATGCTCTGGTCTGGCCAGGACTTGCTCTGTGGTGCTTGTGCTGGGGAGGATGTAGGTAGATAAGGACAACTGTATGTCAGACAGGCAACTCCTGGCTTAGGTCAATTTAGAGGTACAGAGCAGCTTATTGCAGCCTGGAGGAGTGGTACAGGTCCGGGTTTCTTGACTAAGCATCCCCCTGTGTGAGAAGCTGAGGAGAGGCTGGGAGCTGGAATTTTAAATATAGGGCTGGTTCAGGCAGTAAAGCTTCTCAACCAGCTCTGAATTTCTTGACTGTGCAAGGCTGTAAGAGGCAGGACATAGTGGGGACGGAGGGTCCCTCCTGAAGTTGCTATAGGAGTTGCTTTGGGGCTAAAAAAGCAGAAAAGCAGATTAATTTATTCTCTCAAACTGCAAAAAATAGATTCTCTCTGATAAAGAAGCTTTTCTCCTCTTCCTTGCACCCAGGAGCCTAGCACACAGTTCTTGACCTCAGCTGTGTAGCTTGGCCATGCCTTTAGTCTGTGCTAAGCCTCTTCCAGCAGTCAATAGAACAGCCATGCCAAAAAGCCAGCAGACCTTGGGTCTGTCTGCCTACCCTCCTCTGAGCTGGCCCTACCTACAAAAGTGGAAAGCTCTTGGGGTTGCATGGTGGCAGGCAGCGGTGCAAATGTTTGGAGAAGATGGCTAGGAGTTATCACTTGGGAACTAGGCAAGGGCAGAGCAGGAGGTTTTGGGGTTGCAAGGAAAGAGGAGAAGGAAAGAGCCCAGTTCTCATATTAACTGATAACATTGAGCGCATTAATCAGCGAGTGGAGCTCATCCCTTACGCTCTCCAGGGAGTGACAGATTGTCTGAGGGCTATCCAGGAGCTCAATGCTGTGGGTGTAGGGCTCGTATTTCACCGAGAAGGGCCGCTTGATGTGTGCTGCGTAGCTCCTGTAAAGAAAGGGTTCAGATGGTTGATACGAGAGAGGGGTCCCGAGTCTCCCCCTAGCTATTACCATTCACTCAGGTCGCAACAGGTTAGTGCCTCCTTTAGGCAGTTTCTAGACAAAAGCTCTGGTTTCCCACCTCTCCAGCTCCACAGGGCTACTGCAGTAGTTGAGATCCCTCCTGTTAAGCAAGGAAGACCACAAGTTTGACTGCAGGTTTCGGTGGGCTGAACACAAGGGCTTGCATCAAACTGGAGAGTACACTGCACTGGTGAACTCGTGGTCATTGCCAGGCATCCTCTAATGCAATTTATTTTATTTCTGTTCAAAATATTCCAAGGAGATTTAGAAGCTAACTGCAAGAAAAGGCCACAGTATTATAGTATTATATCCCTAAATCCTTTCTGATGTTCATTTATTGACTAATCTCTGCTAGGGGAGGGAGGAACTAGCTGCAAGCCGTATTAAGGATAGATCTGACAGCAGTGGCTCAGGCCTGGGTGAGAGTAGGGGCATGGCATCACCAGAGCCATATGCTTGAGCAAAGTGGTATTACTGTACCCAAAACCAACTAGAGTTTAGATCTCAGTGATGAACGTGACTTTACTTGATGCCTCGCTACCTTTCTAATGAAGAAGTACATGCTCAGGTGAAAACAAATCAAGGGTAAGTTTTCTCCAAAACTGCTCATGCTCACCTCGGATTTGTACACTTGACAAGATAGGGTGTTTTTTTTTTTCTTTCGTGGATGGGTAAATATGGAGCTGGGGATCTATATTTAGGTACTTACGGCTACAGTCTCATGCTGGAAAGGCCTGGAAAGATGAGGGGGCGAGCAACACTAGCACCAGGCATGCTCTTCACCTCTACTGAGGCGTCACCCATTCGCTTCTGAATTGCTTAGCTTAGGGTACCCTCTTGTGGCTACCGTGGGTGTGCTCTGGCGGTGGGCTGTGGGAAGCGTATCCGTTTCTCAGATGCTCTGGCTGGTACTGCGGGGGAGCCTAGTCCTCAATTGCCAGGGTTTGGGGGTAAACGCCTGACAGGGCCAAAGGGCAACATGGTCAAAGCCACTGGCTGGTGCTTGCAGGGAAACAAGTGCAAAGGAAGGGAATTTCTGCATGCTCACATCGACCACCTCCTAAAGGTGTGGCTTATCTCAGTTCTACCAGGTGAGATCTGATTTACCTCCCTTATTAATGCTATCAGCCACAGCAATGACTCATAGCACAGCAATGGTTAGAAACAATGGTTAGAAACTTGCCTTCCAGCACGGGTGTGTTCACACAATGCCTTTTTGAAACATGCAAGTATGACATGGGTGCTTGGAAGGACACTGAAGGTGTGTGTTCATGCTAGAAAAGTCCTGGGAAGTTTTCTTTTGGGGAAAAGAGGCTTTTCTTGAGGGATAACACTGCAAATCAGGTCTATGGTGGCAGCTGCCAGTAATGCAAAAATATAGATGTTTTAATTTTTTTGCCTCATAGAGTAACATCTGTGTGGTCTCTGAGCTCTTTCAAGAGGATCATTTACAGTGCTTGTCACTGTCAAACCCCTCTAGTCTAATCTTGGCTGTGTATGGGTTGCATTTCTCCTTTTTAAATGCAAGGAAATGACTCATAAGGCAACAGTTGAGGATTTTTGTTGTTTTAAAGCAGCCTAGCATGTATGAGAGGACAGGCTCCCCCAGGTGCTTGCTTTTGAGCAGTTAGACTCCAGGTTGTATGAACAGTGCAAGTGAGGGTAATAAAAGCAGAACCTGAAATACAGCAGTCCTCACCACATCATTTATGTGACAAACCCTGCTTGCAGGAGCTGCAAAGTCATGTATATTGTGTAATACTTTGTCTCATCCTTTCCTAAGCTAAGACAAAATGGTACAGGCAAAGTTTTCCTCTGTCAGTCAAATGTTAAGGGATTGAGATTTTCTCCTTGGGCAATTCAGGATATAACCAAGAAAATGCTTTTCTGAACAGATAACCATGTGTAGAGCTGCCACTCTCCATCCTATTTGCAGCCCCATGGAACAGGGAAACCCAGTTATGCTGCTGGGATGCTCTCTGGGGTCTGCTAACCCATGCTAATCAGCCTAGGAGACAAAAGTTCCTTTTTATCTCTGCATAAATCTACCTGCATAAAGCAAATCTTTCTTGTTTGTATATGAGCTGCTAATGATGCCTGGAGGTTTTTTTGCTGGTTGACTGATAAATGAGCAATTTGCTCAGCAGCTGCTCAGAAAGACATTTTCGTGCGTCCTTAATTCAGAGAACAACACCATTTTGAGCAGTTCTCCACCCCTCTCCTAAGGCTTGCACCCAGAGAGCAAACTTTAACATGATGTAGAAACCTGTTTTCAGAAAGACATACTGGTGAGATGCTCCCAGCCAATACCTGACCTGCCTCACTTGGCCCTTCTACAGCTAGGAAGCAGAGGGGATCCTGGTGTGTGGTTTGGGTCTCCAATTTCTGTCCACTTTTTTCATTGCTCAGACTCCCTTAGGAACTGGACATAGTCTGTAACTTTTTTTATAAAAGCACTAAGCATACAAGCTAGATTTTTCCCTTCTCTTGTACCCTCAGTTTCGCTTGCGAGAATACCTCCCACTCCATCACACTCCACACCCATGCTCTTGAGTCCAGCATATTTTTTGGGGCTCTTGGGCAAATCTAAGGGACTGAAGTTGGAGTCTGTACTAACTGGAAAATCACTTTACTTTAAAAGACCTGATATCAGTTTCCAGAGTACTTCTGAGACCTGGAACTGAAAGCAGACATGGTTTAAAGCCCTGTTTCAATATTTTATAGCTTGATTTCCTTCTATTTGGGTATCTCTCACTGCCCAGTCCTACCTCAGTTTACTTTTGGCGTCGCTGAAGCTCTCAGACACAAAATATACGGACTGGTAGTTCTGGTCCTGGTAGGGTTGAACAGCAGCAGCGTCAGGGTCAAAGTCCCGTACCTCTGGCTCATCTGACAAGGAATGCTATGGACACAGCAGAAAAATGCTGTCATGAAATTAAAGTGATCTGAGAGCACATGTGATAAACAGAGATGGAGAACAGTTTTGATACAGTCATATGAATTTTGCAAAGGAAGAAGGTGTTTTGCTTCTAGGGCAGAGAGACAAGTTATGCTGGGACTTACTATGAGCTCCCCATAGGAAGACAGGAGCCCAGCTCCATAGGCTTTGACTATTCCATTCTGTCTGCAGAGCCCAAACTCCACCGTAAACCAGTAAAGCTGTGAAAGGAGAAAGAAAAATGCATAGGGGACGCAGTTCATTGACTTCATCTCCCTGCGACTTCAGAGCCCTTGCATCATGGCCAGGATCTGGGGTTGTTTAAAATGAAAAGGAGCCTCTCACTTTGTCCCCTTTCCTTACCTTACACCCATCACTGCCAGAGCAAAGTGCTAAACTAAGCTGCTGCCACACTGGGGCAGATGGAAAATGTGTCCCTGAGCTGGTCCCCTGAGTACCCAGCTGCTGTTTGGTGCCCTTAGAGCAGGACAGGTCACCTTGCTGAGGGAGAGGAGGCAAAGGAAGCGGATGTCATTTAATCCCATCCAATATAGTCCCAGAAGTGCTGTCATTAGAAATATGATGCTTGATGATACTCTACTGCCCAAGAAAACTGGGTTAATGTGGAGGCTAGCTCTGCTGTTTAACTGATCTCCATTCGCAGTCACTGTGAAAGAGCAGGTCTGGAGCAGCTCAGGTATGGGCTCTGAGCCTGTAAATCTGGGTAGGCCAGGCTGGACCAGTTCCCTTGATACCACAGAAGTGCTGCTGGAGGGATTGGGGGCCCCATCCAGCAAAGAAGAAAACTTACTGTCGAAAGTTTCTCAATTTCTTCATCGGTTGCTCCCAGAGATGCCAGCCCAATGTCCTGGGAAGAGAAGGGAAGGGGCCAGCATCAGGACAGATTCAGTCCTCTAGCCTTATGCTTGAATTGCTGTTCTACTGCCTTGAGACAAAAGATATCGTTGCCCTGCACTGCTATGCATCTGCTAGGGCTTCATCATGCTCAGACTGAAAACACTTTACTGCAGAGCCTGATATTTTCACTCTGTGTTTGGGTTCTCAGTCCTTCACTAGGGCTCCTGAATATTGTGTTTAGTATAAATAAATCCTAGAACAAGAAGTGCTTAAGTGGTGAGACTCGGTTTGGTTTGGATTCCCACATTGTGCTTTGTCCTCTCAGGGACAAGGGAACAGATGACCACCTTACCTGAGAGAACTGGGCAAACGTCTTGTCAGCCAGCATCGGGACGTGCCCCAGCAGCTCGTGACAGCAATCCCTGCCAATGCCCAGGGGGAAAGGAGGAAATCACGGTCAGCAGCAGAGTTTGTCCGTTAGGGGGAAAAGTTAACTGTTGGCCAGGTGGGATGTCTGAGCAGGTGAGGCCACTGGGGCTGGGCAATACTCACGGCTCAGGGGAGTGCATGGGAGAGGACGCGTGGCGGATGTACTGTGTGCACTGGAAGACACGGAAGGCGAGGCTGGCGAGGAAGTCCCGCGCCGACAGCAAGCCAGCCACTGGCCGTAGCTGGAAGCCGGTCCTCTCTGAAACAACACACACCGTCTCTGGGGAAGTGCGTGCTCCATGTGCCATGGTGGCGTCCCACATTCCCAGCACAGACAGCAAAAGGATGAGTGCTGGAAACTAAAGAGCTTCTGCTGTGCCAAGTATAATCTTTTTGCTCCTGCTAGGGAGTAACATCTGCTCTTTAGGTGCTCAGTGGGATCATTTGACTACAGGCTTGACCTTCATTTGCAGCTCATTGTGTTTGGCTACAGTCCCTACTGCCTGGGGTCTCCTGCTGTTCCCTGTGTCCAACATACAAGCTGTCACCAGCTGTCCTCCCAAATCTTAGCTTGCATGTTTCTCCTTTGGGTTGCAGTTTCCCATCTGTAGCTGCCACTAACATGCTGGAGCCCTGGCAGACCATTTACCTGGGTCCCCCAGACTCATACCTACCTTTCAGGAAGCGAGAGACCTCCTCCAGCTGCGGGATGTTATTCTCATTGTAACCACAGTATTTCTCCAGTAGGTTAAAAGCTTCTAGGTATTCCTTGCAGGCATGGGTGGGATACAAGCTCTTCAGGGTGCTGTACACCTCCTTCCTTCAGGAGGAGAGGTGGCAGACATTTAGTGGCTTGGTATGTCTAGTCCTCTCCTGTCTTCTGGTTATATGCTACCAAAAACTTATACCTCTACCTTTCTTGTCCTTACACCTTTCTCCTCCACTAAGTCTACATTTGTGCGCACTGATAGGGGTATGTAAACACACAGGTGCACATTCAAATGAGCCTGAGTAGTTGTATCTGCACAGACCTGTTTCTTACCTTGAACTTCAGAAGACTGTATAAAAGGTATTAACTGGAATGAAAATATCCCCTGTAGGTCAGCTCCTACAGTTGCATTATGAAGACAGTCAATATAACCAGGAGATTACCTTGTTTAGGAGCCTGTGTACTCACTGGCATGAGCTGCCCTTCTTTTCAGTGACATTCCTGGGAATAGTCATGTTCAAAAGAAGCATTTTCCTAAGTGAGGAACAATGCAGATATTCACCCCAGGACTCATACTTCTTTCTGCAGCTATGATAAGCACCCTTTGATTGGAGGCTGCTACTAAGCCAGGTCCCCTTAGAGAAGTGGGACTCGAAATTATCTTCCTTCCTCTCCTTTGGGACAGGCTCCTTTAGAGGAAATTCCTGGGGACTGCAGCATGGAAGTGCTCTCTGTGTAGCCCCAAGGGAGGAAGAGACAGAGCATCACTGTTGTGGAGGTAGCTTGCTTTCCTGGATGCAGTGCCTAACATAAAATGCTGTACAACAAGTTACCAAGTTTTATAACAAGACATTAAGTAGGATGCTTGCGCTGCTGATGCATTTTTCAAGAGGTCGCTCCCTAACCATTTAGGGTTTGATTCCCAGCTTCTAGTGGTGAAGCCAGTAAAGGTCACAGATTAAATCGGTGCTCACCAAGTAGCAATCTCCTCTGCTGTGTACTCCACGTGAGGGATCGGGTCCCCACTGCAAAGCAAATGCACCATTACTGACAGCAGAAGAGCACAAGCCAGGCTCCTCTTCCCTTTGAGAAGGAAGCACTTCAGAGAAGCTCTGATCTGAAATTCAAAAATCTTCTTTAAACCGAACAAAAGGGCAACAGGAAAGACAAAGCCTTAGTACTGTGTCATTTGTACAGGTGCAACAAATACACAGACAAAGACAAAAGCATTAGTCCAGCCAGAGGTTGTAAATGAATGCGAGATGAGCAAAAGCTTGAAGGCATTATATTTTCCAGGGGGGGGAAAAAAAATTGTTTTCATTGGGGGGAAAAAAAAAAGAGAGAAATTTTGTGTGAAAATGAATTAATTTTATGTCCCTGAACTTCATGATGCTGATGACTCCAAGAATGAATCAGTGGCTGAGACAAAAAAGCAGCTAATGAGAAAAACTAAATGCTTTTGAACTGCAGCAAAATGTATTGTCACTAAGTTTGATTGTCAGTAACATTGATATAAGTAGGAAATAAAGAAGACTGACACTTTTGCCTTTCCTCCATCGTAGTTACCAATTGCATTTTCTAAATTGTTCTGTATTTGAACAAATGAGATATTCACATATTACAGTCATAAAACATAGTCCTTTTTCATTAACAGCCTTAAGGGATGCTACACAGAGGCTCATAAATGCTAACCTGCAGATGAGATGTGAGAGAAGACACCCAAAGTGGGTGCATCATCTAAGGACAGTATTTATTCTTGTGTCCCTCAGGACTCTCCTGCTGGCACAGTGACTTTCTGTGCATGTAGTATTAGCAAAGGATAAAAACATCAATGTCTATATTCTGGGCTTCAAATCTGCAAGGAACATGAAATCTAACAGGGCAGAAAGCAGTGCTGTGATCACATTGGTTGCAGGGGTAGCTCAAGAAGGTGACCCATATAATTTCCATAGCCTGCTTTCAGCACAGCTTGCTACAGAAATCTACATTTAAAGTCATGCTCAGAGAGGAAGATGCTACAGTGAAAGACACTGTTACCGAATAGGATCTACTGAATATTTTACAAACCCACCTGAATATTAGAGCTGTGTTTGATGTTATAGCAAAGATGTTGAGTGCTATCACTGCATTTATCAGAACAGAATTATGAAGTAGGAGTACAAAAGATAGTCTTAAATCTATATATGACAACGATGAGACCATTACAGGAATCTGTTTATTGCAGAGAGTTAGGAGGTGAACCATTAGTCTATAAATAATTTCATAGCAGAAAGAAAAATAAAATCTGATAGCAGAATTCAGTCTACCAGATGAACAGCATGTATGATCCATTGGGTACAAGCTAAAGCTACTGAAGTTCACTTTAGAAGTAAACCCCACATTTTTTCACAGCCAGGATAATGAACCATTGGAACAAGTTTTTCTGGGCATGTGGCATCTTTTAGGTACTTGAAACACTGAACTCAAAACTAGATGTCATTCTAAAAGAGACGCTACATTTCAAAATGAAGTTTGAGGTCTGAAGTAATTATATATGGTTTTGTCACGCACAAGATTTATTCTGATTAATTTAGGAATTAATCACTATAGACATTTTCTAATTAAGAAGAGACTGGAATACATAGAGAAAAGACAGAAACAAAATGAGCTGGTAAGGCTGAATGGGGATACAAAACATAAAAGAAAAGAAGGTAGCACAATGACTTCCCAACAGGTTGCATTGACATGACATTATCCCTGCATGAATGTTAGGAAAGGGACTTACTGCTTATAATGAAAAGCAATTTCCGCTATTGATTTCCTTCTCTGGCGATATACTTGGTCAGAGTAGCCCTGTGATGATAAATAGGAACAGAGATTTTTAATTACTAAAATTTCTCACCCAACAAAATTCATCACTGACTGAAGAAACTTCTCTCGTGGTGGTGATTGCACTACCGTTCCCTGATCAGCTGCACCAAGCAGTGCTGTCCAGCTCGCTGCTTCTGAGGGAAGGCTCAGGAAGTGAGAATGTGCCCACGCAGACTAACTTACCGGGTGATCCAGATCCAAGTCAGGGTCAAACTTGGTGACCAAATGGTGGCACTTGTCCAGTTCACCGATTTTTCTGGGAAACCAGTGAACTGTGGGTAGAGAGAAAGAGAAAAACTGGCTGTGGAAGTGAAGATGGAGCATCCTCTGCTGAGAAAGAATTGTGAGGTTAAATAAGATACATCTGGCATGATGTACTGAATGCAGACACACAACAAACACATGACACAGTTGTGCCTTCTGGGCAGTAGATCCACACTCCCAATGCTCTTGTTCTACAATCAGGTCTAATGCCATGATCTGTACCTCATGACTTCCCTGCCCATCTCTCAGTGGAATATTTTATGATGAAAGTAAACAAGAAGATAAAAATTGAATTTCACTTAAAGATTCTACACTTCACATCAAAAACAAATCCAGAGATCCAACTGGTTGTAGGGCAATCACTGCAGATCTCTAGAGGTATTTTACAATAAGAATAACCCTGTCTTCACAACAGGATGGCATGAGAGTGTCTTGTAGTTTAGTGCTGGATCTATACATAGTTCTTTACACATAGGTAGGAAACTACTTCACATCTATAATATAAAACACTGGAGTAGGAATGGAGAACTCTATAGGAGAGATGTGAACAAAGGATGAAATTTCATCTCCTATTTCTGTTTTTCCAGTCTGCACCAGAAGAATGGGCTATGGACTCTGGAGTCTATTGAGAAATGGACAAGGGGGGAAACGGCGTTCAGGATTCAGGTGTGCCAGAGGCAGTCTTTTCAGTTTTGCTCAAATTCAGCATATAATGGCCCATCACCCTCCCTGGGAACAGCCCTGTTTCTACAGCCCAGCCTCTCTGCAAAAGTGAAACAGTTTGTAAGTTCCTTACATTTGTCTTCCTTAGTGGTCCTCACATCTTCTGTTACCCTCTTGATGGAGCTAATGAAAGTACTGAGGTCAGAGCTGTGGACTTCACAGCGCACAAAGTATTCCAGTTCAGCAGTCCCTTCTCGGGGCTTTCGGCTAAGCCTGGTCTCCAGGTGGTGAATTTTAGCTTCAAATGTCTTTTGGGACATGGAAAAGGAGAACAAAAGCATTAAATAGCACTTGAAATACCTGCTGGTACTTCCCAAAGAAGTCTATATGAATGCATCTGGGAGGGAGTCCCCTTGTCTTTTTCTTCCTTTTTTCCCCTCATTGGGATAAACATGTTTATCCATCAATTCCACAGGTTTCCCTTCTGTACAGACAACCAGTGGGGTAGAATCAGAATCATAGAATGGTTTGGGTCTGAAGGGACCTTAAAGACCATCTAGTTTCGACCATCCTGCCACAGGCAGGGACACCTTCCACTAGACCAGTTTGCTCAAACCCTCATCCAGCCTAGCCTTAAACAATTCCAGGGATGGGTCATCCAGAGTTTCTCAGGGCAGCCTGCTCCAGTGCCTTACTGACATCACAGTAAAGAATTTCTTCCTAATGTCTAATCTAAATTTACCTTTTTCCAGTTTAAAGCCATTACCTCTTGTCTTAGCACCACTGACTCTTATAAAAAGTCCTTCTCCGGTTTTCTTGTAGGCCCCTATGAGTACTGGTGAAGAAGATCACATCAACAGTGGAAACTGGTGCTGTTAAGTGATATCTCCTTTGGCCTCCTCTCCTTCAAGCTCCTACTGAAGGCAGAGGTGCCTTTTTTGCTGGTGGGGTATGAGGAAGGGGCTGGCGCTGGCGTAGCAGGTCCTGGCGCTGTCCGGGCTGGGGCAGCTGTGCGGCTCTGGCCGTGGTGCTGAAACGGCGCCGCTGAGCCATACCCAACCCGCAGTAGCGTTAATTTGGGGCTCCCTAGCAGAACTGGTATAATTTGGACTCATTATCACAACTGTCCTCCCCCAAAGAACAGAGAGAAAAAAGGATTCTGTTCTGGTAGATTTTGAATATTTTCTTTAGCTCAGTGAAAGCTGGTAGTACAAGCTCTAGTCCCTGGGCAATGACCCAATCTTCCCAAAGTCTCTGCACGATCTTTGGTAGAGGAAGGGACATGATTTCTTTTATTAATCAGAGGCAGAATGATGAGAAGGAACAGATGCAATGCCACAGGTAAATTAAATAAGGAACGTGGTTTTTTATGTACCTACCAACTTCACTATTACATTGTCCCCTCAATAATCAATACCTTTGCATTAATCTGACAGCTGTGATTGCATTACCTATGCTTTGGCTTCATGTAACACATACAGAAGAGTGAAACCAGTTTCCCTGAAGCCTGATTCATGATGAGGCAAATGTCATTATGCCCGTCTGCTTTCGTATCTTGTACCTGCATTGCCAGAGGGATCTGGGAAATGAATCTTCCTCTGTTGTGGCTTGACATGCCTGTCTTTTTATTATATTTAAATCTCTCTCTGTGAAAAGCTCAAAGAGCTTTTTGCTAGGAAATCTTTTGATGCAGCAAGTAAATTTCTCCAGGAAGAAACAAATAATATCTGACCATAAGGTGCCCTAGCTTCTTGCTTGATGTTTTAAAAATTGTTTAAATTATAGACTTTAAATACATTGTAACATAAAATCTGTCAAGTACAAGAGGCTGCACTTCTATGTTTCATGCCTTATAAGCAGTCTGTTGCATTTGAAATGTTACACTGACAGATTTTTCATGCCTTCTCTGACATCTGTGCACTTCTAGGAAGGAGACCCCAACCATGACAACACCAAGACTTGTCTGACAAGCTTGTCTTAGAGATTCTTTCAGTCTTGAGACAAGAAAATGAATTTTCTTACAACAATCCTCTTATAGGAAATGCAAGAGGTTTTGTAATTGCTCAAGATCTTATCACTTTCTGTACTATCATCAGAGATAGTACTACCTGTGCAATGAACTGTTAGAGTGCCTTACAATTTCAGCAAAATACTTATCCAACAAATACACCTTTTGTATGTTTACAGCTGTTAGGTAGTTTTTTTGCTGTATAGTGTTGCTGGTGATCTGTTTTTACCCCAGAAGAAGTTGATTTCATGGAAAAGAAGGTACTATGTAATTATATGTATTGATACATGAGCTAGTAACATGCCCTTGTGACAAGAAAGGCCAACCATGTACTGAATTATAGAAGCAAGACTGTAGACAACAAGGTCAAAGGAAGTGATTTCTCCTCTCTGTCTGGGATGAGTGAGACTACATCTGGAGCACCTTGTCCCATAAGACAGAAGGCATTAATGTACTTTATGCTATGCACTGCAGCATAGTGGAGAGCTGCCAAGAAGCTCAGGGGGCTGGAGCACAATGTTATATGAAGAAAGGCTAAGGGAACTGGGTTTTTTCAGCCTTAAGAAGTGAAGGAGCACGGGAGGTTGGTTCACTGTCTAGTACCTGCAAAACAGACAGAGCCAGGCTTATCTGAAAGGTACACAGTGGAAGGACAAGAGCTGGTAGCAAGGACATTAAAAAGAGAAAAAGCGTTTTACCATGAAGGCAGTCAAAAACTGCCAAGGAGTCCAAGGAGACTGTGGGTTCTCTACCTTGGTGATATTCAAAATGCAACAAGAACAGTCCTGATCAACCTGCTGTGATTGGATGTGCTCCAAGCAGGAGGTTGGACTAGAGACCTCCAGAAGCCCCTTACAACCCATGTGACTGATTAATAGGAACAAATTGTTCTTTCCTCTCACTGCTAAAGTCAATGAAATTAAACTATTGTAGATAAAACATATCTCAGAATCTTAGTTGTTCAAAACCACTTTTGAATCCTTCTGGATGAAAATGTACTACATAATGCAAGTTGTCATGTTTTGATTACTGTTTAAGTAGGCAGTACTTATCTCAGTCTTTCCATTCGTGGTAGTGAGATCCTAGATAATGCAACATTATATTCCTGGCTAGGGGGAAAAATTTCAATTAGTTACCAGTTTCTCTTGGTATTAAAGCCATCTACGGGGCACATCTACAGGGAAGAAACAGAACCCTTAACATGTGAATCAAATTCATCCCTGAAGTAGGGAGGTATTTTTGAAATCAATATGCCAGTTTTATATTCAGGGTGAAGTTTTTCCTGTAACTATTTGACCAAGGGACAATATGGCAACAGCACTCAGAGGCTGACAAATCCTTGACCCACAAGTTAGGTGGGTTTGGTCTTAGCCATGCAGGGCACAGATCTTGCTTCAAATGGGGGATCAGAGCCTTGTGCATGAAGTTGAAGTGATGAGCAGCGGAGGGAACTGTCAGGGAACGCTACAAGACACATGGGTGTGGACTGCAGGTGTGAAACTGTGTGGTTTTATCCAGAAATAAAGCAAAGTTAAGCCCAGACCTTAGCAGCACTACAAGATAAAGGTATGGCTCATTCTGACTGATGAAAAATAAGGTCATGCTGGGCATGAGCAAAGCATGACTGTGGGGATATCAGAGAATTAACTGGTAATTTGCAGTAGGAAGGCATAGTCTGAGTCTTATTTAGTAGACTCAAATGATATGTCTCATTGAACAGCCATAAAACCTGTAGTGTGTTCCTTGAGTCCCATACAACAGGTTAGGTACTCACCTCAAATACCTTAAGTGCACGGGACAGTGGTGAAGTCTTGGCTCCCTTGAGCATGAAGAAGAGGTTCAGCATTGCTCTCCCATCCTTCTCCTCAAAGACAATGGTATCCGTAGACTCTGCAGCATCAGAAGCTGTAGCTGCAGCCTCTCTTTCCTTCCTGGCGTCTTCAATGAGACTTTGACGCCTACCAATGAACCGCGGAGACTGAAGGCAGAACAGAAATAATTAACACTTCTGATAGAGCTGTAGGGGAGATCAGAGGCTTCGCTGGTAGCTGGGTGAGGTATGACACGTGTATCTCAGAGAAGGCAGAAGGGGAAGGTTGGACTGACTTGCCTGACTTTGTAGAGGAAAATAGAGTGATAAGGACAGAGGTCTTAGAATTGAACTTTTGGAAAAGTGGAGCTTTAGGAAAAATCTGTGTAAAATACCCTTGTAGCATGACTGTAGAGTGGGATTCCCTCCTCACCTTCCCTAGTGACAGTTACAATATCTTTCAAAAAGTAAGAATCAGAAACAATCTTACGCAGATCTCAGGTGTCTGAGAAACTCAAATGGAGAGATGTTAGGTAAATTTGAAGTCATCTGAGAAAAGGTAACTATGAGAGACAGCTGTAGCCCACAGCTGTGGCATGGTCTGGCCAGGAAAAATTAACTGTTTGAAGGTGTATTAAAAGGGCAGCTTAGCTAAACTGCTCCCAGGATCCAACATAACATTTTCATTTGGCATTAAGTGGATGCTTGCCCATTGAAATATAATTGGAACCACATCCATATACCCCAGAAAATAAATTCCTCCCACTGGTCTATAGATACAGTTTGTCCCAACAAACTCCTGCAGATTTCTGTTACTTGGAATTGCACCTAAAAATGCCATAAGTCTGTGCCCAGAGTCATGTTAGGTCACTCATTTGTATTTATAGTGAGCTACAAACTATTTCAGTCACTGCTGTTTCTTTTGTTATACAAATAGCTCATATACTAACTTATTTGTTCATAGTACTTTACAACCAGTTTTCCTTTTAAAGCCAGCTCAGCTGGTTCCAATTTTCTGTGTTCAAAACCCAAGCCAGCTGAAAAACCCCCAGAACTTTCTAAAAGAAACCTGGGCAGCACTGAAAAAGGACAGAAAGCCATCCAACACTTGCATATAGAGCAGGACTGGCTGCAGTTTTCCCTATGATTACATTGAAAATAACTGGAAAAAGAGATAGATGCTAACCAAGCAGCACCTTCCCTATCTTGTGACAAATTGGATAATGTTTTCCTCTTAAAAACACAGTCCACTCAAATACTAAGCCCTTTTTCTCTCTAATTTTCAAAGCCCACCATTAGCAACTAATGTTTCCTGAGAAAATCCTCTTGGATGCTTTGGTGGTGTAACACTGACATTTAAAATGCAGCCTGAGAAATGCAGCACATCGAAGTGCCAGCCTACGCACTTCTATCCGGTCCTTTCTTTAGTTAAGATACCCTTCTGAAATTATATTTGCTGATCCTCAACCCTTTTATTCCTTCTGGCACAGAAAAACACCTTCTAACAAATAAGCACATACTGCTGCTTGTCCAAACTGATGGTATTCATGCCCAAAGAGAGATGTCTAATAAATATCCTCAGCCGTAACTCTTACAGTCTCATGAAAGCATTCAGCTTTAAGCATGTGTTTTATATCACTGCTGTGTTTAAAGCTAAGCTGGTATTTAGTTTAAAGTGCCTGCAATAAGCAGGGCAAACAACCTTGCGCTAACCACCATAACGGAGCTGTGCAGCAGTCACAAGCCAGGCAGCGCGTTAGCTAAGGATGTTTTATCACACTGTGCCCAGAGGAACAGAGGCGCAGCAAGATTTTACTTGTGCGGTGGAGCGGGGGAGAGAAGGGAAAACAGGCCCCCATGCTTACTCTGTAAATTAGGTTAAAATCTGTCTGTGAAGAGTTTAAATAGCAAGAAGGCCTGTTTGATCAGAAAGCCACATGGGAGAGGTAGCCTTGACCAGTCAGACCCGTGTGCTGCTACTGGGTGGCCCCTGGCAGTCAGGAGTGAGGGGTCCTGGAAGCTGCTAGCTTTATGGTGGCATATTTTGGGTGGGTAAATTCAAAAATTAAGGAAAAAAAAAAGACATTTCTGGGGAAGAAGTGGTCTGGGAGGGGTCAGCCTGCCTGCTGCCTTCTCTGCGGGTAGAGGCTGCCTGGCTGCACGCTCCCCATCTCAATCATCCTCTTCTCTGCCCCTCATCATTTACACTCCTTTTGCTGGAAATTAGGAACTTGGCATATAAAATAACCAAACTGATACCTCATAATAAATGTCTGCCTTTCTTTGGAAGGCACCATTACATGGTATTTCCAAATTGCCTTGCAGACTAGCTCTCTGAGTGCATATCTAGCTACAGTGGGAACTTTAATTTGGTTTTGCAGAGCATTTATTTGCCTCACTGAGGCTGGAGTCTGATACGGTCATGCATCTCTTATGAAGGGTTAGTTTGCACTTCTTATGAAGGGTTAGTTCATTTTTCCTTCCTTGAATTTGCTGCAACTCAGAGTCCCCTACCTGAGTAGTCTCATTAAAAATACTGTGTTCTGAGTTAAAGTACTGTGGCTTTTTATTCCTGGCACATTATTTGCAGCAAGCAGGAAGGATTGCAGAGGCTATTTCCCACCCAGCAGCATGGAGATAGTAATGTCATATGCTTGCTTCCCTGGGTGCTCCTTCCTGCTGGTTTGCCTCCAACTGCTGTGTTGTGTCTGGCTCCACTTGTGTGCTCTGTAACCAAATCCTGCTCCAGCTACACTCCCAGGGTGTCTTGTAAAAACTACTAGCAGCAGAAAAACTAAATACATGACAAGAGATTTTTCCATGGTGTGAGTTTGATGTTTGGCTGGCCCAGGTGACGTGTAAAATACCTGCCTGTGTAAATGAGTTCTGGGATTGTAAAGGTCATTTTCCCACCTGGGTGCTAGTCCCTGGGATTTAATGGCAAGGGAACACTTCACACCTGCTGGAGCTGGTGCAGGGGTGGGCAGGGGCTGGGCGGCCAATCACCCATGACCATACAGGCACTGCAGATACACAGGCACTGGGTGGCCAATCACCACATGTGGACACACAGACGCACAAGATGTCGCTGACATACAAATGCCGTCACACCTCTTGCCTGGTAGAAGCCAGTAAAATAAGTTACATGGTTTCCAAGATCTGTGCTAGGTGAGAGCAAAGGGCCAAGCCTTTCATGCAGCCTGCTCCCAAAGTGATCCTTACAAGACTAAGTTGGGTTTTTTTTTATTTTTCTGAGAAATTCCATTCAAAGAAGGGATGCAAAGATGAGCTGAGGTTATCCCTGGAGGACAGAGGAGGAGCCACTCATCCCAAGCAGGTTGCTATACTCCTGCCAGTATACCTGGTGAACCCAAATTCCTCTGGCCCCTTTGTTAAGTGGCCTGTTTCCCATCAACCATGAAGCAGCACCCCCAGAGTGTGTAATAACATGACAATCTCCCTTTCTCCAGAGAGCAATGAGCATCTCAAATACTTGTTTGATGAGAAGCCTGGAAAATACCAGGCTTTCAAGAACGACTTAAGTGTTCATTACTCTGACAGAATGAAAACAGTTGTGTGAGAGGGAAGCCTTCCCTGATTTCCATTTGTTATAGAAAGCAAGCTTACCTCCTTCTTTCCTAAATATTTCCCTTCCTTTCCAGCATGCTCCACACTCCGAAACACCTCTTGCTGCCTATGCAATTGCTGATTTTACCGAGTCAGAGCATCACACAAGTAAGGAGATTGGGTGAAAAAGGCAGCAGGCATAGGGTAGGCAAATGAGGAGCTCTATAACCAACCTGCTGGAGTCACCCTGAAGACTTCTGCCAAACACATCTGCTCCCTAACCCGTCTCAGTTCCCGCATTTCCTCCTGCAAAGCATCCTGAGGGGGTCCCTTCCTGGTGCACCCACTGCTACGGTCTGCTCTGGCTCCTCCAGGGTTGCCTGCAGCCTGGTCATATCTGTGACCCACAGGATTGTCCTGTGCTGGGAGCCTCAGGCTCCTCCTGCCTTCCCTGGCATTTGGGTTAGGAGGTGTAATGTCCCTGTCTCTGTAGACAGTCCAACAGTTTGGCCAGACTTGGCTTTCTAAATGCACTTGACAGATCAGCAGGAAGTTTTCATCTCCTTTCCCTGACACATACAGATCTGGTGTGTGCAGAAGCATTCCACCAGCTAAACCCAGGGCTGGGTCCACGTCAGGGAAGGCTAAGACCAGAAACGGGGGAAGGATGTGCTGGGAGAGAGCGCAACTGTGGACGCAGCAGCAGTGAGCAAACTGATTAAACCGCCTTTGCCTCATATGTTGTCTGAAATAACAGCCACAGTTTCACATTATGCTAGAACAAGTAAAATCACTGCAGTTCATTGCCTTGAAACCAGGAAAACATTAAGATTTTCAAATTGCCTTTCACATTGTGTATTCCTTGTTATTCCTGACTGAAGTCTATGGGTTATTCACCCTGCTATTGGTTGGGGGAAGTTGGTGGTTGCATTAGTTCAAGATTTCATCCCCCTAAATGTTTGCTTTTCACATGTACCTGTATGTAGAGAGAACTGTTCAAGCTATTTCCCTTTGCCAGCCTGAAGTCCAGAGGTGCCCATGTGGGGGAACTCCCACAAAGGCAGTGTTGGTCCATCTGTCCCTGCCTGCCTCTTCCTATAGCTACTGGAAAGGCTATGGTTTTCAGAGGGGGAGGGAAAGAAGTGGGGTAGGGTTTTCTTACCATGATGGCCTCAGCTTGCTTGGAGTCCAGCTCTGACACTGCCCTGCGGAAGCCTTTGGCTGCAGAGGTGGAGATGTTCGGGGTTGGCATTTTGCTCTTCAGTGAGCTCTGCTCTCTGCTTTCCAGCTCCTTGCCAGCTCTTTATAGGGCAGTGCTGACGTCAAAGACTCTTTCAAACCTTCTCTCCCTCTGCCACCTCCCCATCACCACCTCCCTCCTTTCTCCCCCTCAGGCTGAGAGGAGGAGGGGACATGAAGGAGAGAAACATTTCTGTCCCATTAAATCTAATCGCTGCAAAGATTGCAGACACCCTGCCTTCAGAGATCAGACACTCCCCCCACCTGTTTGCCTGCACCCAAAAGGTTTCTACTGTTTTTCCCCCCTTTCTTGATGGGGTTCATTCTTGTGCTGTGTTTAACTCCACATTTGCTTTCTCAACTTGAAAGTTGCATGAAAGGATTTTGATCTGTGAAAGGACAAAATAGAAGGAAGGAAAAGATTCGACCCTCTCTAGCCCTTTTTTTCACTTGTTTGCCTTGTCATTGAGGCAGTAAAGAAATAAGAAAATAACACTGATTCCCCCAAGGCAGCCGTGGGACTGGATGCTGCTCTCACGTATGCACCTGCTGATGCCTGGCTCCTAAAAACTATGTATTTCAGTGCTCTTCCACCACCTCATGTCTTGGTTCGGCCACATAGCACTAACAGCAGAATGGCAGAATTGGGCCCATTGAGCCTTCAGAGATGACAAAAGCTATAGAGAAAATAACCTGGAAGAACCCTTCCAGTCCTTCCCTCCCAAGGGCTTTGCTGCTCTTGAAGTAACTCATAAGAAAAAAATGCCTGCAGACAGCTGGGGCTGTGACAGTGGGTGGCAGCTCAGGACCCATCCCAGGACTCTCTTTTGCTGTGAGTAAATGCAGCCTTTTCCTCCCTGGGGATTTGCAGCAACTCTCCTATCCTAAACAAGTGTCGTGGGAACCCACGGTCCTGCTTTGTGTGAGCCACTGCCACACTGGGGACAGAACATTGGCTGGCACAAACCCCTGCAAGCAGGGAAGCTGGTGGCCCTTCACCAGCTGGCTGTTGCAGAGCTCACCCACAACCTTGCTGACCACAGCATTGTTTTGGAATACCTCTGCTGAAGACATCTGATTAGGGTGGGTGGCTCCTTCTTCCCATGTGGGACAGCCAAATTCATGCCAGAGTGCTGATGATTTTTGCAGTGACAAAAGCCCTGGAGGATCCCATTGACCTCCTCAGGGCTGCAGAGCTCCTGACGTTTGCCATCTGCAAACACCAGGGATCAAATAGAGTGATCAATGCTGCCAGCCCCACGAAGGCAGCTTGGGAAGCTCCAGCTGGCTAGAGGTTGGTAGAAGCTGAAGCTGAAGTAAACAGTGAGCAGCAGCCAGAGATTTGGTCCAGTAGTGAGCTGAAAGTAACTTTAAATCAAGTGGAGCAGCTTCTCTTATTGCGGGTGCTGAGGACACCCTGCTGTCCAGTATAGTGGAAACCAGGAGGAGTTAAGCAGACATCAGGGCTCCTCTCTCCTCAGCTTCTGCATCCTCCCATGTGGTACCATGTCGCACACTAAGAGCCATCCTTGCTTTTGCTTTAATTTCATCCCTAATCCCCTCTGAGTCTCCTAAACCTTCTGTTTGTCCTCTGCTAAACCCTAGATGCTCAACCGCAAGATAAAAACCTACCAAACTGATGGAGGGTAATGCTGCCTGGTGTTTCAGCATCTTCTCAGAAGATATTTTGGGGCAGATCCTGAATCGTCCCCACTGCCCAGCTCCAGGGGAAGGAGATGTATTGCAGGCCCAGTCACTTCCTAGCTGCTAAGGTGGCTTTGAGGACCCCCTTACTGGGGGATATGAATTAACACAATCCTATGGTGGATTTTTTTTCTGCCACTGGCTGAGGTGGACCATGGTAGCTGGACAAGCTGGGGTGCTGGGAACACCATGCCACGATACCAGCACTCAATCCCAGGCTGCTGCCTTAGCCAGGCATCCTTGTCTTGTTTGTGCTCACTGCAGGCTGCACCTCTTCACAGCCTTTTTGAGCCTGATATTTCTGACAGGTGCACAGAACAGAAGATCTTCAGCATTGCTTTGTGTTGCCACTGTGAAACCACTGTCACCTAAGGAGTGATGGCTGTATTTGACAGCCTGGTTCAATGGCCTTCTCAGAAATTCATTGCCTCCTGGCTAAGTGAACGAAAGGCTTTGGGGATGGCTGTGGGACAGCATTAATATGAAATGCTGCTTAGCTTCTGCCGAAGTTAATCTTTCCAGGACACCTAAAAAGATTAGGATCTCATGCAGATTGCCACCCAGGCTCTCTCATGTTTCCATGTTCTGTCCTGACTTTATAGAAGCAAGGCTTTTCTCAAGGATCTCACAGACAGGATTTTCAAGTGGCATGATGTGCATTTTCATGCTATCTTACCCCAATCACATGCAGAGTATGAAGAGGGATGCCACCCCAGGCGATCCTGCAGAAGTCAATCATAGCAATTCATCCTGGTTTTTACCCCACAAGAGATCTCGTCCTTTCCAGAGACCAAATTTTTTGACTTTTGTGTGTTCTAATGTTCATCTTCAGTACCTTTTCTGATATAGGGGGAATTAAAGTCAAGCAGACTGTCAGAAACAGCTGCTTCAAACAAACAGGTAGCTGTTGTAGGTTGCACCAGTGTCTTGCCTCAGACAGACTGAATCCATTCTGCTGTTAGGGCTTCCTAGTAAACAGGAAGTAGATCTCATATGGAAACTATTACGGAACTCTCATATGAGTTAAAAGCAAACTAACACCATATTGGTCATCTGGAGATAATCTACGAAGAGTGGCAGGAAGAAGAACCAACTCCAAAAGAGGCCACAAAATTAAGCTTGCGTATCAAGCTTCGTACATCAACAAAGAGCCCTCACTGGGCGTTCTGTTAAGTCCATTAATGCCAGTAAGATAATCATAGAAAGAAAGTAAAGAAGACGTCTCTTGCAGCCATTGCCTGTTTGCTTTGCTGAAGAAGTTGTCCTTGAGCATTGCCAATGAGAAACAAAGAAACTTGTAATTCTGGATGAATTCTTCCGGATTGCACTACCTTTAAAACAGAGTACGAATGAATATGAATATCAAATTTTGGCATTTTTTGTTTGAGGTTTTCAGTTTGATCTTAGGACAAAGAGAAATTTCAAATTACTTAATGAATTTAATCTCCTTTTTCTGCATAATATTTTCTCACCTTAAAATCAGAAAGAGAAATCATTTTGCTAGATGGCTTTTTTTTTGGTAACTGACTTATTTTAAAGGTCTCTTTAGAACAGCATGTGTCAGGGATGATAAACCTAAAATCAGTCATCAAAGCAAGCTCCAGTTATCCAAATTTGTAATCAATTTGCTGAAAGGATAGCCTTAAAATGTCAGTTCATGTAAAGAATTCAGAAAATTGGTAAAGTACTTTAATAAATATGGGAACACAGAGTCACTCAGCCTCCCTGCAGGCTGTGTAACATATTCAGAGATCACATATGAATGCTCTTCAGACAAACAGAAGCTTTAAAAAGTGCTGATAACATCAGAAAAGCTTTCAAGACTATTGTATGAATAGATGGAATTTCTTTGCATATATTTTCTCTTTTCCCTTCATCTCATTACATATTATCTCTCTCCTTGTGAAATCCAGCACTTTTTTTAAGCTTATCAGTTCTTCTACTTAGTTATCTTATCCCAAATTCCTTGATTTTTAATCCCTCTTCTTTATATATAAAATGAATCAGGCATACAGCTCTTTTCTTCTTTAAGCCCTGCTAATCTGTACCCTACCATCCTTGTTTGGTGATGAGAGTCCTGCATTGTACAGGAACACTTCCCAGCATGGAGGTTCCACGTAGCCAGTGAAGTCCTGCTTTCCATGCAACCAAGGACAAAACTTCCAGGTTGCCATGAGTGACAGTAAGACTTCATCCCTATGATAAGAGTGGAAAAGTCAGGTTGGTTCTCCTGTCCTGGAGGAGCTGACAGAGGAGGTAAACTGGGAGAACCAAGTGGCAGCAAGTTCTGCTTTGAGCAGAAAGGTGTGCAGTGAGTGGACATCATTCACTGCAGTGTTATCAGCAAAGCTCCAAAAGGATAGGCATTGCTTTTTCCCAGATAGTCCAGTGCAAAGCTCCTTAACACATTTTCCACCTGTGGGGACTTCCCAGGCAAAGTCCCACCTTTTTTAGAGCACCCACAGCTTGGACATTTCCAGATCTTTGTGTGTCTACTTCTTCATAAATCACCTGTATGGGTCCATGTCTAAGTTCTGCTGCTATCAGACAACGACTTCCGCAAGTGTTTGGGGAGGAGGTGTGAGCCTGTTTGGTTAAATGAAGCCACACACTTCTCACCTTCTGCCGTGTTTGACTTACTAGATTTGCTAATGAGGAAGAGGAGCCTTTAGGAAGCCTTATGAAGGAAATACAATAGATGTATGGGTCTTCATCATGCTTTGTTTCTCACACCCCAACTACACAACCACCCTTGAATGTGTGTGGGTGTCCTGTGTATCCAGCTGTGTGTTTTAAGGGATTAATCTGACATAAAGCAGAAACAGCAAACGCTGTTGGACACTACTTCACTGCACCAGTCCCCTGACAGAAAAGACCATAAATTGTGCCTCCCTCAATGGTAAAGCAGGCACAGAAAGAATCCAGAAATGGCATTAAGGTACAGAGTGCTGTTAATTCTTGGGAGGCTCATTTCACTTTCCACTGGATGTAGGACTGGCAGTGCAGAGAGAAAAGCAAGATATTATCTGCTTTAACTGCATCCATGTGGTCATTTTTTGCATTCTCAAGCATTGTTTGCAATAGTCACCATTCCTGAGTACCTTGGGTATGGGGATCAAGAGGAAAAGCGCTTTCTGCCAAGTTATTGTTCCTCATCGTCCAAGTTGGAGACATCTTCATGCAGCAGCCTGCAGTCTTGATACAAGTCCGAGGGTGAATCAGTGGCAAAGGCACTTACAGTCTAGCCTGGCAAGGTTGGGAGTCTGTCCTGTGGCCCAGGGGGCTGCAGGAACAGGATTTGTGCTGTGAGAGTGCTTGGGTCAAAGAAAGGGACAGTGTATGTTGATGTGAGAATGAGCTGCCATTTTCCATCACAACCAATGCAACCCTGATGGCTTTGTGGGATGCCCAGGCCCCCTTATTGCTCTTTCTTCCTCTTCCCCACCACAGCATGAATAATTACAGTCTGCCACACGAAGCAATTACAGGGAGGGTTAGACAGTTCCATCAAGAGATGTTTTTATCTCTTCTCCTTTCACAGCTCCATTCAACATCTCCTAGTGCTACAAAGGAGTTTAATAGCCCATAATGACACCTCAGACCTTCACATCATTTCAGCCTCCCTAGGACTGGGGCAGCAGCAGGAGGAAAAAAAAAAAGATAATTAAAATCCTCATCTCCATCTTAAGTTTGCAGCCTCCTATTATCGAGAAAACACTGACTTCTGTGCTCACATTCTCTCACAGCTGATGAGCCCAGGGAAAAACAGGGCTGCAAGCAGCAGAGATGTGCTAGCCTTTTAGTAAGGGCAGTGAGATGTTTTCTGCCACCCTGGGAGAAAAGCTCAGCCAGATCAGACAGTCCTTGCCTTCCATTCCACTTCATAGTGTCGACCACTGGGACAAGAAGAGGCCTGATGCAGAGGTCATTCTTCCAGCCAGTGTGTAAATCCCAAGGCAAAATACAAAAAGCCAACTACATTACAGAAAACATGGCAGAAGATACACTTTTCCTGAAGACGAGAAGATGGAGTAGGGGTATGCAACCTCCTTCAGTGCCTTTCTGCCTCAGTGTGTGTCAGTACACTTTCACAGTGTAGTGTACAGGATAGGTATGTTCCACAGAGACAAACCAATGACTTACAAATCAAGGCCAATACCCTTAGCAGCTAAATGCATACCTCTGTGTCCAAGACCTCACATTTCAAAAGGCCATATTAGTCTTTAGCTAAATCTGGAAATATTCCTATTACCCAAAAAAATACCCTCCCACCTGCAGTTTTGAAGCGTGGGGCCGCCTGGTCTCCAAACTGTTTTCATCTCCACATTCAGACACAATCTTTCCTCAAATTTTGCCTCAATTCTGCTCAATTTTTTCCACAAAACTCATTGAATCTCATTTTGTTGGTCAACAATGAAAGGGCAATTCTGGAAAGTTTTCACAGCAATCAACATTTCAGAGGAAATTAACCTCATTTTCATAAAAATAGTGAATAGTTTGTGGAAAGGGTTTTCAGAGGGAAGGGAGGCTGCTTATATGGAGGAAAGCACTTAACATTTAGCCAGAAACAGAGAATTTAGCCTGGAGTTTTCAGAAACAAAAGCAACAGCAATCTCTCTGTATTTCAGGAAATGGGTCTGGAACAGGGGAGTGAAAATTCAGAAATATTGTACTGATGATTCACCCACTGCTGCAGAATCCAAAACAACCGTCTTGTCTTGGATCAATGGGGAAGCGCTTAGGAGCAATTTCCCCTTGGAAATGTGGGCAGCAAGCAGACAGGAGCAGCTGGAGGTAAAAAATGCACTGTCTCTTGGAGCATGCATTTTGTGGGGTTGTGAAATTAATTGCTGACACCCCTAACTCACAGTATTTCAACTTGTAGACAACTTCTTTAACAGGGTCATCAGAGAATGTTGCCTCTATGCGGAAAGGCAGCCTATCTGCATTGCAACAGGCCTCCTCCTGCGCTACCTGTCCTTATGATTTTAATTTGTTTGTGATACCAAATAACTTACTCCCAGCTCCTGGAGTCAGGTTTCTTTAATCATAAATAAGACGCAGACCTTTTGAGAAGGGAGGAAAGGTTGAGGAGGAGCCTAGGAGCTGCCAGGGAGGTAGAAAACCCTCCAGAAAATGTAATTATATGGAGATCTGGCACAGAAGTTTTGAACATTGAGCTTGATAAATTTGCTCTTCTGGGAAAAAAATAAAACAACAATAAAAAAAAAAAACAAAACAAAAAAAAAAAAAAAAAAAAAAAAAAAACAACAAAAAAAGGTTGAGCAGGTAAACAATTTCCTGAAAGTATCAGAAACATTCTGACAAGACAAATCAAATGTCCAGCACTAATCCTATTGCCAAAAACTTAGGACTGCCTTTCTGACTGCTCACTGCATGGCTGTGGGCAAGTCATTTAACTCACTGCCTTAGCTTCCTGCCTTCTCCCTCGACACTGGTAAAGTCTGTAACCTTCAGCTGTGAAAAAAACAGTTAATAGTGGAAAATAGATGCAGAAATCAATGAGAATATTTGGCTCTCACCTCCTTTCAATCCTCTTACCTGCAGTCTGGTTGCCCATCAGGCTTTTGCATTGATGAATACATGGGGAAAAGCGACGAATGTTACTGTTTATTTTTGATCCAGAATCTTGGAAGTCTCGGCTCTATGAAGTTTGCAGCAGCCTGGATCCTCCAACTCTTTCTCTAGATAAAAAGAGAAAGTTGAGGGCGCGTCTCCATTTTACTTGCAAGTTCATTAAGTTCCCATGCTACTCCATTAAGTAACTCTTAAGAGAGGTCTTTGGATGCTTAATCTCTTCATGGCTAATGACGGTGGTGTCTGGCCTGATGTATTTAAAGCTCTTGCTCATGCCCACACCATGGAGTAAAACATAACTTACGTAACACATGGTGGTATCAGAACAGAGAAAGACAAGTCGTGACAAAGGACCCAAAGCAAGTTCCCATTGCTCTCTCAGAAGGACTGGAGATACCTCGCAATACTGTGTGTTGGTGTGGTGTTAGCATGGCCAAAGCTGATGGCATGGCACCGGAAGGGACTTTGACCCACTGCCACTAGTCACTCGCCCCTGTGACCGTTAGGACCTGCACTGCAAGGCTGCAGAGTATGGCTGTGATGGGTCTGGACCCCACATCTGTTCTTGGGCCATTCCCCTGAGTGTTATTTTCCTCTCAGTTTTCCAGTCACCCACCCTCACTGCTCTAGCCATGGAAGCAAATTATCCTAGAGGCAGCCAAGGAGCTTCCATCAGTGGCTTGTCAGTGTTTGCCCAACACTTTCCTTTTACATGAACATGTCACTTCTTTGACGTAGACACATCTCCTTCTCCCCTTCCCATCTTCCGCAACAGCAGCTCCAGGTCAGCAAGGTGGACCAGAGGAATGCAGCTCAGTGATGCTTCTGCATGAACAGAATTGCTGACTTCTTACCCATTTAGTTCCCTCTCTCCTCAGGCACTGGAAGATAAAAACCATCCACCTGTCAAACAAAAGGTCTGATGCGTTTTTAGCATTAGGAGTCACACAAGGGGTCTCAGACCTATGAAAATGTCACCATATTGACTTCATACAAATGTTTATTCATCATCTGTTTACAGGCAGAAAGGCATTTTGCATTCAGCATCAAGTGGTTGAGATCTATTTTGGAGACACAATCAGTTCTGAATTTGAAATTGTCACCAGCATTTCACAGTGGAATCAATGCTTTCCTACTGATTCACATCTGCTCAGGATCTCATCTGTTATTCCTAACAGGTAGTCATCAAGTAAATACGTGGGAAAGAGCAGGAGAAAATATTTTTCTTTCCTTTTTAGAGGATGAACGTTAATGTATCACCCATGGCAAGGTTCATTCTACCTAGCAGGCTTAAGAGGATGACTCATCAAAGCCCTGTGCTTCTCTTCTGGATTTTCAAGGTGTATCAGCAATGTTTTATTGATCCACAGTCATGGAAAGTAAAGAAAGGAAAGAGTCTGAGATCCATACTGGTACAATATGCCTAACTTCAGTAATTCTACCAGTAAGCTACTGGGATGACATGATGGAAAAGCAGGGTAAACAAGATTACGTTTCCTATCATCCCAATCATAGGACTGTCCTCTTCACACACAAATCCTTTAATCTAGTAAAGAAGTGAACATAAAGATCAGTAACTGAAAGTTAAAGAAGAAAGTTCAAGTCAGTAGGAGGGTATACATTTTTAATAGTAATGGTAAGCAAGCCAGATGGGCATTGGGAAAGCCATGTTCCCTCTACTTAAAGCGTCCTAACTAGAACAAGTACTTCACCTGAAGATTGTGTTCATCAGACAAAGAGACAGAACAAGGTAAGACTAAAGGGGATGGCACAACCCATGTTTTGTGCAGGAGGAGATAAGGCTGTTATGACCCATCACTGCAAAGCACAAAGCGAGGAGCAGGGGTACCTACCATCCCCAGCCGAGAAGACAGGGCAGACCCCTACCAACTCCTGCCAGCACAACATGACAGAGGTGCTTCTACCTTGCACTGTGCCAAGACTGGTCTTGGAAACCTCACTTTTCTGGTGAGAAAAGACACCATCCCGGCAGAGGGAATCTTTAGCCTTCCCGCATGTACCAGTTGGGAAAATGAATGTCTCTGAATCACTTAATGATGTGGAAATGATGCGTCTCTAGTGCTCACCCTTCCCCCTTACCCTGTTGGTGCAGGCAGTGCTTGCCTCAGGAGAGTTAATAGTACTTTCACTTATTTAATTTACATCAGGGACGTGCTAGATGGCAACGAGGTGTGCTGGTACAGGAGGAAAAGTACCACAGAGCAGAAGAGGTTAAAAACTTCCCAGATCTTCATTGTTCTGTCTCCCTTTTCATTCCTACCCGCAAAACATCACCAGAAGCAAACAAATGCCTTTTCTGTGGGGAGCCAATACGTGCTTTTCTCCAGCAATCTCCTTTTGCTTATATTGCTTCCTTGCATCTCCTGTGGGTTTGCCTTCCCCCAGCTCCCTGACCCCTTCCTTCCCGCCTATGTCTCTCCAGCGGTGTGACAGGAGCCCAGCCATAGCCTAAAGGGATTTGCCTTGTGCCTTTAGTTCAGTTTCCCTTATCTGTCCCTTGTAGGGCCATGTGTTTTGTCTCTACCCCTCCCTGCAGATGCGTGGTTGAGGGCAATGAGAGACAAGGGGTCCTTGTAAGTGCCTTATGATAATTGCAGAGCAGCAACTGCTCTGAAAATCTAAATTCCTCGCTGACATTTCCAGTCTAAAGCTCCCACTGACTCAGCTGCTGCTTGTGATATTTAAACAAGGATTATCTCCTTTTTTATTCTTTTCTTTTTTGATAATGGGATGGCAGAAGGTTAGTTTAACACTTTCCTGTGGTTTGTTTGTCTGTTACAGATCCAGTGCTCTTCAGGACTGTAACCAAATCTACACTTCCCAAGTCACTCATTTGGCATTACTGGGATAAATAACAGCTCCCATGATAAAAAAAACAAGGATCTTTCCCTGGATTGTCATATTTTCGAGATTTTTCTTCACCATGAACTTTAGTATACAGGGAAACTTACTTCTTTGGGTGTAAAAGGTCTTATCCCATTGGCTCCAGCAGAGCTCCATTCGACTTATCCCTCAGCAGTACTCAGGGAGTACATACACTAAACAAAGCTCTCCATCAATTCAGAAACTACCTGGCAGTGAAGAAACAACAGAGCTAGTGTTGTTTTCAGACCCCCCATTTCAGTGCTTCAAAAGGGCATCCAAAATGTATAGTCAGACCCTCTCATGACAATACAAAAGAGACATCCAGCCCCAAAGCCTTGGGTCATACCAAGAAAGGCCTCCATGCCCCAAAAGAGGGATGCCCTGGAACACACAGGCTCTGGGAGGCTACCACCTGGCTCAGTCTCTGGGGCTGTGGGATGCTGCAGCCTCCTTCCTAGTGCTCAGAAATGGGAGCGGCATCAATGTGCCTGATAACCTGTCATTATGGCACACGCTGAGCCAGATCAGTTCTTCCAGTCCCCTTCCATTAACCAGCTAGTTATTCCTGAAATTGGCCAAGCAATTGCTGAGGGTGGGACAAGGGAGAGATGAGGGGGAAACTGAGGGGGCCAAGGCTGGGGTGCAATCCCAGCACTGCATGTGGGACCAGTTTCTTACCCTGGCACTGGGGTTTTGCTAATGACTGAACAAAATATGACCATTTCTCTTTGCTTTTCAGAGAGGTGGAGGGATTAGGAGGTGGTAAGCGTGCTTTCCCATACCTCATGGTGGAGGTTAGAGTGGGGTAGACTAGACAAACTTAAGCAGTGCAGACACATTTGAAAGCATGAAACAGGCAGGCATATGGCCATGGGCTGGATCCAGTGAAAGTCTAGGATGGGAGCGAGGGTCTGCCTGTGCACATGGGTGTCCATGGAGGAGTGGCGGGGGGCCCCCTGTCTCACTGCAGCCATTATCACACTGCTACAGTCAGGCAAAGCAAACACATCCCTAAATGGAGACACTCCCGCTGTCCTGCCGATAAGCAGCACAGCATTGGTGCAGAGTCAGCTGCCTGTTGTTCCCTATGTCCTGTGACACAGGACTGCTTTTCAGCCCCAGCAGTGCCTGGAGAAGGTCTCCATCAAGCTCCTGTTTGATCGGAGTCAGCGCTGTTTGGACTGCATCACTGCTGGGGGAGGCCAACACCTTTGGACACCTTAAATGAACAAATGATGCACAGCTGGTGTGTCCCCACCGTCTGGTTTTGGGTCACCATCCCACCCTTCACATCCCCACTCCCAGTGCCAGACCTTCCTCATGTGGCAGCCCATGGTCTCAGGAATATCACCCAGGGCAGGGGCAATACAGGTCACACCAGAAAACCTGGCCTTCATCTTGTGATGCCCTCCAACCTGGGGCACCTGTTTGCGCTCCTGGCATGTCCCCATGGCAATCGCAGCTGCCAGGCAGTGAACATCTGAGGCTGAAGTGCAGTGCTGCTCACTGTTTTGCTCCTGGAGAAAAAAGCTCCAGAGAAAAAGCATGTTTCTCTTCCAGCACAACTCAGGCAGCTGGAAGAGGCACATGACACTGGCTGTGTGCAGGATCTCCTCTCCTGACACTATTCTCTGTCTTAGATTGCATCAAGCAGCCACCAAAGCATGATCAAAGCAGTGCAGCTTGGGCACAGTGATAATAGTGGCTTGGGTGCAAGGGTGAGACCAGTTATACTTTTGAGTATCTTTCCTAGCTTCTTTTCCCAAACTAACGTCTCCCACCTTGGTCCAGATCTATTTGAAAGGCCTTCTGTGCAAGAAGTTCTGGCAGTATGTTTGGGGCTGGTCAGGTGAGAATGTGTTTTGAATTGCTCTATCAGGGAAGTCCATGCCCCAAGATGGAAAACACCTTGCATGTAGTTTCCACTGATGTCCTTTTGGGCTTTAGTCACAGCCCCAGAAAGGACTAAGGGTTCTCTGCATGCTCAGGAAAAGCTTGAAAGTTAGACTTGAACTGAGGTTAGTTTCTATTCCCCAAATGGTCTGTGACGCACTGGATGGCCAGATGGCCATGGTGCCCTTTTGGAGGTACCTTGGCAGGCTAAAGAAGTAGTGAGATGGGAACCTCGGCAAGTGACAATGCAAAGTCCTGCCCCTGAAGGGGAATAACCCCACTCACCAGTACATACTAGAGGCCAACTGGCTGGAAAGCAGCTTTGCCTGGAAGGCCCCATGTTTAGGGGTTAGGGTTAGGTCCTAGTGGACCTGGTTAGACCTAGCCCCATGCAGCTACCCTGACTGAGCAGCGGACTGGATCAGGCAATCTGGAGACCCCCTCTAACCTTGTCCTGGGTTCAGCAGCAGCAGCCATTTTTTTTCTCCTTCTTGGTAGCTGATGCAGCACTGTGTTTTTTATTTTGGGCCTGGGAACAGTGCTGATAACACCAGTGTTTTCAGTTACTGCTTGGTGATGTTTAGGCTGGCCAAGGACTTTGTGAGTCTCATGCTCTGCCAGGGAGGAGGGGAAGCCGGGAGGAAGGAGAGACAGGACACCTGACCCAGACTAACCAAAGAGGTTATTCCATACCACAGCATGTCATGTCCAGGAGGTAAAGACGGAGAGCAGAGACCCAGAAGGGTGGTGAGGGTGCAAGGTGGGGGGTGCACTGGTGGGGGTGCACTGTGTGGTTGGGCTTGATATTGGATGGTGAGAAACTGTATTCTTTTCCCTTGTATTTTCTCTTGTCATTATTATTATTGGTGGTAGCAGTAGTGATTTGTGTTATACCTTAGTTACTAAACTGTTCTTATCTCAACCTGTGGGAGTTGCATTCTTTTGATTCTCCTTCCCATCCCTCCAGGAGCGGAGGGAAGAAAAAGAGGGGAGTGAGTGAGAGAGCGGCTGCGTGAGTTTATAGAGACTTAAACCATGACAAACCTCAACCACTCTGACATTCTGAGTTCATCAGTGGAGAGAAAAGAAGAGGAAAAAAATAAAATGGATCTTGAAAATGATCCTCTTTAAAAGCCCACTTGAAAACCCCCCAAAATAAATAAATTAATAAATAAATGAGAGGGAAAAAGAAATAAAAAAAAAAGTCTTCCTCCAGCTAGCAACTGTTCAATGCACTTTGTAGTTTGCTGAGAGAATTTTTATGTAAGGACCACTTTGTGCTCCTGTTAATAACATGACACTTTGCTGACTTGTAATTGACATGACATATCCGGTTGCTACTGGATCAGTCACGGGACTCACTGCTTGGTGCAGTCAGGTCCTCAGTGCCTGCAGGGCAGCCAAGAGCCATGGGGACAGAGCAATGGCCAGGCCAAGCAAGCATGGAAACATGACAGGCTGCTGCTTGTGACGTGCCTGGTGACCTGCCACCTCCACTGGAGGTGGCATGGAGTGACTCAGCGCTCCAGGCTGCACCTCACACTGAGTCGTGGCCCAGGAGCCTCCCCCCACCCCATCCTCCAGCCATTGCTGGCAGAGGTGCATCAGGAGAAATGGTGGCTCATGTGTCTGATGCTACTTAGGAGAAGGCTCCCCCTCCCCTTCCAGAGCCCCCAGAAGAAGGGGAATATTTGTCCACTTCTGCAAGGTGCTTTGGAGGTCCTAGAACAGGAAGATGCTGCATCTCTGTTCAATTGTGGCATGAAAAGTCATATTCATGACCTTCTAAGGATCTTCTGTAATTACGACAGCATGTGCTGCTCCCCTCTCTGTCTCCCATAATGGTTACCCCATCAGGCCTCTGACATGCAATAAGCGAAACAGGCTGCGTTACCCACAGGTGCCTCACCAGGTCTCACCATCTCTCCGTTATTCTCCCACCTTGCTGTAGCTGGTAGAATTGACCATAGGTAGGTCAGTCGCTGGGCTTCTCTTCTTGCTAGCAAGACCTGAAAGGCATATCCCCTTCTTCTAGAGTCTGCAGCTGTGCAGGACACATCTGCATGTGCATGGCTGAAAGAAACTTGGTCATAAATGTGTCTGATGCTGCAAGTCTCTTCTTACCCTTCCTCTGGAGCCTTCTCCCTACCCCAGCACAGGTTGCTGGTGATCAGCCAGGGATTGAATCAGAAGGCAGAAAACTGGAGCTGCTCTCGTGGGTCCTCATGCCAGGCAAGCTCTGCTCTCTGTGGGCACGTCAAAGGAGGATTGTAAAACCTCAGCAGCTCTCAGGGTTGCTCCTCTCTGCTTGACAGCCACTTCTACTGGGAGACGTCCATAAGGAAGAAGAGGTTTTCTGAAACAAGGAGTTTGGAAAAGCTCTCTTCCTTTCAGTAAACACACATTTGTTTAATGGGTGGAGATGGGCATGAGGGAGCCTGAAATCTCATTCCCCTCCCAAATTTGCAGGAAGCTAACCATGCTGACTCCAGTCGGATGCACAGCTCCAGCCTGCAGAAGCCTCCTGTCTCTCTTCTGCTCCTGACAGTGTGTTCACTTGCCCTCTTTCTATCTTGTTTTCACCCTCTCGTTTGGATCCTGCTTCACTTCAGGGTGACTGTCAACAATCTCTGCGAATGGACATCTGCCTTTCTCTCCCAATCAGCCCACCTGCAGCCCTGGGATATATCACAGCATCAGACAGAAAACAGATCCAAAGGCAAGTGTTGCCTCATGGCTTGCAGCCTCTCTGCTCCCTTTCTCCCAGGCGAGCCGAAAATGCTTCAGTTCAGACACCTGTATTGAAGTGACTGCTGTGGGTCTGATTTTGGGAAAAGATGGATGCTTAGGTAGCTTCTGAAAAGTTGTCTCTCTGTTGTGAATAATGGGGTCACAGGCTTCACCTGAAACTGTTTTTGAAAGGTCTTAAACCCCCCGTTCCTCTTCACGTACTTTTTAAAACCTGCTTCTTCTTTTCTTCCCCGTTGTCCCTATTTTCCTTATGACTGGAGTCATGAGCCAGTTTTCCTTCACCACATTTCTTTTCAGCATTTAATAGTTACCTCCTGAAGTGGCTCAGAGATGTGCTGGCATTTTGCAGCCTTTTATTTGGCAGTGGTCCACTTAGATGCTGAAGAGGTCTTAACCACTGTGGTTGTCAGGAGGCAGGGAGAAGCGAGGGAAGGTTAATTGAGGGTTTAGACAGTGCTGCACTTTGTAAGACACCTACCATCAAAATCAGGCAGGTCTATCGATCGGCATCTCAAGTGGTCTGCCTCTCCTATTAGCACTTTCCTGGGCAATGCATGGGATATTGAAGAAGTATAGATTTTTGGTTGCACTTTGCAGTGACAATGGAGGCAGCTGGAATTGGGAGGTGCAGAAAAATAGGAAGACGTGATCTCCTTATGTGAAAAGGCAGGGCTGCTGCCCCAGTGCAAGGGCAGGCCTTCATGGCACCACCAGCCTGTGGGGGGCTGTGCATCTGAGCTGGTCTGGGACATGGAAAATCCCTTTCAAATAATCATAGAATCATAGAATGGTTTGGGTTGGAAGGGATCTTATATATCATCTAGTTCCAGACCCCCTGTCATGGCCAGGGACACCTTCCACTGACACAGATTGCTCAATGTAGGCTTAATTTAAGGTACCCAAAATGACAGGCTGAAAGCTTTTCTGTTTAGTGAGATGAGGAGTTAAAATGCAAAGAAAAGTTAGTATAAAAACCATGGAGAACTAGGTCCCTTTTACTTGGTAAAATATTTACTATTTACATGGTAAATAGGAGGATGGCTTCCTCTCTGTCCAAAGCTGTATGGTATCTTAACCAGAGGTCTGAAAGAAAAATATGCTGACTGGTAAACTTTGCAGACAGGGAACGAACTGTGGTGCAGTGAATATTAGGATATCTGTAGTTGTCTTTGTTATGTGTTTTAAGATGAAAAATCGATTAAATATATGACACTCACAAGATAGGGACTATCTCTGCATGTCTGAGACTATCAGGAGGGCATTGCCCGTGATGGAGTGACTTCCTACCAGGGTGCACCATGAGGGGCTGCGCGGTGCCGGGCAAGGAGCAAGGGCTGGAAGGTGCCATCCCATCAGTGAGGAGACCTTTGCTAAAATCCTTCTGCTTCTATGGGCTGCTTCCCTTGGCAGGTATACCCAGCCTGTTGCAAGGCCGGAGTTGCTATGCACAACGCAGTCTGTGCTCTGCTTCAGGGCTCCATCACTAGCACTGGACCTGACACCCTTTGCTCAGGCAGAGCTGGACAAAGGCAGGGGAGGGCTTGTGACAGGGGGCGCACTGGTAGGAGGAACATGTTGGGGCACAAAGGGGAGATGGCATCATCTTGTGGTCTCATCCCGTCTCTCAGGACGGGTGAACTGTGTCCTGTGTGCCTCAATATCCCCACGGCAGAGACGATCTTGCTGCTCTGCTCCGACAAAGACCCTCGGGAGGGCGAAGGCGGGGACTGGAGTGAGGGGACTTGCAACCCCAGTGGCTTCCCGCGCTCCCCTGGTCCAGCGGGGAGGAGCGGGACGGCAGCAGTACGGCCGCAGCGCACCGGGCGGCGCTGCGGACACGCTGGCGGACCGGAGCCCTGCTACCTTGCATCCCTCCTGCAGCTTCTCCGCGCCTTACGAGCGGCGGGTCGGCCCACGGAGGAGGGAGAGCACAGCTGCCCCCCGGCACCCAGCCTTGCTAATGGCAAACACACGAGGAGCCTCCCTGTGCAATACATCACGCTAGAGCTAGGGACAGGCCCGGTGACAACATCTGGGTCTCCGTGTTCGGAGGCTACAGCTGTTCTTGCTGTTGCTGTAAGGGTCCAGCTGCAAAGCCCCTCTCCAGCTTCACACCAGGTTACATCCAAAGTATTTCATGGTTTACTACAACATATAAAGTCAGTGTTGTTTGTTTTTTTTCACTTGAATTTACATGCTGCAAATGCCCTAGGGCGCAGCTTGCGCTTGCAGGATTATTTCCGCATGGAAAATAACCCATGGACGGAGTTTCTCACTTGAAGAGTTACAGACTTCTAAAATATAATACAAAGTATTGGTAATCCTATGGCAGTCTCCTGGGGTTGACAGTGATCTCCAGTTTGTGACAATCTGCCTTATAGTCTCTGAGAAATTTTGATCTGAATCCAGTTTAATGAAAATTCAGGTGGTTCTCTTTCTGCTTTCCCCCTGTTGCACGCCATTGCTGAGCTCACATTGTTTCTGACCAATGAGGACCTGCATACAGATGGGTGGTACACAGGTGACACGCTTTTCGGAAAGGAGATTGGGTGATGATTCATGGCAGTTCTTCCCCCAATGCCCAGTGACCCCTCCATTAGCCCTGAAATAGCAAATAGGCTTTTTGGCACTGAACAGATGCTATCACAGCATCTTGGCTGCCTCCCTTCCCTTGGGGCACACGACTTTGAGGGACCAAGCTATGACAGTCACCAATTCAGGCTCTTAGGAGGTGGGACCGTTGTCTTCATCTCAGACACTCCTTAATCCCTTCCTGTTAGCTGTTACAGCAAAGTCCCTTGAGTAAGGCTGTCACTACTGTTTTGCTATTGGTGTAACACAGCCTTGATAAGGCCAGCTACCTTACTCTTGACTGGCCACAGGAGAGCAGTCCCAATCAAAAGACAATTTAGTGACAAAAGTGAGCCATGAATAGTGCTGCGTTTCCTCTCTTGATGTTCCCAGCCCTTCACAACCCACTTTTCTATACTCTAAACCACAAGAAAGAGCAGTCTTTGCTTGGAACATGGGTATTCCCTGTTTCTGCTCTCCTTGGGGCTGCATGGCATCCGCAGCTTCCTCAGCCAACCCAGCAGGACTGGCTGGTGCTTTGTAAACATGCTGGGCAGACGCACCCACCCAAGAGGGCACGTTTTCTGCCAGGGTGCTGGCAGAGCACCAGGGATACTATTGGCTTCAGAGTTTTGGGTGCTTTTTAAAGATGCTTCAAAGTTTTCAAGGCTGTCATAGGTTTGGATTTCAATCCCAGCAGTCAGCTCAAAGTCTGTGCCTAGTCTGTCCCACACCATTGTCACTACTGCAGGACCTGAGCCCTTCTCATTCACTAATATGTTTTCCAGCCCCTGCTACAGCGTCATGCAGCCCTGTTCTGTGCTGTTTGCAGCATTTTGCAGGATCAGTGTAAGTGCTTGAAGGACTGTAAGAAACCTCACCTTCATTTCTGGCAGGCAGACTGGCTTACTGGGATGTGGCAGACAAAGACTGCTTTTCCATGTCATATTGCATTTCTTCTGCTGATGCTAACAGGGGAAACACAATCCATTTGTGAGATGTGATGTGCAGGGAGGTGGGAAGGAAGCAGGGGAATCAACACGAGGAAAACTACACCAAGTTTGTCATGAATGTGATGGTTGTCTTTTCTGTCAAGCAGAAGGCCTGCTGGGAAGTTTGCAGGTCCTTCATCACATGCCCATGAGAAGGGACAACTGGTCACCTGCAGCACTGGCTCTGGCTGATGAATGTGCATCTTCTTGGGAAGGTATGGCTGGAGTCCCCACTACACTCCACTCCCCCCATCCACCCCACCCCCTCCACCCCCCAGCACAAGCTCTGTCCTTTAACCTCCTCTACAGGAGAGCAAATAGCTCAGGTGCTGAAATAGAAAAGGCTGGGGTCCAAAGACAGCTATTGCCCTCCCTCTGCTCATGCTGTATGTGTTTGCACATAGTGTGTCTCCATCCCAGCAGTGCTTTCTTTGAATGACCAGAACAAGACCAGAATAAACAGGTTTGGAAACTCTCAGGCAAGCATTGACAAGGTCTCCTTATCTGTGACTCATTCAAGGAAGTGGGAAACAGAATCTGAAAAGAGGAATATGCTCATTAAGCTGTGTTCACCAACAGTGTTTTTTACCAAATTGGCACCTGTAATCAATCAGAAGCACGACTGGCACATTTCCAAGTCAAGGAAGATATACACCACTGGCTATCAAGTCTGCAGGGCAGAGCCTGTCCTATCTTGTATGTTTAGCCATCATCTCCTCTAATGCATCCCTCAAAGGCAGATTCTAGGTAGCCCTGTAATAAAAGTAATAGCATTAATTATTATAATGAAGAGTAAACAGGACCTGTTCACTTTAGAGACAGAGGGGCAGGTAAAGTTTTCAGGTTCACAGAGAAGCATGTGGGACACTACTAAAAGAAATGTAAAAGCATCAGAGCTTGCAGTGCTGCTGCACGTGTGGCACTTTGGGAGTCCAGGCTTATGTCCCAGCCCTGACACTGCTCTGAGCAAGGATGCAATCCAGCTACATTTTACAAAGCCAGACACATGTGCATCTTGCAGAGCTGGAGGCTGGGATCTGCCACAGGGGGAATTCCTATTCTGTGAGGGAGAACATTATTAATCTAACTACTAACCCAGCAAACTCATCCTGGATCTCACAGGAGATTTTTACACGCATTGCCTGTAGCAGGTCTCCTGCAGCACTGATCCACCACCTTTCCCATCACCTCCTGCCATTGTTTTTACCAGGGCAACACGCTCGTCCTCACCATCTGCCCCTGCTTATGGTAATGTAAGCCCACTGGCTGATCCATGCCATGGGTTGAAGCCCAAATGCGTCATCTTTGCAAGGCTGGGGAGCAACAAAGTGATTAAACATCACTGCTGCTACAGCCAGTGGATGGGACTTTGACTGGCAGATGTAGCAAGACCACTTGTTTCAGAGGTGCCCCTTTGCAGAGACCACACTGCAGAGGAGACCTGTAGCTGGAAGAAGGGAAGGGTGAGAGCAGCAGGAAGGTGAGGGAGGTAAAAATCCCACCAAATCCCTTCAGGACACTGTAGCAACTCCCTTGAAGTCCCTGGGAGCCCTCTTTCTGCAGCATATAAATGGGTTAATGCAAGCATTGCTGGTGTGGGATGCTCGGCTTCCCACCAGCTCCAGATGTGCTTTCCCTGCTTCCTTATACCCAGTGACAATGGTCCCTATGGATAAACAAAGGGGTGGTGGGAGGTCCTACCAGCCACTTACTTACACAAAAGGCTGGGGCACCAGGACCACCTCCTTACCTGCTTTCCATCTGGGAAGAAGCTGTTCTTCCAGCATTTAAAAATACCTCCTTGCTAGAATCTACTTGGCGCTTGCAAATTTGCCAGCACAGCTGAGTGCCACTTTGGGGCATTGCTCAAGCAGATGCTGTGTGTAAAAAGCATCTTCTGGGTTAAAACTGCATCCTGCCTCCTTGCCCTAGGCTTGTTGGGAAGGGCTCATACTTCCAGGTAATCCAGCAGACCTTTGGGCTTCAAGAATTCCTGCTGGTAATGTACAGCTTGCACCAGAGCAAAGCCATCTGAAAGAGCACTGGGATGCCAGGAGCTGGGTACTTCTTGGGGCTTCTGGTAACTGCTGCCCACCAAATGGAAAATCTGCGTTACTGAAACTGTTTTCACCTCTTTGTCCCCCTTTGGAGAGCTGCTGAGGACAGCGAAGATTTGAGAATATTCAGATTTTACTTCCCTTGGCCCTAGATCTGAGCTAAACCAGCAGTCACAAGGGGGTTTCCTTGAGGACTGTCTTTCCCTTCTTCTCCAAATGCCCCCCCTGGTCCTTCATAGGGATCTTGCTGCAAATAAACAGCAACTGTAGCACCAGCTCCAGCAGACTCTGAAAGGGAGGCGAAAGTGGGAACGGATCCGTCCTCCAGAAAGGAGAAAAACACCTCAGCATGTCTTTCAGACTGTAAACGGTTAAATGTTGAGAGCGCTTGGAAGCAGCTTGCAGACTCGCCTGGAGAGCAGCACAGACACAAAATATGATTAAAAGAGCAAAACGACAGCTTGGCACTGGAGGGCTTCAGGAGCTAGAAGAAATTAACAAAACCAAAATCGAGGTCTATGAGGAAGTTCACACAATGGCTGGGAGTGAAAGCTTGATCTGCTCGCAGGCTCGCAGATAAGGGGGGTTCCCAGCCACTGCCATCTCCATCCTGCCCCTCTGCCCTGCGCCTGTTTCTCTCCCTCCCTCCCACCAGCACCACGGCTGTGGTGGTGCCCTTCAAAGCACCACGAGGGACAGGAAGCCTGGGGACTCCTTGGCTGCGCTGAGAACTGACACTTGGAGACAGGAGGAGGGGAAATGTCAGGGTGTCAGCCTCCCTGAGTCTGGGGACCTGTCAGCCAGGGAGCATGGGCAGTGGGGATAGATTGAGCAGGGTGAAAGCTTTTTTTCTGCTCGCCCTTTCCACTGCTACGGTGCAGAGCAGCTGCAGCTGCTCAGGATGTTCAGCTGGTACGTGCACAGTATCCCATGCTCAGGGATGGCTGAGCTGAGCCAAGGGATACCGTGCACAGCACTTCCCTCCCACCACACCAACTCTTGGCTAAGAAATGCTGTTTTGCCACCTAGCGTAGGAGTCCTCCTGGAGCTGTCAGAACTGGGAGGAAGCCCAGGCCCAAGGCCAGCCTCTGGGGCTCCTTTTAGAAGCCCCTAGGGCATTCCTACTCTACACCCTGTACGCTGAGGGCCAAATAGCCCAGGCAAGACGCACCAGTTACTTTCCTGATGCCACCCACCTTTGTACCATAAACTGATAGAAACATTGTGTTCTCTCGTAAAACTGTGTATTAAATCCCACAGGAAGCCTCCTGGGATTTTTAAGGAGACAAAGTACAGGACTGGTGCTGCTGGAGTGTAACAAGTGCTTCTTGCAGCCTGCAAAACTTGTGTGCTGAGCGCTTACTCTTGTCCCTAAAACATGTTTATTTCTCTCTCCTTTTGTCACCAGCTGCACAGTCAGTTCTGAGCCACTGTCTGTGTGCTATCACCAGCTGGCTGCTATTCCCAGGGGGTCTTTTAGAGGGTGTCCTGGACCTCAATAAGGTCCTTCCCATTACAGTAACTTTCAGTTATGTTGGCCAATCTGTGGTTCAGTTTATGTCTCACAAGAAACTTTTCCAAGTTCTCCAGAGCCCTTCTTATCTTCTAGCAAGAGCGTGCTTCTTTTGCAGATTGCTCTGGGGGTGCTGGAGCAGGCGCAGTGATGTACCATGCAGAAAGATGGGTGCATTGGCATGCAGGGCCTGCTTGCTTGCCATGCCAGGGCAGCTCTGTACTATAGTGGTGGGGGCTGTCCTGGGGCCATGGGGGTAAACTGATTTCGTAAGTTCACCCCTGTGCTCCAGCCCCACAGCAAGGGGCAAAGGCACAAGCTGAGGGGCTCCCCAGGCCAGGGGACAGCCAAAAAGTAGTTTTCCTCTCACCCTCTCTAAACTGCTGGTTGTGCAAGGAACTCAGAGCACGGCAGGGAAGAGATCTTATGCTCAGGGGCAAGAGCTTTCCTTACTGTCTCCCAGGGCGTGTGCTTTGTCCTTGATTCAGTCAACCCCCTCATCTCTAAGCCCTGTGGGTTGCCCACAGCCCTACCACACCAATATGCTGGTTAGAGTAGTAAAACCAAGACCCGCTTGTGCCTATCAGCTTCCAGCATCACTTCCACAGTGATGATGATCCCTGGTGGCGTTCAAGGTGGGGTTGGACATAGCCTTGGATGGCATGGTTTAGTGGGAGGTGTCCCTGCCCATGGCAGGGGGGTGGAACTAGATGATCTTACGGTCCTTTCCAACCCTAACTATTCTATGATTCTATGATTCTATGATTCTATGATGGGAACAGCAGACATCTGACCAGCAGCAGCTCCGCAGGCTCTGGGTTTAAGGCTATCCATCTTTGGGTATGTTTATGCTGTTTCAGATGATGCTCAGGGAGGGGGGTGCAGTTTCTCCTCACAGCTGGCTGGCAGCTGGATGCTCAAGCGTTCCCGAGTCCGGTGCATGAAGCCTGGCCTGGGGCTGGAGGGGACTGCCCCAGCCATGGCTGCTGAGATCCAGGTGAGATACAGTCTCACCCAGGGTGATGTGTTTTTAAACCTCTGTCTGCCAAGGTTCAGCGCTTGCAAGAGCTACCAGAGGAGAGAGGTGGGTGCGGAGAGCAGGTCTGGTTTTCTTCTGAGCCAGTTCTGATTTTGGAAAAGTTGTGTCTCCATTTCAAACCTGAAAGCATCCCCACCCCTTCTCCAGGGGCCTGGAGTGCCCCTGCATTAACCTCTCCAATGCAAGGAACACACACACCCCCCCAGGTTTTGAAACTTTAATGTCATAACCTGTTTGTCCTGTTTAAAGTATAGGGTTGGGCTGGGGAGCTGACAGATCCTGAGCAAGCTATGCCTCCAGCTATCCTGTGTCCACATGGCTCAGCAAGGGAGAAAGAGGGGGGAAAATAACCCTCAGAGCCTCACATTTTTCTGTCCCAGGGTTGTTGTTCATTTTTTTTTTCCCTTCGAAAATAGAAGTGAGCTGGCTCTTAGACGCAGGTCTGAGCTCTGAGAGGGCAATTCAGTGGTGTGTTGAGCACTGTGTTCACCTGAAAGGTTTGCTCCCAGACAAAAGCCCATGTGTGAAAGCTGCTGACAGTGATCCCTAAAACAAAAATGCTCCTTCCCTATCTCCAAAATCAGGCTGGCATCTCTCATCCTGACCCACACTGGCAACTTCTGCACGCAAAGCCATGGGGTTGCAAGTGCTCAGGCATACATGCAGCTCGGCTGCTCAGACCAGCATGTCTGCCTGGGCAGAGCCACAGGCCAGCGGTTGGGGCTGGGTACTGAAAATCCCCTCGTTGCTTCAACGTCTGGCTTTACATGCCCCTGCCACTGCTCATCCCCAGGCAGATCCGATTGAAGAGCTTAAAGCATGTCAGTTTTTGTGCTCATGAAGACTGCGATGCCCTCATTGGCAATGCACCAGGCGCATATACATGCTGTGTTGCTTTGCTGGGGGATGCAGAGCTTTGCTGGTTAGCCAAACATACACCTGGAAGCATGTACTCCTTCCATATGCCTTGTCTCTACACTCCTTTGATGCAGGCATGGCATGCTTAATGAGGGAGGTAATCAGTACATGGATGTGACGCTGTTAGTATCCACAAGATAAGCAGTTGAAAGGGAGATAAATCACATTTTACATGCCAACAGCACTGTATCCAGCGCATGTCTTCTCTGGAACTTCTACCACTTCAGATCTCTGAGATATTTGATGCAACTTACCACTTGAAAAAAGTGGTTCAAAAGGGCTTCAAAACTTTCTAAAAAAAAAGAAAAAAAAAACAAAAACAAATTTACATCTGTTTAAGTCATGACAGAATTGTCAAGATGGCTTTTAAATGCTTGGAATCCTACATATTTGTAATATATTTGTAGAAATAAGAGATTCATGTTTTGTTCTGTTCTTTAATGAGGAAGATAGTGCCAGTGTATTGGTTTGTACCTGGATGTGATAAAACCTGTGCCGTGCTCAGACACAAATGCATTCGGGAGTGGGCCGGGCTGCAGGAGTTGGTAAGCCCACAGGTAGGGTCAAGTGTAATCCCTGTTTGCTGGTCAGGATCCAGCCCCTGCCTGATATGAGTAAGATGTCTTAGCAGCTGGTCAGAAAATACTTCAAAACCCACTTGAAGTGGCAGTGGGCAGTTACATGTTACCACACCTTGTTTTCTTCTGCGAGGCCCTAGGACTCCTCTTGGAAACGTGGTTTTAGCCCAGGTACAGATGCAAAAGTCCTCTTGCGTGCACACAGGCACGTAGAGAGGTGAAGCCGTAGGACGTGGCACCCATGGGGAGGCAGCATGCAAGGCTCGGTGGCTTAACACGTGCCCGAAACAGTGCCAAGTGCCATCGCCTTTTGGTAGTGGCAAACAGAAAGCCAAGCACCCTGACCACCCGACAGGAAATATCTGCAATCACTGAATCATAAAGCAAGCCGGTTGTGTTTTATCCCTTTTCTTTTTTTTTCATTTTTATGACAAAAATAAAACGATAACTTCACTTTGAAACTCATTCTTGACTTTAGCGCCTAGGAACTTTAAACAAATTGGCTTATTCCCCCTCCTTCCCCCAACCCCCCCCCCCCCCCCCCCCCCGATATCTCTTTTTGCAGGTGGCAGAGGCAGGCTCAGCCTGATAAGATTATTGATATAGGAGCAATGCGGTGCTGAGCAAACATGCTCATTAAGCAGGAATCTTAAGAAGTTGCTGATATTTGCCTAATGCCCTCCTCCTCCTCCTTCCCCTCCCAGTTGTCTCAGGGTCCAGGCAGTGGCCAGTCACACATGGAGGGAAGCAGAGGGGCTGGGGGCAGAGTCAGGCTTGGCCAAAACTCAAGCAGGCACAAGGGGAGCAGGATTCAGCTGGTCCCTTGTCATCAGGATTGCAGCCCAGGCTGGATGCAGGTGTCAAAATGTCTTCAGGGGTGTCCAGTGAGCACCTACATTAGGCTGGCTTTGGGACTGAAGCTCAAAAGAGACCATTGCAGAGTACTTCCAGATTTAGGGTCATTGTTATTGCTCATAGAGAGCAATTACTTGCTCTGGGGGTAATGCATGATAAAAGTCTTTGTCACTGGGAGCAAAGATGGAGAAACAGGCATGCAACAAGCACGGCTCTGTTCCACCTTTATTTGAAGACCAGCAGTTAGGCAACCAACTTTTGTTGGCCTTTTTAGTGGTTTAGTGGTTGCATTAGACAAGTTTCACTCTTGCCTTTTTCTTTCCAGCAGGGGATAAAACTGCTACTGTGAAAGGAAATCAGTTCCTCAAACTCTTTTCTGTCTGTTTTCTGCTTTTTGGCCAAGCATTTTTATATGCCTGGATTCAGAACTTCCTTCTTCCTTATTTATTTTTAATTAAAATAATAGTAACTGCCAGTTGTTGGGGTGGAAATAAGGGGGGAGAGGCTCATAATGACTGCCCATGAGGGATGGGATGTCCTCTCCCTCCTTGCTCTGCTCCTTTCCTCCTCTGATGGAGCAGGTGGGACAGCCAGGTACATCAGGGCTCCAGGGCTCCTTTACCTTCTTCAGTTTGGGGTTGGAGTTTTACATGACGTTGGAGATATATATCCCTAAAGAGCATAAATGTGGAAGGTTTCAGCTGGGCTAAAGGATGATGGAGAGAACATCTCCAGGTGAAAGAGGGCACATATTTGAGAAACTCAAAGTGCTTCATGAAAGGATTTCTGGTGCCTGTAGGAGTTTGTTCACTATCCAGCAGCAGTAACACCACCAGGAAAGAGACATCTGGAAACGTTAAGTAGGACTGCTATAATTTGGTACATCTATAATTTAGTTGGTTATATTTGTCAGCTTGGCTCCAAACTTCCTTCGGGAACTTAAAGAAGGGTGAGGATAGGTCTCAGGCTCCATGGCTGCACCCATCTGCATGCAGCACGTCCCCCTTCCGGGGAAGCCTTCTCTCGCATCTTCTCATCTGGCAGGACCATTGCAATTACTTAGGGCAAATGCAAACACGTTGTTAGTATTCAACGCACCCTGCAATATCACCTCATGTAACCACTATATAACAAAACACAAAGACCACAGACTACAGCCCGTGACACCGGGCATTGCCCAGCCCTGTGGCTTGCCTGGGGAAGCAATGCCAGATGTAAACACGAAAGCAGCACAACCTCTTTTGCATGTTAACCGAGCAGCCAGTGCAATCATGGACATGGCATGCTGGTTCTGTTTCAATCAGCCTCCTGATTTGATCCCATGGCCTGTACTGGAAGATGTTTCACCTCTGTGTCCTACAGACCTGGGAGGCTTATCCTCATACTAACTCAGGTACTCCTTCTCCTTCACCTGCACAATCAAAACTACCACGATTTTCCCCATTACTAATTTCTTGGTGAAATTCATGGCAAAACTCACCTCCACCAGCAAGACATGGCTTGAGTGGGCAAGCGGGAAGTCTTCATGGAACCCATACCAAAAAAAAAGTGGCACCTCTTTATATGCCATGCTGAGGGTTGCACAATCGAGTTGTGGGTGACAAGACAAGTTGTTATCTAACATGATAAAGCACAACCCTGCAACGGTGTGAAGCAAACAGGGAAGGATGTATGGAAACAGAGAGTGCAAGTGAAGGATGAGAAAATGAGTTGGTGCAGCCTGCAGGGATGGAGGACCAGATGAAGTTGGTCAGGGAGCACAAGGCAAGACAGGATAGGAAGCGCAAGGAGGAATGGACAGCACAGGCTGGCTTCTTCCCTTGCTAGAGCCTTGATTGCTGCCTCCACATATGTGGGCTGGTGGGGAAAGTGATGTACATCCTGCAGCAGTTGAGATGTGGCGGAGAGCACTGCAGAAGCAGACCCCTTTTGCTCAAAAGAACACAGTGTGAGCAAAGGTATCATTTGGTCCCTTCTAGAAAACAAACAAAAAACCACCCCAAGTGAAACCCTCTGACATTCCAGAAATAACAAATCTGCATCCCTCAGTGCCTAAATCACACAGGCAGAAGCTCAAGCTGGAACACGCTAGCTGTTTTCTGCCCTGCGCTGCATTTTAGCCAGCTCTCCAAAGCAAACCGAGAGCCATAGCTCCTCCTCCCAGGGTGCTGAACAGCCAGCAATAAAGAAAGACGCCCTAAATTACTGCGAGCAAAAGAAGTCTTGCTCAAGGCTGTGTGGTGCCTCTGCAGGGATCCATGTAAAGCAGTCGGCATGAGAGGACGTGACACGACCTGCCGCAGGAATTGTACTGAAACTCGGAGCGTGTCAGAGCAGGAGAGCATCGGGGCAATGACTGATGAAGATTAGCCTAGATAGCGAGGAGGAATGGTATGTCAAAGGAGGGGGGAAGCGATACGGCTATGGGGATGGGAAGGCAGGGTGGAGCCAGTGACTTGGGCTGGTGCCCTGCCAAGGTACATATATGTTAATTAAGCAACCCTGTTCCTCCTCTTCCTGGCAGGTAACAAACGGCAGGCACACCTCTATGGAAAGAGTGGATGAGGAATGCTCCACCGGGAGTGTGGAGCTGGTCCCCAGTAAAGACCTCATCAGACAGGATCCCCTCACCCCAGGATGGGCAAGGGTTCATTGCAGATGCTGCCAAACTGCCAAACCATAGGGAAGCTGCCTAGAGTAAAATAAAATAAAATAAAATAAAATAAAATAAAATAAAATAAAATAAAATAAAATAAAATAAAATAAAATAAAATAAAATAAAATAAAATAAAATAAAATGGCCAGTAAGCCAATTGCTGGCGTATATGAGAAGGGCTCACAGCCACTCTTGAAGGGATGGAGGTGGAAGGGCCCACAGGGGTTTCTGGGTTGCTGAGGATGAGGGAGCTGGCCAGGCAGTCATGCTACATCAAGGAGAGGCTGGCTGCTGCCTTGGCTAGGGCCACTGCTTCACCCAGACACCTTTACACCCACAACTGTCCCCATCACTATTGCACAGCAGGACCCTGTAGTCCTCCTCCGTGGTGGCCTTCAGCTGTAGAGCTGCTGTCTCCATGTATTAGCTTTGACTCTCCAGTTCAACATCTGCACCAAGCAATGAGTGTAACTGTGATTTTTATGGCATAGAAGAGGAGCTTAGGAACATGCCCTCACTAAGTAGAAGCTGTGCTCTGCTGCACCAGCAGGCTCAGTGCTGCACTCTGGCATAAGGAGTATTATCCTGCCAGTGCAGCTTGTTTCACCAGGCTGCAACACTCCTATCACATACCTTTCTCTGTATGTTGGCTGCTGACATGTAGAAATAAAGCAAAGCTGCTTGAATATCTCTAATAAGTGAGAAAAAGCAAAGGAAAGGGCAGGGAAAGGAAAGGAAGCGAAGGCTAGAGAATCATGATCTAAAGCTACGGTTTTAAAAAACCAGGACAGGCCATTGCAATTCCTGATGCTTACCCCCTACAAATCACCTAAGCAGCCAAGCCAGACTCACAAGCCAGCACATAAAAGACAGTGAGGGAAACCTTTCTTGCCTTTTTATCTCCTGTGTCTTCCCACATATTCAAATGTTCTTTTCACAGTCTTTCTTCCTGATCATCATGTCTTGAGCAGGTCTTCACATGGCCCCTGAAGTTGCCAAGCGCCTGACAGGAAGGTGTCAGAGCAGACCACCTCTCTACCGCAAAGCTGCAGTGTTGGTGCTCTTTAGGACCCAGGCTGTCCTCCCAGAAGGTGGACCATGAGTGTCCTCAGATGTGGCTTATGTCTAGGGGTATCCTTAAAGGGCTCTCACAGGCTGCAGTGGCACATAAGTCACGCTGTCAGTTCTTCCTTAGGCCAGCATTTTTTTCATTGCTGTTGGCATTGTTAAGCTTGTTTTCTTATAGCAAATCCCAATTAAACCATTAGGATGCTAGGAAAAACTCACCACTCCGAGCCAGTGAAGAGAAGGGTATTAATTTGCTGTGTTGCTTGCCCACAGCCCACACATCACTGCTGATCCTTTCTGATGGAAACCCAGGACTGGGGGCCATGGAGCAACCAGGGGAAGACTTCTGCTGGGCAGCAGCCCTGCCTGCAGGAGGAGTGAGGCTGGGGCCAGCGGGTGGGTTAGTGAGCACAGGATGAACTCCCAGGACCACTGCTGCTGATCAGGGAAACATGCCACAAAGCACAAATTAAACCCAAGTAGCAGAGGTGCTGGTGGCAGTTCACTCTCCATTTTTCCTGGGAATTCTGTGAGTGTCTGCAAGTTCTAATCAGCTCTTAAAAGCACTTACCAAATAGGAAGCACTTGTACCTCTCCACACAAGTATATATTCCTGACAAGGGTGCTCTAGGAGAGTCATTGCCTTTTTGTGCTGCTGGAAAGCACTGGGATGGCTTTCAAGGAGAGTGAATGAATGCATCAGGTTCAGCCTCTGCTTTGTTGCTGTCCCTTGCTTAAGGGGGGCTAAAATACAATTAGGGCACCCAGAAATAAGGAATCTGCAGGTTTGCACTGCTCCATTCCTAGAAACAGTGTAAATCACTACTCTCCTGGTGCCTGGCATGGGAAGGGTGACACGCGTAATGCATTGAGCAGGGCTGCCCTAGACCAAGTGGCATCCCAGGCTGGAAGCTCCCCAACTATGGTGAGATACTGATATGGTCCCTAATCCCGTCTCTCACCCTGTGGGAGTGTAGACTACCACCAACTCACTTGCACTCAAATGCTACCAAAAACGTATCTCCTGGGGGAACAGGGAGATGGATGTAACAGTGTGAATTGTGCTCAGAATAAGACATGACCAACCTGTGTGCTACATTACTGGATATTAAACACAGGCTGCGTGGGGCCTCTGGCATCTTCTCAGCTAGCCCAGGTCCACTCAGAACATCAGCCAGGAGTAACACCCAGGACTGCAAACAGACTTGCCACTGTCCTTTCATCAAAGCACTGTGATCTGTGATGTCCAGGCATGCAAAATGTACCTTTGCACATACATTGCAATTCTTGGGGTTGCCAGCAGGTCATCCAAAGGTTATAATGTACAGGTGCCTTTGCATGTTTCAGCAAACAGCACTTTGTCCTTCTGTGAAACATCCATAACGACATAGCTGACATCCAGCATTTGCATGGATTTGATTATATGGAAGAGTAGACTCAAGCCTTTCTATTGAGAAGCCATACGAAGGACATCTCATTTGCCTTCTCCTGTTCACTTCCTGCCTCTGTGCAAACAAAGGTTTTGACTGATGGCACAAGAAAGACCCCCCTTGGCAAAGTGTAGCTCAGAAAGAAGGCAGACCAGGTGAGATCACAGGATTGCCAATCGTGACATTTCCTCACCATGTCATGTGCACAGACTCCTAGGTGAGCAAGGCAGCTGGCAGCCCAAGTTTGCAGGGTCCGTGCCCAGCCACCAACATTTCTGCATTATCCTGACCCAAAAGCAAGATGGTAATGATGGCTTGCCAAGAAATAATTGCATGAATTTTCATGAGCCTCATTTTGTTTCCATTCTCGCCTATCTCCACTGTGCCTTGGGGAAGAGGGATAAAATGAGGATCCCTTAGATAGGTCTGTCACACTGATGGATCTATTTTGCCATTTGAATGCAGAAAAACACTGATGTTTCACATTAATGGGGTGAAATATGCTCTGTTCTTTGAAGACTGATGCAAGAGCAAAGCCTCTAAGCTTTCTGCTTTCAACAGCTACACAATGCCAAGATAAAGTGTAACTGACCCTCAATGCAAATTATGTGATACTGGAAAAACAAAAACACTTCTACAATAAAGAGGCTTGCTTGTTGGGTGGAAAGCATGAGTATGAGAAATCAGGTGCAGTGCTTAAGTGCCATGTATATACTCAAGTCTTACTTTGGTTTGATACCACCTCTGCTTTTGCTGTCTCAACCTCTGACTTCCACATGCGCATCTTTTCTCTCTGTTTTGTTTTCAGCTGAGGTGAACAACAGCAAATGGTTATAAACCAGCAAGATGGGAGGGGAGAAGGAGAGAGTACATGCACACTCATGGGTGATGAAACAGTGTTAACATGAAGGGGAGTGCAAAAGGCACCACTGCAGACCTGGTAGAGGGAAAACATATGCTGGGACCTGTTTAGACTTCGAGAGTTGTTTTTAGCATCGGTGCCATTATTAGCCTCACATGTCGCATAAACAAAGAAATAATGCAGAGCAATATGTTAGCAGGTCACCATTAGGGGGGGAAATGTATCAGGCAGTTGTCCTCATTTAAGGACACAAACAGGCCAGTCATCCATAGAGCAAGTGCAACAGAGACACAGAATCAGTGAGAGAGACATTTGATAGCTTATTAAACTAATATTCAGTCAAATTGTATGAAGCTGGATTTCAGAAGGTAACCTAAGTGGCACCACACTTCGGGCAGTCAAAATACGTACCATTCAAGCAACGTGGGCAGTGTGCGCACGGGGCCCACTGCTTGCTGCACAGCTCTCTTTCGGGATGTGCATGTTTTGTGACCATATTTGAGGCACCTGCTTTTGAAAACATAGCCCCAGGGCTTTATTTTATAGCTGCCTTCAGTGATAAACACTACCTTCAACCAGCTGAAGAATGCAGCTACAAGCGTGGCCAGCTGCGAGCAGAGCAATAGCTCATGAAGCCTTTCGTACTTTTCAAAAAGATATCAACCCCATCATCTCTGTTGGTATAAAAAAAGGCAAGGCAAGGTGGAGTCCCAGAGGTTGTGCAATAAATCAGTGATGAAGTGTGGCACCTTGGCTGCAGACATTTGGTACCCCACTGATGTGTTTGCAGAAAAGGTCTTAGGAGCCACCCATAGGGCTAGATACTTCATGTGGTGGTTTATACCCCAGGCAGCAACTAAGCACCACATAGCTGTTCACTCGCTCCCCCCTCAGTGGGATGGGGGGAAGAGAATTGGAAGGGTAAAGGTGAGAAAACTTGTGGGTTGAGGTAAGAACAGTTTAATAACTGCAATGAAAACCAATTATAATGATTATGATAATGATGAATTGTAACGAAAAGGAAAATAACAAAGGGAGAGAAATAAAACCCAAGACAAGTGATGTAAATGAAAGCAATTGCTCACCACCAACCAACTGATGCCCAGCCAGTCCCCACGCAACAGCCCCACCACCAACCTTCCCCCTACTGTTATTGCTGAGCATGACATCATATGGTCTGGAATACCCCTTTGGTCAGCCGGGGTAAACTCCCTGTGCACCCCCAGCAGGATTGCTGCTGTGGTGATATGAGGAGCAGAAAATACCCTGACTCTGTGTGAACACTGCTTAGCAATAACTAAAACATTCCTGTATTATCAACAGTTTCCAGCATAAATCCTAAACACACTCCCATACTAACTAGTGTGAAAAAAATTAGCTCTACCCCAGCCAAAACCAGCATAGCAGCAGAGCAAGTACAGAGATCTTTCCAAAACTATCCCATTAGGAATGCTTGAGTGCATTTATAATGGAGTTCCTCATCACCCCTGTAGATGAGGTTTCATCCACCAAGTTGCACCAGCCTAACCAAGCTGCTGGGCCTTTCTTTAAGCAACTTAACTCTCTGAAGGAAGGAGCAGAACTGGAGCTGCACCCAAGTGGGCAGCACTGCTTCCCTCCAGCCCCCTGCCCTGGGAGGCTTCTGATGCCTCCTTAACCCCGCAGGACAAGTGTGCAATGGGAAATTGCCTGCGTTTGGGGTTAATAGGAGGGACATTGTTTTAAAGGACTTCTTAAAATCATTAAACTGAGTCATATAGTAAACTTTGTATATATGCACATATACAACAAAGCTTTAGAAGTCTTTGGAGGGTTCAAAAGAGGTTTAAGGGCTGAAGTATTGACCTGGGTGCCTAAAGACACAAACAAGTCAGTACCTAAAAATGTAGATTATAATCTGGTAGGCTTCTGAAGAGCTCAGTAGGCGCTCAGCTGCAATATGGGCCTGAATCAGTTAGGAAACCCAGCCCTTGGTCAGCATTGCTAATATGCACTCAGCCAATATAGCATGTCTGAAGAAACATTTTTTCCATGTTACACTCAGCAAAATTTTACAACATCAGTATAGCTCCTTTGAAGAGATCCTTTAAGCATACAGGTAGCATGGAAGAAGAAAGCATATCTGTTATTGCAGAAGCTAAAAAGGACAGGTTCTTGTCCTCTGCTGTGAAAATGAACTGCAGATGGGGGTGACAGATTTTTCTTCTCCGAATAATTCGTGGGTCAGGTTTGCTGAGATCCCGAATCAGAGAAGAAGAAACTCTCCATGGTGAGGTTCCTCCAGTTTCTTTGATTTTGCTTCACTCACACAAACTTTCACAATCAAAACTTCAGCTTGTGCTCAACAATGCTCTGAAATGCTGGCCTGGGAGAGCAGCATGCTCTGCTTTAAAGTGTTACTTGTGAGTAAGCTTTATCTACTTAGGCAATGGGGATGAAAAGTATGCTTATTCTGGTCTTGGTGTAGTCTAAACTGAATACTAATTTCACTGATCAGTTATTATGGTAGATTTGTAAATGCAGTGGATTAAGATGTTTTGAATGACTGGCTTATGGTATTCATGCTCTCAACAGGGCTTTCCCCTTCTGTTTCCAAAGAAAGCTCTCAGGGTAGGTTAAGCATTTTGGGGTTCAACCTTCATCCCTTCTTACAGAGGTTGGCACCAGGCTTGTAACAAACCATGTTGCACAGGTGAAGCAAATTATGAACATCTTCACTGACAATGGATGGGACCACAGCGGTCCAACACCACTCCAGCAGGACATGGCTGAAGGAAGAAAGACCTCTGAGACAGTAGGACAGGGCTTAGCATTCTCACTGAAGAGTGGAGTGCAACATGTGGCTCACGGGTGACAAGCAGCATATCCCTGAGGGAGAGCTTACACTACCATGTGCCAATATTGCAACCCATCCTCCTCCTGCCCAGGACAGAGGGGACCTATGAAGCCCAGAGACACCTGCAAAGTCAAGGGGGTGGTGAGGAATGTGGGGACACAAAAGACCATGTCCCTTCACCTAGGCCAGGAAGGATGAGTGGTCAGCAGGGCCACTGGTGGGGAGGGCCAGCCAAATACATTAAAACCACGCATGCTCCCCCCAGTCTGACTCGTGTTTCCTAGAAGAAGTTTTATTGCCACTGAAATGCCTTATGTTCTGTGAAGCCTTTGCCAGCTGGAATCGTCTCTTTGCACCTGTCTTTTTGTTTACACAAATCCCTTCTCTAATAGAGCTAATCACTCCGCTTTGATAAATCTGCCAGGCCCCCGATATGAGCTCCCTTGGCACTGAATAAACAGACCATTGTCTCACCAGGGCCAGCCAGCCTGTTAATGGTTAAACTGGGAGCTGGCGGGATGAGGGGAAAGAGGCATTGGCCACAGGCAGGCTTTTTTTTTTCCGAACTCTCAAATCTGCAGGTTTCCTTATCCTTTGCTGAGGCTCACAGCTCTGCATGGGTCCCTGCTGCCAGCTGGGGGTCCCAAGTGTAGTCACTAACTGCTTGGGGATGTGCAATTCATTGGGAGCACCTAGTGCCACACTGTGGGATAGGATGGCCATCCCTGAAAGAGGAGAGATGGGGCTGGGAGAGGTGTTTTAGGATGTGCAGAGGGGGACATTAGGCAGGAGGCAAAACTTTACGGCAGACTGAAGACCAGGCCAAGTGAGGTCTAAGAGTGTACCAAGTAAGGATGGGTGACTGTCAAGATGAGAAAGTTGGACATAGGAAGCTGAAAGCTTGGGCATAAAATAACAAAACCTAGGTTTGAAGCAAGGGACAGGATACATTTGACTTCAGCAATTTTTCTCTCCAGCAGCACTTTCTTTCAGCAGCTCTCCTGCATCTTTGTAGACGTGAGCAGTACTGAAACCTCCAACTAAAGAAAGCATTGCTTTGCTCCCAGTGCTCTGCTACACCCACATAATCCTAGTTTAAGGTGAGTGATAGCACCTTCAGTATAATTTTGCTGCAGATTTTCCTCCCCTGACAATGCACTACAAGAAATGCTCCTCATCACAGGGCCTTGGCTGGTGATTTCTCAGCTTGTGCTGCCAAACCAGTCTTTTTGGACAGTTAGCCAACCAACTACCCAGACTTTCTGCATGCATTAGATGAACAAATGCAGCAGTTTTGCTGTGCTGTTTCATGTAAGACATGCAAGGCAAAATTTGGCCATGCAGTCTATCTCCAAGGTAGAACAGCAAACAAGCATTAGCCACCAGCCCTTGCTGGTATTAGCCGCATCTGTAGAAAGATCTTTGAATGTAACAACCAGGAAAGCTCTTTAGCAAGTTGTAATCAGCCCCATGGTATTCACATGAAACCAATATACCCTTTGCACCAGCTAACAAATCCATCAGCGCCAGCAGATGATTTCTTGATTGCTTTGCTTGGGCCTGCTCTGTGCCTCAGGCAAGCATTATCTGTTTAAGCAGGAAGACAGGAGGTGCCCTGGAGGCAGCTCTGGCAGCCTTAGCTACACACCAAGCACTGGACAAGGATTCAGCCTCTATCCCATCTGCATCCTTTCCAGCCCACCCGCAGACCCACTGCCAACACCTAATCCCGTGTGCCTTGATGTCCTTCATGGCTAAGAGGGAAGAAGCAGCTCCCAGGCTATTGTTGCTTGGAGATGCTGCGTATAACTGCTGCCCTTAGGGCCTCAACCTACATGAATGCACTGGTGCCTCAGTACTGACCATCCATGGAGCCACACACATGAGAGGCAGAGAGTTCTTCAGCCAAGGCTGGCACAGGTTTCAGGCTGGAAAGGGGGAACAGAAATGACACCAGGGTTGCCACAGCAACATCTGCCTTGAGCGCCTGCAAGCACTGGTGCTGCTCACTGAAGATGCCGTGCAGTTGAGACCCAGAGAGAAACTCCCCGCCAGGAGGGGTGAGGTAGATTGCCAAACCGTAAGATTAGGGACTTGTTCATGCACAGCCTAATCCTTCATCACCGCTTGTGTGGGTGCAGGAACCTTCCAGCTCCTTAATACCCACCCCCAGAACAGGACAAAACTTGTGCCTGAGGAGCTTGGCAATGCAGGAGTGCGGCGAGGTCAGAAGCGTGGCGGCACCCAGCAAGGGGATTACACATGGCACACAGAGAGAAAACAATAGCAGGAACCGAGTGATACAAGACACTAGGAGGTTTAAACCACCAAAAGCTTTAGAAAACATGCAGGTCCTTCTCATGCATCACTCAGGAATGAAGCAGTAGGGGGAAGGCAGAGCAGATGCAGGCCTGGCTCCCAGAGGGTTTGGATGCAAGGGCTGGCTTTGTCATAGCTCCCATGGACTCGCTCCACACCCTGCACCCAGGATCGCATCCCCTCCTGTCTGCGCAGGCACGCAGCACCCACCACGACACAGCCCCAGCCGGCTCGGCTCCCTGGCTGCTTGGGGCGCAGGCACACGGCCGCACACGCGGCAAGAGAAGTTCTTTTTCTTCTCCTTCCCCAAACAATTAATGTCAATGCGGAGAGGCAGGTGCTCCTGGCGCGATGCCCTCCGTTTTGTTTACAGAACACTCCTTGAAGATTATTTGTGTTGAAATCCTTCAGCCTTTTTTCGCTCCCTTTTCTTTCCCCCCTCTCGTTTCCCTCCCCCTGTCTTGTTAGCATTCTCCCAGCCAGTTTTCGTGCCCCGCGGGCCCTGGGCGACAAGCCCGGCTGCAGCCTGCAAAGCCGTGGGGAGCCCTGGCAGGGCTCTGCCCCGCGCTCTGCCCCAGCCTGGGGGAAAGCGGAGAGGGCGTCCCGGCAGCGTCCCCCCATTTCTTTGTGGCTGCCGGGAGCGCAGCAAAGGGGCCATTGTCCAAAGGCTGCTGTTGACCCCACTATTTCCATCTGAAAAGCCTCTTTTGAAAGGGGCAGCTCCACATCCCCTCCATCCCCTCTCTTTGCCCACTGGACTCGTTCCACACTCCTCTGCTTCTCTGTGTGCTCAGACAGTCTGCACCCTCCTCATCCCTCCTGCTTGTCCTCCTCTCCTCTTCCTCCAGCCTCACCCTACACCAGCATCCTCCTCTTCTTCCCCTCTTCCTCCAGCTCAAGGAGGACCAGCACAGCTTGTCCCCAGTGAAAGAGAGGACAAGGAGATAAGAGCAAGTAGGACAGCTCCATCCAAAGCCCTCGGGGGAATGTAAAATGCTCGTCCTGCCCTGGAGCATTAAAAAATCCCAGCTGTGGCTCTGCAGAGCCTTTCACTTGCCTTTGTTACCCATCTGGGCCATAGAAATCTTTCAGCAATGTTTATAAAGGGATAGCACGGGGTCAATGGAATAAGCACAGCCTCCTTTCTTCAATCCTCTCAAAAAGCATGCCTTTTTAATGGTAATGTATGAAAAATTAGGGAGCTGGCTGTATCGTCTTCCTGAGAGGTATGTATAGCAGAACCAGGGATTAGAAAAAAATAATCACCCAAGTTCCTGCATTAAAAGCCTTTATTGCCTTTAAAATCCATTCACTTAGGTGCATGTTTCTACCCATCACTCCCACCATGCACCAGATGGATGGGGGAGAGGCTTTGGGAACGCCTCTTGCTCCTATCTGCTGCTGCCTCATCCTCGCTTGGAGTCCTGCTCAGGGACCACAGAGCCACTGTCACAGGCCTGTGGCTTTTTGGAGTGAGTCACCCAGGTGAGACAGACAGATTGTAGAGAGCATTACGGCCATCTCACCGTTTCAAAACAGAAAGTGTTCAAAACAGGTTTGAGGCAGTGTTTGAAGGTTGCAAGAGATTGAGACAAAAGGAAACAGTGCACGCATTTTTGTCTCAACAAGGAAAGAAGGAGTTGCCGGTGCTGAAATCTGTCATAAAAATTCGTTTTGACTTCACCCTCACCAAAATTTTGCCCCACATGCTGGGGATGGCTCTGTTCAACAGCAGCCTGTGCTCCTCCCTGCAGTGCAGATGGGGGCTTCCAGCAGCTCACCGGCTGAAAGAGCCCATTGCAAAATGCTGAGAGAGCATTCCTTATTACCCACTCAGAGGGAGAAGGTGACCTTGAATGGCATCTGCATCCACTCAGCTCCTCCTTCAGGCTCCCAAGCAGCAGTCACTGGGCTGAACTCTGTTCCACCCAGTCGCTGAGTTCTGGTAAACAATGAAGGATGCTGTTGGTAAACTGTTGCAGCAGTATAGCTCCTCCAAATATTTCTCTGCCTGTAAAATAAGCAAATAAGCAACCACTTAAGTTGATTGGTAGAAAAAAAATGGCACATTGCAGAATAAACTCCCCAGGCATTAAGAAACCACATGGAGAAACTGCCCAGCACAAAATGAGGCATGAAAGTTTTTATGCTTTGCAATGTATAGCCACCAAGTTAGCAGGACATCTGGGTGTAGTGGCAGTGGAGAAGAGATTTACACAAACTGATGTGCTATTTCCAGCTGGGTCTTTAACTAGAGAAATGTTTAAGTCTTCATCTCAGAATGACAAGCCCAATGACTTGCTGTCACTTCCGTATGGTCATGTTGCTGCTGTTGGTCATAGCCCTGCAGCAAGCACTTCTGCTGGTGAAAATAAGTCCAGCTATGTTGGGTTTGGTAGCACTTTGTCTCATTTACCGTGCTGAACTGGGTTCAACATCTCTGGCAGGTTTATCATCGCAGGAATAGTCCAACCACCCGGGCAGTGAGAGCAAATGCCCCACAAGCCCCTGGGCAGTCACCCAGCAGCTAAGGCAGCCAGCAAAGAGCAGCCCAGCAATCTGGAAGTGGCTCCTCCACTTGGTCGAGGATCTCAGCTGGCCTTGCAGGCAGGGAAAGACTTCTCAAGCCACCAGCAGCTCCTGGAGTCATGGTTTCCCGCTGCCAACACCAGGCAGCAACTGAACCCACAATTCCATGGGTCAGAATGTTTCCTTTGTTTTTCACTTCAAGTTTTTTTTCTTACTCATCCTGGAGTAACATGGGCTCTGCCTTTGTAGGGGGTTACTACTCAGCTCAGATGATCAAAGTCACTCCGTTCAGGGTAGCACGAAACCCTGGTAGCAGTGTGCTGCTTATCAAGTTTCATTGCTCGCACAAAGCACACAGTGCTTCCCCTCACCAGCATCACTTTTACTGCAGCAAAAGCAGCACTGCTCTACCACACTGCACAGCCACAGCATCCCTCCTCATGCCAGAGCCAGTGGTGCCTGCCTATCATTTATGTAACATTACTCTTGCAGTCCTCACGTTCTTTTTGCAGAGAGCTGAGATTTGATGCATGCTGGATGAAATGCAGAAATATTTCTTGCTGAGTAGATAGGATCAGACCAAATTGTTGGTCTTCATTGAGGAAAGCAGCTATAGCACCTTAAAGAGAGGCCAACAAGGCATGCAGCTACCATGTCGCAGCTCCCACCTCCTCAGCTGGTTACAGCAGGGGAGAGGAACAGCCATGCCATCCCTGATGGTGCTGCCCATGCAAACACACCAAGGGAAATGAGACTCAGCCTCGTCCATAGCCCTTGTGTGACAGTGCAATGGGGACAGAGACCGTGCCCACAGCACAGGGCCTTCTTTGCCTGTCAGTGCCAGGGAAAGTGCATTGCATTACATATACATAGTACATGCATCCATGTGTTTGCATATTTCAATGGGTCTCAGGCATAGAGATCTTCTGGGAAGAGAAGCTGTTGATGTTGCAGGGTTTTTCAGGGAGTTCCCTCCACACTCAGCAGGACCATAGTGCCCATCCAGGCTGCACCCCACAGGCTTTAACCCTGCCCTGGGCCAGACAGTTGGGCAAGTTGGATCTATGCTTTCAAGTAGTCATAGAATCATAGAATCATAGAATAGTTAGGGTTGGAAAGGACCTCAAGATCATCGAGTTCCAACCCCCCTGCCATGGGCAGGGACACTTCACACTAAACCATGCCATCCAAGGCTCTGTCCAACCCCACCTTGAACGCCGCCAGGGATGAAGCATTCACAATTTCCCTGGGCAACCCATTCCAGGGCCTCACCACCCTTACAGTAAAGAATTTCTTCCTCAGATCCAATCTAAACCTCCCCTGTTTAAGTTTAAACCCATTACCCCTTGTCCTCTCACCACAGTCCCTAATGAAGAGTCCCTCCCCAGCATCCCTATAGGCCCGCTTCAGGTATTGGAAGGCTGCTATGAGGTCTCCACGCAGCCTTCTCTTCTCCAGGCTGAACAGCCCCAACTTTCTCAGCCTATCTTCATACGAGAGGTGCTCCAGTCCCCTGATCATCCTCGTGGCCCTCCTCTGCACTTGTTCTAACAGTTCCATGTCCTCTTTATGTTGAGGACACCAGAACTGCACACAATACTCCAAGTGAGGTCTCACGAGAGCAGAGTAAAGGGGCAGGATCACCTCTCTCGACCTGCTGGTCACGCTCCTTTTGATGCAGCCCAGGATACGGTTGGCTTTCTGGGCTGCAAGCGCACACTGCCGGCTCATGTTCATTTTTTCATCAACCCACACCCCCAAGTCCTTCTCCTCAGGGCTGCTCTGAATCTCCTCCCCGCCCAATCTGTAGCTGTGCCTGGCATTGCTCCGACCCAGGTCATCCTGCATCTTCCTTCTTCAGGCATTTCCATGCCAGCACCAGGACAGGGCAAGAGAGGTTCCCATTACAAGGCTGTCCACAACCAGCCAAGCAACTGAAGTGCTTCAATAGAGGCTTCCTTTTGAAACCAGAATAAAAGCCAGTGAGCAGTTTCAGCTAAAACTTCCCTCAGCGAGTATGTTGTTTGTGTACATGCACAGCTGGCTGGCTCTCCATGTATGCACAGGGGAATGTTAACCCCCCCCAGAAAAAGAAGAAAGCAAGGCAGAAAACCGGTCCCCCAAGAAGCAATGGAAATCAGTGGATGGGTTTTAGCTGTGCATTCTTTTTACCCAAGAAAGGCGGCTTTGCAAAGGACTTTCTAGCTCATCGTCTGGCCCAAGACTTCCTTGTAAAAGGCTGTTGGGCTTGTTGCAACATATTCCAGGTGTGTAAGTGATGCCCTGCCTTGTGCCTTTCACAGCAAAGAGCCTGGGGCCTTGAACAGAGCAGGGAGGAGGAGGGAGGGAGAGGTGCGTGTGTTCAAATTAAATGAAGCAGAAAGAGAAAGCTGGAACCCGCAGTGCCTGGGGCACCACTAATTGAACAGGTTGAACCTGATAACAGTGTAAAGGAGGCAGCAGGAGGGATCTTCCAGCTCCTGGCTGGTGGTGCAGAGCTGGACATGGCTCAAGAAGCCAAGCCTATGAAGCCGAGGTGGTGGGAGAGGGGGGACAGGGTGAGGAGCCCATTTATTTGGGGCTGGAGGAAGGAGACTTGAAAAGAAAAAAGTTAGTTATTCATTAACATGACAAAGGGAGGCAAATGAGAGGCAGGGCAGACACGCTCTTACTCTGCTTCCTCCTGAGATCCTTAGCTATTGCTCAGGACTGAAAAAAGGGAAATATGGCCCCCCTTTTCAAGAAGGGGAAAATGGATGACCCAGGGAATTGCAGACCAGTCAGCTTCACCTTTGTGCCTGGCAACATCTTGAAGCAGATTCTCCTGGAAGGCATGCTAAGGCACACGAAAAACTACACTGTTCTTGGTGACAGCCAGCATGGCTTCACTAAGGGGAAATCCTGCCTGACCAATTTGGTGGCCTTCTATGGGGGGGCTATGTAACTGATGGACAGGGGTAGAGCAGTTGATGTCATCTACCTGGACTTGTGCAAAGTGTTCAACACTGTCCTGAACGACACCTTGTCTTAAATTGGAAAGATAGCAATTTGACAGGTGGACCACTGGGTGGGTAAAGAACTGGCTGGATGGCCGCACGCAAAGAGCAGTGCTCAATGGCTCAATGTCCAGATGGAGACCAGTAACGAGTGGTGTCCGCAGGGATCTGTATTGGGACCGGTCTTGTTCAACATCTTTGTCGGTGATGTGGATGCTGGAATTGAGTGTGCCCTCAGCAAGTCTGCGGATGACACCAAGCTGTGTGGTTCGGTTGATACACTGGAGGGAAGGATTGCCATCCAGAGGGACCTTGACACGCTTGTGAGGTGGGCTGATGCCAACCTGATGAAGTTTAACCATGCTAAGTGCAAAGTCCTCCACCTGGGTTGAAGAAATCCCAGGCACAGCTACAGGTTGGGCAGAGAAGAGATTCAGAGCAGCCCTGAGGAGAAGGACTTGGGGATGTTGGTCGATGAGAAAATGAACATGAGCCGGCAGTGTGCGCTTGCAGCCCAGAAAGCCAACCGTATCCTGGGCTGCATCAAAAGGAGTGTGACCAGCAGGTCGAGGGAGGTGCTCCTGCCCCTTTACTCTGCTCTCGTGAGACCTCACTTGGAGTATTGTGTGCAGTTCTGGTGTCCTCAACATAAAAAGGACATGGAACTGTTAGAACAAGTGCAGAGGAGGGCCACGAGGATGATCAGGGGACTGGAGCACCTCCCGTATGAAGACAGGCTGAGAAAGTTGGGGCTGCTCAGCCTGGAGAAGAGAAGGCTGCGTGGAGACCTCATAGCAGCCTTCCAGTATCTGAAGGGGCTTATAAGGATGCTGGGGAGGGACTCTTCATTAGGGACTGTGGTGAGAGGACAAGGGGTAATGGTTTCAAACTTAAACAAGGGAAGTTTAGATTGGATATAAGGAAGAAGTCCTTTACTGTGAGGGTGGTGAGACACTGGAATGGGTTGCCCAGGGAAACTGTGAATGCTTCATCCCTGGCGGCGTTCAAGGTGGGGTTGGACAGAGCCTTGGGTGACACGGTTTAGTGGGAGGTGTCCCTGCCCATGGCAGGGGGGTTGGAACTAGATGATCTTAAGGTCCTTTCCAACCCTTACTATTCTATGATTCTATTATTCTATGACTCAGTGGGTTCCCTCTTGCTGGGATCAGCTCTGTCCCAAGGTACCTGTGGATGCAGAGATGTGTGGTGAATGAGCAGAGAGCCACTCAGTGGTCCAGTGGTCTGGGGATCTGGGGGCTCCTCTGAGGCCTCATCCTTCACAGATCCCAGATAACGCTACCTGCAGAATCCACTCCGCTTCCTTCGCCAGCTGTGCTTCAGCTGCGAGGATGTCATCCATAAGCAAGGCCACAGGGACAGCTGTATTCTCCTTTGAAGTCTTAAATTCAATTTAAAAACACCAAAACCCTAGAAAATTCCCACTTTCAGGCTTTTTTTCAAGACAGCCTCACTAGACAGTTGCCTGAGGTTTGCCAGCTATTCACTCTGGAGGGACTGAAGGTACAGGCTGATAACATTTTTGTACCAATTCTGATTTGAAGAGGCAGCCAAAGAGGGTGGAGAAACCCTGTGGGACAGAGAGGTCCTAGAGCATGAGGACTTGCCCTGTAAGATAGCAGAAGGTGGGAGGAGCAGTGGTAGCAAGACTTGCAGGTGCCTGCAGAGCCCAAGTGCTGAGAGCAGCCAGTGCCCTCCGCATTCCTCTGCCGTCCTGGGCAAACCACAAAGGCTGTCACCTGCTTTTTAAACAGTGTCAGCTCACTGGGAAATGGGATGACAAGGGGCGAGGTGGTCAGGAATGCAGAAGCTTTGGAATTCAACAGCAATTCTCCACCACTGCTCAAGGGTGCCAGGCAAGGGCTTGCCTGTTTCTGCAGCAGTGGTGGACAGCAGCTGGAGGAAACACCCCCAGTTAAGTAGTAATGCCCAGGAAATTACAGAGCTGCAGGAGCTCTGGCCTTTGCCATCTCCCAAGCTCTGGGATTGTTATTTCAACCCCCAGAGGCTACAGGAGCTGTCACCCATTGCTACTGCCCAGGGCTACAAGCCACAGGCTATGGGGCTTCACTCACTCATCCCCTGGCTGCTTCCTGCCCTGCACAAGAGCCACATTGCCACTATCACCTGCAAGGTGCTCCCTGTCACCCTGTGCTGCATGAGAACCAGTGGTGATGGGGGGCTGCAGAGCACCGTGCCCATACTTGCTGTTATGTCCCCACATCCACTTCCACTTTCTGCTCCTGTCTCAGCCCTGTTTGGAAAGAGAAAAGCCTCTCTTGTTGGGAGAGAAATGGCTCCTATCTGCAATGCTTGCAGGGCCTAGAGGGCCATGCCTCTGGTTTTGCCTTTTCCATTTTGCTTTTTTGGTTTGTTTGGGTTTTTTCCTGCTTCTCCCTGTCTGTGGCTTCTACATCACAACCAGGTAAAAAATAGCCAGAGGGGAGAAAACATTGCATTGAGGAGACAAACTCTTTGCTACTAATGACTCCAGCAAAAATAGGTGAGAGGTAATTCATTGTCCTTTTCGGACTTGATTCCAAGCTGCTTTATGAGCTCTGCAGGTCTCCCCATCCTGGGTCCCCATGGCAGAAATGGTCCTGTGTGGTCCTAGGGACAAAGTCCACTGACACACCTCTGTCCCCTGCTGCCTAAAACGGGGCAGTCAGATGCACCCCAAGGTGCAAAGAATTGTTTTGTTTGGACTTAGGCTGAAAAGCTGGGATAAGCTTGCGGATAATCTTTTCAGGGCAGGGACTCTGCCTGCCTGGGTGCTTGCTCACCGACAGTACAGTGACTCCACACTGCTAATTCAGACCTGTAGGCATTACTGCAATATAAATTGTGAATAGTCATAATAATAATTAATAAACATGCTGAAACAAAACTGTTCTCCTTGTTTAATTAGCATTGGACTCCAGCAGCTTTATCTTGAGGTGAGTGGCTACTTGGTTGGTGCTCTGCCTTCACACAGTGCCTTGGCCTCCGTGGCTGGTGCAGGCAAGTCTTTGCTGTACAAATGGGAAGGTCTCTTTTTCACTCAAGCTCCTCCTGAACGACTTTGAACCAGCATCTTGTGGACTGCCTCTCACCTGAGACAAAGGGTACAGCGAGAGAAATTGCAGCTGTAGAAGCCCAGTATCTATATTCACCTTGATGGGAAAAGAAACTGAACACATCCAAGGACAAGCATTAGGAACCAAAGGAAAATAAGAAGTGGAAAGCTTTCGGGTGAGCAAGCTTAGAAAGAGGCTCACGCATGGCTTGAAGTGAGAAACTGGCAGTCCCCTGGAGCAAGGGACACATGTGTGTACACTGTACATGATTCCCTTAGGGAGCACAGTGCTGCCGGGAGGCATTGCAGGTTCAGGAGCAGAAGGATTACCTGGGGGCTGCAGAGCCTCCTTAGCACAAACTAAGCACTGGCTGGTGACATCCAAAAACCCTTCAGATATATCTGGTGAGCTAAAAGCATTGGGTATCAAGTCCTCACCCTGAGGTGACACCCAGGTCTCTGAGGAGCACTGAACAGTACTTGGGTGAAGTCTCTGGAGCATGAGACCTGCCACCCAGCCACCCCATGCAAATGTATTCCTGGCCAGAGACATGGCGCTGGCTGTATTGAACTCCAAGCTGAGGCAGCTGGAAGCAGGCAGTGAGCATCAGCCTTGCCTGTGGCTCCCTCCCACCCCGCTTACTGGGGGGGCTAAAGGCTCAGCCCTTGACCCCTCGCAAGCAGATGAGGCACAAAGGCATCCCTGAGGACTCGTGCAGCTTGGGTGGGAGTAGGGTGAGCGTTCTCTGCCCCACACTTCAGTCTCTTTTGCTTTGAAGAAGCGCATCTGTAATCTTCGCAAGGCCTTGGAGATAGGAGCACTCTGGCTACATGCTAAACCACACCAGCCATCTGCTCCACTCTCCCTCTGCCTTCCTCCCAAATCCATCCCCGCTGACCCAATCTGAGCCACAGCTATTGCCATCACAGTGAAGATTTTTAGGGCTGTACCTGCCAACAGTGAGCCAGGTAAATTCATGGTCCTGGGCTCCTTTCTAAGGCAATTGGGAAGGAGTCAATGGAGAAACGGCTGTGCCAGGAGCCCACGCAGCATCCACAGCTGAAAGGGTGGCAGGACAAACAGACAAGCAAGGCCAGCACCATCACCCAAATGCTTTGCACCTCCAAGAAATGCCCTGCTCTGCAATGGGGCTTATTGGGGAATTATGGACAGGGGAGGCCATCAGAGCTAGTGCCAGGGTCAAGGAGAGCATCTAATTCCCAGGGTCCTGTTTCTGTCTGTTCAAAAAGGGATATAAAATGTTCACAGCATGTATCGTGGAGGGCAAAATGGGGAATATAAGGGGAAATAGCTCTTGACTCCTGAGCTGCCTGACCACGTCGGGCTCTTCATCCAAGCTGGACACTGTGGTGGCCCCAGAGGCATTTCTCAGCAGAGCTCACTATGGGAAGCCTGAAGGGTTTGGGCTTGACAAAACAGGGCTGAGCCAGGGGTACTGTGGGCTGGCGTGGTACTTACAAGCTTCACTGGTCCACTGGCCGTGCCCCTTTCTTTAGATGCAGGAGATAGGGCTGCAGCTCACCCAGCTGCCTGGCTACACTGAGGATGCAGACATACATGCAGGCTCCTGCAGGCTCAGGCTTCCTGATGGGGATCTGCTGTCCTCCTGTTTTTTTAATGAGAACTTCTTGTAATCAACCCTGTAAAATTCAGGGTGGGGAGCTGTTACTTATTAACGTCCATTGACTCCAGGGAAAGTGGAACTCCAGGGATCTGCTGGCAAAATCAGAGTCAGATGAGCTGCAGCATGGTATAGCATGCAGAGAGTTACGCACACTGCTTGTTCATGTACCCACACACACACGCACACGTTCATCCTCTGGCTATCTTGCACAGGATGCCATCACAACCCACCCCTGCCACCACGTCCTTGGGTCTCTGTGGGTCCTCAAAGTTCTTTGCAGCAGCCTGCAAAGCTGGAATGATAGGAGAGGTGCAAAAGTCCTTTCTGGTGATTAATACATCATGTGTACAAAGAAGGTCTGTGGTGAATGAAAGCTGGAGCCGGGATTAATTGCATACCTTGAAGTGGAGAGATTTATGTAAGGAAACAGACTTGGCGGGCTGCCCCACTCCGGGCTGTGTTTACCTGCCTGCACCTCCACACCTGTCATGCTGCAGCAGCAAAATATTACTTAATAACATTTGAAGGCACATCTTACTAGCTGAGCACCCTCCCCACCTTCCCCACCTCCCCGGGTGCCGTTAAGAAGCTCTGCCTCACTCTTCCAGCCTCTTCAGCAGGCTCCTTGGGCCCAGAGTCAGCCCACTCCCCCCCAGCACTCACCTACAAGGAAATTCTTTACTGTGACGGTGGTGGGGCCCTGGAATGGGTTGCCCAGGGAGGTTGTGAATGCTTCATCCCTGGCGGCGTTCAAGGTGGGGTTGGACATAGCCTTGGATGGCATGGTTTAGTGGGAGGTGTCCCTGCCCGTGGCAGGGGGGTTGGAACTCGATGATCTTGAGGTCCTTTCCAACCCTAACTATTCTATGATTCTATGATTCTATGATCCAGGGTGAGGAGGCATGGGTGGAAGATGAAACAGGCTAATGCTGAAGGCTGACCCCTGAACTGATGCTAGCTCAAGCTGCTTCCACAAAAATCCACAAGCAAAGAGAGCTTTCCTCCTCCTGACTTGAAAACACCAACTGGACACACAAACATTTGCATGCATGCAGGACTGCACATGCGGTTTATACATATATATATACATGAGAAGCACATTTCAAAATGTTCATAATGCCCATTCAAATAAGAGACAAATGTCAGATAAAATTGCATTCAGAAATGCTTCAGCTTGAGGCTGCTTCTTGAAAGGGATTTGGCTATTGATTGCAGTTCGTTTGTTAATTTGCATACTTATCAGCAAGGGACAAGACCAGAAAGTGCCCCACGGGCCTTTCATGGGAGCATGCACAGCTTTATTTCTTACCAACAAAGCCTCTTGGTGATTATAAGCAAATGAGGGATCACTAAGGACTGTTGAAGAAGGGAAAGAAGAAGTGCATCCCACTTGCTGGAGCACAGTCTCTCCCGCCAGAGCTTCCCTACTGGGATTACTGGATTGGTCTCTACTGAAGGTACTGGCTGTTTCACATACTTCCCTGCTGCAGCAGCCTGTGTGTGACCCATTGGATGCTCACCCCAACCCAACGGCCTTGCCTGCCTGAGAAATGCCAATCCCAGCAACAAGCCACCAATGCCCAGGCAGGCAGGCCAGTGAACACTCTCACCCAGAGGAGTAAACTTTGGTCTTGAACACCTTCAAGTAGAAAATACCCTGCATTAGCATGCAGCACAGCAGTGAAACACTGGGTGTTAAGTGCAGGTGTAGTTCAAACAGTCTTGTCGGCTTTTCCTCCTCAGCCTGCCGCAGCGTGCCAAACCACAGTGCCTGGGAGCCCCATGCACCCATCTAAAGCTGATCCCAGCTCAAGGCAGCAGCTTCATCTTAACCAGAAACCTGAAAAAAAATCACAGGAGACTTGTTTTCATATTGGCACAGTACTTCTGTAGCGAAGGCAAGCGAGGTGCACAGTGCCGCATCAGGGCAAGCCACGCTTGCAAGGATGTCAGTCTGGGTTCAGCTGAGCAGCTCTGAATACAAGCATTTGGCATAGGCAAAAATGGGAGCACCTTCCCTTTCCGCCCCGCTTCAGTGGCAGGGATGAACAATCCCAGCAGAAGCAAATAAATAATATTGTAATACACTAAGAAATCGTCGCCATCACTTCTTGAAAGCAAGGACTATATTTCATCTGTGTTGGTACAGCACTAGCAGAACCAGAGTTGCCTGATGCTACCCAGACAGGAGGCAAAATGTGGAGAGGTCAAATGAAACTCTGTCCACATGACAATTGCCCCACAGTTTAACACTTTCTCTTCCCGCAAAAGGCAGTTCCTTTCAGCACTGTCATTGCCACTAACCCTGACTGTCCCAGTCCTGGCTTCCTCCTGCATTAGTGAAGAAAAACACTGGGGTTTGGGGATCTTTTTACCCCTGCAGAACAAACTTCAAAGCAGTGATTGAGACCTTGCCATTTCAGTATGAAAAGACCAGGAGACCTGTTCTCCAGGGCCCTCCATACATATGCATCCCGCCTCATTTCACCCGATAATCTCAGCAGGGGGTTCCGGAGGGGGATGGCTGGCAGGAGCAGGGGGACAAGGTTCCCCAAGGTTAATTGCAAACTGCCTGCTGCATTCATCACAGCAGTACCTGATTGATGGACACCATTAATCACTGCCCAGAGAGGCTGAAGGTAAGGCAGGAGCACTGGGGGAGGCTGTGGGGACAGGGAAAGGGCGCCAGGATGGGATGACTGACACTCAGCCAGTGCAGGCTGGGAGACATGCAGCTGCATATCTGCTTGCCTATGGAAAATATATGTGATAGGGCTTCTTTAAAGTCAGAGAAGTGTATCTGTCCCTTCGCTTGCTGTAGTATATACGTGCCCTCCTGCAGTGAGAAGGGCAGAAGCAGAGGCAAAGAGAAGGTCTCTCCAGGTCTTTGAAATTGCCTGTGGCTTTCAGTGGGGGATAGGATTTGGGATTCTAGCAAAGAGGAGGGCTCAGGGCAAGGTAGGGGTTGACTTGTCTCACAGCTGTAAGGCAATTACTAGTTTTCATTCTCTTTATGGACTGAAATCTGCCTAAGTTTTATAGGAACAGTGAAGGCAGTAAAGCCGCCCAAGTGGGGTCAGATAAGGAGCTTGTGTAGGCAAGTGACTACATTTAGAGAGTGGATACCAGCCTGTGCATTTTCTACCAATCCTGACAATTTAACACACTTTCTTTCACACTGGTTTTCCTGATGGTCGCATTTCAAGACAGGCTGAGGCTCTGCTTATAGTAATGAAATCTTCGTCAGCTTGCAATAGGGCTTGACACACTGCAATGGAACCTGCTGTGTTACCAAAGCGTGCCATGCTTTCCACTTCAGAGGTATGAGCCATGCGTGGGCAGCTGTGCCAGGAGGGTTGCGATGATTTGCTTTTCCCACTGCCATTGCTTCTGACATAGGCTGAAGAACAACTCATGTTGATCTGGCATTTCTCAGTTGTCTTCTTCATCCCACCTCCTGATGTTCCTTGCATTGGCCACAGGAGTTAATGCCTCAAGAACATGTGCACACACCAGTCGTTCCCCTGAGCCTCTTGTTCAAAGGAACAAGAAGGGAAGTATGGTTTCTAACAAAAATATCCTGCAAGCTCACTTTGAAACTTTTTCCATTAAACAGCTATGTGACATTTACAAGTTTTGTTCTCGCAATATCAAAGGCAGAGGCATTTGAATTCCATACAACTGCTAGGACAGGAAAAACATATTATCCAGCTTTTGCTGGATGCATTTAGTGTCACCTACAAAATGAAGACTTGATGGCCAGTGGACGAGGCTGTGGGCTTTTTCAGTCCTATCTATGTATCAGATCAGGTATGGTTACCACCAGCAGTAAAGCGGGATCTATTTCTGATACTGCCTCAGATAGAACAGACATGATGCAAAGGCCACTGAAAGCTACAGCAACCTGGACTGCAGTGATGAATTCATTTGGGATGAATAGGTGCTACTTTGGAGATGACTTCTTGGATGAAGATAGGCTGAGAAAATTGGGGCTGTTCAGCCTGGAGAAGAGAAGGCTGCGTGGAGACCTCATAGCAGCCTTCCAATACCTGAAGGGGGCCTATAGGGATGCTGGGGAGGGACTCTTCATTAGGGACTGTGGTGAGAGGACAAGGGGTAATGGGTTCAAACTTAAACAAGGGAAGTTTAGATTGGATATGAGGAAGAAATTCTTTACTGTAAGGGTGGTGAGGCACTGGAATGGGTTGCCCAAGGAAGTTGTGGATGCTTCATCCCTGGCGGCGTTCAAGGTGGGGTTGGACAGAGCCTTGGATGGCATGGTTTAGTGAGAGGTGTCCCTGCCCATGGCAGGGGGGGTGGAACTCTATGATCTTGAGGTCCTTTCCAACCCTAACTATTCTATGATTCTATGATTCTATGATAGGTGGAAGTGCTTCAGCCTCCATGAGCGCTCAACTATATAGGGCAGGAGGCAACTCATCTATCTGTGATCAGTCAAACCTGGCTATGACTGATACATCTACTCAACCACGGATCCACCTACAGCCATCAGAAGGAACAGGCATCACCCAGGGGCGGCTGATCCCATGTCAAATAGTCATCCTACAGCAAGCAGAATGAGTTACTTTCAGAAATTCCTTCTGTCTTCTTGGGCTATTAACACAGATGATTAGTCAAATGACTAACTTAAAGCAGACACCACAGTCCTAGATGGCTGAAGGGAGATATTTGGGTTGGATTTTTATCCTCTCCCACTGCACCCAAGGATGCCTCTTTCACCACAGGCTGTTGACTTTCAAATAGAGTTTCTGCAACATCCCCTGGCAGAGAAGAAATCATCATAAAATGTTGTTTTCTTTAATTTTTTTCTTTCTATAACTAAGGCTGTCAGGCTTGCAGACACAGTCATTATTTTAAGCATAGCTATCTTGGATCCCCAGGTAGGACTCTGTAATTCATGAGTTATGCTGAATTAACTTACTTGACATCAGTTATCTCCTCCCAGAAGCACTTCTTCCTTTCTTTTTGTTCCTGGCCATGACTACATTTAGTTGTTTCACAAAGAGCATCTTTTAGCATGAGAATTTCTCTCCAGAGAGCTGATAATCAACAGCTACTTTACCTTAAGCCCCTATTTTAATCTGAATTACATTCCCTGTGTAGACCAGCATTAAAAAAAAAAAATAAAGATAGAACTCCGTGTTAAAGTGAGTGTCATCATTGCCCAGCTGCAGTGTGTCTGGGCATTTCCATCATCGTCAATGGCTCTTTGGGTGTCTATGGAAAAATTCAGCTCCATTGGGAGCCTGCATTTGCTCACCAACTTTTGCAGCCTGGGTGAATTGACATTTTCTACCATCACGGTCTCTCTATTTTACTCCAAACTTACAAAATCTGCCTGTTGAACTGCATCAAGAGGGATGAGGGTGAGCTGGGCATCTTGTAGCACAAAGCTTCTTTGCATGAAGGGAGGCATGGTCTTTGGGCCTGGAAACATCTCTAAGTCATGGTTGTTTTGCCATCCTGGATGCATGTTTCAACGGCAACATTACTGTAAAACAGCTTTGTGTTTACCTTGTGTACAGAAAAGATAAAATCAGCATTTATATGCAAACATGAACCAACAAGGAATTTCAAAATCCTGCCATTTCACTCCTCTGAGAAGGAGAGCCAAGGTTATTGTGTAACCAGACACATCTGAAAGCCGGGGATTTTCTGGGTCTAAATTCAATTTAGATTATGAAAGGTTAATTTAGAATCTGACTGTATCACCTTGGGCAGCCAAAATAGGATCTGAAACACATGGAGACAAGGACTTTGGGGTGGAGAGCTCTCTGTTTCGGACAACCTGGGGCACCGCGTGGATCTGAGCTCTCCCTGTACATATAAAGACAGTGAAGTAACATGGGACAGATGCTCAGCCAGGATGAGCCACTCAAACCCACTCTGATTTCCCCATCTGCCCCAGGGGATGAGGGGTGCTCATGTTCCCACCCCAGCCCTGCCTTTCCAAGGCAGCCAGAGTGCACAGCTGGAGCAGAGCTTGACAGAGGTACGGCTGCTTGAATGTCAAGGCCTGAAAGCATCAAACATGCAGAATAAGGATTTTATTGGGATTTCATAGCTGGAGTGCTGTATCATGCCTCCGTGCATTTATGATTGCTCAGGAACACATGCCAGGTTGGGGGGAGAGGTGGCGAAGGAGGGGAAGCTGGGAAATACGGGGTTCACAGCAGAGAGCTGCTCACGGTTTTCTAAAAGAAAATAGCCACTGTAAAAACTTCAGGGCACAGTTTTATCCATCTCTTTGAGATCTTGACGGTTTTTAAGTACCCCAGAGAAAAAGGCTGACTTCATTTAACACAGAGCTTTAGCCCTAGATATGCCGCCTCAGCAGTGGGGAGCATGGCCCTGTCACTGGCTGATCAGAGGCATGTGCCTCTTGCTCCTCCAGTGCAGCCACACTAGGCCCAGGGCATCATTTCTAAATACCTTAACTGGCTGTAAAGATTATAAGTAATGAGAGCCCAATGCAATAGATGCTTGCTTTCAGTGAATAAAATGACCCCATGGGAAACACTCCTGAACACGACCACCTTCCTCATCACATCCCACACTGTGCCACTGGTCCCAGCAGTAGGTTCCCCTGGGCAGAAACCCCCATGCAGCAGCACAGCTCCAGCAGGTGACTTAGCTCAGCCAAAGCAAGCAAAGACTAATAAAGATTAATTAACCAGCAGGAACTGAAGGGAAACAAATGCAGAGGGGAGAAAAGCAACCCACAGGCACACCAGGACAAGCTGTGGGTAGGCTTTTGCTGCACCCAGACCAGCATATGTTTGTTTCCTCCCCTAGCCAACATCCCCAGTGCAGGCTGTGGCAGGATATTTGCCCCTGAAAGGCCTCTGTGCCCATGTCTGATTGCCTTCAGCCACCCCAACACAAACCTGGCTCTTTCCCCTCCCAAAGGGCTGGCAGCTATAGGCATTTATACAGGCTGGGAAAGGGGACATACTCTCTTGGGGACAAATATGTAAAACTTCTCTGCAACTCCACCTTGCTGCAGGATGCTGGGCAGATTGATCCACCCTGTAATAACTTCCCCATGCTCATGCTTCTGGTTCTATACCTGCCTTGAAGGGGCTAGTGGGAATGTAAAAAGGAGCATCTGCCCAAGGGCCAGCACTTTCCCTCCTAGATTCCACCCTTCCCTCACCTCGGGGTTAATTTACCCGGGGGCACGAGGATAAATGGGGATAAGGAGGTAGAAAAGGTTGCCTGGGTGGTGGCCACAAAAGGGGACATTGTGCCTCTAGGGAGGGGGCGGAAAGTCCCGAGGAGCCGGGAGCACTTTGATGCAGTCTGGATGAAAGGCGGGAGATGAGAAGGGACAGAAAAGGGGGAGCAAACAGGGGGAGGGGACTACACCAAAACGGCAACAAAACCTCTTCCAGCTGGGACACAAGATAGGACAGTCCCTTTATTAAGATGGATAGAGCTGGGCACAATACCTGTTCCCCACCAACTCTTTCAAGCCTTCACTGCTTCCCTCCCTCCTCAGCATCTTACTTTACTCCATTTTCCCCATTTTCTTTCTTTGAAAGAGGGCCACAGCTAATCCAGCTGTGCAGCGTGGCTTCGTAGCAGGATGAAGTAGCCTACGCTGAGCTCCTTCAGTGTTGTGTAAACTGCTCCTTGTCATCTCTGTAGCAAGTGAAGAGAGCAGCCACAAGACCTGGTTACTCTAACTTGTACAAGGATGCAGTAATGATGCTACTTCATTGAGTCAAGGCTGACAGTGGTGAGAAGCTGGGAGGGGAAGGAAGCAGCACGATGCAGTGGCTGTTTCACTTACAAGGAATGGTCCCAGTCCTGTCCCTCCAAATGCAGCAAAGCAAACAATTTGCAGGCAGCTTGTCTTGCCTCCTGCCCCAGCCTGTGTCCCCAGCAGCCCAAAAAGCTCTCTTCATCTGCTCCCTGCCCAGCTCTCTGCTCCTTCTCTGGCTGATTTCTGCCATGAACACACCAAGTGCAGCCCTCGTCCTATACCCCAGATCCCACCAAGGGTCCTGTCCATGCAGGTCAGGCCCAAATGGCTATGGGATGTGCAAGACATGGACACTGCCTTTGCTTTCTCCAGCAGGTTTTACTGCACAGAGGGGATTAGTTATGATTTCTGCTGGGCCCAAAAAAGTGCTCAGAGGTCCCTTTAACACATTACGTACTTCTGTTTAATGGCAAGTCTTGCCTGCCAGCAACCACTAGCTCTCTTCAGCATCATAAACAGAGTCAAGTTCAGCTTACACCAGGTCTGAACTTGGCTTAAGCACCAGTTTTTCTGCCAGTACATCACTGTTTTCAACTCCAGCCAGCACTGGTTTGAAATTATTACTGTCTGGTGGCTGGGGTTTTTTTGGTGGTGTATGCACCCTAAATGAGCTTTGTGGTTTCCCCACTTCAAAAGCATCTCTGCTCTCACCCCTCCTTACTGGCTGTCCACTAGCAAGACCAAAGACTATGCCAGTAACATCCCAGGTCCCTGCTGCATGCAGGGGATACAACCTGCAGGACAGTCATGTGGATTGCTGGACGGGGGTTTTGGGAGAGTCAGGGGAGGAGATGGTGCAGAGTTGTGCTGTCAGGGAGCACCCAGACCTGATCCCTATCCTTGCCTCTATTCCAACCATACCGTAACACATTGTGCACTGCAAACTTCAGGGTTCTTGAAGCAGGTTTCACTCTTTCTCTCTGTTGGCCAGTTTGCTCGGATGCCAGTGTCCTAGGTAAGGCGAAGGAACCATGGCCATGCTTCCACTGACACCAAATGGCTTCCCTTCATTAGGAGTTAATCCATGCTGCAGGTAGACTGGTATTAGAGATGTGGGTGCTGGGAGCCTGTGAGGAAGGTTTTGCAGGTCCTGTGCTGGTAAGAGGATGTTGGTATTTACTAATACTTCTATACTAAATTTTTATTTACACAGTGGGTTTCACCTGCTCTTTCTGCAGGTTTATGGTTCTGCTAAAGGGACTGTGGCTCCTTTGTGAAGCCTTGAAGGAATTATGTGTGGGATACAGAGAGAAAGGGAAAATGTGCTGCAGTATTGCAACACTTCCTGCTAGTATTTAATATCCTGACAAAATTCACAATTAAAAAAAAATCTTGAACTGCTTTACTCAAGGGAAAGATATTTACTGTGTTGTTAAAGTGTCAACATTTCACTTACAAATTGGTCATTCTTTTGGCAGTGACTTTAACAGAAAATTCCCCTTGGGCTATCCTGCCTCTCTGTTGGTTTTTCTTCCCCTTTCAAGAAAAAACACCAAAACAAACAGCTTAAAAAGCAAGCACAATTTACTGAGTCTGGTGACTGGGTAACTATTGTACTGCAAGCTTCAAGTGGTGGGGCTGAGAGCAGGAGATGAAAGGAGATCAAGACAGGAGGGAGAGACCTGAGGCTTCTTCAGCAGTAAGGTGGACGATCAAAGGTCAAAGCTTGAAGTACTGCCCCAGTCTCTGCAGCCAAACAACTGCCTTACCAGAAGTTTCTCCTTTTCTTGTGTTTATACCTCTGATCTTCCTAACATCTAACCATAAACAGAAGCATCTATAGAGTTGGGGGGAGGGGCTCACAGCCTAGTACTTGAAATCATTTGCTGTGATTCTTGCTCTGATATGCTGCGCTCTACCTTCCACTCCTGACCGCTTTCTTGAGCCTGTTTCTCCTTTTCATTTTTGTGTTCCTCTACATGACTGTTTATTTTCCCTTTATTGTAAAACAACACTAATAACTTGGGCAGATATTAAATGTCTGTCTTGTCTTGGTCTTTTCCTGCTCATTGTGTGCAGATGCTAGTATTGGAGCCTACCATATAGTTGGGGTTTCTCTAAGGATCTCCCTCCTGGCTCACCTGTGTGTAGCACAGCCATGTTAGGACTAGTGTGGGTCACTTCATTTCTTCTTTTGACACCTTGTTGTGCCCCAGGACAAAAGAGAGGTGGCAATGGGAGTAAGGAGGAGGCAGCACTCTGCTGAAACCAATTTATTCATCATGATCTGAACAGCAATGTGTTACTGTAGTTTGTCAAGAGCAAGGGAGAATCTCCATTTAAAATGCAGTGGAAATCCCAATCTTCAATGTTTTTGACACACTTTTCCTAAGCTAAGGATGCTGATGTTTAACTTCAGTTTTGCACTCTTGGTGAGTGACAGCAGAGATGCAAAGCGGCCCTTCTTATGGGGAAGTGACCTAGCTATGTCACTTCTCCCATTCTTATACTATCTTTAGCCTCTCCCCCACTAGATTTTTATTATGGAAAAATAATAGATGGAAGAAATTATTTGGATATAATAAAAAGACTGAGCACTGGTAACTGTGAAACCTCTCCACGGCCTCAGACTCAGACACAGGAGTCTACTCGTTTCTCCAAAGAGCAAGCCCCAGAGACCAGCTTGAGAAGACCTGTGGTGAGGTCCCAAGGTATGCTCTGAAAGCACCTGACAGAGCTCCTCTGTTCACATGTGGCGGGGTGCACCCAGATCTCAAAAGGAGCTGGGGGTTTTAAGTCATCTGTTATAGTGCCAAATAGCCTCTTAAGGGTGCAACATTAATTGTGATTACAGCTGGTGCTGCTTTGATATTGATAGTCCCATTATTCCTAGGTATACTTTTGGCTACTGCTTCATTGATGGTAGTTTCTGGGAAGAAAAACAAACCCTTGTTGGCTGATGTCCAAAGTGGGCAAAGCCAGGCCAGCTCTGCCTGTCATTGCCTGGGCTGCCTTTCTCTCTTCACTCCTCATTCTCCCAGGCTCCTGGCCCACATCCCATCCAGGTAAGAAAGGACCGAAAACTGTTACTGTTACCTGTTATATTGTGACCTACATAAAAAGAGTGAAATGTCCTGGGACTAGTTTTAGCACACAGCCATCTGCCCACAAACCATGGCAGGTGAAGAGCCTTGGTATGTAAACCAAAGGCTGATAGCTGCTTTCCACAGACTGGAGGGGAGGCAGGAGCAAGCTGATACGCAGAAGCTCACCTCCCTGTCTGCTGTGCTTGGTCTGTAACAAGATCATTACAAGGTGTTAATGTAGAAGTGAGTGGCTGTGAACTGAAACCGTTGACTGTACTCTACACTTCTTGTGGTGCACAAGCATCCAAGCAGGCTGCATAGCTGTTTCCTACAAAACTACTCTTTTTAATAGCACATGAAAGAATTTGGAAGGAGTGTAGTCATGGAGCTGAACGTGAGGTTGCCCATGAGGAGTAACAGCATCACTTAAACACTACAGTGCAATAATGCATGGTTCATTGCAAGGAACCATGTGCTGGGCTTTATGTGCTTTGGGTAACAAGAAAAACTTCAGCCTGGTCAACTCAAAATTGAAAATTGGAGAGTTCTTTCAGCCCAGAAAGGGGGGCAGCTAATTCTGACACCATCCTGAAACTCATTTCTGCTTCATTAGACATGTCTGTGACCTGTGGAATGCTGCTGAAAAAGATGGGGGCTCATCAGTGGATGTAGATATGAGAGGTTTGCAGAAGTGTGTTTTGTCATCATCACCATCAGCTGCTGCACATTGACAAGCCTGTGCCTCCCGGCTTGCTGCTGCTGCCTTCTGCCTGCATCCCCTTCCCCCTTAATTCTCAGAATTCCTCAGCATATTTCTTCTGCCTGAATCTGACTGTCCTGCAGCCCTGTACTTTACGGCTGGGTTTGTGTCTTCCTGGAGAGCTGGCTGGAGTTTACATTTTTGGCACAAATTTCTAGCTATACATGTAATGAGAAATGATGCGCTCATCAGAGATGTTCACCATCCCTGCTGCTGGTGTTTTGGGTAGCAGTTTAGGCAGGTACCCAGGGTTCCTGGAAGCCCTCACAGCAGTCCTTGGTTGATGACAGCTAACCTGAACCTGAAGGTCTCATTGTCACAAGAAGGTGACTGCTCCAAGCTGAGAAGGCAGGTCTAGTGTTATTCTTGCTGCTTAGAGGTGACTGTTATGGTCAGAGGGCTTTCCTCTCCAAGTCTTTGCTCTGGCACTATTTTGCATAAATGAAGTAGAAAGCTTCAGGGGTGAGCTTTTAGAGTTGGGCAGTCTTCTCAACATGGATTGAGCTGTCTTCAGGCAGCTGCTGAACGGAACGGGAGTGAGATGGACAGACTAAAGGTATCTGCTGTCTCTGCAACCAAAGAACCTACCTTGCATCCTCCTTAATGCTTTCTTTAAAGGGCAGAATGATTCAATACCCTTCTCTCTGGTTTAGCCTCTTCAGCAGCTTGATCTCATAATCTGCTAGTGACTTGTGGTTACCATGGTTGGGGAAAGAAGTCTCCTTGTCCATCTTGTGTTTCTAAAACAGGCACACATCCTTCTCCCTGCACCTGCTTTCCCTTCAGGTGCTTTGAAGACTCATGACCACCTGTATTTTTTTGAAAGTAAATTGTACGGTCCTGATTTTCCTCTACTTATTTTTTACTGAAACACTGGCTGACAGCATTAAGGTAACTTGTGATGCTGACTAAGCTTTATTTTTTCCTAATATTGCTGAAGTGAAAACTGTTCACAGCTAATTCCTTGTCAATACAGATACAGTTGATGCTGCTTTAATGTTGCTGCAACAGGGATCTGATGAATGTAGCAATGATGCTGGGAGTTACTTGACTGAGAGATAAATATTGCTTTTGGAAATATGAAAATGATTGGTGCTGCTACAGAAGGAAAACAAACACACTGCCAAGCAGTAGTAAAACATTCTAAACAAATCCATTCTGCCGTAATGGGATGCTTGTGCAGATAAATCCATCAGTCTTGATTTCTAAATTGCTTGGAAAGGATTGCATGTTGTTGCTTTAGGCTGAGAATAAGTATGAGGGAATCTGCATGGGTTTATGCCTGAATGAATTTTTGGAGGTCGTCTGTAAGGATGAGGCCCCTAAGCCCTCACTGGGAAAAGTATTGTCACCTACCCAAGCAGCTTCTGCTGCTGCCAAGCATAGCAGATCACTCAACACCCAGGCCAGCTTACACCTCTTGCTCCTACCTGTGGGGCTGTTGAAGAGACATACAGGGCGCAACCTTTGCAAGCAATTTATTAAGCATTTGAATTCTCAGGGCTATTTAAACAGACTGTTTATTGAAGCAACTTTGATTAGGGAACGAACTTGAAGGGCAACAACTATTGCTCTTTTTTATAGGCTGCTAAATGCTACTTGCTGTTAGAGCCTGCACTTTCCCATGGGTATTTTTTGCTCTTCAAATGGAATCATGTATGTGGAATACTCTTGCAAATCTGGATTACAAAGCACCCACTGCTATTATTGAATTTTGGACTGCTGAGTGATAAACTCCTGGAAACTTCTCTTTGCTGTGTTAGTACTGGGAAAGCAGATTATACACACAGTCTCTGTAAAGTGGGTCAATTTTAATAACCCTCCCTCCTATGTGTTCATTCATCATATTCTATGGGCCAGCCCATTTTTCTCAATTCAACTATTAACACTCAGTAGAGCTATTTAAGGGAAGTAACAGCCTCTGCCGTAGTTTTTCATGCCAACATCACTGTTTTGTTTCACAGCTATCCCACTTCAGCATGAGCCCAAAGTAAAGGACAGAGCTCAGGAGTCTCTGACAGTAGTTTCCAAGGAGCAATTCATGTTTGCTTATTGCCTTTACATAAAGTATATGTACAGCCAGCTGAAGTGGAACACTATTGGTTACAAGTGGTTTTTTGAGTGATGATGCTCTCCTCAGAGATGCTGCTCCCCTAAAGGCACCCTAACCTAAAGCCTGAGGGTAGCTGGCAGAACAGATTTCAGATACTCACTCCCCCTTAACCTTCCCATGACTTTCCCATTGCTGTAGACCAGGGCAACACAGCCTTCAGCACATTCTGCATGTCTAGGAGACAAGTTTCCATCCCTGAAGTTGCCTTGCCTCCTATACACATTTACACCTCCCCATACATCATCTCTGTGGTACTTGCATCCAATACTGAGTTCATAAAACTTGAAAGGAGAAGGGAAGCAGGCCTGGAGGTTATGCTTTACTGCTTCTTATTCCTTCTGCATGTGAAACATGGTCCAGCAGAACTGTCTCTCTTCTCTGTCACTCATTACTCCCCTCTCTCACCCTCTCAGCCTGAAATTACCTTGGACATTTCTGTCCAATACATGCATCTTACAGCCCCGAAGCCATTTATAAATAGATTTTTATTTATAAAGTAAATTTACATAAAATATGATACTCTCTTAAAAACTGCATATATACAACTTAAGAAATCATAGCAAGTGCATACAAAAATGCCTTCAACACATTTTTTTAAAAAAAACCCAAACTTCAGTTTTCAGAGAAGTGGACCTTCACACCAGGCAAACCCGGACACCGCGTTAAGACACAACGTAACTTTTCAGTCTTTTACTAAAGTGTTCAGAGAGAAAAAACAAACCAACAAAACACAACACCTTTTTATCTAAACCGTGTATGTTTCCAAAACATTCTAGCTGGCAGTGTTCAAGAACAAGGGAATAGGACTTGCTAAAAAATAGAACCATCTCCTCACCCCTTTTCTCTAAAGTTTCTTGTACAAAAATAAGTCTTCATACACCAGTGTTCCCATAAACAGTTCAAGTTACATGTAAAATAGAATCTGACATGATAAAAAATTCCCTCCCCCTCCAGAAACAAGGAAGCATCAAGTGGTTTTAATTTCTTTTTTTCCACCCCTCCAAAGCATCACCAAAGAGCAGTCGTGGGGGCAAGCGAGGTCGCTCGGGCCTCCTCTCTGTCGGCTGCTCCTGGCGGGCAGACAGAGCCGCTGCCCGGAGCCGGTGGCGGAGCCCCGCAGTCATTTACACCATTGCACTTTCCACAGCCCGAAGACGACGGGTGAACCCGGCGAGAAAAGCAGCCAGCTGGGAGTGAGTATTTTGAGGAGGATGCTGACTGCTGCTGAGAGCGAGGGCGCCGAGTTACTGCTGGCTGAGCGCGGCTGCGGAGAGATGTACAGAGAACCCCGATGGGTACGTGCCCCGCTGCCACGGGCGCAGGGGACGATAGAAGCGGCCCCCGTCCCGCCGCCCTCCAGATCCCCTCACCTGCAGCCGGATCAGTAGCTCCCGAGCCAGCTGGTGAAGTCCAGCAGCTCCCGCTCCTCGGGGCTCAGTGCCGCGTCGTAGCCGCTCTCGTCGGAGGAACATGGCGAGCCAGGCATGGAGGAGGCGAAGGAGGGCGAGGCGGAGGAGTAGCCTCCGCCGCAGCCGCCTTCCCCGACGGCCGCCCTCCCGCGGCCGTCGGGGAAGGCGGCTGAGGCGGCGTCGTGCTCATCGAGGAGCCGCTGCAAGGCGCGGATGTATTCGACGGCGGAGCGGAGGGTCTCCACTTTGCTCATCTTCTTGCTGGCGGCGCCGTGCGGGACGTGCTGGCGGAGGGCTGCGAAGCCCAGGTTGACGAGCCGGACGCGGTTGCGCTCCCGCTCGTTCCGACGGGCCACGGCGGCCGCCGCCGCCGCCCCGGTGCCCGGCAGGGCGGCAAAGGCCAGGCGGCGCTTGCAGCGCAGTAGCTCGGGGGACGGGGGCCGCCGGCGGCCGCGGGGGGCGGCTGGGGGCAGAGGCGGCAGCTGCAGGACCCCGCCGTTCATCGCCGGGCGGCCACGGCGGCGGCTGGAGGGGAGCGCGGAATGGAAAAAAAAAAAAAAAAAGAAAAAAGAAAAAAGTAAAAAAAATTTTATATATATATATATATGTATGTATTTTCAAACCCCTGAAATTTAACGGGGAGAGGGGGGCCGGGCACCGGAGTTTGTTTATTCCTACACACAACAGCCCCCCCACCCCGTCCGCTCCCGCCGCCGCTCCCGCTCCTCTGCGGTGGCCGCCGCCGCCGGGACGGCCCTTATCAACGCCCCGCCGCTCGCGAGCCCCCGCCGGCCGCACGCGCCGCGCACGCCGCACCACGCGCGCCCGCCGCCGCCGCACCACCCCCTCCCGCCCTCCCCCGCGCGCGCCCCCGCCCCCGCCCGCGCCCGGCGCGTGGCGCCGCCAGCCCCGGCAAACCCCGACACTGCCCCCCCGCCCCCTCCCGCCGCTTCTCGCCCCTGTTCCCGTGCTCCGGGGGCGCGCTAACACACGCACACGCTCACACACACGCACACGCTCACGCACATGCACACACTCACACACACGGACACGCTCACACACACGCAGACGTTCACACACACTGACACGCTCACACACACGGACACGCTCATGCACATGCACACACTCACACACACGGACACGCTCACACACTCACACACTCACGCAAGGACACGCTCATGCACATGCACACACGCACACGAACACCCTCACACACACGCTGACACACACGCACACGCTCACACACACGCACACGCTCACACACACGCGCACTCTCATACACACGCACACGTTGGAACGTTCTCCTTTTCTCGCCCCGTCTGTTTTTTGCAGTTTTAATTTTTTGCTGTAATTTTCATTATTTACGGAGGGGGGGGCTCCCCTGTGGCCCCGCTTCCCCCCGCACACAGGTGTTCCCCCTGCCCCGATGCGGTGCCAGATCCGGGTCGCGACCCGTGCAATGCGCCGTTTCCCCCCCAAACCAAACCGCGCACCCGGAGGGGCGGCACCGCCGTGGCATGCGGGGAGCGGCCGCTGGAGCGCGGCTGCCAGCGGGGCTCTGCCCGCGGAGCGGTGGGGTGAGCAGCCCTGCCGTCGGACACCGGTTGGTTTGCTTTGCAAAGCGAGGGGATACCTCGGGGCTCGGCTTTGTACCAAACCCAACTTAATACAAACGTACAGCAGTTGCGTGAGTCACCTCGCCAAGGCTGTTCTCTGCAAGAAGACTTTTCAGGCTTAAACAAGAGTTTCAAGGATAAAGGTGCAGAGAGGAGAACTAAAATGCAAAGCTCTTGTGGCTCAGGGTCTGCAGCTGGGCTCCCCTCTGCCGTGGCCAGCAGTCCCTCCCGCTGTCCCCCAAGCCAGCCATGCTTCCATCTCCAGGGAGAGCAGCAATAGGGTGCAGTGCTTTTGGAGAGATGAATTTTACAGGGAGAACAAAGGTGCTGCTTCTTCATATCCTGGGAGCTTATGGTGAGAAATAACTCGCAGGGTGTTTTGCCAATTAAACAGGGTGGGTGAAGGGGGTGCTATGCACACCTGCTGCCCAGGGGTTGCAGACCACTCTCGGCTTCAGCACAGCTTGCCAGATGTTCTACCCCTGGGTCTTTGCTCCTGCCCAGCCTTAAAAAGACACCAACCAAAAACAGTGTGATGCTAAAACATCTCCAACAGACCCTCTCCGACAGACAGTGAGGCTCTGCAGCATGATTCAGGTATCAAAGTAAGGATCTGTACCCCCCTGGCTGCCCTGATCCACTCTGGTGATGCTCCTAGGGTGTATCTAAGCCAAAAATAGTAATCCTTGACTTTTCGATGTGACATAGAGGGACCATTTTTTCTACCTGCATGGGTATTCAAAGAGCAGTAAGGCTCCACTGCATTGGAAGAGGGATATTTTTCCTGGGGATAGGTTGCAGTAGCAGCAGGTTGATGGAGCGAGCCCTGCTGCAGCATCAGAGGCAGCTGGGCTGAAATTCCCAAAAGTGACATGAAGGAGCCTGCAAGTGCTTTACATTTTGACAATTCCACTCAAGCATACATCAGGCTTAGCACCCAGATTCTGTGGCTTTTGAGACATTCTTGGCCTTGCCATAGACCTGGAAGGGAAAACTGTGAGCAGCCGCATGGCTCCTCTGAAGGGTTTGGTGCAGGTGGGAGCATTTCGCCTGGCAGGTTCCTAGGAAGCGCAGTCTAAACATGGTTGTGTGCGTGACCATCTGCTCAGCTCAAGCCATGGCGCTTGTCTTCGGCGCCTGCAAAGCTGTCCTGGCTGGCACAGGGGCTTCCTGCCGAAAGTGAGAGTAAAACGCAACTGATTTTGGGTGTCATGGCACGTTCGGCACGGGTGTCATCAGGAACGCAGCAGATGCTGTGTCAGTGCTGCTCTGACCTACATGTTACAGGCAGCTGAGGGGAGATTTTAAATTCTTTTTTACCGAAACTTTCTGGACCTCAGTGGAAAGCAATAGAGGTCCTGTTGCAGTAAGTCTTGAGAGAGTGAATGCCAGAAATAAACAGCAATGGGCAGTTGAGGACCCCTGTTCTTGGTGAGCAGGCAAGTCCCTTTTTGCCAGGCTGGGCTCTGCTCACATTGGTTTTGCTGGGAGCAGTGCTAGAGCTGTGTTATCAGGCCTGCCACTTGCACAGCTGGCTCCTGGGCAGTTAGAAACATAAAATCATAGGATGGTTTGGGTTGAAGGGACCTTAAAGATGATGTTGTTCCAACTCCCCTACCGTGGGCAGGGACACCTTCCACTAGACCAGGTTGCTCAAAGCCCCATCCTATTTGGCCTTGAACACTGCCAGGGATGGGGCAGACATAGCTTCTCTGGGCAACCTGTGCCAGTGCATCACCACCCTCACAGTAAAGAACTTCTTCCTAATATCTACCCTAAATTCCCCCATTTAAGTTATGGTTTATAATTAGATACTGTGGAAAAGAAAAAAGAATCGATTCTAAGTAGGAAGGTGTGCTTTAGAGCTAAGAGTACAGTTGTTTCACTTTCAATAGAGGGGGGAAGAAGTTTACTTGAGTTTATTTTTATCAGGGAACTCCCTGCCTTCAGTGTATGCTCTTTTCAAATGTAAACTTTCCTGGGCTTTCTGAACTTTATTTAATAACTCTTCTGACATTTTTTTTCATCTATAATTAATTTCAAAATGCCTGGGAATCACTGCAGGATTTCTGGAAATAATAATAAATAAAAACATCATTTGGAGATGTTATGATTTCTCTCTGGTTTTGTTTCTTCCAACGAAGCCTCCAGCCAGCCTTGTTTCCATTCACAGCAGGGTTGTATGGTCCATCTGAAGCTTGGCAAAGCCCAGCACCTCCCCCTTTTCTCCTGTCCTTCCCTTCTTGAAAAGAGATAGCCTGGGTTTAGAAGCTGATTTTTAGCTTTGATTATGTGTATGTGCTATACGAATGCTAAGCAGCCTTTACAATGCATCCTTGTGATGCGCCTGGAAAGGCAGACACGGGCTGTGAGGTCTCCCTGGCTTCCCGTCATTCATATAGCTTCAGTGCAGCTTGATATGGACGTGTTTTATTTACAAGTGAGCTCTAGGGTGAATATAGGCGTCTTACGGGCGGTAGCTGAGGGACTGAATGGCCTGAGCCATGACACTTGTAAATCTGCCACAGCTGGAGCTATTTTCTGCTGCGGAGGAGAGGTACTTTCCCTAACACTGGTGTGGGCTGGCAAAGAAGGAGGCTCCTGAGAGGCAGGAGGGGCCTGGCATGGATGTGTCCTGCCGGGACAATGGGCGTAGCTCTGCTTCCTGGGGCAGCTTCCTCTCCCCTGCCTCCAGCCTATCCTTTTACAGGAGCATGAGTAGCAACACTCCAAAGCCAAGGGAGAGGTTTCTCTTACCTGCTGGGGTTCAAGCAGCTGTGACTGGGATGCTGCTGTTACATCACTGGTGTCTGCGTTGACAGAGCGAGAGCCAGAAAAGTGGATAGCGAGAAAGCACTAGCATGAATTTAGCCTCTTCTCCTCCATTTGTGCTTCGTCTTCCAGGTTCACCCCATGCAGCATTAACACGTTAAATCCTTTGGCTCTTTTAGGACATCCATCTGATAGTGTGAGCAACAGTTCCCTCCAGCTCAGAAGAAGGCTGGATGTGTTAGCTCTGCAAAAAACAGGTGTGGCTTTGTTTCTCTTTTTAAATCAATCCTTTCCTCCCGGATGAGGTGGCACGTACTTCTGACACCCGTGCAGCTGCGGATGCTGGTGTGCATTTTCACAGCCTAACAGAAGGCTGCAAACAGCCACAAGACTGGAGGAAGAGGGCACCTGGGTTCCCTTGGTTATTTTTAGCCTCTCTACCCTCTTTCTGTGCTCTGGCTGATAACCAGAGATAAGGGAGGAAGCCACAGGCAGGAGCTGTAGTCACCTGTGGTTTTTGCACTGCGTTTGAGGGTGATAAGTTGTGCTCTTGCAAAGGGAACCAACCGATAAAACCCAGCAGGGCGGTCAGGAGGCTCAGTCTTGCCAGAAAAGCCACACTGCCTTCCCGCCTATGCGCTGGCTGCAAGGATGGCTCCCTAGCATGCTGCCAGCCCTGTTGCTCTTCCTGCTGGGATGGGGCTGGGGGAACACCATATTTCTCACCAGGGCTCCCTGGGCAGAGAACTGCCAAGGCAGGTATATGCCAATGACAGGGCACCCAGAGGAAATTTTATCCTGTAGAAAGTATTCCAAAGATCCCCATTCCAGTTCCACAGGTAAGATGAACACATGTGCTCCCCCTGCACTCACTTTTGCAATGCCTTTGCATGTGCCAAATGTGCCTTCCTCAATCAGAGCCCAACATTTTCATGTCCCAGCTCTACTAATGCTCCTACTGTTGACTTTCTTTTGGGAGAGGAAGTAATGTCTTGTGCTCTTATCAATTTATGATGTTAGAAATCCACGTGTGTTCTGTCTTAGACAGAAATCTCTCGAGCCATACCCGTACAGGATAAAGAGTAAGATAGAGGAAAGAGAAACAGCAGAAAATGTCTCCACCTAAAACCCAGCACAGCACCAGAGCAGCTGATAGAGGCCACGGGCACAAAGACAGGGCGCTGAGCACTGGAGATGTGAGAAGCATCAGAGGACATGGGCCAACTACTCAGGAATAAGCAACCATACCAGACAACCAGACAACCATACCAGAGAAACATTAGTTTAAGCCCAGGTGTTTAACGTCACGATCTGATTTGAGAGCTTGGTGAAGGCGCAGGGAAGGTGCCTGTTTTTACAGCTGGAGAAAAAGAGGTAGAGCATCTTTTGTGAAGAGACTAGGAGCCCTTCCAAGGGGTGTAGATGATGATTTTGTGACCTCTCAGGTGAGGTGTGAGGCTTCTGCAGGGACAGATGAGACCTCTGTGAAACTGGGAAGGGAACCTCCCATCTGTTCCCTTCAAAAGTCCACTCGCATCCCCCAGGCCTTCGGGAAGGGTTTCTGCTGGCCTGTGGGGACCTCTAGCGTGAGATCCGGCTTTGCACAGGCCTCTCCGGTGGCATGCGTTTAGGGCTAGTTAGGAAAACTGAGCTGTAGGGGAAAATTAAGATGGGCTGTAAGGTTTTTTTCTTGTCACTCGCTATGAAACAGGCTCCAGGTGTGTTGACGGTAAGTGGCAAGGCTGTCCCTCGCTTCTAGCTGAACATTGCCCTTGGCTGGGATTCCCTAGCTGATTTTACACGCAGAGCTGTGCTTTGTACCTTTTTGCAACCCTTCCATATTTAACCTGTAACTCTACCTGTGGACAAACCCTGCTGCTTTTGTACCACTGGTCATTCCCCTTGAAAATGCAGGTAACGTTGCAACCATCTGTCCCCCAGTGCCAGCAGAAGTGATGGGTGCTAACAGCTCTGTGCTCAGACGCAGTCCTGACTCCACCACAATGTTTAATCAGGTGCTTTCCCGCCTTGCCTGTCCCCAGGAGACCTGCTTTTGGACATGGGTGTATGGGCATCAGCTGCATCACCAGTTTGTTACCCTCTCTCTGTAATCCTCCCTCTACTGCTCTCCTTCTCCACTGTCCATCTCAGGTGATTTCCAGCTGGCGGCTGGAGAAGGAAGGTCTCCATGTGTACGTGGGTACATCAGCATCCCCTGCTGCACACGAGAGATCCCCACCACGGTAGAGACCCATGAGCCATGGGGGATGCCTGGTTTTGGAAAGAGGTGTGGCAGCTCTCATTGCTGTCTGGGGAGGTTGCAACCAAGACATTTTGCAAGAAAGCTTGCAAGAAAGCTTACAAGAAAGCTAGTGATGTAGTCAGAAAATCATTACATGCTTTTTCCTGTTTACATGGTTTTGTGCAACACACTTTCTCTTGCTCCCATTTGCTCTCCAAAATGCATCTTCCTTCCTTTTTTCACTCCCCTCCACCACCTTCTATATCATTTTCCTGTAGCTACAGTTACTGATGTGGGATGGTTTTACTTTTTCTCCCCCTTTCTTTGCCACGTAGGGAGAGTGCCACTATTTTCCACTTGTCTAGCTCTGAAAGTGAAGATGATTAAGACATTCAGTCATTAAGTCTCCCTTTCGCCAGATTGTTCTTGAGGCTTTTCTGCAATTTACTTTCAGGAAATATGCATCCAGCCGGCAGATGGTTTTGAAGACCAGAAGTCATGTGAGTCTTCTGTAGCTGTGGGTCAATAGGCTCTTCAGTGCTATGAGAGGGGAAAGAACAGAGTCAAAACGTCCATGGACAGCAAAGGTCTCCTGAACAGGGGGTTATATTTATGTATAGCCATTTTCCTGAATAAAATGCTACCAAGGGGATTTTTATCCACCATCTGCAAATGAAAATTAGTGTAGGGTCTCAGCCAAAGGTTATTGCCATGTGGTGATTTTTAAATGGAGAGAGAAAATTTTCATGCAGACCCTGTTTGGGGGTTTTGAACTCTTTTTTAAACAACAGGTTGGGGTTGATTTTTTTTTTTTTTCCCTAATGTCTTCCTAAACTTTTTCCCAATATAGTATTTAAGCAGATTAAAAAAAAGTTAGTGACAGTGTTCGTTAAAGCAAAACTGCCTCCCAGGGACAGTAGAAAAAGGAGCATTTTGATACTGACTCATGACTGAACAGTTTCAAAAATTGTTTTAAGAACCGTTGCTCCAAACTCCACGAAAGGCTATTTTTTCTTATGCTTTTCCTCCTTTCCCAGCTGGCTACATGCAGGCTGCGGGATGGCAGCCCACTGAGAGCCCAGGGAGAACGCAGCTGCTCTAAGCAGGATTTAATGGGCAGGCAGGAGGAGGTGCAGCAGCACGTGGTGGGGACTACACTTCCCGAGAGGCCCTGCTGTGGCCATGCCTTCGTTTGGGGAAACCCAGGCTTTATCAAGAGCTGGAGGGACAACTGCCAGCTCCCTCTGGGGACGAGCAGCCATGGGGCTGAGGTGTGGGATGAAGACCACCAAGTGCCAGCTGCTGGTGACCAGCCTCTGTGTCATGGTGAGCAGGCAGGTTTGGGGTGATCTCTGCAGAATCGAGGTGAACCATTGCCTTTCTTCTCCCTGCTCGGGGAGGGTCAGGCTTTCCCACATTCTGTTTTTCGCTGGTGGAGGGCAAGCAAAGCTAACTGCCTGAGGTTATCGTTGTGCCCTGCACAGTTATCACTGGCCGCCAGCATCGCCCCCCCCTCTGCTGATAGACTTCTGGTTTCTCAGGGCTGTTGTGCTGCTGCAGCTGTTTCACAAGCCGGTGGCTACCTCGAAGGAGAAAGCAAAGGTCGCTGCTGGCAGAATGGGTGGTTTTCAGCAAAAAGGTATTTGCTCCTGTCTCCCTGGGGCAAAAGTGGGAGGATGGACGTGCTGCAGTCACACTTGCTGCCGGGAGGATGGTCAGCTGCAAGTGGAATTGGTCAGGATATGAAACCATAAGGCTTCAATGAAGGTATATGTGAGAGATCTGTGGGTCTGCACCACAAAGTGAAAGCAATTCTAGGGATCCTTTTTATCAGCTTTTGAAGGAAGTTCAAGGGGAGCTTCTTAATGTCTGCTGTTAGAGCTGATGTGAGACAGCGGAAACTGGCAAATGCTTCTCCTGGATGTTTTTGAGTTGTGTGTGTTTGTTGCCTTTTCACTTCATCAAAAAGCTTAAAAAAATAATAAGCTTAAAAGTAATAACAAACAAGCTTAAAGAAAAAAATAATCTGTATTTAGTTCAAAGAGGGTTGGTGGCTTGGAAAGAGTGTAATTTAAAGGTAATCATTTATTTGGGGCCAGACATGAAATGTATAGTTTGTCCAAATTTCAACATTTCAAGTCTGTTGGCTGTAGTGACTATACATTGTTCTCTTTTGCAAATAAAAAATATGTCATTTGCAGGAAATCAAGGGAGGATTGCTACCAAGCATGTTTAGAGGTGATATTAAGGCACAGCTGCTCTGGATAGCTAGGATCACATTATTGATGTTGGGAGGATTTTAGAGTGTTGTTTCTCAGATATCTAAGCTAACCGGTGTTGCACTTTGCATTTTGCTGGGTGTGGGTTGAGATATGCAGTAATGCGCAGCATGGAAGATGAGTAGGTGCCAAAAATTAGGTTATTTTTAAGGAGAAAATGCTAAATTTTGGATTTATTTAGTCTCCGAAGCTGTAAGTCTCCAGCAAAAGCTACTAGAAAATGTCATACAGAGGGGATTACATTGACACCGGACTGTCATATCTGACATAGGGATAGCTGCCTTGTGTTTCCATACTGTAAAAGCAAAAAATTATGAAAGCTTATCTTGGATCTAGGAGTCGCCTCACATCTTGTATTTTCCAGCTTTATTACACTAAAGTTGGAGGTGTTTTTAACTGTTCTGCTGTTGGTGCCTCCTTCTCAGCTCTGCCACTGGTTGTGCTGCAAGGCACATAGAATCATAGAATCAGGGTTGGAAAGGACCTTAAGATCATCCAGTTCCAACGCCCCTGCCATGGGTATGGACACCTCCCATTAAACCATGCCATCCAAGGCTCTGTCCAACCCGGCCTTGAACACTGCCAGTGATGGAGCATTCACAACTTCCCTGGGCAACCCATTCCAGTGCCTCACCACCCTTACAGTAAAGAATTTCTTCCTCAGATCCAATCTAAACTTCCCCTGTTTAAGTTTGAACCCGTTACCCCTTGTCCTCTCACTACAGTCCCTAATGAAGAGTCCGTCCCCAGCATCCCTATAGGCCCCCTTCAGATATTGGAAGGCTGCTATGAGGTCTCCACCCAGCCTTCTCTTCTCCAAGCATGTGCCATCAGAAGGCAGGTGCATCAGAAATATTCCCTCTCTATTGCCTGGACTGGCTCTGGGCAACATGAAGGGTAACAGTGCTGGTGGTTACACTGTGCCCTAGTCATGCCAGTGCTCTCAGGGATGGGACAGAAACACGGGTGGCCCAGCACCATATTGTGGAGGCAGAAGCCAGCACAGATTACTCAAGGGTACTACAAGACTCAGTTTTTTGCTGAGTATATTGTATGTTTTACAAATATACAAATATGTATATACAAAATATTGTGTATTTCACAATAGGAAATAATAGCTAACAGCAGGCAGTGGGACTAGAGAACATCACCCCTGCCCAAAAGCACTGTTGAAGCTGGTGGCCCTCATAACTGCATGTGCACACTCTGCAGAGCGGGTGAGACTGCACGAGTGTGCTGCAGGAGCGTCACTTCTCTGGGTTTTCTTCACATGGTGGGAGTTTCATTCAATGACACTGGCCAAGACACTGTGGGCTGTGCAGTGTCACAGGCATTCATTATGCAAGAGATAAGATGAGCGTATGTTTAAGTATCTCGGGCTTGTCCTTTTATGTGTATTTTGGGGTACAAGCAGTGGTATTTGGATGATCAGGCTTCCTGCATCTGCATGGAGCCCAGAAGTATCCACACACACCTCAAAGCAGGAACTGCTGCCTTGTAAATCCTTTCCTAAAAACCTTCTTTTCCAGCTGCTGGGGTTGTCCATTGCCACGCTAAGCACAGTCACCCACTATGGGCCACATTTCATCCTCATCAGAAACATCTCCCTGGAGAGCAACTCTTACAGAGTCATCCACCACACAGGTATGTTGCAGCCATGTCCCAGTGAGACCTTTGGTAAATGTGGGAGCTGCAAAATCCCCTAAGGGCCATGAAGGAAATGCAGAGGTATCATAGGAGGAGGCAGAGGCTGGCTTTTTGAGGATTCATCAGGGCTAACACAGTCCCACAGGCACTTTCTTTCTTTATCAGATCTGTACTCCCAGCACCAAAGGTGCTGCTGTATTTGATCCTGTCCCTCTATTCACTGTCTCCCCAGCCTTCACCTGTGCTGCAGTGAAAGCTCAGGGGGAGCTCAGCCATGGATGGACCTAGAGGTGCTGTGGGGCTGGAAGGACCCTGGGGACATGGGGAGGGGGACTTTTATAGGAGTTGAAGCAGAGCTGAAAATTGAAGCTGGGAGCTGAAATGCACGGGAAAACCTGTTTCTGGAGGAAATGCAGGGGATTTTCCTACAGAAGGGAGAAATATGAATTGAGTCTCAGGTACAAGGCTAGAGCAAAGAGATGAGAACAGCCCAGATGCTGACATACCCTGCTCGTCTCTGCTGCACTTGCAGCTGCTGCTTTTCCCAAGCTGTGCTCTGGGCTTAAACATATATGGGCATATAGCCTCTCTAGATCCTGGTTTTCAATTTCAGTTTAACATGGCAGGTATAAAAACAATGTTAGCCCAAAGCTTAGGTACAGCCTTCCCCAATTCCTACACATAGCAGATTATACAGATTGGCACTTGACGCAGCCTCGCAGGTTCTCCATTCCCAGCTGCCCCTCTCCAGCAATGATTCCACTTGCTTTGCTTGCAAGCACTGACTCTTTGCAGTTAGCTCTGAGGGTTGCAAAGCCCTTTGCAGTGCTGTGGCCCCCAGGGATACCAGCTGTGACCCTGCCTCAGGAGGGAGGAAACCAGAGGGCAAGTGTTGCACCAGATTACCAGCACGCAAAGTCCTGATAAGGTCCAGGGGACAGCTGCTGTGCAGCAGCACCCATTATTCAGGCGGTCTTTATCAGAGTGCTGAAATAATTGACAGCTTGTGGTCTGTTGGGTGGACAAACACCCTTTTAGGGTGCTTCCCTCTGCTAAAGCTGTGGGAACTGCTCAGGGGTTTGCAGCCCTGCTAGGCAACCACAGCATACACAGAAGGGGGGCATTGAATATATTGGAAAACATTCCAGTTCTGCAGCCTGGTCCCCTTGCACCAGCTCCCCAGCGTTCACTTTCTGCTCCCTCCTTGGGTGAAAGCATTGGGCCCGGTCTCTGTTAGCCCTGAAGTCTTTGTGTCTGACCGCAGCTCCCATGTCTGACTTCCTTCCAGCTTTCTACTTCGGGATCTGCATCAGCATGACCCTGATCCTTGCTGCCCTGCTGGGCTCTGTCGCCATGGTGCGGGAATCGCAGAGCCTCACTGCCATGGTGCGTATTGAGTGGGGCCTTTTTGTAACCTTGGGCTGGTACCCTTAATATGTGGGGGTTTAAAATGGGGTTCTGCCAGGGAGCATGCATGCCTGGGGAAGGACATCCTATTGCTCCACCCTGTGCTGCAAGGGCACATTTCTGTAAAAGGCATGACCTCTTCCAGCTGAGGACTGCATCCTTCTGTTACTTGTTTCTTTTGCCAAGGTGCTTGTATGCGGCTTTCAGAGCAGGGTCAAAGGCAGGTGCTTCTCTGCCAAAGCAATTGCAGTGATGATGATTCCCACTGTATTTTCTTTCTCAACAAGTCAACACATGGTTTGTGTGGGGAAACCTTAACAATGCCATTTTGAGTACCAAGTTGCTCCTCTGACCTGCGACATCAAAGCCAGCTTCCCTCCTTCCTCCCTCCACCAGTGGCTGGTGCGAGGCATACAAAGCATGGCAGCAGGCACAGGGGCTCTGGGCTGGACCCTCAGTTTCAGCCTCAAAGGAGAAGGTGGAGGGGTACCAAAGCAGCTGAAATGGCACCTTTCCCTTCTCCATTATCCACAAAGTGCCTGTGTGGGCCTGGACCATGCCACGATTAGTGAGCTCAGCTCCATTTAAAAACACAGCATGCACACAGGGCTTGGTCTGAATGGAGCAGCTTCCAGCCTCGAGGCTGGAGGGATGAGCAGAAAAGCACTGCTCGCTGCATGTTTTCCCATGCTAGGTGAAGGGCAGGAGTTAACAGGTAGGTTGTTGTGCATGAAGCCATACTTAATATAAAATAATTGCACTGCTGTCATACATAAACTAGCTTTGGAGAGATTTATCTAATCTACGTAATTGGGAAAAATTATACTGATGGCAGAAATGAAAAGCTGACATCTTAAAACTTGGTGCAAGGCACCTACTGAAGTTAATGTTCTCACCTTCTCAATATACAGTCTTCCTCTCTCTGTCTGAGATGTTCAAAGGGGCCTGAGTGACACAGTTCTCATGAATATGGCTAGCAGAGTATATAGAATTTCCCTCTCTTTTGCTGACATATACTTTAACATCTGCCTGCAATTACCACATCTAAAACAACAGATGAGTATGCAAGGGCCAGTGAAGATTTTAACAGCTGCCTGGAAATACAGTTGAACTTCTCTATAATGTTTATTTGCTTGCCTTACTCTCTGTGTGGTACAGTTTGGGACATTCCACTAGGTAAAACATGCTGTTAAAAGTTATAGCTGTTTCCTGAACGGTTAAATTAAAACAGCAGCAAAGTCCAGAGTTGCTGTCCTCCAAGGGCACCTGATGCTGCTTTCCCTTCCCCTTGCCATGAGGACGAGGACCTGAAGGTCATTTGCTCCAGACACCCATTGACTCCCCCAAACTGGCTGGCTTGGTGTAACACAGCCAAGAAACCTCCAGCTGGCAGAACCCCCAACCTAGCCATTTACTTTTGTGCTTCCTGGCGTGTCCTGTTTGCTTTGCTTTAGCATGCACATTTTGCATCCTTTGGGAGAGTTGGCTGTCTTCATTTTGGATGTCTGATGATGATACCATTGCATTGAGGACACGATATCATTGCCTTGTGGGAAGAGGAGGAAAGTGCAAAGTGCTTTCCCGCGGCCGTGGCAATGAGGCATTCCACTCTGCCCTCAGCAGGGGATAACGGGATGCCCCTTGGTTGCTTTTATGCTCCGTTTCAGCCGTCTCCGACAGCGTGAGGGTCTCCAGTGTATGTTGATGCAATCCCCGGTGCCAGGGCAGCGGGGCCAGCCCGCTTCCGGCCAAGGTGCCTCCCCACCGCCGCGCTTCCCGGCAGCTACCGGTACGGCTGCGGCTGCAGCTCCGGCTCCGCCGCTGGAGGGGGCCGCGGCCCCGCCGAGCTCCGCTGTCCCCGCCCCGCACTTCGCACCGGAAGATGCCGGGGGAACGCAGGTGAAGGGTTGCTGCAGCCCGTGCGGCCGTGGCTGGATGTCGTCCGCTCTCCAGAAGCTAGCGAGGACCTGGGAAATACCCGAGAGCATGTTACCAGCAACGTTATTCTCTGCTCCTCTGTTCAAACAGCTCATCAGCATCGTAAATAGGGGAGCTTTGCTTATTCCTTTAAATTGCAAGCCCTGTACTGTCATTGTCTTACAGCAAGGGCCAGCCCGCTGCTCGTTTTCCCACAAGATCCTACCCCCTCCCAAGGCTCATATTTAATCTCAGATCTGGAAGCAAGACATGGAGGCAGGGAGAGCCAGCTCGATGGCTGTGGTGAGATGTAATCGCAGGCAGGAGTGGGGTTCAGCCCTGTGGGGCTCTGAAACTTGCCACTGGGATCATAGCCAGCCCTGCTGATCCTCACTGGGCTGTAGCTCGCAGAAGTGGTCACCACTTCCAGCTTGTAGCTCTTTTCCCACTTGTTAATAGAGAGGATTTTTAACCTTCCCCCGCTATTGATTTTAAAGGACTTTCCCTCTCCTGCAAAGTGTGTGTCTTGTGTAGAAGACCATTTAATTCACTCTTTAATCAAAGAGGGGAGACACCAGTGTATTGGTGCCTGACATCTGTGGCTGTGTAGGAAACCAAGCTGCACTCTGGGGAAGTCTGCATAGCTGTGGGTAAATCCATCCACAAGCAACAGGGTAGCTTGGTAAACCAGCTACCTTGGGGAGACACTAGCAAGGATGCAAATAAGCATTGCCCTGGTCACTGACCTGTTGGGTTGATCCCACCTCCTCCTTGTGTCTCAATTTCCCTACTGGCCTTTTTTTCTTCCTTCGATTTAAATTATAAATGCTCACCCTGCTTGGCTATCTGAAGGTTTGTGTATATGTAAAGGAGGGGCCTCAGCCTTTGCAGGCCCTAGTGGTGCTGTGCTAATAACGATAGTGGGTGCACAGTGGTTTTAGAAATCAGAACAGGTCAAACTGACTAAAGCACTCATATCTTAGGAGCTTGTCTTGTGGCTGCATTAGCAGCACCAACAGACCAGACAGACAGTACTGCGCATTCACTGGTGCTTGGGAGATTTCTAGAGAGTAACTCAGAACGTAAGGATAAAAAATTATATTCTAAAACCTGCATATTATCCTTAAAGCTCCTCTTAAACAGGGAGAGTAGTGACAGGTTTATTGACTGTCCTCAAGTTCTGGCAACCCCTGCTTTTCAGTGATCCATGGTCCATCATGCAGTCAGTCCTGAATGTAAACATCCTGCTCAGGGCCCCTGAAGGCCGTGTCACTATTGAAGGGGAGGAGACGGAAGGAAAACTGCAGTTTTGCTAGTACTGCTTGTACAGAGGAAAAGAGACTGGCTCCGGTGGGGTTTGAGGCGCAGTGTGCTGTTACCTGGTCAGATGCAGACAGGAGAGATAAAAAACAACAGGGAGCAACTAGAATATCCTGGGTAAAATTCTTATACCTGAACTTTCCAGCCTAAAAAACCCTCTGTAGAGCAAAATTTATGTTCAGGATGGAGTAGCTATTCCAAGAACCAGGTCCAAATAATTTCTGTGATAAAAAAGACCAATGAATGCCTGATATAGCCCAGGTTTTCACCCAGAATGATGTCAGTAGGGCCAACACACAGCATAGGCTGTTTGCGTTACTGTGCCCAGGTGTATCATTGCAGACAAGCGTGTAGAGTGTCCTTAATAACACAGCAGCTTGCTTCAGCATCTTGCTTGCACATTGAATGTGTCTCCTGTGCACTCCCTCTTAGTTCAGCGCACCCAAGCAAGGCATCCAGAGGTCCAGTGGAAGCAGGCATAGGCAGAGCCAATGTGCCTAGCTAGAGCCGAAAACAGATTCCTCTTTTGGACTGAGATCACTGTCTCATGTTTGCTGCGTGGAAAGGCAAAAACAGTGTGTGTTCTTAGACGAGCTGTGTCAGGAAGAGAGGGATACAACTGAATGGGTGCAATCTGAAATTAGCTCCCGTCTTCCTCAACCCTGGGCTGTGAAGTCCGGCAGGGAGCTGGCCTTGGCTGTGGCCACAGCAGCCAGAGCTGAACAGGACACAGGTCGGCTGCTTCCCTGAGAGTGCAGGGGTTTGGCAGAGCTGCTGAACCCAGTCTGAGCTAAGGGACCCCCTTAACTGTCAGAGAAGCATCAGAAAGGTGAATTAATAGATACACCAGCCAACAGAGAAGACTGTGCATTCTGTCAAGTCTCTCAAAGACAAATTGTTCTTTGTAGCAAGGATGGAAACAAGGTCATTCATAAAAGAGTAATTGATGTCTGGCTGGTGACAGCCCTCCACAGGGCTGATGTGGCTGCCTCCTGCAAAGGTAGCAAGCAGCAGTCCGCAGCCAGCTCCGAGGAGCTTCAAGGGTCTGGGAGATGGTGAACCAGCCTTGACCCTTCCACATTTTGTATACAAGCTATGCAATGCCTTTTTTCTTTTGAATGTCTTCTAATGTAATTAGAAAGTTGTTTTTACAAAAGCCTTTAGGCTGGGAAGAGAAAAAGCAGCCTATAATTCATTTATAAGATGTTCTCAGAGACGTGTAATTGCTCTGCACTGGCTGGTTGGAGCAGGAGCTTCCCAAGGGGCCACCTCTTAGTATGCCCAGAGAAGCTAGACAGAAATAAAGGGAGAGCTGATGCTGGAGGTGAAGGACTGAGGTGTGGGGTGGAGCTGAGGAAGGGAAGATGAGAAGGGAGATTTTAATCTGCTGGGGTTTCTGGCCCCAGAGAGGTGTTGTGAGAGCTGATGGGGGAAGGAAGGGAGAGCATGGGCAGAAAACTGGATGGTGTCACTTGCACACTGTTCTCAGTCTCCAGGTCCATGGTGGGTCCCCTGAATTAAACCCTTACTGGGATGATGTGTGTAAGAGCTTTCACATTGCTATCAGTGCTGCTTCTTTTTGCTGTTGTTTTCTCTTTTTTTCTTGTCTTTGAGCTTGATTTTGGTGAAAACATTGACTTTGTTACGCCTTTTGTTTAGGGTGAGATTGCAGGAAGAGGTGCAAAATGCAGGGTCTGTTCCTAGTGAGGAGCAGCCTGAAATGCTATCTTACCTTCTCCATTCAGTTTGTGCTGTGCCTTCAGAGGTTAAACCACCTACCTCAGCTGGGTTTGGGCTTGGTTGTGACATGCTTTGGTCCATGTCATCTCACCCTACATGCTCTTCCCCATCTTCACTACTTGTATCCCCCTTGTCATGTCAGTGTTCAATCAGACTTTCCTCTCATCTCTTTTGGGGTCTTGTGTTATGCCATCTCAGCTCCTGGCAAGGCAGCAAGTGATCTCACCACCTATATGGCCAGGCAGCTGCCAAAACTTGAAAGGAGAGACTGGACATACATAATTTAAGCTTTTCTTACGGGCAGTACCAGGGTTTTCCCCAGTGTTTGATGCAGAGCCTGAAACAAGGCAGCCACAAAAAAGTGGCACAATGCCAACGGCAGTCTTGTTGCTGGAGCAAAGCCTCCGGGTAGGGCATTGTCCTGCCAAGCAGAGAAGCGCAGCAGGCAGCTCATGGACATGAACCAGCAAAAGACAATTTACTGGCATGTTCTCATTCATTTCCAGGATTTGATTTAACACATTTTCCTTTAGTGCTGCATATGGAGGAATTTGGGAGTTTTGCGAGTTATCTTAGTTTGGGTTTTTTTAACCACTCTTCTTAAGCAAAAGTTTTTTGTTGAAACAGGATTGGCAGCAGCAATGTTCTTCTTCCTCTCCTTAAGCTTGAAATTGGTAAACTTTCATGAAAGATTTAACCTTTTTTAAATCATGCTATTAAAAAACTCACAGGGAAAAAAAATAGCAACCAAAATAATCTGCAGTCAGTTGGGTAATTTTCCCCTGCTACATAACTTCATAACTTTGTGTAGGAAGAGGGACAGTTTCATGGAAAAACTTGTAAGCACAATAATTTTTGACTGGTGCTTATTCATAATGTTTTGCCATTCCAAGACTAAGCTCTGGATTCATATTTGATGAGCCCATTTGGCCTTCAAACGCTTTACAGGCGCTCTGTCTTCGTTTTTTTTTAATGTGAATGAGATCCTCTGGTCCAGCTGTCACAACAGGCAAGTGCTGTTTACATCAGGGTGGTTTTTTTTTGGACCAGATTTGTTCAACTAAAGAGACAATGCATGTAACTTCCAGCTCTGCAAGCCTAGGGAAGAAGACAAAAGTCAAGCCACCTCCTCTATCGTTGCCGTTGTTGTTTAGACTCTTCAAGGTCAGTTGCTGGCCTTGATTATATTTCTGTCATTCTTTTGTCTAACTAGGATGGTGCTGTTTTAAGGAATGGTGCTTGAATTTTCATGGACTATTTGTGTGGGTTTTCCTCCTTTGAAATTGATACCCAGGTTTTAAACATTGGGGATTCAATCCTGTGAGTAAGAAGAGGCTATTCTGGAGCATGGTCCTTCTGCAGAAGAGGAACATACTGTAACTATAATGTTTGTCTCTCGTTTTTTTTCATCTTTCCAAAGGGAATTTGGGCAGAATAGGTTAAGCGCTCTGCAGGAAGCTGAGTACTTTCTTGGCCAACCTCTTCAAATGACCACAGGTTAATTAGAAGGCTCCTGATGGAGAATCACATTCTTGTCCATCCAATTTCTTTTAAGTAACCAGCATTGTGAGGAATATTAAAAGAAAGTGATGTTTAGCTCTAACTAAATTTCTTCAAACAAGTGTATTAAATACATCCCGATAGTGTTTTCAGATGGCTGTTTCTTTCTGTCATCCTTTAACTGATGGTATTTTCCCTCTTTATCCTCAGGGATTTTTCTGTTTTGCTCTGGCCTTCTGCGGATTGGTCCCAGCTGCCTGCTGGAGATACACACACAGCACAGAGGTAAGCATTGGCTGCTAGGAAATACCACCAGCATCTCATCAGATAGGGATTTTTTTTTTTTGTCTCAACTCTTTCTCCCATAAAAGGGACATCTGGTGTTAATTAAGACATCCAAGCCAAGACCTATCAGATGCATGCTCTGTTCCACCCATTCCTTACAAGAACAGGGCTGCCTTTATTAGCTGCCTCTCCAATGGGGTCATCTGAAGGGAGAAGCCATGGAAACCCTCACAGAGGGCAAACACTTTGTCCTGAAGGCAAAACAAAATGCAAGTCTTGTTTTAAATAGCTTTGGGATTTTTTTCCAGGGGATGTTTTGTATTGTTTCAAATGAGATGCTTGACTTTTGAAAAGTCATTTCCAGCCAGCTCTAATTCCTGCTAATGCCACTTGGGAGCCTCTATTCGAAGGTCATGGTAGGTTGTGACAGTTCAGGTTGTCTCTGGCAATGACCAGGAGAAATATCTGGGCGATGTGTTCATTAACTGGCAGCAGTGGTACAGTAAAAACTCTAGTGTGAAAAATGGTGTTTGCGCTGCTGTCATGCTGGACCAGAAAAAGAAGATTGTATGAGGACAAATATGCAAGAAAGTTGGGGTTTTAATTGTTAACCCTGAGCTTGCTGGTGCTGTAGTAGATGGGTGGTGTAGGAGATAAAGGTTCTGGGGAAGCTGAGTTGAGGCACGCAGAGTTGCCAAGGGACAGCCCTGGGCATTGCAGTGGTTATCCATATCCAGGGGCTGGGATACCCCTGGGGCCACTGTAGCAGGCTGCTGGGGAAAGCAGAAATTGAACTTAACATTTAGTAGCCAAAATTCTCTGTTTCCTAAATCCAGAGGGAAACAGGGAATGTAAATGAGGAAAGATTTAATTAGGCGTGTCACTGACAAAACATATGGAAATTCGGTTTTGCCTGAAAGGTAACCTGTCTCACCAGTGATAGAAATGCACATGTGAGGGAGAAATGTAGATGTGACTGTCCCTCCAGGACAGAAAGACAGGTAGTGCAGTGCTCCACAGAACCGACTGGAGCAGGGCGAAGACTCCTGAAGTCTCGTTATAGAGCTGTTTTTTTGTCTGACTTTCTCAAAGCAAAGAGCAAACTTAAAGCAGGTGCTCTCCCCCGCCTCCTCCTTCTCACAGTACTGTCAGAAATAGTTACTTGTGGTAGTACAAGGGAAAAAATCAAACTTCGCCAAATTGACAGGTGTCTTAAAAGCCTGATGGGATCCATACAGCTATCAAGAAAGGAAGATAATTTGGGGATGTAAAACTGAATGTGGATGGATATGCCCGTTTCATGTGCCTGAATCAGTGCCTCTGAGAGCAACAAGGGGCTACTTGCCCCCATGTTCATAGCTAAAACAAATTTGCATTTTTCCCCATGCAAAACACATAAACTTTCCAGTGAAAAGAAAAGCAGCCTATTCAGTTTGGAAATGACAGCTCGGAGCTGGCATCAGTAGATCCTTTCATCTCCCTGCACATGGGTGAGGTGCTGAATTTAGGTAGTACTGAAAGCAGAGCCTTCCCCACCTTTTGCAAGCGGGAAATGGGATGTGGGAGGTCCCTCCTGCACCAAGCCACTGCGGATACTCTCAGTGGTTTATTCTTCTCGATAACAACAAATATAAAACTATTTGAATTCTCAACTTCCTTCAAAAGCAGACCCCTCTTACAGAAGATCACTCAAAATGGAAAAGCCACTTGAAAATTTGGTTTGATGGTTATTTTCAAGAGGCGGTAGATACGTGATGAAAGAAAGATGCCGGTTTTGCCTTTGTGGCTGTTTCAGAGCCCTGCTTGCAGCACTTCTTACAGAGCAGCTATGCAGGACAGGGAAAAAGAAAAAAAAAGAGTTGTTTTTAAATATTTGATATTCTCAGACCTGGCACTGTAAACAAAATGTGAATCTTCTCATTTCCCATGCTCTGCTGCTTTTGTGACCTTCTGTAGCTCCTTCAGAATTCTTTCAGACAGACGACACTTGTTCAAATCTCAGGTTACCTGCATTCAGATAGACTTGGTGTCACATGGTCTTTATTCATAAAATAACATATACCAGACATGCAGAAATAAGTAATGAATCTGACATTTATCATGCTTTATTCTATAATGTTCTCTGTTCAGTATTGTGATTATTCATCATCTGTCGACCCATACATGTGGCCAGTGAATGTGATTTGTGAGGTCCAGGTCTCCTCTGTACTGTCTTCTCAGGCTGCTTTGCATCCATCTGTCTGCTTTAAAGTTCTTTTAATGAGGAACTAATAACCTACCCATTCCCAAAATACGTTTGCCTGGTAGGTTGCAAAGGAAATGGTGTACAAAATGGGGAAGAACAAATAAGTCAGGGTAACATCCCAGATCCTCTACCTGTTTTTCCAGCATGTATAATGCAGCTTTCTGTTAGGGTCTACCCCCAGTTTGCATCTTTGCTTCTTAGCCAACGTCACCAACAGAATAGGTGCTGCTGTCACTTAGAAAGGTGTCAGAACTTCTTTGGGCAGGTTGGCTGCTGGGAGGAAAATCTGAAATGAAAATAATCTGGAGGTTGTTAAATACCTTTTTCCTGCTAGCCACAGTGCTGAGCTGTTCACATTTCAGTATGTTCTGGGTTGGGTTGTTCCTGAGCCCCATGCTCACCTGCTGCACACAACATTCCTCCTTCACCTCTGTCCCATCAAGCTGTCAAGCCCACAGCTTCACAAATACCCCATACCAGCTTCCAAGCCCCTGTGAAACTCTCATGTACATTTCTGCCTGGCCCAAATCACTTGAGAGAGTTGATCCCTTTCCATGTCTTGACATAGCAGAGACAAGGGTCTCCCCAGGAGTGAAGTAACACATTTGGTTTCCCTTCCTATCCGGCCAAAATGTGGTCTTGGTGGGAGATGCGGTCTTGGTAGGAAAGTGTCACAAACCTGTCTGAGAAATTAGAATGGTGGTGCAATCAAAGTGAACAAGAGACCAAAGTACGAGGGAGGGCAAGGAGGATGACCTCTATCTGAGCACCTTTGATGGGACCGCTGTGGTAGCCACAGAAATGATGAGGGGTTTGCATGGTTTCCAGACACATTAGGAATTCCTGGTTCCTGAAGCCAAAGAGCTGTCTTGTTTTCCAAATTTGTTTTTATGGCAGCATCTTTCTCACAAAACACTGCCTGTTTAGGTTATGTCTCTTTGCCATTCCCAGCATGGCCCAATGCAGGTGGGACCTGGGATGAGGAGAAAGATGTAGAAGATACTTATGCCACATCTGACAGAGCTGATGGGGCAGGCTTCTGCTGCCTCCTCCTCAGCTTCCCTTCTTTCCTTACCTGTTAGTTGCTGCTTTAAAAACCTGCCTGCAGAAGCTGGAGGAAAGGGTAGCCTTGCAGCTGCAGTATAAGTTTTATATCATTTTTAATTACAGAGATTTAGAGGTAAACGTTCTCTTAAAACTGATTAAATTATGATTTCCCAACTCATGGGAAAACTTGAAACCAGTGCAAATAGGTGCCATACTTCTGGCATAAAGGATGAGTTTCCCACATCCTTTGGATGAAGAGGTCTCTTGGATTTGCGCTGGCTGAAATGATACGGCAGTCTCTTAATTATCAAATGATTTCTCAGGTTACTGGGTGATTTCAAGAGGAGGTTGCACCAGTGGCTTTTGGCTCTGCATGTGTGGAAGGGCATTAGCCTCTTTGCATTGCACTGCTTGTACTCAGAGAATAAATATGGGGATTTAGCTTTTAATGGCAGGGAACACAAGCTGCTCATGCACACCCTGGTTCTCTTGCAGTCTTGCTCTGCTTGAAACTTTCTTCTGAGGAACCTGTTTGCTCTTCCCTTCTCCTACTGGGAAGAGGAAATGAATCTTTTATGCTCTGTTTGTGAGCAAGGTGTTATCTTTTGAGATGGTGATTTTCTAACAGGGCCTGGTGTCCAAAGCTGGAATTAGCAGTTGCAGCTATTAAATAACAAACACTGCTACACCTGGGGCTTGTTCTTGAAAAGAGCAGCTTTCCTGCTCCCTTCCCTGCATATGGGATCAGCTCTGTTCTCCTGTCTCAGGATCTTCCTTCTAACCAGCACCTTTGCAAAGCCAGGAGCAGCATTGCCTGGGTCTCCAGGAGGCAAATCTTGTCTTTGCACTCACAAAAGCAGCATGTGCATCTCTTATTTCTGCAGCTAGGAAAGGAGTGACCCAGCACTTCCCAGTAATTTCTTCAGTGGGATTCTAGAGATCCTTCTGGTGGCAAATCAAGCCTGTGGTTTCTCCAGGGTGCACTTGTATCTGTAACTGCTGCCACTGCTGTGTGTAGGAGCAAACTTGTACAGGGTTCAGTCTGTCTCATCTGAAGTCAATGCTTAAATGCAGGCTTAAGTCCTAAAGTCTTTAATGGGACTTGAATGCAAACTGAAGATGCATTCAGGTGTTTCCTGAAAGCAGACCCAAAGCATACGGATAGTTTTCGTTTGGTTTATGATTCAGTGGTGCTGGATCAGGATTGTGGCCACTAATGGGGGTCTTATTTTCAAAAAGCTGTGATTTGACTGTGATAACACTGAATAATCTGATATCCTCCTTGTTGTTGCTGTTATTCTGCCAGGCACAATCACTTTAAGGGAAGCAGAAAGCTTTGCCCAGTCTCTGAAGTCCATGGGAAAGAAAAAGAGAGGGGGGAACCCCTCCCCCTTCCATAGTGTTTTTAAATATTGTGAGTCTTTCCTGGTGTTTGTGTTCTCATCACAAAGTAATGGCCCACTCCCCCCAGTGAGACACTGCTCTCTTTTGTCTGAGGCGCTGCTCAGGCATTTGCACTCATGGGTTTATAATTTATCACTGCCCTGACGCTGAACCCACATGGCCCCATTTCTGCTGCTTTCTGTGTCACAGTGTTAGCTGGAGGTCCTGTCTCCAGCAGCATCAGCCACAGTACCTGAGACCACTCAGATGGTCACCATCACCGTGGCACTGTCCAACCTTCATGCTGCTGTTAGGATGCTTATCAAAGCAGAGCGGCCAGCACCAGCTCGAAGGTGACAGTGCTCCCCCAGGGCTAGCTCTATTGCTGATACAACTCGTTTTTTAAGCTAAAACTATTTTCAGTGGTTTTGAGTACTTCCTGTTGGGAAGTAGTCTAAAGTGGCACAGGTTTCAGGTACGAGGGGTGAGAAAATAAGGATTACTGGGATAATTTTCCATGATGTTGTGAGGTTCATAAATTGCTATGTTGTTTGTCTTGAATGACAGGGAACAAAGGGTCAGTGTGAGCCCTTGGCAGCTTGTAGGTTTTGCAGTTCTGTTATAAAATGGGCACCTTCCACATGAAGACAGGCTGAGAAAATTGGACCTATTCAGCCTGGAGAAGAGAAGGCTGTGTGGAGGCCTCATAGCAGCCTTCCAATATCTGAAGGGGGCCTATAGGGATGCTGAGGAGGGACTCTTCATCAGGGATTGTAGTGATGGGACAAGGAGTCATGGGTTCAAACTTAAACAGGGGAAGTTCAGGCTGGATATAAGGAAGAAGTTCTTTACTGTGCGAGTGGTGAGGCACCAGAATGGGTTGCCCAGGGAACTGGTAAATGCTCTGTCCTTGGCAGTGTTCAAGGCCAAGCTAGACAGAGCCTTGGGCAACATAGTCTAGTGTGTGGTGTCCCTGCCCACGGCTGGGGGGTTGGAGCTAGATGATCATAAGATGCTTTCCAACCCTAACTATTCTATGAATCTGTGAAATACTTAGTTTGTTATAAATAAATAAAGAAATCCAGCAACAAAAAGGCAAACAATTCCTCCCCTCACCTCCAGCCCAAAAAACCGGGAGGACCTTGATACGCTGAGGCTGGTGTCACTTGCAAGGAGTGCAGCCATAGATCTGGAGGATTTAATGAGAAAAAATCATTGGGGTTGATTAACTTTCTGCCTGGCTTTTCTATACTTCGCTATAAAGTATTTGGTGCTCTGCCAAAATCACAAAGTGATGTTCCTGGCTGAATCCAAGTGTCACAGAGATGGCTCTGATGCACCCCTGCCCACTGTCTGAGTGGGATGTATATAGCACCCATGCAGCTAGAGTTTTGCTGTTCTTTTTGAGACCTGGAGATGGGAAGTGAGGAGGAGTTGAGAGTGTAACAGCTCAGCACTTTCCTTGTTTTATATATTTTGTGCAAGGACCTGATGGAAGCACTAAGATCAGAAGTAAACAGATTTATAACACTTTTTTTTCCCTGGATTTTTTGTTCTATGATGGTTTTTCTTCTGTGTATTCCCTCAGTGATAGACCATAAGATGGTCAGGGTTTGCCTTGTCCTCTTTCAAAACCAGACAGTGGGGGGAAGTCCATATATATAGATGTATATAAATGTTTGCATATCTATGTATAGAATCATAGAATCATAGAATAGTTAGGGTTGGAAAGGACCTCAAGATCATCTAGTTCCAACCCCCCTGCCGTGGGCAGGGACACCTCCCACTAAACCATGCCACCCAAGGCTGTGTCCAACCCCACCTTGAACGCCGCCAGCGATGAAGCATTCACAACTTCTCTGGGCAACCCATTCCAGGGCCTCACCACCCTTACAGTAAAGAATTTCTTCCTCATATCCAATCTAAACTTCCCCTGTTTAAGTTTGAACCCGTTACCCCTTGTCCTCTCATGAAGAGTCCCTCCCCAGCATCCCTGTAGGCCCCCTTCAGGTATAGATATATGATATTTATGTTTAGATAGATATTGATAAGAAAAAGTGAAAACCATTTTGTTAAAAGCCTCATCTGGGTCTTCTTGCTTGAGCCACTCAATGATCACCACCAGTCGGGGGGAGCAGCACCTTCTTGTCTTGTACAGTTTTCCATGGAGGGCCTCAGAGGCCTCTCTGGTTTGCAGCACTGGATGTATTTCTGCCGCTAGTATTGATTGGCTTGAGGGAGGTTGGAGAGGAGGGAACTGCAAAGGAAGTACAAAGCTGCAGCAAGCTGTAATGACTGTGTTGGGTAAGGCAATGATGTCCTGGTTGAGCAGGGGGTGGGGAGGAGCCCATCTTACCATGTGCTCAGTCCCAGCGGTGGGAGTTGCTCTACTACTTGGCTAAAGTGCCCAGAGCAGTTTTACCTCCTCTATTTCATTGCAGTTGCACCATTGCTTTATCGAAACCCAAGCAGTTGCATCTTCCTCCTTTAACCCCATTTCTGACATGCTGTGAACGTGTGCATTTCTGCATGCCAGGGAGGAAAGGGAAGACAGAGGTAGCAAAATGTAGATGTGTGGTGGGTTTTTTTTTACTACAGCAAGGAAGGATTTTGAGTGAATTAACCACTTTATTCCAGTTTCCCATCTTAACTGACTAACTTGCAATTTATGGATAAGCAAGGGAGTCTGCAGTAGCCACTGCTGAAGGGATATTCCTAAGTGATGCTATTCAGTATATCCTTCTTGGTGACCCTGAAAGAACATGAAGTGCTGAGGTTGCCTGTTTTTCTGAGGCTGCAGCACATATGCTTGGTTTGGTACCTCAAAGGCATGAAGAGCCACAGGAGAGGAGGATCCGCTTCTTGCTTGCTTTGCTTCTCTTCCTGCTCTGCTTTGTCGAGAGTCTTCCTGTTAAGCAGGAAAGAGGCTTGTCTTTTAGATAATCCTAACATCTCCTTTCACTATATTGTCCTTGAGCTCTAGCTTTGCAGAGGCATTTTTGGCTGCTGACTGTTGCAAAGATGGTTCACTGAGTAAGTCTCAGTCCATTGTTCTTGATGCCAGTCTACATTAGTTTTCCAATGTACATCTAAGTCACCAGCTCAGGTTGCCTAGGCACAGGCATTTGCTGGCAGCAGGATGCATTGATACCCTGGTTTGCAAAGGGATCAGGAACTGAAGGCTGACCTCCTTGTCCGACCTTTCTGTTCCAAATCCAGTTACAGGTAAAAATTATCCTTGATAAATAATCTGAGTCAAGAATGTCAATTTTCCCCTTGAAGGAGGTAAGACTGAAATTTGCTTTAGTTTCTAATAGCCAAGGGTAAGAACACTAATGGTTTAGAGTAAATGCCTTCCTGCAGGCATAAATTCTGCTTCTTGGGGGATAAAGGATTTAGAGGATGATAAAGAATCTCAAAATTCATTTTTTGTTTTTTGTTGTTTTTTTTTTTTTTTTTACTTTAAGTGAAAGAAACGACTGCACTGAGTCAGCCTCATCAATCTTGGTGGTGATTTTCCGTTTGTTGTATCCAGCAACCCATCAATACAATCCCTAAATGAGTGTTTCGTTAAGAAATGCAGGCAGAAATGGAAGGCAGCAATTATTTTACTAATTTAGAGCTGGAACATTTCACCCAGCTTCTTCCAGGAAAAGAATTGTTCTAAGGTGTGACCTCCGTACTGCTTCACCACGAAATTTTTCTTAGGCTAGAATCCAGCTTTATGCTTCATCTTCCGCTCTTGGTATTTTTCACTGATGAGCATCTGCCAGGGGAGAGCTTTGTCCAGTAATACTCCTCCAGCAGTGGGTCACAACAAGTTAGTAGGAACAGGAAAATCATAGAATCATAGAATCATGGAGTAGTTAGGGTTGGAAAGGACCTTAAGATCATCCAGTTCCAACCCACCTGCCATGGGCAGGGACACTTCCCACTAAACTGTGCAATCCAACGCTATGTCCAACCCCCCCTTGAACACCGCCAGCGATGAAGCATTCACAACTTCCCTGGGCAACCCATTCCAGTGCCTCGCCACCCTTACAGTAAAGAACTTCTTCCTCATATCCAATCTAAACTTCCCCTGTTTAAGTTTGAACCCATTACCCCTTGTCCTCTTACTACAGTCCCTAATGAAGAGTCCCTCCCCAGCATCCCTATAGGCCCCCTTCAGGTATTGGAAGGCTGCTATGAGGTCTCCATGCAGCCTTCTCTTCTCCAGGCTGAACAGCCCCAATTTTCTCGGCCTATCTTCATATGAGAGGTACTCCAGTCCCCTGATCATCCTCGTGGCCCTCCTTTGGACTTAACCATAATGATACTTATACGTGTGTGGAGTGTAAGAGCTTTTAAAAAAGAAGCTCAGTCTTTTTCTTCTCCAGCTGTTGGCCTATTATGTGCTAACTACAGTCTGAGTTAAGGGATGGGGTACAGCTGTGTTTTTCTTAAAGCACGTTATTAACAGAGTCGGCATAACCACTGAAACTCAAGAAGCATCCTGTTGCCTAACCATAGAAGAAAGCACCCTGATTATTATTTTTTGTTCTCTAACACCTGGCATAAGAAACAAAAAAAGAAAATAATTTTGAGGGAATTGACTCAAAGCAGCCCATCAGCTGAGTGCGCGGTGGCAATCTGTTGTTGGTGGCAACTGAGTGTGAAGCAGTGCTACGATCTAGCTGTTCACTGTGTTATGTCCCAGTGCAAAGGAAAATACAGGGATGAACTTACATCTGCTGGATAAAACAATGTTGCAGATAAGGATAGGTTGTGAAACCATCTGGTGACTGTCTTATGCTTTCAGTTTTTATGTTGTAAGGCATGCATGAGTTAGCAGGGCATTTTGTCCTGGATAGGTGCTGCCATGTGTGACCAGTGCTTCAGAGCTCAGCTACAATTCTGAGTATATATATCCCAGGCAGAAAAGTTGCTAAGGTGATGGTTCATTAGTGCAATCTTTTGCTCTTGTATGTCTCTTCTGATTAAAGCAGACCTCTTGTATGTTCTGTGGCACAGTCTCCTGCATAGAAGGAAACAGCCAGTGATAAATACTGAGATTTAGTACTTTATACCCACATCTGAAACATTTAAATAGAAAGATCTCTGCAGTACTCTTTGAAAACAGATTGCTATGTTGTATGAAGACAGCAATTCTCCCCTTCAAAATCAGATGATCCTAGCAAAAATCAGAAAGATGATGTAGAGGAACTACAGTCAACTCACTCCTGTAAAAAATGGCTTTGTAGTTTGGTATTCCCTTACTAGCATCTGAATAGTGCATTCAGATAATGGTTGGATATAAATGCTAGATATAATTGCTCCATAGAAATGCTGAGAACAACTAATCAACAAATTGTACTTTTAGACTTCCCCAGACGCACATTCTAAGAGAAAATAACTGCTACAAACGTTTTCCATTTGATCCTTTCTGCTTTCAGTTCTTTTAGGCTGCTTTATAAAATGGAGAAAAGATCAGTAAATAACTGAGAAGCCAACTCACAATCAAGCTCAGAAACAGGGTGCAAGTCTTTGGCAGTCATTATGTACCTGGAGATAACCCTTATCATCATAGAATCATAGAATCATGGAATCATGGAATAGTTAGGGTTGGAAAGGACCTTAAGATCAAGTTCCAACCCCCCTGCCATGGGCAGGGACACCTTACACGAAACCATGCCACCCAAGGCTCCGTCCAACCCCCCCTTGAACACCACCAGGGATGGAGCATTCACAACTTCCCTGGGCAACCCATTCCAGTGCCTCACCACCCTCACAGTAAAGAACTTCTTCCTTATATCCAATCCAAACTTCCCCTGTTTAAGTTTGAACCTGTTACCCCTTGTCCTCTCACTACAGTCCCTAATGAAGAGTCCCTCCCCAGCATCCCTAGAGGCCCCGTTCAGATACTGGAAGGCTGCTATGAGGTCTCCATGTAGCTTCTTTTCTCCAGGCTGAACAGCCCAACTTTTTCAGTCTGTCCTCATACAGAAGGTGCTCCAGTCCCCTGATCATCCTCATGGCCCTCCTCTGCACTTGTTCTAACAGTTCCATGTCCTTTTTATGTTGAGGACACCAGAACTGCACACAATACTCCAAGTGGGATCTCACAAGAGCCGAGTAGAGAGGCAGGATCACCTCCCTCGACCTGCTGGTCACGCTCCTTTTGATGCAGCCCAGGATACAGTTGGCTTTCTGGGCTGCGAGTGTACACTGCCGGCTCATGTTCATTTTTTCATCGACCAACATCCCCAAGTCCTTCTCTGCAGGGCTGCTCTGAATCTCTTCTCTGCCCAACCTGTAGCTGTGCCTGGGATTTCTTCAACCCAGGTGGAGGACCTTGCACTTGGCATGGTTAAACTTCATCAGGTTGGCATCAGCCCACCTTACAAGCGTGTCAAGGTCCCTCTGGATGGCATTCCTTCCCTCCAGCATATTAACCGAACCACACAGCTTGGTGTCATCAGCAAATTGCTGAGGGCACACTCAATCCCAGCATCCACATCACCGACAAAGATGTTGAACAAGACCAGTCCCAACGTAGATCCCTGAGGGACACCACTCGTTGCTGGTCTCCATCTGGACATTGAGCCATTGAGCCCAACTCTTTGCGTGCAGCCATCTATCCAGCTCTTTATCCACTGAGTGGTCCACCTATCAAATTGCTGTCTCTCCAATTTAGAGACAAGGATGTCATGTGGGACAGTGTCGAATGCTGTGCACAAGTCCAGGTAGATGACATCAACCGCTCTACCCCTGTCCATCACTTCCGTAGCCCCTTCATAGAAGGCCACCAGATTGGTCAGGCAGGATTTCCCCTTAGTGAAGCCATGCTGGCTGTCCCCAAGCACCTTGTTGGTTTTCATGTGCCTCAGCATGGCTTCCAGGAGAATCTGCTCCAAGATTTTGCCAGGCACAGAGCTGAGACTGACTGCTCTGTAGTTCCCCGGCTCATCCATTTTCCCCTTCTTGAAAATGGGGGTTATATTTCTCTTTTTCCAGTCATCGGGAACTTCACCTGACTGCCATGATTTTTCAAATATGATGGACAGTGGCTTAGTTACTTCATTTGCCAGCTCCTTCAGGAGCCGCAGATGGATTTCATCCGGTCCCATGGACTTGTATACATTCAGGTTCCTAAGATGGTCTTGAACCAGATCCTCTCATACAATGGGCCTATGGTCTTCATTCCTACAGTCCCTGCATCTGCCTTCCAAGACTTGGGTGGTGTGGTCAGAGCGTTTGCCAGTGAAGACTGAGGCAAAGAAGTCATTAAGAACCTCAGCCTTCTCCAAATCCAGGGTAGCCATTTCTCCTGATAGCTTCTGGAGGGGGCCCACGTTGTCCCTGGTCTGTCTTTTATTTGCAATGTACCTATAGAATCCCTTCTTGTTATCTTTCACATCCTTAGCCAAGTTTAATTCTGAGTGGGCCTTAGCTTTCCTAACCTGGTCCCTAGCTTCCCAGACAACATCCCTGTATTCTTCCCTCTTTCTTCCCTCGAAGTTTCCTCAGCAGCTCCTTATCCACCCATGGAGGTCTCCTGGCCCTCCTGCTGCACTTTCTTGTTCAGATGCAACACTCCTGAGCTTGTAACAGGTGATCCTTGAATATCAACTAACAGTCTTGGACCATGGAACCTTACTGAGCAGGTTCCTGAAGAGGCCAAAGTCTGCTCTCTTGAAGTCCAGGGCAGTGAGCTTGCTGCACGCTCTTCTCACTGTCCTGAGGATCTTGAATTCGACCTTCTCATGATTGCTACAACCAAGGCTGCCCTGGAGCATCACATTTCCAACCAGCCCCTCCCTGTTGGTGAGCACAAGGTCAAGCATGGCACCTCTCCTTGTCGGCTCCTCTATTACTTGCAGAAGGAAGTTGTCTTCCACACAGTCGAGGAATCTCCTGTATTGCTTGTGCCAGGCTGTCCCATCCCTCCAACAGATACCAGGATGGGGAACTTCAAGTCCCTCATGAGAACAAGGGCCTGTGGGCGTGAGGCTGCACCTATCTGTCTATAGAGTGCTTCATCCACAGAGTCCTATTGATCAGGTGGTCTGTAACAGATCCCCGCAATAATGTCTCCCATTGCCGTTCTCCCTTTAACCCTGACCCACAAACTCTCTGTTGACTGCTCACCTGTTCCCAGAGTTCCATACTCTCCAGCCTATCCCTAACATAAATAGCAACTCCCCCTTCCTGCCTACTGGGCCTGTCTTTTCTAAAGAGCCGGTAACCTTCCATTCCAACACTCCAGTCATAGGAGCCATCCCACCATGTTTCTGTGATGCCTTTTATATCGTACCCCTGTAGACATGCACACATCTCTAATTCCTCTTGTTTGTTCCCCATGCTACAGGTGTTTGTATGGAGGCATCTGAGCCTAGCTCCAAATGAAGCTGTCTCATTGGCTGAAGCGGCTAAAGTATCTCTGCTTCGCTCAGAGCATTTATTATAGGTGCTGGCAACTGACTGAGTGTATTGGGACAGAATGATGCCCCCTCTCACAACACATCTAGTTTAAAGCTTTCTTGACCAGTCTGGCAAGCCTCCTACCAAAACAGCTCTTCCCCTTCTTTGTCAGACCAGCTCCACCAGCCTCCAGTAGACCTGGCCTTCCAAATTGAGTCCCATCATCATCACCATCACTGTAGCAGAGCTGGTGACTGCTCGTGGTTTCTTCCCTTATTGTTTGCATTAGTTGGAGCAATTTTATGCCATAGCTTTGCTATGGGTGTCTTATTCTTTCACTTCTTTGCTGTTCACTCTTCTCCTTCAAACAGCTTTAGTCTGAATGTTTCATGTCCTTGCATGGCACAAGGAGAAAGGTTCAAGCGTGCACCACTGTGTCAGGCAGGACCTCTCATGATCAAATCAATGCTCTCGTGGTTTTATGCAGCTGGCAGGAGCTCGCCAGTCTGGCAGCTGCCAACATCTGGGCAGCTCACCTGCCTTCCTCCCAGGTTGCTTTGTGCAGCACAACCACCAGAGAAGCTGCTGAGGAGGACATAAGCCTTGGGTGGGCCCCGAGGTTTATTATCGGTGCAAAATACCTAATGAGCATTGACCTCCCTGTGTAGTGAATTGGTTCTGGTGGCATGACCAGAGCCTGCTTTGCTGCTAGGGAGCCTGTGACTATCTTTGCAGATGAAATATCACTGGACAAAGTCTCATCTTCCTTTGGTTTAAGTTTAATATGATGGTAAAGTAAGCAGCCAGATCCAGCCCAGAGCTCACTGCAGTTGAACATTTTTACCGGTATTCATGGGGTTTTGGGGAGCGAGTACAGCCAAGGCAGAAGGCTTAAAACTATCTGTTCCAGCATTTTCTGGCCCAGAGCTTAGTAGAATTGTAGAAGTAGTTTAACTTCTGGATTGCTTTCAACACTTGAACCCTTGCCTGAGCCTACCAAGTTGATCGAAGCCTTTCTTAATTTTCAGTTTTTTAAGTCATCCACATGTAGGCCTTTTGTAGGGAAGGTCAGCATCCTGAGCCTAATGATGTATATGAAAAGGAGAAAATTGCATATGCAACACTGCTACCTTACTGAGACCTATTTGTATGTTGTCACAACACAAAATAGTTTTTTATTCCTGCATCTTAAACTGGGGTTGGGATATTTGAAATACAGTAATTTCTTGGGTTAGGGGGACAGCTGCTCTATTCTTCCTTCCTTAGCTGCAGGAGGCCACAGGAGGACGTCAAAAGATTATTCTTTTTTCATTATTCTTTATTCAATTCTTCAGTGGAAATGGACACCCTTTTTATTGAATCCATTTATTTCATTGCTGCTGATGGAAAGCTGGTTTGTGTCCCACAAGGAGTTAGAAAACCTTGGATGTTCTCCTTTCTATTGGGGTTTAAGGCTTGCTCAGGGGAAGGATGGTGCACAAGTCTGCTAGAGATCCTGTCTTACTGCTGCACACCCCACTCGATGCACTTTGATACATGGGGGTGACAAAATGTGCATCCTCCATCCTTACCTGCATGGGAAAGCTCAGCATAGTGCATCTTGCTGGGAGGATTTTTTCCTTGGCTCAGAATATCTCCATCGCCGGACCTCTTGTTAAAGCTGGATTGCTTCTGCTTCACCTACAAATTGCACTGTGACAAGTGACGGAGCATCCTGGAGCAATGGCAACTTTGCTGCAGATAAATGCTGAGAAGCTCCCAAGCCACTCAATTTCTACGCCATGATAGCTGTGGAACATTTTCTGATGTAAGCTTTTAAACTCTTTACCTGGTGTCAGAGAGATGAGCTGGATACAAGTAATCTTCTCAACCCGTCTCTCTCTTCTCCCTGGTTATCAGCCTCTGTCAGTTGGTTGCATTTTGGGCAGCCGAGCAGGGTAGAGCAATATTGCAGTGATGGCTGTAATCACCTTGAATGACCCTGATTTCACCCCTGAGGAGACAGTGTTGTTTTGGTTTTTTTTCCCCTAGAGCAATTTCCAAGTTCAGCCCCTTAAGACTGACCCGAAAAGCCTCACTTTCAGGAGAGATGGCTCTGCTCCTGGGGTGCCTGTCCCTCTCTGTGTGGCCACTCACTCCATCTGTCTCACCGATAGATTTTCCCTCCTGGAAGCCAAATGCTGCCTGCAGGCCCCCTCAGATCAATGCCGCTGTGTAAATGAAGGAAAATGAAAGCAAGAAATAGAGGTTTGACTCCAGGCACTGAAGGCAATTGTTGTACTTTTTTCTTCAACACCCGAGTGGGAGTTGGCTGGGATCTGTCAAGCTGCAAGTTGTCACACATTGGGTAAATATTTAGGGTCTGATTCACCACTGAATCACTCTGTTATTTTTTTGGCCCTATTCAGGGAAACTGCTTTGTCACTGGGATAACACCAGCTCTCTGAGGCCCTCTCACCTTCATATTTTAACACCTCATTGTCATGTGTGCCTGTCCTCACAGTGACATCAGGATGGGGAGATGGTGTGGTCCCTTCTTGGCAGAGGAAATCAGAGGCACACTGGTCACAGGCACCTGAGTTTTTTCTCTGGCACTAAATCCAAAACTGGTGAAAAGCTTCAGCCATCAGCTGGTGAGACCTCAGCGTGATGCTAAAGCATCTATGCATAGCATAAGGTGGTACACATGTAGTATCACAGCCTCTCTCATGGGATTTGCCATGTTTTAGCTGCCCCTTGGTGCACGGAGGTCATAACCAGCTCCTGCTGTTACATGGTAGTTATATAATAGCTGCACTGCTTGTCTTGCTATACCTGGGAGAGCTTCTGGGGGGATGCAAGAGTGTTTTTCCCTCCAGAGACAACTGTGCCAGTGTTTTGTGTGTACAGATCTCTTCTTTCATTGCAGGTGGAAGAGAGCATGATGGATGTGTATGATCTTGTGTATGAGGAGGTGAGGAGGAATGCCTCCAGCTTCAGGAGGGAGGAGCTGACTGCCATCCACAAAGCAGTAAGTTGTCTTTCTCAGCCTTAGCAGAAAACCTTGGCCTGGGGTATCTTCCCAAGGTTTCAGCAGGCTGGGTCTGATGCCTGTGCCCTGCCTTGTGGATGCTGCAGTCTCATTTTCCCTCAGGAACAGAGTACTCCAGCCTGCTAAGAAGTCTGCTCCTCCTTTCCTACTCTACCTCTCCCAGGTCTGACCAACCAGAGTATCAATAGGAGGAGAGGGCCACCTCCCTGAGCATCACTCATATGCGAGATCATCAATTCTTGTGCACAGTAACTGTTATACATATTGTCTGTCTAAGCAGGCCCTCTGCCGTGTTCCCTATCTGTAGTACGGGAAAGTGGACATACACCTCTTATGTCCCTGGACAGGCAGAGAGAGGGAGAGAATTCCACATTGTCTAGCAGAAGTATTTGGACATGATTATTTCTGTTTATCCCTGAGCCTATGACTGAGGAATACTGGAGGCTACCAGGCCTCTTGCAATGCTGGAGACTGCTAGCAAGCTCCCAAAAACTAGCACCCAGGATGCTGTTGGGGCAGGGGACTTCTCTTTAGCTTGGTAGGTGGGCAAGGGTGGTGGCCCCGAGCACAGGGAGGATGTTTGCCCTGAAACCCACAGGAAATAAGTGAGGGTGTCCCCCGTGGTGAGAAACTCCTGAGTTTCCGCTGAGTAAAGGAGACACTGTTCCATCCACCTCCCACTCAACTCCCTTTATCCTTGTCGTAGTTTAAGCTTCTATAAACCCATACAGCCGCTCTCTCACTCACTTCCCCCTCTTTCTTCCCTCCGCTTCTGGAGGAATGGGAAGGAGAATCGAAAGAATGCAACTCCCACAGGTTGAGATAAGAACAGTTTAGTAACTCAGGTATAACACAAATCACTACTGCCACCACCAATAATGATAATGACAAGAGAAAATACAAGGGAAAAGAATACAGTTTCTCACCATCCAATATCAAGCCCAACCACGCAGTGCACCCCCACCAGTAACAATAATGACAAGGCAAATACAAGGGAAGGATACAATTGCTCGCCACCCAGTATCAAGCAGTGCACCCCCCACCGTGCACCCCCACCACCCTTCTGGGTCTCTGCTCTCTGTCTTTACCTCCTGGACATGATGTGCTGTGGTATGGAATAACCTCTTTGGTCAGTCTGAGTCAGGTGTCCTGTCTCTCCTTCCTCCCGGCTTCCCCCCCTCCCTGGCAGAGCACGAGACTCACAAAGTCCTTGGCCAGCCTAAACATCACCAAGCAGCAACTGAAAACACTGGTGTTATCAGCACTGTTTCCAGGCCCAAAATCAAAACCACAGTGCTGCACCAGCTACCGAGAAGGAGAAAAATGACTGCTGCTGCTGAACCCATGACAATCCTCCTGTGTTTTATTAAATCATCATAACAAATACTTTCTGAAGCTGTTTTCATCCATGCTTCTCAAAACACAGAAAAGGGCAAATGTTTCTCATTGCGATGATGGTGGTGGCCCTCAGCCATGACCAGCCAGAGTGGTTCTTGCTCTGCAGACTTTTGGAGCCATACACCCAGAGTCTTGTTTGTCAAGGAGAACCAGGCGCAATACCCAGCTTTATCAGTTCATCAGTTGCTTATTTTAGCTACTTTAATTGATGGAGAAACAGTCCCACTTACTAGAGCTCCAAGCTGGCCAGTTCACCCCAGCTATCGGAAGCCATTTCCATAGTGGGTGTTGCTGGGGATCCTCCCAACCCATAACAAACACTGGGGTCCTTGCATCCCTGGGTTTTCCAGACTGGTCACTGTGAGAGCTGGTGTGACCATGGAGGGAAGGCTTGGCTTCAGCCTCAGGAAGCAGGCCTGGAGAAGCACAGGCAAATCTGGGGCCAGATCCATGTGCATCCTCTGAATTTAACCTCCATTGCTGTAGTTGTTAATTGCATACCTACATGCTTCGTTCCTTGCAGCCTTGCTTGCATAGCCCTGCCTGTGGCAGCAGGGGGGGAAGTGTGGCCCATCACTGACACCTTCTGCTGTGGCAGCTGGTGGCAAGGAGAGAGCTCTCGTGTGTGGCTGGCAGATCTCTCCCTCTTTTTCCAGTTCCTGTGCTGTGGGAAGCATTCTCCTTTTGGGGACACAACAGACGTTGAGAGCAAGACATGCCCACCCGGCCAGGCACACAATTCTGGACAGGTAAGGGAAAGGTTTCCTCGTCCACACAGTGGGGCTGTGCTGGTACTCAGTAATTGTTAGTGAGAACTATGGCTTTCCACAGTTTGGGGTTGCTTTGGTTGGGGGTTAGTTGTGGTGGGGCTTTGTTGTTTCAGTAAGGAGGAGCCCCAGTGGATCAGAGGTGTCAGACTCGCAGATGTGGTTTCTTTTGCAGCTCTAGAAACCCTTCAAAATGCCTGTGTTTGCAGGCTGTCACTTCCCTCCAGCTTCCTCCTCATCTCCTGCATATGCAGAGTGTGAGGTATCATGGCGTGTGTCTGAGCTCACATGTTGGACTTTTCCACTTGACATTACTTTCTGAGGCTTCAGAAGTGTCGCACTAAAATAAATATGAAATTTGCTGCAATTACTTTTTCCCAGGACATTAAATAAGTACTAAAACGAGCACCTCATGCAGCAGGATGATGATACCCAGCAGTAGCTTCATTAAGTGTACTTTATTCCTCCTCTTTGCCGTGGCTCAGTGAGGTTGATGGAGAAGCTACCAGTATTAGACCGCCTCTGTGCTGAAGCTGTAACGTAGACTTCATACTCTCTGAGCAAATCTATTGTATGATGATTTTTCTTCCATGGGAGTAGCCAAATCAGCTGAAGTAGCTGAAGCCTCCAGCATAATATGTGTGTTGATGGAAAACAAAACCGTGTTGCTACAGCTATACAAAAACGTTGTTAGGCAAAGATGTCACACACTAACAGGACACCGTGATGCACAGGCACGCGTCAGCCAGTGGGGCAGCCTCCCAAATCACTGCCTCCAGGAAGCAGGGGCAGAATAGACCAAAGAGCTCAAAGAGCAGGAAGGGAGAGCAGATTTAAACCAGGCACGATGTGGGTGATTCTGTTCTCCTCCTTCTCCCCCCTCAATGTTTTGTGTTCCCTCCAGTAGCGAGCCAGGGGAGGTGGGCTGGTGGGGATGCGTTTTGCAACCCAGGGAACTGCAGTGTTTGGTAGCTGCACTGCATTCACTCCTGGCTTTGCATGCTCTTACTTCACTCTGCAAATCACTTCATCAAGGATAGGCTCTTGCGTTTTTTAAATGGCTCTCTTGGCTAACACCTCCTGGATTTCCGTGGGGCTGCTGGCATGCTTAAAGCTAATGTATATTAATGCTTGCGACACCTTGCAAAATTGAGCAGTTCATTATTGTCTTTGAGGAATGTATTTAGCATTATGGTGTGCTCTGTTTTTCTGTCTCGTCTTTTCCCTCTTTCTGTTTTCCAGTGGTTGGAAAGAAAAAATAGTGTGCAAAGAAAAAATAGTTTGCATGACCACACTTACCTGTACATGCACAAATCCCTCACAGTCCGAAACACATCATACCAAGGCAATCATAGGTGTATCGTAGCAATAGGAAATATACTACAGGTGATCGTCTCCCCATGTTGCAGCCAGAAGCAGGATAAAGAAGGGCTGATCACACAGCAGCCCAGCTGGGCAATGCTGCATCCCCCTCTTGTCTCCTTTTCTATCTGGGGTTGTGGCAAGTGCTCTTTGCAGGGACAAAGCCCCACAGCTGAGCTGCTGCTGCACTGCAAAGAGTCTCTCTCTCCCTAGGACTGCCTGCGAGAGATCCAGTTCTTCCTGAAGAAGCACATGGACTTTGTCACTACGCTCCTGGGCATCACCATTGGCTTCACGGTATCTGTTCCTTCTCACTTTGGCCCCAAGAGGCAGGCTCCAGCATGGAAACATATGCTAAATTAGCCCCCAGAAGCCAGAATTTTGGGTAATTTTGGAGACTGGGGTGAAGAAACAAGCAGTGGTGGACTGCACTGTGGGAATTACGAAAGGGCCAGGACCTATCCTGTTCAGGCTGATGGATGGAGGTTTTCTCCTGCAGGAGTAGCCTTGCTGCATGTTTTTTCTGACCAAACCAGGCATGACAGATGGGCATGGGGAGCAGCAGGAGCTGGCTGCAGCAGCATTTCACCCACCCAGGTTTGCCTGTGCATCCTCTCCTGCAAGTGAGATGCTGTGTCACCTGGCGCAGGGCTTGCAGATCAGATTGGAAGCCGGCAGTAGTTGTGGAAAAGGAGATGCAGTAAAAGCTCTGTATTAGGAAAATTGCTGCCTCTCCTTGCCCAGCACTCAGTGGCTGCCTCCCAGCTCAGCCTGGGCAGCTCTGCCTGGGAAGTCGCTTTGTGCGGCCAGAGCTGGAAGGTCTTGAAAGCTACTGAACACCAATAGTGGACCTGAAGAGCTGTACGGGAAGGGAAGGTCTCATCCTCTTAATGACCATTAAAAAGCCCAGGAAGGTGCATCTTGGGCAGTGGGTGGGTAAAGCACAGGCTCGTAAGCAGCAACATGTTGCCTGGGCTCCCAAGCACTGTCTTTGAAGAGGGATCTTGCAGAGGAGGAGTAGGATGATTTGGGTAGAAAGGGTCTGTACTGAATTTGTGAGTCTTATTTGGGGGAAGACAAAATGAAAAATGAGGTACTGCAAGAGGAACATGTCCTTCGGTGGTGAGGGAGCTCAACTGCCACAGGGGGAATGTCCCTTCAGAGCTGGAGAGTGCTAATTAGAACAAGCCTGCTTGTGTGCTTGGCAGAGGTGTATTGCTGTAATTACTTCTACACAGGGGCCCTGCATGTGTGAGGAAGCACACCAGGAAAAGGTACACACCAAGAGATTTGTTTCTTCACTAAGAAGGGAGGTTTGGGCTGCTGTGATATCTCCATGCTGCTCTCTAGCTGGAGCAACCTTTCCTGACTGTGGATTTGGAGATTGCTTAATTCCTTCTGTCTGCCTTGGCACCATTATGAGTTAGGAGACTTTTCTTCATCTAAATAACCCCCAGAGGAACAAACACTTTTGTGTCTTATACTGCTAGTAGTAAATTAGGAAAACAGTCAGGCATTGCTATGGCTCTATAAATGTAACGTCATGTGTGAATACATGGTGTCACTTTCTAATTTTTCTCAGGTATAGGAGGAATTTCACTGCAGCTATATTCAGACAAAAGTGGGAGCAGTTTTTATTATCTATATCTCTTTTTCGCAGCTTGATGCTATAGCCAGATAAGGCAGCTCTCTTTCAAGTGTGTCCTAGAGGAAGTCTCACTGCACAGTTCGCTATTGTGATGGCAGGAAGCAAGGGAGGCATGCGATGACGGCTATAGCTGTTCTGATGTCACTGTTCCTCGGCCAACAATGCATACATGTCCCTATATCAATCCACAAGCAAAGGCACTTGCACGTTAAGGCAGAGGCTTTTGGGGAAAAGCACATTGCTGCAGCCCTTGTTTATCCTTCCCACAGCAGCCTTACCTTTGATATGTTGCCTGTGTAATCCTGATGCGTGATATATCAGGGAGAATGTTAAAATACAGAGGAAACGTACTGTCCTCTGTATTCTCAAGTGTGCACATGCATGGGGTGGGGGTTGGACTTCAAGGGGGGTTTTTTGTTTGTTTTGTTGAGGTTTTTTTACTCCAAACAGTACATAAGGATTGTTTGGGGGTTTTGTTATGTTTTGGTTGGGTTTGGTTGTTTCTCCCTATGTTCTCTTTACAAAAGGATGTTATTAAGAGAGAGATATGTTTGTTTGCTTAGGGAAATGTTTTGTGGTCAGAATTTGAAATCTGAATTTCCTGGTTTCATCTCATTTCTTGGTATTTTCAGGGCCACATTTGAGCTGTACTATGCTAATTCTTATCAGATGCTTTTTAACCACATGTTGGTCTTTCATTTTGTCTTTTTTCTTCCTCTTCCCCTCCAATTGGTGCTCACCATTCTACCAGAAAACAGCTCTCAAGAAAAATGTGACATCCCAATACATAAATTCAGAAGTGCCAAGTGGACTAATAGGCAACACTTATGATCTCTTATTTGCACAAATGGAGCATCATAATCAGTTCAGTATGTAATTGTGTGCCCATCTCATTTATTTCCTTTTAGGTTTATGGAATGATCCTGACTTCATTCCTCTGGTTCACCATCCACTTCAGCACCAACCTGGATAGGAAAGGCAAATACATTCTGCGAGAGACGTAGAAACCCATCACCTGGGCATCCCTACCAGGCAGAGCCAGCTTTTGGCACAGGAAGATGTCTGAAGTCACACACAGAATCCCCTGGGAAGGCCTTACATGGGTTCAGGCAGTGAGACGTGTGTCATGCATTTCCCCTTCCTGCACTGCTAGCTGTTGTGTGTTTCTGAGCTGGTCAGAGCAGATGGTGCTCTGAGGAGGAGCAGTCCCACACCTTTGCCAGAAATGAACAAGGCCTGAGACACACTGGGGGACTAAGAAACTGGAACAGGTTGCTCTGAGAAGCTGTGGCTGCCCCATTCCTGGCAGTGTTCAAGGCCAGGTTGGACAGGGCTTGGAGCAACCTGGTCTAGTGGAAGGTGTCCCTGCCCGTGGCAGGGGGGGTTGGAACTAGATGAACTTTAAGGTCACCTCCAACCCAAACCATTCTGTGATTCTATGACGCACCTAGGCTTGGAGTTGCAGATCAACTCACCAAGAGATGTAGGGGCTGTAGCTCCACAAGCAGGACACAAAGAGCCCCTTAGGACAAAGATGGAGAGAAAAGCCCAGCAAAAATCACAGCATTATACCAAACTTCTCTTGTGCTGTCATCTGAGTATTCCCTGTGACCCCCAAAGATGTAATATTTCTAGGAAGATGGCTTTGGATCACAGCCCAGGATAATCTTGTACTATAGGCAAATATATGGACACAAGGTGTGTCATTGGTGATGGGAAATGTGTTCTCATAGCTTGAACACTCATACTGATTGACTTTGGGCATGTTTCTGATCATGTTCAAGTATCTAGGCAGCCAATGACTGTCATATGCCTTTCCCCTGTTTTCAAATATTGCCAGACTTACACCAGCTACTAGCTTTTGGTAGAGATCAGGAAGAAAATCAGAAAAACAGTGCATGAGGTTTGAAACAAATAACCAGCAAATGGACACATACCTCTGTTATTCCTCTTTATTAATACAATACACCATGATTTTTTAATTCTTAGCATGTAGTCAACCTCCTAGTGCTTGATGTCACACTGGTTTCACAGGGGCTTGTTCAACTTCTATCCTTAGCTCTGTGTTTATCTAGCTTCACTAACCCACAACACTGCTGTGCAATACAAAAGGACTTTGATATTACCCATACACACAGGTCTGAAGTTTAAATCTATAAAAGAACAGGACTGATCTTCAGCCAGGTCAAACAATACAATGTCCAACTCCATGTCCTCTCTTTACATCATCAACTTATCAATAATAAACAGAAATTTTAAAAGCCTCCATCAGCTCTCAGTCTAGCTCAAATTATGGCTCCCTGGTGTGCTTTGCCCTCATTGCAAGGAGGCAGAGCCGCCTCTGAGCGGAAACCCATCATTGCAATAGATTAAGCACCTGCTGGAAATCCTGCTGTAAACTATATGTCTATGTGCAATGTCTTTTGAACCAACAACAGCTTTCACTCCTCTCCTTTGCTGTGGCTTTTAGCCATGAGAAACAGTAAGTAGCAATTGTTTATTGAGATAAATGTGGAAATCCCCGTGCTGAAGTTCAGGACAGGCCCTGGCCCTCAGGCAGGGGCTGCTACACATACAAGAATAGCAGTACAGCCTACAGCACCTGGTTAGTATTTCAACATGGCTGCAATTACCTTGTGTTGGAAGGAATTGTGCTTGTGGGGAGGCTATCACTCCTCATTCCTCTCCTTTGGAACCAGCGGAGCTTCACCATCGACTTCACTGTAAACAGTATCAAGTTCAAACTGTTCCAGAATATTACTCAAGCTACCTTGTAGTAGTCACCAACATGCCTCGGTCTAGCAAGGATTTAGAGGTGATACACACTTGGCCAACATGCCCACATTCTAGTTTATTTCTCTCCAGTGACAATGTCCCTTGTGAGCTCCAGCTGCTATTGTCCAGGCCACCGCTATTGTTATTCCTTAGCGCAGCTGGCAGCTCATGTGACTCATGGTTGCTTCAGTAAAGATGAATTTCTTGCAAAAGGCCATCATTCCTTCTCTTCTCCTGCTGTGCACGAGGCTGCCTGCATTGCTCAGCGTTTGCGTCATGCAAAGCCGTCAGTGATTCTTTCAATGCTGGGAAGAGATATTCCCCAGGCAGCTGGTGCTCGCCTGTCCCAGCAGCATGCCTTAGCACCCAAGAGGGAGAGGATGACGTTGGTCCTTTGGAGGAAAAGGAGCTGCTCATCAACCTGATCCTACCCTCGGCCAGCTGCTGGCGCAGCAGGCAGGTATTTCATGAGGACTAATGCAAGCAGAGGCAGGAAAAGAGCTTAAGGACGCACTTAAGCAATTAAGACTGGAGTATTTATATGAAAGAAATCTCTACAGTTTCACTTTTTTAAACACTGTGTAGCCAGCTCTTGCCCATCAGTCTGTGTTGGCTGGAGACCTGATGATATTCTACATTGGAGATCAAGCAAATCAGTGGAGTCTGTGTTACTGGTGTGGGTTACCTGCTTCAGCCTGATCGACAAGGAGAAGAAATCTTTGTTAAAGCTTCACCACCAGGTCTGCTTAAAGCTCTAGGTGTTGAGATTACTATGGACAGGAATAGCATACGTACAATAAAGTAAACCTGAAAGGCTATTGTATCCTCCTCCCCCAGCTCTCTTTTCCCTTGAATCGTATATGATCAGTGAAATGCCACCAAAAGCAGCAGGCACCTCTCTAGCAGTGGCCATGTAGGGGTGTGTGTGCATAGCTGCTGTTTTTACACCTCTGTAATGATTGCTGCTGCTTGCAGCAGGGATGAGAACACAACCTGCACCAAACCATCTCACAAAGGGAGTAATGCACCTGGAGAGTTGTTGTTTCTTCTTCCCGAGCACCGGCAGACTGGAAGTGTGCAGTTTTTTTCCCAGGGAGCTGGAAGTTCCCTTTCTTTCTCTGACACCCAACTAGCTGGCCATCTTGTCATCTGTATTGCCGTTTCATCCACCCCTGGAGTTCCCTAGCAAGAAGCAGCACTTTTTAATGAGCAGCCACCTGGCCAGACACACTCTCCTACCAGAGCTCATGCTGTAGCACAGAAAATGGCATCCTGCTGTCGTTTTAAGGAGCAGGAAAGTGGATACCTTCAACTTCTTGGTTTTTAGAAACCTACTGCAGGAAAGTGCCGTTACCGTTTTGTTTGCAGTTGTAGAGATGGCAGCAGCCAGGGGATGGCTGGAGGGGTGCTGCAAGGCTGGGGAGGGGGGAAGGGGAGTGGAACATGTTTCTTTACACCTATGCCAACAAAAAATCCCTGTCCTACAGTCAATGTGCTTGCACTCACTAGTCCCTAATTTGCTGCTTGCCAAGGGCAAATTACAGCTCTTGTGCAGCCGGAGCAAAACTCCATGAACCTATTGGGTAAGTACTGCTGAGATATATCCAGTGTTGAGAAGGGCAAGAAATGTTTTACTGGGATAAGAGCTTGGAGCTGAGCAGAGGGGATGCAAAGCCGGCAGCCAGGCTAGGAAACACCTACAGAGCCAATGAGCCTTACTGGGGCTTGCGGAAGCAGAAGCTGGTTGTTACAAGCATGTCAATGCTCAGACTCTGGTAGGAAAAAAATTCCTATATATGTAGGCATATGCAGGAAGAAAAAAAAACAAAAAAACAACCTAGAGACCAAAGGTGCAAAGTTAAATATTCAGTTGTGAATTGGCTCTAATTAATTGTCAGTTAAGCCCCAACGATCAATTAGTCCTGCTAAGTTTACCTGAGCAGGTGCAGTTTGGCCTCTGTATGGGTAGGCATTACCTTGTGCTCATGAGTTATTCTCTTGTTTTAGACAAACCCCCAGCTCTAGCTGAGGACTTGGGAAGAGGAAGCAGACTAAGGCCAGGCAATTACCTGCAGGGCTGGGGAACGTAAGCCATGGCAGTGGTAAGAAGCCTTTTGTGCTGCTTTCCAACTTTGCTGCCCTTGCGCCACGCTGGTTCTGCTCTGCCAGTGTAAGCATTAACTTCCCCTGAGGCTTTATGTGGGGCTTACTGCATGCCCATGGGTGGCCTGACCACAGCTTGCTTATGAGTCAGGGGACCTCTGTCAGAGCCTGCTCCGACGGCAGCAGATGCTGGTTTTCCCAGGTACTGCTCATGGAGAATTGCAGGTGAGCAGGGTTCAGCTTTACACGGCAGCCAAGGATGCTCAGCGCTTCTGCAAAGCAGATGTTTCAGTACCTGACAGAACCTGAGGATCCCGGAGTACTTGTGAAAAGCACGGGTTAAGCAATTTGCTGACTCTCTAGAGGGGTTTGATGGTAAGGAGAGTGGGAATCATTCAGCCTCACAGTGTGCTGGCTTGGCTCAAAAATGTTTTGCTGTTTCCTGCCGTATTGACTGTGTGTCAACTGCCAGTTCCACTGCCATCGAGATACAACTTTCTCATGCAACAGCCCCTTTGCTGCATAACTCTCATGTCTGCAGCAAGCTCCTAAAGGAGATGCCAGTGAGCAAGTTCTGTCTAAGCAAGTATTGTAGGTTGGCAAATTTGGGTGTATCTTTGCCACGCTGGGGTGGTGAGGAAGCCATCTCCTGGCAAGGTAAAGCTGCATTTCCAAGCTGCAGACACACAGGATGTTTTTTGGAAGAGTTGCTAGACATGTATTTTCAACAGGTGCAGAAGCCATTTGTTTGCAAAAGCAGCTGGCTATAATTCTCCTCAAAAATTACAGCCAGAAGTGGTAGATGCTCCACACAGGAGAACTCCACCAGCGCAGCTGAAGGCAGGTAAGGTCAGAAGCTGCTTTGAATACACAGTCGCATCACACGTGACGCGTTATTGCAATTCTCTCTTCGAGTAAAATGCTTTAGCAGGGTGAAAAGAGATTTTTCTTTTTCTTAACTGTGTAGTTCCTCTTCTGGGAGAGTGAGCAACTGGCAGCGAGCATCAACCCTGTCTACTGGGAAACGTAGCAGTGGGTGGGATGGAGGGGGAGACTGCAGGAGTGAGGAGCGGGAACCTCAGAGCAGCCTTGGAGGCTGCTTTGGAAAAACACAGGCAGTGTGTGTTTTGCAGCTTTCGGCCTCAGCTGCCAAACCCGTGACTGGCTGCAGGCCTGGCGGTGGTGAGGCTGCTCCACTGCACACCATGCTGGACATCTCACCCCAGCACAAATCCAGTGCTATCTCTAGTCAGGTGGCGTTTTGGGGGTCCATCAAATACATTGGTGCCTGGAAGCAATCTGCATATCTACCCCTGCTAGTAGGGTAGTGAGAAAAAGAAAAACCCATCTTGTTATGTGGAAGATATACAGACAAGGCTGTTGCTCAGGAATAGGCACATCTTGGACAAAATACTTTCAGAGGAGCCCAGAGGTGCCTACCCACAGCTAATACCCTCTTGTCTAAGCAGATGCCATTCCCTTTGATTCCAGCAAGTGAAATGGATAGGTCCTTCCAAGCATTCTTGCCAGGAAGATGCATATCCCTGTGTCACTCTCCCTGGAGTCACTGACAGCCGGCTGGCTGGGTTGTTTGTTATCCCAAGGCAAAATTCCCCCTCTTTCCCCTCAGCATCACCCAGTGCTACTGTTTAACCCCCATGTGCACCAGCATGCTCGTGGATGGGCTCACTTTCTTTTTAGCCCTGTTGCATCAGAAATAAGCTATTCCAGTCTTTATTCACGTACTAATGAATTATACATTGATTATACAATAGAAGCTCTCTACATTGATGGGTTGGGCTCTTTCTCTCCCACATGGCATTTTGCAAAGCGCAGCTAAACCCAGCTGCAGCTCGGCCCTCTCTGATGCCCTGAGAAAAATGAATGTTCACTGTGCAGGCTCACACTGAGGAGAGGGAGTGAGTCTGCACAGGATAAACTCATTTGGGTTTGCTCTTCCTCTGCCGTAACTCCGGTGGGAGTCGATGCTGTCCTTCCTCACCACCCTCCCCTTCCTCGTCCTCCTTATATAACCTAACCCATCACCATAGATACGCTGACATAAATATTTAAAGATGGCAGAGAGACAGACCATGCAGACAAGAACCATTTGTTGAGTTTATTAGAAACAGAAACTTCAGGCACTGCTACAGGTTCTTGCTTGCTTCACTGCTTCCCAAAGGCTGCCAAGCAGATACAACCTCCCCAGGCTATCACGGTGCTTCAGCTGAATTTGCAGAGCAGGGCACGGGGAGCTTTGGATGAGCAGGTGCCAGCTGCTCCTGCTGGGGCACAGAAAAGGTCTTCTGGAGATGTCCCCTTAGATACACAGATGAGATTCTTGATATGAGTCTTCCTACTCAAAATGAGGCCCTTGGCTGGCTGCCCAAGGGTGAAGGCAAGTCTCTTCTGGGGTGATGGAGATCCACCTTCCCACTGCCATAGGCTAGTCCATGCCCTTGTTCAGGTCCCTGCCTTGAAAATCAGTGTTGCAGGGTGTTGGCTGCCTAGGAAGTTATTCTTACACGCTCTGGCACTGTTATCCTCCTGCAGGATGAATTTCTGAGCTTCTTTCACACACCTCCAAATGTCCTATTTAAAGATTTTTGGTGATGCTGATATTGTTTAGTTTTGTTTGTTTGCTTTGTTTTGTTTTGGTTTGGTTTGTTTTTTTTTCCAGCACAGGTAAATCAGAAATCTAGTCTATTTCTGTCATATTTTCCACAGAAAATAAGATACAGTGGTTAAAAGCTAACTAGGACCTCACCCACAAAATTACATGTGTTTTATTCTCATGGTTTGTCCATCATTTTTGCGCTGGCTGTGAGGAGTGCAGGGGGATTGCCATGCAAGCCTGAGGCGTGCAACCAGACTACCACATTAGCAGCCATCCCGCAGTCCCCAGTGGATGAGGGACTCCCATCTACTTTCCCAAATCTCCTGGAGACCCTGGGTGTTAGGTGTTTAGAGCCTGCCTCCATGCTAATCCTTTCACAGCCTGGTCACCAGCTCCCCAGGGCATGCGTATGAGGTGGGAAGAATGTAGATCTGTCCTCTCCCCTCACTGCCCTCCATCACTTTTATAAAACACAAGGTTATTTTGAAGTGGAGCTGCTGGAAGGCTGTGGGCATCTCCCTGGGAGAAGCAGGATCAAAATCCCAGGGACTGAGTTTGCAGAGTCCTGCTAGTAAGGGACAGCCTGCTAAACCCAGGGCTAGGAGAAGGCTCAAGCCATCTGCTTTAGAAGACCCTGGTGACTCCTGTCCGTAGGGTCAGCTATCCCCAAGCCCACAGGCATCATGACTGACCTATAAACAAGTTCACAAAACCACCAACAACCCAAGCCCAACAGAGGAAAACCACTGCAAGCACCTCCATTCTCTGCTGCTTCACTGCCTGCAAACTCAATTGCAAAAGCAAATTCAAATGGGCAAGGGAATTCTATTGGGAGTAGGGGGGTTTGGTTTTTTTTCACTTTTTTAGTGTTTGTTTTTCCCTTTCAGCTCCCAAGGCTTGGGAGGTAGGTAGCTTTTTCACAGACCTGCCTGCAGCTGCCTGCTCTGCGAAGAATTGTGCATTAGCATGGTGTACTGCTGAGCACTCGAACCAAGCCCATCCTCCCAAAGATGGAAGTCATCAGCCCTACTCATAGCGCTTACACTTGATACCCTCATGTGACATTGATACATGAACTGAATGTGTGCAAATATTACTTATTTATACAGCAGCATTTTATAAAGAGCTGATAAAGCCACTGAGAGTCTCTGAAATGCAGTTTTGGCACTTTATGGACTGTACAGCAAGTAGTACAGCATGACAAATGAAAATATAACACCCGAAATCACATATAATCTTGGGAAACAGTGTGTATTATCTTGACACTGTTATCACAGTGGTGGTTATTTTCTTCCTGTACATCGAGGTCAAAGTTTTCAAAGGTACCCAGCTGAGCTCCTAAAATAAATAAATAATTATAAAAAAAACCCCTAAACAAAGCAAACAAAAAGATGTTTGGACAAATCTTGAAATCCTTTTCCACTTCCAGGTTTTGGAGAGGACTTCCTTTGTACAGACAGGTGGGTGAACCCAGTTTATAGCCAGTAGGTTTTAGCCTGTAACTGGGAGCTTCTTGATGCAGGAGATGGTGGGGCTGTGCCCCTGCTCCCCTGTCAGAGCCACATCTGTGCCTCAGCTCTGCACAGGATGGGCTCAAACACAGCCCAAAGGAAGGTCCCAGAAACAGGTCTATGTTAGCTCCAAACCAGATTGTTTGCTAATACAGTTTTTGGAGAGTATGAAAAGGTTTATTTCTTGGTTTCCATTTTTCTTCATTTCCCAGCATAAGAGAAAAAAAGGCAGAAAGCAGAAAAAGAAAAGCAACAGTGACAAAAGAAAAAAAAGAAGCAATCCCAAGCTCCCCAGACGCAGATTCAATGCCAACTTTGTGGCAGTGATTGCAGCTGGGGTTGCCTGCTCTCCAGTGCGCAAAAGTTGATTTGAGAGTCATTTTCCTTCTTAGCCGTGGAGCTGCTGCTGCTGAAGGTCTTATCGGTTTGCAGCTGGTTCCTTCCTGTTCCTCACACAGACTCTCCAAGCAGTGCCTCCAAGAGTTTTACTGGAAACTAATGCACGACAGGCTCCTTGGTTCATGCAGCCACCTATCTTCAGTGTCTGTGTGGGGTTGGGGGGTATTTTCATAGAATCATAGAATCATAGAATAGTAAGGGTTGGAAAGGACCTCAAGATCATCGAGTTCCAACCCCCCCGCCATGGGCAGGGACACCTCCCACTAAACCATGCCATCCAAGGCTATGTCCAACCCCACCTTGAACGCCGCCAGGGATGAAGCATTCACAACTTCCCTGGGCAACCCATTCCAGGGCCCCACCACCCTCACAGTAAAGAATTTCTTCCTCAGATCCAATCTAAACCTCCCCTGTTTAAGTTTAAACCCATTACCCCTTGTCCTCTCACCACAGTCCCTAATGAAGAGTCCCTCCCCAGCATCCCTATAGGCCCCCTTCAGGTATTGGAAGGCTGCTATGAGGTCTCCACACAGCCTTCTCTTCTCCAGGCTGAACAGCCCCAATTTTTTCAGCCTATCTTCATACGAGAGGCGCTCCAGTCCCCTGATCACCCTCGTGGCCCTCCTCTGCACTTGTTCTAACAGTTCATTTGGATATTTGTGGCTGGAAAGGATGAAGGTGCAGAAAAGAAGATGTTGTGGGGGGCCATGATGTAGCAAGTGAGCAGCTTCAGGATCCTGCTGTTGTCCTTTGGATCAATGAGCAGGAGCCACACAAGACTGTGGCTATTGCCATAACCAGATGGGTCGTACTGATAATTTGGGGTAGCAGTTACGTGCATAAATAGCCTCATGAGCCTCCAACTTCTTTGGTAAGGCTGAATGAGTGAATGTGGCTTAGGGACAAAGGGTTTATGCATCCACGGCAAGCTCGCAATCCAGGATGCACTCGGCATAAGTAACTGGGGAATGGGGCCAATTTCTATTCATTCCCGGTCCCTGCCGCCATGGAGCATCATGGGCTGTTACTGCAGGAGCAAAAAAGGGTTTGACGAACATGACAGAGCTCTGGACCAACTTATGCTTAAGGGCAATGGGATGACTTCGGAACAAATTGGCTCATTTTCAGCATTCAGCATTCAGCAGGAAATGTGTGCTTAGCTAACAGCACATTCCTGCCTATGGGATGCATGGCAGGGAAGACTCCATTGACTGTGAAAATGTTTGGCTCAGAAGCTTTCTCTAGAGGCAAGTGTCCAGGCAGAAAGAGGGCAGGTTTCCATGTATGACACTGCAGGCAGGCACCGTGCTCATATTTAGCACGGTAAGGTCCCGAGCTTTGATGGAGGCGCGAGCTGCTGCCTTTACCAGAACTCCTCTTACACTCTGATTGTGTGACTTAACTAGCCTGCCCTTCACTGGAAGAAGTGAATGTGTTTGCTGGGATGAGAGTAGTTTATATTTCTAGGGATGAGCAAGTGGGTCAAGGTAGGTTTTGGCCAGAAGCTCGGGAAATTTCATCATGTTGCTGTTGCGCAACTTTGGTTTTTTTTTTTAACTAAAATCTAACTAAGATTTCTAAGCCATAATGTGAGGCTTACTTACACTATTGACATGTGTGGCCTCTTCAGTGGGCAGCCCTGAAGCCCCCCAGATGCTCATGTGATCCAGTAATCAATAGATAGCATCCTGAGTGGTTCTACTGAACCTGAAGCAATTGCTTGCAGTAATATATCCAAAAGCTCAGGCAAAAAGTGTTTGGCAGATCAGAGCTTAGGATAAAATAGGTGAGGGGAATAAAGGTAAAAAAGTAATGTAAAAATGTAAAAATCTTTTTTTCTTTTTTTTTGGAAGGAGGTCTCTCATGGTTGCATCCCAAAACTTCTGTATACAGAAATACAAACCCTGCTGCACCCTGCACCCATTCACGGTACCCTAGGCTTTACCCTAGGCTGCCTGGTGAGGTTAGGGCACGACACTGACATTTAAGGGATGGTGGCCAGGTTTAGGAGATGGTGGTGATACAGCCACCCAACAAAAACAAAAAAAGGAAAAAAAAAAAAAAGGAGGAAAATCAAAAAGGTGAACAAGAAAAAAGGGAGTGGGGGAAGACAGGCTGAGAATCTGGGTTTGTTCAGCTTGGACAGGAGAAGAGTCCAGGGAAACCTTAGAGCAGCTTCTGGTGCCTAAAGGGGCTGACAAGAAATCTGGAGAGGGGCTTTTCACTAGGGCATGTAGTGATAGGAGAAGGGGGAACGGCTTCAAGCTGGAAGAGGTTAGATTTATATTAAACATTAGGAAGAAATTCTTTACTATGAGGGTGTTGAGGCACTGGAACAAGCTGCCCAGAGAAGCTGTGGCTGCCCCACCCCTGGCAGTGCTCAAAGCCAGGCTGGACAAGGCTTTGAACAACCTGGTCTAGTGGAAGGTGCCCCTGCCCATGCCAGGGGGGTTGGAACGAGACGATCTTTAAGGTCCCTGCCAACCCAAACGATTCTGTGATTCTATGAAGATAATAGAAAAAAAGAAAAAGGGAAAAGCGAAAAACAAGAAAAGGGAAAAGAGGGGAAGGAAAAGAGAAAAAGGAAAAAAGGTGGAAAAGGTAAGGAGAAAAGGGGGAGAAAACCGAAACAGATAAAAACTGTGCGTGGGAGAACACAGCCCCATTTTTCGGGAGGGGGGACAATGCGCGCCAACCCGTCCCCCCCGGAGGGGCGGGAGGCGGGGCGTACGGGGGGCGTTCCCGGGGGTGGGGTATTCTCTTCTCCCGCGCCGCAGCCGCTTGAGCCTGGCCGTAGAGATTGAGGAGCCGCCGCCATGGGGGTGGAAGGTTGCACCAAGTGCATCAAATACCTCCTCTTCGTCTTCAACTTCATCTTCTGGGTGAGCGCCGGGGCGGCGGCGGGGAGGGGGTTGAGCCGCCCCAGCGCCCGCAATAGCGGGGCTTCAGTATGGCTCGTCTGCCTGCGCCTGGTTTTACCCTCTCTCCCGCTCCCCCAGCATCAAGGCTTGCTGCCTGGGATATATCTTAAGGGTTGCTTTTTCGGGGAGGGTGGGGGGGGCTGTTTATCCTTTGCTTTTTTTAATGCACGCGTATATATATATTTATTTATTTGCACATGTTTATGTGTTTTTTTCTATATAGATACATATATAGGTATAGAAGTATAGAATCGTTTAGGCTGGCAAAGACCTTTAAGGTGCTCGGGTCCAACCGTTAAATGTGTTTGTACGCATCCGTTCGGAGCGGAAGGGCGGGGGGTACTGCGTGGAGACGGAGCTGGGGTGGGGCGGAGCGGGGGGCTGCAGCGGGCCGACATCCCCCCAGGTCCGCTGCTCCCAGGCTCCTCTGGCTGGGGGCTGCGATGGGGAAGCCGGCCGAGACGGGAGGTAGTGGTGATGGCAAGGATGGATAGGATGAATGCTGCCAGTCGGAGGGAGGGGAGGCGCTGGCCCAGCCGTGCCTGCAGAGGAGCCGGAGAGGAGAAGGTGTTCCAAAAACAAGGGGCTGCTTTTGCTCTCCCCAGCCTGAGAGCTGACAGGGAGTGGATGGGGCTCGGTGCTCCTCCACCGTGTTGGAGCCGGCTTTGGCACCCGCGTGTGGATGGTGCCCAAGCTGGGGACTGCCGCCCTTGCTGCCTGGGAAGTTATTTCAGGATGCAGATTTTGCCCAGGCTGGAGAGCTCTCCTTCCCTGAGAGAGTTTCTCATGAAATCATCCATCCAGACATGCGGCTGAATTAGCAAAAAGCAGCGTATCCCCGTTTTCTCGCAAACCAGGTTTTTGCTGGTTAGAAGAACCCTCCGGCAGCCGGGGGCTGGCGTAGCAAGAAGCGCTCCGTGCCTGCTCCAGCGCCCGCCGCAGCACAATGTGCCCAAGCAGGCTGCATTTTTTGTTTCTGGGTGTTTTTTTTTTTCTGGATAGGCTGTTTTCCGTTCCCCAAAATGCTGGTTTTTTGCAAGCAAGCCCAGCCCCACCCCACGGAGGCAAGGCACAGCTTGCTGAGTGCTGGCTGCGTGGTCAGGATGTGGCCCTTGTCAACACCCTGCTTTGTTGAGAGGGAATTTGGGTGTTTTCTTAATCTTTGCTCGCAGCAGTGAAGACAGCGAGGAAGGCTGTAGAGGTGGGGTTGGGATCAGTGCCTTCCAGAGCGAGCTTTCCCTCAGCATGGGGTGTACTCTGCCCGACGGGAGCCTCTGCCTGTTGCCTTCTCCCCGGGGAGAAGCTGTTGGGTGGTTCCCACCTCTGGAAGGTGTAGGGCTTAACTACTGCATGGGAGTGAGTACTGCCAAATCTGGGCTGATTTCCAGGCCTCCTCGCCTTGTTTCTGGGTATAACGCTGACCAGGGGAGAGATGACGAGCTCTGACGACAGTGGTGTTAATTGATACCTGATGCATTGCCAGCTGCAAGATGAATGTGGGACAGACCTGGGAGTTTATTTTAACCTTTTCCTCCACCTTTAAAATGGCAGGATGAAGGTGGGTAGGCTCTTCTCTGAAGTGTTGTTCTTTCTGAGTTACCATGCTTATCCCGGGGATTCTTCTCCCCTTCTGGACCCGGTTTCCTGCCATTCTTGTCGCTGAAGCTGCGGGGTGGGTATGTGAGGGAGGAAGGGTCTCTTGGGTGGCAGGAAGGATGCTGGGGGCTCTGCAAAGCTGCTGTTCCTGAGCAAGCTCGCTTGCTCACCAGAGGCTGTGTTGACAAAACACCTTATCTTTCATAAATGGGCATTTTGCTTCCAAGAGGAATAGTTGAGCTGTTTAATTTCTCTGGTAGGACTTCTGGTGCCTTGTCCTACCCCTTGAAGGGAACCTGATGCCTGCAGAAAGATGCTCCAGCTCCTCCCAAGGAGATCCACCAGCTCCCTAAAACACTCCCACCACTGGGCTCCCCCATGGCCAGTCCCCTGGGACCACCTCCTGTGTGATGAGAAACCTGGGCTTCGTTTGAATTAACAATGCTTTCTGTAAGGCTGGCCAGCTGAAGGATGGTTGAACGCTGGGTCTTAGGGTTTTCAAGCCCTTCTATGGTGTTTTCTAAGCCAGTAGTTGAGGGGGATTTTAGGTTTACCACGAAGTGTACACAGTTAGCAGCCAACCTTGTGTGCCCAGCTCTGGAGGGATGCCTTGATTGTCACCAAAGCATGAATGTTCTTTTAACGGGATGGCATTTACAGGCTGGATGTGGTCCTGAGCACCCTTGCTGCAGGGTGGCTGTGGCAGGACCCCAGCTAGGTGCGAGACTCAGCGTTCACAGCCCTATGGCCCTGCCAACTGACTAGCCTGCACAGGCTGCTGGGCACTTCACACGCATGAGCTTATCGCATGCCTTGCGTCCAGTCGAGATCTGGCGCTGTTGATGAAAACAAGCGGGAGGCAGAGCCCGACGTTTGGCAGACATCACAATTGTGCTGTACAGGACCTTGCTGCAGTGTCCAAGAGGAAGAAAGGAAGCAATTCCCAGCCTTAACGGTGTTAACAAATAAGGCAGAAACTCTGATAACTTTTTAAAGTAGCCCTGGTCTCCTGCTGGACTGTAAATAAACTAACAACCCTCTGATTTCCTCCCAGTCCTTCCTCTGTCAGCACAGGGGGTTTCACAAAGCTGCTGTGTTGAAAAGCAAAAGGAAAAGGTAGCCCTGCTGCCAGCTCCCCGGGGCACCTTGGCAGCCCTCTCTGCCCGGGATGATTTGGGTTTATTTTATTCTTTGGGGTTGTTTTTCCTTTGTGCATGCATTTTTGAGTAGAAGATGCCATGTGCTCGGTCCATAATGGCTCTTGAGGAGGGAGCAGTACAGACCACACATACAGATGGGTGCCCATCCCAGGAGTGGACATGGCCAAAGCAGGGCTGGGCTGGGAATGTGGCAAGTGGAGCTTCTTCTTCATCCCACGCTTGGTAGACAGATGGACTTTTACTGCTCTCCTGAATTATCCAGATCTGGTGGCAGAGCTCAGTGCATAGGGCTGGACTGACCACTGCTGCAAAGAGCCCCTGGGGAGGACGAAGGAAGCCAGAGAGCTATTTTAAAATTTAATTAAGCATAACCAAGGAGAAATTGGCTTGCTCGGAGAAGGATCACCCAACTTATCAGCTAATACAGCCTATGGCAGCATTCCAGCTCTAGAGGACTGCTGACTTCCACCAGAGAGGTGCCTAATTAAAAGGAAGAGCTTGCTCCTGATGCCATTTTCCAGGCACTGCCTAACTCTTTTTCTCTTGCTTGTATTGAGGGGATGTGGTGCAGTTGGGATGCAAAGGGGAGGAAGGGCAAGAGCAAAGGCAAGGGGGAAGTGAAAGCCTGTCTGGACAGTGGTGGTTGGAAGGGAGGGGGTGGCAGACTTGAGTACTTTCCTGTGCAACACTGGAAAATCTGTCCTTTGGAGTCCGCAGAGTGTGCAAGAAGCAGCTTGGTCTTAGTTATGAGCGGTGAGGGTGGAGGGAGGTGGCAGCTGTCTGTGGTGGCAGTCCCATTGTGACAATGCTGCTGAGTGGCTCTTGGCTGTTCCAGTGTGATGAGGAGGGTGGCTGAGTACTGCTGTGCACAGGTTTAAACAGGGAATGGTGGTTCATGTGGCATGCAGCTCTGAAGCAAATTAGCCTACATTTTGTTCTGGGTGCTGGCTTGTGCTGAGCACTGCTGATAGTGATAGTGGCTACCAGGAGCCTCCACTGCAGAGTATGGGGCTTCTCTTGCATATTGGTCTCCCTGGGAATTACAGTGCTTGACGAGCAGCAAAGATATGATGCTGGCCCAGCGTCTTCTTCCACCGACTTTGGGTTCAGCATCCTGGGATGATGTACAGGCAAGAATATTTCCACAAGTGCTTCACCTTGCAGCTATTTAATACCTGCCTTTGAAGGGCAAAGGAGAGGTTTTCTAGTCAGGCTCTGTATCTGGACCCAAGCCGAGAGAGCTGACAGCTCTCTGGGGTTTAAGCAGGTCTTTTGAAGGGACTGGTGCCCTGCCCTGCAGGGGTACACTATTTCAGTTAATGGGCTGGGCTGCCTTTGGGGGGCAGGAAGATCATTGGTGGCTGACGGGGGAGATTGCTCTGTTTTCCTGAGGTTATTCTTCTGTCAACCACCCTAATGCTTATCTCCTGCAAGAGTGTTTAACCCATGTGCAGTGCCTTGAGAAGCACTTTGATCCTGTACTGCGCAAGTGCCTTTCAGTGTATTATTAAAAAGGGAAAGCAGTTGTATTACCGTTGTAGTTAAATGCAAATGTATTGGGCCAAACTAATTTTAAAGCAGCACCTGAAACTGTTTTCCTCTCTGCTGAGAGCAATTAAAACCTGCTGGTAGATATCGGTGTACAGTGATACTCCTGTCCACAGGGGGAATCAGGCTGTGGCAGGCAGGGAGCAGTCTGCAGGCTCAGTGCTTCCCACTGGAGGACCCCACTCCTGGATTTTGGTTCCAGATTCCTGCTCTCCTCCCATCCATCAAGCTGTACTTGGCCTTTGGTGTGCTGCTCCTCGGGGAGTGTTCCTCTGGAGCTTGTTTTGAAAAGCCCCACAGTGTTGTGGGGCTGGTAACTTAGGCACCAGCAGAGAATTTCCCCCCGGCCAGCAGCTCTATTAATAGCCGCTGCTGGGAGGTGGCGGCGGCTGTGCTGCTGGGAGGGAACCCTCCTCCTCCTGCCTGCAGACCACGGGGCTTTTCCCAAATGCCCATTCTGCGGTTCCTGGCCAGGCCTTGCCTGCCCGCTTTCAGCCTGACGTTTTGTGGCCGTCCAGCGCAGTTGCTGCAGAAGGCAGCAGAAATGACGCGCCTGCGCTTCCCAAGAAGAGCCCTGTCTGTTGCTGCAGATGGAGAGTGCTTGTGCCGAGCTAGGTGGAAAAGCTTTTACCTCGTGTGGCTGTCAAAGTACAGCTGCTTTTGTCTGATTTAAGTCACTTCTTCTGCTTTCACCCCTCCAAGAAGTCTTGCTGGGGACCCAGACGTGTTGGTGCTCCAGGGTATCCCACAATCCATCCTGAGAAGCAGCAGGGACCATCTGTAGCGCTTCTCACCTTAAAATTGTAAGTGAATTTGTGGCGTGAAGTCCTGCTGTCCTAACACGAAGACCATCACAGCATCAGGCCAAAGTTCTCAGGTTTGTGGGCTGCCATTCAGCTTTCACCTGCACCCCAAGCCCTTTCAGTCCAGGGTACCTCTATGTGCAATAGAAAAGAAGGTCAACTTGTGTTTTCTAGGAAAGGTGCTGGCAGGCTTAGTGCTGGCTGTATTTGTGTGCCTGCCACCAGCAGTCATGTGCTCCTCTTGCCTGCCTTGCTCCTCGAGGTGGTAGTGCAGAATGTGTAAGGCCCTAGCACACATCTTGCAAGAGCATTTATTGCTCTTCCAAAGGTAATTTCCATCAAGTTATGAATCTCTAGCTTCTTGCTTTTCCCCCCACTTGCACTAGGCGAGGAGACAAAATGATTTTTCATTATTCACACTGCACATATTGGAGAATATGATATCTGCTGCTCTCAACACTCACAAATAACCTGGGAGCAAAGCATTCAAACCCAGATTAGCAGTGCATTCCTGGCTGTGCAGGTGGCTTCTTGCATGGCAAGATTCTTCAGCCTTGGCAAGTCATTTTGTCCTTCTGTGTCTCACTTCCCCAGACTTAGAGGAGAATTCAGCTATACTCCACCTCGGTTGCTTTGCAGGTTGTGCTGGAGAGGAGCTATGGGGAGCCTTGAGTGGGATCCAGGTGCTGCTGCTGCGCACCAAAGGGCTCAGCTTCCAAGGCAGTGTAAGGGAAGCTGCAAGCCTGTGTGTGTGAAAACTTGTTAAAGATCTCTGGTTATCTACCCAAATCATAAACCAGCCTAAATTTGATGAGCTTTATTGGCAGCATCTGGTTTCTTGTTAGTACCTGTGCTGCCCCATCCCTGGCAGTGTTCAAGGCCAGGTTGGATGCGGCTTTGAGCAACCTGGTCTAGTGGAAGGTGTCCCTCCCCATGGCAGGGGGTTGGAACCAAATGGTCTTAAACTCCTTTCCAACCCAAACCACTCTATGATTTCACAGTTATCGTGGTGTGGGCTCTGCCAATGGCGTTTTTGCAGCAGGGCAGGAGGTTCTTCCGGCCCTGTGGCTCATGCGGGTTGGGAAGCAGTGTTTCAGCGGCAGGACTGGCCGTAGCTGCGGGAAGCAGAGCTGCTAAAAATACAGCATTGTGAAACTGCTGGCACTTCCACTTCCCTCCTCCACGGCTTGAGCTGCAGGATGTCTGTGTCTCTTTGACGCGCCCGGCAAGCCACCCTATAGCCAGGACTACCTCTTCCTCCTCCCCCCCTGCCAGGAAACCTATTTTGGAGAGGGGTGGAGGAAAGGGAGCAGGAGGAAAAGGGCTGGGGGTAGTGGAAGGGACAAGGGGGTGATGCACATCCTGGCATGAGTGTCTGGGCAGTAACAGCCCAAGGTCGGAGCAGCTTGGACGTGGAATGCCCCACATTAAAGGGGGAATGGGGCTATTCCATGGACCACTAAACCGTGGGAATTTCTTGTGGAGGGGAGGAGTGACAGCCCTGAAAGACAGACTTGTTCCCTTGCCCCGCAGCTGGGTATAGGAAATTTTAGGGTGAGCATATCGGTCAATGAGGCTTAATCCAGGAGGGAGCCCTGCTATGTGCATGGTGGACGGGCAGCAAACCAGGGCTGTGCACCCGCCATCATCATGACACTCAGACAATGGTACCCTAACCTCTTAGGGGGCTGCTTTTCCCTTCCCCTACACACCATCCCGTGGGAGCTTTTCCCTGCCATGCCAAATGGAAACTGTGTCCCTGCACAAAGCAAGCCTTGGGCAGGCGGGATCCAGCTGGAAAAGTCTGGCTGTCTGTGGAAGAAGCAATAAATCTCTGGAAGCTGGAAAATAGCAGTAAAGAGGAAAGGCTGGAGCCTGTTGCACCACCTCTGCTGTGCTGGAGGGCTGCTGGGGCACCATCTCCATGGCCAGCCGCATCCTGGGGAGCACTGATGATGCACCTCTGACAGTGCTTTTGTGTTGGCAGAGGAGCAGCCAGCGGGGGAGTTTGGCTCACATAAACCAGGTCTAAAAGTGCTGGCGTTGCTGAAGATGCACATTTTAGAGTGTTGCTTTCATTGAAGCAGTCCCCAAAAATGTAACTGGAAAGCTTGGGGTACACCTGTGACAAGCGATGGCCCCATCCTCTGACACTGCCGTCTGACAAGCTGGGCACGCAAAAACAGTGGCAGCCTGCATGAGACTGCAGATACCTACAGCAGAAAAAAACAGGGATATTTAATATATGAGGGTACGCAGCCTAGGGAAGAGCATGATGCTGACATCGGTGATTGGAGCTCTTATGGTCGAACAGCAGTGGTTGTCAGATGGGAGGGGAAGAAAATACCAAGCTTATATCTGGAACAAGTTGTATTAAAATGAGATTATCCCAAGCAAGGTGCAGTGGAAGGCAGGGTTACTGTAGCGAGCTGATAAGGTTTTCCTCCCTCTTGTCTGCTTTCCTTTGGGAAGAAAGATGCCTTAATTATGCCCTGTGCTTCTTGGTGGTGGAAGGATGCATGGATTTCATGGAAAAAGTTATTCACCATAGCTTAAACCCTGTTTTCATTAGTAAGCGAATGTCATTTTCTCTTAAGAAATCCAGCTGCTGTTGGATTAAGACTTCCATTCGGAGGTCTTCCGTGCTCTGTTAAAAAGCAAATGGAGTCAGGCAGAGCAGGAGAGATGTGGGGTGTTCTGGGATGCATTCAGGATGAAAGTGGGAACACCTGGAGATGGTTCAGCTGGCTGCTGTCAGCAGACCTCACTACTGGGGTGGGTTTGATGAGTCTGAAGAGAATCTATCCCTTCAGCTGATGCTCCCAAACAATTGAGATGTATCTTGAGAATAGCTTGCAGCCTGCTTTGTGTTCTGTGTCAGACACTTTATGGCAAATTTGGCTGGAAAGCGGCTACTACCCCTTGTGTTGGTGGTGCCCCAACCTCTCCATGGGTGGCAGGGGGTGCTGGTGTGGGTACTGCTGGGTGCAGAGGACAGCATGCCAGGGCAGGGCAGTGTTTCCTTGCATGGGGAAAACCAAACCAAGAAGGGCTGCAGCCTTTTCTTCATCTTTCCCAACCAGCACAAACCCCTAAATCTTCGTTGGGATCTCTTCTCCCATGGGAGCCCCTGAGAGACCTTTCCTTTAAGAGTGGTACTGATTAATCTGGGGACATTCTTCTTCTCCCAAGAGGATAAACACGGGCTTCGTTATGCCCTCAGACAATGAACGAGCCATGCCAGGCTGGATTTGGGTAACTTTCTGCAAAGCCACAAGCTGCCTTATTTGGAGTTGGATTTGAGCACACGCCGGCTTTCGTGACTTTTCCTCCATAGCCAGTGTTTGGAGAACCTCGGGCTCTCCCAAGTGCGAGAGGAGTGATGGACAGTGCCAGTGGGGAAGTTGCACTGGTTGCTGTGGGAGAAGTGTTAAAAGCTGATTATCTTGGAGGCAAATTGGGGAAAGACTTGTAAAATCTTCCCTCCTGCTCCAGGGAGCTGGGTGGGGATTTTCTCCCTCTGGTACATAGAAAAGCCCCAGGGTCAGCTTACCCTGTGAGTTTTGCATTAGTTGTGTGGTTCTGCCCAGCTTTAGTGGCACCCCTGTAAAAATCCCTTGTCTGGGACTTGCAGAAATGATCCAGGAGAAGAATCACCAGCTGACCTCCTGGCAGCCTGTCTTGCACATCCCAGTCCCTGTGCATTCACCAAGGCTCTGCTGTGCCTCGCAACTGAGGACTTTGCACTTTTACTGAACAAACTCTTCTTGTGCTCTTTTTTTCAATGTGACTGTCATGAGGCCTCTCATGCCCATCGCCGACCTGACTCTGAGCCTGTTGGAAGAAACTTCTCTGCTTTTTGGTAGTTAACTTCCCTTTATTAAGATGAGTGGCTTCTAGGGTTTAGGACACTCAAAATTACATCGTCATTTGAACAGGCGCTTCCAGCCTTTTGTAGAAGTGATATCACATTCTTAAGGGTTTGTTGTTTGGGTTTTTTTACGTATGTTCATATTCCTCCCCTTTTAAATGGAAGAGCGGGTGGGTGGCATGGAGAATACAGCGAGTCCTGCTGGAATTCTGGCTGGACTTGCTCTCAGTGACACCTTCCCTGCTCCAGTGCCCCCACTCTGCTCCCATCCTCTGCTGCCATTCCCAGCCCTGCCCTGAAAGAGAAAACAGTAAGGAAAGTCAGTCATCAAACTTCCTATTACTTGGACATAAGTATTCCAGTGGTAAGCTGGGTTGATGCTCCGTGCACAGAATGTCTCCTGTGTTGGATGTCTTTTTGCCCTTGCCCTGGGGGCTTCTGTCATGCATGTCTGTGTGTGAGTGCTCTGCTCTTCTGCTGGAGGACAGCAGCAGGCAAGGAAGCAGTTTCAGCCTTGTTGGCTTGCAGAGCTGCTCAACTCTGTTGAATGTCTTCATGGTAGCCTCCAAAAGCAGTGTGGTTGTGCCTTGGCCTGTACCGAGGCTTTGCTCTGCTTCAATCCATGTATTAGGATGTTAAGGAAAGCCTTGCCTCCCAGAGGAGCACTAGGTCTGTTCGGAGTGGAAGCCTGACCATGGATGGAAAGTAATGGGCTCATGAGACTGGAGGCTGAGGGGAAAAGCTCCTGCTTTCTGAGCCACAGTCTCCTCATCCTTCCTACCCAGTTCTCAGCGAATCGAACAAAACCCTCTTTGTGCATCACAGAGAAATGAAATGGGGTTGTAATAAGCTTTTGGGGAAAAGGAACTAGTTGGGGCTGATCCTAACTTCTATTGAAAAGCTCTCCTAAAAGCCTGAGTTGCACATGTGGTGCTTCTTGGATAGAGCTGAGCCTTCCATTTTAATTGAGTAACAAAAATGCTTTTAGGAAAGAAATCACCTGCAGGAACTGGAAGGGGCTTTGCGCATCCCCAGAATGAGGGATCTTTTCACAAAGCAGTGAAGTGTTCAAGGCTGGGTTGGACAGGGCCTTCCTTGGGTGGCATGGTTTAGTGGGAGGTGTCCCTGCCCATGGCAGGGGGGTTGGAACTCGATGATCTTGAGGTCCTTTCCAACCCTAACTATTCTATGATTCTATGATTGTGCGGCACATGTGGTATGGGGCACGTTGCAGGGGTAGGGCAATGGTTGGGAAGTATAAATGAGACTTTGCAGAAAGAAGAAAAGCAAGCCTTCTGCTCCCACCTGAAAACCACTGCCTGGGCCTGGTGCTGCTGGAGCAGTGGGTAACGTCTGCTTCCCTCTGCTTTCTCCCCAGCTGGCCGGAGGCATCATCCTGGGAGTGGCCCTGTGGCTCCGGCATGACTCACAGACGACAAATATCCTCTACCTGCATCTGGGCGAGAAGCAGGCCCCCAACACCTTCTATGTCGGTAAGTAGGTGGTGGGCATGCTGGCACTGCTGCATGGGTGTTGTTCCCCTGGGGGACTGCAGTGTGCCCAAAAGCAGGGTGGAAAGCTCCAGGTGAGCAGCAAGGAGGTCAGACTAAAATTGCCTACTCGTGCCCCTGTACTCCCCAAAACATCCCCTGCCATGCCAGTCAAAGCGTTTGTTGAATGTTGGCTGTGGCCCTAGCACAGAACCCAAAGTCATGACAGCTAAAAGCACCAAAGATGAGTTACAGCATAGCAGGTTCTCCTGCTGTTCTCTGCTGCTATCCCCAGAGCACGTTTGGGAAGAGGGGGGACTTCTTGGAAGCGTATCTCGTTTCCTATCCAAAGGGATATAAAAGTATCTGATGGAGCCCCTGGCAATGGAAAGTGAAGCTCGGTGAGCTCATGACTCATGTTCTCCAGGAGGGGCAGGTGGAGCCTCTGTGTGTTATGGTTAAGCTTAGCACGATTTTTATTAATATGACAGCATATTGGCTTGCTGGAAGATGAAACCCTCTATTTTTGCCCTGCTCTCCAATGATCCCTCACAGACGAGGGGGAGACACTTGCAGGAAGGGCTGGTTGCCAGGCTGGAGCTGGCTTGGAGTGCAAGCTGCTGGGGCTGGGGACAGGACCTGTCTGATCCAATGTCCAGTTCTCACCTGGAGCTGAAATTACCTTCTGGAAAGGATTCTTCTTCGGTTTTCCCGGCTTGCCTATGAAGCTGCATGCCTGAGCCCTCTCCCTGACTGTGCCTGGTTACAGTCCTGCTGTAAATAGCAGTGGGTTTCCCTCTCTTGTTGTCTCCCCTCTCCTGCCGTGCACCCAGAGCTGTATTTGCAGCATTTCCCCTTTGTAGATTTCAACTGCGAAGAAAAAAGGGAACTCTTAAGAAGTTGAGCTCCTTTCCAGGAACCAACCCAAAAATCTCCTTCCTTCCGGAGGGCCAGCAACTGATGTCTCCTTAGTTAACACATTTCTCCCAAAACCTGGGGGACCTGGAATGCAGGAGCCAAGTCCTTCTGTCCCACCTGTTGTGCATCTGTTGCTCTTCCACCTCTTTCTGTTTTGTCTTTTTTCTTGGCCTTTGCTATTTAGAAGGCAGTGGGGAGCAGGCTATAGGTCCCACCACTGTGCTGGCCTTGTGATGCCCAGGAACGGCCCCTGTTTTGAGGCTGGATGTCTTTTTAAAGTTATATTCAGCAACAGATTGGCCTGGATTCCTTCTGGCAGCTGTAATTTCCATGCAGTAATAACAGCGGAGGATTTCTTTCAGTTGCTGCCTCTCCCAGCCAGCCCTCTGGAGTCTGAAAGCTGGGATTTCTTTTTGCCTTTTCTTTTTTTACCCCTTCCCCCTCTTCCCCCCTCAACTGACACTCCTCCGTCTTTCCTCTGGCATCCAGTGTACACATGCGCATGATGTTTCGGCTTTGGGAGTGGAATTCTCTCTGGGGTTGGCCTCCAGAGCTGGGGCTTTTCGGGGGTTTTGGTTTTTCTCCCTTTTTCTTCTTGCGAACCACTTTTTGGTGTCTGGCGCGGGGCCCTGGTCCTGGGATCTGTCAGGAGGCTTTTAAAAGCCAGCCAGGCTTTGCTGCTATGCTGCAGGACAGGAGGAAGCAATAAAAACTGTGAGAGGAGGAAAACTTCAGCCATGGGGTTTGTACTTAGTGAGGAGGGGGAGCTGGAAAGCAGTGCTTTGGTGTCTCCTAGTTTCTCTCTGTGTCCTTTCCCCTGCCCCAAACTTGGAGCTGATTTGTTAAAAGCTGTTTTCTCAGGTTGTGCATGTGTTACAGGAGAAGACAGATAATTAACATAGCTGGTCAGTGCATGGGAATTGATGGCAATGGGGAAATGGGAGAAGGAGGATTTGGGGAGCAGGGCAGCTACTAGGGTCCTACACGTGATGCTTATCTGTCTTCAGCCTGCTGTGGGAGCAGGAGGAGAGGAGCAGTCCTTGCCCCCTCAGTTTCCCCTGCAGCCAGACTGGACCACTGCAGGAGCTGCTCTTGCAGACCCATGGGCACAGGCAACTCTTCCCCGTTCACTTATCCACCCACAGGGAGGGAGCTCCTGGGGTTGGGGTTGCCCACAAGCAGTATTTCCCCTCCGTTCACACTCCCCCCCTCAGCACCTTGGCACTGCATCCAATGAGTTGTCCTGTGGGCTGACTTGGGAGGTTATTAAATGAGCTCTTGTTCATGGGCTTTTCCTCAGCACGGCTTGCGAATCCTCTGATCCCTAACCACTTGTTGCAGTCTTGGCTTTTGGCACTTCCATTCTGGCTGTGGACCCAGTGCTCCGACAGATGGCAAGTTAACTGCTTCAGTGCTGTCAAGACCAAGTTCTACCAGGGATGGGGATAGCTGGAGCACCGCACTTTCATGCTTTTCGTGACTATAAAGGGAAATACTTGCTCTTCATCTGAGCTAGGCTTATGGTCTAATATGCATTTATTTGCTGTATTTGTAGATGAAAACCTAAAATCCTCCTTGCTCGTGTGTACCACTGCTTCTGAAGTGCTCTGTGTGTCTGGGCAAGGTGTTGATTGCAGGTCAGAAAACATCCTTTAAGTTAGCTAGAGGCATTAATGAGTTGGATGCTGACAACTGGTGAACCACTTCTTAGGTATTCATTGATCGTACACTTACAGTAACATTTAAAAACAAAGCAAAACTGTGATTCAGTTGGGTATGAGAGCCCGTGGGAAAAGGCTGAGCTAGTCCATCTCTGCAAATACCGGTACAAGCTGGAACAGTCTGATTCTCCGCAGCAAGTTGGTGCTGTGGTGTCACTGGTTTTAAGAGCCCTTGGGGATCTTGAAGAGGGAAGTGACACTGAACTTCCCGCTTTTGCCCTCTCTCAGTGGGAGAGTAGTGAAGATAATGGGACGGGGAAAGCCAGGTTCGCAGCCCTTCGAGGATTTGGTTATGTCATGCTCAGAGATGGCCACTGTGGGCAAAATGCTTTCAGGAAGATGGGGACAAAAGCCCTGGCTTTTGTCTGCCTCTCTCTTGGGTTTCACACTTCCCTCTTTCTGGAGTGCCTGTGTGCTGGGAGCATTGCTGGGTGCTCATCCCCGCTGCCTGCCCTTCCCTCCCTGATACTGCCCGGTGAGGAGCGGAGCGTGGCAGCTGGATGGTCTCAGCTTTGCTCTTGCCTGCCAGATCCAAAATAGGAAATCTGCCTCCAGCTGCTCTCAGCAAGTAACAGGGTGACACGACCCGTGGCTCCGATTAGCTCGGTCCTGGGAGTGAGCCCAGACGTGAGGAAGAGTGCAAAGGCATCCAGAACTGGGGTGTGGTTTTCCGTGTAGCTCTGGGGGTGAGGGGCATTGGGTTTGCTTCTGTTTAGTGCTTTTGTGTTTTATTAGTAAATCCTCTCGTGAGCAGTGTCCCAGAGCATGGCAGCACTGGCTCCTTGGGAGGGGTGCAGGGTTTCGGATAGGCATGCAGTGGTGGGTTAAACTTGGCTGCTGCCACCGCTCCCCTTTGCTCACCATCGTGCTGGGTATCGCTGCCTCAACAGAAAGGCAACAGGGTTTTTTATCTTTTTATTTTTGGGTCTTTTTCCCTAGCCACCAGACTGATGATTGTGGATCCGGCTCCCAAGCAGGTCAGGCAGCAGCAAAGCTTGTGGGAGACAGCAATGGCTTTGGGCTGATTTGAAGGCAGTGAGTGTGCCCCCAAAGCGGTGTGCTGCGGTAGCACTGGAGGGGAGACGTCTAACAGGAATGCAGTCTCTCTAGCAAGATGAATCACACACTTCACCGTCCTGCTTTGTACAAATACAGTCTAGGATAATGATTTCTGTCCTGGAAATGAGTTTGAGCTGCTTTTCATGTAGAGTGGGCTTGAAGAAATGGGCCAGAAGGTACAGGGATGCATTGAAGTCTTTCTCGCACATGAGTACGCATGTGAGTTGAACTGCAGTTGCATCTGCACACTTGTCCATGAAGTCAGCATGATATCCATTGCTGACAAGCATTTGTGGGTGTCTTCAGGGCTTTTGGAAGTGCTGGCCTGAGGCTTTGCTGGCCTCAGGGGGGTCTGACCCTTGCAGAGAGGAGGGACTGCTGAGCAGCAGTGCATACATGGGTAGGGGTCAGGATGCCTGCCTAAGCTTCCCCAGGCCTTGCCTGCTGCCCTTACAGCATGGGAGGATGTTCTGGCCACTTTTGCTGTGGGTCCCAGATGTGGCCAGCAGTGCGGAGCATGCCAGGAGTCATCTAAACAGACTTGTGTGGGCTAAATGGTCGTGAAGGAGCTGTCTCTTCTATCCATAACAGCTTTTTTTTCTTAACTAACCTTAACTGCCTCAGGCAAAAAGGGGTGACTTCCAGGGTTTCAAGGAGCTTTTTCATAGCAGAGAGAGTTGCACTGGAGCTCTGGTGTGTTGCTAACACTCTGGAAGCCAGCAGTTCTACAGTGAGTGTGGACCTGATGTGAGCAATGGGGAGTTGTTTCTCTTCATGCTCCTGTCATTATTCCCATCCCTCCTTAAGATATTAAGCATCTTTTAAAGGTGGTGCCAGCTTCTGTGTATCATGAGGTTAGAAGCAGCAGCAGATCTTTTGCTAAACCTGTTGTTAAGGGGCTGGAGAAGAGTCCAGTAGTCCTGGACTCTAGGTGCCATAATAACCACTAGCAAAATAACACCTTCAGTTTTGAGGTGTTGCAGTGATCCCTGTGGATGCACACAGCTGGGTCTGCACTGGTTCTTCTATCACCCTTTTGTGCTCAACATTTCCAAGGCTTTGTGTGTCACTGGCTTGCCAGTAGAGACATAAACTGTGGCTTATGTGCTTGGGAATGGAAACCACGGTTTGTATTGGGCCTTGAACCACAGTGAGCAAAATGGATTATTTAAAAAACAATACATATATGGATTTTTTTAAAAACAGGAATACATGCCTTTTTTCTAGTTGGAAATGAACTTTTTTTACCATTAAGGGCAGTTTAATTATTTAGTTGCATAAAGAAGAAAAAACAACTGAGATTTAGTGCTTCTGGATTTTTTTTCTCTAATCACTGTCAAATCAACTGGATGTTTTCTGACCTGCTTCCATAATACTGGAATTCTTTTTAAGGTAGTTTTGAGGCAGAACACTATGTCAGTCCTTCCTTCTTAAGTATCTGGCTTACCCTTTACATGTGACAATACAAACAATCCTTTTTTTGTGTGTATTCTTATCGCAGAATTCAGTTTCTATTAAGAAAACAACTTGTATGTAATTGCATTTTGGTCTGCCTTCATTGTGGCTAACTCCTGTGATTCATTGACTCTGCAGACTAAAATTGGTTATGATTTAAGGTCATAAATTGGTACCACTGGGTTATTTTGGGTTCGGATCCATCCAACTACAAATAATGTAGCTGTCCTTCTTCTTTGTCCCCTCCCATTGGCCCATTGTGCCAAAGGTGGCTTTTTACTCTTCAGAGCTGTTTAAACCTATAGCTTTGACAGTTTTCCTTTGAAAACCTGGCATATGTTTAGGCATGCAAAGGCCACAAGAAATCCTCCAGCAGGATCTGGGCTCTGGCAGCGGCTGAGACCTCAGGACACGTAGAGGTGTCCAGAAGTGTTACAGGCTGGGGCAGCAGAGGATGGGCCAGTATGTTCCAGTCTGGATATCCTGTGCTGCACCACCATCATCTGTCCAAGTGAGTCCTGGGGATGCCCAGTAGACCTCCTCCCAGCTCTCACAAGCATGCTGTTGTTTCAAAACTCGAGTCTCCTTCCAGTGTTTCCTGGGTAGGCAGAAGAAATCTGACCGTCATTCTGGGTATGAGAGGACATTGTCTGAGGCGCTCCCCACCTCCCCCTTGCTTCTCTGGTAGTGGTGTGTCCTTTGCTTTCTTCTTGCCTTCTTCTTGCAGACAAGGGCAGCATGTACAGTCTTTCATCTCTCTGTGTGAGCCACGCCGCCCCAGAAGAGCTCTCCATGCTTTGCGACTCCGTTGCTCCATCTGGAAGTCATTAGCAGCCACAGAGCAGCAATGCTTTTCTTGGGAAAGAGGGTGGATGGGAATGGAGGGGCTTCCCTGTTGTCATCTTCCAGAAAACCTTCTCTTTTTCCACCCGCTCTCTCTTGCCCCGCTTCTAAGACAGCACTGTTGGCTCTGCTGGGCCAATTTCACTGGGCATCTGGACAAAAATGTCTGGGAGACCCTCCCTCACTAGTTGGTGGTGCAGCTACCCCTACCCCATCTTGGGGGCACTTTCCGCTCCCTGCCTCTGTCTTGCCCCCAGGTTGCAAGGAAGCACGTCATGGTGGATTTCTTCAGCTATGGAGAGTGCGTTCTTCCGGGATTGGTGATGTGGGGTAGGATGGAGTCCCCTTCCCACCACCATCTGGTGGTCCCACCCTTCCCTGCAGCAGGGGTGATGCGAGGGTGATGTTCTGCATCTGCAGGCCAGGAGCCATGGCAGGGTAGGCACCGCAGCCTGCCCTCCGTCCGGCCCTCTGAGGCTTGCAAAATTCTGGGATGTGCAGTCTCCTCCCTGGTAGCCTATTTACGGGGAAAATAAACATGAAAATCTTCCTTTCCTCTGCTCTCAGCCCCTTTTTGAAGTACATCCCATGGGGAGGGCAGGCATGGCTTGGAGAGCTGCCCGGGCTTGGTGTGATGCTGGGGGGTTGTCTTTGTTTTGTTTTGGTTTTTGTCTTTTGGAAACATTGTCATGGTGACCTGGGGAAGAAACTGGCTTCCATTAGCTTAATGAGTTAAAGCTGCTGGGAGAGGATCAAAATGGAGGGAGAGGTAGGGTACTGCTCGGGAAAGCCCATGCCTGGAACTGCACAGAATCTCTGATGGGGATGGTGGGGCACAGGAGGAGGGCTGGCTGGGGCCGGCCTGCTCCCTGCTTATTTTAGAGGGACTCTGCTGTGCTTATTCTTCCTTTTATTTATTTTTTCATCATGTCCTTTTTTAAAGTCGGTTTTTGTCTGCTTGTTTTTTTTTTCTTTTTTTTACTTCTCAGCAGGGACAGGACATGGGTTTTACAACCCTCCAGGCACCAGCTATGTTGCTTTAATGCCAGAGCAAGTACAGACGTTGTGTACTGCCATACTGTCCCTTCCCTTGTCCCAGAACTGAGCATCCCACTTTCTGCCTGGTCTAGAGGCAAAGGGCCTTCCAGGGAGATACCATCTGTGTGAGCTGGGAACTAAGCTGGCCTCTTGGCTGCTTTGCTTTTCTTTTCACCCTAGCCCCATCCAGAGAGAAGCGCTCAGTTACTGTCAGTCCCTGGGTCTCATGTTTGGAGGCTTACTGCATGGCCAAAACTTTAGGAGGTCCCTGCAGCCCAAAGCAGCACATGCCCTGGTTGTATCAAGGAAGGGGAGGGGATGATGATGTTTGGTCCATTGCTGCTGCTTATTCTGATGCATCATGTCCTGATGCTCTTGAGTGAAGAGACGGTTGCTGTGCTACTGATTTGAATTTGGACAGGATCCTGAATCTCTCTGTAATGGAGGAGGTGAAGCGAAGACTGGTTGGCCTTTTTTCCTAAAGCTTTCTGTTTTAAGGCTCCATCTCAAAAGGAGGTGAGGGGACTCTAGGCACTGCTCGTCTATGCGAATCCTTCTGTGACTTCCCTAGCCCCACTGCACAGGTCCTGTGGCTCACGGCATCCTTTGGTGAGTGGCTGGTTATGCGTGGCAGCTTTAGTAGTCTTGCTGACTGCTGACTTATTGGAGAAACGTGCTGCAGGGCAGAAATCACACTGTAGTGTTGCTCAAGAATTTGGAGGCATGTTGGTACTGCGAACCTATAAATCATTTGCTTACTGTGCCTGTTGCTGCAGCTCTGGCTATTCCCAGGATTACCTATTGCTTTTGGAGGGAGCTGCATGACTGCAGGCACTGCGGTTTGCATTTTATACCTCTCTAATTCTATTTGTTTATGGTAAGCAGCATTTCTTGTTTGAAAACCCCCGAGAAAGCTGCAGTACAAATGAGCTGAGAAGTGGCGTGTGAAAGGCAGATGAAGCCTTGCTCATGCAGAGTTGTGCCAGTTCTGGAGGAGCCCTGAAGGGATGGATACTGCTTTGGTGAAGAGTTTCTCACCCAGGACAGGCTAGCAGCAGTTAATCTTGTATAGTGGGGAGGCTTGTGCTGGTGGGAGGCTGCTCTGACTTTAAGGAGGATAATGTGCTGTTCAGGGTGGGGATGACAGGTGCCTTGCTCACAGACGTGGATCCCAAAACCACACTGTCCGTCATGCTTGCTGTCTGCCAGGAATGAAAGCTAAGATGTGTCAGGCTTATTTCTGGGAAGAGGGCTTGGTCGTTCCCATCTGGGCTGTGATTGCTGTGAAATAGCCCCCAGCTGCCTGGCACCCAGTCTGGAGGCAGAGGCACCCCTCTCAGTCCCATCCCTTGAGGAGAAAGAGGGGTGTGGGAAAACAAACACCATCCAAAGTGCGTGGTTGGGTGCTTTGGTTGTCTTCGTTTGCTTTTGCTGCCTTCAGCGTGGCATTTCTGTGGAGAACCACCACTAGTTTTCATTGTACAAGACGCTATTGTTGCATTAAATATTCTGTGCTTGTTTTTAAATAAGCTCTGGAGCGGAGTCCTGCTCCATTGCCTCCCAGGAGGCTGTAGTGCTCTGATGGTACTCATGAACAAAAGGCGACTCCATAACAGCCACTTGTTTGTGCCTGGGAATGAAGCTGGCCTTTATCCCGAAAGCCTTCCTGGTTTTTTTGTGGTTTTCTGAGTGCCGGCCAGTCACTGCTGCCCGCTCCGCTGCCCCGCTGCGCATTCCTGCTGCTCCCACCCCTCCAGTCGCATCCGCTGGGCTCTGCTCAGGAAGCTGCATGTGATGCACGTCTTCTTCCCTTCCCTCCTTTACTTCTTGTTGTTTGCTTGCTAGACAGCAGCGCTGGCTCTGGCGAGGAGTTGACAAAGCTTGAGCTGGGAGGGGAGCGGGAAGCCAGGATGTCACTTATCTGCCGTGGTCTGCACGGCTTGTCTGGGGTGGGAGTTCAGCAGGTCGGGTTTGGTTTTGTGTTATCAAAGCTGGACAAAAACCAGCAAGACGCAAGTACAGAGGCCTCTGGGAGACTTCTGTAGAATGGCAAATGTCTCTGTTCCCTCTTAGTCTCCTCCATCAGTTGAGGTTCTCGCTGGGCTTTTATCTCCTACTTTTCAGAGCAAAACTTTCCTAGCTACCAGTGGCTCCTGCATTTTCCTGATGATCTCTATATAAGACAGACATTTTTGACAGAACAGTGATGTGATGGAACAACCTCTGCAGGTCCATGGTAGAGTCCATCACTGGAGGCTTTGGAGATATAGTTGGTCAGGGAGCTGGACAGTCTCATTTAAGCTCCCTTTCTCACAAAAGGTTTGACCAGGTGATCTTTCAAGGTCCCTTCCAACCAGGGTAGCTCTATGACTCTGTGATCTCCTGGCTATATTTGTTCAGCCTGGAAGTTGCCTTTGTTGTTTATTGTGCTGAATCTGAGAATAAGATCTTCTCTGTGGGAGTGACCTGGTTGTTGGGGTCCCTGCAGCATCATGCTGCTTGGTCTCCAGAAGTGCTACATCTGCTTGTTGTCCACCTACAAGGGTGGTTAGCGTAAATACTGACTTCTCGGATGTTGAAATTACTTGCCCCCAGCCCAGTTTTGTCTCCTCTCTGTTGGCCTAACAAGAGGAGGAGTCAGAAGCTGCAGCACTCAGGGATGAGAAAAGTTGTTTTTCCCAGAGCAACTTGTTATGAAGGCTCTCCAGTGGAGCCACCCAGTGCTGTAAGACGGATAAATCTGATGCCGTTTTTGTTGAAAACCCAGACCAGCAGCATCCCTGGTACAAGCTGGAGTGGTGAGGGCTGGTTCTTGGGCATTATCAGATTCTGGTGACAACAAGCCGACCTCTTTTTTTCTTTTTTTCCAGAGACCACTACCAGTACGTTGTTCTTGAAATAGCAGTTATGTAGCATCCAAAAATCTCCATTGGTCTCTCTGGGGCTTGGCAGGAGTCCAGCACACAGCCTTCATTTCACAGGATGCCTTCATGTCTTCCCATCACCCCCAGCCCCTTTTGGGCCCTCTGCCATGCTGTTCACCACACTGGCTTTCTGCCTGGCTGCCACCACTGCTCCACCTCACATCATGTCCAGCCGCCGGGATAAAATCACCCAGTTCTGCTTCAGGCAGGCCCACAAAACGTCAACTGATGGCCTGTCCTTTCCAAGAAACTCTCCTGGGAGGTGTCTTCTGCTTGTGTTTTCCTTCTCTTCACACCTTCAAGTAAGGAGGTGTCTCATCCCCACTTGAGGTTCTTCAACAGCCCAGTTGCTGTTGGGTTTTTGTAGCTACTGGGTGCTGCTGAAGCCCCTAGAGTAGACATCTCTGCCCTTCTGCTGGTAGTGTTGCTGTGAGGATGTTGGTGTTGCCGGCCACAGATGCTGTCAGGTTTTGTGAAGAGGGGCTTCCTGCAGGGTCAGCACGTTCCATTGTGCTGGCGCTTCCCTTGCAGCTGGCTTCCTCCCTCCTATGGCACCTAAATATAGTGGGAGGCATTGTGCAAGCATGGTGCTGGTGAGAAAAGCCATCAGGAGGGTCCCAGCCAGAGCTGCTGGGGTGGTGGTTCTATCACCACCTCTCATCACACTGCTCCCTGCGTTGGCAATTGCATTGTTTCAGTGCTGGTGACTTTTGTTTAAAAGAGGGAAGAAGCAGGAGTCAAAATTCACGCTTTCCCAAGTTTGACATATCCATGAGGGGATTTTAAACAAGTCAAGGCTGTTGTTATGTATCTGGGTTTTTTTTAGAGAAGGATTTGACTTGGCTTAACTCTGCTCTCAGCACGTGCCCTTTAGACTTTGCACTTCAATTATCAGAGATTGTTTAAAAGGTAGAAAGATAAGAAAAACCTTAAACATGAAGGGCCTGTACAGGCAGTTTTAATGTTGACCTCTGTTTATACTTCAGGGCTGTTCCTAAGGGGGAGTTGACAGACTGATTAATAATTATGAAAGCATTCTGACTCATAGCAGAAGAAAACGTTTCATTGAAGGGATGTGTGTCCCAAGCGCTAGCAAGATTCAGTGTTGCTGCTGTTACTTCTGGATGCCCTGCGTATGTTTATTCTCATCACGAGTTCTCTTTTTTCCCTCACTGTCAGTTCAAAATGGTGACTGCAGTCTTGCCTCATTTGTAATTATTTCTTTATATTTTTTGCATGTGTCAAATTGTGTTTGGATGGAAAGTGGGATTCACTTACAGAGTAGTGGAACCGCAATACCTGAGAGTATTAACTAACCAAAAAATGCACCAAATACACGGGATACACCAGGAGAAAGCTGTGTTTTCGGGAAAGCAAACAAATCTGAGCTGGGAGCACTTGGCTGAGTGATCACCACAGCCTCACCAATCTCATGGTTGGTGAGACCGTGATGATTACTTGCGGCAGCAGAGCTGAGCCTTGAGCTGAGCTCTTGTTTCCTGAATCAATAAACTTTCATTCCTATGTGTTCTGAGCTTCTGCACCCAGTGCCTTGTTTCCAAGTTTTGAAGTAGTTGTGGAGTAAGATGGCTGTGCAGATTTAATAAGTTGAAGTGAAATATGTCATCTTCTCTGTAGAAGAACTTACAACAAACAAAAGCGAGATTAAATTAAATTAAGCAGAGATGCTTAAGCAGTTCTTTTCTCTTAGTTTTGTGGCTCGTCTGTCTTTAAAATGTTAGCTGGATAAATTTGTATGATGTTTAATAGAAATAAACCTTATGCCTTACTGTTTATTTTAAAGATATGCTAAGTAGTCATTTCCATCTCCTCTGCTTAAATTATTTAAAACAGTATGCTATGGGAACTCACATACTACAGGTTCGAGGAAAGCCTTGTCTTGCCTGCTACACCCTCTGCCTATTACTACTTAAGTCCTCTGTTTCCTGATGGGATGATGGGCTTTTTAAAGTTTTGTTGTTAGCAGTCTCAGACAGTTTCAGACCTGATCCCTGTTACGTTGTGTTGTTCTACTATGTCTGCTGCCACCTCTGCTTGTATCTCCCAGGCTTTAATTCTGCACACATGTAATTAGGCTGCCCCAGGGGCCAGAATGGCCATCCAGGAGCTGGGATGCTGCTGTACAAAGCTTTACAGTAATGCTTCTGCCTCTCACTCTCATTTGCAGGAATCTACATCCTGATTGCGGTCGGAGCTGTGATGATGTTTGTGGGGTTCCTGGGATGCTATGGCGCTATTCAGGAGTCTCAGTGCCTTCTGGGAACGGTAAGAGCGCAAAGCTTTGGATGCTGCTTCGCAGCGTGGTGTCCTGCCAGGCAGTACGTGGCCATGCTTCCCTTGCTGGAGAATCTTCCAACGCACAGGGCTGGGAAGATGCATGAGCACAGAGATGGAACTAGCTGATCACTGCAAGGAGCACAGCAGCACTGCTTGGCTGAGGGCATCTCTGCCCAGCCTGCTGAGCTCTGGGCGAGCTGGCAGGCATGCTGCAGGCTCCTGCTTGTGCCTGGCTGCAAGACAGAGGCTGAAGCCAGCAGCATAGCAGAAGAGATGCAAACAGCAAGAGCCTATGGGATTAATTTTCTCTGTTATGTGTGAACCACCCCTCCTCTTTTATTCCCCCTGCACAGTCTGGCTGTCTGACCAAACACCTACCAACCCTTTTTTCTTACCTGCTGTCCCCTACAGCTTCTCCTTTCACTCTGTTTTAAGGCTGCCTGTGACAATTCCAGTTCTTTTAAGGAGTCATCCGCTATTTTTATCTGTTTGGATGAGAACGCAGCAAAGATTTCCCACAATATCTTAGTGAGGATGTCCCGGAAAATCCATTACAGAAGTGCCGCAGGCGTCCTTGATGTGAAGCAGCAGCTCTGGATTCCTGGCATGGGATGAGCTTAATTGTATAAACTGTAGCCACACCAAAAGCCTTTGCCTTGGGGGTAGGTAAGGGAGACCTACTTATTTAAAGCAAGTTCTGATGTGTAGTTCAGCTTTAAACTCAATTAAAAAAAAAAAAAAGAATTAGAAAAGGGGCAAAACAAAAAAAGCCCACAAAGAACAACAAATGGGAAGGATTTTCCAGCGCTTGGCTTTGTTGGGCTGTAAGGTTCCTGGTGGCGGTGTAGTGACCCATGGGTGTGGACACAGCTGGGACAAAGGGAAATGGAGCTGCTTTCCCTCACTTTAGCAGATGGCTTCACCTCTGGTTGCTTGTTTCCCAATAAGAAGGGGGTGCTTCTCCCCAGCTTTTATAAAGCACTTCTGAACGCTGGTGAACGAGAGCTGCTATAGGAGTTTGCAGGCATTATCACTGAGCTGAGAAGGGGAGGAGCCCATGCACAAATCTGACAGGGGTGGTTGTAGCAAGGTCTGGCAGCTTTGGATTATTGTTCTTGTTAGCACAAGTGATTACAGAACCTGAATTACCCCTCACTCCCTCCTGAAGTTGGAAAGAGGATTAGAAGGGCAGATGGTACAACATACCCAAGGTCTAACAGGGAAACTGGCTGCTTTGGCTGAAATTAGCAGCTCTGGCCGCTCTGTGCTTGCCTATGTTTGTTCACACCTTGGCCTGACAAGAGAAGGCTGGAGACAGACACCTCATGGTGATGCTTTCCACTGGCCAAGGCTCCCACCATGCTCCAAGGACATTTCCAGGCAGTGTCCTCAGGGTGTTGCAGGGAAACAGCCACTTCCCCTCTCCTGCAGCCAGCTGATGAAGTGACTGTAGCCTTGCTGCAAAAGCGAAAAGTACCAGGAAGTTCCATGCCATTAAAGTCCTGTGCCAGAGGCAGCATGGAAGCTGAGTGGCAAGACCCAAGGAAGGCAGGAGGGAACCGCTCGACATGGAGGGCATATCTGAGCACTTGGCCAGGAACACAGCTGTATTCACATGATGGCAAGCTGCATCTCTGGTGCTTTGCAGCCAGCTTGCAGAACTTCTGCAGGAAGTTGTACCTCCAGATCTGGGATAAAGGAGACATCCTTCACTGGAGGCATCCTTCACAAGAGTGAGCCCTAGTGCTTAACCAGAGAATTACAGTGGCATTGTGCCCACAATTTAGGGTGATGTGACTTCTTGGGGGGAATGTGGGATCCAGTCCCTCAAAGATGGTCCAGAAGATTCAGGGATATATAGGTACTTAAATAGGAGCTGTTTATTTGGGGACTGGATATGGATGTTGAAAGTTTTTTCCTACTGTCAGGCCAATAGTCCTTATCCATGTTGCTGATAACCCTTTGCTCTTGCATGTGAGAGCCAGGTCATAGCGTCATTCTGGAAAATCCCATTTACTCTGTAAAGAAAATGTCCTGAATGTGTGTGGAACAGAGACTTCCCAGGAGTCAGGGGCTGTTGTCCCACCCCATAATGTGGATTTTTGTCTTCCCCTAACCGCATTCATCTCTTTTGCCTTTTTACTTCCATGGCAATTCTCCCAGTTTGGGGCTTTTCCCAGGAAAAGTCACTGAGGGTGATGTTATCATAGCGGTAATGTTGGCTGCGTGTGGGGCGTGCCTCTCTGTGCCTTCTCACTTGACTGTGATGTATGAGCTTTATAGCTTCCTATTCCCAGTCTAACAGACTGACTGTCACAATGTGTTCCTGAGATCTGAACAAAAAGATGGCGGGAGGCTTTGGGGGAATGGCAGGGAGGAGTGTTGGGATTGCACAAACAGGGTGGGGCTGTGGGAAAACATCAGCGTTGGTATTTATGCAGAGAACTGCAGTAGCCTTTCAGGGTAGTGGATGCCAAGAGAGCTGTCCATAAATCACACCCTGACACCCCGCAGCTCCTCAGCAGCTGAAATGTTGCTGTTAACTTTGCACTGGCAATTCTCATCCTTGGAGCATCTGTGGCAGAGCAAGAAGCTTCTCTGGATGGTCCTGCAGGTTCATGAAGAGGAGAGATGTGTCATCCATGTCTGTCCCTGTGTGGGAAGGGCTCTGCTAATCCCTGCTCAGGCATCCCAGTGGGAAGTCTGGGTGTGGGGTGGCGTCCAGTTTGTTATAGGAAAATGTGTTTGGGTTAAGCATGTTTATGAGTGATAAAAAGGTTTGAAGTCAGGTGACACCTTGTTCCTGTCTCTCTCAGTAGAAGTGCCACTCCACACCTCTACCCACCTAACTGTTGGTTTTGCCTTTAGCCAGTTCTGTTAAATGTCCCTCTCTTGATTTGTCTTTGCAGTTCTTCACTTGCCTGGTGATCCTGTTTGCCTGCGAAGTTGCAGCTGGAATTTGGGGATTTGTCAACAAAGACCAAGTAAGACAACTCCAGAGCCTGCGTTCATGGGACGGGGAGGCTGGGGCAGAACCACAGCAGATCCCAGCACGAGCTGTTTTGCTCATGAGCTGCTCCCAGACGGAGTCACAGGGACTTAGATTAGCTGCGTGACCTGGACAGGTCACTTTACTCCTCATGGCCGGGCTGATGAACTTTAAATGTGAGCACTTGATGGTAGCAGTTGTCCCTTACAGCATGCAGTGAAATGTCTGAAGTAAAAATAGGCCTTTCACACTTGGGTCTCCTCCTTGCTGCCACACTGTCAGTCACAGAGTGAGTTGATTCATATATGAAGTCATGAAGGAAAGCCATCTGCCCATCCTAAGTGCCAGAGAGCAAAGAGCAAACCCAGCCACCTGGCCCTGAAGGGAGAGAATACCGTATGGAGGGGGCCTGCATCTGTGTTAACAGGGTTGCTTGGTGCTTCCTGCTCTTTGCCAGTTATCACATAACCCACTTCTGGCTGTTGGTCAGCCAGGGCTGAAATTGCTTCTGATCAGTAATGCTGATCAGTGCATGTCTGAGGGGTAGAAGTTTCTGTCCCAGGCACCTTCCAAGGGGCTGCTCAGATGATGTCCTCTGGCCGGAAGGGGGGTAGCTAAAGGGTAGGACTGAAATTGCAGCTTTTCACCTTCTCTTCACTACAGTCTCATGTGCTCACACATACTGAGTTTGGTCTTGAAGAGCAAAACAATCAGTGTATGAGAACTGTGGCCGTGTTGTGGGCTGGGTGTTGATCCCTTAGCCCTTTGCACAGAACACACGTTATACTCTCTGGCAGAGCAGGAAATGTGTTTACTAAGAGATGTAAACTAAACGTGTAAGTAGGTGGTGGCCTGCTCATCTTTCACATGCATGTAGGCTGCAGATGACCAGCTCAGCCATGAGTGGGAACACCAGAGAGTGCATGACTTCACCGGAATAAACTCTTCCCCCATGGCTAAACATATTATTATTCAGGCAGGGTATGTTTCCTAGCAGCTTTGGTGAACTAATTAACCTTTGCAGAGGGGCCGTGTTTCCTGGAGATGTTAGTTTGTGAATCCTGAAGAGTCCAAGATGTGCGACAGCAAAAAAAAGCAGAGCCTGAGTAAGGAGGCAACACCCCCCCCATGGGTGTTGCTTTCCATCCTGGAGAGAAGGTGCTTGGCCATCAGAGCATAAAGCTGAGAAATTTAGGATTTGCCAATACAAGAGCGATGACTTCAGTCCCTAAAATTAATTTTGCAGTTTAAAGTGAACAGTGGCAGTCTGCTGGCGTCAGCTGCTTTCACAGCCTGCGTGACGAATGGGCTGCTTAGAAGTCCCTGCTCACAAGGCAGGCAGCTTGCTTCTCCCCACTTTGGCCAGAGCTGTCTGGGGAGCAACACGGGCTAGAGGAAAGCGCTGGGTGATCCTGGCCACCAAGAGCTGCTCCCAGCAGTGGCTTCATTCCACCTGGGTTTGCAGCCCCTGGGGGAGCAGTCATCTCCTGTCACACAGGCACAGGATTGCTCTTCCACAGGTGCTTTACATACAGGATGGGGAGGCAAGAAATAGGCTTATTATTTTGTATTTTTCATGTACCAGAATCAAATGCTTTGCTTGGAGAACATTGCCCTCCAAAGCAAACTTTTTTGAGCAGTGACAAAGAAATGCTGGGATAATTGATTGAAATCATGCTCCTTCTTGCTGCAGTTTTTTTGTGTGCTAATCCAGCCTGCACTGCCAAGAGCAGATGTTCTTGAGAGCATTTTCCAGTTTGTACTTGCTCCTGTACTTTTTGTCTTTTGCTTCTCTTGCATGTCCTCTTTTCATCTCTCTCTCCCAAATTATTGGAGGGTGTTAGAAGAGAAGCCACAAGGACAGTTTCCCTGAAAATGAGCCACCCAAATGAGGCTCTAGTGTCCAATACCTCCCAAATTCCTGCTAGACACTAAGCCTATGTGCCTCTACCTAGGCTTTGCTGGCGCACCCTACCTCCTCCTGACTTCCCCAGCATGTCCTGCCTGCCTCTGCAGCCCGGGTGGGACATGTGTTACCTGCTTGCTTTGTCTCCGTGTGTTGGGTGGTTCAGAACAAGCTGTTTCTGAGCTGAACAGCAAATCCACATGGGCTGAAGGCTATCTCAGAGCTTGTGGTTCAACCTCTGGGCCTTGTCTGTCTTTGCCTGAGAGAGAATGCTCGTGGAGCACTTGGATAGCACTTGCTGGAACCTGCTGAGTGATGGATGAGTTTCTTAATATCTGCTGCTCTTAACACCCTGTGGCTGGAGGGACTTGGGCCCTATGAAAGACAGGCCTATTTTCACACACCTGTGCAAATAAATGGGGTGCAAATCTGTTCAAAAACTGCTCTTCTACATGTGTGTGCCATTGGAGGGAACCTTTCCCCTTCAGGCACTGAACCCATCCACTGCATGGGTTTCCTTCTCCTCTGCCTGAAAGTGAGTTTTTCTCCCGTCTTTCCTAGATAGCCAAAGATGTGAAGCAGTTCTACGATCAAGCGTTTCAACAAGCACTCATGGCAGAGTCAGATGCTAACAACGGCAAAGCTGTGGTGAAGACCTTTCATGAAACGGTAAGATGTCAGTGGTCTTGCTGCACGCTCTGCTCAGGCCACATGGAGTTGGCCAAAGCACCTGCTGATAGATAGGATCTTGCATGCTGCGAATGACACCCAGTTAACTTCTGCATGTGGTTTGTCAGTGGTGAGCAATGACTGTCGCTGCACACAGACTGATCCTCCCCACTGAGGCAGAAGCAGTAAGTTGAGCTACGAGTCCTCAGGCAGGGAGTGAAGGCAACACTGGATTTTTCAATGCTTAGGAAGTGGATCAGATGTGTTCATATTCTCAGCACTGGGATTTTGCTGCCTGCTTACCAAGCTCTATATACAAATCTCCTCTCCATAGGAGTTTCTTGCAGCCGGAGGAAATGAGAATGTGGGAGGAAGGAGGATTAAAAATAGGGGTCAGGAAAATGAATGGGAAAGCAGGGTCTAAAGCAGATGGTCCTACATGCAGGTCCTAGCCTGTCAAGTTTGCTGTTCTCACACGTCAAGAAGCAGAGTTGTGCCTTCTTCAGTATTCTGCCCTTCACACTGTGCTGGGAAGTCTGGCTCAAGCTCTAACTAAGTTGCTTTTCATTTACCTCAGCACCCCTGATTTAAGTAAAATTAGATGGAAGAAAAATATTGCTCTAAGGAACTATTCCCAATACTTCCTCTGCTCAGCAGGAAGCAAAATCTCTGGAGAGAGCTCGGTTCACTGTCCTCCAGGATACCAACATCAGCTCTGTCTGCCACTATTGCAGGAAGCAGCTGCATTTCATGGGAAGAAAAAAAATAATTTGGAGAGTTATTCCCCCTCCCTTGTTTCCCCCTCCAAGATGCTTCCTCAGTTGTGGGAAGCTTCAAGGATGGTAGGGAGAGCACTGCGCAAGTGTTTGCTGTCTCCTAATGATGTTTTTTTATTGGGCTGTTTGGGTTTTTTTTTTTCCCCTCTATATAGCTGGACTGCTGTGGTCCTGATTCTGTAATAGGAGCTGCCACTCACCTGTGGAGAGAAGACCTCTGCTCAAGAAAGGACTCCATCCTGAAAACCTTTGAGGTAGGTATGGTTGCTTTTTGCTCAGTACAGCTCATGTGAGGAAACTTGGCTGCCAGGGAAATTTGGGGATTTATTGGGAATTAGGTTAAAGGGTAGAGATTTAATTTGTTTGGCAATGGCGTAGAGAGATTTTGGAAGTTCCTGTCAGTTCTTCCTTTGCTGGTCCTGCTTGAGGGGCTGACAGGTACCAAGGGGTGAAGTCTGGTGGGAAGTCCTTGAGTCATGACCTAGGAACAGAAGTGGAACTGGAGGAAGCAGACCTGCCTCTCTGGGTACCAGAGGCAGGCAAGAGGAGAGCAGGCTCTCTGACCAGCATGCCTTTTTTGCTTCAGACCGTCAGCTGCCACAAAAAAATTGATGAGCTGTTCTCCGGGAAGCTGTATGTGATCGGTATTGTTGCCATTGTGGTCGCCGTGATCATGGTAAGTGTGACTGTGAGGTGCTCTGCTGTTGTGAGATGGGAAAAAGCCACCTCAGGGTGCCCTGATCCTGTTCCAGCTGAGCTGGATCCATCCCTCTCCTACACATGCCCCTGAGGCTCAACGGCAGTGGCAGCCCTTTGCATGCCAGCTGCTCTGGGATGTGGCAAGACAGAGGGCTTCTTCATCCCTCTGCGGGATTGAGATGTGGTACAGCAGGCTCCTGGTGAGCACCTGCAACCCCATCCAGAAGGGCAGAGCACCACTGAGTCTCCTCTCTGCCTCCAAAACCCCTTGTTTCTCAGGCTGCCATGCTTTGTCACTGCTGTGTGCAATGGGAAGGGATTTGCGTTCTTTGACATGGTGGGATTGCTCCCCAGTGAGTGGCGGGTGGCATGGACTGGTAGCCCAGTTCGTGCGCAGAGGCTGGACTTTAATGCTTGGGGAGATCTTGAAGCATTTGCTGCACAGCTGCCATGCTTGCAAAGTAACCACCACTGCTGCCAGCTAGAGGGGAGAACATCATCTTATCTCGAATGACCAACTGTTAATGAAAACTGAATTGAAGACACAGGACCTCCACTCTCATCTTTGGCATGAGAGTGTTCATGTGACACGGGAGAGTTCCTGCATTGTTCTGGTTGGTGCCTCACTGGTGCTCCTGTGTCTCCCAACAGATCTTCGAAATGATCCTGAGCATGGTGCTGTGCTGCGGCATAAGGAACAGCTCTGTCTACTGAGCCGTGAGAGACGGGGAGGGGAAGGGGGGAGCAGGGTGGATGGCGCTGGAGGGGACCCCAAGTGCCACCAAGTGACCATGAGACATTTCAACAAAAGACAAAGAAAACTATGTATATAAATACTTCAATATTACCATACAGTACTCACCGTTTTTATTTTGAAGTACTTTTTTTTAATAAATGAAACTTTCCCATATCCTTGTGGCTGAATTAGTTACACATCAGTTTTGTGTCATGGGGAAAGCAGCTGTAGCAGGAGATGAGTCCTTCCTCCCTCTTCCCCACCCTCTGTAATTCAGAAATAATGCTGGTGGAAGATGTACAGAGGAGAAAGCTGCAGCCTGTTATCAGAAAACTTTGCCTTGATTTTTACTCTCTTTTTCAATCCTAACTTTTTTTATACACATAATTGGATGCTGAAGCAGAATTTAGCGGTTTTGTTCATTTGTACTCATCTTATCTTAGCATCACCCCAACTCCCTGGGAGAGTGGAGGGAGAACAAATAGTCCCTGTCGCCTCGGTGCGATGTGTTCCAGGGTAAATGCAGGTGCGTTGTTCCTCTCCAACCTGTTTGCATCAATATGCTAATTCTTAACAGAAGTCATTCTTAAATTTTATTCTCTGATGAGTGGGAATGTTTTTGGCTTTTGGGGGGTTTTATTGGGTTTGGTTTTTGGGTTGTTTTTTTTTTTTGGCTCAGCTATAACTTTATAAATTGGCTCATTTCCATTGATTCATTATATTAAAGGGTCAGTGTCTGGGGGTGAATTTTAGTTATAGTTTTTCAAATATAAAAATATGGGGTCACTTTTAAACTTCTTCAATGTTACTTTATAAACGTGTTTTGGGGAGAGTCTGGTTATGTACGAAGTTTCTGCTGTTAAGCTAATTCTTGCATACAAATGATATTGGATAAAAGAGGAAAACTTTTAAAACAAGAAGTCCTCAACCTTAGAAATCCTGCATTTATGTATTGCAGGATGATGCTTGGGGGTTCCCAGCCATATGTATATGTGTTTAAAATATCATCTTTGCATCACTCTCTTGTGCAGTTTTCCGTATAGCATATTGTTGCACACTGTAATATTGCTGGGAAATTGTCATAACCTGATCTGGGAGAAAATAAAACAGTTTGTTTTTAAGACCTTCCATTTACATCAACGGCAGGAGATCAGCTTATCCAGGCGAGGGAATTGAGGATTTTAGATTGCACCAGGTGAAACACTTTCTTGTAGCCTGGTACGCTTTGATTGCTAATTCAATGTACGTGGCTTCTGTTGTATGCCACTCCACTACCATGTAGATAGAGGGAGAGAATAACCCAGGAGCTATGTAATAAAATCAGAGTGTTTCTAAAAAGATGATCTATATGTATAGTTCTATAGATATATATTTTTAAACAAAGCCTTTTCCTTAGCCATACAAGTGCTTGAGCTGGAAATTATGGTATCTCTCAGCTCTCTGCCACCTTGAAGCAGATGAGGGGAGGAGTTGAAACCAGTGATCACCATCCCCACTTCAGGAATATTTCTGTTTCTGAAAGTATTTCACTCTCCCCCTTCATGGCAACAAAGAGTTTAGACAGGATAGGGAGCGAGACCTGTGATTATTTTAAACAAGTATCTTGTCCACTGCACATGGCTGCCGTGGCGTTTGCCATTATAGGATAGGAAATTCCTGCGTTGGGGTAAACTGATCCATTTGGAGGCTTCCCTCCCCTTCTACTCCCCCCTTTCCTCTTCCTACCTTTTAGTATATAGGGCCTTTGAAAAGTATATAGGTAAATATATATATATATATATATATATATCAAGTCGTGCTGGATAAGAGGAGGAAGTGCTTCAACATTACTTCAGATTGAGGGGTTGGACATAAAAAGATTGAGCCTTAGAAATAGCCTTAAAGCAACACTGCCCTGAATATCCACACGATGCACATCAAGAATGAGACGAGTTTCGCAGTAGGTAACCCCTTCCCAGTTCCCCAGTGTAGCTCCTTCAGGTCACGTACTCTGTTCTGTGGCTATATGTATATGCATCAACCAAGCATGGGTGTTTACATATATGTGCATTGGGATTGTTAGCATACAGAATGGATGTGTAACTTGCCGCCTTTTTTGTTGACTGTTGATAAATGTATATAAATATGCCATTAAGCATTTCAATTTGTTTTCTTTCCTTATACTGTATTTTTGATATTGTTCAGTATTCAGTTGATGCTGCGTATGTAGCCAGAGCTCTGTTTGAAGACAGACTGGGTCTCTGTGCAGGTTAGGTGTGTCCTTGGACATTGTGGCTTTAGGAGTCTAGGTTGTTCCAAACAGGAACAGTAGGGAGAGAGCGGTACTTGGACAGAGGGAGTCTGAGAGCAGTGGGAGGAAGAAGAGCAGGAAGTTAGCTCAGACAGTGTTCCACTTGGACTTAGTTTGCTTGCTGGCTCATTTCAGAGGTGGTTTGTCACTGTGGGGAGCTCTAGAGGTAGCTCCCTTGGCCACCTCCAGTCCCTGTGGCTGCTGCAGGAAAGGTGCTGTGGGAGGGGAACAGCCAGTGGCTGGGAAGGTCGTGGGAGAGGGCAGAGGAGTTTTGCAGGGAGAGAGTCATGCTTTCCTTAGAGTTACTAGTGGAGAGTCTCCATGTTCAGTGGTCATCAGCTGTAGCAGGAGGGGTCAGCCCTGGGAGAAGAGGGACAGAGGGGACCTATCATGCTTAAGAACTGAAGTAGTTGAGAAACCCTCACAGAAAAACAGGACTCACTTGGGTCTCCACTAGTCTGGCCTCCTGTGAAGCTGGACTCAAGTTAAAACAAGCTAGAGAGGGAACTGTGAATGGCTGAGGGGACTTGCCCTGTTGGAAGCACTCAGGATCCAAAAGAGACAGGGCTCTCCTGCCAGTTGGTCAGTCCCAAAGCTGGCTGAGGTGAAGGGGGAAAAAACACTAGGTAGGACCCCTTCCCTGCTTCAGACCCTCTCCTGCATACCTGCACATTTGTGTGTGCAACATGGGGCCTCGTTCTGCTCTCCTCTACGCTCCTAAAAAACAAACTATGGATGAAATTGTGGGCTGTAAATGCAAACCCCTCCCTCTCCAGGGAAGCATCCTCTTGGACCTACTGACAGCTGAGAAAATGGCTGTGAGCTGAGGCAGGGAGGTGGAGAGAGACTGATGGGGGAGAGGAGAGTCAACTGTCCAGGTCTGAATTGAAAGACCACATCGAAAAGTCAAACAGAGTTGCTGACAGCTTAACTGAATGCTTGGGATTTTTTCATACTGTGGAGCATGCCACAAAGCAATGTGTTTGACTTCTTTCTGCCTTTTTTTTTTTCTTTTTTTTTTTTTAAGAAATGAAACAAAAATCAATTTAATAAACATTTCTCATAGTGTGCACTGTGTGATGAACCGCTGCAGTTTACAACCAGTTAACCTTAACACCGGGATGCTTTGTGAGCCAGGCTTCAACAGCATGGGTTATTCCAACCTCTGTGACAGGGGGCCTGCAAGCAGGCTGGGGATGCATCCAGAATGGTGCTGAGGGAAGGCAAAAAGGTTGCTTGCTGGCAGCGGTGGCTGCTGCAATTGTGCCTTCCCTTAAGGGAAGGGAGGGCACAGCTGTGGAGGAGTTAATGTGGATTGCAGAAATAGGGTGACTGTGTTGAAAGGGAGCTGCGGTGGCAGTACTGCACACATTCCAGGTCTCCTCAAGTGACCCCAAATGGCCCAAAACGCCCCCTGCTGCCAGCCGGTTGGTGGGCTGGTGTGATTTTCATGGATGGGTTTTGGTAATGCCACCACTGCTGCCACCACGCACCCCTCTGAACCACCAGGGGAAAGCCTGTCTGAGAGCCAGGGGGGAGGCCAAGTGCTGTGATCTCACAGCTGCCTGCCTTTCTCTGCCCTGGCTTGGACTTCTTGCTGTGTTTGAAGCAGGAATGTCCCACAGCAGCTGCCAGCCATTGCCCATGGTAGTATGGAGAGGGAGGGAGAGCAATGTTCAGCTGCTGCAAAGAAAAGCAAGCCCTGCTCCCAGCGACTGTGCACGTACTGCAAGATCATGCCCATCTGTTGTTCTTTCACTTGTTTACCTGAATGTTAATGGAGTCGGACGTAATGACTTCTGGAAAGAAAAAAAGTGATATTTAAAAACAATAAAAAGAAGAAACAAAGCAAACTCATTGTTACTGGATTTTTAATGATGTGTTGTCAGATCTTGTTTCTTTCCATCACACACAGATTTGTGTCACATCTTCCAAAGAAACAGGCTTGCCTCGTTCTTGTATTCGTGCAAAATTTGTGCTGCAGGCAACGCAGTCCTTAGCTGACCCTTCTAGGTGGTTTCCTGTTAATGTGATTCTCTTTGCTTCATGCCTTAAAACATTTGGATTGTGGTGCTCTGTTGTTGCTTCAGATGGGGATAAAGTTATTCCTGCCTCTGGAGCTAGAATTAAGCTGATATGAGTCACTGTCAGGCTCAGGATGGTGTTCAACAGGGGGAGAAGCAATAGAGGAAACGAACAGGCAAAGCACGGCATGTATTTGGCATCCAAGGCGTGTGCCTTGGAACCTCTGCCTGGAAGCATAGCTGGGATCTTATGCTTCCCTGGCTGAATGCAGTCTCCTCTGTTTGCACTTCAGGCCTGAATATTAACAGTGGTGTACTCGGAACAGATGAGTTGTACGTGATTCTCGGAGAGGACTGGGTAAACCAGGCCCCTTTAAGAGGCTGTTAAGTGAAGACATGGGTTATTCTTGGAAAACAGCAGTCCTGCTGTGTAGGAGCATGTGAGGCCACATGGATAAGCCACTGTGAGGGGAAGGGGTGGGTGGAATGCTTGCAGCCCACTTGTGCTCATATTGCACCGACAACACTGGCTGACATTTCCCTTAAATATTCTCCTCCAAAGATCTGAAAGACTTGGAAACCCACTGGAGACCTTACTGTGGACTTCTGATTCCTAGGAATACTTTTTTTTTTTTTTTTTTTGGTGAAAATTCTTATTTCACAAAAACAAAAAACCTAAGCGTGAATTTCTGTAAATTAGACTAAGTTTGGGATTTTTTTCCAATGCAATTATTTTCCTGCCCACTCCCAAAGTGTTTCTTGAGAAAAAAAAAAAAAACAACTCTAGACTGTTTCTAATTAAAAGTTTTGGAGGTTATTTTTTGCTTTTGTGAGCTCTGTTTCTTACGCTGCTTCTGTGCTGTAAGTAGCAATGTGCCTGATTGTTTCCTAGGAAGACAACTGTGACCAATATGTACCAACTGGTTATGTCCCTTCCCTAGTAAGAGGCTGTCCATGCTCTAACCAAGATTTGCAGTATTCCCACAGGAGGGAAAAAAAAAAACCAGCCAGCTCTCAGGAAGCACTGATTGTGGTGCAGGTTTCTGTAGAGGAAAGCACCCCCCCCTCTGCCTGCCAGCTCCACTTGCCTGGCTCAGCGATGAAGAATGTGCTCTGACCTGCTGTTTCCCTTGCTGGGCATGGCAGTGTGACCCTTCCTGTCAGGGGAGAGGAGGGAGTTCCAGCTCCAGGGCAAGCTGCTGACACCAGAGGAGACTTCTGAAAAAAAATAAAAAGGTGTTTTAACAACCTCATTTGCTGTCAGGGCTGAAGCTGTGACTGCACCAGAGAAGATTCAGGAGGCGAGAGTGGAAATACAGCCCAGTGAAAGAACATCTGCCATCAGTGGGTGCCAGAGCAGAGAGTGAACTAATTAACTACCTGACCAGGTCATGATTAAGTAATAAAACCACAGGCTAGAACCACCAAATCCCATCTGTACCATGCTGTGCAGTTGAACTAGAGGCTGTGTATTGTTGTCTGACTCCCAGTTTCAGCCTGAGATCATCAGATAACCTTGCACTGGGTATGACCAAAGCAGAAGGGCACAGAAGTGCTGTTCTAGTGCAAGCTCTTGAGCCAGCTTCTGGCAGCTTGTCTGAAGCATGGGCAGCTTGATGCTTTTGCTTCAGAGCTTAGGGACTTGGAGCAAACAGAAAACACCTCCCAGCGCTAAGACTACTGCATAACTGAAACCCATGGTGTTTTCACACTTGCAGATAAATTACAGGGTACACAAACTTTGCAGCCAGTTGCACTGGTGTGGACCACCTGGCATTTCTCCCTGAGTTTTGATGACCCAACATAAGTGCCAGTGGTTGTAAGTAACATTTCTAATTAGAGTTTAATCACACCTTTTCTTAAAAAAAATAAATAAAACTTGTTTCTTGGCCATGCTCTGCTAACGCATTCCATCATGTTGGAACACAGCTTTGCTGAGTACCAAAGAGGTGTTGGTGTTAGGCCAGGAGGGACAGCACACACACAATGCCCTCCCTGCGGGCTATGAGGAAAGCTAAGATTTCCTTGAGCAAGGGTTAGTGGTGTTAAATGCAAAGCCCTGTGTTGGCTACAAAGTTATGTTGGATAACAAACTCCTACAGATCATGTTCTAACAAGAGGACTATGGAGTTCTAAGGTTTTGTGGTTTTTGGTTTTTTTGCTTCATGTTAACTTCAAGGCCCTCAGCTAGTTCTAAGGACCTCTTTGAGCCCTTCACTACTGTTACTAGTATGAGGCATGCTGGGGCCAGTGATAGGAAAAAGAGAAAAAAGAAATCAGAATTAGGGGAAGGTTGTTGGTTTTTTTTTTTCTTAGTACAAATATTCTGTAGCTAAATCAAAATGAACAGAGACCCCCAACTGGTTTTGTCTCTTTGTAAAATTTCAATAATTGCAGAGAGTATTAATTTTGCTCTTGACTGACTTCAGTTCCCTCCCACACGGGCAATGTGTCTAGCAGAAAAAGGGTTGTGGGTTCTCCCTGCAGATGCTCTCCAGACCAGCCACAACGTTATTGTGAAGAATCAAGTTGATAAAAACCTTTATAGCCTGCCTGCATTAAAACTTGTTCCACAGGAACCAATTTTATGTAGTTACCTTAGTGGGAGAAAGCACCAACATGAACAGCACTGAAATAAATCAAACCTGCTTGCAGGTAAGCTGGAAGCAAATGCAAGCACAAGGGTAAGCAAAGCTTGGTGTAGAAGAGGCAGTGTCAAGCACTCGATCCTGGAAACGCACCCTATGGGGGATTTCAAGGCCATCTGTAGGCTTTCCTTCCTGCAAATGATTTCCCAGCAGAGAAGGATGTGGTGGATACTACTGTGCCTTTTGCTTTTTGCCTGCAGGAAAATACTCCTTCCCCTCTCCACTTCTCCTCAGGAGTCCCAGCACCAGCTGCATGTGGCAATACCAGATTAACTTCCACAGTCCTTGTGGACATAGGAGATGGTGAAAATTCATTTAAGAGCTCTGTCTCGCTTGCAGGATCTGGGCGGCTGCTAGGAATGGCCTGCACTTTCCCTATAGCTGTGAGGACAGGAGCCAGCCATCCGTCCCTGCCAGGCGCCTACCCCAGGCTCCAAGCAAAGAGCCTGCCAGTGAGCAGCGGAAACACTTACCAGATGGGAGCCAAACGACAGATTTATTTGCAAGGAAGGAGCACGAGGTTCCCAGTATCAGGGCTAACACTGGTATGTATCTGCACACACTGCCCCCCTGCATGCAGGGATGCGCTGGCTTCCTTCAGACACATGGGGCCATCTCTGTGAAGGAGCTGGCCCCTCAGAGCCCAAGCACCAGATGCAGCCTGCTCGTTTGGATCATGTCCTGTGCTGCAGCTCAGATCCAGCCCCTATCCCTTGTCAAGCCACCTTAGTTCATGTCGGCGAGGGGAAAACACTTCACCATCTGTTCGTCTTCAGTCTGACTCATTATTTTTATTTCAGCTGTCGCCAAGCAATAGCAAAAATCCCAACACACAACCGTATCCATTGCTGCATACTGTCTTCTCCTCAGCCACCAGAGAAAAAGCAGCTCATCCCCAGTTCTCCGCAGTACGTGATAGTAAATTGTCTGCAAAAAGACAGGAAAGAGGAAAAGGGTACAGTCAGCTTCCGAAGGCGACCTTAATCATCAACATACACAGCATCCAAGCAAAAGACAGGAACTTGCAGCCTCTGGAAACAGAGGAATGGGGCTTGTCTCTGAAGGCACCCACATCCACAGGTGATGGAGATAGTGGAGGTGATGTTGCCCAATTCTGCCCCTCTTAGCCCCTAATCTAGCACTGAATCAGGGTTCAAAACAGAAGAGCACCATTGTTTGCACCAGTCTATGGTGTACCCTGTTTGACTCCAGCCTCACAAAAACAGTGACATGCCACTGTTCACATCCTTTTCTTGCCTGCTCAGAGGCTCACTCCTGTATGTCACCGACACCCCAGACAGTGCTATGCAGCACCAGTAGCCTTCACCCACAGTTTACTCTTGGCTCCCTTTGTCTGTTTACCACCCTCCTCCTATCCATTCCTGCTCGCCTACCAGAAGACAATGTTTTCCCTTCTTCCTCCCTCTACCTGGGAGCCCACTTGTATGCTTGTAACCATAATACCATATGTGTATACATTAAAAAAAATAGGATCACCAAATGGGGAAACACCTCTTGAGCTGCTGTTTTAAAACTAGAGCATAACTCCAGCTAGATGGAAGACATTGTATGCTAACTTCATCATTGCTGCCAAATGTATTCCAAACACAGCCCTCATAAATTGAGGTAGTTAGCAACAGTCCAGCAGGCGAAAGTATGTATTTAAAGACTTACTTACAATGCAAGTGACGTGGCTACAGTTTATATTATGGGTGAGTCACAGTGAGGCCCCACTTGAAGGGATCCAGTGAAGTCTCCTTGGCCACAGCCATAGCATTACCTCTAGTACACCCACCAGCAAAGCAACCAGTGTTGCAGGGCTGGGGTGCCACGAGGAGAAATGAGTGCCACTAGAATCAAAGCAAGACTATAAGGCAATTTCTTGTGTTGCAGAATGATAGCATAGATGAGCTTTGCTCATGGCCTATAGCAAATCCCTCAGAATGGAGTGACCTGAAGGTGTGACATTTAGAGGCTCATGGTCTTTGCAGGAATTAATTTAACTGTGAAGCCACAGGGCCAGGCAAGGCAGTTAAGAGAGCAGCAGCCAGGGAAAGGGTGCAGATGAGCCTGGCAAGGTGCAGTGCCCTGTCCTGGCACAGCTCACAGGTGTGGCAAGCCTGGTCTTTTTAACACGTGCTAAACATTGAAGCCACTTGGGAAATTATTTCCACCGAAAATATGAACTTTTTGTGAAATAAGGAAAAAGAAAAAAAATTCAACATCAGGCATCATTGGCCAACACCAATAAAGCATTTTCAGCCACGATTCCACTTCCTGACACATGCAGAAAAAATGTGCTTGCGGAACAGAAAATGGAAACTTTTTTTTTTTTTTAAATTGATGGATTTTTTGGTTTTATGCCCCAAGTGACTTGGGGTTTTCTGGCTAGAAAATAAATACATTAAAAAGAAAAAATAAAACCAACCCAACAACAAAACCAGACACTTCCTCCTAAGTTTTCACTGTGGTCAAACCCTGCTTTTCTGATGAGAAAAATGCTCTGCTTGACATGTTTCTTTCCAGACCGCGCGGGGAGACAGTGCCGAGCCCGCACCGCGGCCGTCGTGCCTCAGCCACCTCAGCGGTGGACCCAGTACCCCAGGGTCTCCGCGGTGCACTGGTGAGGCCGCAAACTCGTCCCTGCGCAGGCGGCAGCGCCAGCGCCCCCCTCTCCTCACAGGCTGCAAAATGGCGGCCGGCGCGGTACGCCCTGGGAGCTGTACGCCATCACCACGGTGGCAGAGAGAAGCACTCAGCCCCGTTTGCGTGATGTTTCCCCCACGCTCGGCTCTCAAAATGTCCCCCGCTGGGCGAGAGGCGACAGACTACCGCTCCCAGGACGCAAAGGACAGAGGGGGTGTGGGTAGCGGCTGCTGCCTCCTTTCTCCCGCCCCTTCCGCGCCGCTTTGCATGCTGCGAGTTGTAGTCTTCTCGCCGCGCATCTCTGTCCCATGGAGGCCGGTAGGTACTCAGTGTCCCAGCGTGCCCCGCGGCCGTGGGCGGAGGTGTGGGGAGCGGCGGGAAAGGCGGGCGGGCGGGCGCTGTGAGGAAGCTTCGTGCCGCGTTGCGTCCGGGTATGGGGCGCTTTCCCACGGGTTCCCAGTGTGTGCTCGCGGGTGGCGGTGGGCTGGCGGCCTCCTTGCGCGGCGCTGAGCGGGAACGCGGGGCTCCAGGCGCCCCAGTGTCGTGAGGAGAAAGGTGTGGGGGTTAGAGGAGGGTGTCAGCCCTGGCCTGCAGAGAGGTCTGCGCGCGCGCGTGTGTATGTGTTCGTATCCAACAGGATCCCGGCCCGGGGAGGGGAGCCGGGCTGTGGGCTGCACCTGTGGCGCTCTGCCAGGTCCCGGGCTCTGTCGTTTTCCCTTGCCTGTTGGAGGTGTGAGCCTGTGGCGCTCTGCCAGGTCCCGGGCTCTGTCGTTTTCCCTTGCCTGTTGGAGGTGTGAGCCAGGGGCTGGGACTGCTGCCTCCTTCCCCATTATGGCGGCCTGTGCCAGCACCGTCCCGAAGGCCCGTGCTGTTGTTGATGCGGGGTTGGTGGCAGGCTTTGCTGCAGCGCTGCCTCTGCAATCAGAGCAGACTCGTAGCCGTGGCTTGGAGTGACAAGGGTCTCTCTTTTCCTCACAGATTACACAAAGACACAGAGAGACTGAGTAAGACCAGGATGGAAGAGTTTGGTGGGGACTTTCTCATCCAGAGAGATGCTGTCCTGCCTGAGTTGTGCTGTAATCACTTCACCATAACAAACCTGTGAGTCTGTCTGGTGCGCTGTAAAAGCCAGTACGTTTGGCTACTAACACTTTCAAGGCTCAAATGTCTCCTTAGGAGTTTTGTTGTTTCTGTGCAACTGCCCTCAGACAAGAGATACCATGAGCCTATGATGAACACTTCTACTGCCATCTGCAATAGCTGTTTTAGCCAGTTTTGTGCTTCGATGTCTCTTCAGCATACTAGCCATTACTTTTCATGTGTTACAAAACTAAACAAAGGAACTAATCAGATTGTTAGATCCTATTTAGGGGTTACACTGAAGGCAGGGTTTTCCAAAGCAGTCATCAGATCCCTTTTGTCATGGAACACAGCATTTGGTCTGTTGAATTCTTCAGAAGTTTCTCTACATTTAATGCCCCATGAAGATCTGACCCTGTGAAAACCACCTTTCTTTGAAAACGGAACTCTGTGGTAGCCATGGTGTTAGTACTTAAAAGTACTTAATACATGTGAAGCATCACTATTATTTATGTATTTTCTTAGCTGCATTTATTACTGTACATTTTGTAGTGGTTTACAGTACATGCAAATTACAATTTTTAGTTTTTAAAACCTCTCTTCTGCAGAGGAAGGTTGGCAGTGTGAATGTGGAGGTTGAGTAAATGTAGTGATGCTGCCTTATTAGGTTGTGTGTTGTTTTGCCAAAAATCCAGGAATATCTACAGATTTTTATACCAACATGAGTTTGTGTCAGATTTAGAACTGAGTTCTGCAGCTTTCGATGACTCAGGGGGAAGGAATTATTGTTAAAACTCATTTTAAAACTACATTTCCAGTATCTTGATGGAAATGTTTGTTTTCTAGGGTGGAAGTGCTGAGCTCTTTGATGGCTTTAACTGACCCTCAGGAAGGGAAGCTGACTCAGTCTCAAGAGAAAGTGAGTGACTAACAGACTTTCCATGTCTGTTTACTGCATCGTTTCAGAAGAACCTATAATTAGGTAGTTGGGCTTATTCTAATAATATAGTAGGTATGTTTCTGTAACTCACGTTTTTGTGAGTTGAGCTGAAGTGTATGTTTGCCAACACTGTTTGATTGCCTGGCCAGTGGTAGTGCGATTATCAACACCTCTGTTCTGCAAGGTTCCCTTCAAGCAGGTGGCAGAATGAATCAGTATTCCAGCCACTACTTGGGTCAGGCTTTAAATCACACTGTATTTTTGCTGACTGAAGGGCCAGCTTTTGCAAACCTTTGGTTGCACCTTCCCCTTGTTTCTATGCCCAAGCGTGGCATGTTTGATTATTCTTCTTAATCTAGTGGGATTGATTTCTGGAGCTGGCTCATTTTCTGATTCCAGGAATCTCATAATAACATGAGAGTTTAGACCTAAGGAAGGAGTGGAGCTTGTACTTTATATCACTTTAAAGCAATTTTGAAACTTTAGCCCTGGTATATTGTGGCTTCTGTGCCACTGACCTTGACAACTGATAGTGTCCTTTATAATAGGCAGAATGTGATGATTACTGGGACAGGAGGTGCAGTGGCTTATGCAATAAAGGATCGTAATGGCTAAAAAATGTGAGAGATTAGGATGTGTTTTGTGGATTTATACAGTACGATTAAAGCAGGGTGTAATTTAGAGAGGTGATTCCTATCTCTTGGAAGATATATAAGACAGTTATGGGGTATTTGGATTTGCTCATCTTTATGCTCATCTTTTAGTAATTGGACCTGCTGTAACCTTTAACGAAATTTGGTGGGCAGCACTATTTTTAATTACTTCAAATTCTTGTATTGAGTATTGTATAATCCTTAATGTGCATTCATTCCTTAAATAATGTTTTTATTTGAAGGAAATTGCTTAGGAGTCCCTGAAGTGCAGCTGCCTGTTATATTGCAGTAGTAACTGTTTTGCACAGCACAGGTTGATAGTCTCATACTTGGTTCTCATTTCACAGTTGAATTCTTGTGCTCCTTTGTATTCTAGGCAGTAAACTCGCTGGTCATTTTGAAACCCGTATTTGCAGCTGTTCCTGGGCCTACATCAAAGACTTCAGTGGAGTAACAGCTTGAAGATGGGAGATCAGGATGCAGGTGAACCCTTCCTGGGGATAGTGGCTGGTGGGGCCAAAGACCACGAAGGAGCTGTACCCTCAGACACAGTGTCACTCAGCGATTCTGATTCTGATGACTTGGGGTTAGCAGATGAAGCAGAAGTTGATACAATATCTCCTGAGGAGCTGTCTGTAGATGATGGGGATTACAGATCAGCGGAGACCTCTGACTCTTCAAACAGCAGTCACAGATCTCCTGTCCAGCCATTCCATCTGAGGGGCATGAGTTCTATGTTCTCCCTCCGTAGCCAGAGCATTTTTGATTGCCTGGAGGAGGCGGCCAAGTTGTCTGTGCCCTCAATGCCTGAAGATAATGTTGTTGATGGGAAGTTTAAACGTCCATTGCCTCCAACCACAGTTGCAGGTAGTGTGGTTCTAGAGAGCCTGGGAAAGCAAGCCAAAGCAGTGCCGGCTCCCAAAACGTCTTCTGCAGTGCCTGACTATGTGGCACACCCAGAGCGCTGGACCAAATACAGCCTAGATGGAGTTTCAGAGTCTAGTGACAAGACTAACAGGGCAGTGGCCATGGAATTTCTAGAGGGTCTGAAGAAAAGAGAGAAGGAACAAAGCTCAGCTACCCAAGATAGCTACACCCCATACTTCAACCAGGACCCTTCCAGCTGTGGAGCTGGGAGGATTGTCTTCTCCAAACCAGCCAAAAGGGGTGTGGATGGACTGGAAAAGAAAACAGCAGCAGGGGAGGATGATAAGAAACACATGAAAATGGATCTGAAAGGAAAATCTCTTAGGAAAACTGATGATTTGAGGGAGGAAGATAGGGTAGACCTGGGACACCTAGATAGTGGAAGTGGTAAGGCAACAGAGGAGGAGGAGTGCATGATTGCAGGGGACCTGAATGCAGAAGGTAATCTTAGTGCAAAGTTTGGTGGCGCAGGTGAAGAGCCATCGGTGGGAACAGTTGGATTCCACTGCAGTAAGAAAAAGAACAGGAAAAATTTCCGACCTAAAGCAGACGATGAAGGGGAGGAGGAAGAGTCCTGAAGAATGGAGCTCACTGGAAACATCCAAGGACTTGTATTGTCTTCAGATATGTTTGGGGTTTTTTTCTCTTGACTTTTCTTTTTCTGGTCTGGAAACCACGATAGCTTTTTGTCCAACGGTTTGCATTGTGGCAACCAAGAACATTTTACGCTGTTAGAAATTAAGCTCCCTGAAACAAACACTTCAGACTTCATGTTCATGAGAAGTCTGTGGGCACAGGATAGTTGTAGGAAAGAATAAGGTGTGCTTTGTTTGCTTGAGCAGCTCCCTGGGGCTTGTGCTGGAATTGAAGTAGCCAAAGAAAGATATGTTAGCTGAAAGGCTTCCTACTAACGCCCACATTCAGAGCGGTTCCCAAATCCTGGAACAATGATGACGAGTTCATGATGTAGAGATTTTTAAACAATGAAAATAAAAACCTGGTCTTCTCCTAGATGTGCTTTATTGTGGCCCTGTCCCAGGGAGGGGCACCTTTAAAACCTTTTAACCTTTGTTTCTGTTGTTTGTTTTCCTCCCCCTTCAATACATCCTTCTCTCATTGCCATTGAGAGTGAAAGCACAGCAGTACCCAATCACGAGTTTGGAGGGACTGGTGGGAACTGGAAAAAACAGTATTTTGGGGGGGTTAATATTTACCATATTTAGTGTTAAATGATAAAGATTAAAAAAAACACGTTTCCTTTGGAGAACTACAACTGGATGCATCCTGCTGAAGACACGCTCAGGATGGCTTCAGCAAAGTCTCCCTGTGTTGAGTGTAGGTCAGAATTTGCAGTAGCTTCAGTTGTGAAGTTGGGCAGCAGCTTTTCCCCTTGATGATGATCATGATATGATGTGATGACTCTTAGCCTGCCTGTTTGTATGTCCTTTCTACATGGCACTGCTTCCACACTGATAATGTGTGTTGATTTGGTGGGAATGAGGTATTTATACAGAACCGAATACTTTTTTGTTCTTTGGGATTCAGTAAATTTTCAGTGGTAACTGGATTTCATCATCTCTGAGCCATGCTGATTAACACAGCTGTAGGAGTTTTAACAAATACTCAGTTTATTTGATTTGTGAATTCTCTTGAAAATCTTCTAGAATGCTACAGTAATGTAACATCTTGTAACTTCTCCCTCAAGTCTTAGTTCACATTCCAAAATTGACATTTTTAATATTTTCAATCATTTGACAATATATAGTGCATCACCTCATAGGATGAGTCACCTTATGCAATGAGTCACATTGTAATGAATGTCAAATATAGTAGTTTTTCAGACGGAATGTTAAAATTTTATAAAGAAGGTCGAAAGATTAAACTCCCTGAAAGGTTATATGATTTGAAACTCAAATTAGTTCAGGTCAGTTTGGACTGACTTTTTTTTTGCCGGTATTCTGAATTAACCAAACCCAAAGCTGTGTAGTGAAAGAGTACTTCTTTAGAATTTGTGATCTCTTTGTTAAACTGTGCTTGCTTAAACTCTGAAGGATCTTTGAAGAAGTTACTTCTTCTGGGGACGGGGGTGTCAGCATCTTACCAATAATTGACTGGTAGGCCCAAGTGATTTGTGTTTTTATGTTTGAACAGATGCATCATTTGCCAGCACAAGCAGAAAACAGTGCAAAATAAGTAATATTGTTCCACCTTTTGAAATTTGCCTTTTAATTTTAAAAGCAGAATGTATTTTCTCATGAGTATACAGTTTGATGCATGTTAATTAATGGATCATTGCTAAATACATCAGTTGTTATAGTGCATGTGTGTGGGACATAGCAGCAATTCCAAACGGATAGATTTTCGTTTCAAGCGGATAATTAATGTGGCTGATCACAATTAAAATAGTAGCTGTTTCAGAATGGAAGCTGCTGCCAAGAGCAGGGCATGCTGGTCGCAAGGTAGGTGTTATTTCCTAACAAAAAACGTAGCTCAGTACAAACTTACTGGGTTTATGACTAATGCTTGCCTGGGGTGAAGAACAGATAGGACAATACCAAGATTTTGTCACTGTTAATGGGGTCACTGAGGTCTGGGGCACAGCTGAATAAACCAGACAAATGCCTGTTTTATGAAGACATCATAACAAGATTGTTTTCTATTAATAAAGGACTTGTGCTGGAAAGGTATTTTTATCAGATCTGAGATCTTCCCCTGCCTCTGGTAATAGAGAAAGCTTTTGCACAAGCTACATTCATGTTGCATAGAAGCGGTGTTACATGCATGGTGAAATGAAGTTCAGTTGAAGCTTATCAGTGTAAGAAAAACCACAACCCAATGCTTCCCACTTCTGATGTTGTTGATATTATTCCAAAGAAATTTCCCTTTAAAGGACAGTAATTACATTCATTTTATTGCTGTATCTTTTCATACAAAATTCTATTAAAGCCAGCTATCTTTTTTTATGCTAAAGCTGTACATGCCAGTTTAAGTAATGAAAAAAATGACACAGCCCAAATTCCTAGTCTGTAGTAAAATTCTTGCTACACATTGCTGCTTTAAAGTCTTAAAGTCATTCTTCTACCCTGATCTTTGAGAGAGAAAAGTAAAGTGAAATCAGAAAATGGCGTAGCTGCAGATGCAGTGTTCAATGTGGTGTGACACATAAAGGGAAAGTCCTTTAGCAGCATCAAGCTGACAGCAGCTAGGATCTGGCATTGGAACAGAACAGCAAGCAGCAGAGGCTGGGGTCAGCCTGCGGGAGGGTCACCTGCTTTGCGTTTGGGAAGTGACTGCAAGCCAAGGCACGCTTGAGGACTGTGTGATGAGATTCCAGTTTCTGGAGATGAGGCAAGCCCTCAGTAAGGAATACTAGCAAAGGAGTATCTCGCAGAAGCCAGCATGGGAAGAGAAGGCGGTGAGTGCAATCGTTCAAGGGTTGTAAGAACTCCAGGAACTGTATGAATCGTAATGGTTCAATGTCCCAGGCCCTTTCCTGTGGAAACTATTACTTGATTTCCTTTCTAAGCAACTCAAATACAAGCTTGCTTTCTTGGCCAAGGAAGTAGCTTCATTTTTAGTGTGTAAATGATCACTCTTCCAAAGGGAGGTTTCCTTGAACAGAGAAATGTGGAAATGAGCAATGATGACGATGGATTGAGGGTGGGGTGTTCGGAGAACAGAAGGCTGATCATATTTAGAAAATACGATGGTAGAGTCATGCTGGAGGAGAAAGTTTTTTGTGCGATCTGTGGAATGGAGTTTTGGACTGAGCAATATAGAAGCAGGAGGGAAGAAAGCTCAAGAAACTGAAGGAGGAAGACCAAGAAGCCCTCTGACAGTGAATTGCTGTAAAGGCTTTGAAAGCCAAGCCTTAGGTTTTCAGGAGATTAGGATTTTACTGCTAAACACAGTAGGACAAAAGGCTTAATCTGAAGAGATGAGAATAAAATCTAATTATCAATGTATGTGATGTCAGCCTCAGACTGATCCGCACACTCTTCTCTTTCACTTCTTTCTGGCAAATGCACTTCTGTGTCAGCAGTCATCACACCTAACGGGATTGTAAAAGTCATATGCTTGTTTAAAAGCCTTAAGAAAGGAGCACATAATAGTAATTGCTTAAGAATCTTCAAAATGTTGAAGATAATCCACAATAAAAAGATCCTGTAGGTTCTATTACTTTGCACTTGCTCAGTCAATGATAAACATAGGTTTCTTCTTTATTTTTCAGCTATTGAAGTTTCTCATATTTATGTAGTTATGGTATTAACATGTCTGTGGAACATGCTGTAGGATGTTTTTCTTACTGGAATATTGATAGTGAAGCAATTTACATATGTGTTTTATAAGCTTCTAAGAAAAGTCAAGTTTGAGGTTTAGTTTTGAGTCTGAGTGACGTGAGGTCTTGTCATGTCACAACAATTTCCAGCTACTTCTTTTTCTCACGTAGTATGTACATGTTCAGTTTATGGTTTGTGGAGGGCTTTTTGAATAATATACAGTAATAAGTAGATACTGAAATAGATCATTAAGAAGAATATCCAAAGTCTTTATTGTGTTGGATATCCTGTGGTGCTGAGAAAAAGTCTGTCTCAAGTATTTTAAACTCCAAACAGTGGAGCCCTGGGTCACAGGATAAGATTATTTACTGACAGGAACAGTTGCAGCTCTGAAGGCAAATGAACTGTATTAATTACAACAAAATAGGTGGTTTCCTTGATTTTTTTTTAACGATTATCATTATCCATATATTAAAAGTTTTGGTAATGCTTCAGACTATTTCATTAACTCAAGAAAGCCCAAGACAATCCTCTCAGAAATCATGTGGCAAACAGATGCTTACTAACATGCTTAAAGTTGGGTGAAATCATTCTAACTCACACTAAGCGCTTGGCCAAAAGCTTTTAAATGTATTTTGCAAAAGGTATTTTTTTTCATTCTGAATTATCAATATTCTGTTCCTTGTTAGGTCTGTTATCAACAAAAACAGATGAAGCAGAGCTGGGAAACAGCTTAACCTTTTGTATATGTTTACCATAATTGCCTTAAGCAAGTCTCAGCTGCTTCCTCTGTTCAGAAAGGCTTTAAAACTGTCTTTAGTTCCAGACTAGGTTTAGTCTAAATTTCATTTACATAGGAATTTTTAAAACCTTTGCCATATGTTACTTCAAAGTTCTCAGTCTGTATAGAGGCCCTTTCAGTGGTCATTAGCTTCTCCGTAATTGTTTTCAATACTTACATGTATAGTTTGGAAGTGGTTGGTTGCACAAGAGGTTGGTTTTGGTTAAAGCCTCTACCATTGAGGAGATAACAGCTGTACAGTGGCAAATCTACAAAATAGGTAGTAGTTTCTACATCAGCTCATTTTTGTAATACTTTATCATTGAATTTGTAAGAATGATAATCCAGGCAGCACACTGAAGCAGCATCAGAAAGACCACATTATATATATATTTAAGAAATAGTTGAACTGTTCTGAAGGAAGATTCGTATTAAATACGTTCCCTTTTTTGTGAGTATATTGTATTATCTTGAGCTGGCACAAACTTATTAAAGCATTTCTTTTGTGTTCCTGTTGGACCAGTATTTGGTGTCAACATTGTTCACTGAATAGCAGGCTTCTTTTCAGAAAGCTGTAAAATGGATAAAAAAGGGCAGGGAAGCAGCGATGGGAATATTAAGATAAGGAACTTCCAGCGAGGCCACAGTTACACTGGAGAGTTGTAGGGACAAAGAAAACAATAACAGTTGTGCTACTCAGCACATGGTAATGATGTTTAAAAAAAAATGTTTGTTTATATTTCAAGGGTTTGTCATCAAAGTTTCCTTCTATTGTTTGTGCTTCACATTTGTATCTTACACACTTTCCTTTAAGATGCTGATATCTACAAAAATTAGAAAAACTGATGTCCAAGATCAGTCTAGGTCAGGTCGTACTGAATATGTGTATTTTTCAAGTTGACAGCTTTAAAGACAGAAAAGGTTGTGAGAAGGAGGAGAATGGAGGGGGGAAGGTGGAGCATTTCATTCCAGAAGCATCCTTAACAAAGGAAATGAATTCTTCTGAAGTAGGCTAGCAAAGAGCAAGAAATGCCCCTTTCTCCTTTCCACCAGAGGTTGGAAATGTTTCTTTACAGAGAGAAAACTATAAGGTAAGTGAAACCATAATACAGATCCATTTCTCCTTCCCATTATTCCAAAATAGGGTCTGCCAAATCACTGTTAAATGAGAAACATGGTGAAATCCTAAAGCTAATATAAATACCTATAAAACTGTTGCTTACCTGGGCTTCCATAGCTTTAAACCACTTTTCTTGTTCTTTCAATCCACTAAAATATTTAGACAAATTATCCACTCTGTGGAAACAAAGCGGATATGCTGAGCAAAATGGAAAGGCCTCAGAAGAAATCCTAAAATGCAAACCCCATGTGACTTACTAGAGCCATGGCCCCTCGCTGGACTGTGTAGAGAACTTCTATATTGTGCCTCCAGATCGTTACACTGTCCACATGCTTTCTGCATACTTCCCCTCTCCTATCAGTTCCTTATTCTTAGCACCTGATAATCTATAGGACTCTCCAATTCCTCTCTGCTTTGTCCTAACAGTTATTTCAAAGCTTCCTTCTAACGGGTTGTGTTCTGTTCAGATCTGTGTGAAAACCTGCTGCTGGATGGGTCTAATGCATTTTGGGATGAGTTCATTGCAAAGTTCAAAGAATCACTTTCTGAGAGTTTCGTAAGATCTCAGACAGACACTGCTGCCACCTAAGAGCAAAGATAAAAAGTCATGGGTTTAGCAGTGTTCATCTGAACCTTTTCCAGTCTCTTTCTGGCTCTGAAATACTGTGAAGCCAAACTCATTCTTTTCCCCTCCAAGCAGTAGCTTAATCTAGAATGTACCATCTATAAAGCGTCCTAGTTTTAAAGCTAGAAAGAATATAACTGTCCCCTTTGGAAGCAACTACACACATATTTACTACCCTCATATTTATTACTTGACCTCAACAATTGAGCTCTCCTTCCTAGGGTTTGTCAGTGATCTACTTATGAGAATAAAGTTTAAACCAACAAAATATTTCTAAATTATGAAGAAGTAGGAGTCTGTGTAGATTAGAGGGAGAAGAGTGTTTTCGCAGAATGTACTCAAGTACATTGTTCTGGTCGCAAGCTATTTGAAGAGTTAGGGATGGCTTTTGTTTTGAAAGACAGCATGTAAAGAGGCAGCACAAGAACATTTCTGTGGAACTTTCATATGACAACTTTCACACCCATTGTGTCTGTGTTTGAAGTCAGTTTTATTGTCAGAGGAAAAGGCTGAAACAGGTATTAAAAGCTGCTTTAAATAATGCTTTGCTGTCTGATTTTCAGTGTTGCCTTAGATGTTTCTGTTTTCCTTGCAGTTAACTACTTAGTGTCTCATTTAAAGGAATAAACCTCTGAATAATAATTTAGGAATTTTCTTTAGAATACTAAGCCAATTTAAGTGATATTCCTAGTGGGGAGATATTTTAGAGAAGTATTTAAATGGTGACTCAATTAAATACAATTTTAAAGCCAATATCATTAATTTCTTGTGGAAAACTGTAGTCTCATGCCATAAAGCTGTAAACAGCTGTTCTTCTGCATCTGTGGGCTGGGGGATAATTCAAGGTATCTCAAATTTCCATTCAAAAGTCTAATTCAAAAATCTATGTTGTATTCCTACAGGGGATGGAAGTACATCCACTACAGTATAGCAAAGGAAGTATTTTTCCACCATTTATTTATGAATATGATGTTCACTGAGCTTGACTGCAGATTTGGCTGGAGCTTACAGGTCTGTAATTGTACATACTTCAGAAGTGCCAGAAAATTTTCTGATATTGTAGTGATGCTTGCTCTGCACATTTTTTCATGGACTGCATATTCCCTAACTGCATTTTAGTACAAGCACCTGAATGCTTATCTCATTCAAAGCTGAAGACTTGCAATGTACATTTATTGTGGGTCAGAATAACATACTTATTGGATGTGGCCTTCAGCCTTTCTTCATTGCTTTCTTTCCTTTCTTGTTCAAGGTTTACAAGATAATTTTCTTTTTGCACCAGCTCCCATGTTATGATTTTTTGATCTAGGCCAACTGGAAGATCTCTTTCTGTAGGAAGAAAAAACCCCAAAAATACTGTACTCTCTTTCTTTTACATGGGTAATGGAAGGCTGCTATGCTAAAGAAAAAGGCCCTTTGCCATTGCAGGAGTGTCATGTTATGAAAATACAGTGTAAAATAAATATTTTCTACACTTTTTTTCTCTTGTGATGGAAGGCAGTAGACTTTTTTGCAGTTGGGTATGACTCCTGAGTTTTCTAAAGAACAGCATGGACCAATTTCTGTGGTTCCATTTAAACTCATTTACAACCTTATTGGACTTTTGACATATTTTAGCCTCTAAGTACTTAATGAGCAAAGCTTTATGTTCAGATGCACTTCATCATGTAATCACCTTTATTAGAACAGTTATAAATAGGAAGGATAAACTGAATAAATCCCTCCACTTTGAAGTATAAAGCCTGTTGTTGTTGTCAAGTGTCCAAGCAAACAATAGACCTCAATTTCACAGACATATTTTGAATGTAATATACTAGTTTTGTATCTTCCTAAAGATTGGTAAAAGGGTATACTTGCTGCATGCTCCAAACACCACTGAATCTATAATCTGAGCAGTCAGGTACTTGCTTTCTTAGGGGGAAAAACAATTAACATTTTTAATTAAGAATCTTCAGCAGTATGCTTTGATAGCTAGAAGGAGTGTGTCTGAAAGGGGGCTTAGTCAAAGGGCTCTGAATTGGTCCAGTCTGACTTGCAGCTGGGCTACAAAGCCTATTAATCAGCCTGTGCATGAGGAGTAAATTGGTTTGTTATCAGATGCTATTAAACTAGCTGGGCCAAGTTTGCCACCACTATAGAAAGCCACCAAATGCTTTCTGTAATTAGGTGAACTTCATGTGCTTTTTGAATTATAACTTTTAAGGAACCATGATTTCTGTAAGCGTGTTCTGTCTCTCAATTTGTGTCTCTGTATTGGGAAATTCCACTGATCCTAGTGGATTTTGAGAGTTGGTATTTGGTTTTTGTTTTTGTTTTGTTCATACTTAATAATTACCAAAACTCAGGAGGAAATGAAATAACTATTCATTAAACCTATCCATTTTTATATCTTCAGAAATCAAATAATAGAATCATTTAGGCTGGAAAAGACCCTTAAGATCATTGACTCCAACCATAAACCCAACACTGCCAAGTCTACAACTAAATCATGTCCCTGAGTGCCACGCTTACATGTCTTTTAAATACACCTAGGGGTGGTGACTTGACCACTTCCTTGGGCAGTCTGTTTCAGTGTTTGATAGCCCTTTTGAAGAAATGTTTCCTAATATCCACTCTAAACCACCCCTGGTGCAACTTAAGGCCATTTCTTATTATTCTATCACTTATTACCTGGGAAAAGAGACTGACCCACTTTAATGCTCTCTACAACCTCCTTTCAGCTAGCTGTAGAGAGTGACAATGCATCCCCTCAGCCTCCTTTATCTCCGGACTAAACAACCCAGTTCTTTCAGCCACTCCTCATAGGACTTGTGCTCTAGACCCTTCACCTTCACCTTGTTGCTCTTCTTTGGGCACACTCCAGCTCTTTAACTGTTGTATATCAACACTTTTGCTGTAATAACTATGGCGCATAGAGAAGTGCCTTGTGGGAAACTTTATAATATACAATATAAGCCTTACTTTTTCATTTGTAGTCTTGTGGCACTCTCTGTTAAAAATAAATTGTGACTCTTGGCTTATGGAATCTTAATTGCTCTTCTGTTTTGTCTATGCAGTATGTCCTAGAAGAGTGTCAGGGTCTCCAGTTGTTACATGGTTGTTATCAACTTACCCAGATGTTCCTTTTTATGTTCCATTTTGTTGAAGATTCTTCTGAGAACCAGAGTTATGTGGTTAATAATGATAAATGGTGGTGCTAAGGCAGGCCGGCCATGATACTCAACAATCAGGTTGTAGCGCTGAATTTTCCAGAAGGTGTCTGTATTTCCCTGAACAACTTGAAAAGTGTAACTGTAATTTGTGGGGGAGGGGGAGGAATGGTATATAACTTTTTTACTGCAATGTGCTAAAGCTTATGACAAAATTTAATCACACATTTACTTTAAAAAAGGAACAGCAAGCTCAGCAAGTAGTGTTAATTTAATCTAAAGTTTGTACAAATGCTTAGATGTTAAAATAATTGCAGTTGCAGTCCTCAAGTATTAACAAATACATTAGTTTTGTGGGGCTTTTTTTAAAGAAAGGCAGTTCCACCTCAAACACTCCGTGGCAGTTCTTCAACCCAATGAATCACTATTAGCTGTGTTGACATCAAGCATTTCCTCTATGTGCAGATCACCCACTGTTAAATCTGCCAAGTTTAGAGCTGCTTTGCACCTGCAGACTGGTGCTGTAGCGCAGCCAGGGATCCAGGCCCTTCTATGCATGTTTAATTGAATTTTTAGCAGTAAAAGAGGCTTCTTGTCATCTTTACTGTGGCTCGAATGAGGATGATGAGAACTTAAGAACTATATGATCACAGAAGTCTACCTGTCAATCCCCAAATATCATCAATTAGGAAAATTACTTGTGTACTCCAAAATGAATAGCCAACAGCAATGTAGTAAATGTGGGCATTCAGCTAAACCTTTGCAGCCTCTGTCCTGATACTTACCGAACTCACTCTTACCTGAACATAGCAATCAGGAGATTCATAAGGAGAACATTTGTGACGAGTAGGAAGATGACCAACAGAAGTATGACAAGCCAGTTGGCATAGCTATTAGGACATGATGGCAAGTTCTTATGCAGAATCTCCAGTGGATTAAATGTACAGTTCCTGGGATACATTCGTGATGCTGCAAAGGATGATAGAGAAATAAAATAATAGTTTTGACAAATCCTATTGCCACATGTGAGTGGAGGCAAAAGCTTTGCATTTTGGAAAAAAAAAATAAAAATCTGACTTTCAACAAAGAATGGCAAGAATCACAAATTGTTCCTGAGGTTTGAAGTAATATATTTCATAGCTTTTTCAAGGCAAACAAAGACTGAATTAATAACTCTAAACATGTATTTTTTTAAGAACCAGCAACTTGAGTAGATGCATGTATTTAGTACCTTTACTGTTAAGATACAAATCAAGAACAGTGATAATAATGATTACTAAAATGAGATTTAATCTTGACTGCATATAAACAGCAGCATAATTTTGTTTGGAATATTTTACAGTCATTAAAATCTTAAAGCCAATATTGTGGTAGTATTTTTGTACTGCCTTTGTTGACTATTAACAGCACTCTAAATACAAGACTCTTAAACCCTAAAAGGACAGTTCTTTGACTGCTAGAGCTACTCAGCTAATTCTGCAGTTGAAAGATCATTTATGTGAACTAATATCCAGTGTCTTAAACCTGTGAAAATGTTATGTCATGTACATGAAGAGACATTGTTTTAATGTGCAAGAGATTTGCACCAGAACTTGGCTGCTCATCAGTGGCAAGATGGTTGTCACAGCTGCGTTTTTAATAACATTCAGCAGAGCGGAGTTGTATTGACAAGGCTGTAACTGTCTTCTCAGTAACATTCCTCAAAGGAGGATTGTATTGAAAAGGCTGCATCCTTTTTAGACTAGTTTTGAGTTCCCAAAGTCAAACCACCTTTGAGTGTCAAACAGTTGTGTTCCCCAACATACTTGTGTCTTCTCAGTCCTCATGCTAGTATGAAGATTAGAGGAGAAAACACAGTAAAAGCTGGGATGGGATTCTTCATTCTAAATTTAAACTACTTCTTATGTCTGGGCTTGCAGTCAAGTATGTCTGGGCTTGCAGTCAAGGTTAGTAAGAATGATTCTACTGCATCAGACTACAGGTCTAGTCCTGTATCCTGTCTCCAGCTATGAATTAAATCCACAAATTTAGAGCCGCATAATGATATTTACTTTTTTGTTCTCCATTTTTTCCCTAATAGTTCTTTTCCCTACTGCCATGGATAACCCCACAATCATATTCCTTAGAGCAGGCAGTTATTTCAAAGCTCACCACAGCTGGGCCTGCTTTCAACAAGTGCATTACCTTGTATTTATCTACAGTACATTTCATTTTATGATTTAGCACTCATGAGGTTCCTCTGCAACTCTTGGGTGTCAGTTTTAGCTTTTACTACCCATTAATTCAGCTTTGCCAGCAAATTTTGGCCCCCTCATTACCCATCTCCTTTTCTGTTTCATGAAGATGCTAAACAGAATAAGCCCTAGAGGGCCCTAGGACAAATGACTCCCTTCTGGAAGTTGCCTGTGTAATTAATTATATTTTTTTCATTGTCTTTTAACCATTTATTTATCTAGGTGAAGGCACCCCTTTGGAGTCTCAGTGGAGAGAAACACATGTTTCTAGGGAACGCTACATCTGATATATGTCCAAGTAAGATTAATCCAATTCCAAAAATATTTGTTTCTCTCCAATTACTTTAATGGGAATAAGAATGACTGGCTGTGCTGTGCATGCTCACGCTGTAGGCATTTAAAGTTAAGTGAGATGAATCACACCTCTGCTCTCTTCTCACTTAGACATTTTTGACTTTTGTAAGACATATGCTTTTTCTTATTAAGCAAAGTGAACAAAAAAGAATGCTTACTGGTTTGCTTCTGTCTGTGGGATTTTTTTTGGTTCCTTCTATATTACCTCAAGTTTGAATCCTACTTCAATATTGCCACTGACATTTAGCACTGTTATTCCAGCATAATGCTGTGGCATTACTTCAGACTTCTTTGGGAGATGACCTATTCTGTATTTTACCTGCTTACCTGTCAGAAATGTTGACTTTGAACTTTTATGTCCAAGTATTTCTGTGTCTTGTGATTATTTTTATGTTGTTTTGTTTGAAATATTGCACATATGCAATTGCTAGCTTTATTTGATCTGGGCAGCTTTACCTCCAGAATCAATAAATGCTTTAGAAGAATATTTATTCTAAACATAAGTGTTTGCTTATGGTCAGAGCTGTACTGCTTTAATACTGTCACATTAAGCTACTGCCAAAATGTATGGAGGGTGCTATTATCTCAGAATGTATGCCAGCATTTAAAACTGCAAATCCTTGTGTGAATATTTCAGACAGCTTGTCTAACTGTGCTGTAATGCAATTCCACAATGCTCATTATCTCTTTGCAAATACACTGTTTATGTCATGGTAGTGTAAAAACTTTGGCCTGCAGGACAAAGACTTGAACAATACTGGGAAGGAATTCCATGCTCTAATCAGAAGTGTGCAGTCAAAAATGGCCAAGTTAGGGCAGAAAGAAATCCTCACTGTCTATTTCATCCAGTGGAATCTGGCCAAATATCTGAAGGTAGGGACGATAAAGCACCCTTCTAAATATCCATTCCGCTTGTTTGTCATCAGGATGGAGTAGGGCTTGAGTCGTCACACCATAGGCAATGAGCCACACACTCAAGAAAAACAGAAAGAAGAAAACATCTTTCATCTGAAAAAGGAGAGGGGAAGGGGAAAAAAGAAGGAGAGGTGACTGTAATAGCAATGTCAAAGAACAGTAGTCTTTATATATGGAAATGGCTCATAATTCTGTTTCTTTACAAGTTTGTTTAGGTTAAAGGAGGGGGATTAGGATACAGTTCCATGCACAGAATTCCTTTTTTTGATGTTAAATGTTATATTGTTCTTGGCCTGTAGCAGCATTTTACTTTGATAGCTCATTAGATAAAGACATTAAATTTCAATCTTGCTTTTCAATCATCTAACATTTAATATTGAAACACACATCTTTTACGTGAATCTCATTGTACCTTTTAGATGCAGATTTTCTGTCAGATCTCACAGTACCGTTGACTGCTTCACTGTGAATTACCAGAGTTCTGCTGCAGCAGTGAATCCTGGTTAGTACTCAGTGACAAACACTGAACCATTGACACAGCAGACACTGAAGGCTGCAAGGATCAGGTAGCTTCTGTCTTGTGTTCTCAAGCTAAGTAAGTAATGCATCTGAGGGATTGTTTTCAAGACTTCCTGCTTTTAAACATTGTGTTTCTCTACAGAAGCAAAAGTAATTGAATCCTAAAACACTTACTTAAAAAAAAAAAAATCTAATATGCATTTCAAGTGCAATAATTTTTCCCTGGTGGAAGAGGAACACTTCATCCTCTTCCCATCTAATCTCACAGAGTTCATTAGGGTCTGTAGATTCATTTCAATTAGATTATTGGATTGTGCAGTTGCCTAAAAGCATAGGCATTTGAGAGCCCCAGGATGCTGCTTGGAGTTCTATTAAGGAACACAGTATCTAAGATAGAGCAGTGGCAAGTCTGGAAATACGTTTTTTCCAGTCTGCAGTCTCTCTGTGAACAGGCCTTGTTCTGGCTTTGAACTGCTGTTTTAGCAGCTACCAAACTTGTTTCAGCCATTCTGTAGCAAGGTTAAAAAAGGAGAAAGGCAATGAGAGATAATCTTGGATTGCTTCTCTGTTTAAGTAAGGGAAATGATTTTGCTTGAACCCACTTGATGAACCTCTCAGGAAGGTCTCATTTACTGAATAACTTTCAGTAGTATTTCATTTGATGTAAGGTTCAACACTGAACTACCAAAGCTAAGGCATTGTGATGGCTTGGATGGGGGGATGATGAAAGGTCCCATTTTATGGTTTTGTCTAGGCTGCTGTTTATGTTCTTATTTGCATCTTCTTAATCTGTGTGTTACCTTATTCAGATGCCAACATAGTAGACATACTACAATATTTGTTCAGAGCCTAGGTTTAGCTTGATATGCAGCAAGGAAGGGTCAGGAGCTGTAGATCTGACTTGTTCTCTTACAATAAAAGTCTGCTAATGCTGTAAGCTAGATAATATTCAAGAACAAATATTTGTCATTTACCCTTTTGCTACTCCAAGCAAGTGTCATGTTAGAGTGCCAGTTATTGCATTTGTAGACAAATCCAAATAGCTTGGTAGTTATGTTTATTCAATGTGTAGGTTTGTTTAGACTGTAGGGCTTTTACTGAGCTCTGCTGTGAGTCACAAATCAAATATTTGTAGATACTATAATAGCACTTACAATTAGATGAACTTCTATTAGTCAGTGAAGAATGAGTTAATTGGCTGAGAAGATTAACATACCTAAATAAAAAGCTACTTCAACATACCAATGCATACCCAAGCACAGTAACTATGCGCCTAATGTCTCACTTCCTGTAGGAGAGTGGTAATAAATAAAAATCTTTTATCAACATTTTCCAACATATGCTCACAAAGTACTAACATATTTTCATTGTAATTTGGAGCTACAAAGTACATGCAATAACAGCTCCTGTGGGAAACTTGCAACTATCCTTTTTTCACAGAGTTTTTTCACACTTCTTGTAAATAAGTCTGTTTCCCCAAGCAGAGCAGAGTCATTCAGTAAATGCTCTGCCCTTCCATACATGTCCTGTTTTCTGTCTAAGGTCTTTGCTCTGAATGCACACAGCTTATGAAGTAGGAGGAATAGCAGTAAGTTAAAGACACTCTTCATTTGCCAGATCTGAGGATAAATGATTAGGTAAGATACAAGGATTAGTAAATTGGAACCAATGTGTTACACTACAGAGCTTTTTGGAATGATCTATTTCAATGTCACCACATCTAATACTCATGATAAATAAGGGAACATATGCAAAATGACAAGCCCTAAAAATAAAAAATAAAGACAGATTGTAAACTAATTTCCTTTGGAAAAAAAAAAAGATTTTTACTCTCCATTATTTAGAAAGCACAAATATTTATCTGGGGCAGACTGCACACTTACCATCCTTTCCACAATTATGATTTTTGGTCCAAGTTGTTTGTGAATTGCAAAAATATGTATAAGTCTAAGTGTAAACACCATAAAATCAATGGCAAGTATTGTACGTCCAGCTTGAAAAGTAGAGTTCCGCATCCTGCAGAACACATGAAATAATCAGATCTCAGCAACTACTACTGATGCTGATCACATCACATGGAACAGATATATACCTGCAGGTTACCCCAATTATGAAGAGGAAGATGGTCACCATATCACATTTATTCCAGTTATCCTCCACATACAGTTTACATTTTTTAATTAAATTTGTGTCTTCATCTGTATAGAAACTCTGAAAAAGAGAAATAACCATTGGTATTGATCTGTTTCCAGTTTCACTATTTCATTGTGAGTTTTAACATAATACCTGTTTCCTTTTTCTTTTCTTTACAAAGAGCAAAACTAAATTCCTACTGTAATAAGATAAAAGCTTGTAAACATAAGCTTGGTTTAACATCTTAAAACACAGAAGTGGGATGAAAAAGAAAAAGAATAAATCTTTTTTTTTTTTTTTATTGTGACATTAACTGTAAGAATTTTTGAGGCCTGATTTAAGATATTGTCAGCATTCCGGCTGTTAAATAATACAACTTCCAGTCAAAATGCAGTTTCTAGACACTGCTATGTAAACAGCATGGACAGATTTGGCATTTGTATACTGGAATTGTCAGTGAGTGCATATTTGATTATCTAGGCAAAGAGGTGGGTTTCTTAGTTGGGTTTTAGCCTGGCACTCTTCATGTTTTACAGGTTTATAATGAAATGTTCTTTGATCCAAATATTTTTCATGTCTTCCTCTGCTTACAGCATTGTGGCATAATGTCAAATAAATTGTAACAAACTGGGATCCCCTTCACGGTCCCTATCACTTAAATGATGAATACTTATTTGTTCTTTCAGAGTAAATGTTTATAACTGCTTTTTCATGTCTAAAGGACAGCTTTATGCACCCATAGTTGGCAACACACTAGCACCATTGTTCACATATTATTTCAGTTGTTGAGCTGAGGACATTCCAAAGCCAGTTACTGGGAGAGTAATGGAGAAGTTTTTGTTGTTTTTTTTTTGTTGGGGATTTTTGGTTTGGAGGGGGGGGTTGTGGATTTTTTTTTTAGGTTTTTGTTTATTTTAAGTTAAGAAAAGCAAACAAAAGTTGTCTGCTAATCATTTGAGTTGAGAAGCATTTTAGGAAAAACACAAATAATCTGAATTCATTTGCTTATGTTTTTTAAACAGTCCCCAGTGGCAAAGACTCTCTTAAAAGGATGCAGGGTTGGCTGCTGTGTTTCCAGGCATAGAATATAACTTCCAACTTGCGTTATTTGTGGTGGAAAAACCTAGTTCTGGGGACTGAAATCAGAGATACTTTGCGAAATGAAGACACCTGAATCATAGCAGCCCACTTGACTTGGCTGTGGCTGGAGCAGGATGGAAGAGCAGAGGTGGAGCTACAGATTTATATGGTGGAGGAAGAGCTTGCTCTGATTGAGAGAGGTGGAGTGTTTTGGATAAGGTATGTTCTGTATCGCTTTTCTGTACGAAACTACACCTGATACTTGAAGTCTTCAAGCTTGTACAGTTATGCAGATTGCAAATCTATGCAAACTATTGCTTCAAGTTTCACTGTGTTATTAACTAAGATATCATATGTTACTGACCTGTCGGATTTCCTCCAAGACCAGGGTAAAAACCCAGAAGTAAAGTATAATTTCTGTAGCAGATGGACCCTCGGGTGGAGGTGGTTTAAAGTCCAGTAAAATTACATAAGTAAATAGAAACAGAAAAGCAAAGTACATTATAACATTCCCCATAAATACAGTTACAGGGGCAGTCCAGAATTTTCTCCATCGAGTAAACATGAATGTCACTCGTGCTGTGTTTTCAGGAGGATTCTGCTTCTCCAATTTCCCACTTCCTCTGCAAAACAAGAAGAATGCAGGCTTGGTGATGATTTCCTGAAATTAGTTCATTGGAATAGGCTCAGTGTTATTCTGTATCAAGCTTCTTCTAAGATAGGCAGATGCTGGGGGTGGCAAGGAGGAAGGCTGCAGAAGTCAGAAGAGTCACATTACAATAGCAGAAATAATTAAAGTTAGAAGGTTTTGAAAAACAAAGTCACATCAGAATTAAATGCATATTCTTATTATTTCAGTTCAGTGGAAAGGACCTTAAGATCATCAAGTTCCAACGCCCCTGCTTGGGTGCGGACACCTCACACTAAACCATGTCACCCAAGGCTCTGTCCAACCTGGCCTTGAACACTGCCACGGATGGAGCATTCACAGCTTCCTTGGGCAACCCATTCCAGTGCCTCACCACCCTCACCATAAAGAAGTTCCTCCTTATATCCAGTCCAAACTTCCCCTGTTTAAGTTTGAACCTGTTACCCCTTGTCCTCTCACTACAGTCCCTAATGAAGAATCCCTTCCCAGCATCCCTATATGCCCCTTCAGATACTGGAAGGCTGCTATGAGGTCTCCACGCAGCCTTCTCTTCTCCAGGCTGAACAGCCCCAACTTTCTTATCCTATCTTCATACAGGAGGTGCTCCAGTCCCCTGATCATCCTCGTGGTCCTCCTTTGGACTTGTTCCAATAGTTCCATGTCTTTTTTATGTTGAGTACACCAGAATTGCACACAATACTCCAAGTGAGGTCTCACAAGAGCAGAGTAGAGGGGCAGGATCATCTCCCTCGACCTGCTGGTCACGCTCCTTTTGATGCAGTGCAGGATATGGTTGGCTTTCTGGGCTGCGAGTGCACACTGCTGGCTCATGTTCATTTTTTCATCGACCAACACCCCCAAGTCCTTCTCCGCAGGGCTGCTCTGAGTCTCTTCCCTGCCCAACCTGTAGCTGTGCCTGGGATTGCTCCGACCCAGGTGTAGGACCTCACACTTGTCGTGGTTAAACTTCATGAGGTTGGCATCAGCCCACCTCACAAGCGTGTCAAGGTCCCTCTGAATGGCATTCCTTCCCTCCAACTTATCAACCGAACCACAGAGCTTGGTGTCATTGGCAAACTTGCTGAGGGCACACTCAATCCCAACATCCACACCGCTTACAAAGATGTTGAACAGGATTGGTCCCAACACTGATCCCTGAGGGACACCACTCGTTACTGGTCTCCAGCTGGACATTGAGCCATTGAGCACTACTCTTTGCATGTGGCCATCCAGCCAGTTCTTTATCCACTGAGTGGTCCACCTATCAAATGGATGTCTCTCTAACTTAGAGAGAAGGATGTCATGTGAGACAGTGTCAAAGGCTTTACATAAGTCCAGGTAGATGACAACAACTGCTCTACCCCTGTCCATCAGTTCCATGGCCCCTTCATAGAAGGCCACCAGATTGGTCAGGCAGGATTTCCCCTTAGTGAAGCCATGCTGGCTGTCACCAAGCACCTTGTTGGTTTTCATGTGCCTCAGCATGCCTTCCAGGAGAATCCGCTCCAAGATGTTGCCAGGCACAGAGGTGAGACTGACTGGTCTGTAATTCCCTGGGTCATCCATTTTCCCCTTCTTAAAAATAGGGGTTATATTTCCCTTTTTCCAGTCATCGGGAACTTCACCTGACTGCCATGATTTTTCAAATATGATGGACAGTGGCTTAGCAACTTCATTTGCCAGCTCCTTCAGGACCCGCGGATGGATTTCATCCGGTCCCATGGACTTGTATACGTTCAGGTTCCTAAGATGGTCTTGAACCAGATCCTCTCCTACAGTGGGCCCAGGGTCTTCATTTTCACAGTCCCTGTATCTGTCTTCCAAGACTTGGGTGGTGTGTTCAGAGCATTTGCCGGTAAAGACTGAGGCAAAGAAGCCATTAAGAACCTCAGCCTTCTCCAAATCCAGGATAGCCAGTTCTCCTGATAGCTTCCGGAGGGGGCCCACGTTGTCACTAGTCTGTCTGTTATTCACAATGTACCTACAGAATCCCTTCCTGTTATCTTTAACATCCATAGCTAAGTTTAGTTCTAAGTGGGCCATCCTATATAATAAGGAGGAAAAGCAAATGGCCAGTGGAGTTTGCAAGTCAGTTAATTATTTTAGCTCTAAGTATTTCTTGCATTGCTTGTATGCAGAAATTCTTGTTGTTGCTCTGATTTTATAAACAATTCCTTTTTTATAACCCACTCTCAGTCCAACCTTGCAAGTATTCTTTTTTTAACTGAATGGAAATTTGACCTGTATACCTGTTTTTGCTGTGTTTTGGAACATGAAGTGCTATCTATTGGCAATGGAAATTATCCGGTGGAGAAAATGCAAGTTCCCTGTATTTGATAGCAATCTGATCTTAGTGTGAGGTTTTGTTTCTACAGAAATTGCTCTCCTGTGTAAGCTAAGGATGTTATTGGATCTTTAATTTTGTGATTCTGACTCTGAGAGTTGTGATCTCTAACAAAGGATGTGCACAGTAAAGTATGTCTTCAGTTTCACCTCACAAAAAAATACGCAATGACTCTTCACTGGTTTTTCATTTCCCCCTGACATTCTTGGTAATTGTTAAACACATTTGTTACAAGGAAAAGTTTCTCCTCACAGCCAGTCCTTTCTGTGTGTCTGATTCTGTACTACGTCTCAATTTATGGCATCTTAAGACACATCCCCATGGTAACAGGCTAATATCATAAACATAATCATAGCTTTACTGTTGAAATAGATATTGAAATAGATCTGTGAGGGGGACAGCCTCTTTGTTAAAATAAATTGCTAAGATAATAGCAATTGGAATGCACAATGTAATGACCAAACCACACTTCACACAGGATATGGAAGTGCTTTGACATTGCTTACAAATAGCTCCCAAGTGGCAGATGCTTTTACGCCTATTTTATAGGTTAGGGAGGACAGAGAAGAAGTAATGATTTTCTCAATATACCGGCAGTTTAATGCCAGAGCTAAAAATAGAACTCAGTAACTCTGACTTGATCCAGCACTTCATGTTGTGGATGGTACTTTCTCACTACACATTGTTCATGTATTTCTGAAGTTGGCTTTTAAATCATTGAAAAACATGCTTAATACAAGTAGCTATTTAGCCATTAAGAGCACTTTGTGCTAATCAAAAGACTGCCTATCCTGACTTAGGTCCTCCTGGTCTCAGTGTGTGGCACAGGTAGGTGTGATTCATAAGTTCTGAGTCGCAGATCAGTGACCAAAAGCAACTGACAAAAATCTTTGTGCCCAGTTACCCATTTGTATAATGCTCCCTCTAACTCATAAGTTTGTTGTACTTCAGATTCCTTAGGGCCCATCTTTCAAGACACAAACGAAGAGCACTAGTATGGTGGGAAACTGACTTTATATAACATTTCCAGGTACTGTTGTTTGCAAATACTTCTGTTGATACCTTTGTAGGAAAGTACGTAGTGGCGCACTCAAATAATGTAAGGTTTTGCTGGGAACCTTCTTTCTGCTCAGCTCCATAATCTGATAGGGTCTTAGTTCCTAAATCCAATGTATATCAGCCATCATGAGCTGGAGTGAATCTCAGGAAATGTTTTCTGATTCCCCAGGTATTAAGTAGATTCCTCATTCTGTAGAAATTAACCTTCTTGGAACATGGAAAGTCATGTCTCCAGGAATATTTTCTATATTGCTTTTAGAGAGCAACAACAGCAGTAATCAAAGTCACAGCATTTTCTGAGAAGTAATGAATTGCTTGGTCCTTCAGCTGCTCTAATTAGTAGCTGGTCAGTAATCCATGAGAAGTGTCCTGTTCTCTGATTGTTGTCACAAAAGTTATATTAACTAATGGTTTTAAACTTACCTATCTTCTCCCCTGGAGAAAAGCAGTGTCCTCTCTGTATCTAAAGTGTCCAGCTCTCTAAAGGACTCTGGATCATTCTTGGATTGTTTTTCCTCACTGTAAGGAAATAAACTCATTAGATGATGGTTAGCAATTGGCATTCATAGAGAACTGCTAGCAGGTACTTAGCTTGGACTTGCTCCACTAAGAAGCTATCAAATAATGCATAATCCTTACCTCTGCAAAGTCTCTGTTTATTTTTAAGGAGAAGGCTGAAGTCACAATACTCAGAGAAGCAATAACTGGCATGCTTCACAAAAATGAAGCAGGATGCTCTGTTTCTTCAAATTACTTAGCAGAAATAAACCCCTCAGTCCTAGAAGGCAATACCCCAACGCTCCATTCCCAGTTAACTCTTAGCAGCAATTAAGAGACTAAATACCAGAAATAGCAGGGAACATGGTGTCAACATTTGCATTTCCAGGGAAAGGAGGCAAAAAATATCCCCAACAGAGCAAATTTGGAAAGACTTACTTTGATTATGAATTATAATTTAAACATTTCTGTGAAAACTGTCAAAATTTCACATTAAGTTACTTGATTTTGTGAGTCTGGCAGCCACTATGACAAGGTGGTCATCTTTAGTGATATTGACAGAAGCAAAGTCTTAAGTCAGCAGCACCAAACAAGTCTTCCTCTTGCTTTTCTAGTAGTTTAACAGTTAAGAAACATATGTTTCATATCCACATATTGATTCTGATGATGTATACATGATTCTCACAATATTGGGAAGATTTCAGCATCTTCACTCTGACAAAAAGCTGAAAACTATGAATTCCAAAGCTATGCCTGCCAAAGATTAACAAAGAGATCTCATAAGACATCGAATTTGAAAATCTGTATTGATTTCACGTCAGTTCTGTAGGTTTTGTTAAGCTTGAGTTATGCTTATCAAGGCTTGTGGCTGATAATGCTGCTTTAGGATCACTGCTTAAATAGGTAAGATACTGAGGTTTAAAGTGGGTATCTCCAAATCTAGAAAGAGACAGTTCTATAGATGGAGAGAGTTTACACATTACTTTGTAGAATCTGGAGCTGACAGAATTCCAACAGGCTTGTCTGTGGATTGTGCAAAATAGAAATGATTTATGTTAAACCATGTCATTGATCTTTTAAGTGTTAGAATAGGCACTAGTACAAATCGCTCAACCCAATAGAAAACTGATTAGGTTAATAACGGAGCAGTCCTCCTGTTGATGGTCTGAAGTGATCTTACTGTTTTTATCACTAGGTGAGAAATGTTGAGTCTGGATGGTTTTTTATGCCTTATTTTTCATCCCTTCTCTCTTGAATCCAAATAGTTACATTTGTACCTGAATGCTATTAAGTTTGTGAAGATTAGGAAAGGACAATAGAATCCACAGATTAACTTCAGGATTTGTGTGTTTGTAGACATGTCTCCCCACCATATTTTTGTCAGGAAGGCCTGAAAGTCAACAAAACAAGAGATGGCTTTAACATAACAAAACACACATGCAGATGAAGTGCACCTATGTTCTGTGGCTCCTAAGACAGTGAATGCTCTGGACACCTTAAGAGTAGGCAGACCTTCAGAGCATACAGATGCTCTTGTGCATCCTGCAGATGTTGTTAAGCATGCAGAGAGTTATGAAGAGGATAGTGAAAAGAACAGAAAGTCAAGTGGAATTAAGTGAAATCTGTAGTAGTAAAAAAGTGCAAGTCAGACACTGGGAGCTAAAAGCACCATCAGTCTTAATTTAGCTTTGTGGAGAGAAGTCAGGTTGCGAGGGCAAAGCTAAACAGTAATTTAATTTATCAGTGAGCTCTTCCTTGAATCTGAACAAAGAGTTATCTCAGATCTTGGAGCTGCTTCATTATGCCTCAGGCATACTTAAAGTGCTTTCCTGATTCTTCTCTATGAGCAAGGAATAAAAACCACAGGATGGAATAAAGGCTAAACCTTCTCAGTGCACTGGTCTGTGGGCCATTTGGATGAAAGGGAGGGAAAAGGAAGAACTGTGTTGCTTTGTCAATGATGCAGTATAACGTACTCTTCGTATGATGCCAGGGAGAGAGAAGAGCCCTCTTTCCGAAGAATATCTCTTCAGGGAATGCATTTCATGGGGTTGTTCAGTTGCTGTTCTACCCTCATCTGTATCCAACATCATACTTAAAAACCCTGGGGGTAAAGGTGGTGAGGGGAGGGGCTGTAAAACTTACCTGGACACCATCATGTGCAAAGAAGGACTTTGCATCTGCTTCTGTAGCCAGCTGAAGGCAGGTGATTCTGTTCCAGTACTGATTTTTTCTCACCAACAGGGCAAATGCTCTCTCCTCACTGTTGTGGTAGCATTCACTAAACAGTTCTGTCAAATAAAGGAAACATAAACAAACAGATCTTGTAATTAAAAAAAAAAAAGTAAGGCTAGATAGTGATGTGTGTAGGGTGCAGCATGGTGGCAGCAAAGCCTGGGCACTGCCAGATGTTCTTGCTGCATCAGACACTTCTGCCAGGCTGAAACAGTTGAAAAGAGCCTGAGAGAGATAAGAGGAGATGGGAGGGAGAGAGGAATGATGCTGGACACAAGAGTAAGTCCCTATGGCTTTATGCATGTGTGTACAGATGAAATAGATTTGCCTTGGTGGAAAAAAATCACTGTAATTTAAAAATTCCCATTATTTGCAGAAAGGTATGGAGTAAATCTATCACCTCTTTTTATCTGCTTCCTTCTCAGCCTGGGGCCTGTAACAGGTTTTGGGGGTGGGGGGTGGGGGTGTGTGTGTTTGGGTTTGTTGGGGTTTTTTTCCCGATTGTTGTTTGAGATGAGAAGAAATTTTTCTTTCACAAGAAATTCTTGGCAGCATGACAGTATTTGTTATAGTCCCTCATCTGTAGCTGTGTCACGAGGAGCTTTGGGCAATATAAAGCAAAACTGTATCTCTTGGGTGATCCTCTTAGACTTTGAAGGATGAGTTGCCACATTGCCCCCAGTCTCCTGAATAGACTAAACAAAAGGAACAGCTCATCTTTGGTTAGTAGCCAGCAAATCCTTGGGTTTAAGACATAGCTATCTGACATAAAATAATACTAGATTTGGTAGAATGTTGTGGTGTAGTCGTTTCCAGAGAAAGTGGTCTTGGAGCTCAGAAATTAAGAAAAACAGTCCAGAAAGTCAAGGTTTCCTCATTAGATAAGATCTGACTTCTTGTGTTGGTTTCATTCTGCTGATTCACTTGCTTGTCTCAGTTCCTTACCTAGGATAGCCTACACCTTGTTGGCCTCACCTACACACTGTGAGGACTGGGGAAAGGGTCTTGTTCATATAAAATAAGCTGATATACAGACTTCTGCTGCAGTTGATGTGGTATTTATAATTTTTAAAGAATGCTCATTTATGTAATATCAACCTGTCATCCAGGCAGGAAATTAACTGAGCATCTGATCTAATACTTACCAAAGCCAAGGAGCAGACTTCTCCGTATGGGGTTAGGCCCTGTAATTCTATGACTAAATTACTTGAGCCTTGTGATTATATGAGAATCTGCCTTTTATTTCTTGTAAATAATAAAGGCCCTTTGAGAAGAGGAGAAAAGGTGATCTGTGTATAAATAATGTAGCAATATCTGCATTAGCCTTCAGCTGCTTGATGTACTAGCTCTAAGGGGAAAGAAAGCCTCTGTGTTTCCATGTGTGGCATACTTTAAAACCCCCTGTTCACAGCAGTGCTACCTTCAGGTATGGATTGGATTGCAGTCAGACCAGCAGAGAAGCTTGTGTGCAGACATCTGTTATAAAACCAGGTAAAGGTGAGAGGGCTTGACATTCAGGCATCTGCAATGCCTGAATGCTTACTGCTGTAGGGAGGGGTGGCTTGCCTGCTGAGAAACCAGTCTAAGCCTTGCTGCACTTTTGCTGTGCAGTTAGAACTCTTTTGGATGAAGTAATGTTGAATTATTTTTAGCAACAAAGACAGACCTTAAAACTTGCTGCTCTAGTGGCCCTTAGAGAGCAAGCTTGATATTGCAGGAAAACCAGGCTGCTGTGAGGCTGGAAGCGTTTTGGTTATTGTCTTGCCCATCGCTATAATGCGTCTTGTAAATTCAGACACTTAAAACCAACATGTAGCAGGAGAGTAATTTCTTCCATGCATCCCAGGAACCAGTCTTGGATTGCTGATTTTCCCAAAATTATTGTTTTTAAAGTCCTTCTTATGTGGTATTTGAGTGTTTGTGACTGCCTGTGCTATAAGGCTCTTAAATTTCTCATGACAGTTGGCCTTCTACAACTGAGAGTATCTTTTTCATTTGCTTGCCGTTCAGTGGTAGTTACTTCTTAAATTTTTGATGCAGTTACAAAGGCGCTATTACTTACCAACAGCAAGCTGCTCATACTTGGCCTCTTTCATTACACGTTCTACTTCTGTCTCTGTCTCCAGGCGGGACATCTCTTTAAGGATCTTGCAGGCTGCCAAAGCTGAAGCTACACCTTCCTGACCCTGTAGAATTGAAAGGGTTACCATCCATGGGGGGCATTTCTGAACTGGGGAAAGGAAGACTTCTCTAAGGAACACACCTAATAACAACAACAAAAAAATCATGCATGTCTCTCTTCGAAGAATCTTCCCTCAAATAAAGACTTGAAAGTCCAGTTTCAGTGGTATTTTAGAATTGTAAACCACATATTGGTAGTTCTTGTGCCCATAAAGCTGGAGATTTCATGGGTTAATTGATCTTAGAAGAGTCTGATTTGGCCATTCTTCTCCTTTCAGTCTTTGAACTGAAAGGAGAAGAATGCATTATGAAAATAGAGCAAAACAGTCTCACAGCTACCTTGCTGCGAAGCTCCATAAGGATATATGGAAAGGCTGGCAGCGGCACACAGCAGAAAAACGTGACTTCTGGTAATAGGGCTTCACAAGTACAAAGCCCTGCAAGGTGCAGATGTGTCTGTGTGCACACACACTCAGTGGCTGAAGAGCTGTATGCAGTTTGTCCTTCCCCATGACCTCCTGCCCTGTGCCAGCTGCAGCTGTCTGGAAGCTCAGGGATGGAGTCTGATAACTGTGTTTGACTCTGTGGGGATGAACTCCAGATGCACGAGACAGGGCCTTGGTTGTGGAGGATTGTAAAACAGGAGCCAATTATGCCAGCCTGAAGCTGAGCCTTTGAGAGTGTGATGCTGTTGTTCCCTATGCATACAGCACGTAAGCTAAAGATGCTGGATTGCACCATCTTCCTTCTAGATTGTAAGGACCCAAACAATTGACCTATTATAGAAGGAACAAAACCTGAGACTGAAAGTGGTGAGTCATCGGCTGCAAGGAAGAGGAGGGTTAGCTCTGCAGCTGAAGTAAATTAGCAATGTTTCAGGCTGTGCTTATTTACACCTGCTGCTGCTCTGCCCTCTTTCTCTGTCAGGCCCTCTGGCCTCTGCTGAACCACATAGAGATGAAAGGCCCTATAAATGCCACATCATCTCATATTTTAGAAACAAACCTGTCTGTCATGTGAGCTGTAAGGCTGAGCAGAAAACTTCTCATATACTTGAAATACACTGACATTTCACCAGAAGCAGCTACAGCTCAAAGCTTACCATAGCCCAGAAATAGTTTGCCATCTTGTGCCGGTTTTGAAGTACTGCCCAGACAAACAAATCCCTCCAAGGATTTTCGGTCTTCTGATTCATATCCAAGGGCCCAGGTAATGGCTTTGTGTTCATTTTATCCTGAAATATGGTTTATAGAAATTAAAACTTGCTTTGCAGTCTCATTCCATGCAAATGACACGATCTATGCCGCTCTTAGCCTTGCCAGCTACTTCATATTCTTTTGATTTTTCTTTTCTGTAGGACTGAGAGGTAATTAGTTCATTCTGTACTGAATCAAAGGACTGTTGTGTCCCCAATATAACTCAATACGTGTGAGAACATTCTGGATGAAACCACGACCCTATTGAAGTTGATGGTAAAGCTCTTGTTGACTTTATTAAGGCCAGGGTTTCACTGCTGGTGTGTAATATCATACAAAATAAACCTGTGATTAACTAATCTGAGATTGCCTTCAGGTCTGTTGGGTTCTGCTCAGCTGCCACAGAGGACGTGGTTTCAGAGAGAAGGGAACAAAAGCCATTTTATTTCAAGAGAAGTAAACCTTGCCAAGGTCCTATACAGGACAAGAATAGACTACGTCAATACCCTCTTTTTAGTCCTCCCTTTGAGAAGCCTCTCCCTCATGTGGGGAATATTTTAAGTAGAACACCGCTTATTCTTTTTGCATTTGATGAAAAAACTCTCCAGAGGAAGTGTGGCAGCTGAGGTCAAGTTCTGAGATTTAAGTGTATTTAAAACCTGCCTTTATGTCTATTGTGTAAATTAGAAGCAGCTGGAGTAGTTTTTTTTTTAATAAAAAGTTTTTGTGGGGATATATTTCTTCTTTAACAGAATCACATAGTTTATTTTAATGGCATTTTTGGGGGAGTGTTGGTGGCTTGGTTTGGCTTTTGTTGTTGGGTTTTGGTTTTTTTTGTTTGGTTTGTTGGGTTGTTTGTTTGGTTTTTTTGGTTTGTCTTTTTTTTTAACCTTCAGTTTGTAATGAGCTATTTAATCAAATAAATTTTATTGAAATCCTTGCAGGAGTCAAAGATATCCCAAAAGTCACATGAGTCTTTGTAACCACTAGTTCCTTTCTGTTGTCACTGGTAACAGGATTGAGCCACTGGTGGCAACCATTGAAAGAAGCTTTAAAACTAAATAGCTAGTAGGCAGGGTGACCTACTATCTCAATTGGGCCCTATTTATAGCACTTGGATTTAGCTCACTTACTGCCCAAGCCACACAGGTCAGTGAGATTTTGGGAGCAAATTTTTATTCCTGTAAAATTTTTGAGTCTGCTTAATGACTTCAAAAGTATTGCCCCAAATTCTGAACAAAGAAATCCTGACTAGATTCAAAGTTAGCTTTTCTCATTGATTTAGCTAGGCTTTATCAAAGCAAAAGTGAGTGAGAATTTTTTTTAAACTTATTTTTTAATTTAACCAGTTTTACGATTAAACTAGAACTTGGCAAATACCCAAATGTTTAGCTGTTTAGTTTGTTTAGAACTCTGGTCTTAATGAGATTTCTCTACATGTTTCTGTTTTTAAATCATTTGCCAAACTGATTTCCAATGCTCTTGCAAAAACTTTGGTGCTTAAGAGTTTCAATGTTAAGTACATTGTCAAAATGCAAAAACGATAAGGCTGTTGCACAGTTGTGGACAGTGCGCCATCACTTTCTACAGTGGTATCCACCACACTTTATCCTTGCCATGTTGGCCAGGGTGCTGATCAGGGTGCTTGCCAGGGCCACTTCACACAATCGTTCTTATTTTTGGCTATGTGCTATGTTACTCAATAACAAAGCTATAATAATCTAAAGGTAATCTATGCAATATCATGTACTGCATAGTCTGTTCCTGCTTGTCTTTTTTCATAGAAAATGCTGTGTTTCAAGTACTTCTGCTTGAGGTTCTGTATGAGAAATGCAGACTGCTATTTTTATGTCCAATTACTTCTTAGTAAACGTAACTATCTTTTTGTATTCCCCATGTATCTTTAATTGAAACTGTTCTTATGTACGTGGGGTGTGTAAGATCAACAAAATTCTCCACATGCAAGGTGTCAGAATGATGAACAGTCTGTGGAAATTGCACTGGAAGAGCATGAGATACAGGTGCCTCTGCAGATCCTGAAACAGAGGCTGTATCTCAGTACTAGTTCAAGGTACAGAAAACCTTGCATAAAACCCCACTTGCAAAGGGGGAGAAAGAGGAATCACAACCTTATCGATTACTTTCTTTTCCTTTTAAATTTTGAAAAGAAAAAGATCAAACCTTTTTAGCTGTAATAATAATGAGCTGAAAAAGGAATGAGAAACTGAAGTGCCTGCTTGTCTCATCTTCCATTTTCTTCCCTACCCCCAAGGGCCTGACCTAGCTAAAACTTTTCAAGTTCTAATTGCAGGGGATCAGGCCTATGATAGAAAGTTGTAACTCACTGATTTCTTCTTGCCTCCATATCTGGGGTCTTGATAGAAACCTTTGCATGCATCATGGAGAAAATCCTTGAGAACTCTAGAAACCTCACTGAGAGTGAAGAGTGGGCAGTTCTCCCTCTGCTCCTTATGATGTTGGCCAGTGAGGCCTGTCAAGGTCAGCTTGCTTTCTTCATGTTTCTTCAGGAGAAGTTCATAGAGGAGACATTTTTGAGAAACGGAACAGTAGAGCCTCTGCAGACGACTATATGTCAGGAATTCGGATATGTTAGCCCCATTGTCAATAAATAATTTTACAAATTCTGGTTTGTCATTGACCAGAGCATCCATCATCACTTCTTCCAGGTCACAGGACTAGATTGAGGAAGGAGAAAAAATAAAAAAGGGTTTTTTGGATAATCATGGATGGATGAGGAGGGAGGTAAGATTCAACATGAGGACATGTACATGTTGTCTTCCACCAGGTCAGCAGTGGGTAGAAGAGAGGTAAAACTCTCTTCATTTCTCTGTGACAAAATGTTTGATAAGCATTAATGTTAAAACTTCAACACAAACAGCATGCTGTAAGAGTTGTGGTGATCTTAAATGTTAACTGCTCTGGGTATTTATACAGCAGTTGGAAACAGTGATGTTCTTCCTACCATCTTCTAACAGTAATATCTGCATGTTGCTTTTACTCTGCAAGCTCCAGTTTGTTTGATTTAAGCATTTGCACAGAAGAGGGGGAAGGGAGATTCTTACCCCCAAAGTGTTCAAGAAAAGGAATATGACCACTGAATTATTTCTCTGTCTTTAGCCATTTTTATATAAAGGACCAGAAAGACAAACAGACTAAGAAAGCATACTACCATTGCCGGATATCTTAGTGGAGAATGCAGGTAGTGTTAAAAACTGAAGCTTTCTATGAGGATGTTTGTGTCCTGTACACATTGGATTATACACTGTTTGTCCTCTAAGACAATAAAACTTGGTACCTTCCACTCCACATCACCATTGAATATTTCACTTTTAGCAATGTCCACTCTATTCCAGGCCACTGCCAGCTTCAATTCATCCAGGTACTCCTGAGCCTCCTGACTGTGACTTTTACAGGCTGGCAAAAATAGAAAATGCAAATAAACTCAGTACTTTACAGCTGTTCTGTTTAATTTAATATAGCATTGGTAATTTGATTAGCAATACAAGCTTTCCTTCAGCTACGGTTGCCTAAACAGGAACTCTTCACAGCATTCCCCCCCTGCTTAAGAAATATTAATATTAAAAATATTAATTTTTGCTAGATTAATTCTCTATTAAAACATTAAATGTTTTTAGGATTTTAAGAGTGATCCGGGCCTGCAGAAACTGCAAAAAGTGTGGGAACAGGACTGGCTATTGGTTTGATTTTGTTTCAATTAGCACATTTGGAATAGAATGTCACCATTGCTTCCTCCCCCTCCCCCACTTAAATTTAGGGGAAATTGATTATTTCTGGAACTAAGGTCACTACGGTATATTTGTGCTTTTTTTTTTGGAGGAGGGTGGGGGGTAGGGAGGTTTTTTTTTTTTTTTTTTTTTTTTTTTTTTTGACGGGGAGGTTGGGAAAGGATTTTGATGGGGTTTTGGTGGGCTTTTTCTTTGGGGGGTGGGGGTGGGGGGGTTTCAGTGGTTCAGCCCTTCCAGAACCTCTACTACTAGAAGAAGCAAGTAGTGAAATAAAGGAGCAATTAAAATAGTGCTATACAATAGCATGAGATTAAAATGTGAGCATTGTTTTAAAGCAAGCTTACAAAGAGCTATGGTAACCATCCCAGTTAATCTGTCAATAAGCAAACAGAAGAACTTTGCATCAGAAATTAATTCTGATCCAACAGCCAACTGAACTTGCTCTAGACATGAAAAACATTTATGGTATAGAAAAAGACAAGTATTACACTCTGCTGTGCCTGTTGTTCTTACCTTTTACTAAAGCTTTTAAAATGACTGTGTCTAGTTCTTCTGAACCATCTTGCTCAAAGTTGTGCAAAGTTAGAAGATGTTGGTGTGAAATAATGTTCTGAATCTATTGGGAGATGAAAAAAATAATTTTATGCGTTGTTCTACTGCTGTATATTAATGCCTAAGAGCCCATACAGTATTTCACAAAAACTTAGATTCTAATTGTAATGCTGAGGTTTGGCAAGAAGACGAACATTATTAGTTTCCCATTTATAAATAATTCCCAAGGCAAGGAGGAAGTTATTGACTTTTCCAAGATCACCTGGCAGGATAGGAGGAACCAAACTTGGATATACTGAGAACCAGAGCAGTTCTTTAATTAAAAGATCCTTCCTTAACTCACATTCTTATTTGACTCATAGTCATCCTGTGGCCAGCCTACCACTGCTTTTGTTTTATCTTTTCCTGCTTTGACATTTAAGTTTTGCTTTCAGGGTTGTTTATTTAAAAGCATACTCTCTAAATCTTCTTTGAGTAAAAGTCATCAAATATTGATATATACAGTACTCTTTTCTTCTGCTTCTCTATTTGAGTTTTCTTTCTCGCAGTGCAGCTGCACTGAGACTTTGTGAGCATCTGGCAATATTGCTTCTAGATGCCCTTCCATCCTCTTGTGTTAGTGATCTGGGAAAGTGCTCCCTAATGGAATTAATATGTGCAACTTTTAGAGTTCAGGTTTATGGCAGGCATTGCAAAGAATAAGTAGTGGATCAGGTGAAGTGGACTTGGTTTATCTCAGAAACATGGAGAGCTCTTTAATTTTCACATAGAGACAATCTCAAAGTGGTGGTAGTGTTGGGCTTTTTTGTTTCCTAAACACCTGCTGGTTCAAGTCTAGCAAGTGTGCCTCAAGATAAAGATTTAGGAAAAATCTGTGAATCTGGGTGTTCTTTCTTTTTTTTTAGGAACATGCATAACTGACAATAGATGGGATAATTTCTAAACACCCTTCATTCATTTTAATCTATTAGTGCTTATCCACAATTAAGTTTCCATTTAACAGCTGTAAATCATGAATTAGGTCTCTTCTGTTACAGCTGCACAAGCTCCACAGCTGTGGAGTACAAATAATGCTTCATGCCCTCCAGGACTGTGGGGCTCCTTGGTGCTAGCTGTGACTTGAGGAAATAACTAAGGAAGGACAGAGCCCTAAGTGTTCAGCTGAATCATTAGGACAAAGTAGTTTGTACAACCAACTGAGCACTTGCTTTTAATGTTAGAGAGGTATTTTATGACACTAGTGTCAAAGCACTGGAGTCCTCCAAACTTCTGTGCAGCTAGTTGTCAAACCTGTACTGAATGGACTAGTGAACCTAGAAATGGTTGGAGAGAACTTGTGAACATGATGCACGTAATTATCAAACATATGAGCTCACTGTTGCTGTCCATTGGAGAATGTCCTTCCACAGGAAGCTTTTTGAAGGGAATTTCTCCTTAAATTGCTTTTCAACAGCTTTCGGCATGACAAGCTGCGGGTCATTCATGAATGCAGCTAAGATGTCAGCTGTACCTCCAGAACCAGCTAAGATAAGCCAGGGAGCAGAATTTTCCAGACTGCTGCACATTCTCTGTAGTTTAAAAAGTACATTTTTAGAATTCATATATGGAAATAAAATGTTATTGAAAATAAGGATTTCTTGCACACTAAGAATAAATGCATACCTAAACCAGGTTCACTATGGCATCACCCCACACTCCTCTAAGCTATCAGGAGTTTTCTGGCTCTGTAGCAGGTCGCCCATGTATAAGTCCCTGGCTATACTTCTTTTATGACACATCTGCTGAGTAGCTAAACAACCTGATTTGGACAAACAGCACATAAAACTTCCTTGTCCCTGACTTCTTCCCTTCCTCCCTCCCCCTTACAGTTTGTGTTTCAGCATAGTCAAGTGTAAGAGGAGCACTATACAGAAATTCTCCAGCAGGCTCTTCTGACTGTTTGAGCTGGTCATGCATTCTAAAAGTTGGGAATTTGCCTGTGTGAATACAACACTGGGCCACAGGAAAAAAAAAAACACTGAAGCACAGCAGCTACAAGAGTTAAATGCTGATAAGTCTATTGCTTGTGCAATTAGAAGGAGCCAGGCAGGTTGTTGAGAGGGAAGCAGAGGCCATGGTATCATAATTGCAACAATGAGTATTGTTGCCAATTTCATAACTCTGGAGTATTTTTTACTGTGAAATTACGCAAGAAGCTAATGAGACTTTAAGAATCTAATTAATGACTTTCTTGTTGTATAGGGTTTTTTCTAGTGTTTTGTTTTTAACAACTGTGGTAGCCCTTGATGTGCATTATCCAATTTCTATTTAAGAAATTGATATCCTAAAAAAGTGCAATCAGTTATCCATTCCCAGCACATGTAAACTTTGGACAGCTCCACCCAGTCACCTTTGGTTTCCAAGTCACTTTCATTGCTCTCTACAACTTTGAAAAGAAGATAGTAAACATTTGGAGCAATGTAGGGATATTCCAGCCGCTCCAGCCAATGAGCCGGCTTCAATTGGATATCGCCTCAAATGCCTCTACACAAATGCCCGTAGCCTGGGGAACAAACAAGAGGAATTAGACATGTGTGCATGTCTACGGGGGTATGATATCATAGGCATCACAGAAACATGGTGGGATTGCTCCTATGACTGGTGTGTTGGAATGGAAGGTTACCGGCTCTTTAGGAAAGACAGGCCCGGCAGACGGGGAGGGGGATTGCTATTTATGTTGGGGATAGGCTGGAGAGTATGGAACTCTGTCTGGGGACAGGTGAGCAGTCAACAGAGAGTTTGTGGGTCAGGGTTAAAGGGAGAACAGTGATGGGTGACATTATTGTGGGGATCTGTTACAGACCGCCTGACCAAGGGGAGTTGGTGGATGAAGCGCTCCATAGGCAGATAGGAGCAGCCTCACGCTCGCAGGCCCTTGTTCTCATGGGGGACTTCAACCACCCTGATATCTGTTGGAGGGATGGTACGGCCCGGCACAAGCAATCCAGAAGGTTCCTCGATTGTGTGGAAGACAACTTCCTTCTGCAAGTAATTGAGGAGCCGACAAGGAGAGGTGCCATGCTTGACCTTGTGCTCACCAACAGGGAAGGGCTGGTTGGGAATGTGACGCTCCAGGGCAGCCTTGATTGCAGCGATCATGAGATGGTGGAATTTGAGATCCTCAGGACAGTGAGAAGAGCGTGCAGCAAGCTCACTGCCCTGGACTTCAAGAGAGCAGAATTTGGCCTCTTCAGGAACCTGCTCAGTAAGGTTCCATGGGATACAGCTCTAGAGGGCAGGGGGGCCCAAGACTGTTGGTTGATATTCAAGGATCACCTGCTGCAGGCTCAGGAGCAATGCATCCCAACTAGAAGGAAGTGCAGCAGGAGGGCCAGGAGACCTCCCTGGATGGATAAGGAGCTGCTGAGGAAAATTCAAAGGAAAAAAGAGGCTTATAAAAGGTGGCAGCAAGGTCAGGCGACCTGGGAAGAATATAGGGATATTGTCCAGGGAGCTAGGGACCAGGTTAGGAAAGCTAAGGCCCACTTAGAATTAAACTTGGCTAGGGATGTTAAGGATAACAGGAAGGGATTTTACAGGTACACTGCAAATAAAAGACAGGTTAGGGACAATGTGGGTCCTCTCCAGAAGCTATCAGGAGAAATGGCTATCCTGGATTTGGAGAAGGCTGAGGTTCTTAATGACTTCTTTGCCTCAGTCTTCACCGGCAAATGCTCTGACCACACCACCCAAGTCTTGGAAGGCAGACGCAGGGACAGTGAGAATGAAGACCCTGGGCCCACTGTAGGAGAGGATCTGGTTCGAGACCATCTTAGGAACCTGAACGTACACAAGTCCATGGGACCGGATGAAATCCATCCGCGGGTCCTGAAAGAGCGGGCAAATGAAGTTGCTAAGCCACTGTCCATCATATTTGAAAAATCATGGCAGTCAGGTGAAGTTCCCGACGACTGGAAAAAGGGAAATATAACCCCCATTTTTAAGAAGGGGAAAATGGATGAGCCAGGGAATTACAGACCAGTCAGTCTCACCTCTGTGCCTGGCAACATCTTGGAGCAGATTCTCCTGGAAGGCACGCTGAGGCACACGAAAACCAACAAGGTGCTTGGTGACAGCCAGCATGGCTTCACTAAGGGGAAATCCTGGCTGACCAATCTGGTGGCCTTCTATGAAGGGGTCATGGAACTGATGGACAGGGGTAGAGCAGTTGTTGTCATCTACCTGGACTTATGTAAAGCCTTTGACACTGTCTCGCATGTCATCCTTCTCTCTAAGTTGGAGAGACATCAATTTGATAGGTGGACCACTCAGTGGAGAAAGAACTGGCTGGATAGCCACACGCAAAGAGTAGTGCTCAATGGCTCAACATCCAGCTGGAGACCAGTAACGAGTGGTGTCCCCCAGGGATCAGTGTTGGGGCCGGTCTTGTTCAACATCTTTGTGGGTGACATGGAGAGTGGGATTGAGTGCGCCCTCAGCAAGTTTGCCGATGACACCAAGCTGTGTGGTTCGGTTGATAGGTTGGAGGGAAGGAATGCCATTCAGAGGGACCTTGACACGCTTGTGAGGTGGGCTGATGCCAACCTGATGAAGTTTAACCATGCCAAGTGCGAGGTCCTACACCTGGGTCGGAGCAATCCCAGGCACAGCTACAGGTTGGGCAGGGAAGAGATTCAGAGCAGCCCTGAGGAGAAGGACTTGGGGGTGTTGGTCAATGAGAAAATGAACATGAGCCGGCAGTGTGCGCTTGCAGCCCAGAAGCCCAACCGTATCCTGGGCTGCATCAAAAGGAGTGTGACCAGCAGGTCGAGGGAGGTGCTCCTGCCCCTCTACTCTGCTCTTGTGAGACCTCACTTGGAGTATTGTGTGCAGTTCTGGTGTCCTCAACATAAAAAGGACATGGAACTGTTGGAACAAGTCCAGAGAAGGGCCATGAGGATGATCAGGGGACTGGAGCATCTCTTGTATGAAGATAGGCTGAGAAAATTGGGGCTGTTCCGCCTGGAGAAGAGAAGGCTGCGTGGAGACCTCATAGCAGCCTTCCAGTACCTGAAGGGGGCCTATAGGGATGCTGGGGAGGGACTCTTCATTAGGGACTGTAGTGAGAGGACAAGGGGTAACAGGTTCAAACTTAAACAGGGGAAGTTTAGATTGGATCTGAGGAAGAAATTCTTTACTGTAAGGGTGGTGAGGCCCTGGAATGGGCTGCCCAGAGAAGTTGTGAATGCTTCATCCCTGGTGGCGTTCAAGGTGGGGTTGGACATAGCCTTGGATGGCATGGTTTAGTGGGAGGTGTCCCTGCCCATGGCAGGGGGATTGGAACTAGATGATCTTAAGGTCCTTTCCAACCTTAAGTATTCTATGATTCTATGATTATAGGTTGCAATATGCAATTTTCAACACCCAAGATACAGAAGACTGCTGTATTTAGCTTCTTAGAAGAAAAGCTCAAGAGGTAACATAATCTTTGTGTAAACAGTGAGATGCCTAATACCAATCTATGTTTAGTCAAGCTGACAAAGATCTGACAAGATACAGGACTGAAAACTGAAACTAGGAAACATCAGCAGAAATCAGTCATTCTGAAAGAGGTTACCAGCTTGTGTAGCAGAGACTTATCATTAGGAAAGTTTAAATTATGGTTAAACGTCTCTCTGAAGGTACTGTATTCCTTTTCATCTGAGAGTATCATCTAAAAAAAAACATGTGGAAATACAAGCTGCTACGAAGGAGAAAAATAAAATACCAGTAAGAATGAAACAGAAATTGAAGAGTATTTCCTAGTTAATAGGTTCCTTATGTTGTAGAACTACTCAGGAAAAAAAAAATCAAAACTGATCCTTCACTGGAGAAGATATAGAATTGTTAACAGGTATCACTTGAGTCTTCTATTCTGCAGTGTACTTTTGCTCAGTGGAACTAGGACACTATAGTTTTAAATGGCATATCTGGCAAATGTGATCTTGTACTTCCTCTGTGCCCCTTGACAGTCTCACTGTTGCTGGACAGCAGCGAATGATTAATCTTTTTGTAAGTGAACTTGAGTAATAGCACAGTGTTTCTCTCTCATTAAATCTGGAGATGGCTTCTGTGGGTTTGTTTTGGTTTTGGATTTATTTTCACTGTATGAGCTGGCAATGGAAGCTTTAATGGTCAGCTGGTGCCTATTTGAAAAGAAGTATTTCTCCCAAACAAATACCGGCAAATTTAATATTAACAGAACTCAGTTCTCAAGGGTGTATAGATTTGAATTTTGACTTTATGGAAAGTGCCAGTAGATGTGTTTGTCATACAGCAAAATTTCCTATTAGTTAGTCAGCACAAGTTAATCTGTTTTTCTAAAGTTACAAACACCTACTTACCTCAAGAGTGCCTGGTCCTCCATTTACCAGTAAGCAAAGCACAGGAATCTCAATACTACCTGTTCCTGTAAAACAGATGGTTTAATTTTTTAAAAGGTTAACAGCTTTCACAAAACTATTGTGGTTTTGCTGACCCTTTGAAAGTATTTCTCCTGTTATGTGCTGTTCTGGTACCTGCCAGAACATGAGTCTGCAGAAGGCAGGTAACTGCAGAAACAAGTAGCAAAGGAAGAGAATAAATAACGCTGTGACTTAGCAGATAAAGTCCTAGTCTAAGATTCAGGACAAAGGCGCCTTCTTTGCCGTGGATGTCTCACATGATTTCTGGCAAGCAGTCCATTCTGTTCTCAACTCAGTACACTTCAGCTGAAAAATAGAGATACTAGCACTTCTGTATGTCATAGCACTGTTGACTTCTTTGTTTATTTACCGCAAGGTGATCAATAGTGGAATAATAGAGCTGCATTAGGGTGCAAGATAAGATTAAGTCTTCAGAAAGGCAGCTACCCTTATTAATAAAGATATATTTAGAAGTAAAAAGCTGTCAGTTTGTCCCAGGTGTAATGCATGTGCCTTGCATGTGCAGCAAGGTGTAGTGAAATCTGGGAGAAAAGCCTGATAAAAGAATGATTTAAGAAATTGAAGAGGCTGCCAGGTAGGGTAAGATGAGTCAGATAAAGAGTACGTGTTTCCTATCAACTCTTATTACTCTGCTTAAACAGTTTATAATTTCATTCAGCACAGTCTATTGTGGTGATTATTAATAACAATCTCATACATTTAAAAGAAATGCTAATGAAATATTTAACATGTCATGGCAGCAGGGGAAGAAATAACGTAGGCATCCCTGTGCTTAGCCACACACAGGGACCCACTTATTTCTAAATGGTTTATACTGTAAAAGCTGAACTCTGTAACCCAAAGGTGACTATAGATTGGCCTGAAAGAGCTCAGTCAAAATGGGAGCATTATGAGATGAATGCTGCTTTCAGTTGGAAGATAAGAGGCGTTTGGTTCAAACAATTTTTTGATGTTTCCCTTTGTAGAGCAGTGTACAGATCGCCACTTACTATTTGTATCCATTGTGGGATGACTACGGAGATAAGGCAGAACAGAGCTACAGCCAGGACATGATTGGCAAGTAAATTAGTTGTTTTAGTGAATGGCATAGCAGTGCCATTTCTCAATAAGGTGATGCTCTAGTTTGAAGAGTGACCTCTATGACTATAGGTTTCTCCAGATAATGTTTACAGCTTCGGATATTCTTCATTAACCATAAAGTTAGATAAAATTTAGCTGGAGGAGGGGTGGGGGGTGTGGATTCTGACTTTACGGTGGGAAGGTGGGAAGTCCTTAATTGCAAAGAATAGTCAGCATACCAAAAATTTCCTCTGAATAACTTCTTGGTACTCTTTAAAATAGGGAAATTCTACGTGACCTTATTAAAGTGTTTTACTTCAGCAAAGTCACATAGCTTTACCGAGCTTCAATATGAATGAGCTTAAATCAACGACTTTTGTGTATATAACACTGAATTTAGTATGTTCCAGTGGAATATTTGTCAAATGAATCAGCATTTTCTGACAGAAAATTGTTCCACTGAGACTTGTTCAGTCAGATTTGGTTTGCAAGCACAATGAGGCTACTTTTTAATTCTCAGGATTTTTGGTTGAAAGAGCAGCTTTCTCAACTTCAGAAGTCACTTTAGTTCTGCCTCTTACATAATGACAAATGTGTTTACTTGATCTTGTCTATGTAGGTGATTGTCCAATTTCGGAATTGGTTTTGTCTTTGTTAAAGTTGAGGCCCACAAGTATAACTGTAACATCAGTATTATTCAAGTTAGCATGACTATATAGAGTCTACTTACCACCATACCCAGTACGCTGCTCTGAAATATGCTTTTCCAAGGTGAGGCGTAGCTTAGTAGTTCCACCTGGCTCATCTGGTGTTATGTGATCCACCAAAATAAAATGGGAATGGTTGTGGTCCAGGGAATACAATGGGCCTTGGATATTATCATTTGATTGGTAGCGTACAAGACTTTCATTCTAGAGAGAGGAGGAGAGATGTTAGTGTTCCCTGCAAAATACAGTCCATAGTTTTGTGTGCTTTATGTCCATTTTTGTGTTTTGTGTGTCATGAGACAGCACACCATCTTTGAGACACTTGACTCTTGAAAAGGGTAGAAAAGGAGAATGTGTTCCTTCTGAAAGGTGACAGGACCGAAAGCTGAATTCCCTGAAGTTTGCCTTTTGGGCTCTGCAAAATACAGTGATATTGGTCATCATCTCTGGAACACAGGCATTCACCCAGAGGTTTTGGAAATGTTTGTTGGAAGAATGGAAAGGGGCATGAGACCAAACAATTGTGGATGAAGCTATAATGTCTCTGACAGCTAAAGACTCAGCTGGTATAAACAGGGCAGACCTACTCATTTCAGTAGCCCAGTAGATAAGTTAGCCTGCTGTATGTCCATATGAATTTAAATGCACCTTTATTTAATTGACAGGGTTACAGGAGATCTAACAGTTAGACTTTGGAAATTGCATCCTAAAAAAGTGAGTGACAGGAAGACATTAGGAAAGTGCAATCTTACTATTTTTTTATTTTGGGTGAGGGGTGTTCAATCTTGAAATCATTTATTCATTAATTTTTGCACAACATCACTGTCTGGGCAAAGCAGAACCTCTGTCTTCTAAGTATTATGCTACATATGGTCTAAGGATTGTGCTACACACACCATTTTCAAGCTCCTCTTACTTCCATGATAAATTTTTCTGTCCCACTGTTACATGTTCACTTTGATATACCATTCCTAACAGCAAGCCAGGCTGTAAATGCCTTGTTATTCTTTTTCATCTTCATAATCACTGTCCTGTTGCAAGTAAGCCAAATTAAAGCAATTATTTAAAATCTGCATTTCCTTCTATTATGCTTCTGTTCTGACTCCTGCAGCCTTTGGGTTATCCAGGTTATTCTCCACAGCCAAGGCTAGGGCTGATGTTGGAGAAGAAATAAACATATCACCAGGAGCTCATAGCAGCACTAATGATGCACAAAAACATAAAGTATCCCAGAGGGACAAGTTCCTTCATGCTGTGGGTAGAAGAGTTGAGCATGCTGCATAGCATTCCCCTATAAGTGGCTTTCTGAAATGAAGCTACAGATAGTCATACCGGAGAAGGGAAGTCTTCTTCAAAGCAACATGAAAAAGGCCATAATCAGGCATGTTCTTTATGGCTTCTTTCCTTGTCAGCAGCTCTGGGAAAAGTGGGGCCATCAGAAGCTGTCCCAGGAAAAAAGCAGTGAATTTCATGTCCTTTACAAACAGCAAGTGCCACAGATTTCTTTTTACCTTCTCTCTCTGTTTCTCATTTGTTGGGGAAAGCTTCTTGACACTATTAATTTGTCTTCAAGTTTTGTTTTGACAGGGGGTGTGCATATATGTTGCTGCCTTGTAACATTAAGCCTACTCAACAAAGATCTGGCCTTTGATTAGGACCTGGAGGTACAACAGTTCTTTAGCAAAGGCCCTCAGGGATTTTCATGTTTATTCTCTGAAAATGTGGGAGTGATCTTTCAATAATGTTTAAAGTATACCATTAACACAGAAGAGATGTGAAGGATAAGCTGACTTCAGGGCTTGTTCTTCTCCTTGGTAGTGTGGATTGTTTGTTAGCTCTATTTTATAAAACAAGCTGCTTGTGTTAGTGCCAAGTATAAAGACAACTGGGTTTAAATCAACATCCCTGTCTATAGTTCCTTTGTCTTAAAGTTACTGACTAAAATCAGAATTTCTTTGTGTGGAAGCAGTGCCAGAAGTCACAGTGTCAGAAACACTCTACATGAAATATTCCTTGATAAAGATTTTGGCCTTTAGCTAAAGGGGTGAAAATGCAATAGAAAGACTGGTGCACTTGCTTTGTAGCTGCTGATTGGGAAAGATCCAGGTACATTTCGACCACTTAGCCTGGGAAGCAGGTGAAATAGTTTGCATTTGCCAAAGCAACTGAACAAAATTCATGAATGTAACAAACCAAAACCTTTCATCTGTGGTCCTTTTGGACTAGTTCAGCCTCACAAATAGGTTAAAGTCTTCCAGCTACAGAGTCCCACCTGCTAAAGCACAGAAGCTGTCCTCAGCAAAAAGAATGGAGAAAGGGGAAACCCAGTGACTATTAATAAATTGCTGATAGGATCTGGCAGTCTCCCAGCTGCTAGCTGGTACTTGCTAGCCTGTCTGAGAGAAGAACTAGGTGGGAGTTTAAAGGGCTGTGTGTGTCATTTGTTTCTTAGCTTCTGTGGGGAAGTAAAACAGCACAGAGGTACTGTCATTCATTGTCATTACACACCTACTACATTGTTATACTATTTTGCTTAGGACAGACTGTATAAGCAGTGACAAGAAGGTCATGCCATAATTTTGTTTTCTCCACCTCCAGGTCAATTCAGCATCAACTTGTCTCGACATTCTCAACAAATGTGTTGTTGGGTGAGGTTTTTTATTTACGAGTTTGTTCTTAGCTTTTTTGTCATCCTGAACTTTGATTGCTTTCACCTGAATTGTGAAGTCCCTAGAGTTCGCAATAATTAGATGAAATTCTCCATGGCTAGCATTTCTGGCCTGGTGTGTTGAGCAAGTTTTTGCATATTAGACACCAGTTCAATGACTACTTAAGAAAATTTGGTCTTGTAATATTTATGGCTTGTATTCTGTAGCAGAAAATATACTTTTTAGAGTATTCATGAAGTCTGGAGTAAGTGCTTCTGTGGCAAGTGGATAAGGGAAAAAATATTAAAGGTGCCTCATGATGCATGATTTTTTCCTGTCGTTCATCCTTGCTCTCGTGGCTGAGTTTACATCTAATGCTGTCACCTACTGGATACTTGCAGAATTGCTGCCAAATATACTGAGTGGAGAGGGCACAGAATCGTTTGGCTTTAACTGTTCTTCTTGCTCTTCATTTCTCTTTTCCCGCCAAACCCTCTAAACCTCAACTTTTGTTTTTAAGTTAGGCCAATGTTGTTCTGCCTATTACTTCCACATTTTGTGAAGGTGCCGCTTACCTCTGGACAGTCCTGTCTCATGAGTAGAATAAGCGAAAAAATACCTTTGTGTTGTCCAGAATTTCTCTGTGCTGCATTTTTCTGAGTGAAGTTATTCCTATGGCAGTCACTCTGGCTTTGGATGAAGTACTGGCCAGTGCATGATCTCGGACTGCTTGCACTAGGTGTCTTGTTATTCCTACACGTAAAGCACTGGTAAAAATCCAGGCACCTGAAATCAGTTATTAAAAATGGTTAGATACTTTCTTTAAAATTGAACCTGTTTGTGTGTCAAGTAACATTAATTGGAGTAATGGATTTAAGGTTTTTTTCCAGGTATATAAACTGTAGACAGGTCTTGACGGACTGTAACTTCTGGAATTGCATACATAAAAAGTATGTAAGACTTTAATGAGGAAAATAAGAAGAAATTATATGTCCAAGCAAACATGCTTCACCTATCATGTGATATAATATTGCCATCTTTACTCTGATGTCAGTGTGCCCACCAAGAATGCTGTGTCTGGTCTAGTGTCACTGTCTAAATTTGAGCAGAAACATCACTACACAAAGCAGGTCTGCTGGTTGCATAAGGAACATCAAAGGGACAGGACAGAGGAAGTTGTTGGCTTGAACTGAGGACTCAGTCCCAGTAGTACAACTGGTAGCAGAAGAGCTTGGCTATAACCTGTCTAAAACGGTGCTCTCATTTTCTTGTTTTTGTGTGTTGGACAGTGAATTCAACAGAACTCTTCTGCAGAATTTACAACAGTATTGTTATGGTGACAAAGAATTTGGAGAACCCTGTGTAAATAGCCAACCAGCCTCTTTCAGATGCATAAGGAACTGGAGATCTTGATGCTGTCCAGTCTTAACTGTTGAAGGCAGATGGAGATAGGGAATATCTGTATGGTACAGAAGTACCAAAACGGCTTTAGAGCTAGGATGTTTCCTTACAAAAAGTGAAACACAGTCTCATCTGGACCAGTGAAGCTGAACCAAGAGCTTGCTGTAAAATTATTACAGATATTTTTACTTAATTTTGTGTGCAATTTTTTTTTTTTTTTTTTTCCTCATTTTACAGGGGAAAAAAGATGTAATCTTAAATGAAAGCCACTTCTGTGCATGTGCCCAGATATCAATTGTGTTGGTTTTGGTTTTAAATGTTTTTCACTACTCTTATAATTTTTGCAAACGGCCAGGGAGAAACTGAGCTGATTTGTTTTATGTTATATATTACCAAGGTCTTTTTGTTTAATCTTGAGTCTAATCTTATGCTATTTTACTAATGAAGTTTGTTCAACTCTTAGACTTTTTTAAAAAAACATTCTTCAAAAAAACTATTGTAATATGATTTTGAGTGGTACCTAAAAAGTGAGAATGGGGAAACCAAGAATTATTATTTTTGACCTAAATTCACTCTTGTTGAAGTGAAATTGCTATGTGTTCTTAAGAATTATTTTGCTATGGCACCAAAGAGGGACAACATACTTGGTCTCATCTCATGCTGTCTTTCTAGTGTCATATCTGAAGGAAAACACTGTCTGGTAATTTTACACTTCAGAAATGGTTGTTTAAAGTAATTAGGTTTGAAATAACTTGCTTTTGCTATTTCTAATACAATAATTTTCATTTTTAAAGCTGCTCTAATACAGGTTGTAGGTTGAATTCAGAAAAGCCTCAAGCTTCTAAATATAATCATGTAAGAAGGCTGATTGACATTAAAAGATCATCAGATGCTAGGTGTGAGAATCCAATAGGAATATAAATACCTTCTTTAAAGCCTACAGCACTAACCTGTGCTTTGAGCTGCCTTTATAAGTCCTTTTTTTAAGGTGTCCCATAGCCAAGGCTTCACCTGGAAATTTTCCTCTTCCCCTGCTAAAGAGACTACCAAATTGGGAGCAGGTAGTTTCCATTTGTTGAGCATAACTTCAAATATAATTCCAGGATGAATGGTATTTGGGACCTTAATAAACTTCAATAAACAAAACAAAAACCACTGAGTAACAATGGGACAGACAACAGGATACAGTAGAGGTATTGTTCATGCTGAATGCAGAGGGAAATATAAAAACAACTTGGTTATTTAACGAAAAATTGAGCAATTTATTTGGACACAACTTGACAGAGAAATAAATACTAGGATGAATTTAGCAGGCTTCTGTATAAATCCACTAAATTTGGACAGTTTGATGGGTTAATTCTCTGTTGCAGACTGACAAATTGCACTCTCCTTTAATGCTGCTGCTCCTCTTGAACTGCTTTCAGTTCCACGGCAGTCTAGCAAAGCCAAAAAATTTCTTTGGCGTTTCTTGTTGCTGCACTAGCTGAAATATTTGCCTGATTTCATGTCTGTTTTCCAACGACATGTTACGTGAATCTATTGCTTCTACCTGTTCTGTAAATATTTTAGCTTTGTGCTTAAGACTTTATAATGAAAAAAAATCCTGAGGTAGATTTCTAACCCTATAAAATTCTTTTGGTCTAGCATCTAACGTATACAAGGAACTAGTGAGGAGGTGGGTCTGTCCATGTAAATTCCTCTTTGCATACTAGCAGAACAGAGAGGGAGACCTTTAAGGAGAGTCTTGAAACAGCTCAAAAGTATGCTTAAAATATTGAAATCCATAGGGATTAATTTGGCAGAAAGAGATTAAAACAAGGAAATAATACAAAATGAAGGAAGCTGAGCACGTAATTGGTTGGTTTGGTTTTTGTTAAAGAAGGGAGTGATCAACTGTACTTGTAGCATGTCAGTGAAAGACAAGTGATTGGTTTCTGTATATTAAAAGGCCTTATTTTAAATAATATTAATGTTCAGGAAGTTATGGTCCCTACTTTGAATATGATGTGGTGCCTCACACAGTGGCACATTGACCCATGCTGTTACACTTTCTTCATTTAATGCCAAGAAGTAACAGCTGAACAACAGCAATAGTGTAAAGGGTTAAAACTTCTCAGTGCTGTACCTTTCCACGTTTCTTCCCACAGGCTGTGAAGTCTATTTCTCCTGTGCAGTATGGTGGTTCTCTTTTGAAAGCTTCCTCTTTGTCACTGCTGCAGAGCTTGGTTTCCATTTCCTCCATTGAATTAGTAAGGTGGTTACCAGTAGACCAAGATGTTCACTGAGATGACAGACAACTGGACACTGAGGAGCTGTTTAAACTTGAGAGGACACAAAATCCATTAATTTACATCTAGCTGAGTTTTCAGGCAAATATTTAATTCTTCTACTATTATGCTTATAAGGCTTAGCTGAAATTGGTGGTGTTTGTACTGAATGTTGAACTTTATATAAAGGAGGAGGCAGATTCCACATCAAAGCTATGTAACGTAAGTTATGAAAAGGCATGCAGGGGTAAGACTCAACTCTCATTTAGCAGACAGAAAGCTGAGTTGAAAGATCCTTCAGTCCCTGCAAAGTTATGGGGGGTGTCTCAGAGCCCAAAGGTGATCTTAATTCTACAAGAAAGAAAGAGAAACCTCAGCCACAAGCTATACAAATAAGAATAGGTCTGTGTCAGAGTCTGAGTCATGGTTTCTTAGTGTGTTTATCCATCATGCTACTATGACTTACATTATCCAACATGGACACTAAATAACTAAGTGGTGAGATTGTATTTCTCTGAAAATACTTTAGAAGTTATTTACTCCCTATCTGCTGTAGGAATAGGCTATTTATTCATAAGCCAAAGTATCTAAGGCCAAGCTGCACTCAAAAAGAACATACAATTCAAGAAGGCAGGTGGTTTTCTCTATATGTGGTTTAGGAATGATGGTGAGCAATCTGTCCTAGAGCAAAGGTCATATAGCAAGAGTTGTGCTTCTGCATTACATAAGATAGGGAAAAGTTCTTCTTTCGTCTCCTGTATTCCAGTTTGACTGAACTGATATGATTTGGAAAATAGAGGTTTCAACTTGTATGCTTTATTTAGTTTCTTTTCAAAACAAAAGCAATGAAATAGCTCTCCCTTCTGCGTTCATCAGCATATTCAAATACTTAGTTCTTTAACAAATCCTTGCGATAGTAAGCCAGCAATGGTTGTCAATACTGCATTAATCTTTATTTCCTAATCCAAGAGATTTAATGTGAATTTGAAGCGGGTCAAACTAGCAAGTCTTTTTGTGGGTCCATCAGGATGCTCCAGTAGAGGGAGCAAACCGTCTCTTGGGAGCCTGTATCCTGATGCTTCACCACTTGGTGCCTCTATGACCTTATCTCTTTTGTTCTTTTCTTTTTTTCTTTTTCTTTGTCTTCTGTGAAAAAGTTGTTTGGAGTTGCTTTTTTACTTTTTAATTTGATCCACCTGTGAAACGTGGTTATGGACTCTCACTCATAATTTGTTTCCTCTGCATCTTTCCCACCCCTCTGTATTCATCCCCAAACTTCTGTCATGCTAGTCACTTCTGGAGGCAACTGAGTGTTTATTCTGAACACTGAGACTAATTCAGTTAAGAGTCTTACCTAAAATAACTTCTTTTGGATTTTCAACAACAGTGGTCACAGCAAAGCCCACGTCTTTTTTGAGTCCTCTTTTCCACTGAGGATACAGCTTTATCTCCCAAGAGCCGAGAGACAGTATTCTGGGGAAAAAAAAAGTTAATACAGAGTTATAACAACACATTTTGACTATTCTGAAGCACACAAATCATTTCCTGGGACTTGCTGACAGAACAAAGGATTTGATCAGAAAAAAGTATTCAGTTCTGAATTTCCAGAGTACATTTAGTCCATTCAGTCACCATTCATCACTGCCCTAGATAGTACACATTTATTTATATCTACACACAAGCAATGAACTTGGAATAGGTAGTCATTTACAAAGTAATCTGATGGTTATTTTGACCACATAGATAGGCCCCAAGTGGTTCATTTTAAGTCTAGCTCTAGGCCTAAGCTTGCAAAATTTCATCATATGATTATCCATGACTTCTATTTTGGAATAAAGACACTGAGCTGCTGAGATTTATAAGGAATATTCTTGCATTTGGATTTTTTTTTTTTTTTTTTTCCAGGAATAACATGTTACTTGATTTTTAGTTTAAGATTTCTGTTGTTCACTACCATTGAGAACCAATATGAAGTGAAGGAGACAAAACCAGATGAGATGCAGAAACAGAAGCTTTGTTCACAAGGTTTTTACAAGACTGGAAAGTGAAGAAGGCAGCTGGTAACTGGCATTGCACAGGGCATTACTTTTTTCTTTTAACCAAGCAGTGAACCATGACGGTAGAGATTGTAAGCTTTTTCTTGGGGAAGCATTATTTCATCTTTCCATCTTGTTCTTACACCACTTCTGCATCCCTGCAGGCTGCTGTCTGTGATTGGATACAGAGCTAAATGGAATTTGTTATGAACTTCTACTGCTGGTCTTGTGTCCATATTCCAAGCCAGGACATCTTTCAGCATCAAGAGCAGAAAAGTGATACTGACAGAATGGCAAAACAAATCCCCAAATTGTGCAGGATTCTGAATTGTATCCATGTAAGAATATAATGTATCCCTATATGGAGCTGAGAATCTACACTAGAAGAGATTGTGGACTATTATGGAATGATATTTTCTAAGTTTCTGCATGCAGCTTTCAGGAGCTTTTACAAAGGCAATGAGCAGTGCCAAGTAGCTTGCTTGCTTTGGTTTGGGTTCAGTTTTAGTGAGATTTGACACTGACAGTTTTTCTTGATTTATCTTCTGCCTCTTGTTTGACTTCAAAGGAATAAATATGGTGACTTACAGTACGATTGCAGTAACATATAGGTGAGATCTTCCACGTCAGTGCAGTGTTCCACCCAGTGGTGCTAACAGAGCAAGGAAATATTGCTTTGGTATTTAAAGGGGTTGGGAAGAAGATTTTAAAGGTTGCTTTATAGATACTCTGCGAGCAGGGGGAAAAAACAAACAAACAAATAAAGCCAGAAGCTGCTTATACTACGAATGTTGCAACATCGAGGGGAAAAAAAAACCTGCTGGATAAGATTTGCAGATGTGGTTCTAAGCACAAAGGCTGACCATATTAAATGTTTCCTTACTTTCCTTTATAGCTATATCAGCTATTGCAGTGTAACTCCTTGCTCTCATGGGCAGAATTGTAGAACACTGAAGGATCTGTTCAAGTACTGCACACCAACTTACTACCACTTTGCACTGCAGTGGAGCTTCACTACATATTGATCAGTCAGCACACAGACTGCATTATGTCCCTAGTATTTGAATATATATTCAGAATAGGATATAGTTGGCTCTGTAATTTCCTCCTGGATTGTTAAAACTTCTGTTTTTAAAAAGCATTGGGGCATCTCACCTAGTGTTCTCTAACAAGCGAAGTAAGCAGGTAGTAACAAACTATATAATATAATCACAGTTTTTTGGAGTGCCTTTCTCCCAGGTTTAATTCAGTCTTGTTCTGCTTGGTTCCAGCTTCCATGTAAATCTCTGGTGGTTTCAGGGGTTACTGCTTTGAGACTTCAGGCTGCACTAGATTGCAAGGGTGTCAGGTCACAGTAATTGGGTCAACTCATTGTGGTCAAAGTCATGACATTCCACTGCAGTCAGCTTAGCTGTGGTCAATTTCATCACTGTAACATAACAGAGTATATTTTAATTACAAGGGTCTGGAATAAGTCCCAGTCTTGGGAAAGAATAAGCAGATAGCCAGAAAAAGGAACATGGTCTAAGCACTTTTTGGATGAGAGGAAAGGTAGGGAGGAAAGCAAAGGAGAGACAAAGGCTATAAATACAGCTGGATGAAAAACCGATGACCAGTACTTCACAATTTTCTCTCTTTCCAGATACTACTTTCTATTAAACTACTTTTAAAAAATCCAACCTATTTTTAATCCCAATATTTAATTTTTTTACCCATTATCTGTAAGAATTCCATTGTTTTAAATCTGATAAAAAGATTACTTGGACAAGTAATCAGAAATACTTAAGGGGGAGGGGGAAGCTACAAAAATCTTGCCTGCTGTAATATGTGCATTCATATTTTAAATTTTGTTTACGCACACACACATACACATATTGAACAATCTTACTTTAGTTCTGGTTCAGACTTAAGTACAGATTTTTCTATCTAGGCTGCTGCTGTGTATTTAAATTTGTAGGTCAAATTCTGTCCTAGATGTTCCCATTGACTACAAACATCTATGGAAAGAATGTACCTCTAATGATTACCAGATTTGAAGTATAACCTAGAAATCCATTTCCAACTAGCAAAGCAAGTTAAGATAATTATGAGGAAAAGACAATTGCCAGTTCCACCTACATCTGGAAATGTGAGTCAGTGTCATTTACATTAGGGATGGCCTGATTAAATCATTCCAGGTGTCAGCTAGTCTCATGAATCATTATTTCTTTAACCTCATAAATAGGGAGCTGTTAGAATTGTACCACTCTAAGAGCAGCGCTTGTGGCACTGGAGCTCGCAGGTCCTAATACTGCTTAGTCCTTTATTTGGATGGTCCTAACTTCTTATTTAGACATCCTAGATTTCTGGGATGTAGAAATCTGACAGGGAGGTATAACTTCAGGGGAACAGTTGTGATGGCTGTAGGGAAACTCCAAGGTGGATTGCTGCAGAGATGCTTTCCTGAGGGATTTATCCAGGAAAAATGATATCAGAATTGCAAAGAAATATTTTGAGAGCTATGTACATCTCTTTCAGGACTGTTCTCCTCCTGGCTCTTCTTCCTCACTCCTCTGCCATGCCTTCTCACCCCAGGCTCCTTTTCCCTTACTTCTCTCCATGTTTCCTCCTGCTTTTCACAGGCTCTTTCTAGCTATTGTTGCTGCCACTTAGCCCACTGTGAATGTGTAACTCTTCCATGTGTGGTAAGAAAAAACAGATGTTGCACCTCCAGATGGGTGACAAGGGCATGGGTCCAATTCAGCCTTCTTTTAGATTTTAACCAGGATTAGTCTGTGTTAATGGAAGGAAGAGAGGTCAAATCTAAGCCTTTCAAACATACATTGTGAAAATGGGTGCAGTCAAGGGATGGCTTGACCTCAATTTTTATCTTCAAGGGTAATGGTTAGATTAAGAGAGTAGGCGTATGGTAGTCATTAGTTCTCAGGACCTGGCACCAGTAAGAAATCTCCTTCATATTAGTATGCCAATCAGGGACACACCCTGGCTTTTAATTACTAGCAGATTCCTCCACCCACTCAAGGAATACATTGGAATATGTAGGTGAAATGATTAAATGTAGTAATAAAGTAGTCCCAGTATTGCTGATGTTAAACCAGTCACAAAGCCCACTCTTAGCTTCAGTGGCAGATGGAGCAAATCCACTGGTTTATAAACTGTGAAGGAAGCTTTCATGTGGAGCAAAAGAAGACAGTGCCAGTTACTGTGCCCTTGCTGGTGCAGGATAGGATAAGCTACAAATTCTAATGAAAAGTGAGCCTTAACTGTTGGTCAGAAAAAGAAAGGGCTCACAATAATGATGCAGGTGAATAGTGAGGGGGAAACTGCAACAGCAACATACAACAAACTTCACTTGAGCAGGAAAAATCAGCTACCAAGACACGTAATGAGATACCACTGGCTAAACTGCAGTCCTGTTGAAAGAAGCTAAGGGTTACAGGCAAAGCAAACGTAAGTGAGCAATATTGTGCTGTCGTTACAAAAGAAAAATGCTGTTAGGACAGTATAAACAGGATAGCCTTCATGAAGTCACTCAGCATTAGCTGCACTATTCTGTCTGGTTTTGGGTGCTAGGTTTCAAGGGAATTACAGACCAGCTGGAGAAGGTTTGAGCAAGAGAAGTAACAAGAACAGAAACCTTGCACTAAAAGATAAGGAAAGCTTGAGCAAATCAGAATTGTGTAACCAAAAGCAGAGAAGATTGCAGGAAGGGAAAAGGAGAATGTAATAGCCTACCATGGCAAAAGGATGATGAGAAAGATTATTTATACTTGTAGCTCAAGATAATGGGCTCAAGAGAAGAACAGTAACAAGGCTTCCCAGGGATACAATAGTAACCATGCTCAGAGAAATACTTCCTTGGAAAGAATTAAACCCTTATACCACTGGTTAAGGAGCAAGCAAAACAACCAGGACAAAGTCCCCAGTTGTGTATTCTGTATATTGTGTAGTCTGTAAATTGTGACCCAAAGAACTTGACCTTTACCTACATGTTATTGCAACCCCGAGAGCTGGATATGCATCTGCAGTTCTGATCCTCAAGATACACATATGCTTATGTAACTTCACTAATGGAAATGCTCCTATTGAGTTTAGTGCAAGTACTCACTCCAGGAAAATTCCATCAGTGAGTTTACTGGGCCATTACCAGCAACAGTGTAATGGAATTATTTGCTTTCCATAGTTGCCACGTTTTCTTTCCTGTTTTGAATTAAAACATAATAAATATGACGAACAAAGCAGGTGCAGGGGATCAGAATAAAGAAAACCAGAGAAGTGAAGGGCAGAGTAAAGACTGCAAATCTCATGTTCAATTTCAGCATGTGCTCCAAAAATTAAGTGGATGGACTCTAACTCATGGGTACTTTTAAGTGTGAAGAAACAGTATTTCAATCACAGTGGATGCAACAGAAAAGGGGAGGTATAAGAAGGCATTAACTAGAATCCAGGAAGGGAAAAATATCTAAACCTGCCATGGAAATATGTTTATATGACATGAGACACAAGGAAGTATTCGTTAGGGAAAATAAATGCACATGCATCTGTGACTGATGTATGTAGCTCTATGTGCAGTTACATACATTATCTTGCTTACATTTATGCTTTAGCTTTGGAAAACATTTGTCGTGAATTAGTACTTTCAAATTCTCAGAATGATGCATGAAATGTTTCTGCTTCACAGCCTAATGACAAAGCAGAACCATCTGCCATGATTGCCAAGGAATTGCTAAAAAGCACATCATTTCACCTAGGCATGGTGAAATACATCAGCAGAAATCACGGCCAGCTGTCCTGCATAAGGCTTTGTCATGCCTGTAGCAAATAAATCTTTGAGACCTGAAGAAATAGAAAAAAGGAAACAAAGAAATGATTGTCACAAGTGCAACTGGAGCTATAGTACACTACGCATCTCTCATGTTCAGATAAGAGGCATAAGAAAAGCTGTTAATGTCAAAGACAAGAACTGGAGGGATGCAACAAGTACACAGCAAATAATTTATGGGATGGTTTCTCCATACTATGACTAGGACAGAGAGAGGCAGGCTAGTTGAGATGGACAGCAACCTTAGGAATATGTTTCCTAACTGGAGACTTTGAGTTTGCAGACACAGGGCTAGACGGGAACTTGAAGCAAAATCATGCAAAGAAATGAAGCATAGAAGTGACCTAGTAAAATAGAAGTTTAAGTTTCCAGACGTATTTATGTGAATTGGCCCCATCAGAAGATTTCAGAAACATTAGTGTTATCAGTTTCCTTGCTAGCACAGAAGTTGTTATAGAGTGCTATTTCAAGTAATTCCTCTTTACTGTATCTGTGCAGAGTCAATAATCAGAACAAAATGTCAGAGGAGGAAGAAATTATTTTGAAACCTCATCAACAACAGCAAGTTATGAAAAGATGTGTGGGAGGAGAGCCTTGTTACTGAACTAGTGTAGGCTTTCTAGGGTACATCTCTTGAGCCTGATCCTTCTTGTAATTGCTAGGAAGGACACAAGGGTGCAAGGCAAATCAAGTATTCACAGGAGTCTTTCTATTATTTTCTAGGAGAGTGGATTGTGCTTTGGTTTCGCTGGGGTTTGCACCAAGCCTTTAACAAATGAATGTGCAAAATGCTAATGCAAATATAGGTACTTTGTCTTTTTTGTTTCCATCTTCATTTGCTTTACACAGTAAACAGCATCAGAGGCTATTTGAATAACGTGCTTTTAGTGAGTTTGCAGAAATTTACATATGGATGTCAGATGGTGAATTTCATAGAAGAGGATTTATTCTGGGGAGAAAACCCGAGAAGGTAGAAAGCTGATAAAAGGGAAATATAGACATCAGGGAAGTAAACAATGGAAGGTGCAGATGGAACAGATGAGGGAAAATGCACAGCAACACTGCTTGATTAAAATAAAGGAATTGGCTGTGCTTACATAACATGTTGTGTATAGGGTGTGGGGGAAGGCTGACACTAGCTTCAAATACTCCTGGACCTTCACTGGTCTGTTCCCACAGCATGGCATACCACTTCGAAGCTGTGCCAACAAATGTTTTTGTGTGGCCTCACAGGGAATCAGACTGAGTTCACTTGAACTCATTTTTACCAGGTCATTTTTCATCAGGATCGGTTTACTAATGCGGTATACAGCATGACACACAAACTCCTGAAAATAATGTATTGCGAAACCACAACTGTAGTTCACGCTGAAAGATGAAGAATGTGGGAGTAGTTCCAATTTGTGGTGGTTTAAGCCCAGCCAGCAGCCCAGAAACCACGCAGCCGTTAGTTCACTCCACCCCCTTCCTCCCCCCGTTCCTGGGGAGATGTGGAAGAGAATAGAAAGAATGTGACTCCCACGGGTTGAGATAAGAACAGTCCAGTAACTAAGGTATAACACAAACCACTGCTGCTACCACCAATAATAAGAATGATAAGGGAAACAACAAGGGAAGAGAATACGACCGCTCACCACCCACCAACCGATATCCAGCCCGACCTGAGCAGTGATCTAGCCCTTCCGGGTAACTGCCCCCAGTTTATATAGTGGGCATAATGTGCTGTGGTATGGAATTCCTCTTTGGTTAGTTTGGGTCAGGTGTCCTGTCTCTGCTTCCTCCTGGCTTCCCCTCCTCCCTGGCAGAGCATAGGACGCAGAAAGTCCTTGGTCAGAGTAAACATTACTGAGCAGCAACTAAAAACATCGATGTTATCAACGTTGTTCCCAGGCTGAAAGTCAAAAACACAGCACTGCACCAGCTACTAAGAAGGAGAAAAATGACTGCTACTGCTGAACCCACTATTCTAAACAAGTGCTTCAGGAAGGACAGTGTTCAGATAAGGCAGACAACACTGTACTTGAACATTTTAGTTGAATATGGACTCTATGTGGACACTGGTGAATGAGTACTATTGAAAACAAAGGACAGAATAAACACTACTGCCAGCAGAAGTATTAGAAAATAAAAAGGACCAGTGCTTGGGAACTGGAAAGGCTTGAAATAATTCAATGTGGTTTTGCTGAGATCACCTAGCATTTTTCATTTGTGAAGATCATAATATACCACACTTGTAGAACCTGAAAAAGTTCACAAATGTTTCCCTTGATGCCAGCAGCTGACTTCACAAATTTAGCCCCCAGCATTAAGTACCAATCTTTACAAATTCCACTTTACAAGTTGTGCTAAAATAATCTTCACCTATTTTCAAGCTTGTCATGTGTACAGCATTTTTTTCTTTCAATTTCATGCCTGTAGCCACACATTCTTTTATGGAACAGAGCAATTTTTATGGTGGTTGGAGGGGAAACCTTCACTGTGTTTCCTTATGGGACTGCTTTCATCATCTCCTGTTTATAAGAGCTTGTTCGGTGCTTTAGGCAAATTTTGAAAGCTGAAAAGGAAAGTGTATTCAAAATCAAGACTCTCTTGCATAAACCATATACACAGTGTACTTTGAGAATTCCAAGCCTTAGGAAAATATTGCAGTCTGTTTTGTTTCTTAAATATAACAAATCTGCGGAGACAATTTTGAACTTAATGCATTGTGCAAAAATGGTAATGGCAAAATTGTTCATCAGTGGTTATAAGTTGTTTTTTTTCCTTGATAAGACATGAAGCCCTACCTTTTTCAAATAACTACAAAATTTGCATTGCATTTGGATGTGGTGGTGAATTTCAGGAAGCCTCGTGCTCAAGCACCCCTGACGTCACTGGGCTGTGTTGTGCATTTAGAAATTGAACCCACTGAATGCACTATAATGTGCATTTTAATTCTTTTTCATAAATATGGATGTAGCATCTTGCATATAGCAAAGCCTGCCAACCCTAGATTTTAAATATACGCTTGTTGCCCACTGCTAGGAAGCCTGGCCTTTCTTTTTTCTTCTGTATAGTACTGATTTTTAACCCACAGTTGCAGCAAATCATAGCCAATTTGCCCACTGGCACTCTTCCTTGGGTTACATATCAGATAGGCTCAGATCAGGTTCAAATGAATACTGATATCATAAAAATGCAGGGCACAGAAGAAAGTGTCTGAATGTGACATATAGATGAAAATGGTTGACCTAAGGTTGTTAAGGACTGCTTCACTGTATAGGAGAAAGAGGGTCCTCACATATATGTTTGGGATACTCAAGATCATCTCTGCTTGTAGATGGACAAGAGGCATGTGCTGGCACAGAGGTTCCAAGCCTGACAAATTCACTGTACTAAAAGCATCTGTTGCTTCCCCACATGCCCATGCTTTCCCTGTGTCTTAACAGTTCTGTTGGCAGGTGTACCCATGGCAATAACCAGTTATAAACAGGAGGTAAATCTTCAGAGGTTTTCTGTGTTTGACAGAGGTTAACATGCTGTAGGAGATAAACAGAATAACAGATGTTTTCCTTCACTTGATGTTTATAGACATTCAAAGCCTTTCTGAGCTGTGTTAAACTGGCTTCTGCCTCACCCAGCATAATTTGGTCCTGAAAAGAGCAATTACAGAACAAACCTTACCTCCCCCCCCTTTTCTAGTGTGTAATACAATGTTGGGGGTGGTGTGGGGTACAATACTTATAGATCTATGGTGCTGTGATAAGAGGGGAAAAAACCCAAAACAGATCCCATTGCTTCTGTAAGTGCAAGGTCCTGCTTTACTGTAGTAGCAATGTAGCTACACATCTCAAATATGTGATGGGAGAAGGTTTGTAGTGCTCTAGTGTACCACAACTTATTGGGATGACAGTGTTACACATGCCATACAGTCAAGCATAGGTAGTGTAAAATGACAAATAATATTAAATGTGAAACTGAAGCAGGGTACATATTAATCTGAGGTGAAATAATTAGTAGACATTCAGTTTACTTCTATGAAGGTCTTAAAAAGCCTACTTTGAAGGTAATAGACCTAGTGCCTTGAGAATGTGTGTACGTAGTTTTATTTACATGAGCAGTTCTCTTGAGCTATCCATTAGAATAAAGAGCATTATATACCAAAGACAAGGATGACTTTCACCTTTCTTGATTTTAGTTTTTAACTCACTAGGAGAAGATGCTTTTCCAGATGAAGAGTTAATGAAACTAGCCAAACTCTTACTTGACAGCATTTCTGTCTGTGTCCCCTGTGGCGTGTCTGAATGTAGAGTCTTTAGAGGTAGTTGACTGCCTTTTATCAGAAAACCTCAAATAAAAAGGGCTTTTTCTGCCTTAACTCTGTCAGTTAACATTCAGATAATCTGTTGTTCTCAATGCAATCTTGTAAAATAAAAATTACACTAAAAGTTTAGAAAAACAAATATTAAAATCAACACAGAGTTGAAGACATCATCTGTGCCCTGAGACACTGTTGGGAATTGTCTTCAAGGGCTGAGGATGAGTGGACAGTAAACACATGAAAAATGAAAACACAGTAGCATAGTGTATAGTTATATTCGTGCATGCTCATGTCTTAAACTCATGGGGCTGGTAGAAGAATCCGACAGAGTAGAACCCTTACAATGCAGAAGTGTAGAAGTCATGGATCTATCTCTCTACGTTGCTGCCTCAGAAACAGCTGTATAGTAGACAACTGCCTTACTGTAACAGTTATGCAGTCTGCTTATATTAGGCCAAAACCACAGCCATATATATAGCCTTAGACTCTAGATACAAGAGACTGTGAAGCTTGTTATTCCTAGTGCAAGCTAAAAGGTTGTCTTAACAGTGGAGAGCTTGATAGTAGAACATTGTTGATGTTGAACTGCAGAATGGGACAAATGCAGTAATGTAACTACTATTTGGTACTACTTTGTAAGGTACTTTACTACTTTAGTAAGGTACTACTTACTTTGGTAAGAAAATCAAAGTACTGAACAGAAAAAACACTACAGAAAGCAATCAAGAATATAGACAAGGACAGCAACAAGTAGCTTCTGAAATTCCTGATACAGAAAATCTGGAAATTTTACATATACTTCATTATTCAAAAGGAAGAAACAATAGCAATGACTTTTATATCACTTCTGATTACTCACAGATGATGAAGGGGGAAAAAAATTTTGAAGTAATGATCTCTTCTTGGATGAATCACAAGCATCTTTTAATACACATAGTATAGACAGTGATCCTACCTGCTGGCTGTCTTTTGCAACAGGCGTGCGCATTCATCTGCAGTGCTGAAGGTGGCTAATGTTACCCATACTGTTTGCTGCCGCTCCCTTTTTCTGGTTGGGAAAAGGAAGGTGTTACCAGATTATCTGGCACACCAGTCCTATGACAATAAAAGTAAACATTGCTAGTGTATAATGATTCTGATAGCTCTTCCCTGGAATGAAAATAAGCCCTGTGCAACAGATGAAGATGCAAATAAGAAGGATTTCTCTGTAGCAGCAGTGGAGCATGGAGTTATCAGAAACAGACAACAACCAGGAACGTACTTTAGCTGTGAATGTATTTTTCAAACTAACTTTCAAATTACTGCAATAACTTGGTAGTTGAGTAACTGCATTGGTAACTAATCCGACATTCCCTTTGAGAAGAGTCACGTGCTTTCCCCAGCTACAGAAATCTTTAACAAATTTCCAAGAACACATGTGTGTTCAGTCTAAGTGCTCTCTTAATGATTAAGGTTTCCAAACAAACACTGTCCAGTTGTCTTCACTGATAACTTAAAATTTTGGTGCACAGCATGTGAACCTTGAAAGTGAATCCATTTAAAGGATTTATTCCGTATTTAGAACACAAATGTTGCATTATCATGCTTCCTTAGGTAACTTGCCTATGGGGCTTTCTTGATATATAACAGACCTCATTTGGTATAAATTATTACAGCTCAGTTGACTGCTCTGAATCAAAGCTACTTTGAAGAAGCCAAATATATGCCCAAGCTTTTCACCTTTCTTATGATCATATTAATGTGTTTCTTCAAAAATTTTTGTCCTTCACTATCAAAATAAGTGGCATGATTCCTATATGTTTGCATCGGGGCTTTGGTTTTTTTGGCATAAGTTGATGTATGTCATAAATATTCAGTGTCATCAGACAGATTTTGCTATTTTTATAGGCTTTAAATTCTCCTTTCTCCTGCAAGTCTGGATTCCTCTATACTTTTTATTGTAAAACCTTTAGAAAAATGTATCTCTGATGCATCACTTTGATTACAATATAAACTGACATAAAACAGTCTGATATCTAAATACTATCTGTTCAAGAGAACAGCAGATTTTGTTTCTCTTGTGATGACCCATAATTGTTCTGGATTGCTTTAAAATTTCCTTTATATATTAATATGCCACATTTTTTTTAACTATTCATGTTTCTATTAATGCTTTTATTTCTAGGAGTACAATTGTGTTAAATTCCGTTATATATGAGTAATAACAAGTGCTTTATCTTTCATCTTTATTACAACAGTGATAGTTGCTTGAAGTATAAACCCCTTAAACTAAGCAGAACCTTAATCAATAAATGTTCTCTGAAAGCTGAACCAGACTGTAATGTATGGTGTTAAAGGCACTGGCTATTTTTGTCCAGGTTTGACTACTGATCTGACAGAAAGCATTAGGTGCTGAGACTGTGAAAGTCATAGCCCAAGCATTAGTTCTTCTCTAAAGTAGAACTGAGTGGTTTGCTTAGTTTAATCTACAATTAAGGAGTAATACTGTGTCTGAAACTAAACTCTTCATTTACCAGACCCTGAGTGAGACTCAGTCCCTCTTAGGCTATACTTCTGTCTTCCCTGTTGAAGTCCTGTAATTTTTTTTTATCTTTCTAAGTACTATTTAAACTGCAGCATTTTGTCAGGCAAACTTTTTTTTTTCCCCCCCTTCCTTCATGTTCTCCCGCTCAGAAGCAGATCATAGAATCATAGAATCATAGAATAATTAGGGTTGGAAAGGACCTTAAGATCATCTAGTTCCAACCCCCCTGCCATGGGCAGGGACGCCTCCCACTAAACCATGTCACCCAAGGCTCTGTCCAACCTGGCCTTGAACACCACCAGGGATGGAGCATTCACAACTTCCCTGGGCATGACACCACTGCTGTAGCAGCCTAAGCAGGCTGCTTGGAAGACCTTAATAAACACACCAGCTCTGAGACTTAGTTTAGTGACAGACATGAGGTGCAGCTACTCACCAACTACACTGCAGCAGCACTAAGACTGGGTTAAAAATTCTTCCTACGCAGTTACTGTAGGCAAAAAGTAAACATATCCTTGCATATAACACAAAATGTTTGACTCACATAAAAGTTGAGGCAGTTAATATTTGACATATGAAGAATACAATTTCCCTTCCCCCCACCTTTAAGGCAGAAAGCTTCCTATTTCTTAATAAAGAGCTCACTCTCAATTTTTGCACAAGAAAAACATGTGAGAAGACAGCCTCCAACACACACCCAACTTCTCACTGTTCTGCATGAAGGCACAGTTCTTCCTTATGAACCCGTTTCCTGGACAGTTTCATTACCTTTTCTGGGGAATTCTAATATGGCTTGCTGGCCGCTCTGGCCATTCTTCACACTTGTGCATCTGTCTCCCTTCCGGGCAGCTTTCCAGGCTTCATGTCAATCTGCTAAGAGGGAAATAATGCTTGAGTATGAAGATTCATAACTGATTACTATCTTACAGGTGCCTGAGATTAAAAGTTCTGTAAGCTGCTGAATGCACCTGCTATACTGTAAATTCATAACACTTTCTTCAGCTCTTTCCACTGCCTTGTTCAGGCTGTGTATGTGCAATGACTTATTACTTACATTCCTTGGTCTCACAAGGTGAAATTTTCATTTGAATGTTCATTGAATTGAACTGTGTCTCATAACATAACATTTCATAGAATCATAGAATGGTTCAGATTGGACCTTAAGATCATCAAGTTCCACTGACCTGCCATGGGCAAGGACACCTTCCACTAGACCAGGTTTCTTACAGCCCCATCCAGCCTGGCCTTGAACACTTCCAGGAATGAAGCAGCCACAGCTTCTCTCAGTAACCTGTTCCAGTGCCTCCTCATCCTCACAGTAAAGAACTGCTTCCTAATACCTAATCTAAATCTGTCCTCTTTCAGTTTAAAGTCATAACCCCTTGTTCTTTCACTACATGCCCTTGTAAAATGCCCCTCTCCAGACTTCCTACAGGGCCCCCCTTTACGTAAGCAGAATTGGGGAAAAAATGGCTTCCCTGTCTTAGACAAATAGCCTAAATACAAGTTAGCATCAATTATTCGTTTTTAGAATAAGGTCTTGAATTAGGGACAGTCCAGGTCATTTTCCACTGGTGGCTGAAATTCTAAGAATGTAACACAAAAACTACGATGGTAACATTTTCAATCTCAGCAAATTTGGAAAAATTACTATATTCTATATATATGATATACTCAAACCTTGTTTTACCCCTGAACAATTGTCTGTGCCTTACAATGTCTTACTCTCCCTTCAAAATTTAACTATTGCAAAGATTTTAGCAGCAGAAGTATGACCAGTACACACGGATCTATACCTCTATTGGTGCTATGTGCTATCTATGCCCCTATTAGTGCTATGCATATTTATGAGCTTAATAAGTTATATGTAGTTACACTTTTTTCTTTTTTAAATAAATATCCTTAGCTAAAAGGAGACTCATTTAGCTCAAGGAGCTGACTTAAATTAAACACGGTCTTGTTGCAGTCAGGAATTATTTAATAGTAAGATCTTTCTCTAGATCTCAGAGCTGCCTGATAAACAGTAGCACTTATTGTCAGTTATGTGAGTGGGCAGTAATGACTCAGTGACATAGCTCCTCACTTGGAGTATCGTGTGCAGTTCTGGTGTCCTCAACATAAAAAGGACACGGACCTGTTGGAACAAGTCCAGAGGAGGGCCATGGGGATGGTCGGGGGGCTGCAACACCTCCCATACTGAAGACAGGCTGAGAGAGTTGGGGCTGTTCAGCCTGCAGAAGAGAGAGCTGCCTGGAGACCTCATGGCAGCCTTCCAGTATCTGGGGGGGGGCTGTAAGGATGCTGGGGGGGGACTCTTCATTAGGGACTGTAGTGAGAGGACAAGGGGTAACTGGTTGGAACTTAGACAGGGGAAGTTTAGATTGGATATAAGGAGGAAGTTCTTGACTGTAAGGGTGGTGAGGCCCTGGAATGGGTTGCCCAAAGAAGCTGTGAATGCTTCATCCCTGGCGGCGTTCAAGGTGGGGTTGGACATAGCCTTGGATGCCATGGTTTAGTGGGAGGTGTCCCCACCCATGTCAGGGGGGTTGGAACTAGATGATCTTAAGTTCCTTTCCAACCCTAACTATTCTATGATTCTAAGGCAGCTATAAGGTCTCCCCAGACCCTTCTCTTCTCCAGGCTGAACAAGCCCAGATCTCTCAGCCTGTCTTCATAGAAGAGGTTCTCCAGCCCTCTAATCATCTTTGTGGTCCTCCTATTTGTTCTAACAGGTCCATGTCCTTCTTATGTTGGGGGCCTGAGCTGCTCAATCCTCAGCAGATTCCCATTGCTCCCCCTTCAATTATTAACCCCAGCCATTGATGTGGTGATGGGCTGCATTTGTTCTTTGTACAGTGGTTGGCCTGTAACTTAGAAGATCAGTGTTATTGGTGACAATTAAGTCTGTTACTATGTGGCTGATAAGTCCATTTATGTGTTTGTTCACATGGTGAATTTTCACAGCAATGGCAAATGCAATAAAAAGGAAGAATCTCTACAGTATCAGCAGCAGTTAAAGCATTAATTGAAGTTTGCGTTTCCATTCAAAATACAGTGTCTTGATTTAAAATCCCAGTGTTATTAAATCTGTCTGCACACCATAATTTTGTAAGATGTTCCAAGGCATCCCTACCTTTATACTGATTAATCCTGTTTCTTTTCTTCCCCAGCAAATCTGGATACATTTAGTATCGGAGCCACAAAGGAGGACAGGGCTATTATTCCATTTACAAATAACCTGAGGCACAAATAAGAACAATGACACACCAGAGGTCATGCAGGAAGTCTGTGGGAGAACTGAGAGCTGAGCTCTGGTCATTCTCAAGTCTGAGGTTAAAGACTGGAACTTTCCTCTTTGATGGAGGACTGAAAATACTTTCTTAAATTCAATATGCTTACAGGAATTTGACACTGTCTGATCATTTTTTCTTATTTATTTTGCAAATCTGGATAATGGATCAAGTTAAAGCCCAGCCTATTTCTTTGTTGTGGTTTTTTGTTTGTGGTTTTTTTTTTTTTTGCATTGACAGCTACCCATCAAACTACTAAGTTTATTAGGGTTTAATTTTATGTATCATTCCTTGTAATGGTGAATGTCAAATACTCTGCTGTTCTCTTTCAAGTATTTTCTTGGATTATTGTTGGAGCAAGTCCAGAGGAGAGCCACAAAGATAAACAGAGGGCTAGAACACCTCTCCTATGAAGACAGGCTGAGAGAGCTGGGCTTATTCAGCCTGGAGAAGAGAAGGCTCTGGGGAGAGCTTGTAACAGTCTTCCAAAACCTAAAGAGGGCCTACAAAAAAACTAGTGAGGGGGTTTTCACAAGGGCATGTAGTGATAGGACAAGGGGGAATGGCTTTAAAATGAAAGAGGGTAGATTTAGACTAGATATAAGGGAGAAGTTCTTTACTGTGAGAGGGTTTTGAGGCACTGAAACAGACCTCTTAGAGAGTTCTCTTTAAAAATGTATGTACCCTAAAAAGGTTTACACATCAGAATATTCAATCTTCATACCTGAACAAGACAGTCTTCTCAAGTAAAAGACTTACTGTGTCAGAGAACATTCTGATAATAAGGTATTACTTCTGCTTGTCTTAAAACAGACCTGTAAAAGGCAAAATACCCCAAAACCAGCTGTGACTGTGGCTGAATGGCAAAGTCTAGCAGGCTTGTAAGCAGTTAATTTTCTAACAGTATAAAATAGTTTCCTTGTCCTTAAAGACAATTACTTTTCTTTTTCTTAAATGTTAAAAATATTTTTTTATTTCTCAGATTATTTAGACGGAGGGATTATAAATGTTAAGAAATTATTTATGTCTATTATGAAAAACATCTGAAGAAAAAAAAACAACAAACCCAAACCAAAATGCAAAACACCTGTAGCTTGTTCAGCCAGACCAGACAAACTTGATACTTAGCCACTAGAGGGACCTCCAGGAATAGAATATACAAAAACATTCTCAAAGGTTATTTTGAAGGACTAGGTGTCTTTAAAGAAAAACGAAAAAGCTTTGCAGGTCAAATGAACTGCCTTTTTTTTTTTTTTTTTTTTTTTAATAATGAGTTGTATATTTGTAACTTATATATTTATACTTGTAATGAGTCTGAAACAATGGGAAATATGAATTAACTAACTACCTCATAGACTCTGTCAAGAAACAGCAATTATTTTTCACCTGGTAGGGTATGAGTTTGGAGGATTGTTTCCTCTTCATTGAGTCAGTGTGGTTAGCACATCTGCTTTCAAGAGGCTTGTAATTTGGCAGTAAGTTTATGCTGTGTTGCTCTTCTGACAAGTGCAAAGTAAATAAAGTTGTTATCTTTTCAGAGTGTCTAAAAATAGGATTTGATGTGGTGCAGAGAGTCTGAAATCAGTAACCTTATTTTCTCATTGAATGGTACTTTAGCAGAGCCCTGAACTTACTTAAAATTTTAATAGAACTTTAATAACCCCATTTAAAAATGTTAGTGCTTCACCATGCATGCAAGTGCTTTCCAAAAAGTAGTTATGCTAGCACTTGGATCACTGGATTTGTAATTAGCAATCACAGAGATGACAAAGGTACTCCAATGTTTCACACTTCTGCAATACTATACTATACTATAGAAGAAGTGTTGGTGTTCTTCACATGAAAGATTTTGGGGCTCTGCAGAGCACAAATCAGCAAGTTTTAGTTTTAGTACAGCTACTGTAAAACGTGAAATCCTGCTAATATAACTGACTGGGCTTCTGAGACACTCAAGATTTGAGGACACAAAGAAAAGAACTGCAATTAATCCAATTAGCAAAAGGTCAGGGATGAGACTAGAATTTGGCATTAAATCCCAATTACGGAACAGGTTTAAAGAACTTTTGCAAGACTAAACTATGTTGCATTGTTTAGCTTTACCTGTTACAATGGTACTAGTGAAATGAAAACTCTACTTTGTAAAACAACCTGAAAGTCCAGTTTATCAGAACTGACTGTTGTGGTCTATCCACTACATTTTATAGTTTCCAATTTGTTTACATTCAGAGGTTACTTGCTGAGAAAAAGTGTAGTGGCAGTGGAAGAGATGTTGCTGGTACCTTTTCTATTATTCTTTACTGGGTCTTTTTGAGGGCTTGGGGCACTAGAAAACTCTTTGCTGAATTATTGTTTGAAAAATTTTCATTTCTGCCAGAGTTAGCATTCTATTCCTTGCATTGCATGTGTATAACCTCCCACTGGTTTTGTAGTAACTACCTGTAATTAAAAGACACACTGAACCACAATTAAGCTTAACTGGTAGACTGATGATTCCTGACATCAGAAGTGGATGGCCAAGTGGACCCTGTTGAAGAATGATTATGTATCCCATGTCATTCCATACGTGTGAAGTAGGATGCTATATGTTACAGATTAACGCGGTCACAGGCAGGAAGTGTTCCTTGACCAGGAAGAGATTTAGTGATAACTAGTGATTTCTTTCTCAGCTGCTAAGAGTGAAACCCTTCCTGAAATACCACAATATCCTTTTATTAAGCACAGTCCCTTCTGTAAGTATGGAGCAACAATTTGGGTGGCATTTCAGAAGTTAATTTATTTGGAGCTTATTCAGCAGTGTTGTTTGATGCTGATTTTATTCTAACCAAAAGAGGGTTTGTGACTAATGCAAGGAGGAGAATTTTCTTGCAAGAAGATGATGGAACAGTCTCTTCATTTGAAGAATGCCATTAGTCACTCTGACCTTGAATTCTTCTGCATGTGCAAGAATGTGCATACTGTATCATGTATGGCATTACATGGGTAGTCAAATGCCTGTTGAAACTAACATGCTTCTGAGATTAAAATATACCATGTCTGCCTTAATGATGAAAACGAACATTGCAGTGTTTCGTCAGCCTCTTTAGTTTTCTATTTTGGAGTGATACTTAGAAAAGAATGCTTTTTCAATTACGAAAATTGCTGAATGATTAACCGCGTCAAAGAACTGGGGAGGATAGGACACTACAGGCAGCTGCTGAGACAGACTGGAGAGAATACATATGCATGTGCGCACCAGTGTGCCTGGCTAAGATGTCATAAAGGTACCCCCTCTGAGTTTTATCATGCTTTAAAGAGTTTCAGATTTTTATTTTTCCTACTGACAATTTATTCAAGATTTGAAAGTAGTTTGGGAGCAGGAGAAAAGTGTTAAGAGGGATGTTTACAACATGTGATGCACCAAAGCCATTAGCTATGTTTCTAGCTCTGCTTTTTTCATCCTAACTGCTAGTGAGCCCTTCAAGGACTCTGCCCTGAAGTCCTGCTCATAAAGAAGTAAACTTTTAGGACCTGAATTCTTCAGAATCACTTATACTTGGAAGCTTTTTGTCAAACAGCAGCAAAAGCAAATAGAACAGGCTAACATTGATTGTGGAAAAAAAATTTTGTATTTATTGACATAAACTAAAATTCCAGTTGGCTGGTACTGGCATTTCATATAAATTAATGTTCATTAAGAGGAAAACTGAGAGTCTACCAAGTTTTGTTGCAGATATATGCTTGCTCAGGCTTACCTGGAAGAGTTTACTTTTTTTTTTGAACTGTTGTTGTTGAAGACAAAGAATAGAAATATTGTTCTAAATAGCAGGGCTAATCCTATGGACTTCATTTTGGACCACTAATCACACGAAAACAAAACAATAAAAAATAGTTTGTGTGCCAAAAGTCTAAATATATGCTCAGAACCTTTCTTGAAGCTTCAGGATTTAAAGCCTGAGCATTGGTAGAGCATAGCATTCACCCAGAACAGCACTGATATTGTTTAAAAACCTATGAAACAATGTAAAAAAAGATTATAAATGTAGATATAGCCGTGCAGTAAGACAGCATTCAAACAGACAGTGTTAATCAGGATTGTCAGCTGCTGGACTGGATAACCTCCAAACTCCAGATATCTGGTGTGTACCACTATCTTCTGCAATGTTGCTTCTCTCTACTAACTAGATTCCTAAACCTCCTGCATCCACAGTTAAAAATAACCCAACCGACAGAAAGGGGTGAAAATTAAAAGCCAGTTTAAACTTTCTGAATAGAAAGCTATCTGCTGTTTTCTGTCTGTCCCATTTGTCTTGAAAGAGACTGATAGAAGAGCAGATCGCATAAGCATCTTTTAAAAGTTTGCCTTTTTTTGACAGTGATCAGTCTTTTTTGTGAAGCGATTTCATTAATGTGGTCTCTGACTTAACGACTGATCAACTTCTAATTTGTTAGGTTGCTCCTGCAGTGTTAATATATTTCAGGAGGAGGAACATGTGTTTCTTCTTGTTTGTCCAAGTTTTGTTTGTCCTGTTCTACCTGTAGATAGACACTTCAGATGCCACTGAAGACAGCATTTCAGGAGAGATACAGCTATATTGTCCAGTTTTCAGGAAATAATTTGAGCGCATAGTCTGAGACGTGTCTTGCCTGTCAACTAGGCTGCTGTAATCTTTAATTCTGAATGATGAATGTCTCCTGTGTCTTTCTATGCAGCAGTTGTCCCAGTTAGTAGCACCGTGCTGCTGTGCTTTTTGAATGTGTGTCAAAGGTGTCACTTTCTCTAGACTTTCTTACCCCGGGAATTCTTGATGGTGCTACTGCTTTTGTTGACTCGGAGAAAGCCTAAACAGCAATGGTTAATAGATGGCTAAATTGCGGGTACAGCAATGACACAGTAACCGTGGATCTTCCTGATCAAGGAAGCTGGAATAAATTCACTTGAAAGAAAAGGTGAGCAGAACTAACCTGAGGATTCTCCCTAGCCATACAGCTGTAGGACCACAAGGCACTAATGGAGAAGGACAAAGTTATTACTGCACATTATAAGAATTCTATCTTAATGGTCAGCCTTTAGGGGCATACTGCAGTTTCAAGTACACTGCACTCTCCATATCTGGAGTTTCTACTGGTGTGCTAAGTTTTGACTAGCAAGGTCTGTCATCAGGGTAAATCTGCTGGATTTATACAAAAGAAACAAAAGGATTCAAGAGCCGGGAACAAAGATTTTGCTTAAATTTAAAACCTAAAGTTATGGTGGCATAAAAGCATAACAGTTGTTTATTAATAGATTGTAATCAATTAAAAAGAATGAAAAATAAGATTATCAAGGTGTCCAGTGAAAAATATGCGTAGCTACTCAGAAAACTGTTCTTAATTGCAACTTGATGATATATATCTCCCTGCCTTGCCACTGAAATGGCTAAGCCATGGTCTTCCCAGGATTTAAAAATGAAGCAAAAAAAATAATCTCTTTCCACTTTCCTTGTCTCTGCTTTGAACCGTAAGGCTGAGGTTTATTTGTTCAACATGTGTTTTCAAGCTTTTATTTGTGTCTGAGGTCACGTTACTCAGTTGCTTTGCAGCTTATTGATCTGCAGCTTTTAATAGGAATATTTTTAATGTAATAACATGCCTCTGTGAACAGGACTTTTTAATTGATTGTGACTGTTTCAAAAATTTATTGGCACACAGTTACTCCTCAACATAAAAAGGACATGGAACTGTTAGAACAAGTCCAGAGGAGGGCCACGAGGATGATCAGGGGCTGGAGCACCTCCCAGATGAAGATAGGCTGAGAAAATTGGGGCTGTTCAGCCTGCAGAAGAGAAGGCTGCGTGGAGACCTCATAGCAGCCTTCCAATACCTGAAGGGGGCCTATAGGGATGCTGGGGAGGGACTCTTCATTAGGGACTGTGGTGAGAGGACAAGGGGTAACAGGTTCAAACTTAAACAGGGGAAGTTTAGATTGGATCTGAGGAAGAAATTCTTTACTGTAAGGGTGGTGAGGCCCTGGAATGGGTTGCCCGGGGAAGTTGTGAATGCTTCATCCCTGGCGGCGTTCAAGGTGGGGTTGGACATAGCCTTGGGTGGCATGGTTTAGTGGGAGGTGTCCCTGCCCATGGCAGGGGGGTTGGAACTAGATGATCTTAAGGTCCTTTCCAACCCTAACTATTCTATGATTCTATGAAAACGTATAGAAAAATCTAGGACTTTATTCTCAGTTCAGGACTGAATTGCATTTGCTTTCATCACTGGCTGTATTTTTAAAATGAGCTACTGACTTGATTAAACTGTGGACTCCCCAGTTAAGGGAATGCAACAAAATATTTACTCTAATTCAAGAAAAATAATTAAAAAATCAAGATAAAACAACTCTTTCTAACCCCTCCTTGAAAAAAGTTCTTCAGCATGTTGCCTACTATAGCTGGGCAGAAGTGGAAAGTGGCATTTCAAAAACAAAACAAACAAAAAACCATCCCCCAAAGCAAACAGCAAACAAGTTGATTTCCATGCCAGTGGAGAACTCCTGCAACCTGTAATTGTAATGTAAATGTTAAAGGCCTTCAGAAGACAGAGAACACTCAGATACTTACTGTTTGTTTGAGTCTTAGCTTCCACAGGGAAGCAAATCACATGTAAGATCAAGGTGTCTCTTTATAACTGTCTGCAGCAATTCCAGCTTGTAAACATTCAGAAGTGGTTTAGCAGTACGACCTTACACGATACTATAGCAGGCACATAAAATACAGCACACAATGAGCATATTTGACAATGCACGCATAATACTGGTCATAATTTGGTACAGGATAAGAGAAACACAGCCCCAGACTGGCACAAACATTTCTGATCTACTGGAGCCCAATGGCAGAAATGCTTTACTAGTCCAGCTCTGATTAAATTAGTAGACTTGGGAGCTTTACCATCAGCTTTGTTGGCGTGTTACTGTCATACTTTAGTGACTTACGACATCTCATTTCTAGAATCAAAACCCTTAAAAACATAAAAATTAAAACCAGTACTTTTAAACTGTGAAATAACAAATATCATTGTTATCAATTTTGCTACAGTTCTGTATATACTCAAAATAGACCAAATTATTATTGTTCTAAGAAACAATTCAGTGTAGTAGTTCCATCTTAATATTTTAAACCTATATACTCTTCATCCAACATATTTTCCTACTCCCTTCACTGTCAAAGCCTGGCTACAGGGCTCCATAAACATATTTTAACACTCATCTGCCTCCTTTTCCCATTTTTAGCTCTTCCATGTATACACTGTAATCTCTGTTTTTTTTTCTATTCTTCGACTTATATAATTCTGTTGTTTGTAAAATGGACATGATTAATATCAAGACACAGCTACTTATGAAGGGAAAAAACAGAAATTGCCATTACTATGTTGTGTTCATCTTGAAAATGTTGCAAATTATTATACAGTTTTGATAACTTAGTATATATTAAAGATAATTATTCCCTGGATTCTCATCACTAAGTAGCCATGTATTTGACATTTAGGTATGCTCTTGCCACCTTCTTGCCAGACAGATGTTTTAGTATTCATTAACATGAACTAGCTGGGAAACCTCTAACAAAATTATTTTTCTTACATAAAATAAATGTCATCATCCATTAGTAACAAACTAAAAAAAGGAATTTTTAAATTCCTATATTTGTGATGATTCTTTGAAAGATTTAGGCAATGTTAGAGGTCCAAACACAAAAATTATATTTCCAACCTGAAAAGCAGCTCAATGTAGTGGACTATGGAATAGATTTGAGAATTTATTTTCAGTAACAAAATTATTGAAAGAAACATGGGTTTCTTGGAGCACTGAGAATCAAATTCAATACTTAACAATTTTCTTCCCTGGTTAGCTGTCTAAGTACCTAATACCTCTCTTTTGTTTTGGAAGGAAATTGCATAAGTACTGCAAAATTTTTATTTTCTTAGGTTTAGACATATTGGGGCTTCTGGTCTCTGTTAATCAATGGATAATTAACAACATAATGCCACAATATTTTTTTAAAGCCTCTGAAAACAGTTTTTGAAGAACAACATAATGTACATACGAACACCCAGCCTCTTGTTTTGCTGAAGTCTGTAAATTATGTTTTGCAGCTGACTTCAGAATAAGGTCCTATATAATCCGGACAACATGTTGGTCTTTAAAAAAAGCGGAACACTTACATAAAAAAACACATCTGTTAACTTTGATATCAAGACTTCATCAGACTAGTCCTAAAAACAGGGAGCTTTCAAGGGTAGCAATGGCATTCTTTCTTCCACTAGCCATTTTTCTTGCAGGCTTATTGCAAGAAATAGCAATTTCTTTAAACAGAGAATCCCGACTCCATTTTGAACAGATGCAGGAAAAGTTTCCTTAGAAATGCTGTTTTTATTAAGCTAGCTTATTCTTGCTCTGGTGGAGGGGGAAAAAAGCCTAATTTCTATGTTGCTGGTTTAGAAACAAGTTTTGCAAATTCTCTTTATAACAGTTGTGGTTTTGTATTCCTAATGAAGGAGCCAGGTCCTTCACAGATGTAAACAAGTAGTTTACAAGAGCCCACAGTCTTGCTTGTTTACACTACTGAAGGATCTTGCCCAATTCCCCAAATGTATGTGCAGCCTGACATTTGAATGGAACTGCAATTAGCAGGGTCGTTTTTGTTTGACTTTATTTAGCACCTTATCTTCCCACAGCATTCTTGTTCAAGTACCAGTATCAACCATGAACTCAACATAGCTCTTATTAGTTCTTTTCTATTTTGGGCTAGAAGAAAAAAAACCCAACAAACCAGCACTCCAGATCAAAGAGCACCCTCCTCTTTTTCTCTAGGAATAGAAACTGTTAACTAATTGGTGCAAAAACCCATGACAAATCGATTCACACCACAGTCAAGTCAGTCATAAGTTACTCCACTACACAGGAAAGTTATCCAAAGCCCTCAAAATAACTTGTTATTAATAGTCAAGCACACACACCCTACCACAAAGACAGAATGTTTTTGGTGTTGGTGAGACCAAACTTGTAGAAGATGCAAGTTTGCAGAACTATGTTTACTGTGTTCTAGTTTGTCCAAATACTCAGCTATTTGCTGCCTTATGTTACAGTAACACGAGGAACTGCAGTGCCTGTTGGCCAAGGCCCTTACTGTTACTCATGTTAAAGACAGCCTCCTGGAGGATCCCAAGTCCCAGATGCTGAAATTCTGTAAAAAGAGACAGAGCAGCCAGCCCTGAAAGCTTCGGTGCTCCTAAATCTGAGAGAAGGGGTTGTACCTCAGGAGCACATACCACTGACGGGACACAGGCTCAGGCAACACTTACTGGAGCACTTGCTTCCCACAGCTTCCAAGTGGACTGAGAAGGCGGGAAACCCTGATGGGCTTCTGGAGAGCTGGCGTGCTTCTCCCTGGTCCCTGCTCTATCACCTCCTGCAGCTCAGGCCACCTCCATGCAGCCATGTTGGTGACAGGAGGACAGGTGAAACGCGCCGCAGCCAGCAACGAGGAGAGAAGCCTGACACGCAGAGGGGGTCTAACCTTCAGCAGGACTCGCTGTCCGGCCTATACTCTCCGGGGCTGGGGCAGGAGCGGCCCCAGAACCTCCATACCGAGTCCGAAGCTGAGGGGACGCCGGCACCCTCGGTGAGGCAGCGCAGCTGCCGCAGCGCCTCCCGGCGGGCAGCATGAAGGCTGCAGGCCAGGCCTGTCCGCCCGCTCAGAGGCTTCCCCTCACCTTTCCCGGCCAGGAGCCGCCCCGGAGGGGGCGGGCCAGCGGCGGTGGCGGGAGAGGGTGCCTAGAGCCGGCCCACAGTTCCCTGGGGCAGCGCAACGGTGGTACCGCGCGTCCGCCCGGTTTCTCTGAGTTGCCTCAGCTATGTCTTCCAGCTCTCCCCCGGGTGAGCAGAAAAGCCGGAGCCTGGGCCGTCTATCGCTGCCCAGGAAAGGCAGCATGACACTCAGCAAGAAGTCCTCGGCACTGGAGCTGGCCGAGAGCACTTCTAACGCCCACTACGCTCCGCTCTCCGCCGCCCAGGGCGGGCAGCCGCCGGCGGGCTGCAGCCCGGAGCCGGCGCGGGAGCGACCGCTGCGCTTGAGGAGCGAGGTGGTGGTGGTGAGCGCCGACTGTCCGCGGCCCCCTGTCAGCCTCGACCCCCGCGTCTCCATCTACAGTCTCCGCAAGCCCCTGCTGAGCCGCAGCAGCATTCAGGGCAGGGTCTACAACTTCTTGGAGCGGCCCACAGGCTGGAAGTGCTTCGTGTACCACTTCACCGTGTGAGTACTCGTCCCGCTCCCTGCCGGGCCCACCTGCTCCACGCCGGGCTCCCGTTACAGCAGCTAGTCCCGTCAGCCGCGGCTGCACAGAGCGGGGAATCCGCGTTCAGGCACGGCCATTGGTTCGAGAGGCTCCCGGGGTGCTAGGTGACCACTGCCGCCATTCCCCTTCCATCCAACCTCCTTGGGGTCGGCAGCCCCGGCGGTCCCCGTAGCCACAGAGGAGCAGCCCGGTGCTCAAGACTCTGAACGTTTGGCAGATACAGTCCTCTGAGGTGATTTTTTTTTTCGCAGGTGTGAAGCACAACAGAAGGTCACGCTCTGAGGGAAAGTTTCTTTTATTTTAAACAGAAATGCTGTTATTTCAGTTCAGGAGCTCTTGGGTGTATCAGGTAGAGCAGGGGCTGGCTTTAGGCAATTTTCTAAAGAAAGTTAGCCTGGGAATTGAAATAAATTGTTAATTCTGAGTGTGGAAATGAAGTAGGTAACTGTTTTTGTTCTTTAGTAATTTTTACTGCAGTGACTCACAATTTTTCGGCTTACTGCACTGCATGTGTTTCTGACTGAATAGGTGTAGTGTTTACAATGTTGTAGCGCTGTTGGAAGAACTCAAGAGACAGGTGAAGCTCCTTTTCCTTGGCTTTTTTATTGCCCCTTGTTCGAACTCCTTGTCCTGTTGGGTACAAATGCCATCACTGTTATTTTTAGACAGGAAGGAGGATGACAACGTTTGGAGGTTGTTAAAGCCACATTAGCTGCGGGCAATGAAACTACTTTGAAATTGAAAACTACTTTGGGTATAATATTTTCTGTGGAGGGCTGTGGACGCCATGAGCCAGCATGTAGTAGATCTCTGGTGCACAAGGATCTCCACATGCGTCTTGGAGAGAAATACGTACTTTTTAATCAGGATGTTGTGGAAGGCTTGCGTGACCTTTGAGCAATTTGCGTATGTTAAAGTAGGTAATAAGGTCAGGCAGGATGGTGATGTCTCTTTATTGTGTGCATGCACAAATATATGTGAATATTCATGCACAAATTTGTATATTTATACACTACATATACATACTTATTACAACAGCTGGAAGTAAAGACACTTTATTGTTAAAATCCTAAGACAAAAGACTGATAAAAAACAGTTTTCATGATCTAATTATTGTAGTCTGATATTAAATTCTATTTCTAAGTATTATTTTAAGTCAATTCAGGATTGTATGTCTATATTCCACATTTAAGGATTCTGGAGTCTTTAGGTAGTCATGTAAGTGGTGCCAACATCATTTTAGTGGAGGGAAAACGTCTGAATGTATTTAACTGGGAGATGACTGTGTGCAGCTGCTGAGATAATTGTGGGCTTCATTCGCTTTAGTGTTATGACAATGCCATTAGATAACAAAACAGCTAATGGCCATAATGATAAAGTGTCTAATAGTTGTGGTTGAACCACTTTTAGGAATAGGAGGGTTTTTTTGTTGTTGTTTTTTTCTTTTTTTTTTTCTTTTCCCCTCTAAAAAGGTGTTTTAGGCAGCCATCTTTTATGATTTCTGACCTCTTTCAGGTGTCTCAAATTATGTATAAAAGAGACAGTAAATTGGATTCAATATCTTAACAGTGGGCCCAGGAAAATCCTAGAAAAAAAACCTGTTAGATCCCTTTATTTAGCTAAGAGTCTAGCCTGAATTTTAACTTCTTCCCTCCCCAGATATTAGCAGTGCAAGAATTAAGGTTTTGTACTTCTACTTTAGGAAAGAGATTGTAACATGTACAGGAAGTCATAGCCTGTCTCTCTCCTCAATACACACTTATGTATGGTGTAAGTATTAGCCCCAGCATTTCCCCTCTTTCCAGAAGAGCTGTTGTGATGCAATGGTGAATGACAGTGGCAGTAAATATTCTCAAGCTTCTTACTAAGCATTGTGCAAATTCCTTCTCTTAGGACTCTGAAGAGACAGAAGAGGGTACTAACACCCTTATGTTTCTTGCAAGGCAATCTGCAAGTACCGTGTGTGTTTTTAGGCAGCCCTGCTCTGATTTCCACCAGCAGAGGGAATTGAGTCTATATTGTTCTTAGCCATCCCAACTTCTCCTTATTTCTGTGCTAGATAAGCCTGCACTTTTTTGCCTGTTAAATATTTTAGGTTTCTGAACTTTGGTCCATACTTCTCCAACTGTTTTATTTCTGAGCTCCCAAAGCAACTTCATAGGATCCTTACTTTCTGCTGCACCAAAGAATATACTGTCTTTGAGTCCAGCCCCTGCTAGCCAGACGCTGAGTACTGGTGGGTAAATAGTTGCTACGAAGCAGAAGTTCATTGTGAAAATGAGCGGACAAGGCAGATAGTTTGTCCAATTCAGAGAAGCTGCTGTATCTTAGCCTCTACTCTGGAGGAGGCATGGGACCTGATTTTTGTATGTGGTTTGCTAGCTTTTTGCAAGGAGCTGGTTACAGGTGACCAGCTGCAGAGCTAAAAAGACTCTGAGTTGTAAGACACACTCCCCCACACACTGTCATACATGCACTTTTCTCCCACTGGAGGAAGTAACTTGATTCTTTTATTGTCAATATACAAACAGACATTCATAGAGAGCTAAGCTGGGTTTTACCTTGTCACGTGGAAGGACCTTGATGGTTCTCTCCTGCCAAAATGAGCTGAAGAGATTGATATCATTTGCCTGTTGCCTGTTTATGACTCCCTCTGCTGGCTATCTCGTGCTTTATTCCGGGGGCTTTCAGCTGCCTGGGAGGTCGCAATCGCTGTCTTATATTCTGAAGGGAAGGAAAGGGAGCCCGAGTGGTGTTAAATCAGGGTATAAAGACTAAAGCTGAGTAGAGGGTCCTGGCCAAGATCTAGTCCAAAGGTGGGAGCAACAAGCACTACTGGCTTCTTCATATTCTGTCTATTCCACTGTTTTCCATTGTGCAGAGTGTGTGGCTATGTTCTTAATTATACTCTGAAATGATTAAATTTAGGAACAACTCTTGATATAATCAGTGTTACTTGTTCTGGACCTGTATCTCTGGCTGGTTGTTGAAACGCTGTTTATCAAGCGATAAGAGCTACATCTGCTAATTGCCTGTCACACCCTTTTCCTGCTCAGGAATCTCAGCCAGTGCTATCTAGAATACTAATAGCTAAGAACTGATACTCAGAACTGATTTTCCTTAGTTTTGTATTATAATGCTTAGAAAAGGGAATTTGAATACCTAGCTTTAATCCACAGATTCTACACTGTTATCTTTGTTTCATAGTGTTTATATTGCTGTATGTTTTGGTGTGCTGCAAAGCTCCTTGTGGATCGTTTGATCTAAAGGATGGAATCTGGTTATCTTGTACAGCAATAGAAAAATGTATATGCTTTCACTCTCATTGATGTTTTTAATATTCCAGGATAATTTTATATCACAGTTGCTGATTAAACCAATTGAACTCTGCGTAGGTCTTTTCTGACATTTGTCTTATTTGCTCAGGCCCAGAACAGAAACATCTCAAGTGAGCAGAATAAGAAATGAGTTATTGTACCTCATTTATACTAGATATTTACAGGCTGTGAGAATAGTCTCTGGTGAGAAGGAATTGAGGAGTTGGTTATTAATTTACCACTCAAAAAACAGTGTTGTATTAAACTTCATTATGTGAAGTATATAGTGTATGTACACCTAATACTACCAGTGAAAGTGAATTATGCTAGATAGCTGAAGATTTACATGTGTGGCTTCTGCAAACACAACTAGTGGCTGCTTGGAACCTTGTATTTTTCAGGCAAGAGATTGCCCTGTGATATGGCTGCATGTATGGTAATGTACTGTCAGAGCCACCAAACCCCCCATTGGCTGTCAGAGGTGAGGAAATGACTGAGTGCCACTGTTCTCAACGACCTTCGGGGCTAGGGCATCTTATCACACTTATCATGGTAGTGCACCTTGGCATAGTGGCTTTGGGAGGTGAAATGTTCTGTGGCCTTAACGAGTCAAGTTTTCAGGCTATGTGAAGAGAGGTGGAGGGACAAAAGAAGCTTAAATTTTTAACTCACAGTGGTCCGCTGAAATCCTGAGGCTCTGTCCCAGTGTGGGGAATGGCTGTAAAGAATAACTGAAGTGTTCAGATACTAAAAAAAAAAAAAAAAAAAATTAGATTTAAGTGCATAAGGGAAGAGGTTCCTATCACCCTCTTTAAGTAGTTTAAAATAAAACATCTTAAAATGTGCCTGAAGAAACTGAAGTTGTGAGCTTTCTGGTGATTTCTCTTGTTCTCAGTATGGCAAATAATGATTTCTGGCAGCATACGCTGCATGTTGTTCTTTGAAGTGTTGGCCGTTACTGAAAGGAACAACTTGGAAACTGATGGAGCATTGATCTGTTCTGATATGGCAGCTTTCCTTTGTTGCCATACAGGATAATCAGCTTCTATCTTATCTTTGCATGTGTGTACCTGGTTCAATTTACTTTGCCTTTGTATACTTTTGGTTTAATCAGCAATGATTGTCATTAAGTTTGTTCGAACCCCAAGATGTTTGCATAAGCTTGGAGTGGCTGGTGGTTCAGATTTGGGAGGCTGGTCTCTAGAAGCAGGCAAAATCTCTGAAGTGTGGCTGTGTGTATACGCATGCAAAGATAAGAAGCAAGGGTAGATAGAATATTCTAGTTGCACGTGTATCAGGACTTAGAGTAATCAATTATTAAAGGCACCATGATGTTTACATAATGCTGTTTACATACAATACTGTGAGGAAGATGCATAACTCCAATTTAAAATCCCATTTTTGTCATGTTTTCAAATGTACTGCAAACATGCTTCCAAACCTGCTGGTACATACTTGGTGTATAAACTGTTGAGGAAGGAAAAAGATCCATAAAATAGTTACTGTGTACTTGTGCTCACATGTGATGAAGTTTTCTTTCAGTCTGAGTAAACTGAGTGGAAAAAAAAAAAAAAAGAGGCAAAACATCCAAAGTGCTATGTTTTGGATATAAATACTGGGATGTTGAGAGATCTTTGTGGCTTGGAGCTAGACTTTGAGATTAATTCTTCTATTTTAAAAAGAATATTTAAATCTTCCAAAATAAGCATGGCTTTTCTAAGTTGAAGGAAAGAAAAATAATTTGAAACAGTCATATTCTTTCTGCTGTAGTCAATTGCAGGATGATCCAGGTTTATCTTTGGCTTGTCAAGACAGAGGTAGTTTAGTTGAGGTTGAATTGGCCCCCTTGTTTTGGCATGTTTGAGAGAGAGATTTTGCTTCTTGTCATGCAGAGGCTGATATAAACAAATGTTTGTTTTATTTCTATATGACTTTTGTCTCTGAGCTCCTATTGCTTGCAACCAGCATTTAGTGACTTTTTTTTTTTTTTGTGTTACTGTAGCCTGGTATTCCCATCTCTTCATGATAGATACAATTGCAATACCAGGAATCTCCCACTTTGTCGCTTCACATGTTCAAGAGCATGGTGTGTTACAGTTGTGCAGTGCTGTATATAAATTTTGTATAGATCTTTGAGGTTGCACACGTGCTCAACAGCTATAATTGGGAAAAATGAAGTGGAAATAAGATGATATTTGTAGCTTCCCTCCCACCCCCCGGCCTTACTTCACAGTCTAGCATTTTGATTTGCAGCAAAGTGGGCATCTTTGCAACCTAGCACTGTGTATGGATGAATAGGTTTGGTAATAATTTTATCTGAGGTAAAAACAGATTAGAAAGCTGACTTTACATATGCCCAGGGAGGAGGGGAGGCCTTTTGCCTGTCCCATTATTGTAGCTGATTGTACATGTAAGATAGAGTGGTAATGTTTAGAAGTTGCTGTTGCAGGGTCAGCCCTGTTTGCTGATCAGCCAGACACAGAAGCTTTGAGCCTTGTCAAATTTGGGATGCAGGTAAGATGGAGAAGTGATTTATAGGTTTTGCTGCTTCCTCTTTCCCTGCTGCATGCCATAGTGCAGCCCCTTAGCTACAATATTATAGAATCATAGAATAGTTAGGGTTGGAAAGGACCTTAAGATCATCTAGTTCCAACCCCCCTGCCATGGGCAGGGACACCTCCCACTAAACCATGCCATCCAAGGCTATGTCCAACCCGGCCTTGAACCCCGCCAGGGATGGAGCATTTGCAACTTCCCTGGGCAACCCATTCCAGGGCCTCACTACCCTTACAGTAAAGAATTTCTTCCTCATATCCAATCTAAACTTCCCCTGTTTAAGTTTGAACCCGTTACCCCTTGTCCTCTCACTACAGTCCCTAATGAAGAGTCCCTCCCCAGCATCCCTATAGGCCCCTTCAGATACTGGAAGGCTGCTCTGAGGTCTCCAGGCGGCCTTCTCTTCTGCAGGCGGAACAGCCCCAATTTTCTCAGCCTGTCTTCATATGGGAGGTGCTCCAGTCACCTGATCATCCTCGTGGCCCTCCTCTGGACTTGTTCCAACACTTCCATGTCCTTTTTGTGTTGAGGACACCAGAACTGCACACAATACTCCAAGTGAGGTCTCAACAAGAGCAGAGTAGAGGGGCAGGATCACCTCCCTCGACCTGCTGGTCATGCTCCTTTTGATGCAGCCCAGGATACGGTTGGCTTTCTGGGCTGCAAGTGCACACTGCCAGCTCATGCTCATTTTCTCATCGACCAACACCCCCAAGTCCTTCTCCTCAGGACTGCTCTGAATCTCTTCTCTGCCCAACCTGTAGCTGTGCCTGGGATTGCTCCAACCCAGGTGTAAGACCTTGCACTTGGCATGGTTAAACTAATATTGCATGAAGGTGCATCTTTGGGACTTGTGTGATTGAGATATTATTTGGGTTGGCCAGTATACAGCTTTCCCCTCTTGCATTGTGCCACGTTTCCCTACCTATAACTTGACAGAAGTGTCATTTTTCTTGAGGACTGTCTGGATATCCTGTGGCTGAGACCTGTTCAAATCTGTGCCAAGATTTCAGGAGTGACAGCATAGTTACAGGTCGGGAGGAGTCCCTGTTTCTCTCTCCCAGAGTAGGTAGTAGGTAACACCTGGAAGTCACTTTGACTGAACAGTCATCTTTGCATCATTCATCCCATTAAATGATTGCCGCATGACAATGATTGTGGAAACGTGTTTTTATTGTTGAAAGGGAAGGAAGGTGAAAAGCTGGGTGTCTTCTAATTAAAATGCCTTTTGAAGGCACACAACATCTCTAGCAGTAATTACAAAAAATTGATTTCTGTTCTGAAATTCATAGCATGATATGGTTGGATACTTGGAAAAAACTTGAGTGTCATCTTGACCTGTGGTCTGCAGGCAGGCACAAAAGCTCCATAAAGGGAAGAAATTCTGTGGGGGCAAAGAGACTTTGTGATTATACCGATGTTTAGGTTTCCAAATGACTGATGGAAGTAGAAGGCTGTAAACTTGTGGACGCTAATGCTTCGTGGAAATGGGTTGTGTGCAGTGGAGAAACAACTCAATGGAATGCACACGTAAAAGTTACAAGTGTATTAAATTTGGGCAGTCTTTCCTGGGGGTAGGCCTTTTTGCTGTCATCCTTCCCGTATAACATTTCAAGTCCTTATCTGGTGTTTGCTTTTCTCCAGGAAAAGAATTATTCTACCTTTAAAAGTTGCACATGAATGAACTTAAGAAAACCAGTAAGTGCAGTATTCACATCTCTGTGTGTCTGTCAAATGGTTGGTTGGGCAATTCTGGCACACTTCCTTGCCCTGGCTCTTCAAGTGCCAGGGAAAAAACGTGCAAGGCTGTGTAGATAGGCCTCTTTCAAAACTTTAATTGCTGCAGAATCAAGGCTGGAGCTGAGATTCAATTGCAGTGAACTAATTAGGCTGAGCTCCAAATGCCTGAGCACTGGGTGTATTACGAACAATGATGCCAACATATGCTGTAGGCAATTATGCACAGGCACAGGGCTTTGCTGACTTTAAGCTTCGCAGTACCTCATTAATTTTATGTGTTAATAGTTTAATGTGCATTAGTTGCTGAACACAAAAGCCATGAACACTTGCTCATTTGATTCCAAATGGAAAATAGTGTCTTGTTGGGGGCAAGGTGTTTTCTGCCTGCCATCAGGAGGTCCAGCACAAATTTCAAATGCATTGGAAAGTTGCCAGTTGCAAATAAACCTGATGGGTAGGCTGAGTTACAGAAGATGGATGTGTAGATTAGTGAGTTTTTAGGTAAGGTACTTGGTCTCCTCATACAGTCATGCTTCATCTGGCATAATGGCCTGTGAGAACCATTGTAATACCAGTAATGATAATGGGAGAGCACATGTATTTGCAAGCTTCTACTATGATAGTAGCTACTGTATTTTACCTCCTACAAGAAAGATATGTGTTTGTTTACATAAATATATATTTTTTTATAACAGAGGCAGTGTTCAATGCTTTAGTATTCAAACTTAATGTTATTTTAAGCCTTTAGATAGTGCGATTTTTTTTTTTTTTTTTTTTTTTTTTTTTCCCAAATAAATAGGAAATTCTAAAGCTGCTCTAAATCAAGTAATTTTCTTTGGCCATCAGTTAATGCACACCCAGAAGACTAGATAGGTGCTTGATGTGAACTTTTCCCTTGTCTGGCATGATCAATTTTTGAGGACGCATGGATTTTCATCTTCAATTTCCCCCACCTAATGGTACAGAATAGTAAAGTAACAGCTGTTTTCTATGTTCATAGAGCTGTAAGAAATTGCACAGAGTGCAAAGCAGGGTATAGTGTATAGGTATAGTGTACGTACTTAATCAAATCCCAACCCTCACCCCCCTAAAAAAAAAATAAAAAAAAAATAGGCAAAAACAACCATGGAAAAACCTATAAAACCCCAAAGGCCTGCCCCACACTTCTTAAATGGCAGTTTCCTCCCATAACACCCTCACTTTACAACAGAAAACTTAGAACCTGGAAAAATTACAGTCAAAACTAGGCAAGCATAGGGGAAGTCAACGATTATTTAAGCTTAGGAAAACCGCTATGGCAAAAGCAGGTTTTTATTTTGAACTGCTTTAGTGTCAGAACTGCCAGTGGTGTAATTAACACATATTTTCTCAAAACTGAATTCTCTTTTGAGTTTAAAAAAAGAATGTGTCTTTATGTGGGAGTTTATGCAGCGAATGCATCAAGCACTCAAACTGCAGCCTTGGAATTTTATAATTTCTATAATTTTGAAACCTATAAACTACTGAAAATAAGAAACTATACTGCAAATCGTTAGATGCCCTTTAAGTATTTCTAGCGTTGTGCCTAGAGTAGGTCTGTATAGTTTTTCTCATATATTCTTCACAATTAAGGTGAAGTTTTAGTATTTTATGAGGAATATTAACTAAAGCCAAAATCTAGGATAGGATTTCTGCATCCTTTGAAGTTTCTTCTGCTTCTGCTAATATTGATCCTGACCTTAGAATCTCATATTAAAATTTTCAATAGGAACATAAATGTCACACGTTTTGCTAATGTCAATGGATTTATATGTCATTTGACAGTACAATTCTGTCATATTTGTAATAGAAAACTGAAAGATTTTGCTCCTCACTATAAAATCCCTTTAATGTAATTTTTTCTGCTGGGGTTATTTAACAAGTAAATGCTTTGTTGTATCACTTGACTAGTGCTTACTTCAGGTGAGAAAGGTACCATTCTTAGTGAGCTAAGATCTTGAAATGGTAGAAAATCTTTATCTTTCTTTGTCCTAACAGGTTGGGCTGTTGTTTATCATCTATCAGCTTTTCTCTAACACACCTTGAAAAAAATAGAACATGTATTTTCTTTTACAATAATAGAAAAGTATAACACATTCTTTGAATATCTGTAATTCTTCAAGAAATGATCTTCATAGGTTTGATTTCACTATATGGATAGTATTTGCTTTCCAGTGGGAGGAACTATTAAAGATAAAAGGTAAGGACCAACTAGTAAAGACAAAACCTTGTATACACAGCTCCATATTAGGACAATTAAAATTACTTGCCAGATGAATGTTTGCTTTGTCTGTATGGCTGTTGTCTCTTTCCTGTAGTAAATATGTTAAGTTACATATTTACCCAGATGTTTCACCTTATCACCAACAGTTTTGTTATAGATTTCTAAAAGTAAATGGTCTTCATATGTCTTTCTCTACTTGCATGTGTTCTAGGCTGGGCAAGAACACAGACTTGTCTCCTCTGTTTAGACCATAGAGTGGTCACACTTGCAATAGGCTGCTCGCTGCCCAGCAGCATTCTTCAACTAGCACAGGAAGATTTACCCTAGCTTGGATATGTGTATCTCTAGTGATCAGAAGTCACTAGTTCCCTCTGCAAATGTACTTCCTCAAGTCTTGGGGATGCAATTAACTTTTTTCATTTTTTTTTAACGATATTTTTTTCATTGCAATGTTAATATTACATAATTTTATATGGGTTGGATAGGGAAGAAAATTGGCTCACAGTTTGAGAACAGAATGTAAATCATCATGTTACTTCCCTGGATTCTTTCCAGACACTAGGTTTAATAGCCGAGTTCATGGGTCTGCTTGCAAAGATTACAGAACCCTTGCTCATTCCTAGTCTGACAAGGACTGCGGCCTTTGTAGTGAAAGTATCTTCCTTTTGCAAAGTAAGGAATTACCTTCAAAGAATATGTTTGTTCCTGCAGCAGCTATACCCTTCCCAGAAAAACTGCATTGTCTGATGGGCTAGAATTGGCTAGACTCTTTCAAAATAACCCTTGAGGGCACCACAGTCCAACTAAGAGCTGAAGTAAAGGAGAATAGACGTGGGAAATAGTTGCTGCCGCTAATCTCATTTTTACACCCTTCAAGTGCCTCCGTTCAATTATCTGTAAAAGGCAAAGGAGATAGAGGACAGAGACAAGAGAAGAGATCTTTCGTCCTGTGGCTTCAAAAAAAGAGAACGCCCTGTGCTGATCATGTTAAGAATCAGTGGTGTTCGTATTCTATAGCATGAAGTATTTATCAGTCTTTTACAAACTTTGGCAAATAGTCCTTAGTTATTTTTTCCCACAGTATTATTCCTGAGTACATCTAGTTGAGGTTTTTTGTTTTGTTTGGTTTTCACTCCTGTCTTAGAAGACACTGAAATGCAGTCAAACATGACAATGAGTAAATAAATAAGTGTGTACTGCTATATCTGTAGTGTGAGTAAACTTGCATGCTGTTATCTTATCTGTGACCCCGAAAGTACTGATAATGGACTATGTCAGCACTTCACACAAAATAGACCTGCTTACTTGATGTTTTCTATGTCAGCAGGTCATTCAGCATCCAGGCGCTAAACAGTTTGAGCTCCTGGTTTCAACAGTATGTAAAGCATGACAGGCACAGACATCTGGGTCTTCAACAGTAATGTTAGTTGTATGCCTTCATAGTTCTGTTCATTCAAGACACCTTTTTGTAGCTTTTGTTTTCTGTTATGACATGGTCTTATTTGGACAACTATGTATTTGAACCATAAAAATGAGAAAAATGCTGTAAGAATGAGGGAGAAAACAAGGCCTTCAGATTCTGCAGGTTTTGCAGGAATGCAAGGTTGTAGCTGTACAGTGTTAATGCTTGCTCTTCTTGGGCACGTGAATTGCTTGTTGCACTCTGATTGTCAGACAATGAGGTTATTTCTTGATGACTTTGTGGCAGGGTTTTTTTTGTGTGGCTTTAATATAAAACATTATACATCAAGTTTCACTCTCTTACCTACTTTCCCACAAGAATTTGTTTGCACTGAATTCTGTATTTGACAAGGAGTTGAAAGGAAAGATAAACCTTTCATCAGATATACCTGTGTCCTGAGTAGAGGTAACACCACATGGATTCACTTGCCAAATATGACAAAGCTGCAGTGTTACACAGCTTATGGTGGGGTGTTTGTGTATCTACAGTGGTTGGATTGTATGTGCAATTTCTGTTTCTAAGAGCTCTGGTTACTGCTTAGTAACCTCTTTTCTGTGTAAATTTTTTTTGGGAAAACAATCCAGAAATGTATGTTCTATTTTCTTTTTCTGATTTAAAGAAAAAATATAAAAAAGAAAGAACATTAATTTGGTTTTTACTTTGTAATTCTCCTTCCCCACACTGAAGCTTAATTTTTTTTTTTTTTTTAGCTAGTGCTTGCCTATGTTGAATTGATAGTTTTACCAATAAAAGCCTAGGGAGGCAAAGGCAAAAATGTTATCCAGATAGTTAATAAAAACAGCCTTCCTGTTGCTGACACTGAATAAAGAAATAATAATGGATTTTTTGTTCTAGCTCTTTGTCAGGTAAATCTCTGATGTGCAATAAAGCTACATGATGTTCCAGACTGTGTGCTAATATGCACACCTAGGTGTGCATATATATATATGTACACATCTCTGAGTGTTACCAAGCGCTTTGCAAAAGTCATTATAATGGCGAATGAGGCCATCATTGTGTTCTTTTTTACAAATAGGAACTCAAGGCATGAGATTAAACTCAAGTTTTGCCCTTAACTGATCTTACGTTTTAGAACAATTGCCTCCTGTTTGTTTAAATCATAGTCATGCCTCCTCAGTCACGCCTCCTGTTTTTTGAATCTTAGAGTCATAGATCAATTACATTCCTCTATTAAAAGAGATGTTTTTATGAGCTCCTCATGTTTCAATTGCCACTTGTTTAGAGGAAGAAAAAAAAAATCAATACAGCTTCATTTAAAATTGTTTACTTAATCATCCACAAGTCAGTAATAGGGAGTGTTATAAATTGAGACTACAACAGACAAAAATCCAATTAGAATTTATTAATTATAGCAAGTAGAATATGAGCAAAAACAGAGCTGGACGGCAGGGGGGTCTACGCTCCACCAACTGCCGCACTAAGCAGTTCAAACAGTCCCCTTTTATACATCTTTTCTTCCGTGTTCTTGAAGTAGTGGGGGTACTCTGCACATGCTTCAGTTGTTCCTAGGGGGTCATTTGTCATGTTTCTGTCGGTTGGTTCCTGGAACATCTGGCGGTTATCTTGCACAAACGGTGTTTTATGGCCGTTTTAGTTTTCATCTAACCTTTACATTGGGCTTAACATAAGTATTAGCCATGTCTACAAGCTTCTGACAATTATTTAAAATTTAGAACAGTGTGGTTGTCAAACAATTGATAAATATTAGTCATGTCTGCAAGCTTCTGACAATTATCTAAAATTTAGAACAGTGTGGTTGGCAAACAATTGATAAGTAAACCAGATGTGCGGATGAGGAGTACACAGGGTTATCAGATTTACAAGAGACGCTTTTTAGGGGAGCTACTAAATCTCATTAGCAGAGGAACTACTAAACCTTATTAACAAAGGAACTACTAAATCTCATTAACAGAGGAACTACTATATCTTTAGCACATCAAGAAAGCGATTAACAAGCCTGACGAGGGATGAGGAGTACACTAAGTTTGTAAAGAGGGCCATTATCACTTCACAGACTTGTAACATTGTAAAAGAGCTATTTCTATTTCAAAGACTTCTTTTGTTCTCTAAGTTAAACTAGAAATACTTTGATCTCATGTTTTAAATACTTGCTTATACTCAAGGGCGTTACAAATAGTTACTTCCATCAACGTTGCCCTAACAATATGAACACAATAACTCAGGGTTTCGTATAATTAATTATCAACGGTTTCTTACTTCATAACTTTCCTCACCATGTTTTATAACGAACTATTACTCTTAACATGAATCATAGTCTTGTTATAGCATAATGCTAATCAAGCTTAACTTACACGCCTTGCTTAACTGCCAAATTAATAATTCAAGTTTATTACAATTTACCATTATTGCAATTTATCAGCAAATTAACTGTTTACATTTATCACAGGAGCTTGATCCAATCCATCAGTTGCTGATGGCTGTGAGCGTAGTGGTTGCACCTGGCTTCAGGATGAATGCAGTTTCAGAAGGAAAGGCGAAAAGCAGTCTTGCAGCATTACGAAAATAACAGCCATGCGTATCTTTGGTTTCATCCACCACCATAACAAAATGCAGTCTGATGATGCTTCTTGCTAAAATGAAGTAATCTGTGTGTTCATTAGAATTGTGGTCGGTCTCTCTTCTGAACACCACATCTATTTGTTAAGCAGACTTCATTGTCATTGTCCCTTTTATAGGGTGCTTCTTCTTGCCTCCTCCCAACCCTCCCAAATATTCAAGCCATATGGTATGTAGAAGAGACTTTATCTTCTTCTGAATTTTAGCAACCAGTGGCTGTGGAATACCACAACCACAGGAAAATTGTAAGTTTAGGACAGGAACTGAAGGCAGAAATTAAATCGGTTGGAGTAAAGTGCCTCATAGGCAGCAAATGATTAACCAGAGTAAAATTTGGATCTCATATAATTACTGAGATTAGCCCTTACCTTACCTTTTACCTTCTAAAATAAAACTAGTATTACAGGGCATGGTTTTTTTTAAAAGGTATTTAGTAATTGAACTCTCCTTTGAAGAAGTGGGTTTCCTATATAGTTAAGAGAGGCCATGGTGGTGGAAAGTTTCTTCACGTTTCCCTGTCTTCTATGTATCTTATGAGAAATATAGGGAAGAATAGTTTGTTTGTTTTTTGTTTTGGTTTTTTTTTTTTGTTTGTTTGTGCAGGATACTTGTAGGGTAAGTTGCTATTGTGATTCAAGGAAGACAAATAGCTATGGGAAAGCCAGACAATGTATGCTTTAATTCTCAAAGTGTAAACATGACTGCTTTGTATTAATGAGCTGAAATGCTTGAACATGTGAAATGAAATAGAGAAAAATAGCCTAGACACTAGGAAGAAGGACTGCCTGTAAATTTACTTCTTCCTCACAACTCCACTGAATCAGCTTTATTAGCTGCTTCATATCACTTTGTTTACAGAAGAGGAGAGGAAGAGCCTAGCTGTAACACTCCATGGACGTGAATGAAATAATGAGATTTACTGGCTGTAGCTTTCTCTCCACTTCATATCTCTAAGAGATTTAATACTACTCCAGATAGTTTTACAAGATGTCTCCACTGCTCTCCTAGACCTAAAAGTCAATTATAATTGAGCTGTGACTGCTAGATCAGGCTGGATAAAGCTGTGTTAAATATGAAGGTACAGGGAACATACATGCAAACTCTGTACTTGTGCCAACTGGCAGGGCATGAGTTGGTTCTGGCCCAAAAGCTAGCTGCACAGTGTGGGGTTGTGCCTGTGCTAGCAGAGTGTCTGAGCAAGGCTTGTTAGCGGAGGTAGGCACTAACAGTTCTAGCTGGTGTAGAGACCAAAGTTGATACTGAGCCTGACAGAGGTAGTCACTACACCTAACTGGGTAGGTGTTGCTACTATGTATTATAACCTTCTAGGGCAGGAGTCTTCATGCATTGTAGGTCTTTACAGCATCTACTACTGTGGGAATATTCATGGCTCTGAGATAACGTGATAGTACAAAGAGGTAGCCAATCTGTACTTCTGAGTTCACCCTGCCCTAATATTGCACTATATACAATATATACAGCACTTTGCTCTCAGTACCCCAGGATATCTGTTAATGCAATAGTATCACGGACTGTCTAACAACTGTATTATAGATAAGGTTTGATTCTTCTGTCTCCCTGACCCACAAGTTAAAGTGAAGTTGTAGGCTGTTTGTTCTAGCTGTTGTGAATAACAATCTGACTACTCTCTCCCCTGGCATCCAAGTCTAAAGCTGTTATCAGCACTGCTGTGGCTCTGGGAAATCACAGTGGTGTTTAATTTAAGGGGAAATTGGCACCTCTCTGACAAGTGCTGGAATGTCCCAGTCTGTCCTTGGGGTGCTGTTGGCATCTTTCACAGCAATAAACCCCCAGTCAACAGTCCTGATCATGGGCAAACACCAGCCAAGTGCACAAAAGTGCTTATCTCCTGTTAGGCCAGGCATTCATAAAAAGCAAAGTCATAAAAACCTTCAGTGGCTGGCAATTCCAGAGCTTACTGTTAGACTTGAAAAGAAGTCCCGAAGAACACAGGCTTCTTATCAGTTTTAATTGCTGGGCAGTGGAGAGTTGCCATTTGTTTAACGTCACCTGGTATTGGCAACTCTTTTACACTTTGTTAGAGAGATGTTCCTAGCAAGCAATATTCTGCTCAATGTAAAATCAAATTCAGTGCAAATACTTCGTCTTCAGGAAAAACCTGGGTTGAACAACTGAATTCAACAGGTAAAGAAATGCAAAATGGAGTCTTAAGAATAACTGGAGATGCTTAGTGCAATGTTAAGATTTTGGATTTTAGGCAGTAGGTTTTTTTTTTTTTTTCTTAACTACAGATGCTGCTATATTGCAATTATTTTGCATTGCTGCTGCAACTAAGTTCTGTATTACATAATCTTTTTAGATTGCATTTTTAAATATGTTCATGCTTATTCATTTATGTAAAACCAGAAGTTTCAAAGTTAGTGACCACCGAATGGTCCTATATTTATGCCATGCACCTAAAACCGAAATTCATGCCACCTTTAGGGAACTGGGCCAGAGATAATAAAGTCACAGTTGCATCAATGTTCATAGATGGTTTTGCTCGTGAGAGATGTCTCTATGTTATTTTGAAATTAGCTTGCTGGATTTGAGCAGGCATCAGATTTCACATGGATCTGCGACTGGATCAGTAGCAACTGATAGATGTGCAGGTTTTTGAAATGCCAAGCAAGTTTTTTAAATGCAATTAAAAGTGCATCTGAGCTACATTTAAACAAAAGAGTAATAAGACCTCCCCTTGGATTTTAGTTTGAAAATTACTCTGGAACAAAAACTTTCATGCAAGAAGCTGATATGGAAAAACTGAGCACTTTATTGCAGCTGCTAAGGAGCAGATTGACAGCAGCTAGTTGATGAGGAGTAGCTGCGATGGAAGCCACTTCTCTGATCTCAGCTTTACCCCTTAAACAGCAGCTGTGTCCCGGGGTAATCAGTGTGGTATGTAGGTGGGCTTTTTGTGAGTGGCTGGGGAAGATATGTTGGAATGTTCCTCACTGACTTGAAATGAGAGCTGTGTTCACTCTCTCTCTAGCAACTTTGAAAGTCTTTAAATGAGACTTGCCCAGGAGTGTGGGTGTGGCTGTTTGTGTTTAATGCTTCATCCTTTTTTGTGGGGATGGTCAAGGAAGGTGGTTGTTTTGATGGGCAATTTATTTACAACTGACTGTTGCCAAAAGACATGTAGGTGAATTCTGGAAGGGGAGGAAAATAATGTGTAGAACATTCCTGCTGGCATATAAAAGGTGAAAACAAGGGCATCTTTATTTTGGTGCCACACATGTACATCTAGGGAACAGATGCCATTACCTTTCCTACAAATGTGTATGTCTGTTAATGTGCTGTTTTGATGTCTGTTATTTGAAGTAGCACACAACCATCATTTCTCTGTTTCCTTCCTTTTATGTATACCTTTTTAATTTGAAATTATTCTTCAGGTTCTTTTTTTTTTTCTTCCCTTTCTTTTTTGTGCGTGTATGTTTCTGTCCTGGGTTCAGCAGTAGCAGTCATTTTTCTCCTTCTCGGTAGCTGGTGCAGCGCTGTGTTTTTGATTTTGGGCCTGGGAACAGTGCTGATAACACCAGTGTTTTCAGTTACCGCTTGGTGATGTTTAGGCTGGCCAAGGACTTTGTGAGCCTCATGCTCTGCTAGGGAGGAGGGGAAGCTGGGAGGAAGGAGAGACAGGACACCTGACTCAGAATAACCAAAGAAATTATTCCATACCACAGCGCGTCATGTCCAGGATGTAGGAACGGGGAGCAGAGACCCGGAAGGGTGGTGGGGGTGCACAGGTGGGGGTGCACTGCTTGATACTGGGTGGTGAGCAATTGCATCCTTCCCTTGTATTTGCCTTGTCATTATTGTTACTGGTGGGGGTGCACTGGGTGGTCGGGCTTGATATTTGATGGTGAGCTATTGTATTCTCCTTTTTCTTGTATCTGCCTTGTCATTATTATTATTGGTGGTAGCAGTAGTGATTTGTGTTATACCTTAGTTACTAAACTGTTCTTATCTCAACCTGTGGGAGTTGCATTCTTTCGACTCTCCTTCCCATCCCTCCAGGAGCGGAGGGAAGAGACAGTGGGGAGTGAGTGAGAGAGCGGCTGTATGGGTTTATAGATTTAAACCACGACAGTTTCTAAACTTCTTTGGATTGGTGGGAGAGCAGTTGTGTATTAGGTTAGAAAAAGCAGCAATGAGAAGCTACAGCAGTTGCTTACTTGCTGTGTTAAACTCTGTCCATACTTGAAGTGGAAGGAAACTGCTTTTCCTTGTGGCTGCCAGTTGCCAGGATTTTAATTTTTTTTTGTGTGTTTTGTTTTGTTGCTCCTACTGGAATAATACATAGCCAAGCTGTTACTGACTGGTCACCTGTACATGACTAAACGGAAGCAGGAGGTGGAATCAGTCAGTTTTCAAGTGGTTACCAGTTCAAGTCTTGTTAGCTCAGAGTACCCTGGAGGCATTACTACATTGTTGCCTTTGTTTAAATGGGTGGGTGTGTATTTTTTCACTTCTCATTTAATTTTTCTTTCACTGTTTCCTTGTATTTGTTAGCTTTTATTTCTCTGACATGAAATAGAAAATGTTTACCTTTTGAGCAAAATCATTCTAAGCATTCACAATTCTGAGTCAAGGGATTGATTTGCATTTTTGTTTGGAGTTAAGCAGTTCCTGTTACTCATGAAATTGGAGTGGCTTTTTAACAAAGATGCCGGATCTCTGCTGTGTAGTTACCACAAAATACCCAGTACAGCAGTTTTGTAATGTCAGCAGCTCGACGACCAAATGCTTTCTGAACTGCTTGTAAGCTCTGGTGTTGAAATAAACTCTGAAAAGCAAACTTTAATGCTTAATACATGCGCTGTTTCTAGATTGGTCAGTCTCTCCCTAACCCAGTATATAATACAAATGCATCTAGATACCAAATCTTGTTAGCCAGGAGACTTCTTGGGAGTTCAAGGAATACGAGTTCTGCAGAAGGTATCATACACATAGCTGTTAATAACTGAGTATATAGTCTGAAGATTTATTGGCTGAATGTAGGCATTTTTTGAAAGGCACCAAGTCTTTACCTTCTCAGGCTTGCGCTGGTATTAGATGTCCTGTAATCTGTTTTGAGCACAGCTGATCTTTTAAACTGCAATCAGGCTGCCATCTTTTTAAATGTATGTATTTATTTATTTATTTTTATATGTGCGGTGTTCACCACCAAACCACATTGCTTCATGGTAGAGGGTACTAGGTGCAATGAAAGCAATAAATAATGGGGATCATGCTGGAGTCTTCTGATGAAGTGTAGCATGGGATGGTTTCCACAACAATTTCTCCTTTTTTGCTGGCCTCCACAACAATTTCTTCTTTTTTGCTAGCCTCAAGCACAGCTACCTTCTCTAAGCTAGGGACACACCCTGTTTAAAGCAGAGTGTAGTGGATGAAATGAAAGGCGCTGTAAGCAACCAGAAAATTAGTGGCAGATGTTTATGAAAGGGACCTTGGCTGGAGCCAGCCCAGTGAGGTGAAGCCTGCCTTCTAGGGAAGGTGGAGCCCTACAGACCAGCCAGCGGGATGGAGCTTCCAGGCTGCTGAACAAATCACTTTGAGTTCTGCCAGGGAGTTATGCATAACAATCTGTTTTGCTTTCAGTGTTTTTTTTTTTTTTGTTTTTTTTTTTTTTTTTTTTTGTTTTTTTTTTTTTTTTTTTTTTTGTGTGTGTGGTAACTTCTATTTCAGTTTTAGTTTGCTTATTTCAGTGTGGTAGAATATTTGTAACGTTGAGTAAAAAAAGTCATCAAAAGCCACTGTAAGTGTTCATTTGGAAAGTACTCACACGTACTTTATCCTCTGTTGATGTGCACTGTCATTTGTTTTCAGTCATCTTGATCCGTGGGGCTTCTTTGTGGGCCTACCAGAGGCATGTTTGCTCTGATTGTATGATATGTATCTTAGGAAAACCAAGAGAAAATAGAAAGCCAAGGAGAAATGCAGAGTGAAGAAGGGGCAGAAGTTCATGTATTACGAGATAAAGCAGCAAAGTTAAACAGGTAAGTTTTCAGTGTGGTGGCACAGTTAACCCAACAGGAAGGTTATTAAGTCTAGATATCCTTATTTGAAGAGTGCTTCAAACTTCCTCAAATACTGTTGGCTAGATAAGTGCAGTAACACGCTGAGGGTACTTGTTTATCCCTCTTCCTTTACCATCTTGTTATGTGTTTCCGCAGCACAGAAATTCTGTTCTAGTATGTGGCTAGAGGCTGAGGCAGGGGCGTAAAAGCTTGGAAAGCCTCTTCGGTGTTTGCTGAATGGAGCTACCACACCTGAAGACTGCTGTCTGCGTTCTTTTATAATCCTCTAGCTCTCAAGCTGTTTAAAAACTGTGAATGCAGGTGTGTGACAAAGGCTTTTATGAATCCACTATTACTATGTGGTTTTCAGGCAGCTGGCAGGAGCCATCTCTCTAGTAATTCTGAAGTTCAGTAAATAAGAGGCCCCAGAAATCAAACTGACCCCTCTTCCAAGAAAAATATTCCTCCAGGGTTAAACTTAAAGAAGGCCAGAACCCATCATTAATTTTTGCTTGTACATTCTCTCAGATCTCTTTAAAACACATGAGTTCCTATGACGTAGTAACATTTATTTACTTGGTGGTGATTGGGTTTTGCGTGTGCACTGCTGCAGCGTTTGTATTGCGTATGTAGAAGCCAGAATGGGTAGGCATATGGCTAAATTCTTGCTGGCTGGCATAGTTTCCTCAACTCGGCTTGAATTTAGTGCTGTAAATTTCTGTGCTCTGTGGCAAGTAGATTCCCATGTGCATACGACTTTCAACTAATTGCAGTGAAACTCTAAATGAGATTAACCATCATATTCCCTTCTCTCCTGTTACACACATTTGAAAGCATGCTAAGCGGAAATATACTTTGCTGTCTGCATCACTGCATCTTAAAATCCAAAGGCATCTTTATTCCAAATTCTTAAAGTACTTGAATGAGAACTGTAGGTCTCACTCATGGATTATTACAGTTGCTATACTACAGTTGCAGAGCCTCAGGCTACATCACACCTATCAGTGTATGAACCTCCTAAACCCTGGTAGTACTATCATTGGTTTCCTCCTGCATGTAAACAGTGTTTGAGTCCTGTGTGAACCTATCCTTTGCTTTGTTTGAAAGAAGGTGCTCAGAAACAGAACAAAACAATGTGCTTCCTTTTGTGTCAAACTAAAAATGGTTTTGTTGTGCTGTTGACTCAGTGATATTTTCCAAATATTTCACTTGAGGATGTATTAACTGAGGCAAAGATAAGGTTGAGAAATCTGTCCTTCTCAAGGCTGTATCCTTTGAAGTGCCTGGTGCAAAAAGGGTCCAGGGAACACAGCTGGCCAATGGTTCATTTTCTGTTATGCTTTTGCATCAGAAAAGCTTCAGGCAGTGATAGCAAATGAATTTTAAGTAATTTCATTTGCTACAGGAAGCTGTACTTTTGTGTTTAGAGTATAAATAATACATTGTGTTTAATGGAAGTTTTTTAATTTATTTTTTTTTTAATGAAGTGTAAGTGCCATTTTTATTGCTGCTCAGACAACAGAGTTCTTTTTATTTTTTCCATTCATTTGGGGTTATAGGGAACAGTTATATTTAAATCTGGTTGCAGGGTCTACAATATTAGAATTATAGAATCATAGAATACTTAGGGTTGGAAAGGAACTTAAGATCATCTAGTTCCAACCCCCCTGCCATGGGCAGGGACAACTCACACTAAACCATGCCATCCAAGGCTCTGTCCAACCTGGCCTTGAACACCACCAGCGATGGAGCATTCACAACTTCCCTGGGCAACCCATTCCAGGGCCTCACCACCCTTACAGTAAAGAATTTCTTCCTCATATCCAGTCTAAACTTCCCCTGTTTAAGTTTGAACCCGTTACCCCTTGTCCTCTCACTACAGTCCCTAATGAAGAGTCCCTTCCCAGCATCCCTATAACCCCTCTCCAGATATTGGAAGGCTGCTCTGAGGTCTCCACGCAGCCTTCTCTTCTCCAGGCTGAACAAACCCAACTTTCTCAGCCTATCTTCATACGGGAGGTGCTCCAGTCCCCAGATCATCCTCGTGGCCCTCCTCTGCACTTGTTCTAACAGTTCCATGTCCTTTTTATGTTGAGGACACCAGAACTGCACACAATACTCCAAGTGAGGTCTCAACAAGAGCAGAGTAGAGGGGCAGGATCACCTCCCTCGACCTGCTGGTCATGCTCCTTTTGATGCAGCCCAGGATACGGTTGGCTTTCTGGGCTGCAAGCGCACACTGCCGGCTCATGTTCATTTTCTCATCGACCAACACCCCCAAGTCCCTCTCCTCAGGGCTGCTCTGAATCTCTTCTCTGCCCAACCTGTAGCTGTGCCTGGGATTGCTCCAACCCAGGTGTAGGACCTTGCAGTTGTCATGGTTAAACTTCATCAGGTTGGCATCAGCCCACCTCACAAGCGTGTCAAGGTCCCTCTGGATGGCATTCCTTCCCTCCAATGTATCAACCAAACCACACAGCTTGGTGTCATCGGCAAACTTGCTGTGGGCGCCCTCAATCCCACTGTCCATGTCACCGAGAAAGGTGTTGAACGAGATCGGTCCCAGTGCTGATCCCTGAGGGACACCACTTGTTACTGGTCTCCAGCTGGACATTGAGCCACTGAGCACTACTCTTTGTGTGCGGCCATCCAGCCAGTTCTTTCTCCACCAAGTGGTCCACCTATCAAATTGATGTCTCTCCAACTTAGAGACAAGGGTGTTGTGTGGGACAGTGTTGAGCGCTTTGGACAAGTCCAAGTAGATGGCATCAACTGCTCTACCTCTGTCCATCAGTTCCGTAGCCCCATCATAGAAGGCCACCAGATTGGTCAGGCAGGATTTCCCCTTAGTGAAGCCATGCTGGCTGTCACCAAGCACCTTGTTGCTTTTCATGTGCCTCAGCATGCCTTCCAGGAGAATCTGCTCCAAGATGTTGCCAGCCACAGAGATGGGACTGACTGGTCTGTAATTCCCCGGCTCATCCATTTTCCCCTTCTTGAAAAGAGGGATTATATTTCCCTTTTTCCAGTCGTCGGGAGCTTTACCTGACTGCCATGATTTTTCAGATATGATGGACAGTGGCTTAGCAACTTCATTTGCCCGCTCCTTCAGGACCCGTGGATGGGTTTCATCCGGTCCCATGGACTTGTGTACGTTCAGGTTCCTAAGATGGTCTCGAACCAGATCCTCTCCTACAGTGGGCCCAGGGTCTTCATTCTCACAGTCCCTGTATCTGCCTTCCAAGACTTGGGTGGTGTGGTCAGAGCATTTGCCGGTGAAGACTGAGACAAAGAAGTCATTAAGAACCTCAGCCTTCTCCAAATCCAGGGTAGCCAGTTCTCCTGATAGCTTCTGGAGAGGGCCCACATTGTCCCTAGCTTGTCTTTTATTTGCTACATACCTGTAAAATCCCTTCCTGTTATCCTTAACATCCCTAGCCAAGTTTAATTCTAGGTGGGCCTTAGCTTTCGTAACCTGGTCCCTAGCTTCCCAGACAACATCCCTGTATTCTTCCCAGGCCGCTTGTCCTTGCTGCCACCTTTTATAAGCCTCTTTTTTCCTTTGAATTTTCCTCAGCAGCTCCTTATCCATCCAGGGAGGTCTCCTGGCCCTCCTGCTGCACTTCCTTCTTGTTCAGATGCAACACTCCTGAGCTTGCAGCAGGTGATCCTTGAATATCAACCAACAGTCTTGGGCCCCCCTGCCCTCTAGAGCTGTATCCCATGGAACCTTACTGAGCGTGTTCCTGAAGAGGCCAAAGTCTGCTCTCTTGAAGTCCAGGGCAGTGAGCTTGCTGCATGCTCTTCTCACTGTCCTGAGGATCTCTAATTCCACCATCTCGTGATCGCTGCAATCAAGGCTGCCCTGGAGCGTCACATTCCCAACCAGCCCTTCCCTGTTGGTGAGCACAAGGTCAAGCATGGCACCTCTCCTTTTCGGCTCCTCAGTTACTTGGAGAAGGAAGTTGTCTTCTACACAATCTAGGGACCTTCTGGGTTGCTTGTGCCAGGCCGTACCATCCCTCCAACAGATATCAGGGTGGTTGAAGTCCCCCATGAGAACAAGGGCCTGCGAGCGTGAGGCTGCTCCTATCTGTCTATAGAGTGCTTCATCCACAAAGTCCTCTTGATCAGGCAGTCTGTAACAGATCCCCACAATAATGTCTCCCATTGCTGTTCTCCCTTTAACCCTGCCTTTACCCACAAACTCTCTGTCGACTGCTCACCTGTCCCCAGACAGAGTTCCATACTCTCCAGCCTGTCCCTAACATAAATAGCAGCTCCCCCTCCCTGCCTGCCAGGCCTGTCTTTTCTAAAGAGCCTGTAACCTTCCATTCCAACACACCAGTCACAGGCGCCATCCTACCATGCTTCTGTGATGCTTTTTATATCATATCCCTGTAGACATGCACGCATCTCTAATTCCTCTTGTTTGTTCCCCATGCTACAGGTGTTTGTATAGAGACATCTGAGCTGAGCTCCCATTGAAGCCGGCTCATTGGCTGGAGTGGCTGGAATATCTCTACATTGCTCTGAGCATGTATTATAGGTGCTGACAACCGACTAGGTGTGTTGGGATGGAATGATGCCCCCCTCCCCCAACACATCTAGTTTGAAGCATCCGTGATCAGTCTGGCAAGCCTCCTACCAAAACCGCTCTTCCCCTTCTTCATCAGACCAGCTCTACCAGCCCCTAGTAGACCTGGCCTACTAAATTGAGTCCCATGTTCAAGATACCCAAACCCCTGACTATAGCATCACCATTCTAATCATTTATTAAAATGGCCAGTCCTCTTAGCCTTTTTAAGGTCCTCCCCTGTATCCTGGAGAATTGATGAAAAGACTATCTGAGCTTCAGAGCCCCTAATCACCTCTCCCAGTGCTCTGTAGTCCTTCTTTATGTTCTCCAGGCTACTGCTAAATATACAATATACAATAGCTGCAGTAACAATAGTTGGAGAAGGAAGAAAACTCACATTGAAATAATCTAGTCTGAATAACTATGGTTATGTGTATTTCAGGTACTCTAGAACTAGCACACCTTATTGAGTCACTTGTGAAGGCAGTCTTCTGATAGTGAAAATTGACTCAAAATTTTTTAAAGTTGTTTTTTTTTTTTTTTTTTTTTTTTTGTTTTGTTTGTTTGTTTTTTTTTTTTTTTTTTTTTTTGTCTCTAAAGTAACATAAAATTTGGGCCAGTGAAACTAAATTATGTTTGGCCTACATTTTTTTTCTCTCATTTTTCTTTTAGTGGGAGAATACTTTGGAAGAGAAAAGGGAAAGCAAGTAGAAATGCTAGCGACCTGTGTCTTGCTATCAGACCTCCAAGAATATTTTTATGCGCAGTTCAAGCAATTGTAAACTTTTCGCTATATTAATGAAACAAGTGACACTTTTAAAAGGAGGATTGAAAAAAAGTCAAGAATAATAACAGATAATAAAAGTATATATTAAGACTCCTGAAACCAGGCAAATGAGAAATTAACTAGTATTTAATGATTAATTAAACCCCTAATTTGGAATGAGAAACTTTTTCCTTCAGAACTGTCAATTTACCCTCAAAATAAAGGCATGCAAATGATTGAAAATTCAAAGGAAAAAATTCAACAGCTTGAAGAAACTGAAAATATCCTTAGGTAAGCTATAAACACTTGTGTTCCTCTTTTTGAAGAACTTTGAGTATGTGTTCAAGTTAAACTCTTGTATCTTTCAGCTAATGAACAAAAAACCCCCTAAAACCCAATCATCAAGAAAGACTAAAAACTATAGAAAGATTTTCTAGGTTTTATTTGTTTGTTTTTTAAATTTATTTGCAACGTTTTTTGGGGGGAAGAACAGATAATTCTCATAGCTTCTCTGAAGAAGTGGGATGTTAGATGTATTCTTCCCAAGGCTGCCTTGTTGTTCAGGTCCCTTGTTATGTGTTTTGTACTGTGATGCTTAGAAGAGTACTTGATGACGCATAGAAATCCCTCAAGCAAATATTGTGGTGTTGCTTTTCAGTCCCCTACTTGCCTCTTTTTTTTCTGTTTTGTTTCTTTTCTTAGACTTCAGAGTTCCTTGGAGGAGAGAGTGTCTTTATATTCTGGGCGTGCCTATAGGATGTCTAGTTCAGTGGAGTCCCTGTGCTTCTTTATTGTACCCTGTGACTGTAAATAGTTTTCTAAGTGTCGTTTCAAGTGAAAACAACGAGATGGTGTATTGGAAAAGCAGCTGCATGAGAAATTGATAAATTCTCCTTCAGAAAGATTTTGCTTTCTTTTGCTTGGGTTGGCATATCTGTTGTTTAGAATAACCTGTTCATAACATTTTTAGTTTAACAGATGTTATGCAGAAATGACAACAAAGCATAGCCTTCATTATCCATCTTGTGTTAAACATGATATTTCAGGAATTAGGAAAAATGCAGTGCATACAGAAAACAGACACATTGAAAGTTTCAGATGTCCTTTTTCTCTTTGTTTTGGATTATTTTTCTGTGGTGGCTTCTAGGGCCATTGGTTGGTTGCAACTGTTTGCACCCCTGTTGTACTTTAAAAAAAAAAATGGACTAAAGGTGTCTGAGAACACTTAGAGTTAGCTGCCATTTCTGGCAAAGTGGGCTGCATTAATAAGCTTGGCACTCATCTTTTATGGGTGTATTTTATTGTTTCTACATGTGCATTTGATTACCCAGAAGACCTTTAGCTTCCTGTCTTCTCAAGGTGGGAAACTGCAAGTTAAAACCATCAGTGCAATCTGACATGCAAACAGTGACCTTGAACGTGTGGGACTTGCTTCTCTGCCTTATTTGGGAACCTCTGGTGAAAAGTCATTCAGATAAACACAAGTTTGTAAGCAGCACCTTCCTAATGGCAGCATAGTGGTCTAGGGTAAACAATGTTAGGAGCTACACTTTAAATATTTATGGTTAATGAGTTAATGTTACAAATCTTTTGCAGAAGAAACAAAGGCTGTTTGCGTCAAGAGTTTCCACATTGAGTATTTAAATGGCATTAGGAAGAACTTTTGTGTGTGAACAATAGCACATGATGATAGGATGGGTTGTTCATCTGGTGTGTGCTCATATAAACTGGATTGTTATTGAGTGCTGTCAGCGTACCTGGGAGAGGTAAATGTATGTGGCATTCTGCAGATGGATATGTTCTTGCATTGTGGGGCTTGGAGGGGATTTTTTTCCCCCTTTGCCCTCTATAAGTGCAGTGTGCCCTTACCGATTCTTCATTTGCATCTGCAAACCTAAGAGCCTACTGCAGCTGCCAGTATTCAGTGGAGTAATCCATGGCTGCTGTCTTTTCCATTTTGCAATTATAATGTGTCTGCGTGTACTTCAGCTCTTTCTTCTCTGAGCCTCTGTATGTGTTGTGTCTTCGCAGCTGATAGTATAAAAGTGGAGCTCTCTTTGAAATGATGAATTCGCTTGAGTATTTGGTTATCTTATTTCAAGTAGAATCAAAAGCGCAAAGAAGTCAATTTTCTTTGAGAGACTGAATAAACAACAGCCGTGAAAGAACCGAAACTAAATTGGATGGATGTGGTTCTGGGCAACCTGATCTAATTGAAGATGCCCCTGCTGGGGGTTTGGACCAGACGACCTTTGAAGGTCCCTTCCAACCCAAGCTATTCTATGATTCTGTGATTTTGTATGAATTATTTTCTTGATTGCCCGAAAGTTCCAGTAATTTTTCAGAAATACTGGATATTGTCTCCAGAAATACCAAACAATGAGCATTTGAGAGCATCCCTTTGGACTATATCTGCGCATTTTTTAACCTGGCTTGAAGACTTTCTAACTTTAAAAAATGCCATTAGGGAGCTAATTAAAATTCAAAACATATTACAAACCTCCAGATATCCCCATGTTGAGCATTTTCTTTCTGAAAATTTCTTCTTCTGTCTGTATTTTTAAATTACTGAAAGTGGGCCACGAAGAGTATTTTCAATTGGTCATTTTCTATGTTGCTTGTTCCCTTTGCTGCAGTGACAGAGCAGGAGAAAAAAAAGCAAAAAAAGTGAGTTTAGAAGGCTGGAAAATGGGGAGAAAAGAAAATTATCATCAACTATTTCCACCTAAAGTCATGACAGAGACTGAATTTACATCCCACAACTTGTTGGGAAATGTCTGAAATCTCTTTGGTAGGATTTGGTTGGTGTATGGTGGGCACCTCAAAACATGATAGGGACAGTCCTTGAAGCCTACCATTTAAGACCTTTTGGTAACTTCTGCTGCTAAAAGAGCCTGTGTTCTAATGTTTATAACCTGACAGGTCACCAAGCTGATCTTCTCAGGAAGAATAACTGGTAGCTAGGAAATTCTTGATACAAATTTTTAACTCCTTCATGCTACCTGTCAAGTCTATCCTCTTTAACCTTAAGGCACTTTGTGAGGGCCGCTGCTGAAAGCACATTATGTTGACTTTTCTTTTTTTATTTTTTGTTTTTCTCTCTCTCCCTCCCTCTCCCTCTCCCTCTCCCCCCTGCCCCCCGAAACTTCAGTGTAGCTGCTCTTGAGGTGGGTTGCCATCAACAAATGAAACTTTTTTAAAGAAAAATATCAAGCCATTTCCTAAAAAAATAATGCATATTTTTCTCTTCTCATTCCTGTGAGGGCTGAAAAATACTGTTTCACACAGGAAGATCAGGGGAGTGACTATCACTTCCTGCTATATTTGTGTTGGGCTTGTGGACGAAAGTAAAAGCACCAATGGCTTCTTATACTAAATCTAATGGACTCATTCATGCAAGGTGGAAAGTCATTCTGCTGGTGGAAACAAAAATCACTTTTCCAACTCCAAAAACTTATGGGAAAAGATTGTTAGGACTTAGTGCAACTTTACTAGCATCATGAGTCTCACACCATGATTTCTGTGTCTTTCATGTTAAAAAAGGTTGGAAGTTGCAAATGCCAGCAGGCTTCCTGATTGCATGCTGGGTAACAAGTTGCTCACAGTACTCCCCCAAAATTCTGATTTGAAGGGAGTAGCTGTTGCATCATTCTCCCTGATTTTAGGGTTCTTGGAGTTCTGCTCGTCTTATCACCCCAGAGATATGAAACGGCAGGATTTAATCCTTTTGGAAATAGGTGGATTAAATGGGACTGGTTGGAGAAGGATGAGGAAGGGACTTCTGTCTTGATGAGTAAGGGGCTGTCTGTCTTATGGAAAATTTTTACCTCTCGCTAAAATCTTCCTCTGAACTACATCGAACCAGAGAAGGATGTTCAAGTCTATTCTGGGTCAAAGCCCAGGAAACTTGTGAATCTTTTTTGCTTGAATTCCTTTAGAAAGTATGCTGTGAACTTTATATCCTGAAGAGTCAATTTCCAGATGGTTTCAGACAGATGAATCTTGTGATGCAAGGGATTTCCTTTTTCCTGGTTGCTCCATTCTTGGCTTTTTGCCCTTGTGTCTGTGGCTCAGTGGATATCACTTTTGAGGGTGAACTTCCAGTAGAGCTGAATGAGAGTGCTTACGGTTTGTGGCAGTCTTACCCACAGCAGAACACTGAAAATGTCTGTGTAGGCTTTGACTTTTTCAGCTCTGTTGCATAGAGAAAAGTCTCTGCTGTAATCTTTTTCTTTTGGCTGTTTTGAAGATGTGTGCAAAATTAACCTTTCTCCAGTTGTCAGGGGACCCTTTACCCCACCTCTGTTACCCTCAGAACGACAAATCATGTTGACATAATCTACCTCTCTCAGCACTTTCAGATGTAACATGTCTGGTCCCATGGCCTTGTATAGGATGAGTTCTCACAAGTCACCTTTAATTCAATCCCAATTAGTTGATCTATCCTGGTAGCTGATCTCCTCCTTGAACCTTGCACCCGAGCAAAAGGGTCAGTGAGACTGAGGCAACGAGAGCACTGAATGCCTCTGTTGCCACTAAATCACCCACTCTATTCAGCAGTAAGCATATAGCAGTAGAAGCTCTTCTAGATGCCCTTGGCATTGCATCCAGTTTCAAGTGCATCAAGTGGTGACTCCAGCCAAGCTTTGGGAGTCTATGGCACCTGGTATTCACATGCTGTCTCCGCCGAAGCAGTAACAGGGCCTGACCCTGTTCAGTTTGATGGATAATGTAAAATGTGTTCAGGGTGATGTGGTGATGTGATGATAGACCACAAGAGATAAAACTTTTAAGAACAATCTGCAATTTCAGAGAGTAAGATAATCCCTCCGCTTCTAAAGGAAATGCGATATAAAATGTAAGTATGTGCCTGCATATGGCTATGCTGTGGTTTCCCTTTTAGGCTCTATGCAGTTCCATCAACTAAGCTGTCTTTCACCTTCCAAGCCTGGAGGCATGTAGCTGAGGAAAGATAAATTTTGACTGATCACCTAACCCTTAACATTGGTTTATGGGACTGAGCCAAGTTGACTTTAACATAGTTTGAGTTATGATTTTAGAGGTATACAGTAATTTCCTATAAAGCTTAATCTTTGATGGAACAAATGGTATGGCTAAAGTCTTTAATCCTGCTTTCCTTCTGTCTTTAAACACAAAACAAAGCTAAGCCTTAAACTACATTCCGGGTGAAGACAAGATAGTGGCTAATCATCCTGTATTGGTACCACATAATATTGTAACACCTTAGAATGCTGTATTATGATACACTGATATGACTGCGAGTCAACCCCTCTCTTGCTGTGTGATGTGCACAAATACCGGTAAACCTGTGTTCGTGTTACTTTGGCTTTGGATTAGATATGGCTTTATTGCTGTCAGCAATTTCTGTGAAATTGGATGATTTAATTTCCACAAAATTGGATGATTTTGCCTGTTCACTGTTCTGCTAGCATTACCAGTGGTGTCTCCCTTTTAGTTTGTATCAGGTATAAACTCTGTGACTTTGTTTTTTGGAAGGCCTTCAGCTTATCCACTCTGTATCATTTTCTCAATGTCTTAAGGTCAATTTAGGGACTTTTATCAACTTTTGTGTTCTGCTTTCTTTCGAGTGAAGTTATCAAACAAATACTTTCTGCCATGCTTATGAGCAACTCTGAAAACCTCTTCCAAAAGGTGTAAATGTCTTAACTATTTAAGCACTTACATAGCTTGTCAAATTTCTTCCTAGTTGTCATAACAAAGTAGTTAAGCAGTTTCTGATGGGAGACAGCAGTCTATAATCAGTGTTGCATTGTGGGGGTGTCAGTGGTGTTTATTGTAGGAACAGAAAATACAGAAATGGATGTTAAAAATGAGCATGGGAACCTTTAGTCCTCATGTTCCTACACCCTCCATGCCCTCAGGCAGGATGTCTTGCTTATGCTGAGGGTGGATGCAGGGATTGCCCTCCCTATATGGACTCCTTCTCTAGCAGACAGGGAAGAGAGGGTACCAGGGGTGTATAAGGAATGGATCAGGATCTTTCTTGAGTGTAGTCCTAGTTTTTCAGGCTTTCCCACTTGACAGTACTGATCAGCAGCGTACTTAGCATTGGCCACCAAGGTAGATGGCCAGCAAGATGGTGGATATGCTGGAATTGCTGGGATACAGCTGCCTTTGTCTCTGCTGAGCTGGCAAGAAACGTCTCCCGCAATGTCTGCACCCAGGCTTGGTGCTGCCTGCACTTGAATCAGTGAATGGCTGGACGCTCCTCTCCCCCTGCTTGCTAGATTCTTTGATGAGAAAAGCTGGCCAAGCCATCATGTGGAAATCTAACTGTAAGAGGCTCACTGTTAGAAGCCAGGGCCTTGGGGATCAATCTTCAGCTCTGCATTAGACTTGCTTTATGACCTTGTATAAGTTACTTAATCTTTCTGCTGTTCATTTTTTCTTTGATAGCAAATGAAGACAATAATTGCTACATAGGTCACGGAACTGGAAGTTTGCATGTACTTAGAAAGCAGCTAGTATCCATTTTAAATATTTTTTCTAGGCTTAATCTGACCAAAGAAGTGCTCTGTGCCTGCAAACCTGTGATATATAGTATGCAGCATGCTTTTAGTAAATGTCAGTCTGTAAGAACAAGTGAACTACCTGAGATCAGGAAGTATATTGGGGTAGAAGTTATGCAGAACTTCAGTTTCTTGGTTTATAACATATTTTTGGAGTATCTGATTTTAAAGCATGACTAGTTGATAGTTGGCAAATAAGAAAGTGGTGGAATTTTAGGAAAACGTATAGTAAGAGAGCAGGATGCAAGTGAATTTCTTTAAAGTACTAAGTGGGGAAGACCATGGAATGGGAGATCTCAATGCAAACTAAGAGATCTAGAAGTAGACTTGTCACAGTGTATATTGCAAAGCATGGAAAAAAGAGGGCCCTCCTTAACTTGTTAATTGCTTTGGTAGCTCTGAGGTTCTCCATAATCATTCTATATGTGTATTATTGTATGCGTAGGTTTACCATGGATAGAGTGGTAATCTGTAAATATGTCTTTATGAATAGTTTTTTTCATTTCTAATGAACTACAAGCTGATTGTTAATAATGAAAACAAAATTCTCCTCCAAGCCTTCTCATGGTGCAGCAATAATAAAACAATTCCTCCTCATCCCCAGCCCAAAAATCAGCTTTCCAAGACTTCTAAGCGCTTTTTATGGGCAGTGTTTTAGCTGGTGCAGGTGCCCCTGTACAGTGTTATTGTTTATTACCCTGTGAGAGACATGTCTGCCTAAAGGATATATATGTGGTGAATCAGGGGTGGACTGCCATTAGATACACCCTCAGCAAAAAGAAGACATTCCCATACTAGTAGCATTGGACGTTTGAGAAATACTATCAACATCATAGAATCATAGAATAGTAAGGGCTGGAAAGGACCTCAAGACCATCGAGTTCCAACCCCCCTGCCATGGGCAGGGACACCTCACACTAAACCATGCCATCCAAGGCTATGTCCAACCCCACCTTGAACGCCGCCAGGGATGAAGCATTCACAACCTCCCTGGGTAACCCATTCCAGGGCCCCACCACCCTCACAGTAAAGAATTTCTTCCTCACATCCAATCTAAACCTCCCCTGTTTAAGTTTAAACCCATTACCGCTTGTCCTCTCACCACAGTCCCTAATGAAGAGTCCCTCCCCAGCATCCCTATAGGCCCCCTTCAGGTATTGGAAGGCTGCTAGGAGGTCTCCACGCAGCCTTCTCTTCTGCAGGCTGAACAGCCCCAATTTTCTCAGCCTATCTTCATACGAGAGGTGCTCCAGTCCCCTGATCATCCTTGTGGCCCTCCTCTGCACTTGTTCCAACAGTTCCATGTCCTTTTTATGTTGAGGACACCAGAACTGCACACAATACTCCAAGTGAGGTCTCACGAGAGCAGAGTAAAGGGGCAGGAGCACCTCCCTCGACCTGCTGGTCACACCCCTTCTGATGCAGCCCAGGATACGGTTGGGCTTCTGGGCTGCAAGCGCACACTGCCGGCTCATGTTCATTTTTTCATCAACCCACACCCCCAAGTCCTTCTCCACAGGGCTGCTCTGAATCTCCTCCCTGCCCAATCTATATCTGTGCCTGGCATTGCTCTGACCCAGGTGGAGGACTTTGCACTTAGCATGGTTAAACTTCATCAGGTTGGCATCAGCCCACCTCACAAGCGTGTCAAGGTCCCTCTGGATGGCATTCCTTCCCTCCAATGTATCAACCAAACCACACAGCTTGGTGTCATCGGCAAACTTGCTGAGGGTGCACTCATTCCCACTGTCCATGTCACCCACAAAGGTGTTGAACAAGACCGGTCCCAACACCGATCCGTGGGGGACACCACTCGTTACTGGTCTCCAGCTGGACACTGAGCCACTGAGCACTACTCTTTGCCTGTGGCCATCCAGCCAGTTCTTTATCCACCGAGTGGTCCACCTATCAAATTGATGTCTCTCCAACTTAGAGAGAAGGATGTCATATGAGACAGTATCAAAGGCTTTACACAAGTCCAGGTAGATGACATCAACTGCTCTGCCCCTGTCCATCAGTTCCGTAGCCCCTTCATAGAAGGTCACCAGATTGGTCAGGCAGGATTTCCCCATCACTGACAGGTAATCATCTTCACTGTTTTACCTTGCTAGTAACTTAACCTCTAGGATATAACAAGTGCAGAGGAGGGCCACGAGGATGATCAGGGGACTGGAGCACCTCCCATATGAAGATAGGCTGAGAAAATCGGGGCTGTTCAGCCTGCAGAAGAGAAGGCTGCGTGGAGACCTCCTAGCAGCCTTCCAATACCTGAAGGGGGCCTATAGGGATGCTGGGGAGGGACTCTTCATTAGGGACTGTGGTGAGAGGACAAGGGGTAACGGGTTCAAACTTAAACAGGGGAAGTTTAGATTGGATGTGAGGAAGAAATTCTTTACTGTAAGGGTGGTGAGGCCCTGGAATGGGTTGCCCAGGGAAGTTGTGTATGCTTCATCGCTGGTGATGTTGAAGGCCAGGTTGGACATAGCCTTGGGTGGCATGGTTTAGTGTGAGGTGTCCCTGCCCATGGCAGGGGGGTTGGAACTCGATGATCTTGAGGTCCTTTCCAACCCTAACTATTCTATGATTCTATGATTCTATGATCTGCTGCTGTTTATCCCATTGTCACATTAAATAAATAAAATAGAAAAATCGAAAACTTCTTTGTTTTTAAACCTTTTATTTTCTAAGACAGCAAGTTCATTAATCAGCACGGCTGCTCTGAGGCTAAGCATGCCTTCCTGAGCACAGAGGAAGGAAGGCCAGTTTGGTTTTCAGCTGTGATTAAAGAAAAAAACCTTCTGAAGGAATAGACTTAAGTAAGACATTTTCATGAGACACTTGAAAGTCCCATTTCAGAATGCAGTAATTTTTAACCAGAATGCATTACTTCTGAGCATGTGCCTTTTAGATATTCTTGTGGGAGAAACCATTCCTAAGTTTCTTAAAAGAGCTTTGACACAAGTAACCTTGGAAGTGTTTTAGTAATGACATATAATGAAATATGTACAGTACCCTCTTTCTGACCTGTTATTACTGGAAAATGTCTTCCTAAAATGCTTTCTACAATGATTTGAAGTCTTTAAATCACAATGCAAGAAGCCTTTAAAAAGCTGTGCAGCTCTGTAACCTTGTGATTTTTGTCACACTGAAATGATATTTAATGACTCATGAAGGGCAGGATCAGGATATCCATTGAAAAAATTTCAATATAAAAGAATTTGTCTCAAAAGAAAACGTACTGTAGACAATTCTGTTTTTTCTCGGAAATGTAAAATTTCCGTTTTTGTGGGAAAAAGTGAAGGAGAAAAGGCTTTTATTTTATTTATTTTTTTTTTAAGACAATTACTGCCTTGTCTTTTATTGTCTAGGCCAGAAAGAAGGAAGGATAAAAACAAACAACATGTGCTTAGAAAATTTGAATTCAAAAATAAATGTCTCTTTAAGTGCTGATGACTTTTGATCAGATTTAGTTTTGTGTATTAATTTATGTTCTGAAAAAATAAATAGATAAATAAAGCAAAGCTTTCACTCATTTTAGTGAAACAAGAGTGTCTCTAGTTCATCAGTGCCAGCAGACAAGACTAGAGCTGGGACTTCAGCTTGCCTTTGCTGAAAACTGTTCAAGTGGCACTTATTTTCAATGACATGTTCTGAGAGCACTTGGTGCTGCTTTGGGGCCATCTGCTGGAGTCTTCCTTCAGGAGCCTCCTTCTTCCCCCCACGCCTGTGTTAACTCCAGACTGGCTTCATTTGTTTCTTCACGGAGCCCTTTTGGCCCTGACTCTCATGAATGCTCAACTTCTGATGGTTTCTATCCCCAAATTGTTCCTGTGCTTCTCTCTTAGTCATGAAAAGGAGCAGCAACAATTTGTCTATTTATGTTTATTTAGAGAAGTCAGTGTCTGAAAAAAAAAATCTTTTGAACATGTGATTTTTGTTGGTTAAGGAGTCTGTTTTTTCTTCTTTACTGTGGGAGTGATATTGTTTTAACTTACACTTAAGTGGGCATGTGTCTCTGTGCCAGTGTGAGCAAGGCACAAAAACTTCATAAATCACTTTTAAAAGTTCAGGGATTGTTGTTCTGGATAAAGGAGCTTCTCACTGTAAAGTGTAATTGGGCTTTTTATTAAAGTCCATTGCTGAGGGAGTTCGTGGCTTCGTGGCTCAGAAATTAAATATTGGTTGCTAATGTGCCCTACATTCCTTTATCCGCAGTGCTAGGGTTTTCTGAGCTGAAATGTAGGTCTGCAGTCAGAATTCCACTGAAAAGAATATTTTTTTATTACAAAATGTGGTTCTTCCATGAATCTGTGTCAGAGATGGATGATATGAAATTGACCCTTATTCCCAGTTAAGAATTCACATCAATGGACTTTGTTAGGATACTTCACAGTAGCATGACTTTCTTATGATGATCTCACTTGGTATGTATTGAGTAATGAGAAACAGTATATAAAAGGAAATCTGGAAATGTGAAGTTTTATAAATAAGTTGTCCTTAGGTTCTTTTTTTGAGACTGTTTGTAATACCCCCTTTTCTAAAAGTGTTTATTTTATGGGGAAGACACCTTGGGCATAGAAACTTGATGTTTATTTATTCACTTTTAATATTTAATGGTTGTGGCCATTTGAGCAGCAGGTAGTCAAAATCTGTGCCACCATCTATAGCACTTATTGAATAAAAATTAAGGAAAATATAAATAATATATAAGAAATGTAATAACCAGAGGTTTCCATTGGTATCCAGCTTCTGGCACTCAGTGTTGCTTCATGTGGTAGCTGCACACAGACTGCCCAGAGCAGGAATCTAACCAGGCAATTGCTTGGAGAAGAAAAAAGGGAGTACATAGACTAAGAAAGTTCCCTTCTACTTTGTTTTGGTTTTAATTAAGCATATCCTGTCGGCTGGTCAAGAAATTAATTCTGTTCCATCAGATTATGAAACAAATGTTATGTGCTATGCACATTAGAGATACTTTGTTATTTTCCCAAATCTGCTGCCAAAGTCTTTCCAAGTAGAACAATGCTTTTGTTTGTACTGACGAAGGTGAAACTGCATAGGAAAGTATTCTCCAATGGCACAGGTGCCATTTCAATAATGTCCGTAATCAAACCATGTCCTTCAGGGTTACGCTGTACTGCTGGCTTTTCTTCTAATGCTGTTTGGCATTACTGGTGTTCCTCAGCCTTCTGCAGATTTTGAAGTGCTTTGTGTCTTTGAAAACAATGTTAATTATTGCAGGTTGGATTTTGAGATTGATGAAGAGTAACTCCTGCATCATCTGCCCTGAAATTCTGAACTCTGTCGGACCTTCTTAGCTCGTTCTGAAAAAAAGCACAAACCAACATTAAAAATGAAGTTGGGCAAGCCTGTTGCTAAAATAATTTGGAAATAAGAAATAAATATTTCATCAAAGTTGCAGTTTAAATAGGAAGATCAGCAAATTTTGTCCTTTGTAATTTTCTTTGTCTTGTGACTTGCAAGGTGACTAATGTCCTGAATATCTTAATTTTTGCCTACTCTGTTATTGTAAAATTTATCGATTAGCACAGAACAAGATCGTGAATCTTCCACCTGGCTGTATTTCATTAAATTCAATAAAGATTGAATGGTCAAAAGCAATTAGCATCTGTAACTGGAGCTACATGTTCAAAAGGTGTTTTAAGTTGAAAATCTAATCAAATGAATGATGGCTGAGCTCCTGCATGATGAACTTACATGGAAATCTGGTCCTTATATAGAAGAATTTTATGGATTACCTGAGGCACGTGAAGTGTAATGGTTTAATTATGATGCACTTCCAGAAGTACCTTCAAAATATTAGACTGCTTTTAATAGCTTTCATTATAACCATACAAATCCTTGTTTGTTAAAAAGCAAAGCAAAAATGTTTATGTTCTTGACAGACTATTCTGTGGTACCGTTTTTCACTCTTCAGCTTTCATCTCTGCTTTTTTAACTCTTAGTGCATTGCTGCAAGAATCTACAGGATGTAGTTCCAAACAAAAATTCCCCTGATTGAAAACTGAACAAGTAGAATTACTAGATACCATGAAATGAATGGCTTCTAGAGAGTATCTTACTGAATATTGTGACTGGCATCCAGTCATGCGCATGGAAAGATGTGCATTTACTGCAGTGTCACATAGGTGGGTAAAGTTGACTCTGCAGTTTTATTAGGGTTTTGGGTGCTGTTGCAATGTTGTTAATACTTGTTTAAAATGTCTAGTGGTTTAGGGCCAAGAGTAGTATCTTAAAGCATGATTTTGCCATGAGGTCATACATTACTCAAATGGATGCTCTTAATATGTTGGCAGATCATAGCAGTACATTTTACCGACACTTTCTAAACACACACTTGAAATGGCAGCTTAATATCAAGGGCACTGAACTTTGACAGAATATCATCATTTTATATTTCCTGGCAGTTTAGCCATGAAACAGTGACTTCCCAGAGAGAGCTCTTCAAGGTCTGCCTTTAATAGAGGCTTGCAAACTTGTACTTAGTTTTGTGTATTACAAATTTATGTTTATAATGACTATTCATTGCAGAGTTCCACGTAAATAACTAAGTAGATACTTAGAAATATTGACACTTTAAAAAGAAATATGCAGTATGAAATAATATGTACTATGGATTAATGCCCTAATACTTCTAGTATTTATAAAACTTAAATGAGGTGGAATTCTTTTGAGTCCTAAATGTAAGTAATTTAGTATTTTTGACATCTTAAAGTTGGAGATGTACTGCATGCTTTCCTCTGTGCAGTTGAAAGAAGTTCATATTCAAACATACATTTATAATGTCAGGCCTTGCAATGATAACCTTTAACTGAAATTTCATTAATTATTCAAGTCAATTAATGTGCCATAGAATGTAAACATTTTATTGCCCTTTTCTGACTTGTATCACTGTTTTCAGAAATGTATTCCATGCTGTTAGCAAGCACTTGTTAGGCATATTTTGAAAGCCTTAGTAAGACCTGGGACAGAAATCTGTGGCTTATGTCTGTGTTAACACAGGAATAGTAGACTGTGAAGTGTGCTGTCTCCCATACACTGCACCATTGCTTCCTCATATTGCCTTGCAATGATATATCGGAAGTTTGAGAAATATTGGAAGATCTTAATAATCCTAAACTAAATTTCGTAGCTAAGCTTTCCCTGCTGTTTCCAATGAAATTACACTTTTGAGCTGGAATCTGCCCTGAGTGAAACCCAATTTCAGCAAGCATTTATTCAAGTGCTCAATGTCCAGTTGAATTCAAATGAGATTAACTACATGTTAAAGGATAGTGTCAAATTACAGCCTTAAATGATGAAGATTAGGAACAATTCTTTTCAAGTTCAGGGAGATAGATGAGCATAACAATGTTCAGAGGGAGTTTTCATCCAAGGCTTTCTTTGCTCTTTTCTTTTGATTGCTTCAAAGCTAGTGTGATGGGCAGCCTAAGCAGCTGGTCTACATGAGTGCACCGACCTTTCCCACCACAGTTGCTGCTAGTCCTGAGACCTCCAGAGTTGGGAATCTTAAGAAAATACATAAAATCTATCCATTGGAATGCTGAACCTGAGATCTCATTTGCAAGTGGAATATAACATTTACACATATATCAAAATATTTGCCAGTCCCTTATGGAGATAAGTTGGTGTTGTACACCTGACTTTAAAGGGTCTGGTGCTAGCTTTCCCTTCCTAAGGCTGTGGGCCACAAAATGCAGCCATCTCTCAGGTCTCTTTCTCATTAATGAATTTTGATAAATCCTTGCTCCTGAAGCTACATGACTGAGAATTTAAGATTCTTCTACAAAATAAATCGGCTTTCTTTGTTCTGCAGCATCAAAAGTGCTCTCGGAAATGTTTAGATACTGCATGTTTTTTGAAGTGGAAGCATGATGTTCGAGCAGCTGAAGTTGACAATGGCAATAGGTACTCACATGCTAATGCATTTTTCTCTTGTATAACCTTATAGTCAGTATGCTTTTATTTAGTGCTGGCTGGGGTTAACACTGTAAATTAATATACTAATGTTTATAATATAAACTACTATTTTTATAGCTAAATGCTGTGATCATTATAAGTGGGCAAGTCTTTTAGAATTCCAACTACAGAAAAACTTGTGGAGAGCAAAAATAAAGGGCATGACTGGCAGCTTCAGCACTGAGACCATTACTGTGCCTACAGCAAGGTTGTGTGTCCAATAGCTGAATTTTTGTTACTTATGTAGAGCCACTATATTGCTGAATAGAAGCCCTTCCTGTAAAGTTCAATGCATTATGCATCTTACACCTTTGATTACTTCATCTTAACTTTTCTTACAAGGAAGTTCTTTGGCAGTTGAGTGTACAAGTTGAAGTCCTATTTGAAGTATTTTGGACAGTAAATCATTGTATAATGTAGCATGGAGGCCTCAGAGCTGACTATGATATTCTTGAACACTTTTCTTTCAATGCTACTTTGTTTTCTTTGGGGCAGAGGATTTTACTTTTTTTCTGTCTTAATTGTATTGCTTTCCTTTAGTATCCTATTAGGATTTTATCCTTTTTTTTTCTGTTTGGTACATTGGCTGATGGGTATGGCTGGAAAAGACAACTAAGTTTAAAGTCAAACGAGTCTTCCACTTAATGCTTCAGAGTTTGCCTAATTTCCTTCCACCTTTATTAGTTCGTTTTAAAAGATGCTAATTTTCCCTGTGAATCTGGGTTCACTCATATCCTCAGCTTTCTATGGTCATACCACCTACGGCTGCTGCTGTAGACTGGTAAATAGACTGCTGTTGAGGAATGCTACTGATATACTGAAGTATCAACTTTCTTATAAAATGAGTATTGAGCGTTTTTGTATTTTTTGGCATTTATTAATACAGACTTTTGTATTTACAGAAAAATTGTATCGCTGTAAATGTAAAAACTGCATGTCACTTTCTAGACTCTTTTCATTCTCCTTCTCCAGGGGCACTTGAAAATTTCCATCATACTTAAAGCAAACTAATATGGTCAAGTTGCCATAGCTTCCAATGGCACGTTAACATGTCATATAGCTTCTCTTCCTTTCTTTTAGAGCAGCAATGGGAGACATTATTGTGGGGATCTGTTACAGACTGCCTGATCAAGAGGACTCTGTGGATGAAGCACTCTGTAGACAGATAGGAACAGCCTCACACTCGCAGGCCCTTATTCTCATGGGGGACTTCAACCACCCTGATATCTGTTGGAGGGATGGAACGGCCCGGCACAAGCAATCCAAGAAGTTCCTCGATTGTGCGGAAGATAACTTCCTTCTGCAAGCAAAAGAGGAGCTGACAAGGAGAGGTGCCATGCTTGACCTTGTGCTCACCAACAGGGAAGGGCTGGTTGGGAATGTGACGCTCCAGGGCAGCCTTGGTTGCAGCGATCACGAGATGGTGGAATTAGAGATCCTCAGGACAGTGAGAAGGGCGTGCAGCAAGCTTGCTGCCCTGGACTTCAAGAGAGCAGACTTTGGCCTCTTCAGGAACATAAAGAACTGGCTGGCTGGCTGCACGCAAAGAGTTATGGTCAATGGCTCAATGTCCAGCTGGAGACCAGTAACAAGTAGTGTGCCTCAGGGATCGGTGTTGGGACCGGTCTTGTTCAACACCTTTGTCTGTGACATGGACAGTGGGATCAAGTGCGCCCTCAGCAAGTTTGCCGATGACCCCAAGCTGTGTGGTTCAGTTGACAGGTTGGAGGGAAGGAATGCCATCCAGAGGGACCTTGACATGCTTGTGAGGTGGGCTGATTCCAACCTGATGAAGTTTAACCATGACAAGTGCAAGGTCCTACACCTGGGTTGGAGCAATCCCAGGCACAGCTACAGGTTGGGCAGAGAAGAGGTTCAGAGCAGCCCTGAGGAGAGGGACTTGGGGGTGTTGGTCGATGAAAAAATGAGCATGAGGCGGCAGTGTGTGCTTGCAGCCCAGAAACCCAACTGTATCCTGTGCTGCATCAAAAGGAGGGTGACCAGCAGGTCGAAGGAGGTGATCCTGCCTCTCTACTCTGCTCTTGTGAGACCTCACTTGGAGTATTGTGTGCAGTTCTGGTGTCCTCAACATAAAAAGGACATGGAACTGTTGGAACAAGTGCAGAGGAGGGCCACAAGGATGATCAGGGGACTGGAGCACCTCTCGTATGAAGATAGGCTGAGAAAGTTGGGTCTGTTGAGCCTGGAGAAGAGAAGGCTGCATGGAGACCTCCTAGCAGCCTTCCAGTATCTGAAGGGGCCTATAGGGGTGCTGGGGAGGGACTCTTCATTAGGGACTGTAGTGAGAGGACAAGGGGTAACAGGTTGAAACTTAAACAGGGGAAGTTTAGATTGGATGTGAGGAAGAAATTCTTTACTGTGAGGGTGGTGAGGCCCTGGAATGGGTTGCCCAGGGAAGTTGTGAATGCTCCATCGCTGGTGATGTTGAAGGCCAGGTTGGACAGAACCTTGGGTGGCATGGTTTAGTGTGAGGTGTCCCCACCCATGGCAGGGGGGTTGGAACTTGATCTTAAGTTCCTTTCCAACCCTAACTATTCTATGATTCTTCAAAGCTGTGATGCATTAAGCATGCCATGTTTGTCCCCCAGAAAGGTGCTGGAGAGAACTGAATGTGGAAAAGCTCAAAATAAGGTGGTAATACTGATTTCTGTGAAAGCATCTGTCAACTGTACCTTTAGATATCTTTAGATAATTAAGGCAGAGGCTCATAATGTAAACGGTGGTGAGAGTACTTATCTCAGCTTCCGATCTTTCTCACGGTCTTCATCTTACTTGCCAGCACTGACGAAAGTACCTTTCAGACACAGTTTTTTCAAAAGAGAGGAATAGATAAAGACATTTGAGGGTTCAGGTGAGGGGGTAGGCCAGAGTTGCTCGGTTCTAGTGTCACTTCAGTGATATCTAGAATACATCAAATTAAGCATCTATCCGGGTCAGAAGCTCAAGGTATGATTATTTCTTCCCCATTTATATACTTATGTATCTGTGGCTTTTTAGTCCCCATCACTGTTTCACTCTATTCACAACTAAAGATGAAGGATGCTGCCAAGAATGTCAATATTATCTTCCTCTTCTTGTGTGTTTTTAGTGAGTTAGCAATATGGGTATGTCTTTATAGAACATACAGAAGAATAAGTCCTGATTTGTACTACAATAAAATTAGTATATGAGTTTATGTGCACTATTAAATAAGTTGTACAACATTGTGAGGTAGTGCCATTCTCCTTGGGTGTGAAGACAATGTTTCCTTTATTCCGCCTTGGTTTACTTCTTTGGTGTAGGATAGGGTTCTTCTTTGGTGTAATGGTTTAACCCCAGCCAGCAACTAAGTACCGCACTTGGCTATGTGCCATATCCAGAAGCTGGTTACTAAGCAAGCATTCTGTGAGCTGAAAAGCTGACTGAGTCTAGTTTTTCTGCAGCATTATGGGATGCATATACTTTAGGGGGCATAATACAATGTCCTTTCGTCTTTAATTGGGGCGGAAAAGTGATTCGTGATGGTACTGCAGTGATGAATGTAAATAGGAAAACAAACAAAAAAAAGGGGTAACAGCTCTTGAAAATGCTCTGCCAGATGGAACTATCGAAGTCTATCCAGCCCAAACAAGAAAAGCCATAAGAAGCCATGTTGCTTGTTTAGAGAAGTATTGTGTATTTAAGGACAGTAATTTCAAGTTCATTTAAGGAAAAAAAGGTACAGATTTTATTTAGAAAAATCTATTTAATTTATGTTTGATAACAGCGAAGCAGTGCAATAATCTAAGCTTGGCAATTTTTCAAACACTGGGTTTTACAAAGTCTCAAAATTTGTAGTATTTTTCTTTTAACGTTTTGGTACTAAATTATTTTGAACTCTGGTGCCTTGAATCTGCTTTTACAAGAAAAGTGGAATAGTGATGTAGCGAGCCCTCAGACTAGCTGTATAAAACTCTATCCAGAAAACAACTGCTTCTATTGTGGCACTCAGTTTCTAGAACATACCTATCTCCTATCTTTTTTTTCCTTTTCATTAAAATGAAAATCTATCTAATAGAAAGGAAAATCCGCCATTACAATAAGAACAAACCATTTGCTTTCAGTTGTGGTAGTGACTGAGATGTTGTCCTAAGCCCTTGTTTGCAACTTGTGTTTGGTTTTGCCTAAATCTGTCTATTGTGTAAAAAAAGGCAGATGTCCACCCTCACTGTGGCAATAGCGCAGCGTGAGGGCAGTTTAGCCTTGGATCCTTTGCAGGCCTTTTGAGGGGTGTTACCTGTTCTTTTGCAGGTACTGCAGCCCCCAAGTGATTTGGCCTCGGCAGCTGAAAAGCCATGGTTCAGTTCTGCTTATTGCTTGTACGTAGGATTAAACCAAGTATAGGCTGAATCTGGCACTGATGAGCACCTTGAGATGCATCCTGTGGTGTGTTAGGGTGAAGTCTTTTGGAATATGCTGCTGGATAATGTACTTTGCTTTGAATGATGGGGTGCTGCAGGACTTCAGCAAACCTGAATGTGAAATTGAGAGGATGAGGACAGCACACAGGATTGTGCTAGTTTCCTAAAGGTATTTTAGAGTGATATAAAGTGAGGATCAGATGTTGCAAACAAAACAAGCTCTAAAAATTACATCTCCTCGTTTGTAGTGTTTCATCAAACCACCAATAATAAGAGAAAAGCTTTCATTGTTTTATAGTATATTTGCTGCATTTTTCTAAAGTAAGAGCACTAATGAAATTTCTCTTGCTGAGCCTGAAGTGCATGTGAAAAGAAGTGCAAAAATTCTTTTGGTTTGTAGCACTGGGTGAATTCCCCATTCCTTTCCCCACTGTGCCTGTGCACTTATTCCTTCCGTGGCTGCCATGTTGCTGTGTCGGGGTTTCACGTTAATGATCAGACACATTGGAAGCTCATTATGAACCATTTGAGGAGCCCTGATGGATTTTCTGAAGTCCAGTGGTTCACATCTCTTGGGTCATGCACTTCTTTCAAATGTAGCGTATACTTTTCACAGTTTCTTACACAGTACCTATCATCTTTTTCCTGTTCAGCCTTGCTATTCTCAAAGGAACTAATATGTCATTGCAGGATGCAATAACATTGCTTCTTGTAAACAGTTAACCTTTCCTCTTGAAGCATCTTGACGTCTGGTTTGCATTTCTTCTGCAATCATACCCTTTGCCAAGACATTAAATGCCTTTCCTGCAATAATTCTAATGCTGTATCCTAAATGATTTTTTGATTCATTGTGTGTTTTATGTTTTGGTACACTGCCCATAATTTAAATTATTTTTACAGACTCTAATCTTCCAGAAGAGCCACATAAGTGTGACAGAAGCCTTGCTTATTTAGCTGTATAGCTAACCTGTTTTTCTTGGTGTCAGACTGCCCTGTGTTGTGTATGATCTTTCTTATACAATAAAACTGCTTTCTCAGATGGGAGCTAGAAGACAGAATTTCTTTGACAAGGAATGAAGGAGCTGGTTAAAAATTATGCCATTGTTTCCTTCAGGAAGCACCAACTATACTTTGCCTCGCGGTTGGAACAAATACATATTAACAGGAAGCTTGATCTGATACACCTAAACTAAAGCAAACAGTGCATTCACACTTTGTCTGTTACGGTTTTTTGATGGCAAGTGACAACTGAGGACAGTGATCTGTCTACTAGCTTGACCTGTGTAGGACATAGCAGAGAGAAAGCATGCATTGTACAGGAAACTCTTGTAGACAGTTCCTGGAGGGAGTCATGCTTCTCTGCATGAATGCAAGTATACTTCCCCTTCTGCTGGGTATCTTCATGCCACAGGCAGGCTGGAAGATGGGAAGGGGCTGTACTCTTCCTTCCTTCCTCTGCCTTAAAAACAAAGCAGAAAAAGATAAGACAGATCCTCAGAGGAAAACCATGCAAAAAGCCTGAGATGCATGGCTAGAGACTTAAACCCCCACCTTTCTTTTTTTGTTATCAGGACTAAATTACTTATAGGTTGCTGGTCTCTTCTAACTCCATGCTACAGTAATTATTTTATTTATTTATATGTATTTTTTTTCTTTCATACTTTGGCCTGTTTAATGGATCTAGACCCAAATTAAACTATGTATTTTCAGAAGTTAAATGATTCTCTCCTAAGCAAGTTAGCTGAGCCGGCTAGGCAACACAGCTAATGCAGTTGTTAAACAATTTCATTCAAGCATTAGAGAGCTCACAGACATATTCTGGAAGAAAAATACATGAGTTTCAAAAAGTTTCAAAGTTGGACCAAGGTACGGGCAAAGATGAACTGAAGTACAGAGCTCCTTCATTCTAATCAGGGACCTTCACCATAACATTCTCTTAAAAACAAATACTTTTTTTTTTTTTTTTTTTTTCTCAGTGGAGGAAGTGACAGAGGACTCTGACGTCCACCAGTTGTATAATTGAATGCTCATTAGTCTTGTGTTAGTAGACTGGCACTGTGCTCCAGTAGTCTGTAGTCATGACAGAATAAGTGTCTTTGCAGTGTTAAGTTCAGACTTGCTGAAGAGTTCAGTGTAAGACTTATGCATACAGGTTATTGGTGTGAATTTCATTAAGGGTAAAAGTTTTCTCTGCATGGTGAAATTCCATTTCCTTTTTTTTTTTTTTTTTTTTTTTAAAAAAAAACCCTATCTGAGTTTCTCACTTTCAAAAGACATTTTTACTTGACACTACACCTTCATGTTGGAACTAGGTGATCTTAAGGTCCTTTCCAACCCTAACTTTCTATGATTCTATGATGATCTCATAAGCCAGATTCCTTTCCTGTATTATCTTCCTGGCAATGCTGTTTATCATCTAGAGTCCTTTCCTCTCTCACCTGTCCTCCTCCACAAGTTCTACCTATTCTAGTTCTAACTTCTACCTTTTGTATTTTTTTTTATTTATTCCCCACCCTCCCCCCCCCCCAGCAATCCCAAAATGCCTTGAATGAAAGAACAAGAAAGACCTGGAGCCTAGCTGAAGTATGAAATTACTTGATATGGATTAGTGTGAATGTTTACCTAGCTGCACCTTGGAAGTGACTATGCAGTACTGTGTGAGGTGGTTAGGGATTTATGTTGACTTGTAATAATATTAAACTTGCTGGGTTTTTCATCAGGATTTTTCAGATGGAAATTAAGTAAGGAATAATTTCTCTGGCTTAGAATGGAGCAGAATATATGACAAAGTGAAAAAGTGATCTCCTGTCTTCATTGTGTGTCTTACCTGAAGTTGTCAGTCTAACTCCTCACTTCTATAATTATTTTTGTTGCCTGGAAAGCTGCATGAAAATGTCCTTTTATGATACTTTTGACCTTTGTGCTCACCATCTGAGAAGTGTCAGTGTGTGTTAGCTATGGAGATGAAATGTGAAATAATGGTGCTGTTATGTTTTAATGAGCTAACGTGAACTGGATATGTAGCAGAATTAGTTTGAAAACTGTGATGATCTAGATAAGAATATGCCCATATTTAATCTGCACACTCATGTTGTTTATTCTCAGTGTCATCCTTCCAGCTCCTCAAAGCTGTATGCTTAGAGGAGGCTGTATTTTTTTTTTGTACAACTTTCTTTACCTATGAAACCCATCACAGTTAAAGGCTAAATAGCAAAAAAGTTTTTTACTCTGTAAAAAAACAAACAAAATCCCACAAAAATACAACAAACCCACCCCACGAGTTACAGGTTTGGTGAGGAAGTTGGTGGCTAATCAAGTGTGTGACTGAACAGAGCTGTACTTTCAAAGAGAGGCAATCCAGTTGCCCAAAAGTAAGGTGCAGACAGAGGTTCAAGAAGGAGGCTTAGGTAGAATGGTACCAAAGACATAGAAGAAATGAAAATAACTTTTTTTTTTATTTGCAGATTTTTTCTTTTTTAAGTTTCTGCGACTTTCTCCAGTAGACAGGATGAATTGCAACTAGGCACTGACCTCAGGCCAAAAATAAGAGCACAGATCCAGAAGGCATAAGCTAAAATAGTATTCCCTGTATGCAAGGGCACTAATAGTTGGATACGTTCAAGATTAATAGCTGTAATGAATAAAAGTTGTTTGAAAGTAAAGAGCAGACTTGAGCAAGCTCTAATGTGATATTGGACGAGGAAAGAATGGCTTGCAACATTCTTGCTGTTAAAAGAAACATTAAACTGTTAGGCATGAGTTAACCACAAAGCTAAGTGGTTTTGAGTGAATCTACTGATGCAGTATCTATGACTTATCTATAGGCAGGCAGATGCTACTTTGTAACCTGGGACAGGCGATATGAAAGACTTCACATGATATCACCTCATCTCTAATGCTTACTTGGCTCCACAATGTAGGAGTTAGATTTAGAGCTGATGACCGCCTGAACTCATCTCTTTGCTTCCTTTCTTGGAGATGGTCTCATTTGCACATGGAGGGTAAACAAGCAACAAGTTTCAGGAGATAAAAGACTGTTGGTTTCCAAGAGACTCAGCCTCTCTGACTAAGCAATATCTGACTAAAAATCTTCATTTTGCTGGCGATAATGTGTATTTGTGGGTATGAAGGTGTCTTGTGCTTTGGCCTAGAAAGAGCACAACAATAAATTTCAGGAGGTTGTTCTGGGGGTGAAAAAAAATTATTAAAATTAGTAAGCTTGAAACAGGTCCATGTGCATGAAAACCCATAAAAGTAAGTAGTGCGGTGGCTGGCACTTAATGCAGTTCCTATGTCAGCCTTCAGTTTCACTAATAGAAACAACCCAAGAGATTTGCCAAACACTTTACCATAAGTTTATTTACCTGTCACTTAGGCACACAAACCTCAGTCCTTATTAGGTTCTCTCGTGTGCCTTCAATCCTTATTAGGTTCTTTTCAGTTTCATTTGCTTAGGAAAAGTATAGAAATGGGATAGTCTTTGCTTTGGTGCCCTCTTGTGGGTTCATATATTGGATATACTGGCCAAGTTACATTTGTAACAAGTTTACTATTATTAAGGGATATAACAAATATTACCTGTTACTGCTCAAGGTGTGTTCAGAGAGCTTGCACCATCCCATGCAACTTGAATTCAAAATAATTGCTTTGAAGTGGCACTTCCATGTATGTTGGACTTTTTGTCCAGAGACTGTTAGCTGCCTCTATGTAACTGAACCCATACTATGTTCATGTTGTCATGTGTATTGGTCTTAAGCAATTGTGGGAATATTGCAGATAGAAGGGCTGGACACTTGGGTAATATTTATGTTATGGTTCAGATGACTGGCTCATCTTTGCACACCCCTGTCTGCGTACCTCCCTTCTATTTAAGAATAGCTGAAGTTAAGAGGTAGAAGGTAAAATGAGAGGATTTTAGCGATAAATCAGAAACACTCACATATTTATACGTTGCCTAGGTAGAGATATATTATCACATGTGTGTTTGTGTTGATATATGATAATCTCTTCCCTAACTTCAGTTCATTATCACTTACTAATTTGATTTTTGTATCTAATTACCTACAAACCTTCTCTCCATGATTTTGTAATGTTTACAGTGTCAATTGTCTGTGTGTGTACTGGGCTTACATGGCCTTTCAAAGAGATTCACCCAGTCAAGTTCTCGCTTACGTGAAAAAGATAAAGGCTCTGCCAGTTTGCAGCCACTGATGGTTGGTTTTAATATTTCTCCTCTTGAGCTCAGTTTTATTAAATCATTTTTTTGGTTGCTGTTTTTTCTAAGAGAAAAAAGCCCTGACTAACCATTTTGGAGATCTGTAACAGGGGGGACACAATGATTTAGTTGCTAGATTTTGCAGCAGGTTTCTGTCAAGTCCAAAGAATTGGTATTGCTTGTCTCAACAGAATTGTGACAAATATCCCTAACAACTAGCTCTGTGTTTAATAATCATCTCTGTGGTCCTCCACTGGACACTCTCCAGAGAACCAGGACCCTCTCCTTAAGGACTCACCTGGACAGGGGGACCAGGGAACAAACCCTTATGTTTAGTCTCTGTCTTTCTCTGGTAGTTGCTTTGAAGTTTCGTTTATTTAAAAATGGAATCACACCTAGGCTATGTTTCAAATGCCAAATGTTAGATTTTATTTATCTGGGGTCTTTTAGGGATTGATTGATTGATAAAAGACAGTGTGGGCAGAGGCTGTTAAATTCTGGCCTAGTTGGTTTTTCTTTTGCAGTTTATTAGAATGTGGAACAACAAAAATGCAAGTATTTGAAATATGTTGGGGGTGGAGTGGTGATTCAGCTGTAGTAGCCCCTACTATGGGAAAGAGCAATGAATGCTGTTTTCTGGAGGGGCTAGGAAACAGCAAGGTTTAGAAGTAGGCTAAAGCTAATAATATTATGTGGTTTCATTTGTTAATGTCCAACCGAAAACTTAGTGTCTGAAGAGAAATAAAGTCCCTAACATGAAGCAGGATCATTCAAACTTACCAGCTGTGTTTTAAGACAATCCAATACTAATGACTTGTGCATACAGATAATTTGTGGTGGCATAATTATCTGACCTCCCTTTAGGTTCTTATTAGACTGTTACATAAGTTTTTAAAATTTTTCTTCTTCTTTTTTTTTCTTTTTTTTATTTACAGCTTCCTTATTGTGCTGATATGCCTTATCTTCAGCGTGCTTTCTACAATTGAACAGTATGCAGCTCTCGCTACAGGGACATTATTTTGGATGGTATGTATGTAGACGTTAAAGCTGTTGATGTACGTTTGTTCTTAATGTGCAAATTCTGATCTCATGAGTTAATACCATATCTAGCAGACTGTTCCTTATGGTTGAATTGACAAGAGGCTTTTCTGCTTTTACCTAACAAGTCTCTGAAGCCAAAGAAATATCAGAAGTCATGGTAGCACAAAACTCTTGTATGGCATATACTGAAGGCATCTGTGTGGTGTCTAACTTGCATGGCTGCTCTGATTAAACTTGAACCCCTTATATTGCTCAGGTTAATCCATTTTTCAGTCGTACTGAAGGCCAGACATCTCACCACAGAGAGGGGAAAAACTAAGTGGAAGTCCTCTTTTTTAGCTGATGTCAGATTTGTCTTTTTTGCACAAGTGGAAAACTCATGTATTTTAATTGACTTTAGGGTTAAGACAACTTGCTCCACCTGTCATACTCACTTCTCCTTTATTAGAGAAAGCATAGTTACCTTTTGTTTATAGTACACTAGTGCTACAACAGATATGTAGCAAGAAATGTTCTGAGAGTATTACTGTTCTGCCAGCTTAGATTTCATTGAAGAGTTTTAGTTTTGAATTTCGAGAAGCATGGTTTTAAACATGCAGAAAATTTATACATTTGTTCTCAGTGTATGTCCATGGTAGGGTACTCCCTGCTAAATCATTGATTTCCCTGCATTTGTAAATAAGTGACCATTATTTTACTTGTGAAAACAGTGACTGTATTGAGAAAATACTAACTACCAATTTAAATGTTTGTTCAACATTCTTATGGCAGTGCACCAGTAATATTATTATGTATAATATTATTAACAGGAAAAAATTCACTTTAAACCCACATAAATTATTATCATTTTTGTCATTTTATCTGTTCAGTGTACTAAGTTTTTATACCTAATATGAATAATGTATGAATATGCAATATATATTAATTTGTCAGTCATACTATTTCTATTTAGGGTGCCTTCATGCCTGGTATATTATTTTTAACTGACTTGGAAGATATTCGAACTCGTAGGTGTAACTTTATAATTAGTTGCCAGCTAAGAGAGTCTATACAGGTGTTTCTTTCATTTTGTTGTTTTGTTAGTTTGGACTTTTTTTTTTTTAATCCATAATTTATTTATGGATACTTATACCAATTTCTGTGATGAATTTCACTTATGATGATATCTCATTTATCTTTGCAATATATCATAATGTTTTACATGTGTGGGTTTTTTTTTCAGTGAAATAAATTCCATTGACAGCATCACCAGTGGCGTTTTCTTTATTCCTTGAAATCATGCAATCAGTTTTGTATGTTCATACTGTATGCAGTATATATTGTCTGCATGTGTGTAATACATTCAGTATAATATGTATGCAGTGCATTCAGGATTACATGCAACATATGTAATATCCATTATGTGTTGGGTGTCTGTTTTGTCTTTCTAAATAGTGTGAATCAGTGTTCCTGTTCTATATCATGAGAAAAACTATGGTCAACTTTGAACACTGAAGTTCTACTATAATGATTTCTTGGGAATTCAGCAGTTATTTGTTTGTTCAGTAATGGCATATTCTGGTATTGTTTTCTTAATTTTTCAAGAAAATTAAGGGGCTTACGGTGACCCATCTGTCCACAGCAGTAAATGAGCCAATGTGTTCTCTGCTCTGTCCAGTTCTGGGGGACTTTCCAGTTTTGGGGGGCTTTCAAAGGATTTGTGGCACCTTGCAACACAAATATTAATGTCAGAATCTGGTTCTTGTTAGTGTCTACCTAGTAAAATTTCCTATTTTGTTCTTATTTTAAGATTTTATTTTCACCTCTAATGTATCTTTACAAGCAGTACAAATGAGATGTAACTGAATTGTTGAAGGGGGAGTTAATCACAGATGACTGGTTGAAGAGAAACTGTAAAATGCAAAGAAAGTGTAACAGCATACAGGGATTAAAAAGCAAAATAGGAAAAACAACAGCGCAAGCTTTTAACCCAAATAGTGATGTAAGGAGACTTATTAAAGCTCAGGAGAGCACTCTTTCTACTGCTTTGCAATAGGAATTAATTTCTTTTTTGTTTGTAGAGGGCCTTTTAGTTATACCACAATAATAGTTCTAATTTGAAGCCAGACAATGAAAGTAGGCAACACTGACACTGTAGGTGAGCTAAGAAGGACAAACAAATACTGAGAGAGATCTCAAAGGAGCAGCAGTGTAGCAACAACCTACCAGGAGGAGTATGGGAATCTTGAGGAAGGCTTTTCTGCTTGGGTTTAACTGGGACAGTTAGAAGGAGGGAATCTTTGGTGATGTAGAATTTTAAGTTTCTGAGACCACAAATCATTCCATGAAACTTGAGTTATGTTGCCTGAGTATGTGCTCTGTGAGATTAAAATAATTGAAGTAACACAGACCTTTAGCAATTTCTTTTGAAAATTATAAAATCGAGAACCATTCCCTACATGCATTCCAAAGGGAAAATTACTGAATCTTTCTCAAGAGCAGACTGCCTTTTATTTTTGACATAATTTCTTATGTAGGGTAGAATTCTCTCTAAAGCAATGATACTTTGTAGTGCATCAAATGTAAGGCCAAGTACTTAGTGGTATCAAATGTGCAATGTCATGCTTTGAAATTTTTGCCTATTTCAGGTTTGTGTGCTTCTTGTAATTTGGTGGGAGGGAGACTTTGACCAAGTAGCTATAGGTTTAGAAATGCAAGAAGTGATTATCATGCTGAATGTCTGGAAATGAGTGCTCAGTGTTAGCATGGTGCGTATGCTGAGCTGAATAGACCCATGGAGCAAATCTGATTAGATGACCTTACTGCATGGGCACTGGAAATCTGATTCATCTTGAAAATGAAGTGGAATTACTGTAAAAGCATGCGTATGTTATAAGCAAACTGCTGTTGTTACAAAATCCATTCTACAACTGACTTGTGAGTTGCATAGCATTAAAATGCATGTTGGGAAAAGTACAGAATCTGTTCCCCTGACTGAAAAAATATTCAGACAAAACCCTTGAAAACACAATTAAGAGCTATTCTGCTTTATATCCTGCACATAGCCTGAGGATTTTGCTCTGACCCTCTGAAAGATCTAATCACTTACGCAACTTCAGCAAAGTCTTTTTGAAACCAAGGATACTGGTCACATTAAAGATGGAAGCTGTATGCCCATTTTCATGAACAAGAATCTTATGCTTCAATAATGTAGTCATATAAGATATTACAATTACATGAAAATAAGAGCTAAAAAAGTTGTTGAGATTATGTTATTTTTTATTTTGCTTATTTTATAATAGTGCCTCTCACTACTAGAGGAGAAAATAGAAGATATGTTATCAATAATTTTACAGCATTTTAATATGCTTCTATTTTTTGTAACAAGAAAAATGCAAGGTTAACATTGGAAAAATAAACAAGGGAAAGTTTATGTGTGTTGCAAGTGGTGTTCCAGTTTTAGACAAAAAGCTTGCAATTAGCTGCTGAATCTTTCTCTACTTGTCACTTCACAAGGCAAAGAGCCTTGATGAAAGCTGTACCTAAATGCAGTTGTAATGGGAGATTAGGAGAGAATTGACCTTTTGTTAGTTTCCAGAAAGCAGGGAAAACTGTTTAAATTTGCATGTGTTTATCTTTTTTTCACTAGATGGTGCTGTTGGAGGGGTTTGACTCCAGTTACTCGTTGGCAACTGCCCAGCGTGAGCTGCAGTCTGAGCCAAGACTGAGAAAGTATCATTTTGAAGGGTATATGTACACTTGGCCCTTTTAAAATACTGGTGTGGGAGAGCTTTTGCCATGACTCATAAAGAGAATGTGGTATATCTGTGTAAAAATTGATTTCGAGACTATATTTAAACTATGGAAAAAGGTAATGCAGAGATGTATGCTCCCAGAGAGGCCATATTTTTCTTTTATTTTCATAAGCAAGGATTTTATGGTGCCAGAACACAGCAGAATGCTGTTATCTCAGCATGATCTAAGAAAATCCAAATGCCTGATCCAAGGGGATTAAATATTCTGCTGAACCAAGGGATATTTAGTGTGTCTGAAAAAGCTATTTTCTGGTAGGAATCTCATTTCAATATTGATTCCAACAAAGAAAAAAAAAAAAGGAAGGTTATGTTTTTATAATGAAAATATAAGCTCTTTCCAGCTTTCTGTTTTCTGAGTTCCTTTTCTACTTCAGCGTACTTCTTACTGAAGATATTAAACAATTTTTAAACATCAAAAAGGATGTCAGTTAAGATAAATGGTAATAGTTTTGAGTGATCAAAATTTACATTGTTGGCATGGAAATTATTCCTACTGTTAAGAGAAAGTGGCATAAAGTCTAGGCCTACAAGAAGTCTAGATTTTATTTCTTTTTTTTTAATATAACCTTTAGTTCTGAGTAGAAGCCTTAGGTTTTGTTTCCTGGAGTGTCTTGGGGGTCTTGTGGGAAAGAAGGAGAAAAGTACCTACAGCTTTTGATCCTGAAGATGGTCTTCACAGAGAATAAAGGTTCAAATAGTTTAAAAGTGGCTCCAGTATTTTTTTTATTTTTTTTTTCCGGATTATCTTCTTTGGTTGAGGAGGCCAAGGCAGAGGCTTGTGGTCTGGACACTGGTGCTTTTTCATGCTTTTGAAAAATTAAATGGGATTAACATCTATAAAGGATGCCCAGTGATAGCTTTATAGACTGATCTAGTCTACAGACTCTCTCTTCAGAACAGCTGTAACTGAGAAAGTGAAAATTTGCCTTTGCAGCCTCAGTCTGACCTGGAGTGAGGTCAGCTGGTGTAGAAGACGTGTGTGGTGGACTTCAGTCCTTTTACTTTGCTGGACCTGCAGATAGAGCTGTCAGGGAGTCGCTCCATTTTTGGCTGAAGCTGAGAATCCCAGCTTTCATCTAATGTCAGCTTCTCTACATTTTAGTTTGTAGTAAACAGGCCAAATGTGAGTGATTCAAAGGTTCAGGAAATATGAATAGAAATTAAAATCTCCCTTCCCTGTCTTAATTAGGGGATAGTACAGTTAGTAGCTGGAACAAGGAGCTTCCTCTGAATCTGAACCCAGGTGCTTCAGTCTGTGGTTCTGATGTTTGTAGCTGAGCTGAGCTGGGCTGGCACATGAGTGCTTCTAATCTGCTTCTTTACAAAATCAACTGTGATGGTTTTAAATCCTGCTGGTAGTAACATCTTAACTTGTTCCAGCTGTTTTCAAAGCAATCCCTTGTCAACTCCCCTGTTCTGTATAGGAGAATTATGTGTTTAATGTAAACGTGATGTTAAAGGGATATAACTAATTTGGTTCAGAAGGTTGTGTGAACATGCTTTTTAGTCCAGCTTAAGTTCTGCTTTATGTCCATTCTGAAGAGGTCTGAGGAGCCAAATCCGATGCTTCTGAAGTGGAAATAGTATTGGATGGTCTGTTAGGGACAGCTAAACCAATTTAACGAAATGGGCTTAAAAAAAATCCAAAACAAACAAACAAAATCCCAAACTGAAAAACAAACAAACCAACCCAAAAAAACAACCAAACCCCCCCCCAACCAACCAACCAAACGAAGGAGAAGCCAAGCTAAGCCTGCAGTTATTGTTTGGTGTAATGAAGCCTGACCTGAAAAGGAATGCCAGGAAGGAATGAAGAGGAGATATGGAAGAAAACTATGCTAAGACTGGTAAGTGAAAGATGAGCTTGGTTTTTTTTTTCACATGTGCTGAAAACCTAGCACTTGTCACCGGGAGCTCTTGTTTCCCTTTTAAATCTGTAGAGGGCAGCATTGGACCACACTGTGTCCCATCTAGGGTGGCTGGATTCAGACCTTGGATGGTGTCCTGAAGTAGATAAAAATATCTTTTGAAAGAAATGAACTATTAATAAAGAGATGTTTTTTCACGTGGACTTGGTGTATTTTATATGAGTAATAAGCAAAAATAACTCTGGGAGAGGGAGGTGGAAGAAAAGGGCTGTGTAAGTGTTGCTGCCAGGGACAACTCTTGCCGCTTTGTGGTTGTAGCCGCAGAATTCATGCTGTTTGGCCTTACCTGATTTCTCATCATGTGGATGGCTTTTAGAAAAAAAGTGAAAACAATAAAGGCTTTCAGTGAAGTGAACTGGCCAAGTATTTTCATGGAGGGGAAAAAAAATAGATATTAAACATGTTAACGCACTGAAAAATTTCCAGTATGTTATGTCCTCCAGGTATGCTCTTGTTATTGGCTTAGGTGCTTCCTTTTCAGTGGGGAAAAAAGAAAAAAGATGAAAAGAAGATAAACTTGGATGCAGAAAATTGGTTATTTCTATTTCTGCCTTTTCTAAGAACTATGAGGAAAAAAACCAAACAAACACATCCTTTTCTTGGATTTCTGTACCAGGAGTTCTGTGTCGGCATACCTGAAAATGAAGCCTGCAAGTACATCCCTGTGAGTAAAGGAATTGGAATTTAGTATTTATCCCCATGGTACATTGGGATGAGATGGCTGTGAAGCACTAAGCATTTATTTGGGCTCAAACTCTGAAGATTAAGACAGACTCTGGGAAGAGTCTTTCTGAAGCTCAGGGTGACAGATTGCAGGCCAGCACGAATCGCTGGTGATAGATTGGTGCCTTCTGCTGGCTGCTTGGTGGCCTACATGATCTGACATGGTGATCTCCCTCACTGGCAGTGAGACTTAAATGAGCACAGTGTCCACTTGTCTTTTTACACTAAGCAAGCTTCACAGCTTTTCATATGTGAACTACAGTATCATGACAGTTTTCAGAAATTATTAAAGTCATTATCAATACAATCACAATTCTTACAGTAATTACAATCTGTATTGCCTGTAGTGTTTTGAAAAATAAGGGAATATGTGCCCCAGAGTTGTTAGTAGTTCACCTGTTCTAAAGAACTTGTGTTTGCTCTCATGGATCACATAGTATACTGGTGTTTTGTTTCTTTATTTTTTAGTATATCTGCATTGCAATAAAATCTGTTGAAAGGTGTGTCTAAGAAAATGTCACCACTGAAGAAAGTGTATTTCATTCACTGTTACATCTATTGTTCACTTTTGCCAAGCTTTCTACTTATGGGTTAAATTTTGACTAAACACCTCTAGGGTGTAAATCCATGTCAAACTCGGAGCCTTTACTGGGTAAACTCTAGAAGAAAGATGGTAAGCGTATTTTCTTTGAAATTATGCGCATTTTTCGCTATTTAATATTTTAATAAACAAGCACGGTACTACAAATTTCATCTTGGAAAAACAAGTTGAAAACATTAAACTTGTGAAATACTGGTGGATAGTATAGAGCCAAGCAGTGAAAAGAAAGATTTTTAAATTTAGGGTTTATTGGATTAGTGTATAATGTTTGCAGTGACAGGTGTTTCCTTTATGCTTTGCCCAAATGTCTGGAAAGTAGTTTGTCATTAAGTGCTACATTCAGTGTATATCTCAATTTCAGTATAACTGGAGGGTCTCTGGCTTTGTTAGGTCCTTGTTTTCACATCTGACCTCAGCCAGCTGGAGTCTATTGTTTTAAGCGTAATGTAACAGCTGACATAACATAACGGATATCAAGCTGAAAAACTGAAACAGTGCAGTGAACTGATGCAAAGAGAGGGGAAAGGGAGGAGTTGGGGAGGAGAGACAGGGCACAACTAGCTTCATGATTCGAAGTGGAAACTTGCTGGCTTGTTTTCCCAGGGGGAATTAGCTGGGAAATAATGGGATGAGTCTGTTGAAGTTCTATTTGCAATTGATTACATATGATAGACTACTGAGACAGGTTTGAGTTTGCCAGCTGTCACTAGCTGGTGGCTCTTGAATGGCTTTAAGTGGCCCTTGGTAGGCAAAACTGGAATAAACTCTGCAGGTGTGGTGTAATTGTAGTGCAGCAGAGCAGTGAGTGCCAGTGCCTTAGAAGAAAGGAGGTTCCAGGAGTTAGTAGAGAGAAAATAACTTAAATTGAATGCATTAAGAATTTTACTTTCCTGTGTTGGATTAAGTGGGTTCAATTAACTGGCTAAAAAAACTAAATGCAACTGGACTTCTTGGTGGCTTTCTTTTTCTTGACCGCTTCTAAAGTAAGCATCTATGAATTCACTTTCTAAAAGCTTCATTATTTCATTTCTTGACTTCTGCGTTTGATGGTAGGAAAGCGCATCTCAGCACTGAGCACTAGCTGCTCTTGGGAAGGAAATGAGTAAATGAATCCTCTTAGAAACTTGCCACAGTGCAAAAAAAGTGTCAGATACCTGACTGCATAGAGAAGGGAAAGATGGTATAGAGATCACCCTGTTATTTCTTCATATATATTTAAGTATATGCTTGTTTACATATATATATTATTCTATATATAGAACATTTCTGTTTTTAGCAATAATTAGAAAAAATACTTCTAGCTGGATTTTGTTTGTATTGGGCAGAGTCTCTGGTAACTCTACCCTACTGAGAGTTTATTCCATGGTTTTAGGAGAGAGGAGAAAAAAAAAAAGTAAAGACTCTATATGCTGGTTTTTTATGTCTATGGTACAGGTGACCAAATTAGGTTCTACGTTTATAAGTGAAGTTTTTATGTCCTGAGACTTGCAGTTGTGCAGTATGTTTAACTGTGCATATGAGTAGTCATCATGACTTCAGCAGAGCTTCCTGTGTGCATAAATACTAACAGGATCGGGGTGTAATACGAAAGGTTTTTTGAATAGTGTCTGATTGTACTTAGGTATAACACAGGAAGCATGAGAGTTTGATTTATGTAACTACAAGCTGTATTTATCTCATATTTAGTGTTTTATATTTATTTTTATCAAATTTATTTTGTAGTATGAAAAATGTCAGCATGACTGAAGCTTCAGTTCTGTTAAACTTGACTTGCACAAAGGGTTTCTAGGATTGTTTCTGTTGTAACATGGGGCCCAATCCTATTTTATCTCAGTAATCGCAAGGGTCATGTGAAAGAGGTTATTAAAACTATCTATTGAGTGGCTGGTAATACATAGCATGACATTTGCTCGTTATCTCAGCTTATAAAGTAAATTAATCCTGTTGTAGAGCTTAGAAATTGGTGTATGTACTGGGCTGTTGGAGAAGTCTTGATAACCCAGAGAGCTGTGACATTTCTGGTATGTCCTGTGCGTTGTCTGCAAACAAGGACAGTGGCCCATGTGCCCTGCTAGTAACAGCATCAGAGACTGTGCAACAGAGCAAGTTCTGTTGGTTTCTCTGAGTTGCCTTTAGAGACCTAACATTGAAACAGGTGCTCTAAAACTTCTGCACTGCTCAGCTATCCCAATTGTTCATTGATTTCGGGGACCTGTACCTTTGTGTGTTCTTTACCTCAGGTATTTCCACCTAAGTTATAGAACACGAGCATATTTTTAAGATGGTGGAGAATCAAGAATTGTTATTAGTTCTCAGGAACAGCAGGACTTTGAAGGAATAACAGAATAACCAAAATGGCTGTTTTCACACCCAATCTGTGAAAGCAAGCTATGTACTGCCTCACTTTGATGCTTTCACTTATGCTAATGACACTGAGGCTGACCTTTTTTTCCCTTCAGTATGCTGTTAACATCCTTATTAAAGTACCTTTCAGAAACACTCCTTTTTTGCTGTTGATTCTCTCAGCTTGACAGGATGTGTTTACATGGGAATGAATGCAAAAGGAGCTGATTTACTTGTACTTTATCCCTCTGCATCTGTTGCCCAGATCAAGGTGAGAAAGGAGGTTTGCTGTAGAGGTAAATTGATTATTCCATGTTCCCTGCAGCAGGGTGGATACAACGTATTTCGATGGTGTTTTGGCTGCAACGTTGAGAACTGTTTTAAATCAGAATACATGCATATGATGATTAACCTCCATCTGGCCTATAGGCAGGGAGCTTGACAGCTACCTTCTAAGAGCTGCTCAAAGTCATTTAGTCTGTGAAATTTGGAATGAGTTATACTTAGTATCCGGGGCAGGGCAAAAGGGAGGAGAGAAAATTAAATATTTACTAATCTATCTTCTGTAATGCCTTACAAACATGAAGGTACTTAACCCTGCAGCATTCTTGGGAGGTGAGTATTAGCAGTTTTATGAATAAAATTGGGTGACCTGTGGCTCTTCCACCCTTACTTGGCTATGTGAGATAAATCCTTCACAGAACCTGGGCTGCACTTTCAAGAATTTTGCCTGCATAAATTGGCACTGCCACCTGAAGAAATGGTCCTGCTGCTCCATTCTTTGTGCCAACACAAGCATTTGTGCAGCGATGTTGTAAACTGGCTAGAAAAACCCAGATGGGTTCAAGCCAACCTTTTTTTTTCGGCCAGATGAGATTGTTTCTTTTGGCAACAGTGTTGGCTTAAAGTGTTTGTGGAACTTTGGAGTTAAGATTTGTTAGCTTTTGATAGTTAAAAGTGTGATGGAAACTTTATCTGCAACACAATTTACAAGCTGGTTTGTGTGCTTATTATTCTTGTTTACAGCCTGTTCAAAGGGCTCTGCCTGTAAGATCAAGTACACCTAGTAGATTGAGAGCCCACATGTTCTAAAAGATTACAAAGTTCCTACCCTTGTAGACCTTGCAGCCTAAAGAGGTAAGGTGGTGTAAAGGTGAGCAGAAGGAGGTGTGAAGAGCCTCTTGTGCAGCCAGACACGGAAGCAGAGAGAGAACATGAATTACAGAAGTCCCAGTTTTGGACTGCTGCATGCCTTTGGGTTCAGTGATGGGCCTCAGTGATCTTAACACTGAAAAGAGAAATCAATCTAATTTCTTGTATCATTTTTGTAATTTAAAACTTTGAAAGCTTTTTTTATCTATGAAAGCTAAGATTCTGGACCTTATTTTTCATACTGCCTCACTTGTATTGATGTGATGAATAATGAATTAAGTATTTTAAGTAGCATTTTACATTTGCTTTGTAACTGTTTTGCTGCAGGATAGCAGGATATCAGCCTGACAGCTGATTGAGACCAACTTGACTGAAATAAATTTTATCCTATAGGTCTAGGCATGCTTACTATAATTCAGAGCCAGTTATTGAACTTGAATTGGCAGCTAAGCTGTCTCTACAAACAAAAGCTTTTTTGTTCAAACTCTGCTAGGACAGACAGTGTAGATGGGGTTGCAGAAGCATGTTTCTCTGGAAAAGATTAAGAAGCAGTCATCTGATAGATTAGTCATCTTCGCTGCTGCCCCTCAACAGATTTTTACTCTGCCCAGAATTGGATTGTACTGCATTTGCTTTCATAGTCTGTTGCAGTGACTAACTGCCCCAGAAAGCTTCCTTTGGTTTAGCCATCTTTGGTGGTAATTTGATTGGATCAAATAGCGCTGAGCACTTCCACAGTGGGTTACTGTTGTTCAATTTTGTGGGTGGTAGTCTCCAAGATGAGAGGTGCTGTAATGAGGAGTTGGGTGTGGTAGTATCTTCAATCTCTTGCTGCCTTTGAAGTGATCATAAATGAGCACGTGGTTGAACACATCAGTGTAGCTTAGTCCCATAGGGTATAATTGTACTATTATGTCATCATTATTACTAACACAATAGCAGGCATGTTTGGGTTTGAATTACTGCAACTATTTTGATAAAAAAGGAAAAAGAAAAAATACAACCATAGCCAAGGCCCTACTCCCACATATCTCTACACAGAATGTCAATACTAAATGTGCGTGTAGACTAGTCCTGACATAGCAACTTGCCTTGCAGATTCCTAGTGTGTGAGTATATATATAAAAATAAAAAAAAAGTTGCTTGCATATGAGTAGGATTTTTCAGACATAATGACGTGTTTCTATACTTGCATGTTAGGATTCAGCTCATTAGTAAAATAGTTAAATATTTAACCACTATGAGTCATGCACCTTTTTAAAACAAACACAGTTAAAAAGGATATAAAGAAAAAATTCTTCCCTTACTCCCAGTTGTGAACTGGAAGCTTAGTGAGTTTCTATCTCATCCGCAAGGAAAAATACCCAAGAAAATTAGGGGCCATAGACTGACTATATTGAAGTCAAACTTTCCACTGGTATGTACTTACATTTGTGATACAGTGAGTAAGGTGAAGGGAATAGATCTGTGTTGTAGACTTTGAAAGCAGAACAAGGTTTGCAGTAGTAATCAAAGTGAGTAACTTTCTAAACAAAGACCTATTCTTATATTTTGGTAACAAAACTAGGATACTCCATGTTAAAAAGTTGGAAAAATGCTTTCAAGTGGTATAGCGATAACATGAGATTTTATTTTCTTTTCTTAATTGACTTTGTCAGGTTAATGGCCAATGAGAGTCAGAGGTGAGAAGCTTAGCCATGCATCAAGTGGCACAAAAATACACTCTGTAGCCATTCTGTCAAATGACAAATCCCAAAACAAACAGGCAGACTGTCAGTCTTTGCTTTCTCAAGGTCAACAAATGCTGGTTCTGAAATGCTAGTGAAGCCATTAAGAGAAAGCTCTTTCAGGGATTGGTTCTACTTTTGGAAAGCGTCTGAACTCTGGTTTCTAAATGTATGGACACAAGGGACTGTTAGGTTTCACACCTCGGGCATCTTTGTTTTATTTCATCATTTATGTGAAGGGATGTTTCTCTCCTTAAAACCAAATTCTATCTTCATAGGCATGTAACGAACTCTGGGATCTGTATCTAAATTGCTGATTTCTTCTGATTTTGTATCTGCAATTAGCTTTCATTTAGAAAGAAGAGACTAGAGTTTGTAAGAGCATGTGGTAGGGCATTTTCTTTTGGTCCTTTTCTCACAGTAGTCTTGCTTGTGCTCTTTGCTAGGGAGAGGGAGTTGATGCTAATCCAGACAAATACCCTCTTGCACTTTAGATCTACACTAAACAGAGTCAGGTAACAGATTTTAAAGTCTTTTTAATATAAGAACCCCTCAGCGCTATGCTTCCTGTAAATTTCCCACAAATGTGTATGTTATTGCTACTTGCATCTGGTAGGGTGATCATCTGGAAAATAGCAGATGAGAAGTGAGAGGTTCTGCTGCTACGGCACTTTGAACATAGAATGGCATGAAAATGCAGTGCACCCTCATGACTAGCTTTAGTCTTAGATATCCACTTGTTATGGAGAGAACAAGAAGACAAGCAGGAGAAACATCTCTTATTTCCAATGACCGTTACCTCTCTCTGAGTTGTCTCTTCCTTGAAACAGCTGTCTCCTTCTCCTTGCTTTTAAATTTGGTGCAGCATTGACAAAGTTGCTAATAAGTGTTTCTTTTTTTCTTAACATTTAAAGATGTTGAGCTAGACCTTCTTCACTTACAAAGACTAGTTGCTTTAGAGAGTTGGAGTAAGATGATGGAGACTGTCAGTGAACCCTTTTGTGTGAAGATGTAAAAGGTGGAGGAGGAAATGCTAAGTGGCTTGGATGAGGGATGAAGTTCAAGATCAGATACTTCTTGTCATTTCTGTATTTCTGTCACCTCTTGAAACAGGGACTTCTAGAGTATTATAACTCCTGAATAAATTACAAATGTCACTCATCTGTGAGCTTAAAAATTTTTACTGACTGAAGCAGTCTACCAGGTGTGGAGAATTCAAATACACAGAAAGCCAATGTTGATTAAAATTTGTGTGTGTGTATGCTTCTGCCCTTTTAGAGTTGTGAGTGACTCACGTTGCCTTTCTGAATGTGCATTTAGGCTTTCCTGCATGGTATCACTCTTCTTGCTTGTCAGCTTTTTAAAATTAAAATATCTTTTAGTCACTTTTATATAAGTATTAATCCCTGCCTCTATCCTGAGAGGCTTCAGGACCAAAGGAGTAATGAGCATTTTAAAGCAAAATTGAAAATTGAACTGGTATGGTGCATCCATTGAAACTGCTACTCTTTTTCTTGTTTATGCTTATTCTTGGGTGGAAGGCTGAAAACAAACAGTAAAAATCTTTTCCAAAGATTTATGTTTCTCTCTTTTAATTTTATTTTATTTCCCAGTAAAATAACTTTCATGTGCTGTGGGATCAAGAGGAAAAGCAATGGCATCAGACTGACCAGCATAGTGGAAGTGATATACAGAACAAAGAAGGCTTTTTATATGTAATCTCTTAGTTTTTTATTCATCTCAATTCACAACATGGGAAATCAGTAATTTTCTGTCACTTTGGTAAAGTAGTATTAGGTCAAAATCAAGCAGTCCTTTTAACAAATGAGTTTACTGTAATCTTCCTGGCTCTAAGGCTATAGTTTCAAAGCAATGCGCTTTTTTTTTGATTTATTTATTGTCAGTAGTTTATCAGGCCTTTCTTTGAATTAGGAGCCATTGTGGGAAGCCAGAAATTGAACTTTATGTAATATAATCTATCTGTCACTTAGTATCAATTCCTGAACAATGATGCTAACGCATTTGGACTTCAGCATCTGGAGCTCACATTTGAGTTTTCAGCCACTAGGTAGGGTCTAATGTTTCAGTGCTTGCATGTAGTTCTTTCCTAGCTATTTCCCATCTGTGTGTGATTGTCCCACTTCCCTAGGGGTCAGACACCAGTGTTGCCAGTGTCACCAGACAAGCTTTTTCCCAAGAGAAACTTTTTTTTCACTGTATCATTTATGAAACTGGAATAGACTCCTAGATTCATTGTCTTCACCTCAAAAGCCAGAAAATTCATAATAAAGGAGAAAGCTGTGGGATTATGCTTAAGCATGTCTCTCAAATTAATCTATAGCTTTTTATTTCATGGTCCAAATCTAAAAAAAAAATGGTTCTTCATTCTCTGTTAACATATTACAAAATGAAGGCCGATGTTCCCGTGGAATGATAAGGTGTGATTTCAGGGAAGACTAGGTAAAGCCATTAGAATCTACAGCTGGGTACTCAACCCCCCTGAGAAAATCAGTTATTGAAAGAAAAATCTGTAATACTAATGTACTAAATGCTGTTAAAATTTGTGATCTACCTTACAGCTCTTCTAGTACCTTTATGGCTGTCAGGCTTTCCTGGGAATATTCTGTGCCTTCCTAACTGATGAAGACCTTGGAGGAGAGCAGGCAAGCCTGTCCGTGAACAAGGGCAAAATTTACCTATCTGTACCCTTGGCTTCCTGTGAGCTTCCAAGAATGCGCTTCTGTGATTGCTGCTGTAATTTCATGTGCTGTTTGTGGTGCCTGGGAGTTGGCTGTAAATGAGGGTCCCTTTGCGCTTTGGGCCCAAGCGTAATATTGAGACTTAAGTATTGAAGAATAAAAGCAGTAGGTGGGCTGGACTGAAGGACACTTCCCCAGACCTGTGCTGTTCTTGTAGGTAGCAAAGTACCTGTTAGTACTAACTACAGAGGTCTGAACCATCAAGTAAATAGGGTATCTTTTGTCATATACTGTCCCTCTATTTTCTTCTGTGAGCTGGCTTCTTATTTTAGGTATTAACAAACAAATTGGAAAGTTTGATTGGAGCTGATGGGGCGGGGGGGAACTCAGTGTGGAGCATTACCTCTTCTGTCTCTTGAGCAAGCATCAGTGAGGGAATGAAGCTTCCCTCAAAACATCTGGCTGAGCTGTGCCAGTATATCCACCCCCAAGGGAAGATGCCTGACTCCAAGGCTGAGCCAGACTAAATGGAAGGTGCGGAAAAAGGGAAATGGGTGAAAAACAGATGCCAAGACGTTTAAAATACAGCTGTTGCATCTGTCCAATGGTCTAGCTCCTGTTTATGGAATAAATTTTGTGAAAGATGCACTTATTTATGCTAGCCTGTGATGTGCAGGTCTAGACCGACTGGCATGTTTTAAGAATTTAGTAAAGAAAGTGCTTGCACTTTTTGCTTTAAGGTAATTTAGTCTAAAAATCTTTGAAGTAAAATAAACATTGTATTTTAAGTAGCTGAAGGCATTTACTTTGTTCACAAAGACCTTTGCTCTTTGCAGACTGCTTTGAGGAGATTTGTTTTTTGTCTAGAAGAAACAAAAATATTTGTAATCTTGGTTTTGACTCCTGATTGCCAGAAGTCTTCTTCTGTGTGAAGTGGAATTGTACAAAACATCATTAGTATGAGTGCAAAGGAGAGAGACATTGCTGGGGGAGTGACCCAGAATGCCTACATTAAAATCTTTCTTTCAGTGGCTGCTTTCAAGAATCATGGTTTGTATTTGTTTCTATTTCCTTCCCTGAAGTGCTGCTGTTAGAGTTGGCACTTACAGCAGTCCTGATGTAGGTGCTGTTTAGAGAGGTTACCCTCAGGAGCCTGAAGTGGTAACTATTGCTGCAGGTTGAGAACTGTGCCTGACAGCCTCCTGCATGTTCGTTACCAGCAGAAATTTGGGGCACCTTTCCAGGTTTTGAAATGTTCAGTGGTCCTGCACTGTGAAATCCGTCTTCATCTGTGTAATTGATTCAGCTGGCAGGGACAGATTTATTATTAGCAATGGAAAATGGAAACCCTGTGAAACATGACAAACCTTCACATAAGAAGTGGTATTTTCAGCTGCATTTTGCTTTGATCCTCTCTGCCAGCTGCGCCGTGAATATATATGGACCAAACCTGGAAACAGTTTCTTAAGCACAAAATATTAATGCCTGCAGTGCTACTGTTATGCTTTATTAGATACAAAGGTTGCACTTGTACTTTAAAATGGTGAGCTGCAGATGCTTAACCCCTCTTCATACATGGGTGGGATTTTAGACTCAGGTTTGGTGCCTACCTGTTATATTTTTCAGTGCACTTGAAATCAAGTTGTGGCCTTTTGCGGAGCTTTGGATTTCAGAGAAGTGTCATCACTGTCTGATTCAGAGTAGCATTACTGCCAATTCAGAGTAAATAAATACGTTTACATCTTTCCACGCAACAAGTGTGTAAAAAGACTGTCCTATAACTTAGTAATTTGCTGTAAATGTTAATCTTTGCCCTTTGGTTTAAGTATATGTGTGCAGAACAGCCTATGAATATGCTTTGTTAAATCACATGTGATACTTATAGAATCATAGAATAGTTAGGGTTGGAAAGGAACTTATGATCATCAAGTTATAACCCCCTGCATTGGGCAGGGACACCTCACACAAAACTATGTCACCCAAGGCTCTGTCCAACCCAGCCCTAACACCGCCAGTGATGGAGCATTCACAACTTCCCTGGACAACCCATTCCAGTGCCTCGCCACCCTTACAGTAAAGAACTTCCTCCTTATATCCAATATAAACTTCCCCTGTTTAAGTTTGAACCCGTTACCCCTTGTCTTCTCACTACAGTCTCTAATGAAGAGTCCCTCCCCAGCATCCCTATAGCCCCTGTTCAGATATTGGAAGGTTGCTATGAGGTCTCCACACAGCCTTCTCTTCTCCAGGCTGAACAGCCCCAACTTTCTCAGCCTGTCTTCATATGGGAGGTGCTCCAGTCCCCTGATCATCCTCGTGGCCCTCCTCTGGACTTGTTCCAACAGTTCCATGTCCTTTTTATGTTGAGGACACCAGAACTGCACACAATACTCCAAGTGAGGTCTTACGAGAGCAGAGTAGAGGGGCAGGATCACCTTCTTCGACCTGCTGGTCACGTTCCTTTTGCCACAGCCCAGGATACGGCTGGCTTTCTGGGCTGCGAGCACGCACTGCCGGCTCATCTTCGTTTTCTCATTCTCATTTTTCTCTTCCACTTCTTCATATCTGAAAGTTGTAGGTGATAAGTTATTACCTGATTACCTGCTCTGGTTTTGGATTTTAAGCAGATCGCCCCAGAACAATTTACTTTTTCTTTTGGCACTGTATGTTCTGCTAATTTTCTTTCACAAAAAGTCTTGCCTCCATCAAAATGCAGAAACCCTTCTTTCCATTTCACCTTGGTATAATCCTATCAGTGGGTGTTTAGACATTACAATCCTAACAGTCTAACTCTCCCATCTTCCAGAGATTTGAGGCTCTTTGCTAAAGGTTATAGTTTCACCCTGGGGCATGGTAAGACTGAAGCAGTAATTCTATAATGGAGAAGGAAGCTGTGGCTGCATTTTGAGCTGAAGGAGTTCCCACCACAGCACATCTGTGTTGTGCCAATACAGCTATTTACTGCAGTTGTTTGTGTTAGTGTACCCTACAGTCTAGAAAGAACAGTCAAGAGCAATTGAGAACATGGAGTGTAGAAAGATGTTATATTTTAACCAATGTGTCTGAATCAATGACCATTATCAAATGAAATTATGGCAATTAATTACTGGTGTATTGGGTTTGCATGGCAAGGTTTCGATGGGGGGGGGGGAGATATATGGGAATGGCTTTTCTGGGAAGTTTCTAGCAGCTTCTCCTATGTCAAATAGGGCCAAGGCCAGCGCGCTTCAAGACGGAGCTGCCACTGGCCAAGCCAGGAGCCTTTGTTTACATGTTTTTCTCCCCAGTCCGGCTGAGGAGCAGAGTGGTAAGGTGGCTTTAGTGGACTTCTGGCATCCACCCACCACACTGGTTATGTCACAAATTCAGAGAATACCAAGTGTAAGAATGTGATTCTGGTAAACAGATAAACACACCAGACTAAAAGACAAACCAAACCCTCCCTAAAGAATTGACTTAAAGAAAGCAAGCCACATAGAAGTCAGTGAAATGCTTAGTTTTCTGGTTACCAAAATACTAAAGTAAAACTCCTGGGTTTGTTCAAATAGCTCTTGCAATAGCAACAGCTATGCATGAATTTCTCTACTGTCTTCTGAAATATTTATAAGGAAAACAACCTAAATCCTGGTTTTGCCAATAAATATTTTGAAAAAGAAAAAAAACACACAGGAAAGGTTTGTGTATGTGACAGAATTTTGCTTGCTTATGTTGTTAGAACTTGATTTCACTCTTTGAATGTAAGGTTATGTTTAAAAGCTACATTCTTCTGGCATCTGCCCAGGTTATGTTCTTCAGAACTCTAATATGGGTTAAAGTAAGCAGTAGTAGTAGTTAAACAAATACGGCACAGTCAAAGCAAATGCTTTGATCAAGTATCTTTGATGAATATACTGTTATGGAAAGCTTTAAATAATGTGTTTTATTTCTGTCTTGCATTAGATGAATCAAAACAGGTGGACTCTAGAAGTTACATATCTATGGTTTAGAAATTTATATGATTAATCAAGAATTACAATAGTGCAATATGCATGTCTCTAAATGCATTTAAAAGCACATCTGGCAGTGGATACGTACTTTAGTTACATAACCAAATGATTAATGAAAAGGTGAAAAGAAATGACGATGTTGTCTAGCCTTTCATTTGTATATTGAACCTAGGTACTTCTTCCTGTTTGGACAGAGATTTCAGCTTTCAATAGCATTTATGCTGCCTCGAGCACCTATGCTTTGCAACTTTCTGGAGGGAAAGATGGCAGTTACAAGAGCCTTGTACTGCGTGATGTTCCCTTCGTATTTGTGAGATACTGTCACGTTGCTTATCACTTCTTTAACACTTGTAGGGTCTACAGCAATTATGATTCAAAACAGTGTCCCTTTTTTGGTAGAGACATTAGCTGTTGATTTTAAACAGAAAACTTTGCCTATTGTATTTTTACGTTAAGGAGCTTTCTTGGGCCAAAAACTTAAAGCTATGATCTACTCGATACAAACTGCTTGATAAACTGGCACAATAAGTGACAAACTTGCAGTGGCAGCTTTTTCAATATACATTGCTCAACAAAACATAATGTCTAAAATTGAAGTCTGTCTCCCTGGGTTTTTTAGGTTTTGAGTATCTGAGCTGCATAAATAAGAAGGAATTGTAAGATGCTGTGTTGCATGGAGGTGGTTCTGCCTAAAAAAGAAAGCTTTGAGCCAGTATCTATGCAACAGTTTCAGTTAAGTTTCATATCAATGGATAAAATTCATCTGCCCATTCCCCTCGGTGGGAGTCATTCCCATAAGAGATGGGAGACAATGACATCTGCAGTGGCTTGCTCGTTTGCTGTTGCACTAGTTCACAGTCTGGCTCATTGCTTTAAACTTTTGTTCGTCTCAGATTAAATTAATGCAATGGAATTGAGAATTTTATGTCCTACTGAAGAGCAGGCATGCATTCACTTTTTATCCCTCCTATTGGATCTGTCAGAAAATCATTGCATTCACCTCTCTGTAGTATGTCAAAGCTTCTTTTTATTATTTGGGTGGTTTTTTTTGCTTGCACTTCATAGCTTTCAGGAACCTGAGTGCTGCTTTTGCTTGAGGCTCAAGTACCAACACTTGCCATCTAATCGTAGGCAACTGAGGTTGCACCTCCACACTTGATGTGTAACCTCAAGTTAGAGCCTCAGCATGTTTCTGTAGGTGCTCTTCTGCACAAGTTCACTGATGGGCCTATCGGTTTTCAAGCTAAGAGCAGAAAGTGAGGTGGGAGGAATGCAGGCCTAATTGCATTTGTGAAATAAAATATAAGCTAAAATCTCTAAAAAGCATGGGTGAATCTTTCTGATGTAGGTGAAGTTGACAGGTATCCTCTCTCTGGCACAGTTTATGCTTAAAGAATCCACCTTTCGTTGCAGGTATGCAAATCTTGTTCCTAGTGCTTACATCACTTTGGAAGGTATGGTAGGGGTTAATAAACTACTGAAACACTTGTGAAGACTTTGTCTCAGGATGTAATGCATATTTATAGCTGTTGTGTGGCTCTATCAATCAAAAATGTGCCTTGTGATGCACCCCTGGTTTCAGGGTCCTGTATGCTCTCAGGAATGCTAATGAGCTTGTTTGGTTTTTCTGATTGAAAGCAGAAGGACTTTGTTTAAAAGCATGAAGAAGCAAAAAAACTGTATACCTAATTTCCTTTTTTTGGATGCAGTTGTATTTTATCAAAAATACACAGTTCTATACTGCTGTTGCAGTACAATGTGTGTTGTATGCTTTGAAGGAATGGTAGGGATTCTTGTGGTACAACGTTCAAATACCATTTAATCGTGTGATTTTTCTAGCAAAAGTGTTTGTAAAATAGAACAAAAAAGCATTCCTTTACTTCTGTGGAATAAAAGTGTCCTGATCATTTCTGGGACAACTAGTATTCTTTGGAGTGAAAATGAATGGGAAAGGTCCATGGTCTTGTTGCAGCAGTGTTGTATTCAGATATTCATTGAAAGCCTTTTTTAGCATGATACAGACTGGCTGCTCTCACTTCTTCATTGCTTTACATTTTGTCAGACCTTAAGTGATCTCTGGTCTCAAGTGTCTATAATCCTTTGCTGTGGCATGGCTGTAAGGGTAAGTACCTGAATGTAATGAGTAAACTCACCATGAAGTGGAAATGGCCACATCAATAAGGTCTAGGGAAGCTGGGTTTAAATGAAGAAAGCAGTAAGAGATGTAATCTCCCAGGATATCTGAAAGGAAATCTGATTGCCTTGGCTGATTTAGAAACACTGATTTTTCACTGATGTAGTTTATCCAGCTTTTACTTATCTTACATATCAGCATACAACCATTGTGGTCTACAACTACAGTACAGGAGAAAAAAAGATATGTACATTTTCTTTATTGATAATGCCCCATATATAAACCCCTTAGTGCTTAGAAGGTCTTCGTTACAGCCCTGTAACAGTGCAAGCCACAGAGTGCCTGTTTAACTGATCAGTCAGACCTGTGAAACATTCCTCTTACAGTGCCCAGCTCTAGAGACTGTCTCTGCTTCTTGTTATGGAAGTTTTCCTCACTTGTAATTTTAAAGGAGAAAAATGTTCAGTGCTGTTCTTCAGTTTAGTGCAAAGGGAAGCGTTGGTGGAGACTGTGCAGGCAGCATGAAATTTTGTAGGTTTTTTTCCACCTTGGCTCACTTTGGAGGACCGGTAATGGCTGCACCCTCATCTATAGCTCCTTTGCTGTCCTGACTCATTGCTTAACCTGTATCAGCAGCCTTTCACTTTCATCTTTGTTTGATACCTGAGGGGGGACACAAAAAGCCCTCTGCAAAATATGTCCAGTGATTCTGACTGCAGGATTGCTGTAAAAGGAAAGTGAAGAGGAGCCCAAATGCTTTCTCTGCATGTCTGTGTGCTTCCCCAGGCCAAGCATGCCCTTATTGTTATTTCTGGATGTGCTGATTCAGCATTGTAATGGTGTGTAATATATACAAAATATGAGTGGCTACATATGTCAGCTTAAAAAGTAAACAGGTCAGAGTGCATCCTCTGTGTATTTATAGCTCACTGACATCAGCAGCAGCTACATACGTCTGAAGGCAAATTCAGCCTGTGTGGTAAGTGGGGGAAAAAAGTATGCCTTAAGAAAAAGGAGCAGAGGCTGCATATCATACATTTAAGTGAACATCACTTGTAGCTGTCTTAATATACACTCTACTTACATTGTATATCTAACCTTAGTGATTAGCGCCTATTAGGTATAAATGTGGTGACAAGCTGTACCTTTCTGTAGTTGCTTAAAAGTTAGAAATAGGCATGACTGAGTAGTTGAAGGACATTGAATTAAACATGCTTGAATTAATAGGGTAATGATTGGTGCTGCTCAGAGCTATAAAATAAACACTAGCTACAGCTCTGTGCTATGTGACAACCAGATCAATCCATGGGGTTGCTGGAAGTATTCTGAAATGAGTCAACTTTGTTGTTAAGTGAGAGAGATAATCCTAAGAAAGCCCTCTACACAGGCTCCCTGTGCAGTTAATGTTTTAAACCCCCCTTTGGCTTGTTGTTATGACTTCAAAGATACTCTAAAGCCTTTGTTAAATTGATCATTAACTCTGCAATGTTATAATTAGACATTTGAACTTGGCTGCGTTCAAAAAGAAAACACAAGAATGAAAATCCTAACCAGTGTTGTTTCTCTGCAGCTCATCAGCATGGTTAGAGAAGGATTAAAGTTCCACAGGAGTTAAAAACCAATGGGAATTGAAGGCAGCCTTGCAGGAAGGATAGGGAGCCATTAATCCACAAAATTTTTCTTTGAAAGTATGGGGCGAGGATAATGTCAGGAACCTGAAATGGGTTACTGCTGGAGATTTAGATTTAAGCTCATAAAACCATTTAGATGGGAATGTTGGGTTATAGGAGCATGATTTGGGGAAGCCTTAAGTTTCCAGCCCAGCAATTGAACATGTTATACCAAGTGGTGGTTGCTGCTGCTGACCTATTACAAGTCTGTAAAACCAGCAGAGAAAACACTGTAAGGCAGCTTTAAATGATAGCAACAAGCTCGAGTGGCAGCTAGGAATATTGAGGGTTGGATGCTGTGGTTAAAGTTTACGAGGTCTGGGGCAGGAGGGGGGAGAAGCTCAGCCCTTCATCTCACACTTTCTTTCCTCAGTCTCTCCCGATGGAGTATGGGTCAAGACAACAGCTGGTAGCTACTGTGTGCCCGGCTGCATAGTGGATGGGAAAACGCATCTCCATAGTAACAGAGAAGGCATTGCATGTGTTTCTCCGGCTTGATCTGGGGAATAGCTGGCTAAAGACATCTGGTCAGTGTAGCTAATTCTCAGGGGAAATTAGCTCATTTCATCTGATAGTAATCTCAGAAACTTTTGACTTAGTTTAATAGTATGATGCTGAACATGAAATAGAACTGACTGGTTCAGCAGTTTAAAAAGTCAAAGATTATCTAACTACTTTCAGATAAATATTTTTTTGAGGAAGGCTATTTCTTGTGCTCATTCCCCCACCCTCTGTTCTTCCCCATGTTAATGTTTCTGTGTAGTATGATGGCCATTCGTCAGTATGGGGTAGGTTTTAGGAATTTAAAGGCAGTTTTCTCTTTGTAAATATTTATTTCTTTTGCTTACACAAACTCTTATTATGCAGCGAAGTCTCTAAGACTTTCATCTTAGTGGAGCTCTGTATAGTCTGAGGTACTGTCTGTGTTAACATCCTCTAGAAAGTTTACTCCCCACACCCAAAATCTTGAGTCATTTAACTATTTTCAAAAGAAATACTCTGAACAGCTCACATGGCTACAAATAAATCTCAGAATAACTGGTGAATATGTGTAAAAGTCTTGAGCTGTTTAAGATCTATGAAATAAATTACAGATCATATTTTTGTGTACAATATAGGAAAATTTCTAATTCATTTTGCAGAACAAATTCTGCATCCAATATGCAGAGACTATACTGAGGATATGGTGGTTGGGTATGGGTACGCTGTCGTGTGTTTTTATTAACCAGAAAAATTTACCAGCTCATACGATCCTGTGTAACATTTAGAATTTTGGAGGAAATTAAAGAATGGAAACTTTTCTCCATTTGTGCATGAGGACATCATTATGTATTTTTTATGTGCCAGTAAAAGAGTGTAGTAGACAACAGGTCTTCTATAAATGTAATGCTTCCAGAAAAGTGTCTTACAAGAAGCCCAAGAGCAGCATCCTAATTGTGTAGGGCACAAATAAATGCTTGACCTTCTACCACCTCCCACCCACTACTGACAGCTACTCCTGATTGTATATATTTGACCTCAGTGGATTGTTGTGACCACGGTGAACTGGAAAATGAAAATGCATGGACAGGCCTAAGCCTGGACCATGTATCTCCTTTTTATTTGTTTGATAGCAGAGCTGTCAGTCTTTGAGATGCCCTACCTGTGATTTCTGTTTGAGCATGTATCGTTGAATGAGAAGTATATTCAGCTCTGCTGGGTAACAGCAATAAATTATTCAGAGTAAGAGCTGTTAGCTGCTGTTGTTCTTAAGAAGGATCAGGGTAACCTTAAGATCCTAACAGAAATCTGAGAAATGCTTATAATAAACAAAGGGGCCTGAGCTTCCTAAGACAAGTCAGACAAGTGCAGCAGGTGTTTGAGGGCCCCAGATGGGTTGTATAGAAGTTAATAAACCAGATGAGTTGAAATCAGTTAATGAAAGAAAATTAATCAATTTGAGTTGATTCAAGAGGTGACTACATGATGGCTACATATTCGTTGTTGAATGACAATTCATTGGTTTGCTTTGCCTGCTGAGCTCATGCTCTGATGAATCGAGTTGCATCTCTCTGTGGAGTTAAGCCATTCAAACTAGCGTCAGATTTTTTTGTCCCCAAAATGCTTCTCTTTTCTACTTGAAACAGTCATGTAACGACGTGAAGAAGTATGTGGGTGGGTGGGGGTAAGGATGTCTTTCCTGTTTCACTCTTAAGTTCACACTGAGTTTCATGCCAAGTAAACTGTCCTTGAAACTGAAATCTTGGTTTCATAGTATGAAAAAGTTCTTTCTGAAAGTGATTTGCATTTGGTCACTTTTTTTTTGTTAACGTGTGTTACAACAATCAATTGGAAAAATTCTACTTAATCATAGAAAACTGATAATATTGTAGAAAATAATACGATGCTAGGGGGCTTTGGACAGCTTGAGGTGGATGGTTGTTTGTCTTTCTATTGGGGTTTTTTGTTTATTTCTGTGCAGCTGAATGGCTTTGGTTGAAACTGTCTTCCTGAAGCTAGACCTTGATAAAAATTAGAGAATCCCAGTGACTGTGATTATTAGCATGAAATCTTTTTTCTCAGAGTGTAGAAATGGTATTTCTTTTCTGCTGGGCTCTTTATTTTAGTAACGCTTATAGGAGATTTAAATCTCCTCTGACATGCCTGACCTGATCTGTCCAGATCAAATGGTGGATTTGGGAGGTTTGATAGGGAAGCTGGGGGTAGACAAGGTAATCACATGGACCTCTCTAGGGAGACAAGCCCCAAAACTGAAACCCTTCATAAACCTCTCATTCAAGTGAGAACTGATAGTAAACATCCTTTGCTGTTTGTACCATTGCTCCAAGCTCAGAATACTTCACTGGATAATTTAAAGCAGTTCTTCTAGGCTGACTCTGACTAGTTAATATTTTTTTTTATTTTGTAGCTTTTAGCTTTCTAAAGTTAGGTTAGGTAGTATAAGCCAATCACATAGGCTTTCACTTCATGGAAAGAGGAACTCCATAAAGTGTTGTTTATTACATCTTAAGGTACTGAGGACACTTGACATAAATTTCCCCTTGTATGTGCCTATTTCTCTCTAGTAATTATAGTAAAACCCATGTGTGTTTATCCTATGCAAATACTTGGAGTTTTCATTCTCCATGAAGTCACTTTCTAGCCAGGCAGTTCATACTAACTTAGTTCATCAGTGTTAATATTGATATTGTTTGTACAATTGTTTTGTAGTTACGAACATGCTTGAAATACATCACGTGGTCACAGAGTTTTTTAAGTTTAGCTGGTATTTGTAATATGGTACAATTGCATTTCTGATGCTGGCTTTTATTTGTGTTTTCCTTTCAAGAAGCATAAATCATTATGTGCCTCAGAACTCAGATATATGTAGCGTAAGGGTGTAATCTTCCCTTTTCAACAGATAGGTTACACTATGCTTGTTATGGATTGTAGCTTGTTTCAAGGGTCATCCCATTGACTTAGATGGCAATATACAGTGGAAGAGGTGTTAGAAGTCAGCTCTCTGTGATGTAGTACAGGCAGCTTAATGTTAAAGCCCCTAACTGAAGTCTAATCCTGTGATCCAGATGAAACAAAATGTCAGAATTATTCTTCCTGCCAAAACTCTGAATAGCTGCTTTTATCATTGAGTCCTATGATTGTGTTGGCTCACAGGCAGAATTGCACAATGGACTGAGCAGCACTAAGAGGTGCAACCTGAGCAAAAGAGGAGCTTCTTGGCTCTTAAAGAGGAATAGATACACTTCAGCGGTGTTCCTTTGAGCCTGAATTCTGACTTATTTCAGTCAGAATTCATAATTTATTTAATTTTAACAGTCAAACAAGTTGAAGGTTGAAAAAGCCCTGCTTTTCCTGCTTTAAAGAGTAGAAAGAAGTACAGAACATGAAGTAAAGTTAAAAGGAACTTCTTGAATGCTGTTAAGGATCGCAAAAATAGGTTTTAATTATGGCCAAAACTAGTGCAGCTGGAATTTCCATGGAAAACATCAGTGCAATAGCCAGTTAGTATAAAGATACCTCCAGTTTGCAATAGGTCCCCCCATCCTCCTCAAAGCTTGTTCGCCTTGTTCTCCATGTAAAAAAAAATAATTATCCATGTTTAACACTATGCTTCAGATTGAAACAAGCATGACTTTTCATAACTATACTGAAGAGTCACATGGTGGAAACTACTTGGTGTTGCACTGAGAACTGATTGCTTATTCTATAACCACTATTGTTTGCTACCTTTTTAAACAGAAAATACTTGAAGTCATTTCAGATAATTCTCACAGCCTGCAAATAATTCACAAAGTGTTTAAAAGAGAGCTTTCATGGTGTTTTTCAGATGATTTAGCACCTGAGATGAACACATTTCATGTCTTCATGGCGTGAAATATTAATTACTGTTACTCGAAAGGTGTGAAACCACAGATAGTATTACGAAAGAGTTTCTACAACATTTTGAGTACTGTAAAACATGCTGTTTAAATAGACACAGTGTTTTTGGCTTTAGCAGTTTGCCATTTGGGACGAGTAATCTGGTTTATGATAACAGAATTGTTTGATGTAACATGCTAGGGGCAGATTTCTAATGAGGAAAGCTTTATTGATGGGCTTACTAAAACACACATTCATGTCATCAGCTTTGGTATCCCAAGTGCAATAGCTTATAAATATTCAAATACCCAGTTATGGGACACAGCCTTACCGTACTTTTATGTCTAGAAGGTTTCCTTTGGCCTTCTAGCTGATGAGGAAATGCATATTGTACACAAAGCAGTCCCTTATGTGCTTTTCTAGGGTAATGTAGTTATCATTAATTATACCCTGAACAGTACTAGCAGTTGACACTTCTCTTCAAAGCTGAATGTGCAATGTGTTATGTGTTTGGGAGAGGGGAAACACGAGGTTGTCATTAAAACCATTTTTAGTAGAGCTGGAAATAGGATGCAGATCTAAGCATGGCAGACCACTTATTTCATCTACTAAGAAGGCGCTTTTCAAATGGATGAGTTTGGTTTTGCTGCCTTGCCCCCTTCAACAGAGGAAGACAGGCCTCTGACCCTGGTTTCCTTACTTTAGCCACATTTACTGATGCTTGAAGATAACTGGGAAATTATCCAAACTGAATTGCAGTTCAAGTAGGCTCTTATTCCTCTAAGATCTGTAAGGTTGGCCCAAACCTTTGACATTCTCTCGTGTCTGGAAGTCTTGGCCACTTGAGGTGTTACTTCTTTTGTAAAACTATTAAAAAAGGATATAACCCAAACTCTTCACATGCACTATTTATGTGCCAGTATTTGGTTGTTGTGTGTCAAGACTCCCTTTTTTCCTTTCCCTCAGCCCTAGAAAAGAACTTAGCCTGGTAATTATTTATTATGCATACTGAGAAAATACTACTTTAAAAGAATGATTTACAGTGGAAATACCATTATTACCTCTCAGTGGTGACATGACGTGAAAAAAGTCATGTTTCGGTTGTTTGCCACATAGAGTGGTGCCTTGAATATTGGATTAGTAAATACTAAGGTTGAGTAGCTTTAAAGCAAGGAGTTACCTTTCTTTATGGTAACCTCTTGCTTCATTTCTGTTAAGGCAACTTGTGCAAGTGTTGGCTCTTACGAGTTCCTCCATTGCTGAGCAAGTGTCTTTTTGGGTGGGCTGAGCATTTTTGATTCCAGTGGGTAATTCTAGCTCTCTGGTTTGGCACCAAGACCTTTGCTGTCTAGACTAGACTTACAGATTTTTATAATATCACATCTAGCACAGTCAGATCTTGAGAGGCTTAAGCAGGACAGGCATCCTAAAATCAACTTTTTGAAACAATGAATATGGAGAACTGCAGAGAAAAGTATAAAGGGAAGGCTAAAAAATGAGATGATCTTTTGATGTTTTAAAAAACCCAGAACAAAACCGTTTTTATAATTACTGACAGAAGTTGTCCAGCTGCAGAGTCAGACTGCCATTTGCTTAATCACTGAAGGTGTTGGAAAATATGTTTGGAAAGTAGGCATTTCCAAAGATATGTTTAGTTTAATTGCTAATTTCAGCAATGGTAAATCACACATCAAAGAGAAGGACCCAGAAAATTCAGCTATTTCTAGAAAAAATTGTACCATGAATCACCTGCAAGTACAGCTTGCGTCAAGAGCAGATATGCCTCAAGCCTTAGAAAAATGAGTGCAGTAGGAATGAGATAATACAAACTCCTGCTCCACTGCTACCAGCGGGATATTCTGATATGTTAATGCATTTAAAAAGCATAACCAGTGCTTTGGTTGTTCTAATAATGTATATTTTAAAGTGGGCTCAAAATCTGTCCTGCTTTGCCCAATGTTTCAGCATAGAAAAGGATCCTCTTGTCTCTAAACCATGCCTGTTGTGTCCCTTCCTGTAAGTTGCAATAGTTTTTTCCTTTTCTAATACAACTCCACAGAGGGGATTCTTCTGGTTGGGTGGCTTTTGCTTGCTACATCAGCTGCCTGCTAACCTTTTTACTGTTGCATAGTCTTTAGTTTATTCTTGACATGTCCTAGGCATTGTTCTTATAAGGTCTCTTCTTTTCCAAAATGTATTGGAGTACAGTGTTGCTGAATTCTGCCAAATATCAGTTAAATTCATTCCGTATAATGCCTGTTAGTTTCCTGAGGTATTTGATGTCTTGAAGCTCAGACCAGCTGCTACTAAGAAGGCCATGGCTTTAAGATTTTTTTTTTTTTTTTTTCAGCAATGAATAGTGCACTTGTCCTTTATTTGTAAAGGGAGCAGGGGAAAGGTGATAGTGAGTGAAGGGTGTTTCACAAAGCTGGAGTTCTGCTTTCGTAACTTTGAATTCTGCAAAGAGCTGCCTCTGCACCTTTTATTTATGTTGGACCCAACACTGATAGAAACATGAATCCAAGTAAAAACATAAGTCTTTGCACAGAACGGTAGCTTGGTTAATGGGGTATGCAACTTCAGAGAGATCTGGTTTATATCTTCATTTTGCAAATGTAAGTTTAGTTTGGTCCGTTTGGAACATTATCAAAGCTCTAGGGAGAATTTGCACTGAGTTAATCATGTGCTTTGGTTGGTATAAATTAACTTCCCATTTTAGTGTGCTATAATCCCAATGTGCTGAATGATAGCCACAACTGTTTAAAGCTTGCTGATTGCAATGAGCGCAGGAAACTGGCACAAGAAGGAAACTACTTGCCTTCAGTATGTGAAATGTATTTGCCACTTAGCTGAAAATGCTGACTTTGTTGCTTTCAGTTAAGTTTATTTTGCATGTCGAATAGTTCTTCTCTCCTCCTTCACAAATTTTAGAGGCAGCTGTAAAATGCTGACTGAATGGGCCGTGTACGTATGGTATCTGAGAGGTTTTTATTAGCTGAAACCAGCACATGTGTTTTCCTGTGAGGAGTATTAAGTGCCTGGGCTACAGGTTTAGTGTGTGACTGTTTTTGCAGCTGTGTGGAAGAGCATGATGCGTATTCCCTGGAGCAGGCCCGGGAGAGAGCTCAAGTATGTTGAGGCAAAAGCAGGTTGTGTTTATGGGAATGTCGAGCAGAAATATGGCACTTGAACTCTTATCAACGCTGAGCCTGATACTGGTAACTGAGCTGCTGTCAGGTGTGTGAAAGGAATGCCCTGCTTCTAACCATGCAGGATTTTGTTTCAGAACTTGACAGCTCTATCCTGCAACTCTGTCCTGCCAGTCTGCAAAAAATTTTCTTTTTCCTTTGTTGTCTGGGGGCGCTCGAAACCAGTGTTAGTCCATTTAAAATTTAGTTCTTGTTAAACTGTTTTTGAAGAGCATGGTCATTGCTCAGGCCAGAAATCTTGTTTTTGGAGGAAAAATTTTGAAAACAAACTTCTAGAAAAAGAAGATGTCATGAGTATATGTAGAAATAGGGGTAATGGTGACCTCTCACTCGTCTGAAAATGTCTTACTTGTGGAACACATATCACATCCAAGAGAGGGTTCCATAAAACTGAAAACCATGTAGGAGCAGGTGGAAGGGTAGAGCTGAAATCCTGAAGCAAGGCTGTCTAGCAGTCAGTACCATTTTGTACCTCCCTTCTCAGGGGGAGAGCAGGGCTAGGAGGGGATGTATTGTCTACACAGGAGACGTAGGAAGTTAGAACTCAACCTAAGAGTTCCTATTTGATGTACTCTGTACTGGCTTTTGCAGGAGCAAGTTGTTGAAATAGCTTGTAATATCTCTTGGGGTTTAGATGTGAGGGCTTCATGATGTTACTCTGCATACCCAGGTGTACTTCCATCCACAGTGCTCCTATCCCATTTTGGAGCATGTTTGTGGGAGAGGATGGTGAGAAAAGTGGGTTTCTCTGATTTAGAACAGAATTAAAGACTGCACATTTTTTGCTCAAAGCTGTATGAGAAACCTGTAGCTGAGTAGCAAGTCCAGCTCTGAGCTCCCATCTTCTAAGCCTTCCGGACTCCTGTTTACTTAGGGAATGAAGAGGGGCATTGTACAGCTTGTGGGTGTGTTTTATCTTTGGACTTTAGATAGTGCCCTTGAATTGAGAAACTGTGATAGGTGAGAATGTCTGGGCTGTGAGTAAGGGTGAGATGGTTCACATGCAGTACTGTCAACTTGAGAGGAGTGACACACTCAAAGAACTAGTCGAACTCTGGAGGTCAGGTTTACTACAGAGAGGAAATGTAGATATTCTTGGTCAATTGGTGACTTAGAGGGGGAGAGAAACAACAAAAGAGTAAAATTAATGTCTTTAAAGCTTAGTTTTTTACAGTCCTTGTTTTGCAAGTTTCTAGAGAGAAAAACATTCTGAAATGTGCTATTTCATAATAAAAAAGTATTCCCTTTCATGCCTTAAATATACAGATGATTCTGCATAAGTACATCTTGTCTTTAAAACCTCCATACATTTAAGAAAAAAAAATCACTAAAATGTAAATATGAAATGATACCTGGTTTGTCTAAAATGACTCTGTTGAAAACCACCATTTCTTTCAAGAGCAAACATTGATTTAAATGTGAAAGGTAATTGAAAACTAGTTCTAACTTCTCATCTGTACCAATGTTTTTCCTCTTCTTTCCTTTTCTAATGGAATGGAGAGATGAGTCAGGAGGAAAAATTAATATTCATAGAAAGCTTAGAATTATTTTCCACTTCTTAAAAGCAGTGGAACACAAATAGTTTTTTCATCAATAATCTTTCTAATTTCTGTTTTTAAATGTATTGTTGCCGCCTGGCTGCTATCATAGTATGGAATCAAGCAAACAAAAAATGGGCATTAGTATGTCTGATACCACTAGATTTCAAGTGTTGATGTTACCAAACTCCATAGCAGGTAACCATTACCATTACCTCCCCTTTTAAGTTTACAAAGTAAAGCTATTGCAGCTTAAGCTGGGCTGATAATGGCTGGATTCTCATTTTTTTTGTGGCTCTGCTTTCAGGTAAGATATATTGTCCTTTTCTCTCAAAGGAATAGCGTTGTGGCTGTGGTAGTCTAAGGCTATAAGAGAAATATGGCTTGCTGGAAGGCACAGTAGCTCTTCTTGCCCTGTCATTTGTAGCTTGAGAAAAACAGGCATGAAGTGTCTTCATGAGGTCCCCCAGTAAATTCGGTGTTAGCTGTGGAGCAAAGGAAAGAGTTATGAACTGCTCAGTGTAGGGCATGGTGGATATGAGGTAGCTTTTCTAAAAATAAGTAAGAAAGGTTATTCAATAAAAAGCGTACAATGACATACTTGATAGGATAAAAATAATCACATCAAGTAAAGTAGCCACTGTGTAAATAGTGTTAATATGAAAAGTCTGTAATGTAAAAATGTAGACCGCTTGGCTTAGATTGTTTTTTTAATATTCTGTAACAGTTCCTTTCTACTCTTATTAGCATATTGTATTTACTAGTGAATGAGTATGCATCTCTGTGAACTGTGTGTATGTGCGCTTAATCTGAAGTAGGTGAATAGTTCTTTTGAACTCAGTGAGTTATAAAATTAAGCATATGCTGCACTGGGCAGAAGCCAGAGCATTTTTCACTTTGAAGGAGAGGGTCCTGTATGAATTCCCTTTAGAGACTTTGATGAAGGCCTGAATAAGAGGTTCATGAAATAAACAGAAAGGAGTGGGGTCTTTTAATCATTTTTGCACCAGTGTTAGCATGTTGACACTTCCATATGACTCTTGCCATATACCATATATATATGTTGGGTTTGAAGTTTGAAGTTTAATTCTTGAGCATACTTTGTAATGGGGGAGAACTCCACACTAAAACAAAAATCGTAAACCAAATGTGCAAGCCCAGCTTAATTTAATTCTGTAAATTCCTGGTGGATATCATCAGCAAGTAAGTTCAAAAGCTAAAGATGAAACATTATGACGAGACTTGTGCAGGGTGATGGTGTGGAAAGTTGTTCTAAAGCAGCCGCGCTCTGAGACCATGCCTTCACGTGCGGAGTTACACTGCTGACATCTGAGGCCTTTTGTAGTTGGTGGAAAAAATTCAACTGCCTTCGTTTGGATTTGGCTGAAGCCAAAGCGAGAAGAGAGCTAAGGAAATCAATGAAAGGCTTTCTAAATGCACCTAAGGGAGTTAGGTGCCCGACTCCTATTGAAATTCAATCGGATTTAGTTGCATGGAGGCTTTGGAAAACCTCAACCTAAAATTACAGGCCTGCAGTATTCTTTATTGGTCCCAGTCTTATTGTTCTGTGCCCTCGGCACTGATAAAGGGAAAACAGAAAAGGTTCAGCACAATCAACTCTTCTAACTCTGTCTCATAGTAAGCATGCCTTTTTTCTTCAGGGCATGCACACTCACGTAAATATTATTTCATCTTAATTAAAGGCATTAAATAAGGGTTCTGTAATGGTCTTCAGTAACTTCTTAGGATTATTTATGGACCTCTGAAGATAGAAATGTGATACTGATTCCGTGTGTTTATTTTCTGTTGTCTGTTAAATTGTTTGCTGCCAAATATGCTAGATAAAGAATTTTAGCAAGTGATGCTAGGCTTTTTGAAAGGAAGGAACACCAAGTGTTTTGGCTCTAAACATTTTTTTTAAACTTAGCACTATTATTTTTCACTCGAAGATGCAATTTACAAAATCTGTGGGGGTCTGGAGATAAAGTAAGGGAAGAAAAATCCCCAGTTCTAGATAGTGCTTTTGGCACTTGCTGATGTTCAGTAAATCTTCGTATATATATGAAAAACCATTTATGTTTTATTTTTGATCAGTACTTCATTAAATTGGGATTTTTACTTTATTGAGCTTGGTATTTGTCTGTTTGCCTAGGCCATCTGATTTTGACGTTCTGTGTATCTTAGGAAACACAGTACAGCTTTCAGGAAAAAATCCTGCCTTTTTCAACAGAACAAAGAGGGGCCTCTCTATACAAAGTGAGTGAGATTAGAAGAAACAGTTGCCTTTGCTGCTGTTAATTTGCATACCCTGCTTGGGCTATATGCAAGTGCTGTCTGAAGCATTTTGAAAGCCCTGTTGTGTCAGGTGAGCAGCGTGCTGTGGTCTCTAGCTCTCTCTGAACTAACCTGTAGCCTGCAGTGTTTGTTTTTTGTGTGCTGCTTTCCTCTGGGTGTACATGTAACTTATTGGTCTACATGAGACACATTCCTGCTTTTTTTAACCTTTTGGTGGCTGTAGAGGGTATGCTGTGTCCTGCTTGTGAAGACGCTGAGCATGTTTCTCTGTTGCCCAATGCAGCTCTACAGCCTTTGGCTGATGCAAGTGCCCCATTCTTCATTTTGCATTAGCATCAGCAGATTTATTGTCCCCTCTCTTGGCTCCTTCAGAGTCCTGCTTGTCATGACTTCTGAGCAAAACTTTTGGCAGTACCCTGGCTCCATTGCTGATGCCTGAGATTGCAAGGTTACTGGTCCACCTTACTGTTGGCACATGAGCTCTGTAGCAGATCTCTTCCTTTGCCTTGCCTCACAAATAGGTATCAGTGCAAGTAGTACCACAGGCATCTTACAGATGAGGTAATGCTGCTTGAAATGCAGTCACTAGATAAGCTATGAGAGAGCATATTTCCTTGTTTAAAGGAGTTAATGGGAACTTTAGCATCCTTGAAGCTGAGAAGCCAAATTTGAAAGAATTGTGGGAATAATGTTGATGCCTCCAAAGAGGGTAATGTATTAGAGCTTACATATCTTATGATATGCCAGAGATGGGTAGGAGTCATATTCTCAGTGGAAAGTTAGGGTGGGAGGAAATTCTTTCATTACAAGAAGTGTGTACTTCTGAGGCTTGGAAGTCATCCCCCTCATCAGTGTCTCTTGTTTTCTTGTGCTTGTTGCCTCCTTTTCCTTTTAGGGTAGCCACCTGTATGGCAGATGAAATAAGCTGTATGTTATCTTTGATATTTCTTTTTGTTGTTGTCAGTAGCCAGTCGGAGTAATATGGTGATATGCTTTGCCTCCTTGATCCTAAAACATGTTGTGTTTATAGAGCTCATTGAAAAGGTCTATACTCAGAGTAAAGGCATTCTTGTTCATAACAGGTTTCAGATGACCTCATACAGTCCTCCCAACATCAAGTGACTGCATGAACTTCGGTGGTGCTCCATGAGCAGTTACAGCTTTGGGATCTGCAGGCAGAGCCTCAGCCAGTATGTTCTCTATTCAGAAGCTTTGTCAGCCTCCAGAGACAGTTTCCTTATCTGTTACATAGTTGGTTTTATGGTGTCATGATCCGTTCTGTGTCAGGGTTTTAATCTAAGCTATTAATCTATTTGCTTAAAAACATCTTCTTCAGCTAAGTTTAGGGACTCTGTCCTTTGTTTTGGAGTTGCTACTGCACTTTATCCCGAAGTGTGGATGTTGGATGCCTCCCAACGTTGGATTGCAGCTTTTACAATCAAGTGGGGCTGGAGTAGTAAAGGAAGGGCTTTTCAAAATGCATTTAAGTAGCAAAATAAACCAGGTAGTTATTTTGTTAATATAATTATGTGTATTTGTTTTCATAGATCTGACTCTCCAGTCACACAGCTGATGGGTCTGGTTCCTCCTTCACTTCAGACCCAGTCTTTTTCATAAGTAACTTTTCCCTGTTGTCCTCTGGTGGAAGGGGCTTTCTTGTTCTTTTGCCTAGTGGCATCTGGATGTTTGTCAAGGTGATAAAGTGTCCTTACCCATGGCAGGTCCAGTTCTTCTGTGTAAGTCAAACATAATACATGGGCTTTTCATCGCAGCAGTTCTTTGAGGCCTTCTCTGTGAGTTCCATGCATGGGCTTATTATGAAATTGTGGTTAATCCATGGGAACTGTGGAGATGTGGACTGTAATGACAGATAGCGTGGATATGCTTGTCAGGGGACTGTGGTTTTCTGGATCCTGCTTAAGTTCCTTCATCAGGTAATGACAGCTGTACTTTAGCCAAGTGATTAAGTTATGACATATCTGTCTCAGGCTGAGGGTAATTTTTATGTTTTGGTGGCTCTTTCATTGTCCTTGAAGCAATTCCCAAAGCCAATCATGTAGTACCTGATCAACTCAAAGGAACTTCTGTTTCCATGTCAGAATTTTAAGTGAGTAGTGAGATGCACTGAGAAATCTGTTGTTTTCTTCTTCTGAGACTTCTGAAATGGATCCCTCATGCTGATCGCACTCTTGCACCAATGCATCAGTGAGCAGTTAAACTCCTTTACTGGTTTTTATGAGAAATATTTCATTCTCTGACATGTGCTAAATGGCTACCTGGAAATCTGCTGTACTTTACCAACTGCTGTACCACAGTAGAAATGCTCAAGGCTTGTTATGCTAGACTTACATGTTCCTTTTAATTGAAAGTGTTTTGAGGTTGCATGTTAGAAGTTTTTTGCAGCTGGAGACTTACTGACACGGGATTATTCAAGAAAAGCAATCCACATGTGTATCTCATGCTCGTCCTCTCTACCTTTTCATCCAGAGTTAATCTGATACTTGGCTGTGTTGGATTGAGTAGCTGAGAAAGCATGAAGATGGCATTAAGCATATGCCTGGGCTGAGCAGAAGGGATGGTAGAAGTGAGGGTACCATCTACAAAATAATAATTTAAAGGAAAAAAATTCTCTTAAGCAAGAAGGCTCTTAAGCAGTAAGGTACTCAACTGTCACATCTTAGAGGAATCTCTTTACCATGTAAGTGTATGCTTTTTGTCTCGGTGTTGTACTTTTGTTTTCTCCTGGTAGAAAGGAGATCACTATTAAATTGATAAGAATTGAAAGGTACCTTGCACAGTGCAGTTCTTGTGTGTCTGTAATTTTAACCAAGAAAACTCCTCCACTGCACTTTAATCCCCACCCCCACTAGTGTTTTACAGGCAGTTATTTTTCTCTGTATTTTTTCCATAGTGCCGAATGTTGCTTTGTTTCTTATTTCATTCATTCTTCGCATCCTCTCTGTCTGCTCAGCCTTTTATCCTTCTATTTTCCTGTATCAGCTTCTCAAAGCCATGTTCCAGGCTCATTCATTGTGAGAAGCATAAACTTTTATACAGTGCACTTAGATATGTGTTAAACGGGCAATGAGGAGAAAGTACGGAAGAAAAAGTGCGCCAAATTAATATGTAGTGCAACTCAGATTTGTGGAAATTCTCAGGTTTGAGGCATTGTTGCTGTCTGCCAAGGTAACTCTTATTAACTGTAATTAGCCCTAATTACCACCAACATAAATGAACTATGGCCATCAGGTCAGCATAATTCTAGTTAATATAAAGTTTCATGTTAAGCTTTTAATCAGGAAAATATAGGCAATATTTTAGTAGCTCAGGAAAGCATAATTTTCTAATGTATTTTTTCTTGTCTGCAGGTTTCTGGCCGCTAATAGAAGTGTGTAATTACTTTTTCCTTAGAAATTCATCATCCTCTCCCACCCCCAGGAGGTTACATATTAGATTTATGCAACACAAAATATTAAAAACACTTTTGTCTGTCACACAGCCACGGGGAGGGGAGGGGAATTTGCCAGTTGCTAATGGATACCTGGAGGTTTTGTGTATGACCATGAAGAACAGCTTGTGCACTTTCACCCCCGATGTTCCCTGAATAACTTGGGTCTCATTTAGGTCAATAAGCCTTTATCAAAACGTCAGGAGTGAAAAATGTGTCTTGGTGTAAGCGGACTGGTTGTTCCCTTCAGTCACTGGTCTATAGGACAATCAATGTTCTCTAAGCTTGTCTGCATGTCACGCAAAGAGCTGGATGACAGTAACCATTGACTGCGTGTCTGTCGCATTGTCTTTGGGATAGCCCCCATTTGCATACTTGCCGGTGTGCCTGTTATCCAATGAACCATGGAGGGCCTTTAAGAAGCATACGTGCACAACTCCGATGCAAATATCCTACGCAGAGAATACGTGCTTCTTTAAAGCACAAGCCAGGCTTTCACTTTCTCCCTTCTTGCTATAAAACTGAAGCTGTGATCCTGACAAGGCTGCAATGCATGGTCCGAGTGCTACTTGTGGTTTCATTGTGCTAAAACATGAACTTTCCTCTGGGTTTTTCTTTGTCTACCAAGGAAATTTTTTTGTTGTTTTGTTGCTTTTGGTAATTACTTTTGGGGCTATCTGAACAGTATTATCTGTGCTATCACATACGATGTGAGGCCATACATCCCTTCCTTAAATTAGTTATTTTGGGTGAATGACAGTTTTTGCTCCCTGTATGGTTGCTATTGTCTCTTGATAAGGAAGTTTCCTCTACGGTAGTGATAAAAGGAGACATGCTAGCCTTCTGCATACCGAAGAGTACGTGGATGTTAAGCGTTTATTGACCATGTCTGTGAAACAAATACAATCGCCTGATCCAAAAAGACAGCCTCTCAAGCTTTATTTTGCTGTGACAAATCAACAACACCTCATGTAAAGCTGGGCTCATAATTTTGCCATTCACAATAGGTTTGCAAAGGACATTAGGTGAAATTGGACAAAGGAAGAGTTTCATTGTGTTTGAAGATTCTGTCATAAGACGCAGACTTTCCTTAAAGGTTTTGCTGCAGATGCTGTTTCTTTAGATTTATGAGGTTCATTATGACTTTATTTTATTAAAAATATTTAATAATAGTCCCATTAAAAATGTTCTGGTGGATCATTTCAAAATGAAACTGTAGAAGAGATTCTTTGATGGGTTGAAAGGTGTGAGCTTCATGTTCATTCCAACCAACAATGTGGACAGTTTCATTATATCTTGAAAATCTAGCTGGAATACACGTGATATAAACAATTGTGATGGTGGTTCTGCTGCATCTGACATCTCACACATGCTATGAGATTGCCAAAGGTAAAGGAAAGAGTCCTGGCTAATGTTCACCTAGGTTTTCTGGAAGTGTCACAGAGCTGGACTTCAACACTGTAGTGCCCTGAGATTAACAGTTTGTTATGCCATCAGGAGTCTGGCGTTTTAGAGCCACAAAAAGGTAATAATGAATTAGACTGATGCATAACGTTTTTCCCTCTCTTTTTGCTGTACAGAGACCTATGATTTTACTCAGTGTTCAGGGCAATGTCCTGTGCATTTTTGAAGCTAATAGTATGACTCCCATTTATCTTGACTAGAATAGGATTGTATCCTGGTTGTTTCAGTTAATTTAGAAAACAATCATAGGTGCCGTCTTGATTCCCATTTGCCAGTCTGCTATAAAAAGCAGTGGTGAACCACATGGAAATGTCAGAAGGCTGGATAAAAAGTTCAGCACCATGTCATCTTCTCTGCAGTCGCTCTTTATATTAAGTCACTTTATGAAATAAGCATCTTGGCCTTATAATCTGCATTATCCTGTATAAGTCTGATACTTTGATTGTTTTTTCTGCCTTACACTTTCCATATGCCATGTGTTGTGTGCTTTCAATTACAAGCCACTGTTACTGTTCCAATTAGTAGATTCTGCTGTAGGCTCTGATAGAGAATGTGATCAAGTTGTCTAGTAAAGACTTATTGCAGCTCCCTGATACTCAAGGAAACCATGCTGTGTATGCTATGCACAACCAGTCTGTAGAAAAGCAAGGTTTATCTGCAATTTAGTAAGTTCCAAATATGTCATAATTGTTCCTCTGTCTCATCAACAAGAATGCCAGATGTCTATCACCTATTACTTTGTAGACATTTCCAAAGTCATACCTTAGCATGGGTCTGTGGCTAACACATAGCTTCATACCAGCAGTGTGTCAGGACTAGACCTCTGTTTCTGCTGAAGTCTCTATTTGTTGACAGGAGGATGGAAAACGCATTCCTATGTTTTCAGTGCACCTGGAGGCTGACATATTGGTGATAGCTACTAGAAATCTACCTTCAATCCATGTGAGATGAAAGGAAGACTGAAAAAGTATAAATAAGTGGGAGGTTAAGCTGATACAGTGAATGGAATGTGAAGCATACCTCTTCCCAAAATGAAATATGCTACTAAAAGTACTCATTTTTTGCATATAGATTCTACTTGTTTTCTTTGGCTCAGTCAGGGAACCTTTTGTTTGAATTAGACCAAGTGAATTGCACAGAATGCTTTTCAGTTTTCATACTTGTAGACAAGCCAAACAGCTTGTAATGAAATATTTAAACTTGCTTTTAGTCTTTTCTTTCTTTGGTCTTACAGGTTTTTCTGTGTTACTTTAGATCATTTGAATATACTTGACATTTTTGTCACCTTCCAAATTTTATTTTAGTGTTTCCTAGTACACTCTGAAAAAAGATGAAAGTTGTAAAGTAGAGAATTAACCTAGTTCTCTCTCTGTTTCTTTTAGGAAATTGTATTAGTAGTATTCTTCGGAACAGAATATGTGGTTCGGTTATGGTCAGCAGGATGCCGCAGTAAATATGTTGGAATATGGGGAAGGCTTCGTTTTGCTAGGAAGCCTATTTCAATCATCGGTGAGTATGCACAGCTTGCAAAGTTGATGTAAACAATGAGTAAAACTTATTCTTGAAAGTTCTGGGGAGTGGAATTCCTACAGTAGTTGAAGCCAAGTTAGAGTAAGAGCTCTTGTCATTAGTGTTAGTGTAGATCCAAATTTCCTTTCAGGACTCTATGGCACTGTCATTTGAGAACAAATGTAGCTTGGTTTGTTTTTCCAGAAGAGCAGAGTCTTTTCTTTACACAAGTGATCTGCAGTTTTGCCAGAAATAAGTTGGCCATAGCCCTGTCCCCTGTGACCTCAGGATCCCAGGCGTTGTACAATAGCTACAACTGTAGAACTGTATTATTTTAAATATACTGAACAGCCTTTTCTTTTTTCCTGCCCCTCCCCCCCCCCAGCCATTTGAATAATTTATTATGAGTTCATTTTGCACTCTGAGGTACATACTGCATGATGGAACATGGTAGATACACTGTAATTACTTTGTGTGTCTTTTGGATTAAAATATTAAAATGTGATTTTCAATGATGCATTTGGAACTAGGCACCTGTTGTGGTTTAAGCCCAGCCTGTAACTCAGAACCATGCAGCCGCTTGCTCACTCTCCCCCTTCCTCCCCCCCGACTCCCAGAGGGATGGAGAGGAGAATCGAAAGAATGTAGCTCCCACGGGTTAAGATAATAACAGTCCAGTAACTAAGGTATAACACAAACCACTACTGTTACTACCAATAATAAGAATAAGGGAAATAACAAGGGGAGAGAATACGACCACTCACCACCCACCAACCGATACCCAGCCCGACCCAGCAGTGATCTAACCCTTCTGGGTGACTGCCCCCAGTTTATATAGTGGGCATGATGTGCTGTGGTATGGAATACCTCTTTGTTTAGTTTGGGTCAGGTGTCGTGTCTGTGCTTCCTCCCGGTTTCCCCTCCTCCCTGGCAGACCATGAGACGCAGAAAGTCCTTGGTCAGAGTAAACATTACTGAGCAGCAATTAAAACCATCCATGTTATCAGCGCTGTTCCCAGGCTGAAAGTCGAAACCAGCTACTGAGGAGAAAAATGACTGCTACTGCTGAACCCAGGAGAGCACCTGACTTCCGTTGATACTCACTGCAGTTCACCTCTTAATGCAACTTCCAAGTTGTTAGAAATTACATCCCTATATTCCATATACGTCACTAACCATCTTTTTTGAGAATGCTCATCATGTGTTTAACAATTTCACTGAAAGAAACATAATGATCTAAAATCAATCTGTATTTTATTAGCCAATATTGAGAGAACTATACAAGACCCTTGCCCTGAAGCACTTAAAATATAAATAGATTAAACAAGCAAACCAGATTTTGAAGAGGAGTATTGTTACAGAAGCATAGTAATTGTTGTTCTGTGACATAATTTTTTCCACTACCTAGAAACATTATTTGTTGTTGAGCAGAGGAAATAATTTTTCATAAACTACATACAATTTTGCTGAACATAGAATACAAAGGTTTGTACCTGGGTATTTTTACAATCATAAAATAGTTCAGTTTAGCTTCTCTTTGCATATATACATACATATGCACAGCTTCTCTGTGCATTATATATATAAGCAAAAACTGTATCTCAGGTGTGACTGTAACTATGAAGTGGTTTTGACTGCATCTCTGCACTCTTTCCATAATCCATTTCTCTTGAGACGTAGAACAGTAGGGGTTCTGAAACATCATCCAATTTATTTCAGCTTGGAAAGCAAAACAAAGTTTCGCTTTCCCAGATATGTTTCAAGGAGTATTTCATTCTTCAAAATACAGAGTTCCTTTCCAAAATTAACTAAGCCTAAGGCACAGAGAGTTAGAGTACAGTCCTAGTGTAATGACTGACTTAAACTAAGTTAGACTTATGCACTGATTCTCATTTTTCTCTCCCTTTTAGACCTTTAGGACAGATGAAATAATTGTAGCACTATTTTCTTACATATAAAATAAACCCTAAAACCTCTGTCAATGAAAAAAATACTCTCTAAACCAGCAGAGAAAATAAGATACACAGAAAAGATAGTAGGTAGAAGCTGCTGAAGTTTCTCATGGGTTATAGCTAACAAAGATTCTAGGCTGCTGAGGCTGCTTTACAGTATCCTATATCACAGTTGTCATTCATCCAGATTGTGGCCATCTTGGCCTATCTCAGTAAAACTTTTCTAGCATATCACGCAGTTACATTTTCTTTATATATTACAGCAGAGATCTTTTGATAGATATAAAATCTTAGTTTGGGGTGACTGTTCAAATTGTTACAGTAATATCGACATTGGTTCTAGTAACAGTCTTGCAGAAGTATTGCAAGATGCTGCTAACTCTCATTTTTTTAATTGACTTCTATTTTCCAGATTTAATTGTAGTTGTTGCTTCCATGATAGTTCTTTGTGTGGGCTCTAAAGGTCAAGTCTTTGCAACCTCAGCTATCAGGTAATTATGTGCAATAAAAGAAAATAGTGCTGAGTAAGGTGCTTTTTTTTTCTCTTCTTTAATCTTTTTTTTTTACCTCTTGTTTTCATTCTTGTGGGAGAAAATGAGTCACTGCTCAGTCATGTAACGGATCACCAATCATGTAAATGTGTGAAACAGTGATCCCATTAAGTGTAAGGGAAACACAATTTTTCACATGTTGTCTGGTCGTAATGCATTTATGTCAGGTGGGGAAAGAATCCCTGCTCCATTTCCCCAACAAAGTGGGCACTACCCAAATCCTATTTTAGTTTCTTGGCTAAGTTTTATAACAACTCTTTTGTGCTTCATGTCTGCCTTCAAGCTGTTTCTTCATAAAATGCCTGGGGTTGGTGGTTGTGACTTCCTGATGGACTGAATTTGCCTTATGCTCAGGAAAGACACCACTTAGTGTTTTTGAATGTTATTGCAGTACACGGCAGTGTACTTTATTCTGCACACTAGCTGCAGTGGTGCTTTCGGACTGCAGTGACTCTCACAAAGACAGCATTTTAAAATATTATTTGACTGTCTACTTCAAATTGCCTATGAAATTCCTCAGAGGTGAGGAAATCAGCTCTTTGGTTAGCTGTTTCTGTATGTTGTTGCCCATCCTGGCAAACAGGTGAAACACGAGTTGAACGATTTCTAGAAGCATTCACAATTTGTGCCCAAAGTTCTCGAATCCTGGAGTTATCCTTACCAACCATGTGTACAAAGGTCTGTCCCTCTCATACAATGTTCCCATGCTGTCTTTGTAACAAACAAGATGAAAGATGAGTGAATGGAGTGAAAAGAGGCTGCTACGTCTAAACTAAAATACTATGTCTCTCTCTAAACAGTCCTTTGAAAGAGACAGGCTTCCTGTCTCTGCCTCCATTTCTTGTCTCTTTGGTCTCTTCATTCATTTAAGAATTGTGTTCCAGGGGCATCCGCTTTCTGCAGATTTTGCGAATGCTGCATGTTGACCGTCAGGGTGGTACATGGAGGCTGCTGGGATCAGTAGTGTTCATACACAGACAAGTAAGTTGGGGCACTCTGAGGAATGCCAGAATAATTGATGCAAAAGTCCTTACATTAAGAACAACATGTATGCAGACATGCTGATGGCGTCAAATATATTTATTGTGGAGGCAGGCAGTCATTTATTTTAACCAAGTGTTGTGGTTCTGCCTTGTTCAAGGGACAGAAAGTTCCAAAAAGATTTAAAATATTTAAAGATTAAAAAAGATTTAAGAAGATTAAAAATATTTGCCTCCACTTTGGCAAACTTTTGACTTGTGGTTGGGCATAACCGCAGGAAATGAGACTTCTGAAAGGTAGTCTAAATATTTCTAAAAATACCTGTCTGTTGTTTTTTTTTTGTCTTTATCTTGTTTTCAATGTGGCACTGCCTGAAAAAATTATCCAACTACTTTTTTGTTGAGAAAAAGGGTAATGAGTCATGCTTGCAGGTGAGAAGATTGTTTTGACTGTGTGAGCTCAGTGGATTTTTGTTCGTTGGCGCAGCCAACAATTGCTGTCAATGTTTATTAAGTGCTGAAATGACATTCTTCTGTTCCATTATCTTTTAAAAACCATCAGTGATAGGTAATATAAATGCCTCAATAATATTATAAAATGATAGACTAGTTCGTGTTGGAAAGGACCTTAAGATCATCAAATTCCAACCCTCCTGCCATGGTGCTGTTATTTTGATTCTCTTTGCAGGAACTGATAACTACGCTGTACATTGGATTTCTGGGCCTGATTTTTTCCTCTTATTTTGTATACCTGGCTGAAAAAGATGCTGTAAATGATTCTGGAGAAACAGAGTTTGGCAGCTATGCAGATGCCCTGTGGTGGGGAGTAGTAAGTATAACAATTTCAAATGTCGTAAACATAGCTGACACCTTCAAATAAGGAGTAAAGTACAAGCAAGCATGGAGTAAGAGCAGCACTTGAAATGGCCTCTTTTGTCCTTCAGTACACTTTCTGGTTTTGTAATTCATGAAAATAAGAAAATACTACAGATGATCAGTAGTTTTGTTTAATAATTATAATCTTATATAATCAAAAGTGATCAAATTATGTATACAAGGTGTAGAAACATGTAGTCTTATTTCTTTATAGTCTCCCCTTCTGTTATAGTGATTATTTCTTCCTTTCTCACTGTAGGGTTCAGCCTTCTGAGGCGATACGAGTCTTGCTAAATCAGGGCTAGTATTCTGGGATAATTTGCATGTGTGTTTGGCTTTTTTGGGGGGAGGTTTCTTGTTTGGTTTTCTTTTTTTTTTTTTTTTTAACCAATATCTATGGTTTGCAGTTTGGTCTAGGTAAGTGATTCTCTATTTATTCAGAACAGACTAAGTCCAGAACAAGGAGCATCTCAGATACTTAAGGAATCCAGGAACAGGACTGTTTTAAAGTGATCATATTGCTTTGGAATCCGCTTCGTATGGCATTTGTCTGAGCTATGTCAATGTATAATCTTGCTCAGAGATTTCTGAGGTTTCTTTAGGATGCTGCCATGGTTTGTTGTGGATGTGTCTTTAATTCTGCTAATAAATTTCTACTTTCTTGCTGTTGCTAGTGACAGTTGTCTCTCTTTTTGTCTGCTATTGGTACTTAACTAGTTTGGCAGCTGTATTCTGGGACTATATTTGAGTAAACATTTTAATTTTGTTGCTTTTGATAGTAACAATTCCCTCTTTCTTTTCTCACATGATATGCAAATATTAGGTTGGCTGCTTTGCTCTGCAGTTGTTTTCCCTTTCCTTTTCCTATTACAATTCAAAAAAAGATACTTTTTTGAAAGCTGTTTTTCACATCATTACCATTCAAGCAATGACTTGGTTTTATCTGCTGTAGCTGTATGTAGCTTAATAAAATAAACTGTCATCATCAAGTGCTGCAGGTCTTCAGAATGTATAGGCATCAACTAATGATTCTGTGCTTACATTTTCAAAATGTGCTGATCTTCTGGCATCTTCTCTTTGATGCTTTAAATCAAAAGGCACTGTTCCTTTTTTTGTTAAAAATGAGACTACTTGTAAGTATATGTGCAAGAAAGACAGGACTAGCACTTCTTTCACTAATAAAACATATTTTTAAAGATTTTTTTTTTTTGATACACCTCTTCGTGTGCATGCAGTTTTACAGCCTTCTGCCTACAAACAGTACCACTTGCTGTTTCAGGAAGGAAAGATCTATTGATAAGCAAGTCTACTTCAGGTCTCCTGGTGCTGAAATACATACGTAGACATTTTTGAATACAGTGGGTTTTGTTTAGGTTACTACTATGATTTGCTGCAAAATTGTTTCCTCTTGCTGCCTGCCACGGTTAAATACAGCCTCTCTTAGGATCAGAAAACTTGCTATGTAGGGCAAGGAAGTGGCTTTCTGGCAAGTAGCTTTTTCAATGCTTTAATGTCATCACAGCATTTTTATTTTCCAGTACAGTGGTCAGATGACTCAGTAACTAACAGTGGCAGATGTAGCTGCATTTTAAAATACATGCTGTCATTGGTGTTGGCATTAAAAATTAAGTATGTGACAGGCAGATTGGCTTACTGAAAATGCAGTAAAGCCTTCCATAAAAGCAGTATGATCTGTCAGGATATTGAAATATTCTCCTTTCAGGGAATTATTACTCAGTTAATAGGCATGCCAGTTATTTTGTCTAATTACAATGAGCTTATTTAATCAACAAGTTTATTTATGATAATATTCTTTCTCCATTATAACTTCTATTATGTTGCAGCAGGCCACTTGAAGTGTGGGACTGCATTCAATGAACACGTCATGTAATTTCTAGTATTAGAAGTAGAATTTGATGTTCTTGTTCTGCTCTAAACACAGGTGCTATATTTATGCTAAAAGGACTTAGCAAAACAAAACTGAACTGGATTCAGGTCCATCCATTTCTCATCTTTTGTTACTGCAATATTCTTCATGTTTTCTGCTAGGAAAAAAGCCCTGTAAAATTAAATCAGTAACTTGGAGGTGTATAAGGATGCTTCTCAAACTCAAAAACCTCAAAGTGTTAGGTCTCAAAAGTTTCAGCTTTGTTTTAGCTTGAATTTTCAGAATAGCTTAAATACCACAAATACTGATCACTGAAAACCTGTCTCAGTCTGCTTTGAACTGGACACAAAGAAGAGGATGCTTCACAGCTCCTGTCTCAAACACTGTCATTGATAGGTGACCTGTGTGGCAATGTAGCTGATCTCACTTCTCTGAAAGTGCATTTACCTTACATAGAGAACGCTTCCTGAAGTAAAGTACTTGATAATGTTTTTACATCCCCTTTCTCACTCTACAACATTGCACTTTATTTGTTGTATCAGTATGTCTGCAATGCTAAACAAGTTCCTTGGGTAGCAACGATAGGATATGTAGCACAGCATAAAGTAAACCATATTAAAGGTCTGTGTTACCACAATTCAGCTGCATCTGGAATTGGGTACTTCTGTATTACTGTGCTTTGCTGACTGCAGGCATAGTCATAGGGTGCATAACTTTTAATTACATGTTCTTCATTGTTGTTATTTATAAATCTATATTGCTTTTCTATTTCCATATGTAAATTGGCCTCCTGGGCTTTATTTGAATTTCCTTGAGAACTCTGGGATTTAGCCTATTCACTGTTACAGTTTATGAGCTTCTTGAAGAAACCCAAGGTTACCTTATGGCATAAAGTAAAGATTTGTCTGTTGTTATTGCTGGGCTTGAATGCAGCACATGTTCTATAAATAATTCTGCCTATGGCTGCATATTTGAATGCCTTTCAAAAGACAAGTTGAACATTTGCAAGTAAAACACAAGTAACTGATGCATCTTTCAGCTCCCTGATATCAGTATTCAAAATTAGCGTGCTTATGTTGACCTTCATGTCCAGTCTAACAGTCTTAGACACCTAGGATAGAGTCTGGACAAAAACCCCACAATAATAAGTAAATAAATAGCGGATGCTCAGAAAACAAAAATAGGATACTTTATGTTCTTGCCAAATCTGCCAAACATGACCACTGTCAGACGCTGTTATTGCTTCAGACAGACTGAGGGAAGCTGTCCTTTTGATATCCACTGAATAATACACAATTTCTAACCTTCACGTCTGAAAAAATGTCCTTCGAGAAAACTGTTATGTGGATTGTGCTAACAGTCTCTTTGATCATGAACAGTGTTTGCCACAAGCAATGACTAAATGTAGCCATGCATGGATATTATGCTGTTCCTGTTCCTTTGAATTGCATCAAGCAACTGTCTGCAAGTACCAGCTTTAGCCAAGAGTTTCTTGTTCATTTAATTTATCAATATATGATTTCTCACCAAGGACTGAATTCAACAAAACATCGATAAGTTTGCTTGCTTCTAAGCATACAGAAAGCCATGTTCCTATTTATCAGTGCATGCTTCATGTAAATAGAGAATCAAAACTGTGGGAAAGCTTTGCTGAAAAGTTGCAGGAAATAACACTTGAAACTACACGTGCAAAGAACTTTCACTAAATTAGAACAGATCTGATCTAATTTCTAAATAGTCAAACATAAATATTGAAAAAATGCTACATGAAAGGGATCTTGTGTTATCCAGAACCCTTTCCCCCTGCCTTCTAAATGAAAAAGTGGCTGAGGAATGTACACTGACTTCAGTGTTAGACAGAAGGTGACACTTTTATTCTTTTTGTGGTTCACATGTCAAGAATTCCAACTATAGAGCTGTCATATCCTTTTTAATTTTTATTTTTGTTTCTCTAATTTTTTGGGATGACGTGTTTGAGATTTTGGGGGGAGAATTGTTTATTTTGCAAATTTTTAGAGTGTTAGAAGATGTAAGGGTTATTATTTATGAATGTTTTACATGCAATCTCTGCATCTCCTAAGTGCTTTCTCATCTGTGACCCTCAACTCCATGAGCAGTTCCAACTACGTTTTGTCCTCATTTAATGAAAATCTATGGGATGGATGTAGAGATACCCTTTAAAATTCTTACTCACAAATCACAGATGTAGATGTTCTTCCATCTTGTGTCCATGTATATATTTGCTACTGGTTCAGATCTAAAATTGTCTGTTCACACCAAGTGAAAATGATCATCATAAGGATGAAATTAAAACAATGATCAAATAACCATCTGTCTGTGAGGGTTTAAGTCTTTTTGCTGCACTATGTTTTCCTAATTTAGTTACAATTTTATTTTGGTAGGGTTGCTTGGGATGGGGAGGGAAGCTCAGATGAACCCCAGCACTGCCTGTACTTTCACTAATAATGAGCAATTCTCCCTATTTTAGTGCAAGTTCTGTACCTTGTCCTTCTTGAGAGCTACTGCCAGAGTGATCCAGGGGATGAATAGGCTATTTTAAAAGAGCAAGTGAAAACAGCTTGTATTTGTGAGGCTAAACGTACTGAGAGATGGATTCAGCATCCTTTGGACTGTGCTGTGTTGAAGGTGTCTGTACTGCAGGAGTGAGGCAACAGAAGAGAGGAGAAGGAAACCCATCTTTCTGAAATGAAGACAGGAACTTACAGGAATGTCTGGTACCATCAGAAGCATGAGGTTCTGGCTGAACATCCCAACAGGAACAGTAAGGGGAAAGCCAGTTCATTTTCAGATGATTTAGGGTGTCCAGTAATTTGGTCAGAACTGATTGATGGCTGAAAATGACAGTTTGAGGGGGTATTAAACTAAGATTTGAGAGTTATGGATAAGTAGCCGTATTATTTATGAGACATGACACTGAAAACATATTCTGTTTCTTGGGTTTGCAATTGGATGTGTAGTTCAATTTCATTTTGTATCCTAAGTTATTAGAAGTGTTTCAGTGTCCTTCAGATGTAGTTGTGTCTTAGTTATGTACTTATTTGCATTGAGAATGGTGGTTTGAGCCTGCAATGATAACCGTATGAAGTGACTGATTTTTTAAGTAGAAAAAGAATCCAAATATCCCCTTTAAATGTTTGTAATAGTAGTGACCAGGTAGTCCTTTCTTCAGCTTTGGATTACAGTTTTAATTTCAGTGTTTCAAAACATTTGTGTCCTGTATAATGCAGTTTCTTAAGTTGTTCATCTGAAGGATGTAACTTGAATCTTTTCAGAGTGCTGCAATGTACAGAGAGGTGATTGGGAGCAGAAAGTGGAATTTCTGTCGTGTGAGTCAGTTCTTATAGCTAACGTCTTGATATGCATAAGGAAAAAAAATACTGTTATTTTGGAAATGAATACCAAAAGATCACGCTAGCGTTTTTTGTGGGTTGTTTTTTGTTTGTTTTTTTTTTTTTTGGCTTTATACAGATTGCTTACTTCACAGTAAAATAAAATCTGGTTGCACTTGTGCTGCGTGGATTTCAGCAACTTGCAAAAAATTCACTTTGTATTCAGCTTGCATGAATGCAGTTACTGAGTAAGATATCAAGCAGTAGAAAAGCTTCTAACGTGTTCATTACATGTAGGTGTCCAGGAGAGTATTCCATCCACCTGGCAATTTACTATACCTCAGTTACAAAGAAGTCAAGGAATAGGTTGATGTTGCTGATATTCTTGTATTACTTAATTTAATCAGGATGGGTATTGTGAGTGGGTCAGAAAATTCTGAATGTTATTTGGTATACAAAAATTTAGAAATAAAGTAGTTAAGGTATTTTCTATAAGCTTGGCTTATATGCTTGGCTTTTTAAGTCTTTTAGCTTGTGTTTGCTTTCTCAGTCCTGCCTTTATAATGCCTCTGAATCATGCATTCTTGTATTTTGTACATGTTTAACTATCTAAATTTTTGCAAGGCACGCAGCAAGGATTTCATTAACAGAGCATCATTACTCATCTGATTAGATTGCTGTCTCGCTTTAGCCTTGAATCAAAGTCCCTCCCTATGCAGTGCTGACAAACATTACTGTTTCTTCCTTGCTGTGTAGATTTTTGCTTCATATTTCCTCCTTCAGACTATTGATGCATATTTAATGGAAACAAGATTAGTCTTAATACCAAAGCCTGTGGTGATGTATATCAGATCAAAGTTCTGAAATAGTGAATGGATGAATATGATTTTGTTCCTAATTAAAACAATTAGTTTTACATGTGACCTTTCAATGAAAATTTACTGTGTGAGCTCTTGTATAAATTTAATTTCATTATGCTAACATATTTACTATGCTAGAGTAGAAGTTGAGTCAGTATTTCCATTATAAGATTGTATTTTACAGCTGTAAAATTAGTATTGTACTCTTTAGGGGGTTATAATCATCTGACTATAAAAATTCATTTAGGGCAGAAACGTGGCATGTAAGGTTTCAACAGCATGCATCTTGGGGAAAAGAGAAAATGTAATTTTAGGATACAGTGCATTTGTTGATGGATTAGAGTTATGAGGGCAGAGAAAAATGTTAACTTAAATGCACACTTTGATTTGCAATCCAATTTCTAAAATGTTTTATTAAGAAAATTCTAAACAAACAGCATAGAGAATACTTTTCTTGTGTCAGTGGTGCTTCTTATAGACCAGTTCAGAAATGATGGGTAGGGGGCTGGTGGGAAAGGAGTGACCAATACTTCTGAGTTGCATATGAATTTTTCTTCCACTTTACTTCAGTCAGCTCAAAAGCACCTATTTCTTTTCATGTTTCTACCTAATGTATTTATTTTGGCATGACGTTAAGATTTGAACACAAAGTAGTTGATAAAGCTTGTCAGTGACAAGCATTTGTAAATATTTTCAAAAACTGAGGCATAAACTACTATCTTCTCTCATAGTATTTTGCATAAGAAGATATCAGAGGCCATTACTTTTCCTACAGTTATATTTCCTGTTTTATACTACATTTTTTTTAACAGGAAATTTTAATTTGAATGTAGGATTGTATTTTTTTTTTTTTAATTGATCCTCTTATGTAGGTAGGAGGTAATGTTATCCCTTCAGTTCCTCATCAGGCCCTGAATTAGGGTGGTATTTCAACAACAATTTTCAGGAATACATGCCAAAAGGTACTCGGGTACTTAACTTGCCTTACTAATTCTTAAAATACTTTTGTAGGATATGAAACAGTTTTGGAAATAGGCCACATCTTAAAAACTTGTGCTAAAAAATTCAATGCTAATACTTGGATGTTTTGCATATCAGCTGCTTGCAATAAACTTTTCACATTACCTCATCGAGCAGCTACCGCTTTGTTGTGTGTTCAACAGACACATAATGATGTTGTTTAGAAGGTGAACAGTTTGAGTATGGATGGCTTGCTTCGTGTGTTTCTGAGCTACAGCTCAGTCAGAAATTACATCCACATGATTTCTGTCTGGTATCTCATCTTGTACTAGGATTGGACAGTTTTTAAAGTGGTCAACAGCCATACTTTTCCTGAAGCACTTGTCAACCTTTTATATCCCCAAACCCGAGTTCTCTGTCCCTTCATCCCCTTAACATACATCTTGCCTCTGTAACTCTGCCCTTCTCTTCTCTCCTCCCCTCGAGATGCTGGCCTGGGCATTGCCTGCATTTCTGCAGTTGCTGGGTTGTATGCATTACAGCAGACAGGTGAACTAGGAGCAGCTGCAGGACAAGGTGGGGATAGCCCATGTCTATTACCGTCTGGGACTAACATCCTCTGTGTCCTGGGCAGCTGAAGCCCATGCTTTCAGAAAAAAAAATCTGGACTGCCAGCAATTGAGGTGAACTTCGACTGCTTGAGGACTTCATGTGGTTTCACATGCTCTGATGTGGTTCAACTCTTCAAAGTTACAGATAAAATCTCTCTAATTTCTAAATTCGGAAATAGCTTGTGTCATAGGTGAATTTAAATTGCTTGCAGATGCCAAATGTATCCTTCTACTTCAAACAAATCCATTCTTTCCTTGAGCTCATGCAAGTAATGACTTATTAAGCCTTGTTATTCTAGATCACTATGGTGGTAATCTTTACTTTAGTGTTTTGAAACCCAAACTCAACAGATGTTTCCTGCATGTGTGCATTAAATTATCTGTTCTTATTCTCTATGTATTATATGAATTAGTGCTTAATTAGACTATGTTTTCTGGATCTTTACTGCATGGAAATTTTTCAGCTTCTCTTGCTATTTATACTAGTATTATTCTCTGGAGTACTTCATGTCTGATCCCAGTCCATGGTTAGAGTATTTATATTCTTTTTCTGTGCAAAAGCCCTGGAATGCTCTCAGCAAATATCTCCTGCCTGTAAAGAAAATCAGTAATTCAGAACTGTTGGCAGTGTTCCCCTAAGGAAAGTGCATGACATGGGCAGGCAACCCATATCCTAGTAACTTCATATGCTGTAAAGTTGCCTCAGCCATGAAGACTTAAATTAATCGTTTTACTTTACAAGATTTTAAAAATGTATTTTATTGTAATTCAATTTCCTATACCTTTTTCCATCTATTGTAGGTGGGGTCATAAACCTGAAGGGAAGAGTTACATTCATTAACGTCACACAGACCGTCATTAGAAGAGTTAGGAATGCAATTAATGTTTCTTTAATATAAAAAAGGAAGAAAGAACAAGAACCCAAGCTTGCCACATTAGTACTTGCTGTAATGCTTTATGTATTTCTCTTTACAGGTGACTGTTACAACTATTGGCTACGGGGATAAAGTGCCTCAGACTTGGATAGGAAAGACTATTGCATCTTGTTTTTCAGTATTTGCAATTTCATTTTTTGCACTACCTGCGGTAGGTTATCTTGTGCTTTTGCTGGCAATTTGATGTTGACTTATTAGTTGTCAGAGGAAATTTTGTTATTGTTATACAGTGTTTATTGTATGCATCACTAGATTTGGTATATACTTGAGAAAGAGATGTTTAATTCAAATTACTTTTTTTGCCTCTCTCTGAAGTGAAAGATGTGGAAATTATTTCTGATGCTAATTATTTGTGGACTCAGCGACTTAGTGGTGTTTTGGCTTTTTAAGGCATTCACTCATAGTTTATTCAACTGGTTAGGTTCAGGGTAAGCTGCAGAGTTCTCGTCCACATCCTTCTTCTAGCAAAGCTGCTGGAAAGGTGTCACTGTCAGAGAGACAACAATAAATAACCAGGGACACTGATGCAGCTCTTTGCCAGATTAGCATCTGTTCACAGCCAAAGTCCTATTTTCTAAAGTGACCTAGGGCTGAGATTTTAAAGGTGTTATAGCACTTTGCACTGAGAGCAAGTTCCAAAGTAGTTTCTGACAAGAAATGAAGCATTTGAGTACCAAGGATAAATTCAAAATCAGTGAAACCTGGACTGTGGTTTAAAAACTGAAATGTTCAGTGCCAAGGGTAGTTAAGGGTTTGGGAGTGGGGTTTCTCTGTGGTGTTTTTTTGTGGTTTTGGTTTCTCCACCCCTACCATTCCACCCTCCAATTTAACAGTACCCCTGAATTGTGCTTTTAAAAGTTTTGCACAACCTGAAAGGTGCTGTTAAAGATGTTCATTTTTCCACAAGCGTTTCAGTTCAGTGTCATGAACAATTGTGTTAGCGGAGGCTTCTGTAGTTGTGGCAGGGAAGTGGTGGGGTTAAATACAGGATGGATGAGAAGAATGCTTTTATGCCAGTGTGGTCACAAAAATTCTTTGCAACATGAACTAGTAGCAATTTAAACTTTGTTGGCTTTTTAAAATTAGTCACTTCAGAGGCACACAACCTTTTGCAGAGGAGGGTAATTAAGTGTAAATTTTTAGACTCTCCAATGTAAGTTTGACTTTAAAGCATATTCTTTCCCCTTCCTCATTGTAATCTCTATCACATTTATTCCTTGTTTAGAAGAGAGATCTGGTAAATTAAGTGATCTGTAAGAAAAATGCTGAAAGATCCCATTTTGACCAAAGAGTTGTGGGATTTTTTTTGGTTTGATTTTGGTTGGTTCGTTGGTTTAGCTAGTTTTGTTTGATCCCCCCCCCCGACTTGAGCACCAGTGAAGATGCTTTATAAGTAAGTGTAGCAGCCCCACCTTCACAGTGACGCTTTTATGTTTACCCATCAGATTTCTCTAGTCATTAATAGAAGTAAAACAGCAACAAACACCCTTTTGTCAATGTGATATTATTACTGAATTAAATTGTTCTTGCGAGTAGGCCCAAAGGGAAATTTAGGGTTTGAAGCTCTAGCAGTAAATAGTTAATAGGCGTAGTTATTGCATGCTGCCTTGTTGCCCTTTCAAATATGAGGAGCTGGCTGAAGTAATTGTTGTGGCCAAACACAACTAGCGTGGGTTCTCGATTTCGCAAAGATCCTTCATTTCCCAAACAAGTGACCTTAGAGCAACATTAGCTCTTTGATCTTTACTAAATAAATATAATAGGAAGGGCCTTTCCTGTTCCTTTCAAAACACTTGTGTAATATAGTTCTTAGAGGTTGAGCCAAGATCGCTGTCTGCTCTGACACCTTGACTACCATATGTAAAGAATTAATTATACTTTTGTTGGGTAGGTGTAGTCATGTAAGCTGATTTATAGAAGATCTTATTTTTATCTGTTTTATTAAATCTCTGTTAAATATGTCTATAGCTATGCAAATGACTACATAAATGACTCACACTACACTCAATTTTGGACTTAATAGTTGTACTGTGTTTGCAGGGTATTTTGGGTTGTACACCATCCAGTGCCATTAGTCCATGTCCCTTGTCCTGAGAGTGAATTAGATAGCCTTGTGCTGAACTCACTGAAGTCCTAACCATTTTGTAATATTTCTTTTCCTCTTTGTCCTCTTCTCCCAGCATGGCTTAACATGGAAATAGAAATTACCATACTACAGTTAAAAGGTCTTTCTTGTGACCTGAACCATGCCATGCCAAAGCTTTATTTTTCATAAGTATGAAGTTAGGCACATCAGTTAATATTTCTCCTTATTCTTTTGTTCCCCGAGACAAGCATTTATAAGGCTTTTAGAGGGTGTGAAATATCGTTTCTGCTCACTCTTTAGTATTTGAGTCCAGTTGACTTAAATAGGCTTTGGATCAGGGCATGACAGCATTCATAGTTTGTTTCAACAAGTGATACTAACTCAGTTTAAAGCCTTAACAGCATTAAGTCATTTCCTCTAAATAATTATTTGGGTTTTACGATGCTGAATAGAAGTTTATTAATGCAACATAATTTGGTAAGATTGGCGTGTTTTTCTCCCCTCCCCTTGAAAAAAAATTTGATCTGTGTTTTCTTTCTTCCCGCAGGGAATTCTTGGTTCAGGCTTTGCCCTAAAGGTACAACAGAAACAAAGACAGAAGCATTTCAACCGTCAAATTCCAGCTGCTGCCTCTCTCATACAGGTGCTGAGTTCTTGCATTTTGTTTACTATAATTTATTTCCATTTATATTTGTTTTTTGTTTTGTTTTTTTTTCTAAACTGTTGGCAGTATTTTCATGACTGATTCCCAGTAGAAACTGAGCAAGAGTTACAGATGCAAGTCTTTTAAATGGTTTTGGAAATCCTACCTTTAATGTAAACTATCGAGCAGAAAAATTCACTCCCAAATTGGTGCAAACTGTTTAATTCAGCTGTTTAAAATCAAAACTGAAGCCTATCTTGTAGTTATTGAACAATTTACCTGGAGAAAATGTTATGAAAATACTATGTTTGTAGTAGTGAAAAACAGAGGAGGCTTCACATGAATTTGTACTTTTAAAAAATACATCATTCCTTATAAAAACAAATGTCAGATAATCTTAATTTTCCATGGGACAAATACGTTCTTAAAAATCTCAAATTTAGGAGAAGTAAGTCAGAATGTTAAATGGGAAGATCTTGTCTGAACTTCTCACCTCCAGGGTATGTGGCTGGGAGCAACTGGAATTCAGCAAAATCAGTCTTTTCTTGTAGGATACAGGCAGAAAAATTTTGATCCCCTTAGTTAAAAATCCAGTTGCATCAGAAAGGTCATTGAGATTTTATCCTTCACTTCAGTGAAGCCAGCATTTCACCCTGGGGAAGTATTAATATTGTTTCATTCTAGGTTTTCTCAGCTTTTCCTCCCTTACTCAGTATCTGCTTGTAGCTTTAGAAGCACAGGGATCAAATTTAAAGGAAATCTAGATGTGCATCTAAGCCGCATCATTTTTGTGTTCTCTTATTTCTCTAGCTTCATGAGTGAATGTGGATTTCCAGGTCAGGCTCTTTATGGAAACAGTAGCTAACTGTGAAGTTTACGCTTGAAACTAAACAGTCCCAAAGTTAACGTGAAAAAGGTTTTAAACTTAGGGCTCTGGTTATAGGCAGAAATTAGCCAAGAATTTTCAGACGCAGTGTGTTTCGTTTGGATTGCATGGTCAGAAAAAGGTATGGGTTTGCAAAGAGTGAATTTTTAGTGTTCCCACTGATTCTTTTGGGAAATGAACCCCAAACTGTGGGAAGCCAGAGACTTCAGATCCAGAGTATTGTACTTGGCTCCATCAGAAATGTTGAGAAGGAGTGAAGGATAGACAATGAGTTGCTGACTACCTGTTCTCAATAGTGATAGTTATGATTTACTAATAGACTTATAAAGACTCAATTTAATAAGTGCTCTACAAATAACTTACAAAAAGATTATTTTTAAACCAAAAAGTTTATGAAGTAAGTACAAGACAGCAAATGAAATGAGTGATACATTTTTATTTCTTTTTTTTCCTCTATACCTTCTGGTTTTCTTCTAGAGGACAGTTGTTTCTTTAGTATATTATTAACCATGGTGGGAGTTACATGGTGGCTGTCTGATCCTTTACTTTCCAACTGCTTCTGTTTTCCTCTGTCATTCTGCCTTTCTCTGTTTTTTTTCATCTTGTCTTTTCTGGACTTTGCCACTTTATATTTGTGTATGTTTATATGTCCTTTTTCCATGTAGTGTGTAAGTGATTATTAATCAACTCTGATATATTTGTGCATTTAAGAGAAAATGCAGTAATGTTTTGTCCCTGATTGGTCTTGTTTCCCAGCGCTGTTTTTCCTCCTTTTTGCCTTAGAACATAGTCCTTTAACCATTGGTGGTTGGCAGATGGGACAATTGGTTTGGGGTTTTAGCTCCTGGTTAACCATTGCTGCTGTTCCCTGATGCTATCAATCTTACTTCTTTGTATGAATATAGCCCTACTGACCATGTCACAATGGCTTTTTTTCTGATAGTATTCTGTGTGTCAGGGAAGAATAATATTTGTTTTCGGAGTAGAAGCCTAAAATACAGGATGCAATAGGCAAAATGCTCGAAGTCAGAGAGAAACTTGGGCAGGGCAAGAAATTCAACCCCAGTCTCTTGAGGGCAGTCTGGAATTCTCTCTTGTTACTTGTTACTAATGTGAACAAAAGTTGCACTTGAAAAGACTGACCTTCCCTTCTGGTCTGCCCAGTTCAAACTATGTGGTTTCTGTTTACTAAATAAAGATTCTAAACCGCACTGAGTTCATGTTTCCAGTGGGGAAATTCAGTAATACTATTAAATAAAAATGGCTAACATGCTACTTGGAAGTTAGTTTGTAGTACAGATAGCTACAAATCTGATTGCATTCATTGTTTTATTGCTTAAAATATTTGTTCTAGACTGCATGGCGATGCTACGCAGCAGAAAACCCAGACTCTTCTACATGGAAAATATATATTAGAAAACCTGCCAGAAATTATCATTTGCTGTCACCCAGTCCAAAACCGAAGAAATCAGTGATGGTACCAGTAACTAACATTTCCTATTATAGCAATCTTAAGCTTCTTAATTAGCTTGCGTTTGTTTACTCTCTAGAGGCTATGTTGTGTTTGCGTTACAGATTATTGCTTGATTTCAAAGTTTTATTTTCATTTCAGTTTTGAGATTTTCAGTATACAAACATTTGAAACTATAACTTAATTTCCTTCAGTTCTCAAGGTTGACTTTTTTAATGGATCTGTGGGTTTGGAAAAGAGCAATAATGACCTAACTCAAGCACATCAATCAGTAACTTATTGTTGCCACTATTTCCAAAACAGTAACTCTTAATTGGTTAAAAGAATAACAACAACAACAATAAAACAACAAAAAACTCCCATACCAACCAAACTACCACCAAAAAAACCCCAAAACAACAACCAAAAAATCCCAATCCCAAAACCACAGAACAGCAAAAAACCCCAACTGCTGCTTCTCTTGATTGTTGATTTTGTAGCTTTCTAAGCTTCTATGGTAAAGACATCTTGTGCCTATGTAAGATAATATTTTCGTATAAACTGATTCCCTAATTCAAGATCTATTTTTTATTTTTGTTTAAAGAACAGCAACAAAATGCATTTGTCAGAATCTGTAGATTATATAATACTTCATCCTCACTATCGTAAGAGTATTGCAGAGTAGTCTCAGGCTGGAAGGAGAGGATGGTGTACAAAAATCTTCTCTAGAATCTCAGGCTTGTCTTAGCTCAGTAGCAATATATCCCTTTCAAGTCGTTGAAGGTATGATTTATTGCACCCATAAAATGGTCAAGATATTCTAGAATAGTTTGATTTATATAAACTGTCACAGAGCTAGCAGATTTTTTTTCTGCAGGCAAGGGATTTGCTAATGATAATGTGCACAACTCTAATGATTAGCCAGTTTTGGTGGGATGGGGTCAATCTTGCTGAGAGATGCGCGGTATACCATCACGAAAATGTATTCATCAGGCACTCTTTTGTCTGGTTACAGTTCACTGGGGACTGCATTGTTTTTGAAGTCATTGCTGAGGAGACATCTAAATTTGCCTTGGCTCGGGTAATCTAGTTTATGTGTGTTTTTAGGTTAAAAGGAAGAAATTTAAATTAGACAAAGACAATGGGCCTTCTTCTCCAGATAGGACGTTAACTGTTCCACACATAACTTATGACCACGTGACGGAGGACAGGAAACCTGATTTCAGTTTTGAAGCATATGAAAATTCTGGTAAGAATGTCCATTATAAAATGTCAGTATCTGTAATGCCTTCTATTAGTGATTTACACAGAGGTCCTCTTTAATTTCTGGAGGAGAAAGAATGAGGACAGAATGCACTCATCGTTCTAAAGCATGAGCACTTTTATTTTGGACTTTGGTTGCTATCTTGTCTGGATAAGATTCAACCATTCCTTTAGTGAGCATACTCCACTGCAGAGAAATTAAGATTATCATTTTTACTTGCCAGAAGGGCTACTGTCTCTAAGGCTGGTGCACACATTCACCAGTTCTGCAGTTGTCTGAAACTACAGGGGTTAGCTGACAGCTTTTCCACATGAAATTGACTGAGATGTGTTATTATTGTGCTTGTACCTCAACCAAAAAAGATTGATATGTCTTGGCTGCACTGAACAGTCTGCTGCATGAAACCATCATGTGCTCCTGCCATCTGCTCAGTGGAGTAGGCTGTGAATCAAATTTTGAAGTTAGAAGTGCTCAAGATAAATGTGGATCCATTTATATTAACTGACACTGTACAAAATAGTATAGTATTAGGAAAAAGAAGAAAGAACTTTGATAGCCACCTTTCAATTAATGGCTTAGTTATAGTTAATTTAGCTGTAATGAACTTCCAAATAACTCTGAATTTACAATGTGGGTTTTTTACAAGTGTACTTTTATTAGAAGTTCTACTATGTATTGCTCAAATTTTGGCAACAAGAATGAGCTTTAATTTTTAGGGTGTTTTATTGATTACTGATACCTTAAGTACTTATGTTTTTTCTCCTCAAAATTTTGGCTGACCTTGTTAAGCTTAATGACCTTTAAAATAAGATAGCAATGTGGGCTGGCACCACCAGGCATATTTTAATTCAACCAGAAAGTCTCATCTTCAATATTCTTTTTTCCATACGCTTCTGTCTTGTCATGTTTTGTAACACCCATGCTTCTACACTCCTTCTTGGCCTCTGTTTAGAAATGATTGTTACTTGCATCTGTTGGTAGAAATGACGTAGCTGTTAAAAGGTGGACAAGTACTGAATTTAGTTTGTCTCTCAGACTTTCAGTACAGATGTCTTCCTTCAAAACAATCCAATCAATGAATTGTACAACTGCTTAGATTTGTTGAGTTCCACCTTTTATCACTAAGTTTCTGAGTTGATTAAAGGACAATATCATTTGCAGGCAGCTTACTACTGCCACTTCAAAAATCAGCTGTATAGCTTTCACGTAAAGGATTTTCTCTGATTTCCTCTGACACTTATCTTTTTTCTTTTTCATCTGTATTTTGCTCTCTCTAAATGCTTACAAGTATACAGGACAAACAGGAATGTTAAAATTGCTTGGTAAGTTGGGGAAAATAATTTTATCTATGGCATGCCAGCTTATAACAATGTAATGTTTGCTGTGCTTTTCGTGTGTGTCTAGTGCCATGTAATTTCTAAGAAATCTTTTGCAGCCAAGGAGATCTAGACAGCCAAAAATGTACATTCTCACATTTATTATCACAATTGCACCCACAGTTCCATTGCAAAGAGAAAAGTGAACACTCATTTACATAAGTAGATGATCTGTTTCTTTCTTTCTTTTTTTATTAAGAAAATTTGCTTGTGTATATATAACCAATAGAAAAAGATAATCTACATATAAATACATTACAATTCATCCAGTAGTTAAATTATCTGAGCATATAGCTAGGAATAAATTTCTAAGCAAATAGATTGGGATGGAAAAATTTCCAGATTTAACCTCCAATATTGTGCATTCTGGAGTGCACACATCTGTTCCTCTAAAAATGTTCTGTAGCTATTTGTGAACAGATGGGGACCCATAAATTAAATAATTTATTTTACTGTTTGTCTGGATTCTGAGATCATTTAAGCAGCCATGTGGCCCTGTGATGTTTCTAATGTGCTTGCTTAGGCACTTTCTTAACAATTGAGTGTTCCCCAAAGACTCTAGGATTAGAGCTAGGTCTGGGCAAAACCCCTCTGATTTAGTGAGAGTGCTGTGAGCCACCTGTAAGTTGTCTTAGTTGTCATCCATTAAAGACAATGGAGGCTTCTTTTCAGCAATAGAATGCAAGGATGCTCAGGCTTGGATTAAATTGTCTGAAAATACAAGGCTCAGTTTCTCCTCAGACCCCGTGTAGAACACAGGTGCAACCAAGGTGGTAAAATAGAAAACAAACTGAATCTCCTTGACTACCCCTGACCAAATCTTGATTTGCCCATTTTCCATTTCCAGTTTTCTCCTGTATTTCAAGTGGTGCATACCCACTGGGGATCAAGCTCAGAAGAGCAGCGAGAGCTGCTGAAGTCACCTGTTTTATATGAATAAGAAATTCCTTCATCTGGGGAAAATATTAGAGGAGCTTTGCCAGCCACCATAGGTTCAGTTTCGATTTCCTAGCCAGGCAGCATGAGCTCAGTGGACCTGGGAGTGTTACCTAACACTGTTCCACAGTGACTTAAAGAAATATTGTCCCAGTGAGTGAGTCCAAAGGCATTTCTTAATGAAATAGTTATTAAAAGGATAATGCTATTTAAAAGAACCAAGCATAGCATGAACGTTATGTTTTGCTGAGCCTCTTTCTCATCGTTGACTTCTTGCTTGCCTGAAACTTTTCCCCAAGAAATTCAGCTTGAGGCAGTCACTTGGCTTAAGATGGGTGAAGCGGATTGCTTCAAATGCTGTCTATGGGATGCATCAGGCAGCTCAAAACATGAGTGACATTACTTGTCTAGCCACCTGGTAGCACCGAAAACTGACTAGGAGCTGGCTACACCATGAATGGTATGAACCAGAGCAAGAGGGGTCTGACCTGTATAAGGTTGTACACTTTGGAAAGGGAGATGCTAGAGGAAACACTAAAGTCAGGAAGGAAGGGACAAACATGTAGATTACCTTTCTCAGAATGCAACTTGCATGTACGGAGAACTATCTTGCAGCAGGTGACACTGTCATGAAGAATGGATTGACTCCCCTGGTGGCGATTTCATGTTCTGCTAAGGTGTAATGCAAACTAAAAGAGTTTCATACAAACTCTTTTCCACAGTGTTTTTTTGTTTTGTGTTTAAAGATGTCAGGTACAGCATACTGTATTTTAGGCATGTCTGCATCTCCTCAGCTGCCTGCCTGGAGCTTTTTTCTCTCCCCATCCCTCCACCTCTATTTTATGTGCGTCTTTACTCTAACTCAGATTGTCAGCGCTCCTGGCCATCCTTTTCCGCAGACCAGCAGTCTTCCAGTGCTCCTTCCTCTCCAGGTAAAGCTCATAATATTTCATTGCTCTGTCACCTCTGTTAATTACTAAATCTTTGCAATTCTTTGTCTAGAATTGTCTGGTGTGGCACAGAAAATTATAAGAGATGATTTTTAAAGAAAGAAGGCATGTCAGTAGAATTTTGAGTTTGGAAAGTTGCTCAGGTTGTGAAGTGCATATGTTTAAATGAAATAAAGAAGACTTCTGTAGAACAGAGGTATTTTCTAAATACATTAATTGAAACTCAGATTTTCCATGAAAAGTGCTGTAAAGTGTTTTAAATTTATTGTCTGTGCCTGCAAAAAAGGAAGTGTAAATTATTTTCTGTCTTACCAGCCAAATATTCCACTACCAGAAAAGCATCTGCATGCATGTCATATTGTATATAAAATTGTTGTGTTGGTAGTGTAGAAAACCCGTCAGTAATTTCCCGTTATTGTGTTTATAATCCTTCATTCAAGGTTCATAGAATAGTTTGGGTTGGAAGGGACCATTTAAAGGTCATCTAATCCAACCCTCCTGCAATCAGCAGGGACAACTCAGGTTTCTCAGAGCCCTGTCCAACCTCACCTTGCATGTTTCTGAAAGTTCAGAATTTCTGTTTTAAAGCGGGGGTTCTTATTGTGGGGAGTGTATTTTCTGCCATTTCAAAGTAGGACTTGGCTCAACATTACCACATGGATAGTCATGCCTGTTACCATAGCTGCTGCTGCTGTCCATCAATAATTGAGAAAATAAAGCTTGGAGACCCCTGAATTATAGTAAATATCCCTTGCGACACCTGTTTCCTGTTTTATATTCACTCATTATTATCCATTGAAAATGAGTTTCTAAAGCTTCCTTTTCTTATTCCTTTAGCCTACTTATTTAGAAATCTAGTGTCGTGTCTTTTTTGTTTGTTTTTTTTTTTTTGTTTGTTTTTTTTTTTGAATGCTGTTCTGTGAGAGACTCTTCCAAATTCCAGTAGCTATGAATTTATAAATTAAAAAAATATGCTGCAGCAGCATGTGCTCCCTGGTGCTCTGCTTGAGCCTTGTCTCAAGGCACTTTGTGGCAGGGAGCTCTCATTTATGCCATGTTCCTTTCCTTGGTCCCTCATTTCTCTCTGTCTAAGCAGGTTGCATGGTTGTGGTTTGGAGTGGTTCCTCCTTCACGTTGGAAGCAGCAACATAGATTTAAGAATGAGAACGTAAAGAGCAGAGAGCTGTACTGGTCAGCAGAACAGACTGATCATAGTTACATTCTTGTTAGAAATAAAAAGAGGGAGGGAGATACTATGTTTGCCTCAAATAAACCAGCTCTTCAACTCTGCTCCCAGATAACAGCACTTTCAAATAGTCTGAGGTACAGGGCTGGCTTCTTGTTCCTCTTTCATTGTGCCACACCTACTCTCTCCTCCCCTGAAACTGAAAAGGGGAGTCTCGAATGATCCAAGAATAGCCATTCCTGCAAATCCACATGTGTACTGTGTGTGTTGTATCTCTCATAAGCAGTTTAGTGAGTGTTCAGCAAACACTTTACATGGTTTTAAGTTCAGCAGTTTTCTGACTTGTCATCAGCTAAACTAAAAAAGCGGGGAGTACTTCTTTCCCAGAAACTGGGAAAGTTTCATTTGTATCTTGTAAAAATGAAACCAGAAAATTACTTTAGTGAAAGTTGAGTCTGTTTGACAGACATTTTGCTGCATATCTGAATTTGGAACTGTTTTGCTTGTTTCACAGCCACGATTTTGGATGAAAGCTACATCAAAGTGATTAAATAATATGGTATTTAAACCGAAAGCTAACATTTGCTAGAACTTACTGTAGAGTTCTCATTTTTAAGCGCTGCAAGTGGTTTCTGTTTTGAAGAATTTTCTCTCTTAGCACTTGTGTCTCTCATTTTTTATTGTGATTTCAGAGGGTTTCCTTTCCTATTACAATTTCTTGGGAGCAGACTTTACTACTGTAATTTTGAATGGCCTTGTGTGTGATGATATAACGTTTTCCCTTCTGATTATTTGTAAATGTTCAAAGCCATTTCTGCTATATGAAGATATCTGCTTACTTGAGTAAAATGGTTGCATTTAAAACTGAAGTTTTTTCCTGATATCCCCACTTATATTCTTATTAGATTCAGCTGCCTTTAAGTTAACTACTTCTGCGGCATTCCTTTTAGTTTTCATGTTGCATTTGAACAGGGCTTTATTTGCTGTTATAATATAAAGTCTTTTATTTAATACAGTAAATTCATAAATTACAACACTATTACAATGTCAGTGAATGAGCCAGCCAGTTAAAGATTTCTGTGGAGGTGTCACAATTTACCAATGATTTCTACAGAATTTTCCTTGGTTTTTTTATTCTCTATAGAATTCATATAGAGTATAAATTCAGATAGAGAATGAATGCGTATAGATATGTATAAATACCGTAGTGATTTATTTATAGTTAAATTGTGTAGTTTCTATAAGAAAAGTTAGACCCATGCTGGAAAAAGCACTTAGGGTTCTTAATGTTAGAGTCTGTCAGAATCCTAGAGTCCAAATTTAAATATGAAATCTGTAATACTCTGCCTAATTTCTTGGATGCATGTAAGTGTTGATGTACTAGTAACTTTGCCCCTAAAAACTTTCAATATCTGAAGTTTTTTGAAGCGGCCTTCACACTAAGGATCTCCTGTTGGTGACCTGAATATCTTGACACCTGCTTCATATCTGGGCTCAAAGATGAGGCATCCTTGTGCTAAAGTGCGAGAGGGATTTGGAACCAGTAGACCAACTCAGACAGTGTGTGACAGGAGCTGACTGCTCGCTGTCAAAATGCCTTGGCTCCTTTGTTGATGTAGGTCTGATTTCTTCATCTTAGCCATAATACTTACACGCAGAAACTGGTATTGTAAACTAAAACATGAAGTAGAGTTGACAAAAAAAGGAACTGGTCTTGTCATTGACTTGCATTTATGTACTATTGCTGTAGTGTGGTGGTTCATGGTATGGCTGGGTATTGTACAGTAAGTTTTAATGCATGAAGCTGCATGTGGTATAGATACTCTACATTGTAGTGTCTAAGGAGTATGAACAACAACAAAAAATAAAAAGAAAAGAATATTCATTTTAAGCCTTCAGCAGAAGTTGAAATTATTTGGGTACAAGCGTTGAAGTTTTACTTTTCATGAACTCTGCAGTATATACAATATTTTGGTAGTAACTTCTGTTTTCAATATTGTGGTAAAACATACAGTATTAAAGAGATCCGAATAATGCGTAGACCTTTCTTGGACAAAACTAATGCTATTGCTTTAACTGTTATCTACATGTTTCCTCACAGTGAAAAAAAGCCCGACTTTTTTAGATGTGAACACAGGACCCTTCATCAGGACCAGCAGTTTTGCTGATGAGCTTGACCTGGAGGGTGAGACACTGTTGACCCCAATAACTCACATCTCACAGTAAGTCAAGGCTATTGAATTGTGCATTAGTTGACTTAGACGAGAGAAGCCAATTCAGATGGGAGGAGCTGAAATGTGGAGCTGATAGGGCTATTTCAGATATTTGCTTCAAACTTTTTACCTTGAAGGTGGTGTACACTGTTCTGAGTGCCAGTAAATCTTCATGTTGACCAAAAGAAAAGTTCACTTGGCTGTGAGACAAGGCTTTAGTTTTTAGCTAATGGCAGCTAGTGGCTGATAACCACAAGATTTTCACATGGAGACAATGTGTGGGAGTACTTGCCTGTTGAAAATTATGTTACTCCCTCCACCATTTTCCAGTGGAACAGCTGTAAAGTGCAAATTTTGAAATACTACTTGCGTGAAATGTCTTTTATTTCAACAGCACCTTCTCTAATGGTCAAGTGATGAACTGCGTTGGAAAATCAGATCTGTTTTCATCTTTATTACTGCTTGTGGTACACAAAAATCATCTGAAATAAGCTTATATATTTTATTCTTTGTTGTTTTCCACATCTTTTATGCTAAAATGTTATCTCCAGTTTCTCAAATTATTCTAAAAAAATTGAGAATTAGAAATTATTCAAATGGCTTTAAGAAGCATAATTTCTGCCATTGTTTAATTCAGACTCCTGACAATTGCTTATTATTTACCACAGTAGATATGTGACAGCATGTCCTCTAGCAGAGGAATGAGACAATTCTTTCACCTCCTCTTCTTAGAAATGTGAAGATTTCTGCAGTGAAACCACAAAAGAAAATTCTTGGCATACTTGTATTTCTGAGATACAAAACATGCAGAAATGCCTGCTGCCAATTTTCAGGCCTTCTTTCTTTTCAGTATAAATAGCAGGGAACCACAAATGTACTTTTATAACCACTTTAGAAGGACTTTTTTTTTTAATTGTAGGTTTGGGGGGAGTCTTCCCTGCCCCCAAACAAAAGGACTTTCATTTCCAGCTGAATCACCTAAATGTAATACAGTTGTAGGCAGAGGATTTAGAGACTTGTATTCTGGAAGATTTCTTAGTGATACAAGCAGGAGGAGGAGGAAGTAATAAATTTCCTTAAGCCTGAGACAAGAACAACAGAGCGGCAAAACCAGATTTAGAAGTTTGCTTTGCATAGCTTGTTTTTAAACTTTACCACAACATTGCTTTGGTGCTAGGAGTTTTCAGTATCCTTTTTGGATTTGGGAATGATTTAGTTATTTCTCATTATCACTTCCATTGATACAGTTCAAATAACAAGGTGCTCTATCGCTTTTAAGTCCAACTTCTGTAGCTGCTGATACTTTTTTTACTATGAGCTACTTGTGGAAGACCTTAGGATATAGGTAATGTGTACCAGTTGAAGAACCTTGCCATATTAACATCCTAGTCTTTTAGTAACTTGTATGTTTCTCTTTTATTTCCTGAATTTTCAGTTGTAACCTTTGTTGAAATCTCCCTAGATTGCTTTAGGTCATGAATGATGGAGTGGTACAAATCATGTCCCTATATATGGCTTGATTTGAGTCTCTGCTAGGGTGGAAGAAAATGGAAGTTGTGTTTCTCTTAAGACTTCGGGTTTAAATTCAAACCCGGATAAACTGGATTAAATGTTAAACTGGATAAAATACGAATTCAGATGTCTCTTTGAAGCAGTGCATTTTCTTTATATGCAGTTTATTAAAGGTCGTGAAACAATGCCAGATCATGGATGTAAGGGTTTGGCAAAAAGTAGTGAAAACCCTGTGTTTTGTGATGTCAGTTGTAGTATTGGCATTGAGGTTTGTTTTTCTATTGGATTGTGCATTCTGTTTGCATTTGACGCAGTTGAAAAGCATGTTGCTCTTCTGTGTTTCACTGGGTAGCCATGTTGCTGGATGGTGAAGACCAGTTAATTTCCCGGAATTACTTAGACAAATGTTTCTTTTTCATTCTTCATTTCAAAGTCCTAGGGAGCAAATATTTATGATCTGGTTACACATGTTAGTAGGATCTGCATGCTAGACATGTGGGCATAGAATTAAGGATTGAATTTAGAATTGTCCATTAGGTAGATCTCTGTGCAAAGCCACATACTAATTTTCTGTGTAGTAAAAGTGGTTAGTCATTTCAGGTCCATGTCTGTGTGTATGTTTAATTCAGGCTAGAAAATTATACTGTGCCTGAGAGAATCCAGTTGCCAAACATTTTATTTCCTTGAAGACATCATATGTATGGTATGATTGCTCCAGATTTGTTGGTAAGGAAATAAGCAACCTACGCAAGTCTAAACCCAAATACTTAACAAAAATACAGGACCAGCTATGAAAACAAAATAGTATGGAAAAGTCAAATTAAGCACAAGTATCTCTAGTTTCAGGTCTTAAAAGTAATTCATACTCTATCAAGGGAACAGAAGCATGAAGACAGTTTCAGAAGTGGAAGCATAATGTAAAGCACTCGATCCAGGATGCTTGGATTTGGGATTCATAGAACTATTATATGTTTATTGCAATATATGAATTACCTTTCTGTGGTTTAATGTTAAGCTGACTCCAGAATAAACATGAAGTTTTGAAAGTCCTAAATATCTGGGTAAACATTACACATTTTATCGGAGACATGCAACTGGAAAGTGACTTCTTGTTGACAGTATGAAAAATATTTCCTTTGACAGGTAGTGTAAATCTGGCAAGAGTGTGGGTTACCTACTATGTTACTGACAGGCAAACACTTGGCATCGTTGATGCTTAAAAAGAAGGAACCTAAATTTGCCTTAGGCCACAGAAGGAATGCCATCTTTCAGCCTTTTTGACAAAGAGCTTTAGGCTTTAAAGTCCCCATTAAATTGAATGTCAGTGCCCAGCTTGTTTATGCAAAAACTATTCTCTTTTTGTAAATGTAGGTGCATATTCCCACTGAATGCAACGGGACTGGTTTTGTGTCTAATTATAAAAATGGAGGTGTGGGTTGTTTTTTTTCCAGGACATACTTCCAGCTGTATTTGAAATTGGTTTTGAAATAAATATGGTACTAAAGGTAGCCCTATTTCTGTGGAATAAGGAACAGGAAATCTTTCACATAGAAAAGGTTACTGTACCAGTTAATCATTTGTCACTACCACTTTGAGGAAACAAAAATAATAATGGAAGCACTTTCAGACCTGATGTTGAAGCAAGAAAATCATTAAAATGTTGTAGAAAAAAACAGATTTTAACAGATGCAAGCAGAAATACAGAATAAGGTAGCAGTGCGTGGTAGAGTGACTGCATTTTTCCTTCTATTTGAGAAGTCTAATAAGCAGAAGATGCGGATCAAGCAGAGCAATCTGTGTAATTAGCTATTATGAATCTCATCTATAAAATTAACTGTAGCAGTTTGAAGAATGCAGTACACTGTGTTGTTTGAGATGAGACTTGGCTCTTGTTTAAATGGTCGTTGTAGTCTGTTCTGCTTTAAAAGCGAAATAGGGAACTGGGCTGTAGCAATACCATACCTCTCCTTTAGACTTTTCACTGGTTTCTTTCTCTGTAATCAGGGGATTTGATATTGCCACCTGTTCCCTGTTTCACTTTTTTTGGTATTTTTTTTTTCTGTTTGCATTTTGCAGCACTGGAAAATCATTGCTACTTGTAGCTAAGCCTCAGCTACCAATAGGTTCTTCCCCTGTGTTCGTGTAATTGTTTAATTTAAGCACCTTTTTTATCTTTACATTTGGCATTAGCTGAAGTAGCAAAATACATTAATCAAGTTTCTAAGCATATAAATAGGAGGGAGAAGAAGTAGGTGAAATTGAGCTGAAAAAGGAGAGAAGAAAATAATGAACTCTCAATCTAATACATTTTTATATAGATATTTCTTATCTCTTTAAAGAAGTTTAAAAAGAGCTCTGCATCCTCTGAATCTTTCGGAAATGCTACTGAGCCAAAACCAAGTTCACGTGTGCTATTTCTGTAGATTTCCATTCTTGGGGTTCAGCTTATTAGACAGAGGTTTCTTTAATCAGCTCTGATATACAAATGTTTGGTATTTCTTTATGCTTCTTAATAAGAGTTATTTTTTTATATGTGTAAATGTATTGTAAATTTACTGCAGAAATTGAAATATAAATACTGTACTTAAATACTTTGTTTAAACTTTTAATATATAACCCCCCTTATTTGTTAGCGCAATAGATGGAATAATTAAGCAAAGAGATTTAGCGCATTTTAATAGTTTTCAGATTAAGAGGAAATGATAACAGATGGATCTTTCTGAGTGATTGAAATGAATGCCTTTCTAACACTTCGACATGTAACTAAAATAATGAAAAGAAAGTGTGCTGGTAAATACCAAGTGCATTGTCCATGGTGCTGCAGTTACCACTGTTTTTTCTCGGGAATAATGTTTTATTTCTGTTTTCTTTAAGATTTATATTGAGTATTCTATGTTTTAATTACCAGCATATAATCTGTTGGCATGAGATATAATGATGTGGCCTAGAACAAACAGTGCTGAATGTGTGTTATAATTGTCTCTTTTCTGTTGGGTTATCAGTGAGTGGAATCCCTATTTGCTTTGATTTGCTAATTCATATTGTAAAAGATTCCTGCTTTAATCTTCCTCTTTGATACCAAAATGACCCTCTGAAGCCTGAGCAAATATTTCTTTTTCACTCTTGAGTGGCCAAATGTAATGCCTGACTTCTGCCATCACAAGAATTCTCTCTGAAATGCTGCTAACAATATTTAAACTGTGTCTGGCATGGGGTCCATTTTATCAGTAATGACAGGGCATGTTAGAAGAACAGAAGTGATAGTAACTCTATGTAAGAATATGGTTAAGAGCAGAGCTTAATATTCAGACATCACTGGTTACTCTTATGTGCTGTTATTCCAGTCATTTACTTGACTTGCAGCAGAAAAATCTTCAGTGCTAGCTGTATGCTGGGCAGCATCCTTTTTTCATTCTGCATATTTCAGTATGCCATCAAACTCATTTAGGATTGTTGCTTACAATTTCTGCTGGTTTAATAGTTTGCTAAAAAGAGGAGGACTGGTTCCCAGAGTGTCGTGGTTTAAGCCCAGCCATAAATCAGCCACACAGTTCACTCGCTCACTCCCCCCCCCTCCCCCCCCCCCCCCCCCCGCTACCAGGGGAACTGGGAGGAGAATCATAGAATAGTTAGGGTTGGAAAGGACCTTAAGATCATCTAGTTCCAGCCCCTTTGCCATGGGCAGAGACATCTCCCACTAAACCATGTCACCCAAGGCTCTGTCCAACCTGGCCTTGAACACCACCAGGGATGGAGCATTCACAAGTTCCCTGGGCAGCCCATTCCAGTGCCTCACCACCATTACAGTAAAGAACTTCTTCCTTATATCCAATCTAAACTTCCCCTATTTAAGAGAATCAAAAGAATGTACCTCCCGCGGGTTGAGATAGGAACAGTCCAGTAACTAAGCTGTAACACAAACCACTGCTGCTACCAACAATAATAATAATGACAAGGGAAACAACAAAGGAAGAAAATACAACCGCTCACCACCCGCCGACTGATACCCAGCCCGACCCAGCAGTGATCTAACTCTTCTGGGTGACTGCCCTTAGTTTATATAGTGGGTATGATGTGCTGTGGTATGGAATACCTCTTTGGTCAGTTTGGGCCAGGTGTCCTGTCTCTGCTTCCCCCCGGCTTCCCCTCCTCCCTGGCAGAGCATGAGACTCAGAAAGTCCTTGGTCAGAGTAAACATTACTGAGCAGCAGCTAAAAACATTGGTGCTATCAGTGCTGTTCCCAGGCTGAAAGTCAAAAACACAGCACTGCACCAGCTACTGAGAAGGAGAAAAATGACTGCTACTGCTGAACCCAGGACATAGGGTTACTGTTTTTGATATCAAAAAGCATTGTTATATCCTGCCCTTTCATTATAAATCAGCTGTGAAATTGGCCATAGAAGTCAATCCTAGAACTCTGGACATATCAGGCATCTGATTTTTCTTATCTATTTAGCTGCTTTGAGCCACTTGAGGGTAGGAAGTGACCCTGAAGCTGGTTTGACAAGCAATCAGGAAAGTTCCCGTTTTCAGAAGAACCTCCAGAATGGTGGTAAATGAGACTTCGGTGTCATCATCCCGTTCTGGTTTCTCCTTGCAGATTACATGGGCAGGGAAAAAAGCTGTGACAGTCCAATCTTAAATACATCTAATCCCTTAAGTAAGCAACTATCAACACAGTATTGTTGCCTAAAAGGACTCAAAGTGATTTAAAATAAGGAATCAGTAGTTTGCCAGGTAGTCCCAGTTTTAGGGGGCTACAAAGCTTGTCTGCAGCTCAAGAACTAGGTGGTTGTAGTAGAGCAGGATATATCAGACTTGTCTCTTCAGTGTTGCAAGGCGGATGCATATCTTAGCACATTTTCATACTTTACAGGATATTTATTTCTGGCTTATGGGTATGGATACCAGCCAGAAGTGCTGCCAAAACAGATATGCCATTCCCACTGTAGCAATGAGCAATTAATACCAGTGTTGTGCATTTTTGTGTGCAGCTGCACACGCACACACACACATACACATACACACACACAAACACGCACAAAAAATCACTGTAAAGCCTTCCCTGCACCTGAAGAATGCTGTAGATGTTACTGTGGTGAGACAAATGTGATACCTTCATTCCAGGTGATATTTCATCTACCTGCCTCTATATATTTAATGTAATTCTTCGCCTAGACTGGAAGACCTTTGAGTCTGGGATTGTCGTTTTGTGTTTGCATATCTAATAGGTGGGATCCCAACACACAAACTGTGTCTGTGTTGTGGGTCCAATGTTTGCTATAGAGTTGGCTAAAGTTGACTGATTGTGTCTTCCATGATGGAGGTAGTTATTTATAATCTTTGTTTTTATAGAGGATTACCTAAGATGTGCTGAAGACTTGGGCAGATCTTCACCTGTCTTGTTTCCCGTTCAACACTATAGCAACTGAGCTGCTTCCGACAGTGCAATAAGTAATGTGGCTAACATCTCTCCCATGTGGTTACTCATTTCTTTTATCTTCAGGGAGAAGCTCTTGTGTACTGTGGTGGGTGTTTGCTTTTTTTCATAGATTAGATAGGGTGTGTAGTTTACATCTATAGATCTGAAGACCAGAAGGGTTAATTAGATCATCTCCTTTGATCTCGTAAACTACTGGCAGTAGTGCTCAATTGAGTTGAATGCAACGTTGCTGTGTTTTTGGTATTAGCAAGCACACAATAAAAGAATTGTATTTCACAAGCTCGGAGAATGAACAGGTGAAAAATTCAGGCAGGAACCTAGAGTGTGCAATTTCTTCTCTCATTTTTCTTTTAACTATTTATTCATTGAAGAGAGAAGCGCTACAATATACTGATGCTGCTGTTTGCCAAAAGGTAGTATTGGATGAGTATGTTTTGTGTTAACGGTTACAAGCCTTTATAAAATAATATTTTTATGATCTTTTGTCACTTACTACAAATTGTCAGTTATGAATTCAGGTATGGTGTGAAATTACTATTTGGTTATTTTACGTTACTGACACAGTATAAAAGTAATGTATTGAGTTTTCATAGTGTACAAACTGTCTAGGCAGAAGCTAAGGTAGCTTACCTATTTCTTTTGTGTTGCAGATGAATGTTGCATTCCTAGGTCTCCAACTGCTGGTTTACATCTTGATTGATGTTAAGTGATTAAACCAGACTCCAGCTGCTTAGTGATTCAGAAGTACAGGGCTCCTATGCTTGTAAAAACAACAAGCAACTCCCCACTTACTAGCTTTAAACATTGTTTACTTTGGGCACCTTGCAGAATAATAAGTGCAAAAACTTTTTTTTTTTTTTTTTTTTTTCTTTTTTTTCGGGGAGGACGACGATAAGAATGTCTCACTTTTATCTAGCTATTTACAAAGTTTAATTTATGAGGATCTTGAGTTAACTTCAGGCTTAAAATTCAAAGCGTAAGTATTTTCTTTGTTATGAGAATGGAGGATGGCTTTACTTTTCGTTTAGATGTGAATGGATATGCCAGAAGAAGTTAAAACTTGAGTAGTTTATGATGTTCATGCTTCCTTTGTTGGGCGTTTTTTTATAAAATAAATGGGATATAATTTTTTTTAATTATTTATTAATCTGTGTTTTAATACTTGGATAACTGTTTCTAGTAAGGTCTTGTGACAGCATCTTTTGCAGTAAAGTGCATTACATTAGAAAACTGCAAATCAGCAGCTGGTTTGAATGTTGCTGGATAGTGCAACAGGACAGCAATGCTGAAGGAAAATACCTCTTTGTAACAGTATTAACACACAGGGAAACAATTCCAAGAGGTGTAAATGGTTAGTTTACCTGCTATAATGCTATAATTGTTCAGGAAATTGGATGCTGTACATTCTGCGGGTAAAAGTGATCTGAAAATTGTTTGAACACATTACGAGTGCAAGTTGATTTTTCCTATTAACTTCATTCCTCAGTGTTTTACAAAGATTAATGTTGCAGTTGCAGATTTTTTTTTGTTTTCACAAAACTAATGCTGCCCCCAGTATTACCAGGACCCAGTTCAGAATTAATGTAGCATTTTCCTCTTGCTGTGCTTCTCTGGAAATCCTTTCAAAGCACTGGCACATTAAAGACTTTCTTCTGCAGCTGCTGTTTCTGATCACTATCAATGATTTCTTTTTCCAGAGTTAAAAACATGGTCAGCTATGTTTAACATCCCACTGATAGAGCAAAGATGGCTGTGTTGGAAAGTCTTGTTTGAAACGTTTGCCAAATACGAAGCAAAGCTGTAAAGTAGGGATCTCTACACATCGTCTCATACACTGGGTGTGTGAAGCACAGCATGCCTGGTCTTGGGTTTTTGCACTGGATAGAGAGCCCATGACAGGTCATGGAGCTGTTGACTGAAATTTACTTTCTTCATGTGACTGCAAAGACTGAAAAGAGCTGTGATTTCATTCAGTGTCTCAGGGACTTTCTGTCATTCCCATGTGTAGAACTGTATGTTTTGTTCTACTCATTGCAGGAAGTTAAACTGGGAAAAGTTAAAGCATTTTCATTGTGTTGTAGACAAAATATCTTAAATACCTTACAGTAGCTGTCAGCCTGTTACCAAACAAAAGCTAAGCGCCTGACCTGTTGCTCATGGTTGTTTTTTCGTCTGTGTTTTTCTCAGGTTCCTGTATCACACCCATTTCTGTGGTTACTAAGAGCCTCTTGGGATAAAAGTAAATACAGAAGCTAGTCATCACTATGTCCGGTTACTGCTCTATGTCTCTTTCCCAAAGAAAACTGATGTTTGTGGTCAGGTTTTCTCCTTTTTCTCTGCATGTAAAATGTGTAAATATAATGTCAAAAGGGAAATGGATCAAGAATTGGTAACTGGTGTTGTTACTGGTCTTCTTTGTATCCTTTTGGTCAGGGGCCTGCCCCGCAACCGACTCCCATCTCCTGTGCAGTCAAGTGTCACCGGTACACAGATGTCACTGTTCCTGAAAAGGGAGTTATTTGGAGTGGTGGGGACTTGATCTTTGGGGTCCATATGAATTAGAGCCTTGAAAATAAAGGCAGGAGATGCAATGTCTGTCAAAGAGCAAATGAAGAGAGAAGAACACAGTAGAAACATAACACTCATTACATGATTCTTGATTTACAAGAGGTTGTCATGTTGCCTTTTGTAGGTGCAGTGGGTTTTTGAGGGATGGTACTTTCAGGCAGGCTAGATCCACAATAAGTATGAAAACGTGTGGAAGGAATAGTTTACATGCAGGAATATGAAGGACAGTGAACAGAACTGTATGTAGTTGGATCTCACATTTGGAAATCTCTTGTTTGTCTGTATCTGACAGTAAGTACATTTCGACAAAATCTTTAACATACAGGCAGTGAAATTGATTCAAATTATTCCCAGTATTTTTTTTTCCTATAGTATAGCTATCACAACATTTCTTAAAATTGTGTAAAGAAAAGTACTAATTGAGTCCCAGGGCAACCAGTTTATGCTCACGTTTGCCATACAGGTTTTCTGCATGCAAGTTAGCCTCTGTCCAGACTGGTGAGCCCTATGTTGCTTGTTTAAAACTATTCTCAAGTTGTAGGTTTGGTATGGTGGACTCCACAGGTGTGTTAGGCAGTGGTGATTGGTTTGAAAATCCTCACAATCCATTATTTTAAAGTTGTTTTAGCACAAAATGGAAGTTTGTCTTGGTCTGTCCCACAGATGGTGGGACATGCAGGACAGCACCAGAGCAGAGCAGATGTCAGTTTTCCTTTTGCGAGTGACACAAGTTGACAGCAGTGCTTAGATGAGCACAGTTTGGTTTGAAAAACTGAAGAAACAAGCTTCGTATGAAACATTCGTTACTCACCTAGGTCTGCAAGTCAGGGTCAAATTCCTCCATTGTTGAATGTGAAATATTCAAGAGCTTTGTGTTGGGAGCATAGGGAGGTCACAGAGGTGAAATGCATCTTTTTCCCGTCCTACCTAAAGTCTGGGATGCTGAGCTGCCACATGTATTTTTTTCCAGAAATGCTACTCTAAATCTAGAGTTCTCCTGTGATTGGCAGTATGCATATGAGCAACAAAAATGAGTCTTGTCTGGAGATGTTACACTGTACTTGTTGCTCCTGAAACGGGGCTGAGACAGAAAGCTCTGTTTGGAAGCACTATTCTGTCTTACACACTATTGAGGAAAATTTGGCCAGCTGGGATTAAGAGACTCTATTTGCTGTTGTGCTATACTCATCTGTTTTTAAAAAAGAAATCACATTCTGATATTGAGAAATGCTGGTTCAGCAGCGCAAATATAAATTCTGCTCTTTCTTCTCTTTCCACCTATACTCATAGCTATTTGCACACTGTGCAATGTGTAATGGTTCTTGTTATTACCTGCTATGTAGAATAAGTAAGGCAGAGGAAATACAAAGTCAGGTGTATAATTAAAAAGATTTTGTCAAACTTTGTCCATGTTTTAACTGTGATAAATACATTAAAGAGTTGAAATGACAGTTATTAATCTTCTTGTTGTTTAATTACTTAGTACCTCAAAATGTTTAGGCTTTGTGAGAAACGTCTTTAGTAGAAGGAAAGGTAAAGATTTGCATATATGTTTTGTCTGAAAGGGCTTGCACTGTGCTTGCTGGACTATATAGAGTCTATGCTGAGATTCGTGTATGTGAAAAGTACTGTACAAGAAATAGCTGTGTTTGAGTCCTAAAATGGCTGCTAGGATAATAAATAATGGAGGGATGCAACCACACTATATTTGTTCTTTAGTGAATTTATTAACTGTTCTTAGTCCATCTGCTTTTTATTTTAGAAACCTAATCCAGTCCTGTCTGTAAAATTTTCAGATACTAGTTTGGAATGCATTGTTATCCACACCCTCTGTTACGCTCTGGAATCCTGATCTTTTATATTTTGGGTCTACTAAAAAAAAACCAAAACAAAACAAAAGTGGCTGCTATTTGCAGTCTTTGGTTTTTTTTGTTTTAGGCCACCCACATGGGGGCACCTGCCAGGTCTTCAGGGGTACTTCCTTTACTCCGCAGGACTCCGAGGTTTTCTGTAAGTGTGTGCACTGTGTCTCCTCCATTCATCATTATTATGTCTTAATGTAGGGCTCAGGTTTGCCAAATTGTGTTAAATCACTTCCATATTGAAACAGATGAATAATTTTAAATCACGGTGTGCTGCAAACAGCAGGATCAGATTGTTAAAGCTCTTAATTGTTTCTGTCTTCCTGTTTGAAGGCTTTTGGTCTTTTACTGTAAATTATGAATTGACGAATAATGTATACTATAGGCCTTGCAGCATTACCACCAATGGTGTATTTTAGACACAGTACATCTAGTACATCTTCTTTTCTGAGGAAAGTGCAGTTTAAAAGTATGAACTGCTCAAAAAGCAGATTCAATATAAATCATACCTAATGGAGCTGTAGACACTACAGTTTGTAGATCCCCTGAGAGAAGAATGAATTATTAGGAATATTTGGATGACTGGAATCTGTCATTTGTTAATGACTTCTTTTACACATGCAAGATGTCCCTGTGTCAGAAAGAACTGAAAAAAGCTGCGGGGGCGGGAGGAAAGTGGAGAGGAAGGATAAAAGCAAGCCAGGAGTCTGAAGTCTAGCAATATGCACAACTAATTTCAAGCTTTTGAGTTTGGTTCCCCACTGATTCAGCAAGGCATTTGTGGAGAATACTGAACATATAAAACATGCAGTAGAGAAATGAGATTGGTAGCTATATGAAGTTACATGTGATGGAGAAAACTGAATTCAAAGTGCAGGTGGTAGTAGTGACAGATCTAACACAGAGACTGACAAAAGAGAAAAATAATTTTGATAGTAGAAAAGCAAAATGAGTTGGAAAGTTGTACCTTAATTACTGGCTACCCCTTGTCCCATCTGTGCTTCCTCTAGTCAGCTCAATGAAATGCTGGAGCGTTACAAATACCTAAATGAATTTTTTTGTGGGGAGGGTTGGAGAGGAAGGGGCAAATCTTAGAGAGGCTGTGGTGAAGTAGATGGATTGCAGAAGGAGAGAGGAGTAAAGAGAGTAATTGAAGGATGTAAGCTTCAGTGAATAGAAATGATAGTCATAGCAGCAGCAAGAGAAGGAGGAAATGAGCTGAGTACATGGGAGAAAAGTTGGCTGATCTTGGTGATACCATTGGACACATCCAAGCTTGGAACATGATGCCTTCAATTCTGTTAGCATTGGTGTATTTCAGATTCAGGTTATTATAGTTGGCTTGATGCCTTCATATTTTTGCAGATATTAAATTTGTGACACTGTATTCTAGACACCTTGGTACTTGCTACTCCTGTAGGAGCTGTGGTTGGTTGTTCAGCAGAAACAACTTCTAGGAAATTAACTTTGTCATATTTTCCTCCTATGTTTCTATTCAGAAGCTTCCAGTTTCCTGATATGGAACTGAGAGATCTGCTGTGAACAATACTGTGATCTTCTAGAATATGTTACTTGTTTCCATCAGTTCCAGCTCATTTCTTATCTACTTAATATCAGTTCTTCACTTTTCCAGCTCAGTGTTTCCCTTTTTCAAGGTTCAGTGGAACACCTTAACCCAGCATATCTCCCTCCGCCAGTGCTTTGTCCTGCTTCCAGATTTCTACGTAGGGAAGACATTGGAATTCTGCAGTCAGGAAATTATTTGTTTCTTCACTGTTTATCTTGCCTCCCGTGACTCCTAACCTAGTGTGTGTGCTCGCACAGGGCATGTGACAGTAAGACAGAGAGATGGCTGCTTCCTTAGAAGAAAGGAGGTGAGTCCCTGATGGCTCCACAAATTTTAGAGAGCACTGAGGGGAAATTGAAAAGCTAAAGTCAGTGCTGAGGGCCAAGGGAAAGCAGTCTGGTAGTTTGGATAGCAATTTGTGTAACAGCGCTTTTTGTTTTAGCTTTGCCAAAGACCGATAGGTGGGTGAAATGGCAAAGTTCTTGTTGAGTCTTCTGACTCACTTTTTATGCTGCTTTGCAGAGATTGTCTTCCTTGGCCAGAAGGTTTCTCTTATTTGTTTATTTAAATTTCCTTTACTGTAGCCATGAAGAAAGGCACCCTGTTCATGGCTTGGTTGTTGATGGCAAACATCTGACTGCCTGCCATCTGCCAGCATCATCAACAGCCTCTCACTGGCATCTCTACCCTATTGGCTTAAAAAAAAAGATGACCCCCAAGAGGCAGAAAAATGCATATAAAGCTGTCCATGTTTCCTTGCTCTCCTATCTGGCATGAGTCCAGAGCCTTATTTAGTGCTTTGCAGGTGCCACACGAATTACTGGTGCCTCCATAAACTCCACATACCTATCTTGGCCCCTGTACTAAAGGGTAGATTGTAACATTTAGTAACACGTTTGAAATAACTTCTAAGTTTCCAAACAAATGTATAGTGTGCTAATATATGTAGATTATGCATGGACCAAATTCTCATTAGAAAAATATAACAGCCTTTATGAATCCCTCAGAACTTGCAAACTGAATGTGTTCAGCAAAGGTGGTGTTTTGTTCGAGCAAACAGTTATAAATGTAAGCATATAAGCTGTATATGTCTGTGTTCCCAATTTGACCTCTGATGTCTTTTGTGAAATTTCCCCTTTCAGTATAGTACATTGCACAAGCTAGTGGTGGCTTCTGTATTCAGAGCTACTAGTGAATTACAGTGTATGTCTAAATTGGTGAAGTTAGTTAACAATCTTGCTAGATGATTTCACGTAATTAATTTTATAACTGACTTATCAGAAAGCAGGGATTATGTAATGAAAACAGCCTTTGAGAGGGAAACAGCTTTTTCCTTTTTTTTAATATTAATAAACCTGTTGATCATCTAAGATTGTATCACTTTGGAAATATGTGTTGCAATTTTCCACATTGCTTTCTATCATCCATACTTTACATTTTGTTTTGTTATAGTTTCAAGAGCTGTAGAGCCCTAGTTTCATACTCAAGAAGCTAGTTTGATTTTATTTTTTTCATATTGAGAAAATAAAGATAGGTTAAAGATGGTGTGAGAAATCCCCCTGCTAAAGGAAGGGGATCTAGTTTGACACAAGGGGGCAGTCGTGTTATATATGAAATTATGCTTATTTTTGAGTTACTCTGCCATGGGTTAATAGTCAACTGGATAGCAAAATTAGTGTTGTAGGGTGACATGAGTGCAGTCTTATATTTCAGCAGGATTCGCTGATGCTCCAAGTAGAATGGCAGCCAGAATTTTAGAAAAGATTTATTTGAAATCTTTGAAGAAAGTCTCTGTGTGTATGATTAACTGTTTTGTTCTTAAAGGTTAAATACATATATAAATGCATGTATATGATAATGGGAAGTGTTAGACCAGATGGCTGCAGTACTTTCCACACTTGTCACCTACAGGCATCTCACAAAAGTGCTAATATTGTCTCAGGGCTGGGGAATAAGAGGAAATCTAAACATAATATATTTTTTAAAATTCTGGATACAAAGAATTTTCGTTGGAAAGTGGATTTCACTTAAATATTGTTGATTCTTTAAGAAGAATTGAGTAGGCAATCTCTCCAAACTTGTTTTGGACAGGAGATAGGATAGAGCTCGAGAAGCCTCATTTTTCTCTTTTGCATCACTGCTTATTACATTCCTGAAAAGCCCAGTTGGGTGATGTTCAATACAATTAGTGAAGACTCAGTGCAATTACTCTGTCAAGTCCTTGTTGGGAAGCATTAAAATTTAAAGTTGGCAGGTAGTGATAGTGTTTTACCTGGGTTATGGTCCTCCTCTGTTTTTTGTTTGAAAGATCCAAGTGCACGGAACATGAAAGTGTATCTGCTTGATTTGTCTTGTAGGTCAGGTTGCATGAACACAGAGTTCCAGAGCTGTTGTTTTAAAGTAAAATGATTTTAATCCTAATATGTCATGGCACATCATGAATAAGTCTTGCAGCATAGGTCTCAAACACAGCCTTGCACACAAGTTTCAGACATAGGTCTGTGGTGAAAATAGATCTCAAAGGAAAACGCAGGTAGGGAAAACAGCAGCTTAGCATACTATCTAAGTTTGGAACCTGTTTCTTATTAAGAGATATCATATATTTAAAAGCTGATAGACCTGATCATTAGTTGCTGTAGTATTCTGCTGCTGAACAAGGCTACTTACAGCATTATGTCACTTTAGTATGTCAGAAGTCTCCCTGGATTTTGGAAACTGTTGATAGAAGGAAGAAAAATCCTTGAAAGAGGAGACAAAATATTATAGATAGCGCTGGAACCACTGAGCCTTCAACTAGATGTAAACAGGGTGCAAGTGACTTGGATGATAATCCTGAAGTTTATATTGCCATCTCCTAGCATGTCTTGCTTGAGGTCATTATTATAGCATGTGGGCTTTTACTTGGAGAGCTATGGTACTTGGGAAGTTGCATTTTTTAAATGGTTTCTTTATTGTGGCTGACAGAATTTTGTTATATATATTTGGTGGGGTTGAGTATTTGTTTCATCGTATATTTGCTGTCATGAAAGCAAAAAAATATTCAAATTATTTCTCCTTCATGAGGTCCCTGATTTTAACCTTCTTAGCCAGGTAATATTGACAAGACACAAATATGCAGACATGCATAAATCCCATATTTTGGTTTTTTTTTCAAAGGTGCAAGGCCAGTGTGTCTGTATGTCACCAGTCACCAATCCCAGATAGCTTTCGAACATGTTGTCTGGTCTTACATTAATTTCATAGGAGTTAAGTCTAAGTGATACTCCATTTCATTAAATGAGCAGTTTGTAGGAGAGGAGGAAGAGGGAAAACGCACAGGTGGTTTCTCCACTGAAATGAAAGGTTTTAGTCTGCATTCAGTCTTAATCTTAGATGAGGCACAATCCACGCAGAGAAACCAAGTTTTGTAAAATCTCCTGTGCACACAACTATTTTTCCTGTTAAAGAGAAGGTGTGGTCATACCTAAGCTTGAAAGTTGAGAAATGCCTTAAATTTAACGAAGGGAATCCCTACAGTAAGTGCATGTGTATACCACATGAGCAACGAATTGTTAGGGAAGATTGTAGCAATATGCTGTTTTCTCAACTATGTTTACACTTCTTGTAGAAAGCCAGTGTCTAAACAGCTGTTAAATGGCTGACACCTGGGGACAACCCCTGTTTCACCTCCCCACCCTCCTAATTTTCTGTTCTTGACAAGTCAATTCAGATTGATTTCATGTGACATTTTGATGGATGTTTCAATTCAGTGAATAAGTATTTCGCTCTCACTCAAGGCCTAACTACTGAGATTACACTAACCTTGAACTAAGTATTTTCAGTGCAAGCATTTGTCTGCTGCCCATGTGAAATTGTGTATATTCTACTCCACACTGTAGAGGAAAAACTAGGTATAACAGCTCTGCTTGGAACCAATGAAGAGAAAGATGCTGCAGTAGTTCTTTGACAATGTAAGACTTAGTGTACCAAAGTAATTAATTTTTTATTTAAGTAAAACATATCAGTATGTTTTACTTATCCCCATGAAAGGACAAAAAGCTGGTGTATATCCATATTCTGTGATAGGGCTTGAATAATTTTCTTTTTCTTGAAGTTATGTCTTGAGGATTGTGTAGGAGTCCATCACTGCCTCTTCTCCAATACTTGTTCCACTAAGCTCTTGCGCCTTAACCCTGGTTTTGATGCATTCATGAGAGGGAAAGTGCTGATGCATTATGGGCGGGGAAGTAAGCTATAGAGTGTATTAATTAGTCTTGGTTAATCAAAAGTAGGTTTTTATGGTCCATCGTATAAGATGCTTAAACTACAGGTTTTTATCAAATGTAGATAATGTTATAGATTTATCAGCTTGTCATGGGAGTTGGCAAATCCATGGATAAATCAGTAGCTGGATTCCTTTGTCCTTTTGTCCCTTCTTTTCACTGGAAAGACAAAGTATATAATTTCATAATCTGTCTTGTGGAGTTAAATGATCTTAAAAAATACCTTTTTCTCTTGTAAACCTTTGCCATGGGATAAAAGTTGTCAATATACGAAGTGTGAAATTCAAAGTGGTAGCATATATATTTTTGGAAGTTCAGTTTTAACTTTGGGCAGAGGCTCATTTATAATCCCCATTGGACAATGCGTTTGTTCTCTTCGACAGTTGAATGAGGGGAAAAGACATGTCGAAAAATGTGTTCCTGTCCTCTTTTTCTGTGTGCTTTTCTCTACATCTGGGCTTAGCAGAATCCCTTAGGGTATTCTGGATTGTATTTACCAGGAGGAAAGAATACCTGACTAGACTAGCATTGCTCCTCATGATTATGGTGTCATCAATTAACTTTTATGACTCAAAAGTGAAGCTTGCCAGTCATTTTAAAGCTTTGGATAATGAAACTCAGGAAGCTTGTTCCTACGGCAAATTTCTTTAACCTTTGTTTAAAATAGTATAAAATAACTTCCTTTAATTGTGGAAATATACTGTTGGCAAAAGGAAAGGGCAAACTATAACTCCTTAAACATTAGAAAACATGAGTCCATCATATCTGACGGGTTAGAACTGGTCTCTCTCTCTGCACATCCAATAGTAGACAAATAGTAACAGTGTAATAATTAAAGCTTAATCCATGTAGTCATAAGCTATTATAAGTAATTGCGACTTATGAGTTTTACTTTTCTTATCTTTCAGAGTGGGATTTTTTTTCCCCCTCCCTTCTCTCCTTAAAGAGGGGAAAATGCCTCAGTGCTGTTGAAGAGCTGGTAGGACAGCTTGACAGTTATGTAAGCAGCTGTCTGCAGAAATTCATTAAATGTCTGATTGTGCATAGCCATGTCTGACCCTTGGTGCTCATGCTGAGCTTTTCCCCTGCCAGCTACCTTTTCATCTCTGGTTGATAGTGTGGATATTCATTTACAGGGATGCAGACTTCAGTGGTCCTCCTCACAGTAAAGAATGCCATCATTCCTTTAACTTTATAGGCAGGGATTCACATTTTTGTGACTTGCAAAAGAAATTTGGTCTCTTGAGTGGTGGGACTTCTCAGAAGAATGAATGGGGTCCTGTACACTTGCTTATACTTGCTGTATAAGTACTTCCTGTACTTAGACACATACTTGCTTCTTGCTACTTTTCTATTTAATTGTTTGAAGCACTTCCATTTTCTTAGGTGGGGGCTTTTTATAGTCCAACTGGACCTGATTCACTTCTTGAAAATACTGGTATTTACTGGCCTACTACACACCCCATCATATCAATGAGGGGATCATGAGCAATTCTAACATTAAAGGAAAGGGGTGCTCAACAACTTGTGTATTTGGAATTTGTGACCTTACATCTTGTGCTCATTCTGTTCCGTGTTATCACTTTACCTCCTGTATTCACATTTTCGAATTTTCAACATCATAATTCTATTTATTTTTCTTCTTCAATGAAATTTCACCAAGATTTCTAAAAGACCTCACAGCTCATGTATTTCTTAGCTCTACCTATGTGATAATGCTACCACATTTATAGCCAAAAGAATCTTAAGCTCCGTGTGGGATTCCTTCTGGCTTCTGTTAAGATTGTGAGCAGTTTGTGTTCTTATGTTTTTTTTCCTCACTTGTTGAAGTCGAGATGTGGCAGGACTAAATCATGCCAAGACTGAAGCCACTAGACTTGACAGGGTTAGTGAATAACCAGAAGATATGCTATAACTGGAAGTTTTGGGAAAAATTTTTCTTAGACAAGTATGGTGGAACAAAAAGGGTTCTTCTAAGGTTGTAGAAAGTTGTCAGGCTGTGCTTTCTGCTGCTTCTGCCCTAGTAGCTGCACTGGTAACTTTGTTTATTGCTACAGCTATATATTACAGCGTGCATTTTATTGGATGGTAATTCTGTATTGACCACTCCATGCTTCCCACAAAGCGTCAAACACACTCAGCTGAGTTGGTAATGAAGCCAAAGGAAGAATACACACTTTTGGGAGTAGCTGTCTTGTGAACATGTAGACTCTGGTTTAGGTAATTGGTTAAGGCTGCACTTTGACTGCTTTCTGAGCCTTAATAGCTTCAATGGAGATAGCATTTTGTTTAACATATAGCATGTGCCTGCATGTGTTGCTGAATCAGATCCAGCTGAATTCCTGTAAGAGATCAGGGATTAGAACTGTGATTCTCCAGTTCTCTTTGAACTGTGGCTGCCAGCTGAGCCAGGTTGAGTAGTCATAGCACTGCCAGCCTTGAAAAAGTCATAGATTGTGAGTTAGGCCCTGCTGAATCACAAGACTTAAGGAGTTAGTGGCATCTGTTTTTAACCTTTGGTTTTCTTAACACTTCTGCCGCACATAGTTTCAAGCTCTTGTGTATTTTTTTCTTGAATTCTTTTCCTTGATCTGTACATCATCTTTCTCACACACATACATCCTATGTCTTTGTTTACTTTCTTCATCCAGAGAGGGGGCACCAGATAAGTTGATGGCTTTTGAGAGGGAGGTTATGGCGTCCTAGAGGATTCTTATCTATAAAGAAAATAGCCTAAAGATAGTAAAGAAACTGAGGCATAGGGAAAAAATAAATCTCTATTATTTCACTAGTTAAAACAACTTTCACTATGATTTTGTGTCTGCTTTGGTTAGTGCATATCTGGAATTTTAAATCTAGAATGTTTCTGAGCTTGACCTGTGAGAAATATGTCCAGAATCAACAGTGTTTGGTTTTTTTTTTATTGCCCAGGATATCTGAGTAAAAGGCTTCTATTTTTGCAACAGTGTAGCAGGAAGTATGCAGCAGAAGTCAAGGAAAACCCCAGCACCTTGGCCCTTTGAACTGGGGAAAACTAGAGAACATCTGAGCCCAGTGTTGGCAAAACCCCTCAGCCTGAACCATGTCCAGTGAGGATGCTTTAGGCTGATGTTGTGGAAGACTCTGTGTGTGTGTGTGTGTGTGTATGTATAAATGTGTGCTTATGTTCATTTACAAACTCATTAATTCAAGTGAGCACTTCTTTTTTTCTACGCCTTTTATTCCTTTCTGCCTTTAAGCTGAGTTGTGCTACTTAATTGCTCTTGTACTTTTGGCAGCTGAGGTGCCTTTCGTGCAGGGAAACCTGATTCTGTTTTCTGTCTGATCTATGGCTTGTTTTGCATTTTGTTAATATTATGAACAGATTCTCTGCTATTCTTGCCTCCTCCCCCCAGCATTTTATATCTCTGAAGTTCTCTGCCATTATCCACTTTCTTTAATCCAGAAAAATTAACACATTTCTCCAGTAGGGTTATCCTTCCTTTCTACTCAGCTGTCAATACAAGCAATAGGAGATGTATATTCTGTACTGTTGTTGTGAATTGTGATTAATTTGTCAACAATCTCTACTTAAAATCTTTGCACTTGCATGCAGTCTCACAAACATGCTCGCTTAGGTCCCATCGGGAAGTATAAAATGCATTTCTGAAATCAGAGCAAAAGTGTTTGTGAACTCAGCCCAAAGGTGGGCAGTGGGGAGCTCATTTCCCGCCAAATCCTGAGGTTTTCTCTGCATTCCACTGCTGTGCTGTGTGTTTGTCATCCGAGCGCAGACACATGTTCAGTCTAGCAGCTCCTCTTTCAGCCAGTGTTTGAGCAGCAGTTAAAAGAAGATGCACTCACGTGGAAAATCCTGGCAGCAGGCATCCTGGATTGTGTTTCAGCAGCTGTCCTCAATGGGAAGGCATTGATGTTTACAGTGTGTGTTTTTCCATGGAATTTTGTTTGTCTGCTGTATATATACAACACAGGCTATTCTTCTCTGTGATGTGTTTTTCAATGCTTTATATACAAAGTATTTTCTGTTGTAATATTTATATATTAAATGGAAATGCAGATGTGAGGCAGATACTGGCTTGAAATATTTACAATCTAAAAGTCTGATATGTAGTAATTTAGTTTAATCAGCATCTTTGAAAAAATAGAAAAGGGGGCAGAGAAAAGCCTTACTGATGTGAAACATACACTCTTGCTTCAGCATACATATTGAAAAATCTGGGGAAGAATAAGAAATGCTTTTTTGGAGAACCGATTTATCAGCATATTAGTTAGTAAATTCTTTTTAATACGTAAGTTTTTTTTTCTTTCTTTGCATGGAGCCTAGAGCTGGGGTTGTAATCTGAATTGCCAATGATTGACTGTCAATAACAATGTTGGATGTCTTGATGTAGGAAGAAAAACACTTTTTTGCACTATTTTTTCCAGCATCTCAGTGTAATGAAGTATCACTTCTTCATAGCTATTTTTAGTGGACTCATCATTTTAGCACCTAGGCCATGACTGGCACAAGTATATGATGATGTCATTCATGCCTCCGTCACACTTCCATTTATTTTTTGGGGAGGCAATTTTTTCTTGTTTTATTTTTCACTTGCTGAGGTCACCACAGTGGAATTCAGTGGGCCTTGCGTTGTTTTCCAAAACCATAGTTCAGCAAAATGCTTTGATGGGCTTGTCATTAGTCAGTAGTCAGCAATAGTTAGTCAGCTATTGGCTGACTAAGCCTAGTAGATTTAGGGTAGGATTTAAGCACTGTCTTTAGTGCTTTTTGGAGCATCAAGTGATCTGTACCTTATGGATAAGCATATGCTATTTTAATTTCCCCCTGGGCTCACACCTCTAACATGTTGGATATGAATTATGTCAAAAGCCATTTTCAGATCTGTGTGACACCCCTGGATCATTCCAAGATCTGCCTGTCCTAACAGCACCACTGTGCAATGCAGCAAGGTGTGAAAGAAGAGAGTGCCTCAAGGCAATCAGGCCCTAATCTTTTTGGATGCTTTGTGAATAAAAAGGAGCAGCCTAATGCATGTATGAAATTGAATGTCATCCTTCCTGAACCCTGTGTATTATACCTGAATATGTTTTTGTGATCTCGAGAAACGTCTACCTTTGGGTTGGGTCACTTGCTGTTTCATCTTTGTGATAGGATTTAGATGGAAAGCTGAAATCAAGTAGTCTCACCACTCTTTGGCAATTGCATGCCCAGAAAAAAATGCAGAAGAGTTTTAAGAAGCATTTGGATGACCATGTGCAGTACTAGACATGCTGTTGTCTTAGGCTTACAGAAAGTAGTGTGCTTGTGTATAGGTCAGCTAGCCTGTGTAGTCTTCCCAGAGACATACAAAATCATATCTGAGACTTGCCATCTGGCATAATTAATGAATATGAGCAAAAAAACCCACCCAAATGGCACACAGGATTTGTGAAATTGTTTGCTTTGACTTTTCCTAAGAAATTGATGTTCAGTATTGGGACTGTAGTTCATATGCTGAAGTGTTACATCTCTGTGTTACACAGAGGCAGTCGCTACCCAGTATCACACGGAGCTTCAGTTTCCATCATTCCTAGCTTCTGTCTTTGTATGCTGGAAAAAAGCGCCAACTTTTAATTATACACAAAACTGTATTTTCAATAAAAGACTGTACAAGTGTAGGAATGTCAGCCTCCACATCTAGTCCAAACTTTTATCAAAGACACATATGTCAGTAGGAGGCTGTTTCTGCAGTGTGGCTGCAAACAAAGCCCAAAATAACACAAGAAGTGGAAGGTGTACAGGGATGCAGTTCAGGCAGTCTTCCTTAGGCATCAAAAATAATCTTATTTTTACTAGTACCTCACACAGTCATAGTTGATTTCAGCCAAGTCTTACTCCTCTTTGATCATTATGCTGCCTGCTATCATAAGATACTGAATTATTACCACCTCCCTCAGGCTCTCTCAGAAGTTTACAGATGCAAACTTTCTAATCAAACAGTTTATGTTCAGCTAGTTTCCACTTACTCTCTATCACTGCAGACAAGCCAAAGTGAAGTTCATAAAAGAGAAAAACAGTAGTCAAAAAAAAGTAGTAGAAAAACAGTAATTAATAAATTACTGTCCGCTTCATTTTAAAGTCTTTCCTGTAGTACTGTTGTTTCCTCTTTAATATGGAACAATGATGAAAGCAAAGTCACCTTGCAGCGTGCATTTCGGGTAGCGCATTTGTATATTGGCACTTATAACAGCGGTGGTTTTCTCTAAAGAATTCACAATAATTAACCAGTGTGTTTATGGTTTTGTTTGTGTGCATGTGTAGCTGTGCCTTGTGCCATAAGCTTTGGCTGAAGCACTAGCTCAACAAGGGCAGCACTGTGTGGGAAATCAGACCTGTGTGGAATTGCATATCAGCATTTTCACCGAATTACTTCCTTTTGTTCCTTCTGTCGCAAGAATTATTAAGGATGTAACCCCGGAGCCTATTTTACAAAGTGCAGATCCACAATGCTGTCAGTTTTCATTGCATTTCATGAGCATGTTGTGGCCTTGAAAGCAATTTGACTATAAATAGTGCAACTCCATTTGGGAGTTTAGTAAAAAATGTAAGAATCCTTTAATTTTCTTTTCAGAGGGAAAAGTTGCCTCCTTTTCCATTCCTTTGTCTGGCATTCGAAACAAACTCAAGTAGTAGTTTGAAAGCTTTTTAATTTCGCAAATGTGTTTTCCATTACCAATGACACTTCTAAACTCTGTTGCTAAATCTTCTGATCTTTAAGATTCTGTGAGTACAGCAACTGTCAGGGAAGCTGCATGATTTGGTAGTGAAGTCATGCCTGATTAATTGACCATTATTTATTATACAATTATTTTTGTAGTTCCTAAAGATGATAATCCTGGTGGTGAACACAGATGGGAAGTCAGAAGTCTTGGACCAGGAATGAGATGATCAGCATTACATACTAGAGCAAAATATAGTAAAAGTCATTCCATTGAGAAATACTGTCTTTAACACTGGCTGCTTATAAAAAGAGCTTGAAGAGCTTTTTAAGTATTTTACCAATTTATTCTAAAAAAATGTGTGAAAATAATTTATAATTCCTCGTTTATTCCCCATTGGTGGATATGTTTTTGACTGCCTTTTCTTGTTTTTCTTCCTCCTCTCCTCAGCTTTTCTTATTTTGGTTCATTAATGTAATTTAATTGAAAGATGCTCAGGAAATTCCAAGTGTGGTGCAGGTGGCTGGTATGAGCTTCCCACCCTCAGTTTTTCTGTATCTCTGTAGTGTAACCTGTGTATTCCTGTCCTTGAACTCTTCTAGCTAGCAGTCAATGGCTCCAAGTAGTGACAGTCTGTATTGTGACTCTGAGAAGATGACAAATGGAAGCTGGAGACTGGTTTGAGAACAACTGCATTTATTTTCATTTGAAACATAATCTGTGCCTCCTCCCCCTTTCCTTCCCCAGTGTTTTGAATAGAGTACTCTGGAAAGGGAAGGAGAAAAGAAAAGTTTGGCTGACAATTGTTTACCTTGGTTTTTGTTCAACAGCATCAGTGGCCTCAGCAGACTGAGCAGCCCTGGGAGTTGGTAGCTTGGTGCTGCAAAGCAGTAATGCATGTTTTGTGTGCTGCACTCAAATGGCCATGGCAGTGCAGGCAGCATTTAAATTCATATTCAGTGATATCGTTCCTTTGTTGTGAGATATGAGTTAGGTAGTTCCTGGCTTCATGGAAGTCAGAGAGGGTTTTGCCAGAAATTTGAGCAGGCCTTTGACTTTATCTGTCGTTTTCAGTGTTGTTTTGTTTCCAGGATTTGTCTCAAACTATAACCTTATGTGCCAGGGCTGTCTTTAGGAGCCGCTTTGTACAGTGTGTGGATGGCATGATCAAAATACTTAGTGATCATCTGAGGGTCTTGGACACTGCTGTAGTAGAAGTGGTGTTAATCTAAGTAGGATTTGTGTGCTTGTGATTATGTTTTTTAAACCGACTTAAAAGCCGTATACTGAAACTGAACTGAAGTTGGACTGTGTAGTACTGAAGCTGGACTTGAAGTTGAATGTACCAGAAAACAACCCAAAAGCTGTCAGGAGATAATGAATGGTGCTGCAGGAATGGAAGGGGCTGATTAGCAACGCCAGGTAGAAGTGCAGGTAAGATGATGGATGGGCTTCTTAGAACCCAGCCTGCAGAAAGCTGGATATAAAGATACAGACCAAAGTAAAAAACTTTATATGCTCTCCACAGGGACATTAGAAACTTCTAACACATACAGTTTTCTGAATCAGTACTTGGCATGGTGTGATTCCATGCAGGGCAGACACATGCTTTAGAGTGCATAGGAGCATCAGAACAGAGCAGTTTAAAGATAAAAGTGTCTATTGAACAAAGCACCAATAAAGTAAGCACTTCATGCTAAACTAGGAACATACATGAACTAAGAAACAATGTACAGGTTTTATTCTTAATAATTGTCACAGTACTGGTTTGCCACAACCTATTTGCAATTTACAGCACTCATAGTTTCATTGGTTTTCATGATAACTAAATAGTATTCAAAGCTAATAATAGATTTAAATTTAAAAAAAAAAAAAAGGAAAAAGAAAAAAATGCTTCATTATAGGAGAGACTTGGTAAATGATATATGCCTGCTAAACACAAAGTTATATGAAAAGTTTGCACTGCAATACTGACCATGCATAGAGTGATCATTCCAGTTGCTAGGCAATGCAGAGCTTTCTAGCACTGAAGAATGAAGATGTAAAATTAAACTCTAATTGAAGAAATTTAATATAACCATCATTTGGAACGTGTGCAAAAGGTAATCAGGATAATCATAGAATCATAGAATCATAGAATAGTTAGGGTTGGAAAGGACCTCAAGATCATCGAGTTCCAACCCCCCTGCCATGAGCAGGGACACCTCCCACTAAACCATGCCATCCAAAGCTATGTCCAACCCCACCTTGAACGCCGCCAGGGATGAAGCATTCACAACTTCCCTGGGCAACCCATTCCACCCTTACAGTAAAGAATTTCTTCCTCATATCCAATCTAAACTTCCCCTGTTTAAGTTTGAAAAAGAAATTCTTTTTAGCCTTTTGGTTAAAATCTTAATATAGCAAATGTTAGAATAAGCTTTTAAGAGACATTTAATTGAAATTTCCCTTAGAAACTGTAGAACAAAAGCCTTGGGATAGGAAATTGTGACTGATGCCCTCGGCTAATTTTTAAGGAGAGTACCCTCTTTTGCTATCCTTTTATGTTCAGCTAGTGAAAAATATTGTACAGGTTACCGAAGTACGTTAAACCCTGAGAAGGAGCTGACAGCAGAGCCGAAAACTTATCCTGGGCTGTTTTACTGTGTGCTTTGATGAACAATGTTTGATGTTTACCATTTGGTTTGTAGTATAATTGTATTTTGTGGCCTCAGGCAGAGAACTGTACCTGAACTGCTTTGCTGTTTCTCTCTTTCTTCTGAGTATAAAAGAATTGTTGAGTCACCTGTGCCTCCTCCAGTGCCTGAACTTTTTCTACATCTGCAAGAGCCTTTCAAGCAGTAGCCTCAAGTAAAGTGGGAATGGACTTTATTTTGAAAATCTTATTTCTATGAAAAGGTTTACTCTGTGGCAACTTTACATACTTTCGCTAGCGTTTACCACCATCTTGCTTTCTGGGTAAATTTATGAAGTGGTACATACATTTTGTAGGGCGTATAGGTATATGCTTAAGGTTAAGCACGTTGCAGATCACATCCTTACTGGGCAAGCAACTTATGCATCTCCTTAAAGCTAATTAAAGTTAATAGGATTGTTGTTATGATTAGAATTAAGCAAATTCTTGAATGTTTTTCTGAACTGAGATGTTACTCCTTTGGATTAGTATTTTTGTTAGTTCTGTAAGCAGAATGGAATAAACAAGTTGTTGCTGTAAATGCTAAACCCTTCTGCATGAAGCAGACTGATGAACAGTATGTACCTGGTTTAGTAGAGATTAAGAATGTTTTCATTGCAAAGGAGAAATAAGATTTGTTGGGGTTTCCCTTTTTTTTTGTTTTGTTTTGTTTTGAAAAGATAAAAATGTAGGTTTAATTCAAATGCTGACTCAAAATCAACAAAAAAAGTCCGTGATGCTTGTGAAATTAACTTCTAATAGTTACTGTGAACTAGTGCCCTTCTAGCTTGCAGTCTGAGCAGTTCCGAAATAAATAGTGCACTGACTGTTGAATTGAAGACAAGCAAATCAAAGCTGCTTGTCACACATACTTGTGTTAATCCTACTACAAGAGACCAAGCAGAGACACAGTAGGTGTTCAGAATTATTGAAAAGTTCAAAGTGTGCATACTCGGTAGGATGCAGTGACTCCAGGGTGCATAGGCTTTGAAAGGGTGATGTTGCAGCCTTGCAGAAAGGCTCTGTTCCTTTTGGATTGGCTAAAAGATACTGTTATATTTGGTAGGAAGAAGGCTGTGGAAAGCTGAAAGGGAACAACTGGTAGCCAGTGTGTGTGTGGGGTCCCAAATACTTTAACATGTTCCACTGCAGTCACATTATGAGCAACTCACACTTCACAGAAATCAAAGAAGGAAGAAAACCATTTAGATCATCTCAGCTAAAACTTTTTCTAGTGCAGATTGTGTCCTACTATATTTTCCTCTGGTGTTTGACCATTTTTATCTCACTCAAGTGATAATGTGATTCCTAAGAGATTGTTTTGCAGTCTAGTAGATTTTACTGTTAGGAAACTTCTGTTGCTCTGTAAACTAAATTTAACTTTGTTTAAATTCAGACCATTAGTGTGAGTCGAATCTCCAGGAACTTAAGCTAAGTAATTCCCGTCTCTGTCCTTGGCAGCTTACACCATTCAGGCACCTTTATGTCTAATAATTCTGCTATTAAAGAAACCATGCTATTATATAATATTTTTTCACTGGAAAAAAAAGCAAAACAAACCCCCAGATATCATTTAAGTGTTCATCAACCTGATATTTGTCCACTGTAACTATGTGAAAGTTTGTGCTGAAATTCAGCCTAGTGTTTATAACAGCACTTGTGGCTCAGCTATGTAGCCTGTGAAGTGTATTTGGCTTAAAGGTGTCAGTGTACAGGGACGTTTAGAAGACATGAAGTTGCATGCACAGGTGGCTTGGTTTGTGTAGGGATTTTTTGGTGTTTTGGTTTTGTTGGTTTTTTTTGTTTGTTTGTTTTTTTTTTGTTTTGTTTTTTTTTAGCCACATTGAACTGCTTAGTTTTGATCCAGATGTTAAAAGGAATTACAGCCCCTTTACAACAGCCATAAAGCTGACTGTTTGGCCCATTCCCAATTTAGATAGATGTACATAGACTCTGCAGCACCTCTGACCTGTTTGGAGAGAAGCGTAGTAAGAAGGGGCAAAACAGTTGTTGATATTGCTACCAAGACAGTGGGAATCCAGCAGATATCCTTGAGCTGTCAGCCTTGCCAAGGACACAGGGATACATGGACAAAGAGGCAAAAGGGCCGTTCCCTGCCTGTGTTAAGTTCAACCCCTAGCTGCAGGAGAATGCAAAGTGGGAAATGACTTTGTGGTGTCTGACTGATCACTAAGACACAGATCTAAAATGATAGACACAAGGGTAGGGTTTACAATGCATGCATCTGAACAAGTCTCATTTGCCTGTGCAAGTTGCATGGACTGGCACTGGAGTGGCAGCTCAGATTTTGAGGTATCCTTTTGCACTATTTGTCGTGACTGTGAGTAGATAAAGGTGTCTGCAGTTATATTTTGTAGTAGCTTTCTAGGAAAACTCCTCCAAAGCTTGAATACTCTTGAAACCACATCTCTGGCTTACTTTGGCTGTGGATGGTCTTTTTTAAATATATACCTCTATGTCTAATACAAACCCAACATTGTGTTCCTCTGGTAGAGAAGGGAAAGGTGATTATTGTGGACTCAGGAAGAGAGAATTAGGGCCTAATAAGAGCCCCGGGGATGGATGCCCAATGTGATAGCGTGACCCTACTGCTTCCCCTCTGATTACTGGTTGAAATGGCTCATCTTAATTGGAAGCTTCCTGGCAGCTCTAGATAACCTTCAGGGTTGTAGTGCCTCATTTTTATTACCTTTGGCACTCTAGTGTGTTATAAACAATGGGTCTTGTTACAAAATGAAAAGCTTTGTCTTCCAAAATTAGACTTATGCAAAGTTTATGCTCCATATTCTGAAATATCTTTGGCTGAACCTTTTGCTTTCCTTTTTAATGTGTGTTTATCCAGTACTTGTGGAATTGTTGTGCTTGATTTGGGTATTTGACTTTGCAAGAGCTGATTTATACCCGTGCTTTGGATTAACTATCTTTAGATGGAAAAAACCTCAGTTCAGAAAGCTTCTTGCAACTGATCGAAAAGTTGAAAAACACTGCAGAATTGCTGGGATGTATGTGAGGTGCCAGAGCTAATTGTGATGTTCTGTTGTTTCTTTGGGAAGAGGAAGGTTGAATCATCATTGCAATTAAATGTAGTCCATACAGTGAAAAAACTGTGGACCTTGTCTTTTCAAGATGGCATTTGTTATTGTAGTCTCCCAAAGCACTGCTGTAGTTAAGCATCTGTAAGTAACCCTTATTTTTATAGCCTTATAGCTTGACCGTAGAAATTTGCCCTTGGCAAGAACTTGGCACACAGACTACTGTTAACACAGGAGTCTATATATTTAATATCATCATCTTTAATCTAATTGAATTTAATTAGAGATGGGCTTGTGCTTCAGAATTCAGATCGAAATCTGAAACTCTCCTCCCCCAAGGTTAGAGAATGTATAGACTTGAGACTGACTTTTTGGGCAAATCTTTTCTTTAAAATCAGCTGGCAATAGGTAGTGCAGTAGTGTCAGATCCTTGTATTATTTTCTTTCAATGAACAAAATTTTTATCGCCAGTGTCCTTTCTTCTATTTGCAATGATGTCTTCATGAATACTTGATGGGTTGGGGTTTTTTTTTGGTTTGGTTGGTTTTGATTTTTTTTTTTTAGTATTGTATTTTGGAAAAAGAAAATGGCATCTAGGTTTTGTTCTGTTTGGAAGAGAATGAAGAGTTGGAAGGCTGATGTTGCAACCTGGTTTGGCTTCCTGGAGAAACACTAGCCTGTACTGATCATTTTAATAGCTTCCTAACTCCTGTGTCTGGATAATGGCTTTTTGCTCTGATGTTTGTGAAAGCAAGGTTAGACTTGGCGGTAAGATTACAGAACCATGGTTTGTATATGCAGGGAGAAGACATTTCTGATTTCTACTTACATCTTTCAGAGGAGATATGTCAGTAAAGCAGCGAAATGCAAGTTTAGCATGTACAGGCCCATGCTTCCTGCTTACAAAACCAGGATAAAGTCTGGGTGAATTAGGTATCTGAAAACCACTGAGCACTTTAGAGCAATCCCACAAGAATCTTGGGTGTGAGATGATTTTTTTAAAGCAAAACAAGCTTTTTGTGCCTCCTTAGGCCTGATGTCTTGCAGTGGTGAAATGACATGCTTGCCTTAAGAGGACATTCATCTAAATCTGTCATATGCATTTTGTCCCTGTGTTTATGCATGGCATTTCCAGGCTGGAACCTCTTTTAGCTTCTGGCCAAAGAATTGCTCCAAGGTAGTAGCACTGTCAATAGCAATTGCATTGCAATTCTGAGTTGGAGCCATCAGCACGCTGAGGCTGCTCTCTTCCCCAGCTTTCCAGGTATTCCTGAATTCGTGTTATAGAATAAATGCTCAAAGCCACATTAATGGTAACAACTGATTTGGGTGTCGAAATACAAAAAGGCTGTGATGAAATCGTACCAAATTTGTAAGCAGACACAAATCTGCCTCCTTGTTAGTTACGGCATAATCCAAACTTTGTCTAAGTGCTTGCACCAGTGCATGTGAAGGTGCATAACAGACATTTAGCTAAGCGTATACTCAGGTTTTTAATGAGGGAGTGAAAGATAATGGTCAGAACACATCTGCTTCCAAATCACAAACGGTAAATCCTTATTCATGCTATCTAAGTCAGTGCTGACTTTTGTCACCAGCCCTGGTTCTCAGCTGCATTTTCTACATGTGAATGTATAGAACTAGTAAAGAAACAGTGCCTACACTTTTCCAGTATTAGTTGAAAGGTGTTTGTCTCTCCTTCCACTCTCAGTCAATGCATTTAATAGACTTGGGATGGTTTCAATCTTCAGACTTCTGAGTACAGAAGTTTTCAAGTATCAGTCTATTTAAGTGCTCCATACAGGGGCTGTGAAGCATCAGAAAGCTTCAGAAGTATCTGTAACACTCAATCCTTTCAAACTTCCCTCCCTGTGAGGAGGATCAGGGTAAGGATAAAAGTTGGGGTTTTGTTTTGTTTTGTTTTTTCTCTTTTAATTTAACATGACTTGTTTTTAGCCATTGAAAAGAAAATAATTTCACTTTCAGGCTTTGGCAGAAGTTTGGACAGCTTATTTTTTTTCATGCAGCCAACTCCAATGGGATGCATAGCATTTACTACTTTAAAAGCCAATATAAATATTTATCTCCTTATGCCTCACCTCTTCAGGTGTCCTCAGCAGAACATATGCATCTTCTTTATGTCTTTGCTTTGAATCTCCATCTTCTTGAGAGAAAGAATTGCATGTTTGTCCATATCTCTTCTTTCTTATAATTCTTTAAAACAACTCTCTGAATGTCAGCTTGGAGACAGAGATGCTTGCTGGTAATGTGTGATGGAGAGCTGCTTGCATCTGGAGCAGCTGTCTTGTCATTCTGTGGTGTGCTATTGCTAGGTACTTTGTTTTGGCTTTATGGTTTTAGGTATTGGAAGTATTTCAGAAAACATAAAAGTATTTTTTGGTATAAATATATTTTAAAAAATAATTGAAATTAAAAACATGTGAATGGGCAATTGCAGTATTACTTTTCGTATATAATGTGTTTAGTTAAGTAGTGAATCATCTGAAAAGAAAGTGTCTTGTTTTACTTTATGACTTTCAATTATTGGAATATTCAAAACACTGTCTTAGGCAGTGGCAAAGTGCTCCATATATTGCAGCGCTTCACCTACAGCTTCCATCAAGGGTCATTACACTTGCTTAACTGGCTGGTAGTCTGGAGTTCAACCATGCTTACTTTTCACCAATGCATTTGTTATCCCATTGTCCTGCCTTCCCTGTGCATTGTCTACACTGAGTCTAGCTGGTTTAGTATTAGAAGATTAATAATTGCAGTTGGAACCAGAGAGGGATTTCTTTTGCATACTAAGTCATTCTAGAAGTGCTTTATCCTTGAAATATGGTCAGGAGGCTGATAATAGTGGTTTAAATCTGGCATAAATCAGCAGCGTGCTTATTCACTAAACTCAAACTGACTTCTCATCCTATGCTTTTCCAATTACGTATTCACATATGTCTTCATTTTATAGATTCTTCCATCTGCGCGCTAGGTCTCCATCCTTATTCCAGATTAATTTGGAACTGAAGGTAATTTAAAGAAAGAAATTCTCACCTAGATATCCTGGTGATAAGGTCTGAGTTCCTGCATTTGTTTCTTGTAGTGCAAATACTGGTAGGACTTAGTCCAAAACAAAGGCAGATAAAAAATTACTAATATCCTGTGTACTGAGTAGATCTTACATCTTTAATTACTGTATAATTGCTTAATTGCTGTATAAAGGGGAGTCTTCCGTAAATGTCCAGCCCTGCTTTTAGGTCATGTCAGTTGGCTGCTGTGGTTACGTGACTGGGATGTCATACAATTGTGTTTTTTTGGTGTGGCCAAAGACTTCAGAATGGAGAAATTTGAAGAATGTGAGGGTCTGCTTTCCCACCATGATTCATATTAAAGAAAAAAAGATTACAAGTGCATACAGGGCCAAGTGTCTCCTAAATATTTTGGGCTTGTGTTATCACTTTATTGCTGAAGGCTTTTAAGATTAACTTTGCAAAATTAAGTGATCACTTTGATACAGGTGGTTGCCCTCAAAGTCACATTCCAAACCTGTTTACTCGTGCATAGCACAAGCACATAGTTTCTTGCCATATGTTCTTCTCTAATACGTACTTGGTCCAGTCATACTAATGTATCAGGGTGACCAGCAGATGACATGAGAAAAGGCTTGAGATGCATGTGGCTCTTATACTAGGAATACCTCCTATTACACGCAAAAGCAGGACCAAACCGGAGGGACTGCTGAGGCCGCGCAAGATGGCATCACGGTGATGGAGTTGCAGTTGTTCCCTGTATGTGAACCTTTCTCAAAGCTCTGTTTTGTGTTGCCTCTCCAAAGTGTGTGATGTATCATGGGATTTTTGATCACATGAAAATTTCAGGGTCAGCAAGATGCATCTCTTTGAAAATGTCAGTGTAGTTTAGTGCCACCTACAGAGCTGCAGAGATTCTGTCCCATTGTTCATGTGTCTCTTCAACGTCATGTATCATACAGCTGTCAGTGGGTCAATCCAAAGCATTGTTTAAACTTACTTTCAGGTGCTAATTAGAAAATTATCAGAAGACATGATCTTTAAACTAGGAGAAACTAAACCCTCATTATATCACGCTGACAAAATCGAGGGCAATTCATTCAAAGCTGGGGAAATAATCCAGATTTAAATCAATGTGGGAAATAAATGGTGTTGGCCCTAAGTGTATAGGTGCAGATCAGCAAACCTAGTAATACTGCACTTGCAACACGTGCTTGTAACTTAAAATGATCAGTTGTAAAATGTGTTATTTTTTGAATGTAAGGTAGATTAAAGTGGTTAATGGCTTAGTGTTCTAGCTCTTGCTTCAACGATATGATCAGGAAGGCTAATGACATTTTGTTCGCACAGTGCTGTACTCTACTCATGTCTGTAACCAATATGTATTTTCATGAACATTGCAAACAGCTTTTCTGCTGTGGCTAGAAATCACGTTGTTTCCTTGACATTTTGGATGTCAACAGCTGAGAGATGTACAAAACCAACTACCTGTTTATTCATTGGTTTGAGTTTGCACATATCTCCACTGACCCACCAGGTGTGGAGGAGAGATTATGGAAGGTGAGATTATAAAAGTTCTTAAGCTGTTATCTACAGACAAGTGATATTGATTGACAAAAGAGCAAGAAAGGTTTGTCAACAGTTAAGCTGGCTCCTGTTACATTGGTACTGTTACCTTGGTACAGTTCAGGGCTGTACTCTGTCAACTTCATTTTGGATACTCTGCTTGGGTTAAAAAGTACTTGATTTCACTTGGTACTGAAGTCAGAGCTCCTAGCTAGCACCTTTTTGGTGTAAGGCTACTGTTTGAACACAGATCACGCTCATCAGTGTAATAGGCAGAGCTCTCTTTCAGTCAGTATCTGAGTAAATTTAGGTAAAGATCTGGATCGCTAGCTTTCCAGTCAAACTACTGCTTCCTTACTGCGTATTGTGTGCTCTTGTAGGGCAGTGATGGGATTCCCATTGAATGTCTAATTATCCAGTTAAAAAAACAAACCAAAACAAACCAAGAAAACATTACCTGTAGAAAGCCAAGTAACTAAAAGAAGAAATAGCTAGCTTAGAAAAAGCGTGAACTTCAACTGATATCTCATGTGTTACTGTCACACAAAGGAACTGGAGCATTTTTTGAGGAAGAGGGTGGGTGAGAAAATACTTACAGTGCTCACCAAGAAGAGTTATCCACATGGCAAATTAAATGTGATAGTGATGAGGAGCTTTGCCCAGGGTTGGTAACAAATGCTAGTTTTGGCATGTTTGTAATACCACCACGCTGCATAAAGTGCCTACATGTTGAAATGCTATTAATTTCTGTAAAGATGAAAGTTGCATCAAACTATATATACTAAATAATTGCGAACAGTGTCCATGTGATCAAAGATGACTGGTCTTGAATTTGTAATAGTGGGCTAATATTAAGGGTTGTTTTGTGTTACTTGTTCTTGTCACTCATCTTTTACAGAATGCATGTTGCTCTTTTATGTGTTCCTTGCTACCCTGACTATAATAGCATAGATTTTTCACTTGAGTTTCAAAATGTAATATCAAGTGCCATTGGACTTTTGTATGCCTTGTACATACATATTTATTAATTTAGTTCAGTCTTCCTGTGCACAAAGAATCAGCATTTTTGCATTTGTAGAGGGAGTCCAAAAGCCTAAAACTATATGTAGAGTTACCCAAAAAAGAGGCACCTGGAGCTGTGGTGCATGAAATAGCCCTGAATGCAATAACCACTTTGCAGTATTTTATTTACGTGAACAACGGAGAGCAGTGTGTAGATAGATTTTGGTGTTTTATCAACTCATTGTGCTTGAACCTCGTGGGACAGCAAAAGCTTATGTTAAAATATTTACCCTTGCCCTCCTTTCCACCCCCTCCCCCTTTTAAAGACCTTTGTTTCTTCCCCTCCAGCCACACAAATACGTCACTAGTGATTGTGCCTTAAAGCAATATGTACTAAAATAAATATTTAGAGACTAAATTTTAGTAGTCGTAACATTATAAATAAATATGACTAGGTCTCCCTGTATAGTATGTTTTTTACATTGCCTTGACATTCAGTGAATGTTGACTTGAAATACAGAGAAAAGCATAAAGCCCAACTGGGTATGTGTGACCTTGTTTCAAGTGCAACTTCACTGGAAAGGACAGCTGCTTCTTATGCTGCTCTTTTTCATGTAATTCCTCTGAAAGGCTGACAGAGATGTTAGTGAATTTTAAAGCCACTGTGAGCCTGAGTTAGCAATACAGGGCTTTCATTTTATGTAAAAGAAAAAAATAATCTGTACTGTATATTCAGTATGCCTCCTCCAGATTGTAACTAGATCTAGTTTATGGTGGTTTTACTTTTTGCACAGCTGTTCTTGATGTACAGCCAAATAGTACAATCTCATGTTCATTGCCAGTTTGACAGAGAGGGGGCTTACATTAAGGGATATTCACTCCATACACACAGAAGCACGCAGTTTTGGCAGTAGCTTGTTTTACTGTACCTGAGTGTTGTAAATATTCTTTTATCTGTTGTTTTATTGAGGGGTTTGTTTGTTACATTCTTGGGACACAATTTCATGGTAGTGACTAGCAAACTGGACTTGAATGGAGTGCCTTTTGGGTTTGTTGCAAGGTTCATCTGTGTTTTAATGTCCTGTGTTATAACCCCTGGTTGGTGAAAACTGCTAAATCATATATAGAAATGAAATGGTGGAAATGGTGATGGTGAACCCCTCCTCTTTGTCATATCAAGGTGATTTTCCTTCCTGAATGTTGGCGCTAGATGCGCATTAAAATCCTGGAAAAGAAGGCACAAATGAGCTTTTCAGAACAAACTGAATTGCGCCGTTTTCCAGATTTTCCCAGTGAAAGACCATAAAATTAGTTCCAATCTATTTTTGTCTTACTGATCACGATTTTGTATTAGAACAAACAGAAGTTACCTTCTGCCCTGTGTTTTTTGTTTTGCATGAAAGAGATGCCAACTAAACGCTACTGGGAATATTTTTAACCCCAAGGTCTATATTAGTCCTTTCTTGCTAAAAGACACATTTCTGAAATATTTATCATAAACCTGCCATGCTGTTGTCACATTTTTCCTTTCATGTTGTGAGCAGTTCTGGGACTTCTGCCAGCATTGTTCCTTCCATTCAAATAGGAAATTTGCTACGAAGTGTCTGGTTCTTGGATGAATAGCACGTTGCTTGTTCATCAACCTGACTTGGGTGATTCATAAGCCAAATGCGCGATGCCATGCAAAGAAGGAGTAGCCAGTATGTGGTATGTCAGGTTTGCTGACATTATATTTGCAAGTATAATTTTAATTGTGTACATTGGAAGGGGGGAAGGGCTGATTATTTTAAATAGAAGTCAGGTCTTTGAAATGCTAAGTTTGTGTTGCTTAATAAGCTTTACAAATAATTAGGTAAAAACTGAATGAGACTGAGGCTTTGATTTATAGCTTTTTGATTAAACAAAGTTGCAGCATTAGTTGTTCTGCTGTCTTTGTTTCTGAAACTGAATAAATGAGAAATATTTGTATTTACTGGGAGAGGGTCTTGAATCTCTAAACATGCAGAATGTTTGAAGTATTTCTCCATTTTAGGGGTTTCATCTAAGATGTATTTGTTTCAGTTGGTTAGCTAAAAATAGTGTTTCTTCAAAGGAATTTGTGTACAGCAGAAAAAAGTCTGTTTGCAGGTTGTTTTTCTTCTCACATGACTTCCAACTTTAATTAGATTATATATATGTAACAAATGACTTGAATGCATTACCCTGTGTCTATGGTTTCATTTAAAATGCGGTTCTATTTTAACTCTGAGTATTCTGGAAAGAAACACGAATCATTTGATAACATTTGTGAAAGCATTTAAAGTCTAATAAGTGCTTCCATTTCAGGTCTGTCGAGTACTGTCTGGTTAAATTATATATTGGACTTGAATACATCATTTATGAGCTTCTCAAACCAAACTGACAACTTGTCTAAAAATATGCTGATTTGGGGTATTTTTTATAGTGCTAGAATCTACCTGCAACATAGCTGATAAGTTCTCCTAAGGCATGATAATAGCTTTTGTAAAAATAAATTACTTCTATTTATTACCATAGCCAAGTTAAAATTCAGTAAATGAAAATATTTCTATAGTAACTAAATCTTATACACATCAACGTGGATTTCAACACAAGTAACAGGGACAATAATAAGAGCTCTTTCAACTTTCAGTTCATGGGGCCATTGAAGGTTTTATGGTCAAGGTGCAGTTATTAGTTTAGAGACCTAGGATACTGCTGGATCAGACTAACATATTCCGTAACATCAAAAGCAGGATACAGAATATATGTGCCTGAGGAGAGGCAGCACTTTTATTTGAGCAGTAGCTGCATGCCCTAGTCTCCAAGACACTGCATTGCTACCAACTTTTTTGTAGTAGACCTCCCTCAGTCTAGACCTCCTTCCACTGTAAAGCTCCTGTCTTCCTGTGTCTTGTCCTAAAATATCTACAAGCCCAGTTCTATGCCCTTTCCTTTCATCACTCTTGCCACATCTTGCTCATGCTTCTGACCAGGATTCCAGAAGCCCAGAAAGGAGATGTCTTTACTGAAATCTGTAGACATACAGTAGCACTGCTTCTGACAGAGGTGGAGGAACTGGCTTGGGAAAATGTGGGATCCTTCAAGGAAACCAGAGCATCTTTTACCCCTGCGTGAGCCTTTAAAAAAAAACCCAAAACGAAAACAACAACAAAAAAACCCAACAACAGCAAAAAAACCCGCCAACATCAAAAACCAAACCAACCAAGCAACAATTTCCCCTTGATTTCTCTGGTTTTGATTCGCTGCTGATATGTATAACAGAATATATATGGGTAATTTTTTTTTTCATTGAAAGCTGATTATTAAAGTCGCTGTATAATGGATATTATACAAAGGACATCACTTAACTACCTGTCGAATTGTTTGAGCTCTAAATATGTATGCTGAAATATTGCAAACTCATCCAGGAATCTGAGAGTCAAAAGCTGCTTCTTTGTTCCTGTTTTATTGCTGGTGATAAAAAAGAAATTATAATGAGGACCTTATTTCGAGGCACCAAAATTCAGTTTCAGAGAGCCTGCAATAACAAGGATATAGGTTTTGATAAATAAAACCTATCACAGTAGTAATTATTACTACAGGCTTATAATACTTGTTAAGTTATAGAATCAGCAGAAGGTCTTAATCATTACTCTAAGGAGTATGGGCCCATTGTACCACTCCTCTGTGTGTTAGTTTTGGAGTCAGTATTTTGTTCTGGATTTTGACCAGTTTACTTCTAAATTCTTTACTTAGTGGGTATCGCTTCCTGTAAGGCTACAGGAAAAGCTCAGGTCATGCTTAGGTCATTGCCAAATCTATGAGCTACTGCTTTCCAATGAAAACATTGTAAATTGTGTTTTTAAAGGGTAATGTTATTAGACACACAGTTAATTAAATTGGATTAGCTATGCATCAGCTCTTCAGTCTGAAAGATTCACTTTCGTGCATTTCTTCTGGATAGAGGTAAACCACAGTGGTTTGACTGCATTCAGTCTTCCATAAACAGTGGTGTATCTTTGTATCAACAGTAGTGAGGTAAGATACTGTATCTGAAAATGGAAGTGCTGATTTTGGTATGCTTACCTGCATTTTACTTCAGAGGTTATCTGCTTTCACCAGCAGTTGTCAAGTTTTTAACACAACTGGAAGCATAACGGAAATCACAGTTAGCTGTTGCTGTTAGTATGAGTCTCACAGTTGCTTAACTCGCATGTGTGTTTGCAGAAGTTAAAGATACTCCACTGGATGTAGCCAGCATCTGCAGGTTCAGGTACAGCAGCCCTAGTTTAACAAAGCTTAAGGATCACTTGATTTCAGTGACTGTATCACTGAAATTAAGTGCAAGCTTAAATGCTTTTCTGAATGTGTAAGGGTATCGAAAAAATATATAGTAGGTCAGCTACAGTAGAATGTTACAGGGTGGGTGCTCTTAATACAAGACACTTGTTTCAAGCACATTCAAGTTGTACTCAGAAGCTAGGAGTTCTGCTGTTAGCAAAGCAATAAATAATTTTCAAGGGGCAGTAAATTGGCAGAAAAAGTTGATGTACCTTAAGAACAAAATCTAATGCAGTAAGTCTTATGCTTAAATATAAATGAATATTCATCTAGCAGAAATAATTATTTGCCATACAAATCACTTACAAATCTCTTAAGTGTTTGTTTCACTTTCTAATATAGGATAAACCAATTTTGCTGTTACATATTATGTATTAAATATTGGGAGTTTTTTTAATTGTTCTAAAATTTAAGTCACTTTAATGATCCACTTAAGGTAAACAGCTTGACTTATTCATTATGAAGCCAGCCATGTTTTGAGTCAGTAACTCATATTTTGATCACTGAATGATTGTATGAAAACACTTGGAGGATTTCAGGGTTTAACACTGGTGGATTCCTATGAAATTAGTTACAGAAATTAAAACATGTTTTTCTGACACACTGTATTATCTGCCTATTAAGAAAGAAAAAATTTTCAGAGTAAATACTTAAAGCTGTATTTATTTATCGCCTATTCTCAGCTTCTTGCTAAGCAATTCAATAGAAAAAAAGTGTTATTTTTTTCTTTCAGTTTGTTGAAGTCATCATTCTATTTAGAGTCAGACAAGCCTGAGGTCTAAAGTTACATGAATTTGGTCAAACTGACCCTGAATTCTTGACTGTAAACACCATAAATCTTCACTGCAATAATTAGTTTCACATTGTAAAGGCCATGCTGTGAAGGGTAATTCCTCATGCAACAAGTTACGTTTCTAATTTGTTTTCCATTGCACAATGAATTCCAAAAGCTTTCACCATGTTTCTAGCGAGTCATTTATCAGCTTCATAATAAAGCATAGAAGGGGCATCACAGATCATCCTCCACAGGAACCAAAATCTGTGTTTGCTAACAGCAAGAGTAGGCAACAGTGCCCCAGGGCTACAGTGTGTAACATGAGAGGGGTTTTTTTGCTTTCAACATCCATTCTGTTTTATGAAATTTTGCACTTAAAAATCTTTATGAAAAGTAATCAAAATCTGTAAACTGAGCACAAAGATTGAGTTTCTCTATTAATTTTCATATAAAGAGTATATCAAACAGACCTCAGTGATATGCCAGTCTCGTACTTCTCCACTGAAATACAACTTTGCAGTATTGCAAAAGGTTTTACCAATACAGAGAAACATCAACACTTTCTTTCATTATATCATGTCATTTTTCAGAATTGGTCTAGTACAGTTTTTCCTAGTCTAGAGTATAGAATTTTGCACATCTGTGCTTTATGGAATAATAAAATATTTAGCGTAATTCCTCTTCAAGTAGGTTTCAGTAAGTGATTTGACAGCAGTAACAAGCATCTCTAGAGTAGACATTTGAACTTAAGACTTTTAAGTCACTGCTAAGCTCAGTAATATGCTTCATCCCATCTTGATTTCAGTAAGTCCTTTGTAATTTTTTTTTTCTTCAGTATTTCAGGTTCATTTGGGGTTTGGGTTATTTCATGGGAAGGAGGGGTCGGTTACACATTTTTGTATATTTCTTTCTTAAGGAAGTGGATCTAGGAGGCGAAAGCGTCAAATGCTTTTGACTCAAGTGAGTGTCCCATTAAACATCATTTTGCTTCTATGGTGAAGCAGAAGTCATTTCAGCTAAATAGTGAAGTCAGCAAAAGGCAACATTAATCATGGCACACCTTTTTTAGGATAGTTTGTTTAGGTCAAAAAGTATCTGCCTTTCTGCTTCAGCACATGCAAATCAAGAATTCCAGACCACAGTTCTTTTCCATCACCCTTGGAGTTTAGCTTGATATACAGCAGCATGTCAAAAATGTTTATAGAAGAATCCTGTGAATGCCAGCCAGGAGCACAACTGTATAGATCATCTCTACAGTGAATGGTGACTTGTTCTATTCTGAGTTTCATTTGGGCACAGGGACCATCTCTAAGCGTGTGCGTCTGTACCAGATGCTCTGCTAAAAACATATCCTGTCCTGGCATAACTTGCGTTGGAGATTACTACAGCACTTGAATGGGCTGTTAAAAGCTTAGCTTCACTCGGTTCCTCCCTTCTCTGCAATTTTCAAAGAATTTGTGCAACTAAAACCTGTGTCATGAAACAGGAAAAGGAAAAAAAACAGGCAAGCAAAAAGTGAAACAGACAAGTTGAACAAGACTAAGTATCCAGAGACAGTATACTTGACAAATGCTTTGTGGATTTTAGCAGAGAATCTGCAAGCAGGCTGGCTGGTGTAACAGGCCTTCCTTTGGCATTCTAGCTCAAGAGCTTTGTTTCTTGCTCAGATGGATTGTCTGAGAAAATATACTCTTCCTAACAGTAACCTAGTGTCAATGACCATTATTTTCTTACCAGTTGTCTTTTCAAAATAATTATGAGTCTATAGAAATGGTACTAACTGGTGAGGCACACTGTTGAAGAAGTTGTTGGTCTCATGAGTTGAAGCTTAAGGGGCTAGTGGTTTTTGTGATATAACATAGGCTGTTGTAGTTTCAGTGGCTATGTAGGAGGAGTTAGAAGGCCTGGGCTTGAGTTCGAAAGCTCCTTTAGGGCTGAGCATTGGTGATTAGCAGTTTGTTTGATGCATAGATTTCAGTGCTTTTGACAATCAGGACTTAATTAGTAGGACAGCTGCTTCATGATGTTTATCATCAACATTCAGTGTATACTAAAACCAGTGCATGTACTCCTGTTCTGTTTTTCAGGCTTCCTCAGTGAGCACCATCCATATACTATCTGCTTATCTTCATTAATATTATCACCCTAGCAGGAAGACTTCTTTCAAAAATTACAAAATGTATTAATAATAAATCCAGACTTAAAATTCAAGTTCTCTTAAAGTCTGTTTAGGACTCTTCCCAAATTACACTTCCTTACTGCCAGTGTTGCCATCTACAAGTCCTGTTGGCTTCCACTGGAGTCATGATAGATCCCAGGTGTCTCAGTTTGTGCATCTGCAGTAAAGGGCTGTAAACCAAAAATTGTACTGAAATGTTGTGCTCAGTGATGTGAATATGAAGAGGGAATTGAATTTTCTTGGGTGAAAATATACCCTTGCCTCAAGCATAAGACTTTCCCTTCCACTGTAATTCCTTGCCTCATTCAGTAGATAATGCTGAACAAATCTGGTGAGTTCGTGCATGGTCAAGGATTGTCCATCCCCGTGTCCTTCCTGCTACAAGTACTTTGTAGGGTGAATCAGCATAACTGTTAACTCTTGAACCCCTAATATCTGCGATAATATGAGCTGAAAGATTCTGGTAATTTCACAGTAGGCAGTCCTGTACAATTACGTATTGATAAAGCCCTGAAGCAGATAATCCCATTGACTTAGTCTGAAATCTTCTCAGTATGAAGGTCTCTTTAGAAACTTGGTCAGGACTTTCCAGGAAAGAGTATCTCTTTTCCTCCTGGCAATGATGATAATCCCCTACTGTTCACAGAATGTCATTTAAATTGCTATGAGGCTTTTGGCTTGCTCATGGATGACTCTTGATGAAGATTGGCTTCAGCTGTAGATTTGGGAAAAATTTCACGGGAAAGTTCAATCATTAGAAATAGTCAGCAACTTGTTTTGAATTTCTGAGGGGAGAGCTGTCAAAAAAGAAATTTGGCTCATCTTCAAAAAAGCTTTTACAGCACAGTCTGGTTTGATTTATGCTTCTACTCATAAAAGAAAAAAGAGGGGGAAAAAAAAGATCTGAGATAGTTAAAATGTCCCTGTTGACTTTTTCTTCTTTTTCTTTTTTTTTTTTTTTTTTAATAAAAAGATCTTTCATGTTCAGGCAATGCTTTGTAATGAAGTACAAGCTAACCTATCTTGGAATTTGAAAACCGACTTTCAAAGTGCTTTGATTGACCAAAACTGGAGCATTGTTACATTTTTATTTGAAAATCCTCTTTTGATTTTGTTTTTTCCTCCCCCAGTCTTCTGGGATGAGAAACATTTCTGAAATCATATATGTTTTCATAGAACAAAAAGACTCTCTTTCACTCAGCTCTTGAATCTGTTCACTAGCTAAGGATCTGCCCGTACACTTCTATGAGCCCCTTGAAGTGTTAATCTGATATTCTGCTGAAGTGTGGGTTAGCCCTATCACTTTCAAAGGAGGTAGCAATGTAGGGTCACATTCTGATGTCCATGCTCACACTGCAGTAGTGCCTTGTGCTGCCTAGAAGTCACACTGATTTCACAGGAACTATTCATGGAAGAAAGTCTTCAGTATAAAAATAACCAAAATTTTAAAAATCCTGACATACACATGATGCTTACCAGACATTTGGACAAAATGGTGAAGACATTGCTGATATTATGCTGTTTTATTTTAAGGATCAAAAGCTGTGAGAAAATGTAGTCTTTCTCTCCACCCTCTGCCCAGCCACACATGCTTTTTTTTTTTCCCAATGTTGTTACTATGGAAAGAGAACATACCTTGCATTTGAAAGGTTTGGTTTATTTGGAATTTTATTGACTTTCAAATTATATTGCAAATAGGAGCTTACCATGTTTTGGCTTCAATGACAAACACATGTATTCCGGCACCTTAGAGGTTGTTTTCAAAAAACTTGAGTTGCAGCAGAGCTCTTTTTAGTTGTGCTTTTGCTGAGGTCTGGTCCTTGAGGGAATAGTCCTCTTCTGCAGAGAGGACAGTGGGCAAAGTGGAGGCTTAACACTGGTAGATTTGTGTATATTTTACATGCCATTGACTCACAAAACCTTGCTAAAATCCATCAGGCCTGTCATTTAAGGAAAGCTGGTATAACTGAGCTTGCTTGGGAAATTTTACAATAACTTTTTGGACATTGAGGGTTTTATGCATTGATATATTTTGGATTCTCAAGTCAGATGGACTGTGATTTGTTAAAATCATGCACAAAGCCTGTGTTTATAGTATGACTTAGTTCACCTTACGCTATGGGTGTAATATTTTTTTTGGAAGTATAGCTGGAAAAATTGAATATGCTGTTGTATGTCAGCTGTTTATAATCAAAGAAATATGTTTAAAAGAGTTCTAGGACCTTTAAACTATGCATGCAAATTACTTTTGGAATTGCTTTATTATATTCAGTTGTGACTGCCATTGCTTTGGGCAACTATTCAAATCCATTGTTATGAATTAATTACAACCATAATTTAGCTTTTTGATACATTTAACTTAACGTACATCAGCTAATCAAAGCTGCATGCATGTTATGCTGTCATAGAACATGGAATATATAGTTTTTTAATGTTATGTGTATTTCTCTAGTGCATTTTTTTTTTTCCTAAACATAAAATGCAAACTGTTTAGAAACTGAAGAGATTTGATTGGACATCAAATATATTTGTGTGCTTTTTGCAGCAAGAACAACTGGTGAAATAGTTGAAATATATTGGCAAACGAACTTCTGGTCCATGCACTTCAGCTCCCTTGGGAGTGTGCTGTTCATTTGTTAATGCACACAACGCTTTATTTGTATGGATGATGCCAGTTCCTGCTGTGTTTCTCTGTTTTTCTTTCATATGCATGCAAACATGCAGTACTTCAGTTCTACAAATTTCACTGCTGTGATCCATGGGAAAATTTGCTGCATTTGCATGCATAAATATTCAGGAAATTTCTAACAGGAAAATATTCATATTAAAATATGTGTGTGTGTGTACATCTCTATCTACTCAGTTAACATAAATATGTACATTAAAAGCCAAAAAAGCCAGGGTGAATGTAATATGCATTTCTTAGATGTCTGATGCTTATCCCTGATGTGTGTGCAGTGTGGCCAAACAGGGTTAGAAGCAGGGTTAGAAAGCTTCTTTGAAAACATTCTTGAACAGTTGACATTGCTGCTGCTATTCTTATCCAAAACTCAACCACGTTTATTTTCTGGGGGCGTTTTTCTAACAGGGCAGTAATCAGTCCCATGTGGTTTATACAGTGAACTGAACTGTACGCACCTCTTGCCTGTTTGTCAAGCAGAAATAGGAGAGCTGTGCTTGTAGGTGTTAGGACTCAAACCTGCAGAATATATGGAGAAAATAAACCAGTAGCTATGTTCTGATAGTAATAGCTAGCAAAAGCAAACTAAAGTGAACAAGCTTTTAGAGTAAACAGCTAATAAAAAGCATAAGTGGGTATCAGCTAGCCATGAATGAACTGAGGCTGGAAAAGGAAGGGAAAAAATCTGACTACTGGAAAGTAAAGTTTTGGAGCTTCACTCCAACAGGGGTGTGAAGAGCAGGAACCAAACTGGTCTGGCATAGCTCTTGAGACATCTGACTGAGGAATTCTGTGATATAGTTGCTGCAATCATAGAAATGCAGGTGGTCCTTACCTCTGGTGTGTGCTTTACCAGACACTGTACCCTATGTATCCCCTATGCATCCCAAAAAAGTTCAACTGGAAGTAGAAATCAAGATGAACCTTCCTGTTGGTAGCCTATGATGGGATCAGCATTTCTTAAAGTAGCAAAGATAGGAACAAAATGTTTAAAGGAATAATTTTTACTCCTTTTAAATGTGTTCACCCTTGTTCTATAAGGCTTACCATACCCTCATAGAATAGCTTTAACTCTGGCTACCACAGCCACCACTGCTCCCATCCTTTCAGCACCCCGCCCTATCCTCACTTCCCTCATCCCACAGTTCTTTTTAAAATGGAAACTGTTGCTTTCTTTTCCAGTGCAAAGTATACCAAATCCAGAGTCATATCTGATTCTTGCTATTAATCCCAGCACTGAGGTTGACATAAACTAATAACAAATGATTTCAGAGAAGCTCCAGGCTTATCACATCAGTATAAGTCAAGTATGGAGCAAATAGATACAAACTTAGTTATTTCAGTGTTAAATCCCCCAATTTAAGATTTTACATCAGAATACTATATTAAAGGCATCAAAACTCTTGGGTTTTTTTGGTTTTTTTTTTTTTGGAAATAACTTAGTTCCAAAATTTTCCAGTGCATTTATAATGTTTCTATTTTAGATCACCTCATGATGAGCTCTTCCTTGATAGCCTTTCTTTCTTTATATTCTTTATTTTCTCCAGTTTTCATACCAGGTTATGAATTTGTGACTTTTCTTTGTCCTTAGCTACATATCATAAATATTATGTTTTGTCATCTATTTAGCAGGTTCATATGATGTATATAAAACAGTTGATCAATTTAAGCTTTAAAAAGGATAATGAACAATATAGGAAAAAAAATATATTTCCCTTCAGCAGTCTCCCCGTGAATGCTGGTGTACCACCCAGGCTTAAAGAACTGCCTTGCTTATGAAAGCAAAGGCAACACAAAATCAAACAATGGTTTGATTTCATGCCTCATTTCAGATGTCATTAAACATATTTGATTTCACCTCATCTTCATCAGAGTCCCAAAAAGAGGCAGGAGCCCTGACTAGTGTATATTGCAGCAAAAGAGGAAGAGGGGAAACTTCATGAATTTTTTCTTTACTGCTTTGCCTGGTGTGCAGCTTTTTATTCTTCCTTTTTTGAGATTATTCTTCCGTTGTCCTCATTCCTCTTGTTGCAGAGGACATAGTGCAATTATTAAACCCCTGGTAAAAATTAGCTTGGCCTTGCAAAACTGCCCATGGTTGTTTCTTCTACAGGTTACTGTTCTCTGGAGAATTTCTGCACTTGCCTGACCAGCACTTTGGCACTGTTCCTCTCTACATTGTTTTACAGAAAGGTTGAAGACCCCAAATAGAGTTACTGTTGAATTTTGTTTACTTTATTTTCTGCTATAGAAGAAAATATTAGCACCCTGCTTTATAGGCTCTTTTTATTGTTCTTCCCCTGTACGTGTTTATAGCCATGGAGATGAAAACCTGTTTATGCCACTCTGGCACTTCTGAATTCATGGGGAAATACCTGCTGGCTGTGAGGGAGCCTGAATTTTCAAACTGTAGTTATTAAATGTGAGAAAGTCAGAACTCTCATTTCCCCCATCATCTGTCCTTCAGGAAGGTTCGGGAAGGTTCATATGGTACGAGTATGCTGTCACCATATTTGATCCAAATTAGTGATCTACAGGCTACGATGTCCTGTCTTAGAGGGTGGGTGGCATGATACCAGCTGCTGTAGAGATCTGTGAACATTTCTGTCATCATCAGTTGTAGGTTAAAATAAAATTGGTAAGATGGAGGAAGATAAGAGAGAAACACACACCCACCCACCCTGCCCCCCGCTTTCTAGATCTTGGTTACGGCTGTGGGATGTTGGCATTATTTGAGTGCCAGAAGCAAGTTTTCTTTCTGCTAAGCCGTGTCCACCAGTGGTTCAGATGTGTTTATGTCCACTAAGCAGCAGGGGGCGGGGGCCAGTGAGAGCTGTTGTCTCATCAAGCAGGAATCCCCCTGCGCTGGGAGAGGCGGAGATTGCAGACATCTCTCGTGGTGTCACTTGAAGCCTCTTGGATACTAAGGGGCCTGCGCAGGAAATATATAGTACCCGAAGAAGTAATAAAACTGGAGTACCAAGTACTGTCTGTGTGAGCTACTCTGATTCATCAAAAAGGCAGCGCTCCAAAGAGTAGTTGTTAGAAATGGGCTCCTTAATTGCTCTACATAAAACTTGAGAACCTTGGTTTGTCTTCCTGTCGTACAGTTCAGTTTGATGTTTGCTTCCCCTTTCTATTTCTCTCTCCCAGCTCTGCTCATTTGATGTTTTCTCCCCTTGCTGAACATTTGCTTCCTTTCCTGCACCCTTATTGTCACATTTTTTTCTTTCCTGGTCTATCCCTTTCCCCACCCAGCAGCCACGCTCCACGTGCTGGATTAGTGTCTGCTTTGGGACCTGCTGTATCCAAGTGAAATGTCATTGTCCATTGAAACCTCATTCATGTGCACTGCAAATGAAGCCTTGAAGACCAGTGGCACTGGTGTACAAAAGAATAAATTAGTAACTGAGATGAAGTGTCGACCTTCTCTATTTGAAGGAGGTACAGCTAATTTCAGTATCAGCTGTACCTGCAGGGTTTCCTGATGAAATGTTTCGACATGGTGCTTTTGTGGCTTCTGAATTGTGAAACCTTTGGAGAATTTTAATTTTAAGGTAGTTTTATGGCAGCAAGCTGTGAACTGAACTTTGGTTTTGTTTACACAAAATCCAGAGGAAGGAGCAACAAGGACTTCTTTAAGGGACATTGTATCTAATATCAAAAACATTAGCTAAACTTGACCATTTACATAAATGCCTACAATATGTAATTTAAATGAAAGTTAGCATTTCATATTTTGAGTGCAACCTTTTACCTCTATCATGTGGAGATTTGAAGCAAGTCTTGAAAAAATTCCTCAGCTCAGCAAGCTCACTCTGAACCTAGCAGCTAATATAGTGCAAAGATCAAAAGGATTGGTTCAGTTTTTTTTGGAACCTGCATGTTGAGATAAGATCTGCATTAGACCAAGCTGAATATTTTTCATGTTACATCTGTGGTTTACCAGAAGTGACAGTATCACATAATTAGTGATGTAACATTTGAAACATTTAGTGAAGTCGCATGTGGATCTAATCTTTATGCCTAGTGGAGCCGTTACATACTTGTATAGACTGTAACTTCTTTTTCGTAATGTCTTTATTGCTCATAACTGATTAGAATAATGTCTATTATAATAATTTTATACCTAAGGGTAAAACTTATTGGACATAAATGAACTAATATCTCTTGAATTCTGGTTGATCTTGCAGCAATAAAAAAAGCTAAGATTTGTCACCTGCTAAATCACATACCTAACTCAAGTAGTTAAGTTCTTAATCTTTTAAAATTTAAATAGCAATATGTGGTCTTTTATTGGTAATCGTAGTTACATGGTATAATAATTACCATGATATAATATTATGTGATAATTAACTAGCAAAGTCTGAAGGCTCATGGATAGTGGAATTGAAAATTAATTACATCTATAATTATTTTTCCTTACTTTAGTCTCATGCTGTGGATACCCTGTGGCCCTTTCTGAAGCACCTGGCTTCAAATTAAGAACAGAAATTTTGTTACACGCTTTTCTGAGTAGTTTCTGGATTTCATTGCATGGCCAAAATAAGTCATGACTCACCAGAAGGAGAGATTCCTCTGTATCGTGGTACAGGAGGGAGGCACCTTCTGCGTTCTGTGGACAGCTTGTGAGCATGACAGGAGTACCCTCATCCCTGGCACTGCCGAGTGCAGGTGCACTGACACTTAATTCAGTGTCTGCAAGAAATCAGTGATTTGGGTTTGGTCTTTTTATTTGTTCATATTTTTCTTAGATTTTCTCTTTCCACTTCCATATTTAGCAGTTGCATGCCTTGTTATATTCTTTCTTTGGCAATATCTAAATATCCAGTATTTTTATTGGTTCCAGTAAGGATAAGACTTTTCAGTTTTAATACTAGTTTTCTGTGTTATTGCCATGAGAAATAGTGGTGGGCAACTCCATTTGTCTTTTTGAATAAGTGAAAGTGATGCATGATTTTCAGAAAGTTCTTTTGACCCGCTGAATTAGAGGTAAGAAATAGCCGTTTACTGTTAGCTATCATAAGCCTGCCAAACTAATTGCAGGCAGCAACCACTCACTTGTTACTTTACATTCCTCTGTTAGTGTGTTTCCTTCAAAGGTGGCATTAGGAACATAGGTCTTTTACTTTGATTAATTGTTTGCTTAGTATGTTTATCTCAGTGTGTCAGTGTGTGTAAAATCAAAGAAAGGAGAACACTGAATTCTCCTTCAATTTCTCATTACGATAATCCTTTAAAATATTGGAAAAGTAGCATCAGTATGTTGGCTGTGGCATGAAACACATAAATAACTCTCAGCATTGGCACTGTGGTCTTTCTGAGAGAAGACCATGATGTGTCTTGGTTTTGTCAACCTTAGTTTAACAAGGTCAAGTGCAAGGTCCTGCACCTGGGTCAGGGCAATGCCAAGCATAACTACAGGCTGGGCAGAATATGGGTGTAGGAAAAGGACTTGAAATGCTGGTTGACAAGAAACTCAGTGTGACTTAGCAGCTTGTGCTTGCAGCCCAGAAAGCCAACTGTAGTCTGCGTTGCATCTAAAGAAGTGGGACCAGCAGGCTGGGGGAGGTGAATCTCCCCCACTGTTATACTCTCATGAGACCACAGCTGGATTAGTGTCTTCAGTTCTGGGGCAGCCAGCATAAGAAGGACACAGACCTGTTGAAACAAGTCCAGAGGAGGGCCACAGAGATGATCAAAGGGCTGAAGCACCTCTCATTTGAAGACAGGCTGAGAGAGCAGGGGTTGTTCACCCTGGAAAAAAGGTTTCAGGGAGACCTTTTAACAGTCCTCCAATACCTAAAGGGGTCCTTTAAGAAATCTGGAGAGGAACTTCTCACAAGGGCACGTAGTAATAGGACAAGGGGTAATGGCTCTAAACTAGAAGAGGGTAGATTTAGATTAGACATTAGGAAGAAGTTATTTATTGTGTGGGTGTTGAGGCGCTGGCACAGGTTGGCCAGAGCAGCTGTGGTTGCCTCATCCCTGTAAGTGTTCAAGGCCACGTTGGATGGGGCTTTGAGCAGCCTGGTCTAGTGGAAGGTGTCCCTGCCTGTGACAGGAAGCCTGGCAAATTGCCTGTCCATGCCTGTGGCAGGGAGGGTGGAACTTAAGGTCTCTTCCAACCCAAACCACTCTATGAAATATTTGACCTTTTCTTTTGTTGAAAGTGCTGGCAAGATCCTTGCCCTTATTTTGCTGTATTTTCTTCCCTAATCAGTTTGGTGCACCATGTACAATCAGTTCTCAGTTGTTCTCAGAATAACTGAACAAATATTGAGGTTCGTCTCATAGTATAAGTTGTCATATATATGCAGTAACAAAAGATTACGAAAGATTTAGTTTTTCAAAGACCAGGCTTTCTCTAACGACTTTTTGTTGTGAGTATTGTCAAAGTGGCTGTAATGTTCTCTACTGTAGGACTTTCTCTTTTAATGAATATTATGAATTGTGACATTGAGTGTGACTGCTTGTGGTAATAAACACTAGGACTCTGTGTAATAGATATTTCATGCTCTGGCCCTTACAGGTTTTTTGCATCAGCTATTGAGAATGTTTTATATGTGCAAGTGTCAGAGAAATTTAACCATACTCTGTGAGTAATACTTAATAATAAGTTTAGATGTAATCAGAAATATCAGCAGAATAGCATACAAGTGAGTTTGGGTTAAATAACCCTTTTATTTTTAATTTATTATAGTTGCATGGATAAGGTCCAGAGCACACAAACTCCAAGTTTTGGTCTATGGAGATGTACCTGATAAAAATTAAAGGATTTTTTTTTGTAATTCAGAAGTTCAGAAAGACTTTTTCATACGAGCACTTAACCTATGGAATGATCTTCTCAGATCAGTCTTCGAAATCACTGTGCTTAGAGGCTTTTAAAGTTGAACACTATGAAGTGTTCATGGATAATATACATTGAGCATTGGCTGAGAGACAGACAAAAGAGCTCAATTAAATTCATTTCCCTCACCATTTTTTTTTTTTTTTTTATTTCACAAAGTTGCTGCCAGTTTCTGTCTATGCCTACGTAAATGTATCTGGACTCACTGAATCCTTCACTGCTTGAGAAATCTCAGCTAGAATGAAACGTGAGCAAGGCACCAAGTTCTATTGGGGGGGAAGTTAAAAAGGGTATAATTAGGTACCTTGAATCTTCTGCAACATGTGATTCTGGGCTAATAGAGGGAAAAAGAGAAAGAGCAGATAGAGGCCTAGGCTGATATGGCAGCAAGCAGGCACCAGTGTGTTAGCTTGGGTAGATTTGTTTGTCCTGTGGTGTATGAGTCTTATTTCCGTGCTCTTTAATTAAGCAGGGTAACACCCTGTTGGTTCTGACTCTGTTGGTTTCTAGCTCTGTTCTTAGTTATCTGGGGCTTTATGATCAGCTCTCCATGTAAGTAACCTAGCAATAAAATTTTCTATTTTGAGGGCAGCATGGAGCTGCAACTGGAGACCGAGTTTCAGCCTGCTTTTGCTCCTCATGGACAGGGCAGCAGTGTGAGTGCTCAGCCAAGGACCCTGGCAGTGACATTTTTCATCCCCTCTCAAGTGCCAAAGTTGGAGTGTTTCTAGGCTTGTCACATTCTCTAGCATGCTGAGTTACATGTGAAGAGCAGATATTTCTAAAGGACTGCATTCATGGTTCATTTGGATGAGCAGGCATTTCTAATTTGGCACCAGCCTAGTGAAAAGATGCATTCCATTCCAGATTCCAGCAGCTGCAGACTTCATTGACTCCAAAGATAAAATGCCTTTAGTTTTGGCAGTAGAACTCAAGTGATACTTCAGCTAACTGCTTCTAAAGCCAGTGGTTGTTATCCTTAGAGGAAAAATAGTTAAATAAAGTAGTTACACTTTAAATTCACCCTTATGTTAGTTTTTTGTTTGATTTACTAGCGAATTATAGATATACTCTAGTAGATTGAGTAAGAATTTATGGCATGTTTTATATGCCAAGAAACTCACCCCTGACAAACCCAAAGCGTGTCTGACAAAAGAGGTAATGCAAAGGACTGATTTAATATATTAATGGTAAGCGGTTTTGTTAGTGGGAGTGAGTCATGTGCTTTCATTTTTGTATTTCTTTGGATTCTGAAGAGGAGAATAAAGGGTAGCAGCTGAGGTGGAAATTTGATTTTGTTATATATTGGGAGGTAACTGCAGTGAATCATAGGCATAGTCTTGCATGTTTGAGAAAAAAAGTAAAATTTGGACATTGAATTAGATTCAAAGTTAGAAAAAATATTTAATGTATATATTTCACTCTGGAATTCCTTTTCTTTTGATGTTTCTTGTAAGTAATTTACATTGTCTACTTCCAAACTGATAGAAGAAGCCTGTTCTTTTGATAAATGTTCTTTCCCTAATTTAAATACAGAGCAGAGGAGTTCCTGCTTGTGACAGTTTGATGGAAGCATTTACCTGCTTTTTCTTTTGCTTGCTCTCTTTGATTTGGCCTAAAAATCAGTGTTGAACTTAGTTGAGTAGACTAAATTGAGGGATAAATCCATTAGACTTTTGCTGACATCTGAAATTTAATTTATGCCTAATTTTTAGAGGCATGAATATAACAATAGGACAGAATGTCCTTGACCTGCTAATTTCAATTTATTGTACTAACAAGACCTCTAACACACATAAGAAAGGCATGCCTGCTTACCAGGAAAAAAGGCAGGGTCTTAGCAGGATAAGTGGTATCAACATGATAGTATTAACTTATAAAACAAATTTTTACAGATCTGGCTTTCCTGCACTTTTAACTTAAAATTTGGAAGTCCTGTAATTCCATAAAATCATGTTCCTTTCTGGTTTTGCACTTGTCTACTGACAGTGGAAGGTTTCAAGCTTTGTAAAAATATCATCTGAGAAGAATATAAGAAAGTTTATCCATTGTAAAGGTGAGTGGAATACATTTATAGAGGGTCATGTTGTGCAGAGCTTTCCTCACTGAAAACTGTGGCGTAAGTTGGAAGTGGAACGAGGAGAAGGGACAGGTTTTGGTGTGATGGAATGTTGATAACAAGCTATGCCATCAACTTTTCGAAGCAATGAAGTGAGAATGAGGTCTTTTTCCTGGATGTAGTAGCATGAGAGGTGGGGTAGTAACGTGAGAGGTGGAGTAGTAAGCTGCTCTTGAAAGTAATGGAGAAGAACCATGAAAGATCAGAGGAGACAATATAAGAAACATCTGGCATTGCTGGTTATTGCTGTAGGATGACATGTTTGGATGTTCAAGGGTTAGAATTTGGAAATAGTACCTAGAGCTGCTCAGGAAATAAATGAGAGGGACCGTGATTTCTAACCTGGAGGGTAGAGTCAGGTAAATAAACTCCGCTGCAGATACTGAATAAAAGTAATCTGACTGCTAAAAGTAATTTTTTTTTTCCTAACACCATTAGGATTCATATCTTGTTGGCTCTGAAGTCAAGTTAGTTGAGCTTCTTTCCCTTTGTACAACTAGCATGTTTTATTTCATGACAAGCCAGGCTTCTGTGACAGACAAGCTTTCACAAATAAAATGGGCATATAAAATACAAAGGGATCTCTATTTTTTTGTGTGTGGTCATTTTGGGGTTTTGTCTTTAATCCTGGCTTCACTCAAGATACCAAAGTAGGGAGACTCATTTTTATTTTTTCTTAGGTTTAGCAAAGCATCCTTTGGCTTAGGTGCTGCCATGCCACAGTGGCCTATGAAAGCTTTTAAGTCAAAATTACCTAACACTGGCTTCTTTTCTGAATGCTGCCATAAGAAAATCTTGGCAGTTTATACAGATATTATCTCTTGGAATCTGCTCAAAGCCTAAGTTGAGAAGGTAGTTCTGATTTATAATTACGAAGCAGATAATCTAAATTCATCTCTGTTTTCATAGGCATCCATTCAGAGTAAGCACTCTGGACTGGAAAAAAGAGCCAACAAATCATGAATGTAAAATCCAGACCTGGATCTCAGAAGTGGAGAGCCTATAAATGTGCTTTTTAAAACACAGAAATGGCATTTCTACTGAAAAACATGTTAAGTATCTCTGGGGGTGAATAGATTTCATTAAGCTGCAAAAGATTTTGCTTCATTTTCCAATTAAAAAAAGCCTTGTAAATCATTAAGGTTCATTCTTTTTTTTCAGTGACAATAATGATTGAGAAAAAGATCTGGTATAGAAAGTGTTTTATGCTAAGCATAGACCTAACAGTATTTTGAAATTAGCAGCATATTAATGGTACTTTGCACTGCAGAAGTCTGTTTTAAATGAATATCTAGATTGAATAAGTAAATACAGGCTTGCATTTTGTGGAAATACCCTCAGTTAGTCCCTTATCTTCTGTTTGCTCAGCTTTCAGAAAGTGTGTATTAGTTCACAGTGCTAACTAAAAAAGTTAGTTCTGTATTTGTTATTTGACACTTTCTTTATGCGATTCTTCCTAAATAGCACTTACGCTGCCATCACGTTGTCCCCAGTATCTTCTTGTGTAAGCTTAGTTAACCTTTTGGAAACACCAATACTGTTTTCAGATTTCATAACAAAATGTTGCACATGTGGCTTTTATCATATTTTTACACTCATTTTTTAATATTAGGATAATGCTAGGGTAAAAAGTTAAACACTGATATTCCAGTTTCCCAGGAGAGTGTTCACTGTTTTGTATCTCATTTCTGTTACTGAATTCTTTTGTGAGCTGAACTCTTTCAAATATAAAACACTTCCATTTTCTGGAGTTGGAATGTGAGATCTAAAGTCCTGAATTTGAGAAAAGATGATATTAATAGTTGCAGCTGAAATCAATGGAAGCTGAACTTGACTCTATCAACTGTCACATGATGATAACTTCAAGTAATTCTTCATTTTCACAACAAAAAATGCTGATACACTGTAAAGGTGGTACTGAAAAAAATGCTGCAAAGATGTGCAAGGGACTCAGCTTTGATGTTCAGTGGGTCCCGGTACTGACTACAGTGGAATTCTTTCGAGTATCTGCAGTTGTCCTCCGGTCAGTCAGATCATGGAAACCTAGACGTACCCTCATTTTGAAAGATCCATCTTTTACGCATGTAAAGTCAGTTGATGTTTTTGGGCATAATCACACTGCTTTGATCTGCAAAGCGAGTTGTCATACCAGTCAGCTACCAGCAGGGTTTTGAAGCTAAATGTAATGATATTTCTCAAGTATTTATATTCACTCATGGAAAGGACCCTGAAGTATTAATCATTCTGTATTCATCACAAGGGTTGGAGAACGTGAGGCAAATAAAGGAGTCTCACAATTCATGAGTAGGAGAAAACAACATGCTTATAGAATGAGTGGTTCCCTCTGTGAATTCAGGTTTCAGGGCTGTTGCACAAAAGCTGTGACTCAGCTTTTAGTGAAAGTCTCAACAATAACGATAAAGAGAACTTACATGCTTTCCAGCTTCTGAATGCATGTCTCAGCAATAAGATATTATATGTAATAACCCTCTATGCATATACTTTCCTGGCAGTTTTGACTGTGTGCTTGCAGTAAACTTTCTCATTAAAAATAGTAGGTAATTTCAATTTTAGATAAAATTATTGTAACAGTGACAACATTAGGTTCTTTTAATCTTCTGTTAACTATTTATTCCTTATGAGATTATCTCTTTTAGTTAAGTATATTTAGGGCACATGATGGGAAGTTTTACAAGGGCCTGTAATGATAGGACAAGGGAGAATGACTTCAAGTTGACAGAAGGGAGATCTAGATTAGACATTAGGAAAAAATTACCATGAGGGTAGTGAGGCGCTGGCACAGATTGGCCAGAGAAGTTGTTGTGGCTGTCCCATCCCTGGCAGTGTTCAAGGCCAGGTTGGACTGGGCTTTGAACAACCTGGTCTAGTGGAAGGTGTCCCTGCCTGTGGTAGGAGGGTTGCAACTATATGATCTTTTAAGTCATTCCTAAAAGAAATTTTGTTAATTTCTATTTAATAAATGTTTTTTAGGAATGTACATTTGTTTTAGCTAATACAAAATTATTACCTAGTTAGATGAAACACTGGCATTATCACACTGGTTTTACTGCATAGGGCATTATAGGTGAATATAAAAGATATGATTTTGTAGTTTGTATCTTCAGATTCTCACAGAAAATGTCACTAAAAATGATAGCTACAGTCAACCACATTTTGTGGGAGCTTCAGGGGTGCACTGAAGTGTGTCTGCTTTACCTCTGATATTCCAGCGGGGGTCTTTCCTCACGATAGGCTTACAGTAACACCCAACTAGGTTGTGATTTTGGTCTACTGTGTGCTGTAGAGCTATCAAAATATGTTTTACTTCTTACCACTTTGGATTTGCCCTTTGGTCTCCAGAGTTAAAAGCCTAGAGGTCACTAGCACCATATTCCAGCCAGGCCTAACATGTTACTAATAAGTCCAATAATTATAGGTATTTGTGAAAATTTTTCACTATTAATTACACTCTTTGGCAGATTTGTGCCTTGCTGCAAATGTGATTTTTAGCATGTGCTGTCATTACATGGTAGTAAGTCTCTCTTAACAAGATGAACAAATTCTTTTTTTTATTACCTAAAAAAGCCCAGAACATCTATCTGGATGTTAATTCAGCAATTGGCCATATATGTTCCATCTCAGGAAAACCAAATCCCGATTGTTTTCAGTTATCCCTAGTACCTCATAAAGAGCTGGGTTTTTTTGTGCAGGATCAGTTTCCAAGAATAAATGCCATCTTTAAATGTTTGTTTGTTCAGAAAACAAAATATGCCAAAGTGTTCGCTTAATCTCCACAGGGATTGTATTTGAGTGACTATATGATTGTACTCAGTTCACATTTAACAATGAGCATTGAATTTACAAAGTTTATATTTTCCTCGAACTGAAATAATGAAAGCAACAGAATAAGCAGCAATACATATACCAGAAAGTGCCTTGTGTTAATTGTGATACCAGCAATAATGTTGGGGATAAGAGAGCTGATCTTCAGTATTTGCAAGCACTTGCCTACACATGGAGTTATTTAGGAACAGCACTTCTTGAATAACTCCATGTGCTGACAGTGTTGTTTCTGTTTAGCTTAATACACTTTGATGGGCTAAGTTAAACAAAAATAAGGCAACCTTATTCTGGAATAAGTGTGTCTACACATGGTGTTATTCAGGAATAGTTGTTCTTGAGCAGTCATTACTAAATAATTCCATGTGTAGGCAGTCCTTTAATCTAGCAAATTCTTAAGTCATTTCTGAAAACATGATTTAGTTTCCTGTGTTATTAAGGGACAATCTAAGTATTTTTATCAAAAGTAGTTTTGAAAAAAACAGTTCAGTCCCAGCTGGTCTCGGAAGTTGTAGGCTTGATAAAGAGTATAATTTTTTTATAGAGATGTTCTTAATTTTTTTTTTTAGTTCATATGGTGCAAAACAAGAAAAATGTACAGCATAAGAGCACTTTTCAGTGCAGTGGTTCAGACAGACTAGTCTGAACAGATCTAGAGTATCTTCACTAAAAAATGGCTTGAGAGAGGTGATTATTGCTTTAAGGGTTTTTGCCTATTAGTTTTGCATCTGGTTGTATATTAAAATTAAGACAAGAAATTCTAAGTTTCATTAGTGACAGAATAATATTGTAAATAATGCTGTTTGCCTTTTAGTGAAAATTTGTTTTTTATAATGAGATTTTTTTTTCCTATATTAAGTAGGTACGTGGAAATATGTTACAGTCAGGAGCTTCAGGCCAGTGATGTTCAGCACTTACATTCTTCTTCACTACAAACTATATCTTAATACATTTATCTAATTCACTTGTATAATTACAAGCGGAAATCTGCATAGTTCAATCTGTGTTCAGCTTGGCTATTTGAAGAGGTGTGTTACTGCCTTGAGAATTGATTACATAAAAAGATTCAGAATTTAAAACGCATGTTTTGAGAAACCATTGAATTATGGAATCATAGAATCATAAAATAGTTTGGGTTGTAAGAGACCTTTAAAGATCATCACGCCCAACCGCCCTGCAGTGAGCAGGGACATCTTCCACTAGATCAGCTCTGGCTCTCTCCAACCTGACCTTGAAAGTTTCCAGAGATGGGGCGCCTACGAACCCTCTGGTCAACCCATTCCTTGTTTCACCACTCTCGTCGTAAAAAATATCTTCCTTATATCTGCTATGTCTAAATCTGCTCTCTTTTAGTTTAAAACCACTACCCCTTATTCTGTCACAGCAGGCCCTGCTAGAAAGTTTTTCTTCTCCTTCACTGCAAGAAACCCAGCTGATGTTGTTGTTTGCCCAGGCCCTGCTTGTGCATGCTCACTAAGCATAAGCACACTGCAGCAGCAAGTCTCTGCAGGGATCCAGATTGCCGGTTTATCCATGCACTGCAGTTGATGTTTCTGGAAACCAGAAGCTTCCCTCCCTCCTTGTCCTGCTTTCAATCCTGCCCCAAATCCCATTTCTTAGCCTGAATCTTCCCATCAGCTTCTGTGGACAGGGAGTCAGGTACCAAAGAATGCATGATGACACGTACAACTTTTCTGTTAGAAAAATCAACAGAATGTTTTGTAGGTTGAAGAAAACTTTCAGCTACAGCCACATACCTGATTTTTCATTAATCAACCATGACACTTTTTAGAAAGTATTGTTTGACTTTGCATTGGCTGAAGTGTATATATACACACACACACACACACACATATATATATATATCATAGAATCATAGAATAGTAAGGGTTGGAAAGGACCTCAAGATCGAGTTCCCACCCCCCTGCCATGGGCAGGGACACCTCCCACTAAACCATGCCATCCAAGGCTATGTCCAGCCCCACCTTGAACGCCGCCAGGGATGAAGCATCCACAACCTCCCTGGGCAACCCATTCCAGGGCCCCACCACCCTCACAGTAAAGAATTTCTTCCTCAGATCCAATCTAAACCTCCCCTGTTTAAGTTTAAACCCATTACCCCTGGTGCCAGCTAGACTTTTCCTTGGTCTACATGAGGACAGGAGACTGGCCATTACATACATTTGGAAGCCTATTTGGATTAAGCATGGCACACAGAGGCTCAGTATATGTTGTGAAATACCAGGGAAGTACACGGATACATAACATTATAGTAGAAAAAGAAGAAATTATTTCCATTCATTTTGGAAAGTTCATATCAAAAATAAAAAAAAAGATTTTTGTTTGAAATGTTTTTTTTTTTTCCTAAGAACAATGTACATGAAATTATAAAAATAAAATAAATTATAAATACAATTTAAAGAAATCTTTAAATTGTGAGAAATGTGAATCCTAATTTCTTGCCCTCTCTGAAAACAAAACACCTTTTAAAAAAAAAAAACAATTTCTAGACAGACTATAATTTTTATCTGTTCTCATTAGAAATGAATGAGCCTCAATAACAAAATATTCAGAATTTCTTTATAAAAATCTTTTTGTAAAGAATGGTGCATGAAAGTAATTGGTAAGAAGTTCGGAGTATGTTGTGTTTGTTAAAAAAACATGTTCTGGGTCAGAGGTTTTTTTGTATTCAGGAGTATAAATATGTAGCATGGTATACTATTGTTAATTCAGAACAGTAAAATGTGCACAATTCAGATGACAGATATTTAAACAAGCATCAAAAGTCTATGGCATGTGAATAGTTAGTATGGACTTAGTATTGTATTAATAATGAGGGTGCTGTTGGGACAAGTTATCTCTTCCTGTAGCAAATTTCCTTACAGTGTAAGTAAAGAAAAGATGTATCCCCTATTTTTCGGTTTCTTTCTCTGGCATACAAATCTCCTCTTTTCTGTGTGCACACAAAAACGTAGATTTTGCAGTGTTTTCTCCCACTCACATGAATTGCATTCTTAACTGCAGGCAGCCAAGCTAGCCTTCAATGTAAGCCTTTCTCCTAAACACCAACGTTAAAAAATTATCCTGCCATGAGATCATAGCTGACTTAATTAAAACAAGGCTAATGTGGAGCAGAATTGTACCTTATTTGCTTCTTGGTATCCTGTTCTTTTCTCTCTTTATCATTATGGAATTGGGTAGGAAGAATTTGACTGCAGTTTTGCTCCCATAAACAGAGGGAACTTTGGCAAGACCAAGACATACAGACAGTATTATTGCAAAGTCATAGATGGGATTTCTGTAGATTCTCCATTACCTTTTTGCAGAATGCCAGTAGACTCCTTACTGGGCTGTGGTTCTTCAGAATAGGAGACTTGATGAATAAACAGTAAGCTTGTTGCTACGCTAATGCTTAGGCACAGTTCTATATATTAGTGTATAACCATGAGCTATTGAATTAGCAGTGGGAAGGAATACTGAATGTGTAAAACATTGGGCAACAGTACTTCTGATACCCAGCTGTTGATCAACAGCCTTTTGGTTGTTTAAAATCATCTTTAGTTTATTTTCCCTCATGAAAAAGCTTGAAAACCTCATAAAACTGGAATTTAGGTTAACCAAGCCAACAGGCTTGTGTTAGGCGTCTCTCTTATATATCTGTCAAATGCACATTGATTGCAACAGTCCTATATAAGCTGGTTTTGGGGCATTGACAGGCTCCTAGAGTGCCACAGCCACACTAATAGATCTATCGATCAGTTTGCTTTCAGTCTTTGTGAAAAAACAGGACGATTCTGTTAGGAAAATGAAAGAAAAATGAAAGTGAAGATGTCAGTGCTAGCTTTTTACCTTCTGGGGAGAGATGAGTCTCTGTTTGGGAATCTGGTTCTTATCCCTTCTTTTTGTCATGGTACTTCTGAGAGGCAGACCTCTAAGCTTCCACCCTCTCTCAGGCCAAGTGTTAAGATTTGCAATATAAAGGCTGTTTAGATGTGGGCTGCGCCCCTTTCTATTTGTGCACAGTTCTCATAAAATGTCCATGCAGCTCTACCAGACCCATGGAAGGCACCTACGAAGTACCCTTAAAATAAACATGGTTACATGTGATTTAGTATAGCCCATGAGGGAAAAATCTCTGTTAAGCCCCATGTCAGGGTTTTGTTTGAAGTCTCAGGCTTTAATATACTTGTATTAAATTAGAGATGTTCAAAACATAGTTTTACTTTAGCCCAGATACCAGTACTGGTTTAGAGGCATTCAACTTGAAAATTGCTGCAGCATCCCTTTTCTGCTCTGGGTAAACTAGCAAATTGCAGTTTAGTGTTTACTTCGGGGTTGCACTGGTCTTTGGATTTAGTACTGTCCTCTGGGGCCCCTTTAGATGAGAGAGTGTTCTGGTCCATCAGTAGCTGTGCTCTGTTGGAGTGATGTGTTGCTTCTCTAAAGCCTTAGAGAAGCAAGGGACCAGGTATCAATGAAAAGTTTCTTCTGGATTCATGCTTCTTGCTTAGTTCACTCTGTAAAAGTAAGTGCTGCATTTTGTGGGTTTTGGGTTTGTTGTTTTTTTTTTTAATATGAAGTGGGGAAAAACGCAAATACATTCCAGGTTTGCTTTTTGGTTGGTTCTTTTTTGTTTTTTTTTTTTAGTTGGAAAGCTTGTTAAAAACCTCCCTGAAGTTATGTGCAAATAGACATGCATTTTGTTAGTGTGTCAGACTGACCCAACCTTTCTGTGTAAACAGGGTTAATGAACCTTGCAAGGCACAGGATAACAAAGAGGAGCTCAGGAGTAGTGAAAATGGCCTCAACATTAGCTGGGGAAATGGGTTGCTCTCCAAGAATGTCCATTTGGCAGCACTTTCAGGCAAGCAACGTGACATTTCCTGTCTCTTTTTTTTTTTCTTCATTTTATTCCTTGTCCCATTCTTTTCAGTCTGCCAGCTATTTGAGAAATTGACTTTATTCATATGCACAAAAGGCACAGTTTGCAGATGCCTCCTGATCCTTTAAGGTTATTCATTCCAGGGCAGTGCAAAACTAAAATACACATTGTGTGGGTGAAAACAGGTTAAGGCCGCTACGGCTGCTAAATGATTTTTCTTGCCTAGGTAAGTCTTGTTGGCAGCCTGTATGACAAGCTGCAGCACAAACATGTAGAAGCCAGAATTAAGCCATGACTTTAGTCTTTAAGAATTATGAATGGAGGTACATGTTTATGAATTGTGGTGCTGTGGGTTTACTTACTATATAAAAATTAAAACACATTGCTATTTTAAAACGAACACTATTAGCCCATGCCTACCCCTTTTCTCCCTGCCCCCTATGTTTTACATTTTCTTTACTTTAAAAGAAACCCTTTCTGATTAAGGATCATGTTGAAAACTCAGCAGTTTTTAATCCAGCTCTCTGCAGGCTGCAGTTCATGCTTCATTTAACTGATCAGTTCCACTGCTACATTACTAGACAAAATCACCAGTTTGAGGAGAGAAGCAATTATAGTAAGTCATAAAAATGGAAGACCCCACATTTTAAGAATGAAATCCAGTTTAAAACCTCTCCACTTCTCATACAGATGATTTGGAGTGTGTTTTTGTTCATGACCAAATGAATAGCACACTTTTCAGTGTTTGCTACACTTTGTGTAAAGTGAATCCTGATCAAAATATTACGTACGTGCTTAGCTGTTCGGCAGAGACTGTTAGAAAGATTATTCTGTGTGCTCTGAAATAGTGATATGGATGCATGTGTGAAAGTTTCAGCAAAGTAATGCATAAATGCTACTGTGAACTCTGAGCGTCAGACTTGAACAGTAATTGTTAATGTGAATCTTGGGGTTAGTGTAAGTAGGGCTTCAAATCAGCAAAACCGATGCTTGTAATTTTGTGGGGTTGCTGGAATGTAACTGTGTGAACAGATGTATTGTCAGGGACAGCAAATCAGACAATGAGAGGAGATGCTGTTGGAAAACAAATTTCATGTCCAGCTAGCGGAAAAAAGAAGGTGTGGGACCAGCTGTGGAGCCCGAAGCACTCCCATGGACTATTGCATAAGATTTGTTCATCTTACCATGCTAGAATCCTTGAGGAGTCCTTGCTAGTGTGTATTGTTGACCTAAATCCTCACAGGTTCAACACAATTGCAGCATGTGCTTTGAAGGTTCAGAAAGGTTTTATCTTTAAAGAAATGTTGCCGAAGTCACAGACTGCCTGTCCTCTCTGTGTATGGATGTATATATAGGAATGCACATGCATTTGTGTAAAAGACATAGTAAGTTTTTGTTTACACTGGGTGTGTAATAATTTAGTTAGTTTACTTTTTGCTTTTTCATACTCTGTTTTGTATGAGTAGTTGTGATGACAAGTTCATATTAACTCTTCCTTAAGCACAGTATTGCTTAGATATGAAACAGTTTTTGCCAGTGGAAGCTTTCTTTCTTTTTTTTTTTTTTTCCTCCCCTCATTCACATTTTTCTGTGCTGTTTCAGTTTCTGTTCTTCACCAGTCCTTAAAGACTACTGACAAGACTCTTGGAGTAGCTCACCTTAGTATAGCTGAAAGTATAGTGATTTAGGACATCTTTCAGCCGACACCTCAAATTTGGATAGTTGAAATACTGGGCATTTCTTATTGAAATATAAATCCACTGTATATTTGCTTAGCTATTAAACATTTATGCTCCTCTTTTGAATAAGAAACATACTATTGTCTTGCTAGAACTTATCTTGGTACCTTAGATATTTAGGGCATTGTGCAGTGGTTTAGTTACATGAATCCAATAGTTGCTAATCACATGGAAAAATCTACGTTCGCCGTTTTCACAGTTATCATTTGCAGATGCCATGTTTTTTACCTGGGCACGCTATAAAACCAAGACCATGATAGAAGTTGGAAAGTTGATCAGATAGGCCTGCCTCTGAAGGCTTTTCATGGTGTCAGATTATTCTTTTCAGTATGTCAGCCCCATGAGCATCTATTGCAGCAATGTAAAAAAGCTGGTTGTTTTGAGATGTTTAGTCAGTGCCCTACAGATGAAAAATGTGTGATACTATTAGACGCATTTATGGCAAATATTCCTAAAGCAATACAGTTCCTCACATGGGGCATTACAGCCTGTGACCATGGACATAAAGTCACTAAACTCATCTTGTGAGAGAAGATTCAAGTTCTTTCTGTGATCATTCTGTTGCAGCAGAGCCCACTACAAGTCATGGGGATTTTCTTTTTCCTCTAGCATTCCTCTGGCTTTATTTTCCAAAACAGTAAATGTATTTCTCCATAGGGTGTGCCCCAAATTTTGCTTTGAGCTGTACATGCCCAGATGGAGCAAATTCACTGCCAAGTTACACCACTTTATAAGGCATATCAGTTTCTTATAGGAGCAAAGATATGTATATATAACTTTTGTCCTGAACTGATGCTGAAGTTAGCACATATTTATATTTAGTTTTGAACAATCCTACAGAAACAAAATCATGTAAGATGACAGGCCATATGACTTGCTATAATGACTTAGTCATTAGAGCTAAAGACCTAAGGATGAGATGTTTTTAGGAAGACAGAATTGGGCACATGTAAAGAAAATTCTTTTCAGTAAGCAGCACCAGTTAGCCAGAATAAGTAATTTGAGTTCTTCTTAAATTGCTTGAAAAATAACAGTTTTTTCTCTTCTTGGTAAGAACACACTAATTTAAGCCAAGTGGGATATACTGGTGTATTGAATGCATTTTGCTACAGATATTGTTTCAGGCTCAATGACTTAGATCGCTGAAAGCACAAGATGTTTGGGGATGTTTTTACATTTTTACACTGTAGGTAGGTGACAGCATGACATAGTTGATTGGGCAGATTCTGTGTTCATATACAGCATTTCCTTTAATAGGAGCTCTAGAGTCAAGGAGAGCTTGCTACTAAGTTCAGGAAATATCATTTGGCCATCTAATTAATCCCCATACTTTTGGAGGCAGAGGAAGAAAATGCAATGGGTTTCTGTTTGGTTTGTGGGTTTTGTATTTATAAAAAGATGCCTTAGGTTAATCCATTTTCAATGTCAAGAGGATAAATCTGACAGGAGTCAGAAGAGCTCCAGTGGGACTAGCACTACAAGTTACAAAACAGCTAACATCATCCAAGACTAATTTCTTTCCCCTGTTTGTCCTACTGTGGAGGGAGAGTTAAAAGGCAATTCTTGGGGAGTTGAAAAGCTCCATAATAGGGCTCCTCTCTCTAAGGGAGTAAAAATGCTTTGTGGCCTTTGTCTTCAGGCTGCTAATAAACCATCCCATGCTGTGAAGCTTTGAGTTCACTCTTAATTCAACTTCAGTTCAGCTTCCATCAGCTTTGGTTTCCCTGTCTTTGTGAGTTGTTTTTTTCTTAAATACATGGTGTATCTAACTCACATTTGAGCTTTTTCGTTCATTGCCTGACTTTAAAAATGTACCAGCTTCATAGCACCGTGTTCGGCAATTTTTGTCAAAACATAGGAATTGCCAGAAGCATTTCAGTAGCTGAGAGTTTTGATAGTTATTGCTGTATTTCTGTCTGTCTTAGTGCACTTTTTTTTTTCCCTTTTAAAGTGTCTTACAGATGCGAGGATACATTTACACATATGAATCTGAGTCAGATCTTGTGGAATGTTCATGAGGACACATTATTCCATGCAGTTGGGGTTTGGCTGATCCGACTCCTTTCCCCTTTCCCCTCCTCCCCCACCCAAGTTATGTGACCGATCATTTACTAACATACTTCTCTGCCTATTGTTTCTGCTCCTGTTTTTCCACAGGAGACCACAATATAGTACCTGGACTAGTAAATGCCAAGTAATTTGCAGATGGCAAATTTACAACTTTGGCAAGGGATAGTTTTGGGGGATATTCAGTTAATTTTGTGATTCATAATGTCTGTCACCGGGAGAGCAGCTGGAATGGGCCAGTTCAAGCCCTTTCAGCCCAGTAAGGTACTGTTTACTGCCTTTGTACCTAGAAAGAGCTTAGAGAATGATGGGAATAAGGGGGATCTCCCGCCTTCTGGTGGGAAACAATCCCATGCCTGTGATGGTGGCTGGGGCTGGGCAGGCAGCACTGCCCTCCAGGCTTTGTCAGTATGGCCAGCTCTGTTTCAGGTTATTCGAGGTGGTGGTGTTCTGTGCCCTCTGATGCTTAACCCTTACACTGCCACTCTTGAGGGATGGCCAGCACTGAGTGATCTGGACCAGTGGATATGCACAGCCAGAGCATCTTGACTTCTGAAGAGCCATCCTGACAAATCATAAGAGTCATAGAATCATAGAATAGTTAGGGTTGGAAAGGACCTTAAGATCATCTAGTTCCAACCCCCCTGCCATGGGCAAGGACACCTCCCACTAAAGCATGCCACCCAAGGCTATGTCCAACCTGGCCTTGAACACCGCCAGGGATGGAGCATTCACAACTTCCCTGGGCAACCCATTCCAGGGCCTCACCACCCTTACAGTAAAGAATTTCTTCCTCATGTCCAATCTAAACTTCCCCTGTATAAGTTTGAACCCATTACCCCTTGTCCTCTCACTACAGTCCCTAATGAAGAGTCTCTCCCCAGCATCCCTATAGGCCTCCTTCAGATATTGGAAGGCTGCTATGAGGTCTCCACGCAGCCTTCTCTTCTGCAGGCTGAACAGCCCCAACTTTCTCATCCTATCTTCATACGGGAGGTGCTCCAGTCCCCTGATCATCCTCATGGCCCTCCTTTGGACTTGTTTCAGCAGTTCCATGTCCTTTTTATGTTGTGGTCATGTCTAGAGCCAGAGGGAGCTCCTAAAATAAAATCTAAAATCACAAAGCAAAGGTACCACAGAATTTGCTTTGTTTGGGGCTTTACTTGCCTAATTCATTTAAATGTCCCTGCAATCACATCCTTTTCAAGTGAGCTTAAAGTAGTTGCAGTTTATGTCAGAAGTCATTTGAAACTAAGTGATGGTGCTGCATATCACACTGAGAATTAGCTGCATTTGTGCAGGCACATTTCCATTGGTAACAACACATGAAAGAAATAGATGAGGGTAGTATAGGGTAGTGTGTTACTTAACAAGGGAAAGGTCTCATGCAGGAGAAAGGCTGGATGAGGTACGAAGTACCATCAGTTTAGTAGTGAACTGAGGCAAAATCCTTTTACTAAAGGCTTGGGCATCCTTCAGTAAAAGTACAGAAAATTGGTAGACTGTTCTCAAATAATCTAGTTTGTGACCTTTCAAGTTTGCAGGGAGAGCAGAGAAGCTGGATAGTCAAGGGCTTTCACTATGATCGGTCTTCTCATCTACTTTTCAAGAAATGTATTTTCTCTACCTTGGGTTTTGTGGGCTATATAAGCCTATAAGCACTCCACTGGGTTTCACATTTTGGTAAGATCATATGTGATTAGGTCTTGCCAAGTAAAAAAGTTTGGAGTCTGATGGATATCTGCTATTGTCTTCTCAAAAGTAAATCTACAAGAACTCAAAACAGCATGAAAATTAAGCACACAGTTGGAAGTCAGTTTTGTGTCTTTATAAAGGTACAAAAAGCTGATTGTTTCTTGCTATTAATTGAAGGGAAGTGAGTTAGTCTTACAGTAGGTATTGGAGAACTTAGTCACACGTATCACTTTGTTTCTGACTGAGTACTGCTTTTGAATCTATACTCAGATGTGGAGCTATCACATAGATGTACCTCAAAGGACGAACTCCGTGCTGCATCGGAAATATGTTAGGAATTGTTGTTTGCAGTGTGTTGTGTGTATGATTGTCTGAAGAATGGGCTGAGTGGGTTTTTTTGGTTCTTGATTTGCAGCTCAATTTTTATCCAAAATGTAGCAAATCAAATTCACTTACATTTCAGGAGGTGAAATCTGGGTAAAATTTGTTTTGCTGCTAATGGATGGAAGAAAGCTAAGTACTGCAAAAACTGGAGGCCCAAATGGGAAGGGGAAATAGGAAATTCAGGGGGTGGGAAAAAGGAGATATGACAAAAAATGCAGATCAAGAGAGGGAAGGAAAGGAAAAACGGGGCAGACTATGTAACAGATAGATTAGATTGAGAGTTTTTTATGCTTTGAAAGAATTTGAGATGCTAAAAGGGAAAGAACATAAAATAAAAATAAAACCAAACACAGGAGGAGTAATTATATGAAAACAGCACATAGCCTGAAAGAAATACTGAACTTTTATGTCAATTTTGGAGATTTTATGAAAACTGTAGCATAAAAAATGTAATTCTGTGCAATATCAGATTTTTATTTTTTTTTCTTGGTTTTGAAAAACCTGAGCTTGTTTATGATTGAGAGATAGTTCTAAAAAATATTTTCCTGCAAAATCCGACTAATAAAACCTAAGTGTAGTTGGAAAGAGAGGAAATACTATATTTTAAAATGTCATTATCTGCCACAGTCCTACCATCATTCTTTGATTTTAGGACTGGAAATCGAGCTGACCTTCACCAGCTACTCAAATGCAGCTGAGAACACATGTTGGGAGGGCAAAGGCTTGCTCACGTAAATGTGATTTTGTACCCTTGGTTCATGCCAAAAGAAAGTACAATTATTCTCAACTCAAAAGTCTCAGTGGGAACCCTGGCCATTGTCAGATGGGTGCTTTGTGCACATCTGCTGCATTGCCCAATGCTTGACTTGACTGCTCACCCTTTCATTGAGGATAAACAAGGAAATAGAAACTCCTGCTTGTGTAGCTAAAAGGATATGAAAGGGTATGTCCTCATTTGAAACATTCTAGCAGAGTAGCCTGGCTTGGGACAACTACAGAAGGACAAAAAAAATATCTGTATTTTACCAGGTCAGAATACTACTTCACACATATAGCTGTACCGCCATGGATAAATAATATTCTTAAGACTTTTAAAAATGTATATATATCCAAGGTCTGAAGCATTAAAAGTAGATCTCTAAACAAACATGTCAACTGTGATTAGTGTTGTGTACAAACGGACTGTCATGCAGTCCATATCTGTCTCCTATTTAAGTTGCATTCAATGAGAGACACTGTCAAATATCAGAAAAGCAGTTTTCCAAGTTTCAGTTTATTCATGCAAAATGGGGAAGAATCAACACATTTAAAAGCACTTACAACCTCTTATTATTAAGAGAACTTATGTTTTTCTCCCAGAAATTAGCATTCCATTAGATGCAAGTGACATTACTTAGGTATGTGTCTATCTGATGTGTGGGTTTATTCCTGGTGTAGTATTTCTGACAATAATTGTTTGCTCTGAAGTTGTTTTGACCCAAGAATAACTGTAGGTTTAAAATTGGTGTAATTGTTTATGCCTTCAAAACAGTCCTCACAGGAAAAGGACAAAACTAAGTATAAAACCAATCGCTGAGCAGAGAGCAGCAGAAAGTTTCGGTTGGGTTGATAAATTACGTTTTGACAGGTTCATGCAATCATTCCAATGTAGTTTAAAGTTGTAGGAGCCTGCAGTAACCCTGCAAGGTGACACAGGCTCTTACCTTCAGAGTTTTAAATGCAAACCAACTTTTCTGATCAGAGATCTTGGATAGTCTAGTCACACCTCAACAGAGCCGCTGGAACAGATGGAAATTTGTATGCTGCATGAAATAATCATGCAGGAGAAGAGTTGCAAAACAACTTCAGAAAAACTGCTTGGTTTCTTAACTAGACCATAGGGAGGGCAATGCACAAGGAGGAAGCAAGGGCACATCCGCAGCTTGAGCTTAGCAAGATAAAAGGTAAACAGATACTCTGCCAACAGCTTGTGTAAGGTCAGGCCTATATACGACACATGCTGTCAGCAGGCTCCTTTTGTATTTTTCAGTGCTGCTGCACCCTTTCACTTAAACCTTCTGACTTTCCCTCAGGGTAGCTCCCACCGCTCTCTGATGCAGTCATTCCTTACCTAGAATGTCCAATTGCCCACTGTTTCAGGAGATCCCTCTTTCTTGGCACCTAGCGTCCTGTAATCATTTCCCAAAGAGGAGAAACTAAGCAGCGTTCTGTCACACTAAGATGTGTGGGCTTTGATCCTTTCATGTGACTATACTGATGCTAATGAGTGACTTAGCATCGTGCATAAAGCGTATATGGTTTGTGAATGAAGCATGTGTGCTGTTTCCCCTTAGAAATAAACTTTGTTTCATATATTTTATACACTGCTACTTGAATTCCTTCAAATGAAGGAAGCCACCTCACTCCCACTGCTGCCGGCTGCCAGCACATTTCAGTCTTCCTTCTGGGGTCAGGCCCGTTTCAATGAATTATGTGCTTCAGCCCCTGTCTCCCCTTCTCCCCCACTGCTACGTAAGGAAAGGACTGCATGACAGTCCATTTGCACACAACAGTAATGCCTCCCAGTTTAGACAAGTGGAAAGCCCATCTGCATTTATAAACTCAAGACTCCACGCTTTAAGAAGAAATATATTTAACAATGCCCCTGCAGAAAATAGCAAGGAATTTAAAGTTATAGGGAGAAGGTACAGCAGGCAGATGTGCCTTCATGTGCAGGGATTAACCTTTTAGGCACTAGCAAAATACTTTCAAAACTGGTATCTCATTTTAACGAACAAATAGCAAGCTTTTTCTGAGCAGCAACAATCATCCTCATGAAAATCTCTTCAGATTTTAAAAGAAAATTCAAATCAGGATTTACACATTAGGGAGTTTAATAGCAGTCTCGGTGGCTTTGTAGAAGGTGACTTTGCTGGGAGAGATTCAAGTGTTAACACCTAGTGCCATTTTAGGTGACCTCACTTATCTTGCCTGATCTACAGCTACTTCTCCAGAAGGGCATGGGTCTGATGTCACATCTACTAATCCATGCAGGTGTCTTGGGTACTACAGAAGTGCCTAAAAGAGCACTGTGTGCCTCTCTGCTTGCATCGAAATCCCATGCTGTGTAAGCTCTTGCTCTGATTTGTAGGAAAAAGCACTATGCTACTTCATGTCTCATTTCTGGGTGAAGCATTAAGTGAAATTTTGACAGCTTACAGGCTTCATAAATGACAGAGGTGATTTGCAACAGAGACAGAGCTAAATGCTCGGAAGTATCACGTTAAATCATTCTTTTGGTCAACATGTTCCTTCTGTCAGGTTTTAATCAGTTAGCCTTCCTTGTTTCAGCTGCAGGTACTATGTAAATTAGCAAGCATTCTCAAATGTTCAGACATATGCATGTATAATGTTCTTCATATACATATATGAATGGAGTTAGGGTTTATAAAGCAGCTTGTAATGGTGATTTGGTAGTAACAAAAATTATCCTTGCTGTGAGAGGCTGCAGTCTGTGCAACTGCTTGATGCACCCACCAACCATGGGTTGCCTTTAGCATCTGGTGCATGGCTAGAGCTTAGAAACTGCCGTTTGCTGTATGTTCAGACAATAAGAAAACAACTAAATAGTTGCCACTTTACGTGACTGTGGCCAACTTGATCTGAATTGATCCCAAAACTATTGGCATTATTTCTTTTATGTGGGGTTTTGTTTTGTTTTTTTCTGAGATAAGTCTGCTCACTTGGCGATTCCAAAAATAGAAACTCATTCAATGATCTAGAGATACATGTCTCTAGTAGCTTGTTTCTCACGATTTCAGGAAGCTTGATGAAAATGAGAGGAAAGTAGCCGATTACCTCAAATCATGTTTGTTCATGGCAAAGAGTGTCAAGCATGTTTGCATGCAAGGTGCACCTTGATGGATATCATGCAGTTTCGAATTTATCTCACAGCAAGGTATGTTAGTTTCTGTCACTTTTCAGAGCAAAGTATTTCTTCTCAGCTGTTATAGAAGAATGAAGGTAAACATAAAGACCTCACTGCCATCATGGGAGCTAGATAATATGGTGTCTTTGAATGAGGTTCTTTACTTAATGTCTTGCTGGATTTAGTGGCTGACTGAGGCAAGTATTTCCACCAAACATGCTAGTAAAAATCCAAGGATTCACAGTCAAGACTCTGAGGGAGTGGAACTGAGAATTTTTTTATGCTCAGTTTTATGTAGATAACAGGTAGCATACACGAAAACAGCTTCTAAAGTTGGAGAATGAAGGCTCAGAAAAGAAAAAGTGTACTAAATTCTTGGCAGGGCAGTGTAGTGTGTATGTGTAAGGGTATGAAAAAGCCAGTGAGAAAGCTTCAGAGCTCAAAGTGCCCTTATTTGTTGTCTCAACTACATGGGGCAAATGGTGGTGGTGTTTTTCTTATGAATATTGGTTTGGGTTAGCTACAGGAGTCAACTGATACTTCTTCCCAAAGCCTGGATTGATTTTTTGTTTTATTTGACACATTTGGACTAATCAACCTAAATGACATCATGGACATCAGATTGCGCTGGCATACGTCCTAAAAATGATCTTTTTGGAAACTTTAAGCTAAATTTCCATCAGCGGAGAATGTAGTCTCAGCAAAAGCAAAACTATGCAAGATTGTGGTAAGGTTAAGGGGGTTTCTGTCAGAAAACTTGAAATATGCTGTATGGAATGGGTCTCCTATCCTACGTGAGAGCCTTTTAGATTGGACAGTACTCATTTCTCTCCTCGTTCTTCAGGAGGAGCAAAAAACCTAGACTTATCATAGGAGACTGTGTTAGTATTATAGTCCTTTCCATGAAGGAGGGAGTGCCATGTCTTGTTGGGTGGATTCTTGAAAGGATCCTGGCCTACTTTTAGCTGTCATGCTGCTATCATCTCACATACTTTTCTAAGGCACAAAAGAAAACTTAGCAAGAAACTGATGGAATTGGGGCTGGAGACTCTCTTGTGAACTGTGAATGTGGGAAGGAGATGACTTTATTTTGGGGGTTTTTGCTGTTTTTTCTTCTTTAATTTAGAGAGCTTTAAAAGTTTAAAACAACTTCCAAAAAAAAAATAGTTGTGTCCTGTTAAGCTGTTCTATTAGCCAAAATCAAATGTAGAAACTGCCTAAACTTGAAGTGTCATGGTTTATTCTTGAGAGGTTCCTTTCTTTTACAGAATACTCCATTTCCAGGCCCTTTTTTCTTACCATAGCAGCAACTTGTCTTTAAGATTTGTCTAACAGAACTTACCTCCTGTTGTTTACAGGCCCTCACTTTATATTATTTTTATCAGTGAAAACCAGTGTCAGCAAAACAGAATTATTGCTGGTCACTCTCAGCTTTGTATCTTTTGTTGTTTCCCTGCACTGTCTATTTGATGCTTATGTCATTTTTTTTCTAAGCAACTCACTTTCTTCTTTCTGTCTTTGCATTTTGATCAGTATACTATGTACAGGAGATACAAAAATGCCACTCATTCTTCATGCCCTCAGTGTATATGGTCATGTTGATAAACTGAAAAAAGCTGAATCCCCAAACCACACTTTGGAAAGAAAACTAACTGGGAGGAGTGCAATCCTAGTCAGTCCCCTCCTCTGCAGAGTCTGCTGAAGCACTGCAAGATAAGAATTTGGTTGCTAGTTTGAGTAGTAACATAGAACCATTAAGTAAGCTTGTCTTTCACTTACACAAAAATGTTAATTCCTTAGCATACAGGACATATGGCTGAAATTGAGTATGATATGAACTGTTTTCTGATAGAAAATTTGTTCTTCCCTGGCTTAAACCTTGATATAATTGTAGTCTTCAAGAATTTCATAGATTCATATAATAGTTTATGTTGGAAAGGACCTTAAGATCGTCTATTTACAGCCCCCCTGCCATGGAAAGGAACATCTCCCACTAGACCAAGTTGCTTAAGGCCCTGTCTCATGTTCTTTCTTTTCCGTGGGAAAGTTTGAGGAACTGCAAACAATTTCACATTCCATTGCTACAGGTGGATGGACTAAATATTTATTGAAGGGATTTTGCTGCTGTTATCTCAGGGAAAGATATTTCTGAAGGAAGGCTAACTAATTTTTAGTGCAGTTGGCCTCCAGGTTCCCTCAAGCACAAAAAAAAAAACAACATGAAGTTCTGGGGGGCTGTTACTGAGAGTTACTGATGTACAGAAACTTTCTGAGAAGAAAACTCGGTGAAATCAAGATGTCTGGATTTAACTGTGATAAAATAAAGCTTGCAGCTGTCTTCATTGTCTTGCATAAGTTTGAAGTACGTCATTGGAATGATGTTAAGGAATAATTAATTATATGCTGCCCTTTTCATGCAAGATTGGAGTGCTAAAGCATGTACTCTTTGACTTTTGCAAAAATTGCCTGAACAGGAGGAAGCTGTGCTGGTGATCTCTTTTGATTAGCCCCATGCTTATGCCCAGGAGCTAAGCAGGGCTGTTGGAAGGTAGCCTTTTATGCCCTGTCCTGCTGTGACCTCAGTTCTTCAAAGTGCACTGATGACCAGCCAGGGCAATTGGTATCTTTTATATGAGGTGAGATGCTTTTAACACAGTGGGGGGCAGAGTTGGGCTGCTCTCTAATATATGTCAGTTACTTGTAGCCTCAAGGACAGTACTGAAGCCATCTTAATGGGGAATATCCCTTTACCTGTTGGAAAACACATCCGTTTGTCTGGTTGAGATGAATAACAATAATAAGGAGAAGTAACTAGCTTGGGAGTAAGTATTGTTGCAACCCTCACTAATATAGGGCTATTTCTTCCTGCTAATTTTGTATTGCAATAAATGTAAAAAACAAAGCTTCGCAGTACACAATAATAAAAAGGCAGAGGAACAAAATTGCTACTTATAAAAACAACTCTTTGGAAGTATTTGGAATCAACCTTCATGTGATCCTATTCACGTCTACAGAAAAAATTGTAGATGGAAGCAGTATTACACCAGTGTTCCCTTTAAGTGAACAATCAAAGGGCAACAACATTTACAATGTAAATAAGTAAGAAAAATTAAGTAGAGAATTTTTGAGTGGAGGTTACAGGAACTGTAAATTATATGCAGTGTGTGAACTATTATCAAATTTTGTGTAGAAGAGGTTGACTTGTACTTTTAGAAGAATAGAAGACTAGCATCTAAGAAGAGTATTGAGCAGAATTGGAAATATGTATCTATAAAGGAACCCTTGGAATTGCAGAATCAATATTTTTTAAAACGTTAGGAGTATAATCAGTCACACTTTACAGAATGCCAACTTGCATATACCGGTTAGGCTAGGAATATATGAGCTCTTGGGAAATGTTTTGTCAAAACTGACTGGAAATCAGATTTCTTTTTTTGAAGTATCAGGCCATGGGTACCCTGCAGACTAGTTTGATCCAGAATCACATCCCTCTTTCTAAAAGTAAAAGCCTGTTTACTGCTAACAAGAGAAGATTGAAATATATTTGCAAATATAGTAACATGAAATAACTTGGTATACTGATAAAATAGTATTGTTAGCTGCTGATACTGTTAATCAAAGCAATTCTAAAAGTGTTACCTTATAGAAATGTGATTATGGTTCCATATAGCAGATGTTAAGAGCAGAACTGAAGATGCTTTTACTAATGTATACTTTTGGTTCCTGGGATTTATTTATTTATTTATTTATTTATTGCACAGTTACTTACAATCTTCCTAAACCTTTTCAAATAGCATTACGTAACATTTAGTCACTAAAATAAGATTCATTGAATGAGGGTATGGTTGCTGATATTCAAATCTAGTATGTTATTACACTGAAACTTTTCTGAAGTCAAGGTTTGAACTCTCAGAAGTGTTTGTTTATCTTGGATAAGATATCCCAGTGATTAATGTTAAACGAAAAGTTGTTGATTGGTGCTTGGGAGAGCCTTTTCATGGAAATAATAGAGTATTATATTCTACTTTAACTACCATATAATAATATTTAAGCTTTACTCCATAGAAACAATAGTCTTGTTTTTACATCCCTGCCTCTAAACCAGCATTGCAGTTTCTGGCTTGCTATTAGGTTAAAAGTGCCCATTAACATTTTCAGTGTTTGAAGTGTTCAATTCTATACCAATATGCAGAAAGAAGCAAATGGAATTTTTCAACCTGATTGTCATCTAAAGCTTACAGTAAAAAAAACCTGTGCAATAGAACTGCTAGCTGTATTTTGAAAATAAAGAGAGGTATACTAAGATGTGAGACTTAACAGGCTAAACCCTCCTTCTTTTTGAGTCTTCCTTTTCAGCCAGACTGCACAAGCCCTCTTTCTCTTCTTATACTGTTGCCCAGGGTAAGAGCACTTGGTGCACCACATTTCTTGCCAATACAAAATCATCCAAGAAGTTAAAGTTCATTAGACCTCAAAATAACTGTTCTTCTCACATATTTGGTCCCAGAAGCCTTAAAGTCAGATGTTTGGTGTAGTAACTTTGTAATATTGCTGTTACACTATTTTAAGTTGTTGAAGTTGAGCTGAGCACTGAAGAGCTTGCAGGTTATGAGAATATTTAGGCACTGAATGTATGAACTGAGCAGAGCATAGATTTATCTTACAGTTTTCATGCTTCAATTTAAGAATAAAAAAGCAAGGCTGAAACCCTTCCTTCCCCAGACAGCGTCTCAATGATTATAGTTTAGCAAAACTGATTTTCAGGAAGTGGAACTGTTTCTCACCATACAGGTGGGGAGAAAGACAAAATTACCACTGAACCTGCACCTGAAATTCTGCTACCTCAGAACTTGGCATTTAGTTCTGGAAATAGAGAACTTTTCTACTTGAACTAAATTAGTGTTACTTGCTTATGCATAATTAATTATTAATAAGATTTTTAAGCCAAATCCATAACTATTACATTTTGCATTATTAACAAACTTCTGTAAACTGATACATCTACAAAAGAAATATTCATTAGTAGTGAAATTTTGCATACTCAGACCACCTGGCATTGTATTAAAGTTAGATGTGAGTACACAATTGTGTCTTTAAATAGTCCATGCACTTAGTCCTGTGTTGATCTCGTCTTTGCACAGAGGTACACCATTAGAGGGAGGAAAGATGATTCCTCATGCCATGTAAACAATACACATAAAAATGAAATGGTCTGAGTGATTTAGACTAGAGTAATAATTTGTATTATGCAATATCAGTGGTATTTTATCTGATACTAGTTGCTTTAAAATTACAATAATGTTGTGCAGCGACCATAATAGTTATCTTTTTCTTTACATACAACCCACAAACCAAGCTCTAGAGGGTTCATCAGGGACAGGACCACTTCATGTATTGCGGAACTTGAGCTAGGTGCAGCTATTTTTAAAGTAAACCTTGGTTCTAAATAGCCTTTCTCTGTTCATTAGTACAGCTTATCTTTTGCAATAGACTGTGCAGGGAGAAGGAAGGAAATTATCCTTATGTATTGGAAAAAGCCTTCATCTGGGACAAGATGCATGAGAGATTCTGATAGCGATCAAGGCCTATGATTTTGGTTGCTATCAAGGCTTATTTAGGACAGTGAGCTCAAGGAATGTAAAAATTAGCATACAGCATAAATACTAAACTATTTGAAGGATAAAGACAGCATGAAAAACTGAAATTCAGACCTAGGATCAGAATTGGCAGGCTCTAGCCAACTGCAGGAACTGCAGAAGTGAAGACCATATTATTACAGATCTGCTGAAGGGTATACAGGTATACAAGGGACAGGAATTGTTCTGACAGTGGGAAGGGAAATCTGCAAATCTAGGCAAATTGCATGGATTTTCTTATTTGAAGCAACTGATTGGGTTTTTGAGGGAAAACCGAAATAGTATGAATAGAGACAAGAGTGAAAAAAAAACAAAGTCAACAGCCTTGTGTTTCCTGAAGTGTAGATTGATTTTTGAGCAGCTTTGTATTATGATTTGTGGGTGTAGTGTGAGAGGGAGGACTGCCAAGAAAGGCCATTGTTATAATGGAATCTAACTCAAAAGAAGAGGATTGTTTTCTATATGCCAAAAAATGTCAGCTGAACAAAAAAGAAAAGAAAATGTAAATAAGGGCAGACCTTTATGTATGTATATATTTGAATTTATTAGCTACGAACATTGTCAAACAGAAATGGAATTCGACATTTTATATTCCTAGTTATACATATTTCACTCCTACTGTAATTCCTCTGAAAGGTGGTTCGTTTGAATGTTGATCTGGCTTACTGTTTTTTTGCTTTCGGAAAGCAGAGTCTAGAGTAAACCAAGATATTTCCTTGAGCAGGGAGGGCAAGCATCCTAACAGTATCCCTACCCAGTGTTACATGAATGATTGCTAGAGTCTCATGGAGAGACCAGTCTGCCGGTGCTCTTACAAACTGTCACATTATTTAAAACTACATTTTGGAAATAACATAGATTTTTTCCATTAAAAAAAAAAAAATTCCTGTTATACTATCACAACTTTTCAGAAAGCAGTATTTACTGCTGTTTATTTCCATGTGCAGCTGAATCATCTTGCATCTGTTTAATAAGAACTCTGTTAAATCCATATTTCTGAAGTCTCAGGCTTTCTAAAGTCATGATATGAAGGTTCGCTTTCATGGCTTTACAAGTGCATTCCCCTGTGAAAATCCACTTTTGGAGTTGAGGAGATTTGGATGTCCTTCTTGCAGATCTGAATTCCTGCAAAGACTTGTCATACTAGCATTCATACAGAGGAACTTTCACAACTGGAAGGCACTGTGGAACATGTTTAAAGTCACATCGAGTTCCACCTCATAGCACCTCACATGTTTTCTGAGTCATTTTATGTGTTCTTCATCCAGGAGTACATTTTATTGTATCCTTACTCCTTCCACTTCTTTCTCTCCTCTATACTTTCCTATAGTTAAAAAAAGAGGTTAATTAGTTGATGGTATCAGATGTTGTAATTCTGCATTTGAAGATTCTCTTCTCAAAGACCTTTTTGGCCAAGTAACTGCACTGCAATCAAACCAATTATTTGCACATTGCAGTATATTAAAACAATATGGAACTATCTCCTTAAAACCACACAAGTCTACTATATTCAGGTTTCAATGAACTCAAATTGTTCTTTACATATCTGATCATTGCTTGGGTACCTGAAAGAGAGATCACATCCGTTGCCCTATTTTATTTTACTTTAGGTCATTTGCCTGTATTAGAATTGATAGCTGAGATACAGTCCATGTATGTTGGCTTTTGGAGGTGGCATATGCAAATCTTTTTTTGACTTTTAACACAAACTTCCTGTTGGTCATTTTTGTTATGTGTGATCCATCACTGTCTTTTTCTTAGAACATATTTCAAAAGGGTTGGAGTGATGTGCTCATTTCCTGTCTTTTTAAGTTCAGGCACATTCTTTTTTATCTTGGGAACTTCATTTAGTAACCCAGGGTCTCTTAAGATCAGACAATGACAGGCTCCACCACATTTTCTTGCTAAAGAGGTGGTGTGAAGATGACATCATTCATCTGTTCTAGACACTGACTCATAGGCATTTGACCCGAGGGTGGAACGCAGTAACAGGGGTTAACATGAAGTCATCTGCGGTTGCACAATGTGTTTCACAGTTGTTTTTCCTCTCCTTTTTAAAGCCATCTAAATAATTGCAGAGTGCACAACATAACAAAGTTCAGAAAGAAGGGAAAACATTGCTTTTGGGGCTCTTCCCAGGGTGCTTTGTAGACCGCAAAGAAAAAAAGTAGGAAAAATTTTGTGATAGACTATTGGATTTTATGTTTGGATGTAGAAATAGCTTGTCCAGTAGCCAGAAAATGTAAAGCAAAACTGTATTAAAACTGTATAGCATACAACCCATTGCATTAATCCTCCCTGCAAAATACTAGACCTGTTTTTAGATTTGTAGGGTAGTATCGTATTTTTTACATGATACCTTTGAGGCATTGTTGGCTTACTAGTATCTAAGACATGTTTTGATTTGTTATTTGGTGGTTTGGTGGGTTTTTTGTGGGTTTTTGTTGTTTTGTTGTTTGTTTTTTTTTTCTTTCTGACTTTTTTTGAGTGTATTTTCAGCTTGTCCACAATTACTTTTTCAGAATTCTTTGTTTCATGTTCTGGCATAGGGTCTGGTCTCCTTCTTGTAAAATACAGCCTGAGTGTGCATTTAAGGGCTGAAAGTCACCAGCGATGTAACTTGCAAGAATATCGAATATTAAGATCTTTAGAAAGAGAATTACCTGTTGGGTTTTTCAGTTTCGTATTCTGTTTGAAACTTGGCAGAATTTGTCATGCAATAATATTTTGGGACATTAGAAAATCTAAGGCTTTCTCTTGTTTAAAACAATGGACCAGTGTTTATTTTCTGCTCTTATTGTGAACACAGAGCAGGAGCGTGACTGTTACTCTTTGTGGACCATACGAAAACATGCCTATTCTGTCCAGCAGACATTCGGGCTGTTTCACTAGGTTAGCTGAGGAGTGTGACTGCTCCTTCCTCACCTGTAAGTAACACAGGGAGCCTGGCTGACCTGCCTGGAGGTAATGCTATCAAGAGTACGATTGCACAGAGCTAACAGTTTCCAGGATCTCCCTTTCAGTTAGCTGAAAACTTAGAAATTGGTTTGATGTAGGCTGGTTTTATTCTTTTATGACATGAGAAACGTGCTTTTCCCCTGCTTCAAAATCTGAGAGTGCTAAACGCAGTTTATTTTTGCCTACTGATGAGCGCTGTGTAAGTGCTATAATCAAAAGAGAAACAGTTGAAACAAAACATGAACTTCCAGTATTCGATTTTGGAAATCTTCTGAGTCTTGTAAGGCAGCTTCACATTTGAGTATAACTTGGTTAGTGTAACACTTGAAATACTTTTCTATATGGTATATAATTATTTACCTATCACTTTCTATTTCAACTCTCTGAAATTTAGCTTATAAATAGGCAAAACAAGTGGAAATTTATGTTTGGAAATGTGAAGATTCTGTTATAGAACATTTTGTGGGAAATTATTAACATTAGGATTGTTACTGAGGAAGAGCAATAACATGTCTAATTCTGAAAAATACTCCTTTTCTGAAAACGATCAAATTGTTTATAGTGTACAAGGCTAAACCCCCATGCCCCCACCCCCATGAATTTGAAGAGACTTACAGATCACTACTGTGTACTATTTTTAATTAGAAAGTGTGTTACGTATTTAACTTTGTAGCTCATATGGGTAGAGATATTTTAGGAAAATTCTGGAGGAAATGGATAATATAGGGCTTGCTTTTAAGAAAGTTGTCGCTGTGTAAATGCAGTGTAGCATGCTTCACTCAGCTGACTCAGCAGAGGAATTCAGCATGCACTTTCTTTTGTATACTTGGTTGGACTTAAGAGGTGGCTTAACTGAGGGCCTTTGTCTTGATAGCTGATTTCTGGTTTCTGATTTCAGAAAAAGTGGATCTTGACACAGATATGAATAGGTGGAACATGATTCTGCTGCCTGACATCTTAGCGAAGGATGACATTAAAGCCTTGCAGTTTGTTGATGCCTACTTCAGTGGTATATAAACAGTTTTCTGTAACATTAATAGAAGCATTATGTAGAACATGACAGAGGTGATCTATACTTGAAAATGAAACTTCGAAAAATACTTTGAGTATTGAACTTCATCATAATATACAGAGAAAGTGGTCTCTCTTTTCCACAAGCATTGTTGCGTTCTGATGCAAATTCCATACAAATTACTGACATTGGAAGCACCATGGGGAGAATCTTTACGCAGGCATGAACAATTTCTCCGATGTACTGAGGCATAAACAGTCTTGGTTTTGACATCAGACATGCAAGAGGTTGTTGTTTTCAGGTTACATGTGTCTGAGGCAAATGCACTTAATAAAATCATTGCACAAAAATCTGCTTTATAGTTATTCTTCACTAACCTTTTCCAAGGAGATTGTCTATCTGATGATAGCTATGATTCCAAGGGAGCTGCTTATTTTCTGAATTAATTTTTGTTTGGGCACTAGAAGATGCAATTTATGTATGATTTGGTTAAGGTGGCTCTTTGAAAGTAACAGGTGTGTGTTCAATGAACCCATGAAATGAGAAATACCTGTAAGCATGCAAACAGCTTCTAAACATTCTTCACCACCTTAGATTATGTACTTAGCACCCTGCTTTTGTTCATAGAAATACGCATTTAGAAATTAGTAAATTAATCAAGTAGTTATTCAAAGTAGTCAGTTTTAAAGTGTATATCTGCTATGATTTTTCTTTTTTTACACTCACACACACCACTAGTGTTACAACTTCAGCATATTCATAGGCATTCCTTTTGTTGATTAAATTGCTTATCTCCACTAATCTAGTGGAAAGTGGAAATCTTTGCTGTTGGAATTATAGGAAATTATAGTTGCACTTATCTACAAGGTCTTCTCTCAAGGAAGCACAGCAACAGTAAATTTGTTGAGTTTAATTGGGGAAAAAGAAAGGGGGGACAGGGGAGTATACTAAATAAAAAACCCAACCATATATTTTCATATACAGGAACTGGAGACCTTGGAATCATAGAATCATAGAGTCATGGAACAGTTAGGGTTGGAAAGGACCTTAAGATCATCCAACCCCGCTGCCATGGGCAGGGACACCTCCCACTAAACCATGCCATCCAAGGCTATGTCCAGCCCTGCCTTGAACACCGCCAAGGATGAAGCATTCACAGCTTCCCCAGGCAACCCATTCCAGTGCCTCACCACCCTCACAGTAAAGAATTTCTTCCTCATATCCAATCTAAACTTCCCCTGTTTAAGTTTGAACCCATTACCCCTTGTCCTCTCACTACAGTCCCTAATGAAGAGTCCCTCCCCAGCATCCCTATAGGCCCCCTTCAGGTATTGGAAGGCTTCTATGAGGTCTCCTTGCAGCTCTCTCTTCTCCAGACTGAACAGCCCCAATTTTCTCAGCCTATCTTCATACGAGAGGTGCTCCAGTCCCCTGATCATCCTTGTGGCCCTCCTCTGCACTTGTTCCAACAGTTGCATGTCCTTTTTAAGTTGAGGACACCAGAAATCTGCAAAGCAGTTTCTTGGCCTTCCAACAGGATAACCTACCACGGGATAAGGACAGAAATTTTGTCTGCATTTCTTCACTTCTGTGTGAAGAAATAAATTGTTGCCCTTATCCTCCAAATGTTTTAGGTTTGGTGGGGTTGGTTTGTTTTTTCAGATTTCAGCCTGGAATTCTATATTATTAAAATATAAGTTTATAAAGGAGAGTCTGTCAGTCTGAACTGCAGAAGTGCTCCTGGTGCTACTGCAGTTTTATATGTGTTTCATTATATGCTGTACATAATTTCAGTATATGATGTACACATTCCTAAACATTAAGTATATCCTATGAAATAACGGCACCTCATAAAAAGGGATTGTTTTCATACTAATGATATACTTAAGCTGTTCAGAAATGAACTGAACTCACAACCTATTTCCTGAGGCAGGATTTGGGGATATATTTAATTTAAATGGGGCAGCCACAGTGAGTTATGAATTGTGAAATGACCGCTATATTTACCGCTTAAGAGGTGCAAAATTGTTAATTGATACATGAAGTCTCCCTTAAGAAGTAAATTCTCCCACGTTGCATATCTATATTTTCAACAGACCCAAAGAGTGATCTGTACATGTTTAGAAACTTTCAAACATTATCACCTGAAAACTTTTTTCAGCCTTTTAAGAAGAAAGTAAGGCAGGTTTTTCCATTTAAAAGGCTCAAATTCACTCATCATTGAAAACTAATGTCTTATTTGGCTTCAAGTAAAATATGACTGTAAAATGACTTCTTAATGTCCCTCAAATTTCTGTTTCTCTTCTTTACCTCCTTGCCTCTCTTGGAATAATGGAATTAGAAGAAAGGGAAGAATTCCAACCAAATTTTCAAGATTGTGAAAGCCTGGAGATCTTTTCTGCATGTTACTTCACAATCATGTGTCACTTCTTGTTTTCTTTTCTTTTTCTTCCCACTCTGTGTTTGTACTGTTAAGGTGTCTTTACACTCCACATAGAAAGTTTAAGTTTGGGAAACAATGGTCTCACCACAAACAATACTGAAGACTTCTGTTATCATTGACCAGCTTTGTTAGCATATCCACAGGTTTCAGAGCCTTTAATTTCTGTAATTTGTCGGGGGCAGAAAACTAAAACTTAGCTTCTGCTCAGGCCTTCCAGTTTATGATTTTCTTGAAAATGTTCACATTTGGTTCTTTTGAGTTGGGGGGTGGGGGAAGGGGTGTGTGTGTGTGTTGGGGTTCTGTTTGGGGTTTTGTGGTTTGGGGTTTGTTTGTTTGTATGTTTTCTCCCTGAAGACCTGGTTTTGACACCAGCAGCCACTAGGAATATTTTAGTGCTTGTTTCGTAAAAAAACCTTTTCACGACAGATAGCTTGGATGAAGTTCAGGAAATATGTGCAAGTTGCCAGGTTTCCCCTGTCACATCAATATCAAAATCTGAGGCTTAAAAAAACCCTGCAAGTGTTGTCACACTTAGGTAAAGGATAAAAATGGATTTATTTTCTGAGAGTTTTCCCTCAGATTTGGTGTACTGAATTTGCAGTGGCTGGAGATAAGAGCTTGGTGGGAGAGCAAACTATTTGTTTGACCTTCTCCATGCATGTGAAGCTTTCTTTTGCCTTATTTTTTATTTTCATACCTGTCACGTATTTTATGGGACTGTGGAAGAGCGAACTGTGAGATAATCCGTTTCTCTGAGATAGTCTATGTGAAAGCATGATAGTCAAGAAATGAGACTTACATTCTTGCACCCTAGAGATAATATAATGAAATGTAAAATAAATGACACAAAAATAATGTTAAATCAAGGAAATTCACAGTTAAACATAAACCATTAGTCAGGTGTACTGCAGTGATTGTTTTAAATATCAGATTGTCATTCATCAGAATCTGGGTTTAGTGCTTTATTTTTGTTGGTGGTTTGTTTTTTTTCGCAGTGAGTCATTACTCTGCAGATCAATACTCTTCAAAGTGATGCATTCCTTGTACTGTGACTGAGGCACATTTGCAGTTCAGATATACCTTGTAGTTTCTCAATATCTGTTCTGCTCTGCCATCCCTGTGTTTAAGGGTTCTAAAATACAATGAGAAGCATGTTGTCCTGTGCACTGCAGGATTCCTAGCTGCTTTAAATGACAGTTTTAAATTAGTGCCTCTGCTGTCATTTTACTGTGTTCCTTTCCGTCATCCATTTCAGTGGGGAAAGCTGACTTGGTGTGTACTGCAGTCTAATAATGACTTGCCTTAGGAGCTGTCTGGCCTTCTGCCATGGGCAATCAATGTGTTATTACTCGACAGTAATATGTAAGTTGCCATATCTCGTTGCAGCAATAAGGATATCCTGCCTAACCAATCTGGTGACCTTTTATGAAGGGGCTACGGAACTGATGGACAGGGGCAGAGCAGTTGATGTCATCTACCTGGACTTGTGTAAAGCCTTTGACACTGTCTCCCATGACATCCTTCTCTCTAAGTTGGAGAGACATCAATTTGATAGGTGGACCACTCGGTGGATAAAGAACTGGCTGGATGGCCGCACGCAAAGAGTAGTGCTCAGTGGCTCAGTGTCCAGCTGGAGACCAGTAACGAGTGGTGTCCCCCAGGGATCGGTGTTGGGACCGGTCTTGTTCAACATCTTTGTGGGTGACATGGACAGTGGGATTGAGTGCGCCCTCAGCAAGTTTGCCGATGACACCAAGCTGTGTGGTTCGGTTGATACATTGGAGGGAAGGAATGCCATCCAGAGGGACCTTGACACGCTTGTGAGGTGGGCTGATGCCAACCTGATGAAGTTCAACCATGCTAAGTGCAAGGTCCTACACCTGGGTCGGAGCAATGCCAGGCACAGCTACAGATTGGGCGGGGAGGAGATTGAGAGCAGCCCTGCGGAGAAGGACTTGGGGGTGTGGGTTGATGAAAAAATGAACATGAGCCGGCAGTGTGCGCTTGCAGCCCAGAAGGCCAACCGTATCCTGGGCTGCATCAAAAGGAGTGTGACCAGCAGGTCGAGGGAGGTGATCCTGCCCCTCTACTCTGCTCTCGTGAGAACTCACTTGGAGTATTGTGTGCAGTTCTGGTGTCCTCAACATAAAAAGGACATGGAAGTGTTAGAACAAGTGCAGAGGAGGGCCACGAAGATGATCAGGGGACTGGAGCACCTCTCGTATGAAGATAGGCTGAGAAAATTGGGGCTGTTCAGCCTGGAGAAGAGAAGGCTGCGTGGAGACCTCATAGCAGCCTTCCAATACCTGAAGGGGGCCTATAGGGATGCTGGGGAGGGACTCTTCATTAGGGACTGTGGTGAGAGGACAAGGGGTAATGGGTTTAAACTTAAACAGGGGAGGTTTAGATTGGATCTGAGGAAGAAGTTCTATACTGTGAGGGTGGTGGGGCCCTGGAATGGGTTGCCCAGGGAGGTTGTGAATGCTTCATCCCTGGCGGCGTTCAAGGTGGGGTTGGACATAGCCTTGGATGGCATGGTTTAGTGGGAGGTGTCCCTGCCCATGGCGGGGGGGTTGGAACTCGATGATCTTGAGGTCCTTTCCAGCCCTTACTATTCTGATATTTCAGAGGCTGAGAAAAGAGCAGGAATAGGAATATACAGTAAGAGAGATGTGCCCTGGAAGAAAAGTAACTATTGCTTTTGGAATTTAGGCGTATATTCCTCACACTGGACAAAAAATAGTCTGTAATAGTTCAGAAAGCTTAAAGATATAAACTTGTAATTTATGAAGCTGAGTTGAGATAATCAAGAAAGGAGGCTTTTGTTTTCATAAGTGCCGTGTGCCCCTCACAGCCCAAACCTTTGAGCAGACCAGGTATTGGGAGGCTGTTCCAGCCCCAGGTAATGTATTCCCATCCTGACAAGTCTCTGCCTTCTTTAGCCTTGACTGTTGCAATCAGAAAATAAAATGGAAACCCAAACCATTGTGCAGAGTCATGCTAAACCTGACTGCATCAGGGAAGTACCAGAAAAAAATCAGGAACCTGGCTTTCTTAAATGATTTTGTAAATCCTATTGCACTGTCATAATTCTGCATCTCTAAGCATGTAAGTACTCTTATTTTTAATCTGGCTGTCAGACTAGCGATTTATTTCACAATCATATTACATGTCTGTTTGTCATGTTAAGAAGAAATTTATGGGTAAGTAAATCTCTAACTCATGCAAACATTTTTTTTTTTTTTGTCTTTTGCTTCAGTAGAAAGGCTTCGCACAGCAGTAGATGAGGATACAGAGCCAGGAGCATAGAATGAGATTTCTCAGAAACTCACATTAACTAACATCATGCACACTGAGTTAATGGGATCTTGTCGTCACCTGTAAAATTTCTGTCAGCAAACATCTGGGTTAGATTGAACTTCCCAATAAACTGTTAAAATTGACAGGGCACAAAAGGGTTTGTATGTGAAATGCTGAGACGAGAGCTCTAAGAGCCATGGTGATCTGCAAAATGTCATCTCAAAGAATTAAAATATCCTCAAGAGGGAGACGGGCTCTTTCTGGAGAACTGGACTTGACTTTGGCAATTCTGCACGCTTAGAAAGAAAAAAAATCACTGCAGAAATGTCAAAGCCTTGGCACAAGGGAACAAAACTTTGTCTTCAGTTTCCATGAGCATCTACAGCATGCAGAATATAGCATGCTGAATTAATGCAGAGAGCTATGTCATTGTAAATGTAGGCCTAGATCAAAAAGCAGTTAATCTGCTTGGTCTTCTGTGCTATAAACTTGCTGCTGTCTTGCAAGTTGTGAATGGATTGTTGATCCTGGGTTCTCACTTAGGTAGCACAATGGTATTGTAGTTAAGTGGTATCAGTGCACAAACCTATAGACAAATTACAAGTGGTTATTTTTCACAACAAACAATTGCCCCAGTTTACTGTAATTTGTTGTATTTTTATGGCCGTAAATAATTGTCAAGAAAGACAGAAAATTCCATTAAAACATAAGAAAACTTGTAAGGATGCTCAAACACTGGCAGAGGTTTCCCAGGCTGGTTGTAGAGTCTTCTTCCTTGGAGATATCCCAAACCTGAGTAGGCAGAGCCCTGAGTAACCTGCTCTAGTTGGCCCTGGTTTGAGCAGCAGGATTGGACTAGAAAATCTCTAAAGGTCCCTTCCAATCTCAGCTATTCTGTGATTCTGTGTAAAAGTGTACTTCAGACTTAATTTCTGAAGTACCTTCTTTTAGCATTTCTATACTGTAAAGTTGGTTGAAGATCTTCACTATTAAAAAATGTAGTCTCCCTAGGGATTAAGAAGTATTTGTCTGCCTCCTATCATTACTGTCATGGACCCAGAGGATTGTTTTATTGGGATTTGGAAAGGCACTAGGGTTTAAGGGAAGGGCACAGTCTCTGTGAAGGACTACAGTGTGACAGTGGAATGGCACTGAAACATCACGAGGATGTGAGTTGTTGGTCCAGTACTATGGCCAAAATTACTTGTAAAATGAAAACATTCGAATTCCATTTAATTCCAAATCCCTTCACTGTTCAAACATTAGTGATATTTTTCTCAAGAAAAGGCTTTTTATCAGCAAAGAAGGGACATAGTAGAGAGTTTGACAGCCTTTAAAATAAGCTTCTGGTTACCTTTTGTTATATGTGCCCTACTTCAGGTGATGACATGCTTTCCATTAATTTTTGAAAAGTCTAAAGTGTTGACATGAGGTGTGCTAGTTGTTGATAAAGGAAGGAGGCAAAAGGTTTCGGTGTTTTAGGGATGTACAGTCCTGATATGGTCCAAACCTGATTTCCATCATTGTTTCATTGAAATGAACAAGGATGTATTTTTGGCAGGAAGGCCGCTTTTGTCTAAAGGCACGAATCCATGTTTTCCTCCAAATTTGACTGTTCTGGCAGGCGTGTTACAACGGCTGTACGCAGTAACTCAACCTCTACTACTTTGTGAGTGTTATTCATTTCAAAATAATTGTGTTTCAAAATCCTCTTTTTAAACACATTCTGTTGTCTTGTTCCACCTTGCTATGTTTCAGTTTTACCTAATTTTCCTACCATAGTGCTTCTGAGTATCTGTCTCAGTTTCTCCACGGTGTGTTCACTGTACTCCTGCAGCAGTGGTCTCTGTCTCTTATTCCACAGAGATAGCAGGAGATGGTAATTAATTTCTCACTGCCCACCAGAGTAATCTGCAAGTCTTTGTCCTTGCCACCTGATTTTCCTCAAAATACCTTTCTTTGCACTTAATCCTTGTCTTTACAGTTTTCTCCCCAAGTTTCAGCTACTAATGGTTTCCATTTCTGTAAATCATCTTGTTCCATTGACCATTTATTAAAAATTATTACATATTGGAGCGCAAGCCTGATGCGTACTGCTCCCTCTGGGCAAAGTGGGGAATAGCATGCAGAGAATATGCATCTGATAGGGTCTGCCGTGTGTTAATGAATGTGAAATTTTCTGTTCTTTGAACCTAATATGCCAGAGATAAGCATCCCTCCTTATTTCAGTCATTTTTAGTCTACTGCATTTTAAAAACTGAGATCTTAACAGTGAGATTGAAAAGGACATTTCTTATTACTTTGGTAAAAGAGAACCAACCAGTTGGCTAACAATTGTGAATATAAATGTTGCTTTCTTTGAAATGCTTTCAGTCAAATGGGATGTGAGCAGCTTAAGTCTCTCCATTCCCTCCAGAGCAGAAATAGTCTTTTCCTGCTTTACTTTATCTGAAGCAGGTGTCCCGAATGGGAGCGTTGTCTTCGCAGGACAGTGGGACCTCTCTTTTAGGGCTTACTGTGTCCTTTCTCAAAAACACACACACACACACACACCCCACCACCAAAAAAAAAAAACCAACACCAAAACACCCCAAAACCAGGTACTGTGCCAGTTCTGAGATGGCATAGGAAAGAACAGAGCATGGTCGCCGAAAGTGAAGCAGGAAAACCTGGCACAGCAGCTCCTGTGTAACCATCAGGCTGTGGCTTTCACTGGCTTTAGTGTTTGGGACACGGGGAGGCTGCTGTTCTCAGAGGTGACGACAAGGGCCAGCCTGTTTTCTGCCTGCTCTAGCCCTTCTCTTCCTTTCCTCCCCAGTATTTATCTAGCTATTCACTTGAGCATGGCAGTATTTAAAACTCAATGTAGTTCTATTTTATTTTGCAAATACCAGCTTTGATCAGGAAGGCCAGAAATTAAAGAAACTGCAGCTGCCTGTTGTAGGACAAGGAGATATAAACATGCCTGCATAGAGAGTCCTGCAAGTTGTTTTTGCCTCCCCTCTCCTCCCTCCCGCCATACTTTTTTCAGCTCATTGAATGTCAGTTGTGGTTGTGCATGGAACAGGTGTCTCTTGTGAACTCCTTAAATAAACTGAATTTTAAAAAAAGATACTGATGTCAGTTTACACAGGTGCAGACTTCATTCAGGAGAATGCTATTTGCGCACAAACACACTACTGTTTACTGTCTGCGCTGCAATCAGAGCAGTGCCAGAAGGGCACTGAAGCAAGATGGAACATGGTTTTCTTTGCTGCTGCTGCTGGAAATTGATGTGAACTTTCATAAAGTTCCCTCTTGGTGGGCAGAGAGTCCTTTTTGCTCCATCAAGCATTAAAAAGTGCTCTTTCAAAGAGGGACTCAGGAAAGCAGAAGCTGTTACTAATCATATGTGAAATGGAAGAGAAAAAGTGTTTGTGTGACTCTTCTTGGTTTTGCTTGGTAGCTTAGCAGGAACTTTGTATTTGATTTTGTTTGATTTTTCTTTATTGCAGCTTATGTATGGCAGCCCGTGCTAGGAACAGTTCAGTTAACTTGCAGCATCTGTCAATGTGTGGCAATGCACATGGATTATCTTTGAGACAGCCCTGCTGATGCTGAAAACAACTAATTACAGATAGCCCCTGGGCAACAGAACTGAGGCGGGTTATTATCCCACCTTCACAGCCCTCTTGAGCTGATCAGAGACTTACCCAGTACCTGATTTAGCAATGAACATGGCTTAGGCATTAAAACAAGGTGAGCAAAGCTGGCCATATATAAATCACACTCTGGGCTATCACAGTGCAGGATAGCTTTATTAATACAGCTTCAGAGAATTTCATTTTCATCAGATTCCCCAGCACTACTTGCTGTCTGTATAGCTGCCCAAAGTCCACTGTGTTCGGAGCTGCAGGATCCCTCCCCTCCCTGGTACCTTTGTAGTTAACAGACCTGTTTGCCACATGCTGTCTGTGGTATGTATGCAAGGAAAAAGAACTGAGTATGTCCAAGATATCTTGTTCATCACATATTTAAATAAGAGCAACAGAGGGGTTTCCAGCATGAACATTTTCCTTCGTGTGCATATATTTCAGCTTCCGAGTGAAGGACAGGTAGACATTTATCTGGCATGAAAGCCCACAACTTCTTAATATCAGCCAGTGCCCATTAATTAGGATTTCTGGCAAAAGACATGCTTGTCACACCCTTTTACATGCATTGGCCTGTGTCATTTTTTTGCCTAAGTAGAGCTTTTAGGTGTATTTCTTCCATTGAAAATAGTGCATTAGAAAAAAGACAAAAACAAACAAACAAAAAAAAACCCACAAAAACAACCTTTACAAAAGCAAATTAAGAACAGATGTAGCTGAGCAGTACTTTTAAACCCAGGAGTAATAAATGTTTGGAATGGGCTGCTGCGAAGGTTATTAAGACTAAAACACTGGGGTCATTCAAATAAGAGTTGAGAGCATCCAAGGGGACGGAATTGGAGTAGAAAAGAAGTGGATAACTGAACATTATCCGCTGTGTTCTTGATGATGCATAACACCCTGTGCACTTGTTTCATGTTGTATGACTTGAAAATCCATCTGAGTTGGTTAAACATATACTAAGGATTATGCCTTAGTTAAAGCTATGGAAAGTTGATTATAATAACAAATGCCAACAAACTAGTCTCTGGACTATATCACTTGGGAAAAGTTGCCTCAGGAGAAGAGCTGTTTGACTTTATGCCTCTCCAATCTTGTGGAGGACATAAATGTGACAGCTTGAAATGTTTAAAAACATTTAAATTTTATACTGGCTGTGGTTACTGTGAAGAGGTTTAATATAGCATGAGGAGCACTGAATTTTGAGTGAAAAGTAATATTCTAAGTGTAGTTTTAAGTCCATATTGAACAGATCATTGTAAAGGTAGGATGCAAAGACTTGTGATTTTCATAATTGATATAAATAAACAGCAAGAAAAGCACTACACTCTATGCTTGTAACTGGTATTCTGGGTTTATTATCAGGTGTCTAATCAAGCAGCTGGGAAAGGCACTGCTTAGTTATTTGGGCTATGCCTAAATCTTCACTGTAGTATCTTTTTCTCCTCTTGGTCAGTTCTATGAAGCAGGTGAGTATTTAATATTATTTCTACAGATGGTACATCTGTTTGCATATATAACTTTTGAGAGACTTGTTAGGTACTTGGTAGATATTCAAAACTCTAGTGCTTAGTAGATTGATGTCAAGTATGTTGTGGCATGCACTGGCTCTTCTTCCTAGGGAGGAGGACGAGTGCTTTTATTGAGCAAACTATTCTTTGTTTCTAAGGACATCGAACAAACTTAGAAAAAACAATTTTAAAATGTATCAAAACTTGCTAAGCTTTGGTGGTTTTTTAAAAAAATTAATTTAAAGCACTGTTAAGAAGCATATTTTTCTGTTCCATCTAAGAGTGTGGTAATGCTCATCTGGGCCAAAGAATTCTAGGAGGAGCTTGGAATACAATCAAGGTCAAATCAATGTTTGTCCACGTTTAACTACAAGAATAAATCTAACTGTCCAGGCATTGTGAGAGCCTCAGTTTTTGATTTAGAAAGAAGAAATTATCTGCACAAAATCGGTAGGTTATGAAGTGACATCCCTGAAGCTGGAAACAGAAGTTTGGGTTTCATCTTTTCTGGACACGTGGGATGTTGCAAGATGTGTTCTGGTGGGGTAGATAAGTAATACAGCTTCATGTTCAGATTAACATCTAGAATTACTGCCTATGACTTTATAAACCAAGAGAAACTAACAAAATGGGGAACACTGTGGCTTAAGTTAGTAAATCCACAGTGGGACATTTCCAGGTTTGTTTTTTAAGAGGGGTTAATTTTATACTGTGAAAGATAGACAAAAAAAAAAACAAAAAACAAAAAACAAAAAACAAAAAACAAAAAACAAAAAAAAAAAAAAAAAAAAAAAAAAAAAAAAAAAAACAAACAAAATCCTAGTTCCCTGTTGTACTGACTTGTCAAAAGTAACAAAATTTACTAATTACTTATCCAGGGCTTTCACTTATCCATCTTTTAAGTAGCATTCTGAGCATTAGTTAAGCCTTTCATCACTGAGTCAGATGTCGCCTTTTACCCCCATTTTAAAGATAGTGAGACACTAGGAAACCAAACATTATGATCTGTTTTCCTCTTCTCTAATTGTCCTCTTATCTGGGCCTATGTACAGTGGAAGAAATCAGGCAGATATTTCTTTGAACCTGAACACTTGAGAAAATTACGTTAGCTTTTTAAGCAGTGCACTATTCTGTATGACCCTGTTGAGTACCTGACATGGATCTAAATGCTCACAATGCTCAGAAACACTGAACAGCTTTTCCGCTGCAAACATCATTTATCAAAGCTGTAATAAGGGCAACTTGCACAAATGACTTGAATACAATGGCAAGTCTGTAAGCTTCCATCGCTTCGGTGAAGTTGTTTCTAAAGTTGTTATAAAGCAAAGGGTAGCTTTGCCTTTTATTGTCTTTCATGGATCTCGTTGACTACTACAGACCTGAACTTTAACCTTGTAGGCTATTGTTCTTACCAAATTATAAAATATTTATGAGTGGCTACAAGACACAGCCTTTTTTGTTTTCTTGTGAGATTCTCACAGCAGAGTGAAGTCATCAAATTTTTATCCTAAATCGTGAGGGTTTATGACTTGAAGCATTCTGTAGGTAATGGTTGCACTTGTAAAAATAACAAAGGAAAAGCAGTAAAGAACAAGATTTGCAAATCACATGAGGCCTCATCAAGTAGCAAATATCTTTGGAGGTGACTTTTAGTAATGAGAGCAGTCAGAGTGCCTTGACAACTTGTTGCCTTTGTTCCCATTACAGGACAGTCCAATGCCCATATATTAGACCTTTGTTAGCCCAGCTCTCTCTCAAACGGGTACCTTCCCACCTGTGCCTTAGCCCTGGTAAAAACAAAGGCTATGTGACATGACCTCTTTTCCTGTGCACATTTTAGCCTGGAGCTATTGGTCCAGCCTGTCTTAACTGACAACAGTCTTCCAGGTGCTGTTCTGATCTTAATCTTCTGGCTGAGCCATAGGCCTAACATGGTAAGCTATAAATCTCCCCAGGTCACTGAGAAGTCTGCTGGTGTCATTTCTAATTGACCTCAGGGAAAAGAGACCCGCTTAGTTCATAATTTCCTGGGTTTACAGATTCACAGGCTGGCATTTCCAAAGCGGTGTTGTGACTTTTCAGTAATAAATTACACTGAAAAGCCTTCAGCTACAATAATTTATGATATTTCTGCTGCTTTTATGGTGCATGTTAATTGGAGGAAAAAAAAATTATTTATAGAAAGATTTCAATGAAGTACTGGGATAGAAAAATAGCATTGGAAAGCCAGGATTTTCTATGAGTAAATTCTTTTGTCTAAACATATTTAGAATTTTCCCCACAGTAGTAGGAAGAAATAGACTGTGGTATTGGAGGAAAGAGCCAGCAGTTGCATAATGGTACACTTTGCAGTATGTTTCATGGTGCTTGTTGCTGAATAGCACTGCATTTTTATGCTGTGTGTTGAGCACGGGGGTCAGATCTTTGGTTGCGCAGATCAGCCTAGCACTAACAGTTTTTGTAAGTTGTGGCAGAACTGCCTCAGCACAGAAGTTGCTCTCTAGGTGTAATAACGTGAAAGGATATGAAGAAATACCTAAATATCCAAAAGAAAAGAAGTTCTTGGTCAGTTTTCCACGAAGTTAGTGTTTTGACAGAATAGGAAAATGTTTTGCTTAATCCATTATCATACTTGAAATGTAATTAGGAGTTAGGAACTGATTCAAAGCTCATTAAAAGATTCCTGGTGACCTCGCTATCAGCAAAACAGAGTTGTTTAATTGCTAAGTATTATTTCAGTTGTGCCATTCAGAATTTTTTGAAAAGGGAGAATGCAATTAATTACAAGCACAAATTTGCTATTAAAATTTGTGCTTTAATACAAGTCTCTCCTTTCTCCTTCTACCAACATTTTGAATGCACATGCATTTGAAGTTAGTTAAATGTTATTTTGATGTGGAATAACCCTGTATTGTACTATTTTAAATCTGAACAAAAATTCATAGTCACAATTCATGTAATTCCTTGAAAATTTCAAAATTGTTAGCTCTGATTCTTATCAAACTAGATTTTCAGCTAACACCATGTATTGAGTATCTTACTTTTTGCCCATTTTTCAGCAGTGTTCTGGGTTTAGTTACTGCTTCAGAGCTAATCCACAATTACATTGTTTTGTCATGATTCTCAAACCCTTTGGCAAATTTTCCAGAAGGCTTTTTGGAAAGCTGTGCTATGTAAACATTTCAGAAGTGATGCAAAAAAATTTTCTACCCATTTCTGAAGAATTAAATACTAAGCATAACCATGGTACTTTTACTTTTTAAGTAAGAGTGAAGCAATTTGGAAAGCTGCCTTTTAACTGTTCTGGTTTTCAGTATCAGCTTTATGGTATCTTTAGAAAGTACTTTGACACCTTTCAAAAATACAGCACTAATTTCCTGATAGACAAATGAACTTTACTATTATGTTTGTTTTGGGGAGAATGATTCATTTATTCAGTTCACTGCTACTGACTGGTTTCAATTTGTTATTGATTCCTTATAGATTGTCCGAGTCACAAGCTATTTCTTAAGAGTTGTGCCACTATTTAATTTGGCATTTCTGACCCAAGCTTAGCTCATAGACAAAGCTGTGGATCTAAGACACTTATATTAATCAGCATTCGGTCTTGTCTGATACTTGTGGATTACATTTATATTCCAACCACGTTGCTGGAATGGTCTAAGCAAGACACAAAAATAAACACACTGAGCCATGGAAAAATAAATCTAATCCTTCAGTCATCTTTCTTCTCTGTATGATCACCTTTCTTTTAATCAGTTAATTCTGTAACAGATTTATTCCAGAGAAATGCACAGAGAGGATAAGTCATGATGCCCCCTGGGCCGGGAGCGTGATGTGGAACTTGCACATACGTGAGAATGCGGATCCATGCACACTATGAAGTAAAAGTCTGGTTCCTTCAAAATTCTGCTCGGAGAGTTTGTTGTAACCTTCCCATGAAATATGATTTTTTCAGAGTTAATTCCCTGTAGTAATTGCTGAAAATACCTGCTTAATGTTAATATACTTACAGTCTGCTTTTAACTGACACAGAAGTTTATCCTACAATGTTTTATAGCCCGTGTGAGGCCCTTGGTTGTATCTACTGAGACCATTTTCCTATGATGTTCTTTGGTGCCTGGATGTTGAAGATCAAGTAACAATGCAGCAAATAATTAGGAAGATTGTTGCCAGTCACTTGCCATAACTGCCCCTTAATTTAAAGTTTAGTAAGGTGATTTAGCAAAATAGCAGAACAAAAAGAAAATGTAGTCTAGTCACATGCAGAAATACTAATAGAGGTTGAGAAGTAATACGGATCTTAATGAGCAAAATCAATAGTTAAATATATAACAAGGAGAAGGTTCTAGGAGTCAAGTGCTTATAGCTGTTTTCCAGCTAAGAAAGCTGTTCCTTATTCCTTGATGTTTGATGATTCTCATAGATTATGTTTATGTAGAAATAACACACACATCTCTACTGCTACCAACTGCAGCTCTCCTTCTCACGCTGATAATCTCTGCTTCTGCTTTTTCTGAATGTAGACAATTTCAAAGGTATTATGATGCCAAAGTAAGTGCATATTCAGTAGAATTAACAAAAATATTCAGTCTATTTAGATAACAAGCTCACTTAGAAACAGGTCACTGGGCAGCTTTGTCCCCTACCCACACAACCTGGAATCTACGTCCGGGAGGCCAGCATGCAATGAATCGCAGGAGTGTTGTCTGACAGTGTTTGCTATGGATAAATCCTAGTTAGAAAGAAGAAGATGCTTTCCCATGAAAAACACAGATGAGTGTTGGGTTAAATCACTGATGCTACTATTTAGTGCTGTCAAGGAATGCTCCAAGAAGGGTCTGAGTTTCTGTGTTACTTTGATGACAGGATCATTTTCCTCCAGTTAAAAAGGGAGAGAGTTGCTGGCAGTCTCCTTGGTGTTACTTTTTATCCAAACCCACTTCACCTATGCAGGTTGAATTCAGGCTATAGTCCTTGAAGCCATGCATCATCCCTATCAATGTGCTTAGCTATTCAGATCATAACACCTATGTTGGCATATGTGTACATGCACACACAGCCAGTTAGAGGTCTGACCTCTCCTCTTACAAGATTTAAGGGTGGAGAAGAAAATTCCCTCTAAGGAGTAAATGTAATGCCATTCTGATCCCTTGAGAAATGCTGTCGTAACCCTGCCTAGATTCTCACACTGTTTTGCGGTTTTTTTTAGCTCAAGCATTCTTGAAGATTAATAAGCATGATGTTGCCGAAATTTCTCTGCCAGTGTAATGTTACCTGAAGAAAGTATGATGTAGTTTAGTAATGAAGCTGAAATGATGGCTTAGGGAGAAATACATACTACAAATTTCACAATGAAAAAGGCCTATTTCAGTTTTGTTCTGCCAGTGGGCTTTTGACTTGCTATTTCAGCAAACTTGCTAGTGAATGAGCCACAGGTAAGTGCTTAACAAAAATTGCATGGGGTGTTTCTGAGTAGTGGGACAGAAAAGGGAAGTACAATAGAGATATGAGCTGTAAATGCATTTCTCTGCTCATTAACAGACATACCTCTGTAGCACAATCCCAGTATGTATGGAAAAGCAAAAAGGCATTTATTGAAGCTGAAAGCTGAAGCTGATGCAAAAGCAGAAAAATGGTGTTTATCTCAAGTTCAGAGCATTGAATTCTAGTTTTTGAGGGCTTTTAGTGAGTAAGTATATCGACCTGCTGCAATTCCACTTAAGTCACTGGAGTTCTTCTGGATTTAAATATTCAGGAGCACTTTAAAAGGAAACTTTTAACTACAATGTCTACTGCAGAAACTGGCGAACATTCGTTCACAAGGGATTCTGCATCTAATAATGCTTGAAAAAAAAATGAAAAATATCTTCACACATTGTCTAATTTGGTGAAATTTTCTTTTATTCCTATCTACTTTTTTATGATGTCAAAATTCCCTCCATTTTCACTACCTTTATTCTGAATAAGTCACGTGGCATTTTTTTGTTGCTGTACTGCATAGGTACACCTTCAAAAAAAAAAAAAGGGCAAGCCTAGTTGTGTACAACTGAACCTGGCAATTATTTCTGACAAACTTAACACAAGAGACTTGTTTGTAAATGTTATGAATGGTACTCAATGAAAACTTTGTTTGATTTCACTTATGTTTAGTATAATTTGTTCTGCTCTAGGGCATCCTGAGAATAGGAGATTGTACGCAAATGAATACTGAGTGAAGCAAAGATCATTAAGAGAGGAACTGGGGGGGAACCACACATGCTGGACACAATTATGTGTGTGTTATATTATGCTATCTTGGACACATCAGCACTGACTGCTTTGTTCCTTAGAATGACCTTTGATCAAGAGAGACTGCATGTGTCTTTGGTCATTCCCACATCCTAGGCTACTGTAGATGAAGGGAATTTCTGTGGTGTCTTAACTGTAATCTCACTGGGAGCTGCCTCATTGTGTGCAAACACTCTGGTAGATGTCTGCCTTGTTGGGAGTTTACAATTGGAGGAAAGGATGGTGGCATTACCTCAAGCATACTAGGCATTGTGCCAGTGTAACTGAGCAGATGGTGACCCGTGGGTCATGGGACTATGTTTCTGAGATAGATGGGAAAGGAAATTCTACAGTTTGCAGACCAGATGGAGAGTTCTCACAGAGCTGGCTATAAGGAGTGTATCTACACGTGTGTGTGTGTGTGTATGTGTGTGTGTGTTTAAGAGACTGTTGAATCAAAGTAAAATAGTAAGTGAATATAATTAAATGTAGGAAGAAAAACTTTGCTTTTACACACAAGGATGTAAAGTAATAAAGGTATTTTAAACGGCTGTTAAATACAGCATTCACAAGTTTCCTGCTACTTTGTGTACTTCACTCTTGTTTTCATTACATAGCATTTGAATTACTTCTATATAAAAATCTGTAATTAAAAAGCTCTATTGTTCTATTCCAAAAAGATAAGTGATTTACTATCTCGTATCCACTTTATCCAGATTTTTCTTTCAAAGTCGGATTTATTTCCAGTTAAATGAGGGTTTTGTGGGGGGGGGGTTGGTGTTTTTTCACAAAGAGGGTACCAGGTGCAAAGTTTCTTTACCTAAAATGATATGCTCTGTCTGCCAGAATTGACTTCTTTCTCCGTTATTATTTCCTGAGGGCTTTTTGGGGCTCTCAGTTGATTCACTTGAAGGATGTTTGGAAAGCAAAACAGATATTCCTCAACACGTAAAGAAAGCTCTGGCTGCCAAATGTCAACATTTGTGTAGGTTTGATTTGCAGGTTGTTCGGCACTGAAAAAATTGCTGCTATGTTTATCTGAAAATACGGGAAGTATTTGATCTCTGGGAGTAGAGTATGTATTTCAGCAGAAGGACTAATAAGTGTCTTGACAGATTTTGTGTGTCATGAAATACTAAATGCATCATAAAAACAAGGAGGAGAGGAATTTCTGAGAAATTTCTTTCACTTATCTTTTAATGAATCCATATGCCAGTACATAATCTATAGGCAATTCCAGAAAGAAAAATTCAGTTGCAGGGTCTCTTTGTCAGGATAGCAATTGCATATAAATCAGCAAAAAGAACCTCCTCCTGGTCTCTCCGCAGTGATTGTGGCTAAAGGAAAGGATAGTTATTGTGCATTGTTCAGAGTTAAAAAAAATTGAAAAGCCTTGAACCTTTTTTGCTTTGTTATTTTTTTCCAACTGGAATTAACTTTTAAAGAAAACAGTTCAAGAGGAGCCCAAGCAACCCTTTAAAGAATGAAGATCATAAAGTTAATAGATATCTTCAGAAACATAAACTATAGGATGGACCATAAAGTTCTGGTTGCTGTTATATTTCATCCTCAAACTAAACAGTTCAAGTAGTATTAACTGTGCTTTCAAGTTGGTAAAAAGTATGTACAAGAAAGGAACTGCAAGAACAGTATTCACAATGAGAACTGAAATGTATTGTCTAGAGAATTTTGTGTTTCCTTCAGTTTCCTTAAAGGGCAGTATTCACTGAGAACTGGATATGCTAATATTTTTTATTTGATGAGCTTAACAATATTTTTTCACCATTGTTTTCATTTTTCTCCTGAATTTTAATGGTGTTTAGACATATCCCTCAAAGGTAGATCTGTGCCCTTAAAACTCAATATAGGCATTAAAAGCTTTATGGGCAGTTGCAGAACTGGAGTTGTCGCCATACAATTCTGTTTGTGCTGAGCAAAGTTGGAGAAAGGAAGAGAGAAATTTGGTTTTGCTGTTCCCATGTGAGTGCTTTAAATACTTGACAAGTGATAGGAGTCAATGGTAACTTTTCAAAGCCAATGTCTGGGGAAGGTTTCATCCCGTAGTCATGTCCTTAATACTAGGCATGTTTGGAGAGGTCTACCCAAGAATTTGTAAAGCCTGCCTGTGGGACAGCACAGGCAACATGCTGGCACATTCCATGGCAGGTTTTTGGGTGTCCAGATGACATTTAGGGGCAGAAACTTTGGTATCTAGGTGGTTACATTCCTCTGAGGTAAGAAAAACATGTCATTATTTGGGATCAAGAGGCTCAAAATGGTGTTGAGTGCCTGTCTCTTTTTGCCTGTGTCTCTAATCTGAAGGCCCAAGTAGCGAAGCATGTGCCTAACTTTTAAGCGGGAGTGGTCTCATTAACTTAAATGGGACTACTCATGTACTTGTAAGTTCAACATATGTTAAAATGCTTGGTTGAACTGAGGCCCAGATTTCTATTTTTATGGAAAACTCACATGTGCAAACAGTAATAGCATAATTAATCTCTTTTCATGAAGTGTTGGTTTTAATAATTTTACTTAGGGCTTATTGTGAATAGTACTTTTCATCTTTAAGGCCTTTTACAGACACCAGTGCAGGGATTTAAATTGGGTGTATGATTGTGGGAATTGCACAGTCTTTTATCTGACTTTGCAGTTCTGTACCTTCGCGTTCTTGGCAGTAGGCTCTTGCCATGCAGCTGGGTTGGCTGAATCAGTAACTTTGGCTTGGTCTCCCCTTAGCACCTTGGCAAATTATCTCCCAGGTGGAATTCTGGAGACTGTAAGTGGTTTCAAGGTCTTTTCCAGATCCAGATTTTCAAGCTAATGACTTCATTCACCACTGAGTGAAACAGAGGTGGTGATGTAGGCTGCATTTGGCATGCTTGGCTCTTACACCTTCCTTCCCTTCACCTCAAGCTGCTCAGAAACGGGAGAAGGACCAGAAATGCACATGGGCCAAAATTACATTTAAGATACAGGCATAATTCTTGTTGGCTTCAGAAGGGCTTGATATATGTGCTCTGGTCTCAGTGCTGCCTGGATATCACACTGTTTATGTCAACATAGAATCATAGAATTAAAGAACAGTTAGGGTTGGAAAGGACCTTAAGATTATCTAGTTCCAACCCCCCTGCCATGGGCAGGGACACCTCCCACTAAACCATGCCATCCAAGGCTATATCCAACCCTGCCTTGAACACCGCCAGGGATGAAGCATTCACAACTTCCCTGGGCAACCCATTCCAGTGCCTCACCACCCTCACAGTAAAGAATTTCTTCCTCATATCCAATCTAAACTTCCCCTGTTTAAGTTTGAACCCGTTACCCCTTGTCCTCTCACCACAGTCCCTAATGTAGAGTCCCTCCCCAGCATCCTTATAGGCCCCCTTCAGATACTGGAAGGCTGCTATGAGGTCTCCACGCAGCCTTCTCTTCTCCAGACTGAACAGCCCCAACTTTCTCGTCCTATCTTCATACAGGAGGCGCTCCAGTCCCCTGATCATCCTCGTGGCCCTCCTCTGGACTTTTTCTAACAGTTCCATGTCCTTTTTATGTTGAGGACACCAGAACTGCACACAATACTCCAAGTGAGGTCTCACGAGAGCAGAGTAGAGGGGCAGGATCACCTCCCTTGACCTGCTGGTCACACTCCTTTTGATGCAGCCCAGGATACGGTTGGCTTTCTGGGCTGCAAGCGCACACTGCCAGCTCATGTTCATTTTTATATCGACCAACACCCCCAAGTCCTTCTCCGCAGGGCTGCTCTGAATCTCTTCTCTGCCCAAACTGTAGCTGTGCCTGGGATGTACAATGTCAGCACCTGGTGGTTGAGGGCTACTTCCAAACATGTTCCCAAGGCATCAGAAGCATTTGGGGCAAAGTACTGACTGTTGATTTAACTTATATTGCTGCCATCCAGAGTATTTTACTATACAAAAGCCCTAGATTGTAGAGAATCTTGAGCTTTCTTCAAAGACTGAAGGAAGCCCAGTTGCTCTGCAGTTTGCTTGGCTTGTCTGCATGGAGCAAGGTTAGTCATTCTTCCACATATATGATGAGATCCAAGCCTTGCTATTGTGTGTATTGTAGTTTAACCCCCGTCAGCAACTATGCACCACACAGCTGCTTGCTCACACCTCCTACAGTGGGATGGGAGAGAGAATCAGAGAAGTAAAAGTGAGAAAACTCATTGTTTGAGATAAAGACAGTTTAACAGGTAAAGGAAAAGCCATGTGTGCAAGCAAAGCAGAATAAGGAATTCATTCACCACTTCCCATCAGCAGGCAGGTGTCCAGCCATCTTGAGGAAATCAGGGCTCCATCATGTGCAATGATTATTTGGGAAGACAAATGGCATCACTCCAAACATCACCCCTTTCTCCTCCTTCCCCCAGCTTTATATGCTGAGCATGATGCCATATGGTGTGGGATATCCCTGTGGTCTGTTGGGGTCAACTGTCCTGGCTGTGTCCTCTCCCAACTTCTTGTGCACCCCCAGCCTCCTCGCTGGGCAGGGGGTGAGGAGCAGTAAAGACCTTGACTCTGTGTAAGCACTGCGGAGCATTAACTATAACATCCCTGTATTATCAGCACTGTTTTCACACAGATCGAAAACACAGCCCCATACTAACTGTTATGAAGAAAATTAACTCTACGCCAGCCAAAACCAGCACTGGGTGACCTTGTTTTCTCTTTTCAAGCATCAGTAGCAATTAGGAGGGAGAGTCTAGCTTTTTTCTTTCTTTTTTTTTTTTTTTTTATTCCAGGAATGAAAATATCTGTAAAGATTTTTGGTTTACAGAGTGTTTTCAGCAAAAGGGCTCCTCCTACTGTTGCGGTTTCCCTTTCAAAGGCCAGATGCTCAAGGCGTTTACCTCTGTCCCTTTCAGAGTAAAAATCCACATTAGTTCATGTTGCAGAAGAGAAATTAGTGTTTTTTCCCATTTTCTTGTTCCTGACAGGAAAGAGATAAGTTGTATTTTACAGAAAAGGAGCCTTTTTTATGTCGGTGGCTCTGTAAATACCTGGGTGGATTGCTGTCTGTGACACCAGCCTCCTTACTGAGTTGGAGGTGGTTATTGATGGTTCGCTTGGAAGATACTGAGCTCAGGTGAAGTACAGGAAAGGATTCTTTTCTGCTCAGCAGTATTCATAGGTGATGACGCTGCCCTGTCCTGCTTTTTGCCTTCACCTTTCCTGGACGTAACTAAGATGTTTAGCTAGTACCATGGTCAAGTGAACACTTTTCAAATGGATGAAATGAATCAAAATATAATATGAGGGAAGGGGGTAATTAGAATCCTGCAGTTACAAACAGGCAGATCCTGTAAAAAGATGAACTCCAGGTTATAGGAGGTTTTGGATTTAATGGTCTTCATCACTAATGTGTGTGCTGCTGTATTGTGCTTAAACGATATACGTGGGAACTCCTGAAAGATCCTCTTCACATAACTAATAAGGCACTAGAAATTCTTTGAAGGATCACACCCTTTAAATAAAAGTATTGCCTCATTAGGAATATCAGAAAACAGAGAGTCTGAACAGAGATGAACATGCAGCTTGTGACTTAATAGTGGAAATGCAAATCTAATTAGTCTGGTATTTTAAAGTATTAACAGGGAGCCATAAAAAAGACGGATTGGAATGAAGAAATTTGTTGTAAAGAAAATACTGGGTAGTGACAAAAGCCCAATTTATTAACACTCCATGATGTGGAAACAATGAAAAGGGCATTAATTACTTTACCAGTACTTATTTTGCACTGTTGCCCAAAGTAATTGGTTTATTGACCTCTCTTTAATCCTGAATGCTTCTAAAAAATTAATTTCAATGATGAAAATTAAGTTCTGTGAAGGAATGAGGGGCCTGTTTGTTCTCTTCTGTCATACCTTGAATCTAAGTGATGCATTGCTTCAAACGTATCTAACTATATATGAAGCGTAGGGTATCTGCGCATTTTCTGTGTCCTAGATCTGTGTATGCAGGCATTGGTTTTCAATCAGTGCCAGATATTTTTATTTCTTTTGTTAAGAGTGGCTATAATAAGATGTATTTGGTATGCTTTTCTATTCTCAGTTTAATTTCAAGTATCTCTGAGTGCATACTCCTAAGATGTTTCATGGAAGCTGACGTACAGGTACCACTTATCCGTGGCATACATGGCCAGATGGATATTTCCAAGTCACCAGGCTGTGTGACTGCTGTAACATCCTATTATTTTCCTGTTGCTTATCTGATATCAATTAGGAATTTGTGACTGAAGACCTTTTGTTTGTTTGTTTTAGAAAGTTTGGCATAAGAATCTTGTTTATTTGTCTTTGTAATAACGAACAAGCCAAGTCTCTATCAAGTAAGTCTATATGTGCTCAAATATTTTCCTGAATTGTTTTCCTTCAAGCAGCTTTCAGCTGTCACAGAATCATAGAATGGTTTGGGTTGGAAGGGGCCTTATAGATCCTGTAGTTCTAAACCCCCCTGCCATGGGCAGGGACACTTTCCACTAGACCAGGTTGCTCAAAGCTCCATCCAACCTGGCCTTTAACACTTGCAGGAATGGGGCAGCCACAGCTTCTCTGGGCAACCTGTGCCAGTGTCTCACCATTCTCATACTGAAGAATTGTCTTTCCCTGCTTCTTCCTTTCTCATCTTGTTTCCCTTCCTTTGGTTCCTTGTGGTTGGGCATTGGGCTCCCCCCCCACTTGCGGATGAGACTGAATCATCTCCTTCCCTCTTTCCTTCCAGGAAATGGTTTCACTAATCATTTACCTACATTAGGAGGCTCCTTTCAGGTATCAATTTACTTTGTCTGGCTTATGGTATCCGTATAAAACAATGGTGTAACTTTATCATGAGAAACATGAATGTTCCTCACTCCTGTCAATGTTTTTAACATTCAACTGGGTAGAAGATTTGCCTAAGCGTAATGCATAATCCATAACTGTTCAAAAACGTTCAGTTAGAAGATGGGATTGACTAGACCGCAAAATCTCAAATGTTGCTACATTTGGAGAAACTTGTCATATATGTTTTACTTCATTTACTTTAGATGTTTATTGAAAATTTCAGGAGGTACTTAGTGCTTCAGGCCTCTTAGGGTGTTTTTTCTGACCTGGATCCTGTCTGCATTTCCTGGATATATTAATGAGATATGTTGTTATAAATCTAAAGCAGATCAAGTGTATTATTTTGTAGTGGAAGAGAATTAGATCTGTTTATGTACTTGAAAAGTTACAATGGAAAGAATTGTTTTCTTGTATTGTTTGATGAGTAGGAGAAACTGCTTGTTTGTATTTGCTTGGGGTTGACATTTAGCATTAAATTGAAACTGTGATCAGTCTTTCTTCACTCCTTTGTGTGGGGAAAGAAAAAAAGATTAAAACTGTTTCAAAGCTGGAGTAGCTTTTTTTGGATGTTTGATCTTTAGTCTTCATGATGGTAGCTGTCAATTCCATATGCCTCCTCTCTAGTTTCTGCCATGTGGGACACTTAGAAAAGAAACAATCAATTTTGTTTCCTATTCAAACTGAGCACTTGAATAAACGATTTAGTATGATCTTCATGTATCATTTCCTAAAGGGTAGAGAGGACTTCATGCAGGAATGCTGTTCTTAGCATAAGTAAATTGGTATCATGTTTCAAAGTAGCTAAGCACTAAATTTTCCTAGAGAGTATTCCTCCAGAAACATTCACACACTGCATTTTGTTACCTACAGAAGCTGAGCTGTTCTTGAATAGTATTAAAAATAAAAAGTGGTTTAGTGGTTTAAGGTTGGGTTTGGGGGGGGATGTAAATAATAGTGTTAGAAGCAGAATTTCCATCCTGTGTGTAAGGGATGCAGTGAATTAGGGTTGGGTTAGGTTTTTTTTAGTACACCTAACTCTTCAAATTGGCACCACAGCATCAGAACATTACTGGTTCCTACAGTCTGATATATTCCTCCCCCAGATCCCTGGTGAAAGCAGTGCATGTCGCTGCATTAATGTATTTTTTGGTTGGGTTTGGTTTGGTTTGTTTTTTCACATTTAACTCAGCTGGTTGTCAGAGGCAGCCTTTTCTGTACAGATTTTAGAGCATAATAAAGCTTTCATTCAGAAGGAGGGAACCTGATGTTTCCTTTTTTTGGCGGAATTCACCAATCACTCACCAGTAAATCTAAAGTAAAAGCAGATGCGTACCGATACTGAAGTGCCTCCTATACCCACTGTGACTGGGTGCCTGGGGAAATTTGTCGTATCATGTGTAAAGGTAGTTGGTTTCAATTTGGACTGAGTTGCTCAGAAGTAAGAGTCACTCCCATGCAATGCTGACAAGGAATCTATGTGATGTTAATCCAGTTTGCAAGGTGACAAATGCTCTTGCCGAACTAGCTCATGGATGCATACACACCCCTGCACCAACTGCCTGGCAGAGTAGCTGAGGCCAAATACATAGAAACTGGCTAATTTTCACTTAAAATGTGTTCCTGAGAGACCCAGGACAAAGAAAGAATGAATTAAGTAAACAGTAGAATTCCTGTTCTCATGTGGAAGAAATAGGGTTTCTGCTGCTTCTTTAAAGCTCTGAATCAGTGCCTGTTTCAAAAAACTTTACCACTGAAGAATGGAAGAATACCCTGTTGCCTTAAAAGCAGAAGTACATGTAACTACAAATAAATAAGTAGAACCAGTTCCTGGCCATAGGGATGACTGAAATCTCTACTTGAGCTTTGCAGATATCACTATCTAAGTAAGTCCCAGAATTTTTAAGTGTTTGCAATCCAGATACATGTTCTACTGTTAATTTTTGCATATATAATTTGGGGGTTATTAGTATAAATTTAGAGGATAATCTTGTCTTTACTTGAAAGCCTGTTTACCATCTAGAAATCTGAGGTAAGAAAAATGTCCTACCATGCACACTTTATTGTCTTAAGAGAAATTTTTCTTTGTCAGATCCTTCTGAGTTTTCTCCTAGCTTCTCCTGAGTCTACTGAATTTTGCTCACTGCCCTTTTGCTGTCCTAGCTCTGGAAACACTCCATGGTATTTCAGACCAAAATAATATAATACTTTTATATTAGTGAGTACAACACAGCACATCACCACCTCACACCGAAACTACTGGTTTCAGAACATCTTTTAAAGAGCTTCAAAGACTTAACAAAGAGAAGAATTTTCTCTCCATTAATGTGTCCAGTGGTAGCTAAGCTTGTTATGAAGACTTTTAAATGATTTTGTAAACAGTAAGGCTTTAAAAGGAGAATGTCTACAAAGCTGTTCTAGATTCTATCCAACAAAGAAACTGTATCGCTCGTTTCAAAATGTTAATGTTTTTGTCTCTCTGCCTTCATTTTGGGCAAGCTATCCCATATAAGTCATCTCGGTGCAGCCATTATTTATAGCTAATAATCTCCTTTAGCTGCCAAACCGAAACTAGATCTCTTTCACTCTCGAGCTGAAAGCGCTTTTCTTTCTACAATGTGCTGGAAATGTGCCAATTTACCAGTTCCATTAAGTTAATGAGGTCTGACAGCCTGCAGCAAAATTTCTCATAATCTCTCTTGGATTTAAATTTGGTGCTGCACAAACAACTGAGTACAACGGAGTAGTTGCTTTTTAACTCTATATATTCTAAGCAAAATTCCTTACACATCTTAAATAAAAAGCAGGCTTGAGTCTTTCTTTTTTGTGGGCAGTTTTTTAATCATGCAGCAATTATTAAATTTACTGATTAACCTAATTATTAAATTTACCGATTAACCTACTTTTTAATCTTAACAATCATCTGAATGCTGTATTTGCATTGACGTGTTAAACATCAGTATTAAAACATCAAGTAATTTAAGTGCAAGTGATTTCAAGTGTGGTACTCTTGGTGGTGGGAGAAGGATGGTATTTATTTATTTTTATAATACACCTGAATAGTTATATGAGCTGTGAGGTTATGTCATGATTTTCACAGACTAATAAATAATCGCTCTTATAAGGTCAACAGTAGTTTTAATGCAAGGTTAATCCTTAGCTTCTGTTTCCTAATACTTCCAATGATTACTGTTCACTGAAGGCTGTAGTATGTTGCTAAATTCACACAAAATGGAATAGCTTGGTAAATTAACCAGGCCAAAAGTAAAATTTTTCTTTCTCTTCCTTGAATTCTGTCTTCCTACTAGTGACAGCGATATGAGAAAGGCAAAGCTGAAAAAACACAATTATTGCTCATTGTAAAAATAATGAGCTCTTGTCTGTATTTTTTTTTTGTACATCAGATTCATATAAATCTGACAAACTACTTTAAATTTAACACCATGGCATTGTAATAGAAAATTGTCAGTGACATACTGCGCTCTGAAAGTGAGCTTTTAACAAAGGTTTGATCTGGATTTAAAATTGCCAGGAGTGTTTCCCTTCACTGTACTAACGGTTCTACTGTGAAGTTTTTGCTTGTACCACCATTTCCCCAGAAGCTGTAAAATTTTACTTGAAGTGCTTTGGACATTACAAGGCCTCAGTACTTAGCGCAGAAGGTATATTGAAGGAGTCTTAAATTTGAAAGTAGGTGACAAAGTGCCTCAAGTAGAAATATGCCATCTCACACTGCCTCTTTTTTGGGAGGGTGTCCTGGCATTAGCTTTGTGTATTTTCTGTTTTGCCACTGTATTTGTAAGTATTAACATCACTGTATGAGTATTATCAGGCTGAATATTTGTACCTCAGCAGTGTCTACAGTCTTTTGCTTAACATCAAGTTCTGAAAATTTACCATGTTAGCCCTCTGTTTAATCTGGTTTTCCCCAAAACAGTCTTCAGTGAACTGTTTCTGGGTTACAAGAGAGAGAAAAACCTTAGGCCTCATCCCTATGATGTCTTACAATGGTGCTTTACCTTGCATGTGGTGCATTCAGTGGAATCCTTCATATCCTTATAGCAACATGGAATTGCAACCGCAAGATCTTTTTATTTAAATCAGAATGTCTTTTGTTTCTGACTCCTGGAGAGACTCTGTCTCATATAAACTCATCAAGTTTTTGTGTGCACAAACTCCATAGAAAATTTGAGTGACTGTTGATATTTAGGTGACAAAGCAGTCCAAATGAGTTGAAGTTAAAAATTCAACATACATGTACAACATAGTGTGGCATGAGTAGTAACATCTTGCTCTTCGTACTGGAAGCTGTGTTCTAATGGTGAAAACAAGGAAGCCACGTGTGTGCCTCCCCCCAGCTTTAATCCTGCATTTCCCCAGCCACTGCTAAATGCATAGCTAAAAAATTGTTTGGGACCTGTCTTTCTATCTTTTATGTGGGTCAGCTGTCATGACTTTTTATGACCAGTGTTATCATGTCAGTTTTGTCAGCTCAAGTCCCAGCTCCTTAAGACAATTGATCTGTAATTTCCCATAAAGAAGCAGTGAAAAGAAAACATTGAGTTTGCCCTAATTCTTTAAATGCTGGAAACACTTTGTAGTTTGTTTTCTGTAAAAGGAAGTAAATCCCATAGTTTGGAACCCCAGTATGGTCATTTACAAAAGAGTTTTCAGTTTTGTGTTCCTCAGTTTTCCCTGCAGTTTTCTTTTTGCTCTCAGGCAAGATCTTTCTGGAGTTCTGAGCATACTTGGTTGAGGTTAGTGTCAAACACTATCTTGTGTTTTGTTGTCATTGTGATGCCTAATGCTTCTTTAAGCAAGTGTATTGTACAGTCTGGAGAAGAGGAGATTTTAGGGATGTGGAGGGAGGTGGAGAGGCTTTGAGTACTACTGAAGCATTGAACAGTCTTGTAGCAGGGCTGGATGTTTCTTAGCATATTTCTTAAAATGTACTGTCAAATTACTCATTGTGTATTAGCTCAGATGTATGCAAGTTACTTGAAATGACTGCAGATAGAGTGAAAAAAGAATGAGAACGTTCTTCAGGACACAGAGCTTGAGACAGGCAGGTACTGTTAAGTCTGCATGAACATCAACATAGCAAGAGCATGTGACTGAACAGTGTTCAATGTCACCTATGTATCAGTTAATGCTACTTTGGACAAACAGACTATACCATTAATTTATTTTTAACGTCAGCGAGCGTAGTAAAACTGTGTTCCTGCCAGTGACCCTGTTTTCATAAAAGAACCAGCTATTTTTAGAAAGTGCATTCAATTCTTGCATGGAACAGCAAAATTAAATGGAAATCTATATACTTGCAAAGCTTAGTTACAATACCGACTAATTACAGAAAGTGAGCAATGAAAGTGAAATGTGAATAGAGGTGTTAATGTGATGGTGCACTTGGCTTTTGAGCTTTGGCTCTAACCATTAACCAGGACTTTCTTCCTGTGCAGACCACTACTTTTTTATGCCTTTATAAGCAGAGATGCCTGAATATGTTATGGCTGACTATATATTTTTCATAAATTGGGAAATTACCTATTCTATATTTGTGCATGCACTCATGAACAATGCTTTCTTTGCATTTTAATTCATTTTGCTTGTAGGAAATGTTGGGCTAGAAAAATGTTAGTTCGCCAGGTTATACCTCCCTCTATTCTCCTCATGTTCTTGTTCTTGATTGGTATTAAAAAAAAAAGAGGAAGGTGTACAAATAATTTCATGGAAGTCAGAATGTTTGGCTTTGCCACAGGGCTCCCTTAGACAAGTTGCTTAATATGCCACATTTTGACAGGGATCTGGAAAAAAGTGTTTATGTGAAGCAAGAAAGTATTTGATTATGGGTTGGTTTGTTTTTTTCAAATGAGAGATCTCCGTGATAAATCTACCAAACAACACAGGCACAGCAACTTCCAATGAACCCTTAATTTTTAAGGGGTTGAAATTATCCTTAGCAGCAGATCTGAGTATTTCTAAGAAACCGCACTTTGCCTCTTTAGAGACAACCTCAGCAGATGTTCAGGCAGCTATCCAGGTATCTGAAGATAATAGAAAGAATTCCAACCCACTGACATCAATAGCAAAACTTTCACTGACTTCACCAGGCCCAGATTTTACTCCAACACAGATCTGTGCTAACCCTTGAAAAAGAACAGCTCTCTGCAAATGGATGAAGATTAAAAGTTGTTTAAGAGCACATCTCTCTGCCTTTTATGTTCTTTGCAAAAACTGGTGTGAATGCATAGTTGAACACTTAACTTTAGGATGGGTGAGAAAAACAAAACATAAATGCTCTTTCTGACATTCCCTTCTTTAATATTTGATATTGTCATTTGATTATACATCTGCTACTTCCTGAACACTGATTTGAGCACTGGTAATGACAGCATCAGTATTATAATTTCTCCATTTTAAAGGTAGATACCACCATGCCGGATACCTTTCCTGCACTTCCAAGAACAATTCAGTCTTCTGTAAGCACATTTTGTAAATAAAAGATTCATTGCCATTGGAAATTGTTTGGAGTCTTGAGAAAGGAGAGACTGTCCTTGTTGAATTTTAGAAAAAAAACATGTGCTTTCAGGTCAAAAGTTCTCGCGTTCAGACCTCTTTGCCAATTATCTACTTAGGTGAGAGTACATTACAAAAACTGAACAATTGTATGTTATTATATAATCCGCATGCTTTTATTTAAGCCTCTCTTAGTGACTGAGTAACATATATGAGTAACACATAATAGGGCAGATTTTTTATTCCAGTGGATTCATTCACTAATTATTTTGGCTATTTCACTTAAATTGCCACTAACTAAAAAGGGTACTTGCACTTTTGTGCACTATTTTGGGCCTTTGAGTTAGGTGCATATCTGCTTTGGTTTTAAGTGGAAAAGCACCTTGAAGCTTACACATTGGTCCTGTATATAAAATTCATGCAAAAATCAACAAATTTGGGAGGGCTTGACCTCATTTACAGGATACAGTATTTCCTCTATTTTGTATTCCACTTCTTTTTTCCTTCAAACCAACAGCTTTAATATTCTACTTACCTGAAAAAAGTAAGCTAAACCTGTAGATCAGCTGAAATACTCCAACAATAATCGAGCAAATACATATATATATATATACAGACACACACACAGAGGGGAAGAAAATAAAGCTATTTTTCTGTTAAAACTGAGAGGACTGTGCTACTGCTACTGATAAATCATTTTGTGATGTACTGTGTAACATGAAAGGAAGTGAGATTGTTTTTTAACTAGAAGTTCATGTTTATGAAATTCAAAATTTAAAATAATAAAATACTATCTTTTGAAAACTAGTTAGCCTTATTAGATACACAGTTCTTTTGTAAGAAGTCTATATGGTAAAGAACTGTTCAGATATAGTTTGGACATAGTTTAATTTGTGATTAACTATAATTATTTAAGAAATGCCCATCATTGTAACCAAAGGTAAATTTTTGTAGTGCTTTGCTTTAACAATTTCAAGTATTAAACTAAAACCAAACTTCGGGACAACTCTTTGTGCTATAAAAATTGTCTTTAGCCCATTAGCACTTTTATTTTATCCGAATGTGTATCCTAAGTTGCAGGCACTGTTCAAGGTCCCTGCAGTTGCTGTTCATTAATAAGCATCATAACAGCATTCACTTCAGCCCAGATTGGGAAAACACTCTGATATGGAAGATTATTTATTGTATTTGGCCTTTATTTTAGGACTGACTGCAATCAAACTGTTGTCCTAACAGCTTGGTTTTAGTGTGTCCTTGGGAAGCAGCAGCTAGTACAGGCTACTGTGTAGGAGAAAACATTTCAGGACATTCCATACCACTGGAGAAAAAGGGAATTACATTAAAAAACAAAACAAAACAACCTCAAACAAACAAAAAAAAAACCCAACCCACACCAGCTCAAAGTCAGTGTTTGTCACCTAATTATACCAATATCAATAATATGTTTGTTGTTGCACTGTTTTACCTGGTTTATCTATATGTACACACAGACAACACATGTAAATATTGTTCAAAAAAGCACAATCTTTAAAATTAGAAAATAAAGAGAGTATAGGTAGGTATGTTTAGACTTCAACCTAGGCAGAGGCTATCTGGTAACACAACAAATTGGTAATCCATTCTAAAGAGCAATATCACCTTGGTCTTCTCAGTAAAATTAGAAGTGGATAAACAGTCAGAGATTTGAGTAAAGATTGCCTCATATGGAGTCTCTCAGACTCATCCAAATCTCATGAGTTTTCAAACTGGGTCATGAAAGTCTTGTGGGAAAAGAATTTGAGCTGATTTTTTTGTTGGTTTGTTTTTTCCTGCTTCCAATTCAGACTGGAAGTTCTGTGAAAACGTTCTTTATTGTGGCATTTCATCATTGATGCTTTAGGTCTTGGCTTGCAAAAAGAAAAAATAGTATGAACAAAAGGTATTTAAGCCTTTTCAAATGTGAAAAGTTCACCAGTTTTCCAAAAGCCAAACCATTTTTTTCTGGTTTGGCCTCAGATTAAGTGAAATGATTTCTGGTTCAATTAAAGACCAGACTTTTATAGGTCTAAGGCAACTTTGAGACAGATGGGTAATCAAAAGGATTTGCTTAAGTGTTTTGTAGTAAGTCGTCTGTCTGCATCTTTAGGAATTTTAGTATGTTTAAAAAAATCCAATGTTACAAATGTTAGAGGCTGAAATTCTCAGTTAATTGCAAAAGGCACATTTGCCTTGCACGTTAAGCCCTGCTATTCTTAAAGAGATATAACTTTTTGTAGGTCTCACACTGGCGTTGCTACAGGGATAAGTTGCCCGTGTGATGAGCAGCAGTTATAGCCCCACAGAGCTGCTTGCAAAAAGACATCAGGCCTAGCTCGGAAAAAAATTCAACACAGAGTCCCTGACCTCTGAAATGCACAACAGAGTCACCATGTCATGCATGCTGTCATCAGGCATTTTCTGCCCACAGGGAGCTGACTGTGCCTGGCTCTGCCTTTTTGCTTAAGTCAGCAAACATCAATTTTTAACAGCTTCGCATTATGGCACTCCAGGGTGGAGTCTCTCTGCCTGTAGTCACCTACTTCATTACCCAAACTTGTTTACGATTTCTCTGGTTTTGGTTGAATTTTAAGCAATTTATCAGCTTGTTTTTCCTTACATTCTGACCACACTGTTGGTTCACGTTTAAAACAGCATTAATGATGTGACAGTAACTCATATGATAACCAGGTAGTTGCTTGCTGTAGGGTTATTTAATAATATTAATAGTATTTTTTTAAGTGGAATTCAGCACACAAGAATTGTTTGTCAGCAAATCTCCAGGAAAATCAATATAAACTTAGAAGTGCTGTGAGAAAAGGCAACTTTGATTTTCTTCAAGTGGTTGTTCTTTCTTCTGTATCCTAAAAGCCTTGCAAAACTTGAGTAATAAAAATATGTAGGGGAAAAGAAAGGGGGGAAATATTCCATGCACTTTTACTTCTGAATGTGGAAAAGCCTACATCCTCATAATTGCCTGTTTGCACAAATACCTGTGGTGTTATTCAGGCTCTCATTAAGGTCTTGGTAGATTGATTCACTGAGAGTATGCTTTTGTAAACTGGAAAAAAAGGAAGAAAATAATATGAATAAAAAGGGAATATGAGGGGGAAGAGCAAATACAGCCTCAGAGCCTGACTTAGGTGAGACTGCACCATCCACAGATAAAATACAACTGGCTTGCTTTCTTTTTCCATCCAAGCCAGGGAGGAAGGCAAGCAGTGTTAAACCTACATGGAAGGCTGTACAGGGGACTCAGTAAGGCCATGCTTACTCCCATGCTTTTCAGTATCATTTCAAAAGTCCTGATTGTTTTTCAATCTCCAAAGTGAGCAGGGTTGTAATAAAAATCTGAAATTAAAGATCTGAATAATGTAAACTGTCAGGTCAGCCCGCTGCTTTTCATCTGAGTGTGGCATTGTACATTAGTTTAACACAGAAGGTTGAGTTGCAAAATTGATACATGCATTGAAAGCCCAGTTTTATGATGTTCCTATTTAGCATCTGTGCTCCTCGTATTTCGAGGAGTATGTTCTCTGAACTTTGTCCAATTTTGAAGAGATAGTGTGTGGCTAGAGAATAAGGAGAAATATAAATAAGTTATATAGCAGTATTGGTTGTTACAGATGGCAAGGAAGGAAATGTGGAAACATGTTTTCATGAATACTAGGAAATGGCAGGCAGAATGAAGACATCGTGAGGTTTGATAGAGTCACAGTAGGCAATGAAGGTCTGTAAAAATGTGGATAGGTAACTTATGACTGATGCAACAGAAAGGAGGAACCATAGGACTGCTGCAGAAAACAAAGTGGAGAAAAAGATATTTGCAAAGTCAGGGGAAGGGGGAGGCCAGGAGCTAATGTGACAGAAAGCACACAGAGAAGAAAGCTGGCTCACAGTGGCATGGAGAAAAAAGAACCTGATGCAGTGCTCTTTTAAATAAGATTTTCAAGTTTGCCTATCTAACTAAATCAGTGGAGCTTTGATATGAATCAGCTGAGAGTTTGGTTAACTGCTGCTGATTTTGCCTCCTTTGCAGGTAAGACACTTGAAAGTGAGCTCTGTGGGTGTATACAAAAATATAAAAATAAGATATGTGTCTAATCTCTCACCCCAAAAAAGGAAATTATCACAGTAGTTTTAATGCCAAGCAAGATATTTCTTCACTTTCTTAAGCAACATTAGCCATGTGTTTTCTGGGAATATGGATGATAATCTTGAGTTGGGAATCCCTTGCTTCTCAGAGAGGTATAACACAAATGCTAGCAATGTTGTGCTATTCTTAATTCCACTATTAGCATGTTTACTCAAGTAATTGCCCCTCCTGGATTGTAGTCATTGTTCTGGAGGTTGGCAGTTTAGTTTTCATTTCCATTTAGCTTTCTCTGTGCTGATACTGCCAAGAGAAACACTTGGTCATATTAGCTCTTTGAATACTGGATTCCTTGACTTTATTGACACCACTGAAATAAATGTTGAGTAAGTAGAGCCTGCCTAAAACTGGCCAGGATCAAGAGACTTCTATCTGCTATGGTGAGTGTATTTGAGCTCATGCTCAACCCTTATTGAAGAAATACTGCTTTGCAGAAGTGCGTGTTGCACAGCTTTAACGTTACAAAGTACGCTGATATTCTTAACGAAGTTCTCAACTGTAAATCATTCTGTAAACATCACCACATATTTACACAATGAGACAGGAATATTAAGCAGGATACTTTTTTTCTATATAACAGAACTTAAATTGAGAGGTGCAACAGGCCTGTTAACTGTTTCTGAATTGAGAAAGTAACTAAAACACATGCTGTTTTCCATATCTAACTTACAAGAGAATAATTCCAGGCCAAAAAAATGCATGGTTGAGCTGTTCTTGTGCTTTGAAGCCACAGAAAGAAATAGAGTTCACATACCAGAGTAGTTAGTCCCAGCCAGTTTCTGTCTCCAGTATATCAGCTCATGAAATTTCACCTTTTTGCAATAGCAATAACATGCATAAAAGCATATGACTATTATGGTTATTGAGATTTGCTAACATATGATTTGATGCATCAAATATTGGTCATAAGAGAGAATTGTGCTAATAATATAAATTCTCTGTTATACTCTCTGTTTTCCCCAAATCTTTCTTTGCAAGTAAAATCACATAAAAGAGTTTTAACAAGTTATTTCAAAAGGGCTGAGATCTTTTTAGGTTGTCCCTCTCGTTGTTGTAAGCATTTTTGCCATGACTGCATTTCCTGGATGCTCCCACAACTTGCATGGTAGCTAAGATTGAATTCATTTTTATGCTGCATAAATTCATTTTATACATGCCCTAATGTTCTCAAGTAGCTGTTTTTTCACTTGAAAAAGATTCAGGTGCCCATCATTGCCTCTTCAGAGATATTTTTCCTATGAATTGCAACCTTCTCAGTGAAGTAGAGAAACAGCCTTGCTTTTCATTAGGAGACATGGACAAAAGTGCCACTTAAGCACTTAGGGCTGTAGGTTGATGAGAAGCTCAACATCACCAGGCAATGTGCACTTGTAGCCCAGAAAGCCAACCATATCCTGGGCTGTATCAAAAAGAGCACTGCCAGCAGGTTGAGAGAGGTAAGCCTCCCTCTCTCTGCTGCTCTTGTGAGGCCTCACTCTTGTGAGTATTCATATCTGGGGCCCCCAATATAAGAAGGATGTGGATCTGTTGAAGTGAGTCCAGAGGAGGGCTATGAAGATGATCAGAGGACTGGAGCAGCTCTCCTGTGAAGGCAGGCTGAGAGAGATGGGGTTATTCAACCTGGAGAAGGGAAGAAGGCTCAGGGGCAAGCTTATAGCAGCCTTCCAGTACCTAAAGGGGGCCTACAAGAAAGCTGGAGAGGGACATTTAACAAAGGAGTATAGTGACAGGGCAAGGGATAATGGCTTTAAGCTGAAAGAGGGTATATTTATATTGGACAGTAGGAAGTTCTTTCCTGTGAGGGTGGTGAGGCACTGGAACAGGTTGCCCAAAGAAGTTGTGGCTGCTCTATCCCTGGCAGTGTTCGAAGCTGGGTTGGATGGGGCCTTGAGCAACCTGGTCTAATGGAAGATGCACCTGCCCATGCATGGGGATTGGAACTAGATGAGCTGTAGGGCCCCTTCCAACCCAAACCCCTCCATGATTCTATGATTCTCTCATGCAGCCTTCCAATACCTGAAGGGGGCCTATAGGGATGCTGGGGAGGGACTCTTCATTAGGGACTGTGGTGAGAGGACAAGGGGTAACGGGTTCAAACTTAAACAGGGGAAGTTTAGATTGGATATGAGGAAGAAATTCTTTACTGTGAGGGTGGTGAGGCCCTGGAATGGGTTGCCCAGGGAAGTTGTGAATGCTTCATCCCTGGCGGCGTTCAAGGTGGGGTTGGACATAGCCTTGGATGGCATGGTTTAGTGGGAGGTGTCCCTGCCCATGGCAGGGGGATTGGAACTCGATGATCTTAAGGTCCTTTCCAACCCTTACTATTCTATGATTCTATGATTCTATGATTCACTGAACTGCAGCCATTAAATGGACAGAGGCTGAATTGCCACAAGCAAATATTATGTGTGCAGGTGAGTGATCTTGCAGTAAGCTAAAAATTTTCTTCTCCTTTCAACTGTCCTGATTTAGTTGGTTTAGGGTTTGCTCTAAAGTATTACATTGGTGTAGAAATTTAACATGTACCATCATACTTTATTGTGGTCCAAGCTGTTTCTGGTTTTAATCATACCATTGTGTCACATACCTGAGAGAATTTCTGGAAGTACTGTAACTCTGACCCTGACAAGTATAGACTAATGCCTCTTGGCAATGCTGATATTCCAATCCATTCTTTTACACTGTGGGTTTTTTCTTTTTATTTAAAAAGGAAAAAACAAACAAACAAAAAAAAAAGCTGCATCTTAGGATTCAAGTTTGAACTATGCTGGGTTATGCTGGGTTTTGGGGGATTTTTGTCCAGTGATCCATAAAAGAGGCTAAAATGACAGAGAAATGGTTGGGGATCTTCAAAGATAATAAATAAATGCTCTTTATATCATCTTAATGCTCATATATTTCTAAAGAGAAAATATCTTTAATGTCTTAGTATTAGTTCTCCTATTGGCTGATTAAGGTGTTTTTAGCCACATGTTGAGACAACAGGCTGCTCGTTACTTCTTTCCCAGTGAAATATAGCCTGATATTCAGAATCAGATGTCTGTGTTTGCCAGGTCTTGCTCTCTAAGAGAGATCCTAATCTCAACAAGATAAACTGCTTAAATAAAAGTTGATGAAAGAAGAGTCCAAGTAGTGGATTATGCTTTAGCAGTTTTGCAGTGCTTTGCTTTGGGATAGTTCTATGTTGTGTCCTTAGGGATGTCAGTTGAAGAGATGAAGGTTTTGGTGTTTACGGAATTGTGTTCATCTTGATTTTTACCAAGCTAATTTTTGTTCAGTACTTGCATATTCATTTTCATTTTGTACTGGAAAGAAATCATGGGGAAAGGGTTAAGAGCCTGCTTGCTCTTCATCTGGTTTAAATCCGTAAATGTGAGTCCCTGTGCTGTTTCTAGGTTTCAGATTACGCTCTGTGATTTATAGGAAAAGGCTGTTCTCCACAAGTTGAAATCCCATGTGTTTCTCCACCATTGTAAAATAACGAATCCTTGAGAATGCTTCCAGTTGCAAAAATTGCAGTTTTGAACTACATTTGTAACTGCTTTTTTCTTCTGAAGTGACGGCATCAACGTGGGAAGTGAAATCCCCATGTCCTAATGCTATCTGTTCAAGGTTTGCCATGCTTTCCATTGCAGCTTACACAAACTGTGGCAACACCCTCATGTTTATAGTCTTTTATCATTTTAGTTTTGGAAGATACACCCCCTAAAAAGTGCAGCTGTGAGCAGACGCTTGTATCATTCTGTATGAGTTACATACAGAGCCCCTACAGAGATGGCAGGCCACAAGCCATGGTGACCTAACAGTCCATCAACTTCCAGTCCTTCCTAGTGTCTCATGGTGTAAATCAGCACAGAATTTGGCCTCATGTTTTTCATTTGACTGGGGGGTGGGAGGGTGGAAGAAGTGTTGATATGGTATGATTTCAGCATATAGGACTTGGAAACAGCTTCACAGCAGCAACTTCTATCATTTCTTTCTTCTTATAAACTGGCAGAAGAATTTGTCAATTGTCTCCGTAGTAGAAAACAACATAGAAAATGTTAGGATTTTTGAAATTGTATTATCACTGATTCTGATAATGTAAATATTGCTAATCAGGTCAATGGCCTTTTCCTTTCAGACATTTCTTACTGCTGTAATTCCTATCTCTGCAACAGGAGAGCTGCTTTATTTTGTCAGTCACAACTGTGTAATGACTTTCATTTGTGTTGAACAGCTGAGATACTCTCTTGATTTACCTACTTTGCCAGAATAGAATAGCCTGAACTTGTGAGGGTGTACGAGTGAATCTAACATCTTGCCTGTGACTGGTTTTACAAAGAAAAAGCTACTTCTTTTTTTTTTTTCTTGGTCTTTATTCACCATTATTAAAAAATACACATATTGCTGGGATTCAGGGAAAAACTGAAGGAGGTTCTGGCTGAAGTCATTGTGTGAGGTTAAATAAGTAGCAATGCAATATAGTTTTGACTTTTCATGCTTCCCTTGTGAGCTGCATCAGCTGACCTAATAAAAGATTATTTCTATTGTCTCAAAACAAAAGGTTAAATGGGATGTTATTAGTGCTATTATGTGAGGAGTCTTAATTAAGATGCAGTTTACAGCATACATTAAATTAACGTGGTTAGAGTATTATGTAGAGTGGAAACAAGTAATTAAGAATTCTTAATGAGTTGATCATAGTGCTTTTCATATGCTCAATATGCTTTTTCATCACATACTTAGCATTAGATATTTTGTGTACAAGTTGTATCTGATATGTATTCTGGGCAATGCAATTTAAGCCGGAGAGAAAAGCCAAACTCAGCCTTGTGTTTGCAGTGGTCTTGAAACTCCCTACACCGACTATAACAAAGAGCTACTGTGTAGTGTTAACAGCTTCTTGAGCATAACGAAGTACTGTAACATCAGCCAGTTTAATATTCAAAAGTTATTACAATTTTAATAGGCCAACAGTAGAGGCAAGTAACCATAAGCAGTATGGTTATTTCTTCCTAGTATCACTGATTGTAGCCTTGCATTTCTATGTATAATTTGGAACTATAAATTACAAGATCTGCAAAAAATAATCTTTTACTCTGAAGAGATTGCTCTTAATCAGATGCTTCAAAATAACAATGTCCGTGGCTTTCCGTGTGTACTGAACTGCAGCTCTGTTGTGTTCTGTCTTCAACTTCTTTAGAAAAGGAGTTTAACATGTCAGACTATGTCTGTAAGTGAGTGCCATGCATTATTATATACTTATCTGTGATCTCATTTGTGTCTAGTTACTTTCAAATTGCCTGGCCTTGAAACCGTGTAAAAAAAGCAACTGCCTTCTGACTCAACAAGATGTGGAGAGTGAAGAGCTGAATAAAGGTTCACTGTGATTTGATATGGGTATCAATATCAGTTGGTATTTGTTAATGATATCACCAAAGTTGGGGAACAATGGCCGATTCTGACAAGATGGGAACTGGCATATGTATTTTTCCTGCTTACTCTACATGGTCTTTCAGTCCCTTTCAAAGCCATTTTGTCTTCCTATTTTTTCCCCAGGTCCTTTGTGCAACCTTTCATACACTTGTAATAGACATAAGAAAAACAGAATTGTGAAAGTATGCAGCAAAGGCAATTTAGGATATACAGGAAATCTCATGCTCTTTCCTGATTTCAATACAAATTTTTATAATAAGGGTTATGTTCCTTGCTAGCACCATTGTGGGCAGATCACAAAGGAAATCTCTTGACACTACATCTGTTTGCCCCACCAGACCATCAGTTCTGAAAATGTATGCATTTTTGTTTTGTTTGTCAGAACATGCTGAGGAATAGAGTGAAAACTGGAAATGGAGTAGAGAGTCAGCATGCTTGAAAACTTTGTTTTTAATGATGTGTTTACCTTCCTTACCTTGTGTCCAGTCTCCCAGTATCACATAAATACTTGTAAAATGATCCACTTTGATTTACAGCAATATAGTTGTTTTGCAGCAGTGTAGATATTAGCGAGTTTGTACTTGGGTGAGTTATGAAGCCAAGCCCCTTGTGAGACTTGTGTTCTCCATCACAAAAACAGCTTCTAAAAACTTCTGCACCTCATCCCATCACTTGCTGATCCACATGGCAGTTATTATTTTTATCTGTGCTAGCTAAAAGTCAGAAGAGCAATGGTTCTTTCCTTTCTCAGGGTTGCATTTAAATATTAATTTCAGATTGCCTTGGTAAGAATATATTTTACAGGGCTAGACTCATATGCTCTATTTTTCTGAGTCTCATATTGCTCTTGTTGCCTGAAACAAGTCAAATCACTTGAGCTTGTTTTTCCCTTTCCATATGAACCCCCACCTCCTGCTTCCCCACCACCCCTTGGACACCTCTCCCAGGCCACCAGTGCAAAGCTTGGGATTCTTTCTGACCAGCCAACTGTGTTTGATCAGGTTTCCCACCAGCTGCCATCACTGTGTGAAGGCTCCCAAACAGGAGAAAAGTCCCAGTGCCGTGCTGAAGATGGCATGTGTGCCTTTCTCCAGCTGTACACCAGTGTCACATCTCTGCTGAGATGCAACTGAGAGCTGGGGAGATCACATCATGCTCTGAGCTGTGGTTGCTGAGCTGCCTGCCCCATGGGGAGGCTGCACCTTTCCAGCTGCTTCCCCCATTTGTACACCATGCTCCAGTGTAAACCTACATGATTTTTTTTTCTTTTTTAAAACATTTCTCATAATAGTAGGCTATTTTTATTATCAACTGAAGATACAAAACCATCAAAATCCTCCAACGGCAATGTTAGTTTTTAAATTTCTTCTTCTTTGCATGTCTCTTAAAAATCCACAAACCAAGCTAAATGAGACTACCTGTAGGGAAAAGAGGATTGCTGTAAGGACACAAAAGGATTTCTGAGTTAAGCCTGTGACTTTTGAGAAGGGAGACATGCAAGCTGCTGTAAAAATAATATAGAAGTCTGTTGAAAGATGGCTGTGGATTTAAAATTACATATTCTGAAATAAAAAAAGACCAACCACAGGTAGTTGGGAGAATACATAGTGGAGGGAGGAGCTTTGAAATATTAATTCAGTTTAAGCTAACTCCTCTGGGGCTATGCTCACATTCAGTAAATAATAACCAATATGTTTACTGGCTGAAGGGTTCACCAAAAGAGTGAATTTGACATTACTGTGACAGAGTGTTCCCACAGAGCAACTTTTTAATTTACAGTCACTAATACTCTGATGGCAAGTCAGGCCCTGCATCCCTCTAGGTAGGAAACAGAAATTACATTATGAGACACATGCATTTAGGTCAAAGCAGCTTGTATTTTTAACATTAAACAGTCAAAACATACCATTCCGTAGAAATTATGACTTAAATATCTTCATAGGAATCATTGGTGATGATATTGAATTATTCAGCCCTTAAATGCACAGATGCATTTGATAACAACTTACCTGTTTATGACCAGTTTGCAAGCATGAGTAAGAGTTTGGTAGACAAGGATATTTCGTAACCAGATTGTTTGCTAATAATTACAAGTATGCCTTTTGACTGCTGAGACTAAAGAAGTTTTAAAAATCTAGCTTACCTGCTATTTGCGATTCTTCTTGTTCTACATATATCTGTTAGTTTTGCATTCCTATTGCATTTAAACCTGTGAAGACCCTGGAGGTGAGGACTGTGAGGGATGGCTGAATTCACTTCGTTTTTCTTGTCACTAGTTTCTAACTTTACTTTCATGAATGGATGGGGAGTCCAGAGGGCAAGGTCTAGTAAACAGTGTTTGACCAGTAAAAAAAAACACGTTCATACCTTGAAAATGTTATGGGAGCATTTATGTAAACACTAAGGTTGGCTGAAGCCCATTGAATAAAATTTCATTTTTATGAAGTAACTGGTTTGCTCTTCAAGTGTCAGCATGCTTTTTTAACACTTCTGGGCAGCTTTTACTGGCTTGTCCTTAAGATGGTTTTTGTGAATCATTTACAGGCCAGGGTATATTTTGAGAGCCCCTATATGAATGTACCGTAATGATGGCAAACAACACTTGCCAAGCTCTAGCAACAAATGAAAGGAAAAGCTGGGTAGCCCTCGTTATTTGGAATAATCAATGATATTGATTTTATTCCTGGATACAGTGATCAAGCATTTGCAAAGTGAAGGTTCAACAAGGCAACGTGCCAGGTCCTGCATTTGAGCCAAAACAACCCCATGCAATGCTACAGGCTTGGGGAAGAGTGGCTGGAAAGCTGCTTGGCAGAAAAGGATCTGAGGGCGCTGACTGATGGCCGCTGAGCATGAGCCAGCTTGTGCCCAGGCAGCCAAGAAGGACAACAGCATCCTGGCCTGTATCAGAAATAGCATAGCCAGCAGGGCCAGGACAGTGATTGCCCCCCTGTACTCAGCACTGGTGAGGCCACACCTCACATCCTGTGCTCACTTCACAGTCCTTCACTGCAAGAGAGACATTGAGGTGCTGGAGCGGGTCCAGAAAAGGGCAACAAAGCTGGTGAAGGGTCTGGAGCTCAAGTCTGCAAGGAACGGCTGAGGGAACTGGGGCTGTTTAGTCTGGAGAAGAGAAACCTCAGGGGGACCTTACCGCTCTCTGCAACTACCTGAAAGGAGGCTGCAGTGAGGTGGGGGTCAGTCTCCCAAGTTACAAGCTATAGGATAAGAAGTAATGTCCTCAAGCTGTGCCAGGGGAGGTTTAGACTGGATATTAGGAAAAATTTCTTCACCGAGAGGCTGTTCAGGCATTGGAACAGGCTGCCCAGGGCAGTGGTGGAATCACCATCCCTGGAAGTGTTCACAAAGCATGTAGATGAGGCCCTCCGTGACATGGTTTATTGGTGGTCCTGGCAGTCCTAGGGTAATGGTTGGACTTGATGATCTTAAAGGTCTTTTTCAACCTAGTTGATTCTATGATTCTATGATTTTCTATTACAGAATACACAGCAGTGCAACCTAATCTTTCCAATTTACCACATCTAAAATGTTGCCCAGTATGGAGAGAATCCCATCAACTCTAATGGGCAGGGAATGACAGAATAGCCTTGAGCCACAACAAATTCTATACCAAAAGTGCCTGAAGGATTAATGATGAAAGATTTCATTCGAGTTAAATTCACTAATGAAATGGCTTAATGTAGTTATTCTGAGTCTCGTCCACGAGATCCTGTGACAAGGAATGCTTTTCAGTGCCTGAATGGAAAAATACTTCAGTTAACATGCACAACATATTATTAAAATCTGATGTGTTAAAGATAAAGTTCAAGTCTAAATAATGATCAGTGCCAAAAACTTCAGGCCAGCTGATATTACCCTTCTTTCTTAGTGCTTTAGCTCTCTCCTAAGTCAGAAATTTAAGATGACTGCAGAGAATTTAAATATGTTTGGAAACTGAGCTTGACTTCGAATCAGTGTAAGGTTTACTGAGAAATGGGCATTTTGTAAAAGATTATATAAAACTGTGGCTCTTTTCTGCTCAGTTTTCATTCTTGTTGAACTCATTCTGAATAGACAGCGTTGACCTTTTAACTTCGATAATATCAGTCTCCATGTACGCTGGGAGGTCTGTGCCAGACATTATGGTCCTGATAATAAAATGTTCTACAAATGATCAAAAAAGTGTTATAAATAGGAAATTAGCACCACCTTTCTTCTGTCTTGTTGCTTTAGTATTTCTGTTAACATTAAACCAATATGTAGAATACCTTCCTGAGATGAAAAGGGGAACAAACTTCTAATGGCATTACTAGGGATTTGATGTAAGGATAGTAAATATCTCTAATTAGTAATTGGGTTTCTTTCTTGTTTTTAAATGAAAGAACTGTGTATTTCAGAATAAAGATTAATAAAACCTCATTTAAAAAAATAGGTTTTATTTCTCTTGAAACAAGATCATGCAGCTGCTTACTTCCTTTTTTGTAAAGCCACACGTTTTTTGTAATCAAAAATCTTAGCCTTCGTCCCAGAAAGCTTTCTTCTGGTGTGGCCCTGCAGGTCCCCTTGCAGGGAGGAGGCAAGTGGGTGCTGGCTGAAGCTGGTGACATTCGTTGTGGTTGTCAGTGAGTGCAGGACTGGGGAATGAGCCGCACCTTGGGAAATGTATTGAGGTTTTCCCTTGCTGCGTTCTGAAAAATGAATAATATTGCAAATAAATGTACAAATGGCCTCGTTGAAATAGTGTGGGACATTTACAAATGTTTAAAAACTTCTCAACCAAATGAGAATGTGTAAAATTGCCTAAAGTTCTTCAGCATGCTTGTTTTCCAAATTATGTGAAATTCCAGTCCGGATTCCTGATGGACTAATGAAGAGATTGGATTTCCTCCAAATGACTTGGTGTAGGTTAAGTATCGTAGTAACAAAAGGATGCAGAAAAAAGGAATGACTTCTAGTAATTTTATTCTGTCAGGCTTTCTTTTGTAATGTGGGTGCTCAATCCGTTGTGTTTTGTTGCCAGGGGTCTTTTTAATTCTCCTTTCTTATGCTTTGAGGAGTGCCTGCATCCACAATAGCATACTTTTTCACTGCACAAATAATGTAAATCTAGTTTATACCTAAAAATAATGTAGGTTTATATGAGTCTGTTGACCCTATTACCATTGGGATGGTTTTCTGCTGTCGATGAGTTGTTATATCCTTCTGGATCATTCCTATGAGTTATGGCAATGTTGTGACTTCACTGGCAGCTTTGCAACCTAATTCTGTGAGTTTAAGTCCACAGGAAGTGTCACATAGTATGTGCTGTGTTCAAGGTGATCTTGATGTCTGTTTATATTGAAAAAGACAATTGCTGGTATCCAGTGAAAGCTATTGGCAATTTTTCTTCGGAGAGATACAGACTGAGATGTTGTCTAGTATTGAAAGCGGTAATCTTTGGCTTGATTTTACAGGTAGGCAAACTACTTCAGTTTATTTTTGAAAGTAATACGCTGATGGTTATTGGAATCACTCAAATGATGATTGGCAAGTTTCTTCAGATGTAAGTTGCCATGACGGTAATCAGTGCTGTGAGAGTGAGGCTCAAATCCCCATGAACGCTCAGGAGAGGAAAGTAGCTTCGGTAACAAAAGGGCAAAACCCTCATCTGTTGCCCCTGTTGCTAACGAACTTCTCAAACAAGATTTCTCCCAAAGTTAGGCAAAATCAAATGTGTAAAAATGAGGGACTTCAGTTGCAGAGAGCATAGCTCCCACAGCCACCCTGAAGCAGGTGGCTCTCCAGAGTCCCCCCATAGTCCCCAAAAACCCCTTACACAGGGGCTGAGGGAGGCAACTACCATCAGAGACTCTCTGCAGAGCCGTACTTCCCCGAAGGGCGTCTCCCGCTCGCTGTGGGGCTGCATGCACAGCCAAGGTGTGCTGCTGCGGTCTGTAAGCACTCTCAGATGATCTCATTTCCCGCCACGCTCCTTAAAAAAAAGTATTCATGAAACTCTTGCTGTGAGGACGGTAATGTATTGAGTGGCTATCTGGCATCTAAGCATGCCATATGTCCCCAGAGGTTGCAGACAGCCATTCTGTAACCAGAATTCAGAAATGTCACAAGTGGCTGAACAAACAAATATCACCGGTTAATGGTTAAGCTCTCAATTTACTGAAGCATTTGTTACCAGTTTGCAAAAGAGATCAAACAACCATGAATCATAACCTTGGCTACTAATTAAATCCTTTATTCCCTTCCCTCATCGCAGAAGCATTTAATCTTGGGGAATCAGGACAGCCTGTTGTGCAGAAGTAGATTTTACAGCATAAGCAGAAACAAGCTTACTGTCAGGTTTCCTACTGGAGCTAGAAATGGGAAGGAATAAAATGAGAATATTAACTTTCCCTCCTGGCATGGAAACTCATGTTAGCACTGAGCAATGACTGATGTAAAATAGCTGCATTGGAAAATCATTTTGGTGGTATACTTTTGTTATTTCACTGAATGGTAAATATCACTTTTCGTTATCCAGCTGTCTTGCTTATAGATGAGACTTCTCATCTAGATAGAGAATGAGGGATTTTGTGTGCTTTACTCGCTGCCCCAAAATGAAATATTTTACTCAGAAATAATGGACTGTGAAGAACACTCTAGAGGAATGAGGCACAAACCAAAATACCACAAGCACTTGTACTGCAACTGAAATTTATTTCTATTTATCATGTTTTTGTGGGTGTTTATGTGTAAGATGTTTAGCTGCATGACAGTTGAAATCTCACACTTTAGGTATTTAATAGCAAATAAAGTAGTTTAACTTTTTGGCTCCCAGCTCTGTGAAGCAGAACTTTGAAATCTCAAACCCTCTATTTCCTTTGTGTTTTGGGTAAGTCATCCTTGTCCCTAGCAGCAGAGTGATGCAGCAAGGGCTCAAGGAACAGAGACACTCTGAATTAGCATTAGCTAACCCTGTTCACCACAACTCAGTCCAAACAAGCAGTGATCCCAGGAGTGGATTTCCATTTTTATAACATGAACCATGATGTTACAGTCAGATCTGTGGAAGCAGGGATCTAGAGAGTGTCCCTCTGATACGCCTCAGTAAGGAGTTAAGAGGGAAGGGCCTCCCTGTACAGATCCAACTGCAGATTCAGGGATCGGTACATAATCGTTGAAGTAAAGTCGCTATATAAATGCACTCACAGTCTTAGTGATCTGTAGACCTGTGGTGAAAAGCTGTATGTTATTAGTTTGAGCAGCAACCATATTTTACACTGTATCCAGACAAAGTAATCTTTTCTGTCATTGCTAAATCTGAACAATTTCTGTAACAGAAAGAAACCACCTGAAAGACAACATCTACAAGTAGAAAATGAGAGCTTTTTTTGGTCCTGTTTTTGGCTTGCAGAAAGCTATTTTCCCACTAAAAAGTGTGAGTTTAAAATAAACAAATGCCCCAGCTACGTTTGTCGTGCTGTTCAGAGGGTAGACATCCACCATTTGCACAGGCAGAACTTCTGTTTGCTGGGAGAGATTTATCCTGAAGAAATTCACAAATACTCACCAAGTATACCAAAGGCACAAGCCTGTACAGAACTTAAATATGTCTTTTCTGTCCATTAATGAGTATGACGGTTGTCAGGTTCAGTACAGACAGAAAGCACTACCTAGGGACATCTCAAGTTGCTGGTCTATTAGTATTGCTAATAAGAATTTCATAAAGATAAAACATCTGGAATATCTAACTCTGCTTTTACTGCTGCTCCCCCAAAGCCATCAGTAGAAATTTGGGATGACAGTCAGATATTTGTGCATCTAAAAAGGAAATAAAGATTGTGCAATAATGTCATGTTTTGATAAGAGTAATAGAATGAGCGAGTAGAATAAGTCATTGGCACCGCTTAAACTTTTGATTTGCTATTTTAATGTAAAGGAAAATATATAATTTCGCTTTGAAAATATTGTATTTGTTGTTCTTAATGTTTAAAAAATGTCAGATACTATGAAAATCTGTTAAAGTGCAAAGAACCAAGTATTAATTTTTAATCGTGTTTTCAGTTCATATGCATGTGCATGAAGGGGAAATATATTTGTTTAAAGACCTTTCAGATTATTTCGTCTTTATATACACTTAGAGTTTGGTTTTGGGATACATGTGTATATAGATGTTGCATCCAGCTACCACAAGATCATTTGGATTGCTTAGTAGTCAATGACTCAAAAATCTTTAAAATGTTCTTTTAAAACAGTTTTTAGAAACAAATTCATGTAAGTGAAGAAATATATTGCACAGGACTCGGGAGTGGGGGAGGGAGGGGAAGCACCCATAAAACCCCCAAAAACTGGATTTCTAAAGTGACTGTGTATAAAAGCTGTACATGCCTAAATATGGAGAAGATTGATAGCTTTGGGTTTGGTGTTCTCTTGTGGAAATGAAACTGGGAAAGATGGGTGGAGGTTTGCTTAGACATAGGTGGAGGTTATGTGGACACCTGTTTTTACTGTGAAATGTATGCAAACCTAGCATAGGTCAGATAAAATCCTGGATTTTTATAGCCTTCTTGAAAGGTGGGGAAAGTCAACATAATAGTGTGTTGTGCTCCCCAGCTGAATTGCAACTACTTACATTACACATTCACATGTTAGTGAAGCATTTCCTGCAGACTGTTATTGTCTGGATGGAGATGCTCTTTCACCCCACTCACCTTCCTCGCTTTTCCCACAGGCTGCGAGAACACCACCGCGCTGCAATTAAGGTGATTCGTAGGATGCAGTATTTTGTGGCAAAGAAAAAGTTTCAGGTGAGTTCTGAATAGAAAGCTCCTTTTCTAAATAAACGCTTTTATTCTCCTGATTCATTGCTGCTTTCAGAAACTTAAGAGAGACTAACACAATTCATTTCAGTAATGGTGAACTACACCCACTATTCTCTCCCTCGTTCAATAGGGTGGTTGTTTAGCAGCAGGTTAGTCAACTGTGGATACACTGGAAATAGGCTAAACTCCTGAAATGCAGTCTGAATTAAAATGTTATTTTCTGCTAATGGACTTGACCCTTAACCCTCTGTTATCACTGTCTCTTTCTTTCAGTGCAAACATTCTCATGTCTTCATTAATTCTGAGCTGTGTGTTACTGTCATGCCGAGTCAGTGGGATTAGAGATTAAAACACTACCTCAGCCTTGTTTCTGTCTCTTACTCAGTGATAATGAACTCCTGATGAGAAGCCAGCATGGAAATTTGTTAGAGTATTAGAAGGTTTCTCCTTCCTTTTCCCTTCCCCCTTCTGCATAGGTAGGAGAGCTCCTTCACAGTTTGTGAGATACTGGCTCTCTTTACTCCTCTAGCCCTCGCTGTCAGACGTTTCCTGTGTGCCACTTCACTTCCGGTAACATTACAATACCGTAAGGATTTAACAGGAGTTGATTAACCTTGTTGCCTGGTCTCAATTAAAAATTCTGGCTGCAAACTTTCTAAGAATGTGGTTTCTAAATCAATTTCATTAATCCAGTAAAAAAACATGTCAACAGCGTTCAGCTTGATTTAAACCAGGTGAATATATATATATATGTAAGAAATATATCATTTTGCTTAAAATTAATCAATAAGGGGCGATCTCTGGAGAGCTTCACAACTAAAAAATGGAAAGAAAGATAGGGGTTTAACTGCACACATCCATTTTCATATATGACCTCACCACTACAACTTGCAATAGATTAAAAAGCTTTCTACCCTTAATCTAGGCCCAAAAAAAGGGAGGGTGTCCTTTTTCCTACCAGTTTGAAGGGTGCGAAGTTTTAGAATCAGAAAGATGATGATGCCTGACAGACAAAAACATCATTGTTTCTTTAAGGCTATGCTTGCTGCTACTTCATGATTCTGACTTCCTCATTGAAATTTAGAAGAGCTGCCTGAATTCCTTAGCAATTTTCTAATGTGAATATTTTTATTTTTACTAAAATTCATGAGCTAAATAACAGCTAAGATTGCCTGAGCTTTTCAGAGTTTGTTTCAGTCATGTATAGTGTATTCAGACTGTCACCATTTAGGCTGAAATCACCCGTGTTCAGGTTTTTCTTGGAGAGAGAACTTGCAGGAAGTTTCTGCTAGCCCATTTCACCTGTCATTTTTCTTAAAGTAAAATTAACAAAGGCACAATGTTTGGACTACTTGAAAATAATTTTTATCATTATTTTGTTGAGAAGCTGCTTAACACTTGCTGGCCAGCCCTTGTAACTTGGCAAGGGACATGGCCCGTTCCAGTGATGTGTCTACTGCTGTTCAGTGAAAAACTGCCTAAATGTGGCCAGTTCCATTAAATTGTAATTTATTTTCATTCTAAGACCTGACTGTGATCCTTTGCTCCATGGTAATTACTGAATCATTCCTCTCATAAACTTCGATCATAAAATATTTGCCATAGTATTAACTAAACTGCTTAGAAACAAGAAATCTACGCGTTATATATCTACCTCCCAAGTCGTTTTTCTCAAAAACAGATTCTGAAAATGCCTGAACACTATGTGCAACATTATCCACCTGGCAAATAAACGGAACTCCCCTGTGGCAGATGATTTGATAGAAGCTGAAAAAGCATTTGACTGAATAGAATGGGACTATTCAGTTCATACTTTAAACTTGCTTGTACTTGGTATCCCAGTTGCTAATCTGGCTTCTCAGTTGTACTCTCGCATCTGCAAAAGACCTGGTCCTGGCCACCTGCAAAATCCCTCAACAAGGTTGTCTCTTATCCTTCTTTAGTAGTTTTTCCTCTTCCTGTGCTATCAATATTAGAAGTTAGTAAAGAACTTAAAATGCCAGATAGGTTGAAATGGAATGTGTCTCGCGTCACTCCTGCACACAAGTGATATGCTACTGTTTCTGTCAGAAGCAGAATCTCCCAGTGGGAACATATGGGGGATATGTGATACTTCTCCATAATTTCTGAATACAAGGTTATGACCAAGTTTAAAAAGTTTGGAGAGCACCAAAGTCACATTTTTCAAAAGCATGTAAGTAACAATGCACAAAGTCACCTTGAAATTCAAGCCACAAGGTGCTTTTGAACACTTCTTCTGTAATTAAGGGATAACCACTCTCATTATTCTTTCCTCAGAAGTATGTTGTAAATCTGCTTTGTTCTATTGTATGCACATAAAGTAGTCATAAGAAATTAAAATGTTTAAACATGTGCCAAGTAATGACTATACAGTTTCTAATAACCAGTCCAATGCACTATCTGAAATGAAGGTAAAGCAGAAAATGCATTTTCAAAATGTATTTTTTAGCACTGAAGAGGTCTGCTTTGCTGTTTTCTCCTAGATGTTTGCGTTCTAAGCTTTTTGTGTTTATGTGAAATGTATCTTCCTGAAAGAAAATTCAGATTTTTTTTTTTTTGTTTCTACAACTATTGGGTGGGAAGGAGCAGGAGGGAAATTCAGCTGAATTCCATTGGTCTACTCATGCGTAAAATTAGCTGGAACACTAAGCAAGGCCAGCAATTAAAAGGAGTATTTTTTAGAGAAGCCTCTGAAGCTTTTGGGGAGGGGAAGCATGGGAAGAAGGGGAGGAAGAGGAAAATTTTGTAAAATAGATCCCAGCATGAGCCCAGCATGGTTCTTAAACTATACCAGCTATTTGCAGGATACACCTGTATGCCTAAATTTGCCTACATACACTTAAGAGCTCAATTAATAACAGGGGATGATGACACCACAAGGACAAAAGTCAGTTAGAAAGCAGAGCCTTCCTGTTTAAAAAAATGAATAAATAAAATAAATAAAGAGAAGCTAAACGCAGATACAAAGAAATTTCACAGGACATGAAAAGCAGTTCTTTGTGAAGCATCACACTTGGGCATCTTTTCATCTTTAAACGAACAGGAGAAATTTATGCTCTATTTTTAAGTCCAGGTTTGAACATAGTCCATATGATGGTGCCCACATAAGAACCAGGCATAATATAAAGGATTAATTCCTTTTTTATGGTTGTGTTTATGCTCTTGTAAAGTCTATTGGACTGTTTCAAATTGTGTAGGAAAGATCATGTTCTACTAGTAGTTAACACAAATACTGTGCATCGTGAACGGCTCACAGTTCAGGAAGGGTTCTGTAGATTATAGGGAAAACAGTACTCAGAAACTAATGGTTTTCCAGGCTTTGTTTACCCCACCTACCAAAAATGAATTTCATATGCTAGTTGTAAATCAGATGTCTTTGGCATAGTCTAACCTTACAACTGAATTTTAGAAGGAAAATCACCATACCCAGTTAATTCCACTGTCTGGATTCATGAGTAAATAATTTTTGTCTTCCAATTAGGAAAGTTTCTAAACGTCTTAAGACTTATGCAGATGGATACAACTGTGATATGCATCACAGATTCAGAGACCAGGGGTTTGATCTGATTTCCCATGGTCATTTAGAAATCTGTTCTTTTTTTCTTCTTTCCATGTAAATTCTTCCTGTTGAGAAAACCAGTTTCCTTCTAAAATACATTTTTAACTTGTGGTGTGTTTTTCACCATGGCAAATATTCTATACATAACACAAACTAAAAATACAGGTTGCAGTTCCACTGATGATGTGGGTAAGTGTTGCCTGTTTTGCTACAATTTCACTGGAAAATCTTGCATTTAGGTCTTAAAATTTATCATCTGATGTAATTCGTCATGATATGAATCATGAATTGTATGTGTAATTTTTTCTAACCTCCACACTGGGCTGTACCAAACAATGTAGTTCAGTGTCCTGTGCTTCAAAGGATGTTCTACCCATTTTAATTGATTGTTACTTGGTTACATTTCCCAGAAATTCCCCTTGCATGGATTCTCCTCTCCTTTTCCTGGGTCTTCCTCCCTGCACACGCAGATACTAAGGAACAAGAACGGCCAGTGGTGCACATTTAATATTTGGTGCTGGCTTTTGTGCTTTTTGCAAACTTTTGTATATGATGGGCGAGATTTTAACTCATTTAAGAAGATTTTTTCCATGAGTATTGGTTAATTAGCAGAGGGACGAAAGCAAAGAAGATGTTAAGGAAAGATGTGGAGCTGGCTTCTATTTTTTTTCTTCAACACTCATTGATACCTGCCTGCTGCAGTTTTTCTTTTTTTTCCTTTTACAAAAATTAACATGTTGTCAACATCAGGAGTATTTTCTCTTGAAGGATCAGAATTCAATATGAAGTAATTACCAAATAATTAGTACTGCCTGTTAAACACCCTATCCTACTCAGAAATGGAGCTTCATTCAGAAATCCTATTTATTCCAGTTTTTTAGTTCTCGTTTTAAAGAGAAAAAAGCAGCTCAGTCAATGAAAAACAGGAAGGCACATCCCTGGTCTTTCTACTGTCAGACACCTGCATTGGAGTACAAATACAGCAGGAGGAAGCTCTGAGTCTGAATAGCTTTTTCTGAACCTGGAGTTTTCAAGTTGATCTTGCAGATTTCTCTCTTGCTTATTTTTAGTACAAAAATAATCCAAGAATTCTTTTTATTTATTTATTTATTTTAATATCATGTTTACAGTACTAGTCCACGGAAAGACTTACGGGCTTATGCCATCGTTGAACTGTATTTCTGTCTTTGTGGATGTTAGTTATGATTCGTATCTGTGTAAGCAGCCAGGATTCTTGGGAATTCTGGGTGCTCTTTGGTTAAATTAAAGCAATTCCCAATCCTGTTTAGCCTTCCACTAGAGCGTACTTCACAATCACCCAAGTTCTGGGGAACCTGGCGGGCTGAAATTTGTTTGAAGAAGCAATATTATTGAAGCAATAATCCCCAAAACGTGGGAGCTACCTCCCAAGCAGGCTCAGGGGACTGCACGAAGGGGCCGCAGCCTCATTTTTTTTATTGTATTCCTCTTTCCTTCTGCTTAAAAAAGAAGGTATTTGTGGCACGGACTTAAGGAAAACCTGGAGCATGTGAAATAAGGTTAAGCAGTGCAGAGACATCTGCTTCTGATGTAAAGGTGGCAAAATATCTGAGTCCTCAAAGAGGGTATGTTAGAAGCTACCACCGTAAACCCTTTTCCTTGTTCTGCAAAGGTGCAAGGAAGGAAAAGTTGTAACTCAGTGCTACCGAGGTTTCTGCCAAACCTTGAAAATTATATGCAAGGTATTTATAGACAGCATAATGAATGAGTCAGAAATACAGAATTATAGAATGGTTTGTTTTGGAAGGGACCTTTAAAGGTCAGCTGGTCCAACCCTCCAGCAATGAGCAGGTACATCTTCAACTAGAGCAGGTTGCTCAGAGCCCCGTCCAGTCTTACCTAGAATGTTTCCAGGTATGGAGCACCTATCTCTTCTCTGGGCAACCTGTTTGAGTGTTTCACCATTCTCATCGTAAAAAAAAAAGTCTTCCTTATATGAGGTCTGAATCTCCCCTCTTTTCGTTTAAAACTGTTATCCCTTGTCCTGTTACCACAGGCTGTACTGAAGTCTCTCCACATCTTTCTTATAAGCCCCCTTTAAGTACTGAAAGGCCACAATACGTTCTGCCTGGAGTTTTCTCCAGGCTGAACAAGCCCAGCTCTCAGCCTTTCCTTAAAGGAAAGGTGCTCCAGTCCTCTGATAATTCTTTTTGGCACTCCTCTGGACCCACTCGGGCAGGTCCTTGTCTTTCGTGTGCTGAGGACCCCAGAGCTGATCACAATACTTCAGGTGGGGTCTCACCAGAGCAGAGTAGGAAAGGGAAATCACCTCTCTCAACCAGCTGGCATATCACTTATTGTTTCTGTATTGTTTGACTGATTTGATTAGGATATTTAAGAAAAAGGTTTCTACCAATTCACAAGTTCAAGTGTTACTGTTCAGTCTTATGTGTGAAGTTTGCATCCCACTCCTCTCTCCTGTGTAGTGTTAGAGCCTTATTGCAGCTTCTTAAATGTAGCACTGGCATTGACTGGACTCTAGTTTCTAGAGGTAGGATTAAGATATTTTTAATTTGTCGCTGCACTTCACTTGCTTTGCAGTTAGTTTTGGTGTTTATTAGTTAAAATTACAGTCTATAATACTACACAAAAGTGGTTTTATTAGTAATAGGTCAGATTAAGGCTTTCCCGTGTAATGGAAATTACAGACACAAGGCTTTTTCCCTGGTCATTCCTTGCACCAATATTTTCACAGTACTTCCCACTAGATCTGAAAGCCCGGTCAATCTTACTGGAAGAGGAATTTGGTCTTCCACTTTCAGCCAGGTGCAGGACTCTGCATTTAAACTTCCCATGGCAAGAACTGAACTGAGAACTCCAACTGTCTTGCAGCTGACTGAGAATAAGGGCTTGCATTTGTGAAAGGCCTCTTTACTGTTCAGTGGTCAAGGAATATGAACCATATTTCAGAAGAAACTGGAGTGGCCACATACTCCTGAGCAAAGTGCCAGCTATACTTTTTTTGCCTTGAATTCAGTTGATAATCTCTTGAAAGGCACGTAGACCTGCAGTTACAAAAAGGTAGATGAAATCAGAACTGTCATAATTATCCCACAAAAATGTATGATCATGGCAACAATAAAGATATTTCAGATGTTTACACAGTGTTAGAAGGGGTTAAAGAACTTACTGTTCACTCTTGAAAAAAAAATCTGTGTTGCCGTAGACTGTTCCTACATCCTTGTGGCTTAAGGGCATGTGTTTTGGTTTTTATTTTACAGCAAGCTAGAAAGCCCTATGATGTCCGAGATGTTATTGAGCAGTATTCTCAGGGTCACCTCAACCTGATGGTGCGAATCAAGGAATTACAGAGGAGGTATGTCCATGAAGTTCAGTGTCTGTACCCATAAAGACCAGCAAAAAGATGTTTGTAAATAGGTCAGTGATTGGGACTGGGGATCAAAACCTGACAGGGTTCCAAGTGCCATACTGGTTCGACTCTGCAAAGTTACGGAATACATAATGGCATTCCAGTAAAGTTTTCACACAGGAAAGAAAAGAGCTTAAACATCTGACTATTGGGACTTCCAGTTTTCATTATACTTACATGTATTGCCTCAGACCCTGCTAGCTTTGACTGCACACTGCAATTCTTATATGTTAGGGGCTGTACTATATGTACAGAGTGAAATACTGTCTCATGCTCTGGTAGAATTGCACTTAAGAGCAAACTAAGAGATGAAAAAAGCAACAAGTAAGCTGCAGAAGAACAAGAGGAAGCAGTGCTGCTTGTGTGGAAAAGCAATGATATGCTAAAAATTTGCAGTCATGAAAGAAGCTAAAGACCAGTCTAAGTCTAACCCCATGTTGTTATTATTTTTATAATTTCAATAATTAGCTCAAAGCAACTCCTTCACTTACAATACAAATCAGAACTCCCTGAACTTCACTTTGCTTGCTTGTGAAGAGCTAGAGAAAGTGAAGATGCTGGTTCAGGCTGATGAAAACTAAAATGATTCTTTTTGTTTTATAGGCTGGACCAATCCATAGGAAAGCCATCTCTTTTTATATCCGTGTCAGGTACGTTAATATGAAGGATGTGTCTAAAGTTAATCTGGTTAAGATATCATTAATAGACAATAATTATTAAAATACTTTTTATTTTGTTGCCACATTTTTAAACAGTGCTAACCAGTTGTGGTCTGAAGCTTAGGCAACCACAATAGCATTTAGTCATCAACACCTTTAAAATAGGCTTGTTCTTATTTAGATACTTTTAAAAGTGCACTTTCTGCTTTCACTGCACTTTTTAGAATGTTTGCTCTAATCTCTCTGGGCTCGCCACATTTTCGGTTAAATGGTGTGTTACGATTACAGAGTTCCTATGAAATCAGTAATACATAGTGCTTTGATAGCTTTGAGGGAAGCATGAAGTACTAAGTTTGTTGCAACAAGTCTGACTAATGAAAACACTCCGTTAAATGTCATTTTCAAACTCGTGTTTCTGTGTATTTTAATGGGGGGAAAAATACAAAATGTTACCAAATGCATCATTTAACAGGGCTCTAGAATCTTTGCATAGTGGCAGATTGTTTTTAAATGACAATTAAAACATCAACTAAGTTGGGAACAGTTTTGTTCTCCTAGGTTAGAGCCTAAAACTAAGGTTGCAAGTGCCTGAAATGAAGGGCTATTAAAAGCCATGGCTTGGGCGAATGCTATAAAAAGAAACAAAAAGCTACTTTTAAGGAATATAACCGCTTTTAAGGAATAGAGTTATTAGCCTGGTAATAGTGTTCAGTTACACTGTGTTGGTGGGCTAGTTAAACACACCCTGTTGTGGCTTGGTGCTATTTTGTTATACCAGCATATATTAATTTGAAAATGTTTCTTGTTCCACAGAAAAAAGCAAGGATCGAGGGAATAACACGATTGGTGCCAGGCTGAACAGAGTGGAGGACAAGGTAAACCTGAGTTAGACTGGCAGTGAATGAGAACATGGTCTGTGATTGAACAGTGCTTGTTTCATAGGATGTGGGGAAAAATTCAGCTTAAAATAGAGTGGAATGTCTGGCTTTTCCAGGTGACAGAGTGTATTTTTGTGGCAGATTGTATTTTTGGTTCTTTCTTGTAATTTTAACAGAATAAGGAAAAAAAAAAAAAAACCAAAACACATACTTCAATTGATTTTGGTCTCTTTTGGGACTTGCTTGAGTCTTTTAATTGTATATATTACATATGTCTCATTGCTCTGCTTCCTTCCTCCACAATAGATAAAAGGCTCTGTTCCTTTAATACCTCAGTATATTATGGCCCCTAAGATTTCCCTTTGATCGTTTTTCTGTTGTTTATACAAGTCCACCTACAGTTTCTTAGAGGGAGCGATAGCAAACCTTGTTCTATCCTGATTTTCATTCCTTATGACAAATGGAGTTTCTCCTTTCAAGTGACGTGAAGCCAGAAAAAAAATCAGACATGTTCTGTAATCTCAAATTAACAGTTAAGTATCTTGTAACCCTTTATTTCAATGCTGGCTGTGCTTGAAAAATTAGATCACAGGTAGAATCTATGTCACTGTTACAACATATAGATTTGCCTGTGTTGGTATTAGGGAAAGAAAGTTAGGATAATTGGTTTGAATCCTTTACTGATCTCTTACACTGATTTGGTGAGGGGGTGAAAGAATTTCTTTACCTTAGGATTGTTTCATATGAATCCAAACTGTTCATTCAGTATTAAGAAGTGAAAATCTTTCTTGAGGAAAAGAGCTTTCAGAATGTTTCTTCCACAACTAGTAGTATGTGATAACCTCATAAAGCATTTGTTCTTAAGAAATATCCAGCAAATATTGTGCAAACAAAAAGAGGCATGAGCAGCACATCCCGAAGAATGCAAACTGAGCACCCTGAACTGTATTGATTCACTTGTGACGTATCTGTTCCTTACATATTTCTCCTTAAATACTTAAGAGAAATTTGAATGATAACACTCAGAACTGTACTTCAGTCATTTTGAAAGGAATAGGTGCTTCTTGGTGTATAGGGTGATGTAGAAGTTACGGAGGTACAGTGCGTTTTGCAAGAAGAATCACTGTGCAGTGCTCTCAGATCTGCAGCTGGTAAGCGTTCTTACACATGGAAGCCTTTTCAAGAAAGTTTGGATTGCTTTTATTTATTTTCTCTCTGTAATGTCAACTTAAAGTGTGGAACACTAGAAAATGTCTTGTGACAAAGAGCAATGACTTTTCAGTTCGGACAAATAATTCTCAAATGACAGCCAAATCAGCTTCTCAGTGCTATTTGCAAAATCTCCAATGAGCCTGGGAAAGCTTTGGTGTTGTACTGGCTCAGAGATAAGCTGGTTTGGGGTTATTAATTACTCTTTTAACATCCTTACAAATAAGTACACTGTGAATTTATAGTGACTGTTATTTTATGTCTTGTAATGGGACTGTAAAACACTCTCTGTTTAATTTTAGTATAGCTGGGTTAAATTTTAACTCTGTTTTAAGAAACAGATCCTTCTTTCTTTGCAGTTGCATGAGGTCATCTGTGGTTTCAGAGTTGTATGTTATCTGCCCTATGCAACTAGTCCTATCTGCAGGAATTTTATCTGAAAGTAGCTGAAAGGCTAAAAATAGAGAATTTCAGTTGGACTCGGCAAACAGTGGTATACATGACAACACACTGGCAATGCCGAAATCATGTTTTTGCTGCAGCCGCAGAAGGCAGCCAAGAACAGGTTTTTGGCATTTTTTGCTCTCAGACTGTCCTTCTCTTTCTTGTAAAGTGTATGGTACATGGTATGCTTTCAGCATACAATTAAATCCTTCCTGAGCTAAGCACTGTAAAAAAGGATAACTATGTCAGCTGTTTTTTAAGGTGACTGTGTATTTTAAACAGTTACATCCAGTTTGGTTTGTGAATCAGTTTTGAATCTTCTGAAGGAGAGATTTTCAGTGCTGAAGACTGGTGTTAGTACCTAATCACCTTTTGTGCATTCGAGAAATCTCCTTTAAGTCATTTTAAAATGAGCCATAGCCTGAAATTATTTGGAAACTCCTGATACGCAAGAAATAACACAGTACTTCCCATGCTACAGGAATAAGTTGAGTTCTTCCAGTGTATCTTTCTCAGTGATCATTAGTATGCTCCTTGCAGCTGAAGGCTGGTGTACAGTTGTCAGAAAGTTAGTGTTAAAGCAGAAGGAGAAAAACCCCTGATCTTTCAGGTTTTTAGAACTTTTGGGTTCTTCTGCCTGTGGATGTCTGCTGTCGCCACATGTTCTGCTACTTGTAGATCACTGAAGCAAAATCCAATTTATGGATTCTTGTAGGCTTTTGTGGAGGTGGATTTTAACTCGAGAAGCATTTACAAATAAAGATAATTCTGTGTTCAGGAGTATTTAATTGTATTTCTGGGACATCACTGGCACTCTTGCAAAGCTTGTACTTGTGGCACAAGTAGATGTTCTAGAGGCATATATATGGCTGGCAGTACAGAGGGAAACTGGCACGTCAAAAGAACATTTTAAAATTACAATGGTTAGAGCAGTATGGTTGTGTTGGCAGGAACTGTGATAGCTTATGGCACAAATCTGATTTTCCAAGTATTAAAATCAGCAAAAACAGGGCAAAAAACGTTTTCTGCTTTTAAATTTAGGAACATGTTCATTTGAGGGAGAGAGTCCTGTAGAGTCTGTTCATCTTGTGTACCAAGTGAAACTTTGACCTTGTGGCTTACACAGTTTGTGATAATGCAACTAAAGATTGTTTCCTAATATGCAAAAGCCGGGGAGATGAATCACACTTGCAGGAACATTCCTGCAGAGTCCTTCCCGTGGAATTTTGTAATTTGGGCAAGCAGATGAAAAGGTGGTTTTGTACATGTAACTAGAAACTGCGCGACCTAATAGTCCTTTGTTAAAAGAAATGGCAATCCAACATGTAATCACAGTGTATTTTGACTTTGTGCTTATTCTCCATTGCTTATAAAGCTGATGGTAGCAAATGCTCAGCTCTTCTAAACTGAGCCATATTGCCATGGCTGAGTGCAGACAGTTGAAACAGACGCTGTGCCCACACCCCACTCTGTCAGGACAACTTTGGTCCAGGAGGCATGTAACTGCTGTAACACAGTGCCAGGCTGAGCTCATAAACCCCCCTAAGTAGCAATGGTCCAAGTATGTGCATGTAGGTGTGCCAGTCCAGTCCCTCAGAGAATGTTGTTGAGCAGGATTACAGTGGCAGGTCAATTTATTTATGATGACCAGCCTTTTCTCTTTTTTCTCCTGAAGTGTTCAGCCTACCCCCAAGAAACCTGGCCACTGCTGGCCTGTGGCCAAAGTCCAAATCGGTTTTCCCAGATAGGCACAGCTGTGTGTATGCAGCACTGTTAATCCTCACACAGGGAGCACTGCATGCCAATGGTTTAATTCTGGGTATGCCCAGCAGCTTGATCGAGGAACAAGCCCATAGCACACCCAAGAACTTCTGTGTGGTACATCTCCTCTTTTCTTTGCACTGCTTTAATTTTAGCTTAGCTATAAATGACTGTAATTCTAACTTTTTAGAGTAAATTAATCTGTTCTTTTTTTGATCTTTTGCTGACAATTTATTTAGGCTCAGCTTGCACTTTTCAGGTAATCATCTGAGCTTATTGCTTGGCTGCTCTGAAGTAAGTAAGTCTTAAATATGGCCACCGCACAAAATCGTCTAGAATATACAACAAGGGCTGAAACTGACGGTCCCTGCACAGGCTTTGGTGCCTACATACCAGGCTGCCCCACATGTCAGTAGGTCCTGCCTGTGGACCTCCCAGAGTAGAATAACAGAACCTGGATTTACAAAATAATTTTGAAAAGCATTCTGAGCAGTAGACATTATGCGCTGTTCTCTGTTAAATCATTTTAAAAATAGGACTTAATCTTCCTCAGTGATTTGGACACTTTGAAATTTACCTTTTAAGAATAGTTGTAGCAATCCAAATGAATTTTGTGGGTGTCCTTTCAATATACTCAGAACTATTCCTTTATCTGACAGTATAGTATTAAGATCAGTATTGCCAAGGTCACAACTAAAATCTTATCGTGGTCTTTTTCAGTTATATAGAACACTAGAAGTAATGCTGCCTACTGCTAAATTTTAAGTTGTAGAGACTTAAATTGAGAAGATATGTAGTAGTGAGACATGTGACACCTTTTAATGTGAATCCAGCAATTTTGCAAGACAGTATTCTTTCCAAGCATGTGCACCCTTTACATGCTTATTAGCTGAAAACATGTGCCCTTGTATTCTGATGAGTGCTAACTTAAAGAGCAACGTTCAGAACTTCAAATATGCAGCACAGCACTGAACAAAGAATCATTTCACTTTTTCAGATTTACCTCAAGAGCAGATAGCACCACTTTTAAAACCAATTAAAAAACGATCTATCATGTGAAAGCATCTACTGTAAAATAGATGCTAGTGTAGTATTTGAGTTGCCTACTTTGCACAGTTCTTTTGAGTTCTGGTTGTGGTGATTTGGTTTTCTTTCTTCCATCTGCAGTGTCCTTGGCTGTTAAATATATAGATCAGATGTTCAGCAAAACTGATACATTTTTCACTGTGAGTGCTGAGTATGGAACTTTAAAAGATCAATGAGTACAAAGGCTTTATTTGAGGTGGCTTTCAAAAAGTGGTGAAGACTGGTGTGTTACAACATTTATATATGTGTGGTATGACATTTTCTTCTGGCTAAATAATTTTCTGTAATTGTTTCACCAGAGCACTGGTTCTATCCGCACATATATTAGAAACCACTTTGGCTGGAACCCTTTTAAACACAGTCCAGATGAGCAGAATTACCATTGATAAGTCTAGGTCCAGTTTCTGATTTTATTCTTGTTCTTTTCTGCTCTCGCTTTCTAATCAACTAATAGTTCCTCACTGCAAAAGGTTTCATATCTAACATTTCTTTTGTTGATTTGCTCAGAAATATATGAACTTGAGTTATATATTGCAGAGTAATTTCACTGTAGTGTTAATAAATTTGCTGTTTTATTGTAACACAGGGTAAGTTGTAATCATGCCATTTCTAATAATGAACTCCCAGCCCATCCAACACCGAAAAGTTTATGATATGCTCCAGAGCCCATTAAAAGCCTTTGACCTGGCAAGCTGTGAAGCAGGCCTTTTAATCAAATCATAAGGTAGCCCTGATGAGAAAACATTTCAGCTTCACTTCAGGGTACATAGAAGAATTAAGCTGTATCAAAGTTTTGTGCCTTTGAGAAGATTTTTTCTTTTAGTTGTTAAGATACAATTTTGCTCAGTAGCACAGATGTGTTACATGACAGCATTTCTGTCATTAATGGAAGTACGGATCTGTACGTATATGTGTACTCATTACTGGACACTCAATATATACAATCCTAAGAGCATGCATTAGGTAGTTCAGCATTTACTTAGAAAAGTATTATCTCATCTACTTCTTCCTGGGCTCTCAAATACAAGGCTTCATGTTGACAGCTTGTTCACCTCAAAGAATTCGTTGTGTGTGGCCAGTCTTCCAATTTTATGTGAATATCTGCAACATCTAACGTAGGATCAAACCTTGGTGGTTTGGGGTTGTTTGGGGGTTTTTTTGTCCATGTTAATAGCATTCTGTTGCCTGTGGGGACACTTACTGTGCTTCCTGGTGTAACATAGCAATTAGTGCAAACTTCAAAAAGGCCTTGACTGACAATGGCCTTCTTGCACATCAGTATGCAACGGGAAGAAACATTTTGGCTTTATTTTTAATTGAATAATGATGCTGAAAAACTGATGGTAAATGACTGACAAACAGCTATCTGAAGTTCTGGTCAGTGCTATAAAGCATGGTTAAAGCCATGAATCATTAGTTGGAAGAAGTGGCTTCGGAAAGTGTCTGGCACGGAAATCTTCAGCACTTTGGAGGCTGAACATGCACTAGGCAGTTCAGGTATTTAATATTGGCAGCTTCTGCAATAGGTGTGTGAGGATTTGCCTTCCTGATACCTAAAAACAGAACTAAAAACTGTGGGTTCAGATGGAAATTTTAAAAGATATGTGAAACCAATAAAAATCAAAAGAACAACTGCCAAGCAGTTACTCATCTTCTATGTAGTTCTTGCAATAATGCAGAAGTAATAACCTGGGGGATGTGGAGGAATATTAAGAGGCATATGGAAGATTAAGAATCCCTATTAATTTAATCTTTAGTCCTTTTCCAGATGCTGAAGTACAAGCATCTGGAAGCAATTCTGGTGCTGAAGTTTGTGATGGAGGATGCCCATTTTCTATAAATGGTACTACAACTAAGATCATCTTTCATCAGTCTAGGTCGTTAGGCAGCCTTACAATTTTAATACTTAATCTCTCACTAATCTGATTTTATTTCAGTGGGTAAACAATGAAAAACTGCAGATTTCCATCTGCAGTGTTCTATGTATCTGTGTATCAGGTACACATGGTAAAAATGAAAAAAAAAATAACTACTTGTAGGATTCTCTGCTGCCAGAAGCTTTGGTAGCCAGAATAGAAACAAACTGAGAGAGAGAGGTTGGTAAAGTCATGAAGAAGGGCTCGTTGAGGATTGTTAAGCAGGATGTATGTACGTAAACTGCAGTTTAGCAAGTATTTTAAACAGTAGTCAGCGATGACTTGGTTAAAAAAGGAAAACCATGATTTTATCTATAAGTACTTTCTTACATTCTTTTTTTTAAGGCACTGCTACAAGCCTTGCACCAGAAACAAGATAACTGTGGCAGATAAACTTTGGTCTTGTTCAGCGTAGCCCTTTTTATTCTAGGATTTTATGCACAGCTGCTTGCTGTTGGGTTTGGTCATTCATACAGCCGCATGCAGCTGAACACTGCTGTACGGTGTCTTAGACCTGACCTGTTTAGGAAGGCTGTGGAAGCAGACCTCTGTGCCTGTCTAGAGGGCATTCGTGTGAGTTTTTGCAGCACCATACCATGAAGACTGTAAGGTCTTTGGAACCAGAGCCTTCACTTTCATCCGTTTGTTAACGCTAATTTTATCTGTTCACAGCAGAAATGAAAAGCAATCAATTTTGGCATTAATTTTGAAATTGTTTAGTATACACAGTGTTAAGTACTACCTATAACCTGTAGGATATTATATATATTAGATATAGTTACAAGCCTCATCTACAGAGCAATATTACAAGCTATTGTGATGTCTTGTCTGTTTCTGAAGTGTCAGCTCTTGGATCAGAGGAAACATGATTGTATTAAAACTGCAGATCTAGCATTGAATATTAATAGCCACAAATGGAGAGTATACTGCAGCTCATTAGCTTATTTGCAGGTAATGAGAGTATATATTTCCTCAATGCTCTCAAAGTTCATCAAGACAAAATATTATCTTTATTCTAGGGAAGAGTAACTGAAGGTAGTTCCAGCTAACACGCAGTCAATGTGCTAGTATTCAAAAGCAATGAATAATTAACCTCTGGTTATTCAGTCACATGCAGTCAACTATGATACTCCTCTACATGTTTTATGAAAAGTAAAAAGGCAAAAATATAATATTTCTCAAGAGAAGACTTCCTGTTTAAGTAAGTTGCTGTAGATTTTACCCCAAATGCAGACAGTAGTTGGGAAGCATGATGATGAAGGCAGAGTGTAAACCTGTGCAAATGCAAAGTGGGGTTTATATATATATATATATTATTATTATTTTTAAAATCTCATTGATTTCTTCCCTATTTGGGATATCACTAATATGATTCTATGATTCCATGACTTTGGAATTCTTAACACTGGCAATGGCTATGTACTTGTGATCTGCCTAACTGTGTACTTAAGAGCAGAAATCCCAGAAAAATTTTAGATAACATGGAATATATACTAGAAAATCTAGGAATTTGGGAGAGAAATGGAGAAATAATGTGTTACCAGCTGATAATCTTATAGACAACCTTCAGATGGGTGTAAGATCTGCAAATTCAGATGACTCAGTCTTTTATTAAACCACGTAAAGCCTGTTTTGTTTGGCATTCAAGGATAAACCAAAGCAAGATTTGAAATGTAGCATCCATCATTCTTGTGCATAGACTGTTTACATTTGATGTGGAATGGAAATGCATGGTGACTATTCCAAGAGAGAATGTGGAACAGTTGTATGGACTAAATACCCTGTAGAGTGGATCGGAGAAAAAGGATCTAAGTGAATAACACCTGTGCACAGCATGCTATGCAAGACTTTTATTTGTCTTTCTTTTAGTTTAAAGAAAAAAAAATGACTGTAAGATCATCTCTGCATTTTATGGGTTTTTTGTGTGTTGCAAATGAGCAACTGAAACACATTCTAATAAAAATGGCAGATTTTGGTATGCTAGGATGAACCTTTGCTGAAGTCAGATGCATCCAAGTTGAAATTGTTCCTTGTCAAAGATCTGGTTTTAGAGTGATCTTGCTGGAATTAAAATGTTTTATTTTCATTTGCAGTTCAGTATCAGGGAGTAAAAGTGCATGGAGTTGAAAGGACTCTATTCAGGCTGCAGTCTTTTCAGATCGGAATCTGTTCAACTCTTGGAAAAGATTCAGGGTAAAGGAAGGTATACTCCATTTCTTATGCAATGTCCATGCCCTCTGTCACCTTATCTGCTTCCCCCCCAAATAAAAATTGCAAACCAGAAGTGACCCAATGCTGCTTAGATTACAGGAAGAGTAATAGGAGAAAGTGGCTGTTGCTGTCCTACTCCTTCTTAGAGCTATGGAAGTCAGAAGGAAGATAAGAATGAAAACAGGCAGTAAACAAAAGTAGACTATGAACACCTGGTTCCAAATATACCTAGCCTTCCCAGAACTCAGGAAACCAAGGTGGCAAATATAGTTTCCTCAAATCCTTCTCTGTTCCTGCATCCTACCCGCTGGGGTTGTGACAAAACCACAATTTATCTTGCCATAAGAAAATCAAGCTTTGCATTACTTTTTTAAATATCTAGAACAAATATGATTATGATGACTTTTTACACATCTTTGAAGTATTCCACTGTTCCAGCAGTTAGCACAGGGCTGTGAACCTGTGTCACAGGTTCTCTTTCTATCCCAAAGTAACTGATGCTACGCTTGGTAGCCCCGGTGATCAGGCAGCAGCCCAACCTGGAGGAGTGGGGCTGCCCTTTTATACCATGGGCATGGTAGTCTGATGAGCTGCCTCACTTTAGGATGGACCTTCTCTGTGGTAGCTTCATTGTATTCACCATAGCATGAGAGCTCCTTCTCTGACAGATTAAACACACAATATAGAGAAAGGGAAAAAGAAAATAATGTTTACCTCTTTTACAGCTAAGGTGCAGGAAGTGAGGTATCACAGTGGCATCTGTGGCGCAGTCAGGAATTTAGCTTAAGCCATGTCTGAGACTTAACCACAAATCAGTATTCCTTTTTGTTAGTGTGTTTAAAAGTCCCTCTAGTTTTGAATAGTTATATTGGCCAGTGCAGTGTTCAATATAGTCATAGCCCATTAATACTAAAATCATCAAGTATATAAACACATAAACTATGCCAACCCAGCCAATATAAATGTACTATACTATTTTAGACAGTAGATTTTAAATTATCTAGAAATTAATCTACTAACATAATTTTGAAGCCTGGAAGTATAGGGGTGGAGAGGATTGAACATACTTACATGACACAGAAACTGTCCTACTTGTAGATAATTATGCATGTAATATTTCAAGCTAAAAAAAAATCAAATGCTGTATTTGCACAGTCAAGCAGAGATTAATATTCAAGTGAGTTTAAATATTCATCTAAGTTTCTATTTTAAAAGGCTTGGATACCACATTGCTCACCATTGACCCTTCTGCGATATCTGTTAATCTTGGGTTTATTTCAATTTCTCTCTCTTTTTTAAACAGATGACTCTGCTTGAATCAACACTTAGTTTCCATTAGACAGATGGAAGGTGATTCACTTAGTAACATGTGCATCTTTATCTAGTTAAGTCCTAATAGCCTTAACATATTAAGGAAGCTGGTGTGGTTAACAGCAGAAAAGGCTTTGTCAGACACTTCACCTAATAAATACTGCCCTTTGTCCTACCATCGAGAAAGAGTGAATAAATACAGGGCGTTTCCAAACTGCAAATGTGTACAGATTTATATATAGTCTAAAATTATCCCCATAAAAAAAATATGTGTTGACAGTAGAAGTTACATCTGCATATATGTCCGTATTTGTACATGTCTACCAATCCAAGGGAGGGTTGGCTCTTTGCCCTGCCTGGGCTGCCCTTTTTCTGTTTTATCATTTCATGATGGAGTCACCATTCATGTGTGGTTTTTCTCCTGTTCACTTGAGCTTTGTGCAGATTCTTTGATGGTTCTTTGTCTCTTGTTTTCATAGCTTCTCTGTCCCAGGGCAGTTGGATATTTCAGTATTAGTCATGCCGCTCCAGTTAATCTTGGCAACAAAGACATCTGACTTGGCTCATTATCATGTATGATAATCCTGCCAAATGAGGCAGTCGAAACAAAACCCCCAGCAGTAAAATATATTCAGAATGCCAACTTGAAGGGAGATGAGGTCCTTGCTTCATCATAGCTGAATTTTTCTGGAAACTTTCCAGTTGTGCCAGCAGTGTCTGTGATTGCATGCTGTGGTGGTCGTCAGGGTACTGAAGGAAGCCGTTATTCAGCTACTCCAAGTTTCTAGAAATTTTCAGCCAAAGAAGTTTTACAGAAGACATTAGAAAGGAAATGGGCAAGGATAATTTTTGCTATTTCTCAAAATTAGACATTAGGATGATATTCTTTACTATGAGAGTGGTGAGGCACTGGCACAGGTTTCCCAGAGAAGCTGTGGCTGCCCCATCCCTGGAAGTGTTTAAGGCCAGGTTGGATGGGGCTTTGAGCAAGCTGTTCTAGTGGAAGGTATCTCGACCCATGGCAGTGGGGTTGGAACTAGATGATCTTTAAGGTCACTTCCAACTCTAACCATTCCGTGATAATCATGGCTCTTCTACCTCTCTGCTTCATGTTACATAATGGAGTTTTGGTCAAGCTTTGAGGTCATATAATCAGTCCCAGTGTGATGTTGCCGTAAACTCTCAGCAGAATGTCGGTAGCAGAAGTGACTAGGGAGGAGCACAGTGGCTTTTCACTGATGCAGTGGTTTCTGCTATAGCACCAACTTCAGACTCTTCCATCTAACATGCATGCTGCAGGCATGCTGGCCCGGGCCCCAGAGATCCATTCAGCAGCATTTGCAACACTGCATCCGCACCTGGCTTATTAGCTTGGGCATGATACTTTGTAAAAGTCTGTATGTTTGTGGTTTTAGCATGCGCAGCACTGGTTCAGCTATCTTTGCAGCACACTTTTGATTGCAGGTGATTTGACACGATGCTCACAGTGAACGCATCTTTCATAGGCTGCTCCAAGGTAGTGGTTGACTAAGCTGGTTTTGAAACTGAGCCCTCTGAATCTCTGTGCAGAGAAATTTCTGAATCTCACAGCACCTAGTGGAAGACAAAAAAAAAAAAAGCAGTGAACAGTAGGAAGTAATTTCCTTTGCATAGAGAAAGGGGAGGAAGAGGAGGATCCACTTGAGAATGAAAAGAGCAGTGATTCCTACAAACAAGGTCACCTTTATTTTGTTTTCTGTGCACTGGCTGTACAATTTCAGCGAAAAATAAATTACAGATCATCATACCAGACCTGAAACAGAATGAGAACTACATTGTTGGAGTGGATTTTTTGCTTATGAGATGAGTACTTGTAAATCCAGAGAGCCCAATTTGATGTGTATTCTCTTGTGCCAAGTCCAAACAGTTTCCTTCTTTTCTTCTGCCCTTTGATATTTACTATCAGTGAAAAATACAGCCCAACTGTCATTCAGTCCTTAGATGGCTGCTCTAATAAGAACCTGACCAAGCACAGTGCACATGCATCGCAATTGTTTACGAATGTTTCACTGATTTTGATAACTACAAGATTGGTGTGTTTTCTTTCCAGTGCTGGTGGAAGGGCTGGGAGATGAGAGGAGGAAAGCAGCAGCCTTTACAACTTCTTATTGTATGACTTATCTGAAGGCATAATTAAATTAGCACACAAGCAAATTCATTAGATACATCAGTGACTGCTACATTTATATTATTATTCAAAGACCTACATGTTAGAGGAATGTGACTGATACTGTGAAAAATGCTCTAAGAACAATTGATGTTAATTTTTCTGCACTGAAGTTCTCGATCCATGCACTTCCCACAACCTTCCTGAAAGAGGCTCGTGCTAGATAATAACATGAAGCAAACAAGTGTTAAACTGATAAGTGCAACAGAAAACTTGAGAGAAAAATGAATTTTTCTGTCTTCAAAGGAACAGAGATGCACTCAGGGAGTTGAAGTGCTTGGGATCTATGTCATCTTTGCAGTGCAGAAACATGATAATGTGACGGAATTAGTCCTGCCCCCACATTATAATAATTTAAGTTCATTTTCTCTCCAGCTGCACTGTATTTCTCCACAGCTTTGACCTATATTGTAACCTTGAAGAGGCATCTTCACCCCACGTGGCTTCTTCTGCTGAGTAAAGCCTGGGGTACTCATGTGAGCTGTAAGTTCTCTAAGCTCCAGCCCTGGCATGTGTTCAGATTGGGCTTTTCTGATTTCCAGTGGTGCTGGAATTTGGATATCATTAATGCCAACAGTAAAACACTTTTCTAGACCAGAAGATTTGTGTGTTATAGGTGCCTCGGCTTTTAAACATAAAATAAACCCAGTGTAAATACAGCAGTAACAAAGCATAGGTATTTTCTTTGCTAGATAAGTAAGTACTAGATAGCTAGTAGTACTCTAAAAAAAACCAGTAAAGAACTTAAGAAATTGTCATAGAAATTTATGGATTCACCCATTTTTGTAGTATGTGAGGACAAGAAAAAGAAGGAAGCCAGTTACCAAGATAAATTATTAGTTGTAAATTGGGTTAAATGTAAGTCCAGAAAAATGCATTTGCTTACATATATAGTGCTATTACAAAAGTTTTGGTGATGTTATTTAATCACTGTTTCTTCTGGAGGAAGTTATTGCTGGCCTTGGAGAAGGCAGGCAGGATCATTTTAAATTGTGTTTCCTTCTGGTACAAAACTCTTACAAGTTGATTACTAATTCACAATAAAAGTGAGTGTTTTGAGTATTTAGATTACCTCCTTAATGACATACTTCTTCAAGTATTTGATGTCTGCAGAATAGGGTACATACTGGTCACACTCAGAAATCTTTTCTTTCTAGACCATAGGTGGAAAAATGTAGGAAAAGTACTGATATTTTAGTCAGCAAAGCATCCAGGAAGCCCTTGGAAGAATATGGTACACATTGGTTTAAGAGGCAGCTACATGTCTTTTTGAAATGATGTAAGAAAGCTTACAGAAATTTAAGGGGGTATGAAGGTAAAGGCAGGGAGTGATTTAGTTAGAGGTTTAATTAAATATGTAATTGTACTAGCTAAGCTCAGTTAGCAATTATGGGGCAATAACTCATGGAATAGGGATCTCCTCTGCTTCCCCCATCATTTCGATATCCTCCTTTCACTGCTGAATAGCTCTCCTTTGCATGAAGCTGTGGGAGCTGGGGCCAGAGCATGTCTCCTCACTGTGCTAGTGAGTACTTGTGTTGAATCCTGTGACATCTGTGAATTTGCAGCAGCTTGAACCTTGCTTGTAACCCGGATCCCAGAGCAGCTGGAGGGCATTATAAAGAATAAATAAAAAAATACTGAAACCAAACATTGCCAACAAATAAAAATTCCTTTCCAGTTTCAAGAAAAAATGTCTGAAAAAGTGTCAGAGTACATCCAAACTCTCCTTGGGTGTTGTCCTGATTCTCAGCAATGCAGAAGGTAGAAGGTAAGATTGGAAGCATGTTAGAGCTGAGAGAACTCTGGTAGGACAATGTGTGTACATGTATGTACAGACTCCTGATTACCTCTAACGAGCCTTGAGCTCAGGGAATTGTAAGCTTTTCTGACCCCTGTTTTAAACACCAGAGAAGTTGTTTTACATTGCAAGCCTCCATTCTCTTCTGCTTTACTGTAGAAAATCCCCTTCTCCATTGAAATAGAGAAGTTTGTGGTCCATAGTAAATAATAATGAGGATTATTGTAAAAGACTGGGGTTATTTATGCCCTCCTCCTAAGCTTTCTTTCATTTCATCATCAGTTTATTTTGTACCTCAATGAAGCTGCGAGATACATGCATTGAACAGAAATCAAAGTCATGCTTTCATCACAGTCCTGAAGCTAATTGGTTGGCTTGCTGCTACAGGCATCTATCTGCAGGCACCTTGTACTATAGTACAGTAGTGTTATGACTTTGGAGGCCCAGCTATTTTAAATCATAATAGTGACACAGTATGCATGCTTTCTTTCAGAAAGCCTGGGCAAGCCATGCTGAGCTGATTTTCTTGGCACACTGTGTACCTATAATTTTGTCTTACATTTTGAAAAGTGGGTATCTAGGCATAGAATCAAAAAGCTTCACTGAATATACAAGGTGGTGTTTTTTTCCAAGAAAAATACAACAACAAACACATTCTTGGCTTTTAGATTGATAATATTCCTTTAACAGCTATAGATGTTTAAGAACAAAGAAACCTACTGGGGAAAAAAGGAAAAAGAAACATTACAATTGTGGGGGATGTTTTGAGGGGGTTTTGGCAAGATTGTCATGGTGTTTTGAGAGTGATTTTTTTCTACCATGATTTTGGTGCACTGCTAGTATGCCTACAGCAAATGAGTTACTCAGGACAGCTAGAAATAAGTGATAATCTTTCATGAAAAACCTGAAAAACCATGCATGTGCTGTAATAGTTGTCAGCTGAACTGACTTATGCTACAATTGTCTAATGGGCGCAGTTTATTTTGTGTTGATTTCCATTGTTCGTGCTGCTTAAGGAAGTAAGATCTTGATAGGAGGATCTAGTTCTGTTGCTCCCTGTTTCATCTCCCAGTGGCCTGGTTTTAGAGGTTGTGGCAGACACTGCAGATGCTCAACATCACTTCAAAAATCAGCCCCTACCTCTCCTCTGGAAAGGAATGTAATGCTGTACTGCACACAGTTGGAGAGACAGCTGCTTTTCACCCTGACAGCACTGACCATTAGAAGAGCTAAATCTACTCTTGCTAAATTCTGTGAAAACAAAAAGAGTTCAACAAAGTTCTCAAACTGTCTGTAATTTGGGATAATAGTGTAATTAACCTTATGATAATAGGATGAAATGGATAGCTGTATCAGGCTGCATTCAGGTACAAACAGGAGACGCAACTTCAACTGAAAGTAGCTAAGAGGGATATTTCTGTTACTGTTTTCTATTCAGTGTATGAAATTGGTAAATTCTGCCTATGCTATTAGAGGTAAGGTTGAAGGAAGAGTATATCCTGCTTTTCCTATATAGGTACAGGAAAATGCCCAAGTCTGAATTTAAAGAAAAAAGTGAGTAAGGGACAGTTGACTAATGAGTTCTTAATTGCATGTTTTTTACTAGAGATCGATCACCGTAGTATTACAAATGAGAACATTTTGTGGGTGTGTTTTTTGATCATTCCTAGCAATTTCCTATGCATTGAACTACTCTGAACCGCAATATTGAATGAGATTGCTGTGATCAAAAGTTTCCATTATTTTCTCAGTGATTTTATTTTCTTTTTCTCCACTCTAAGGAAAGGCCTTTTCCTCATAATGGAGGAGAGTACATTGCATTTTTTTTTTCCTCATCTTCCTTTTTACCTTGGATTTGTCCATTCCCTATGACTGCTGGTAATGATGCTTTCCCTAACTGCTTCTGCCAAAGACTTTCTGATGTTATCCTTGTTTACCAGAGGTTGGTTTTGGTTCATGGTAGTCTGTAGACTTAAAGCTCTTCCAAAAGTGTGTTCTATTTCCAGACAAGAGGATTTGATTTCAGAAAATTAGTCTCTCTAGCTAGTTGTAGGGAGGCAGATTGGTTAAAGTTTACAACCTCTTTTTGTTTAGCCTCTGGAACAGTGCCATGGAGTTTCAGGTTTTCTGTATAAAAAGAGATCTGTATACGGTCAGAAGGTAACCAGGCAAGACACATGAAGGCTGCAGGGTGAATGGCTCTTTGAACAATGAAATCAGCCTGGGGTCTTTAAGATCCCAGCTGTGCCTTGTCTCAAGATAGTGTTGAGTTGGCAAAAAAAAACTTCAGGAGGGCAAAATAACCACCCCTGGGGAAAAAAAAAAAAAAAAGACAAAACAATACTTCAGAAAACACTTAACTGGAGGAAACTCCCTGCAAATCTGATGAGCCTTATGAAGTTCCTTGGCCCTCAGGGAACCAGGAGAGGTGTGGGCTACCCGCATCTTCCTTCCCTTCCCAGTGAGTCCTGTGTGCTTTGCTTGTCACGTGCATACACATGGGGAATGGTATCTCATGCAAAATATATTGATGCACTGTTGTTCTGGGAGCAAATGCACTAATGCCCCTTGAATCTGAAGATTAAGTATCTGAAAGTTATTCCTGCAGAGGATTCACCATGCTCCCATCTTCCTGAAACTGAAGGTGTCACTCTACAATTGCTAAATCACATTCATATGTTACTCCAGGGTACAGAAGCTTTGCCTCAGGCAGAATAAAAGACAGGAAGAAAAGAAACAGGCTCTTATAAACTTCACATTCAAGTAACAACTTAAGGCTGCATTGGGAGAGATGCAGTAGTGAAGCTGTGTGGTTTTGTAATCTTGTTTTCCTGATTACGCCAAATTAGTGAGGAAGTGCATCTCCTGTTTTGTTTGCTCATTTATCTGTTGGGAGTATTGTAGCCTTTCAGCAAATTTCCAGTTGCATGCTATTTGATTCTTTCTTTGCAGTAATCTATTGAAAAAATTCTGTTGTGAAGAAAATAAAATGCTAGGAATCTGATTTTGGCCATCTTTCCACATGGTTTGGAGAAGTTTGCAAATTGTCTCGATGTGTGTAAGCTCATCCTTGAATACCAGAAAATTAACTTGGTTGGCACAGTTGTCTAAACTTTGCAATTTACGGTATGTTTCACTGTTCCCGATCACCATACATCTCTTCCACTCTCAATTGCTACTCAGAAAACATCACCAAATTAATGATGGTTTATTTTGCAAACTCATGAAAGCCCCAGTACTTTTTGGACTATCTGTGGAACCTTGCTTTTGGTAAAAACATGAGGCTGATATTACAATTAATTTCACGCAGTTTTAGACATGTGAAACTGTAGCACTAACTCAAGGCTGCTGCAATGGGTGGTGCTGAGCTGCAATCACCAAGCTTCTTCATGAGGTCCTAGGAATCTCTTGCTTTTGGTCGTATTACAGGCTGGTCCATTCTGAGCTGAATTTTTGCGGGGATATGTATAGATGGCTGGTGTTGCAATGAAACCTTTCCAGAACTAAGCATTTCTTGTGCTTTTTTTCCTCTCAATTCACAGTTTTCTAAAAGTACATCTGAGACAAAGATGTTTGAATATTTGAACAAATGAGCTGGAGAAGCCCTAACCATTGGGGAGGGTGTGTTGTATTTTGCCTGATACTGATGGGTGCCTGGTTTGTTTTGATTTTTATAGAGCACTTATTATCTGTTTAAGCTAAGCAAGAAACAGGTATGAAGTCTAGATCACTGAGTGTGTGAGGTGATGCCAAGTGGTGTCAAATAGTCCTCTTCTGGCAACAGTGGGCTGTTGTTCAGTATCCTCGCACAGGTTAACCACAGAGTTATTTCTGAGAATCTTTCTGATTTACGATGGTGTTGCTGGCAACAACCAAAAGCTCTCTAGCAGTGCTTTCTACAGTGCTGTGTCAGCAGTTTCTTAAATACGCACACACACACACACTCTCTCAGTATACATATTTATAGTGGAGTATATTCTAGTATTCATCCTCTTTTTCTTTGCACTTAAGTGATGTTTATTCAGCATTAATGTATCTATCTACATCTCTGATTGCAAGTTCAGTGTCTGTACCAGCTACAAAACTGTGCTAGTCAGAACAGCCCTGGAAAATCAGTTATATTGATCTTGTGTTCAAGTGCCTTGCTATGAGGAATTCTCTGGGAGGGAAAGAGGCAAGTAACTCGGTTTCTGAGATGATACAACTTGTCTCACTAAAGCACATTAAATGTTATCAGAGAATCAGGTCTGAATTCATATACACAGTAATTACAGTACAGTTTAAAATATAATTTGTCATCAGAACAGTGTTTCTGCTACATTAGAAAGATGTCTTTTCCAAATTAATAATAATAATAAAAAAAAGCCCTTCATCTACATGTAGCAGAATTTGCATTAAAATGTTTGTATCTGTAGTATCATTCTTGATACCTTCTTTCTACCTTTCTCTTTGTCCTTGAGGAATCAAAGAAGCTCTGCCCTGCCTTGACTTGCATATAGTTTGTGCTTCATCCATTTCTTATTCCTGTTTTCTTGTTGGGCAAAGCTCCAGATAAAAACTATACAAATGTATAACTCATGAGATTTATGTGTTCAGTCTCAAGCTGAAGGTTTTGGGGGTTGTTTTTTTTTTTTCTGACTGATTTTGGTAGGTTTTCCTACTCTTTTGTTTGTCTAGATCAAGGTAGAGTTTTGTCTGTTCTGAGGAAGTAGCATCACATAATCCTAGCCCCTGAGCTGTAAATGTTGTGCCAGTATTGCGCTACATACTGTAGTACAACAACTTCTAGAAGGCAGACTGTGAGCTCTCTGCTCAGGTCCAGTTGAGATCTGGACAGTCACATAGTTCAGGCTTTTACTCCTTTCTTCCAGCTTTGCGAATTCATACATAAAAAGAAGTCAAAGCACATAAACCACTCTTCAATTGTTATTGTATTGGTATTCTATTATTTTCTTGTAAGCATTTGGTGCAGAGTCACAATTTTAATGAGAAATGGTGACCAACAGGAGGGATAAATGCACATGATCACAAATGGGATGGAAAACATTGGTGAGGCATTCCCACAGTGGACAGAGATGTGTGGGAATACCCAGGTTATACCATGTTTAGGTCCAGATTCTTCCTTTGGGTGCAAGTCCCACAGCCTAAAACATGCAGGCAACACAAATCTGACCTTTTCTTCTGTCTCTTTCTGCTATAATATTGTCCCGCACCTCAGTAGGCCTTTCAGGGAAATAATTTAATACTACCTATTGAAGAAACATTTCCTTCTTAATATTGCAAAGGAAATTTTACAATAAAGAATTCCTAAAGAATTCTAATAACCTAAAGATACTAGATAACTAAAGAAAATAGTAACTTTACTAGGTTCTAAGAAACCTAGTAAACTCTAATTTTACTAATTAGAGAAAAGAAGCCTAAACTAAATAAATTCTAATAATGTATCAGTGCATAATTAAATTCTTTTGCTGGATAGGGAAGGTCCTTGAATACACTGATTATCATTCTACCTTTTTGTCTGGATAGGGGTTTATTTTGAATAACTTGCTTGAACCAGTAGCAATTGGAAAAAGAGATGCTGAGTTCTGTCATGATGTGGAAGTATTCTTGGTCACAAATACATTAAATGCAACTTAATAGCTTCAGTAATTGAGAACACAGTAACGTTCTTACATAGGTCTGTGGTGTACGTAACTTGAAATACAAAAGGAGCAGATGTAAGCTGTAGGGACTATGGGGTATAAGAAAATTTCTGCAATAAAGGTTGTGTTAAGAACTGAACCCTGTCATTACAGAATCAATATATGTGGAAGGTTAATATGGCTATGCATGTCCTTAAATACAGTAGTGAAAACAACAACAACAAAAGACAATGAAATTAAAGTTGCACCAAGAATTTTTGCAGTGGAGAAAGCAGGATCTGACAAGTAACATGTTTTTTGTTAGTCCCTACTGTTTAATTCCCTGACTGCTGTCAGGGTGCTAGTGAAACAGAATAACGCAGCTTAATAAGCCATATTAGTTTATTATACACTCCACAGACCAGCTCAGGGCAAGACACTACCCACTTGTTTGCTGTTCCTTGCTGTTAACTGTGATTTCCATTCAAGGCTATGACAGGGAGTGGTGTTTGGAGGGATGCAGACTTTTCTTTCTATTTTCTGACAGATTTGATGTCTTCTACTGTGCAGTCCTCAATGATTGTTTTCTTTTTTTTTTTTTTCTTTTTTTTTTCTTTTTTCTTCTGAAGCCTTGAGGTCTGGAAGTTGATTTCCATTACTCTTTCCAGTCTTTACTCATGTTTATCGTCTCATTTCTCCACTGTTCCCAGGCTCACCTCTGCCATAGCATTTTTCCAGGTGCTTCCCACACCATCCTTTATGTCTTTTTTCTCTTGTTTGCATTTGAAGTGGAGATATTTTTTATGTGTTGGCTTGGCTCAGACAGGATTAATTGGCAGTGCTGGGGAAGTCTACTGCACTCACTTGTGGTAATTTCAGTCTTGGTGTAACCCACACCAAACCCCTGAGTATCAGGCAAGGTGAAAGTCCTGGGGTTTTGCTGCTTGGGACTGTGGGCTAACAGATTGCTAAGGCATATTTGCTGCTGGCATCTCTGTACTGGGAAGGTAAAATCTGCCATTTTCAAGACAGTAATACCATGGTTTTCACATGATCAGCAAGAAAGCACATTCTTTGTCCAGAATGTTGTCTTATCAGAATTAAGGTTGCTGCTTAAGAACATGGAGGACCAGAATTTTCATAAAAAAACTTGTTTTCTTTTATATATGTATGTATGGATGTATATATACATTCAGTTCTCCTTGACATCGCTGTTACAGAAGGCAATTAATTTTCTGAAATTTCCCAAAGACTTCGAGACAGATACTAAACATTTAAAACATCAGGCTCATGAGTTGTACTTTAATGGAATTACTAAAGAGTCATCATCTAACAGGAAGTGTGGGATAGACTACACAACTGCCAATGTATTAGTTACAACTGTTCTTATTACCTGAGTGAACATCTGACCCATTTTACAATTCTAAGCATACATTTTGATGACGATTATGAAACCTTTTACAACTGAACATGTGTCAAATGCTGACTGAACAAGGAAATGCAATGCCCTCTTAAGGATTTGATTTTATAACTGTAGAAACTGAGTTTTCTTGTCAGTTGTCTGAAGCCTGTAATAATTTCTTCTGCCCAAATAACAGTATTAGTGAGCCACTATTATTTATCAGTGAACAAGCAATTTGCTGCACTGAATAAATAGATCTGTGGTTCCAGGAAAGATCAAAAAATACTTGGTGAAATGAAGATTTAGCAAAATGAAAAAATAGTTCTGTACTAAAAGTGTATGTGTGTGCGTGCATGCATATAGATGTCTTCCTGTTAATTTGGGTTTTTTAGAAGATTCTGAAACATTAGCAGTAGAAAAATATATAAATGAATATCACTGGAAGTGCCTTGAGTCTGTCATGGTCCTCTTTGACTGTGTCAGGCAGCCCACCTCTGTAGTAAGCATGGCAGACTATACATAGAGTGACGCAGGGTCCCTGTACCTCATTGCAAGCAGCCAGATAGCATCTTCAAAGGCGGATGAGCTGAAGTGGAATTAAAAAGCAAGGGGGAGCCAAGAGATAAAAGAGATAAAGACAAACTTGCCCCAATGCTACTGTTGTGGATACCTTTACAACAATTTATCTGAGTAAAATTTCCAGACTCTTTCCTCAGTGCTAATGAGGATGTTGCAATAGACTGGCGCTTAAAAACCAGCCAGCCACTTCAAAGATTGGTTTCACTCTACCTTCCTGTAAGTCCCATTAATGTAAATAGAGCTGCAAGCACACTAGAGAAAAGGGCAGTAAGTTTTTAGAGCTAGCTTTGAAAAGCACCAGGAACTTAAACCAATAGCTGTATGTAAGCCTTAATATAACGCTGAGGTACTCCTTACATACCTCTCTGAAACATGAAAAAATAAAATGCATGTGAATTATAAAACATAACAGAGGTAGAGAGTAGACATTAGGATAATACAGAATTGCTTGGCATTTGCTTGTGAGTCTGGCCGAATAGCAAGTGAACAATTACACACTGGTTTAATGACACTGCTTTAACCCACTGGACTCCACTGACCTTCAGTGTAGCAGGTTGCTTTCTCTGGAAGCGCTAGCCTAAGCTGTAGCACATTTTGATGATTTTTGCTCATTGTAAAAACATTTTGCTTGAAAAAGTCTGTTCCCAAATTTAATGTTACACACTTGGCTTTAATTCATTAAGGTACTTAAGTACACGCCATGTGTAAGTATAAATGATTACTGTCTACTTCAGATACAGTACTATTGCTTCAGATTTATATTCTGCTCAAGTAGCTTGTTGAACACAGGTTCTCATTTGTAGTTAGGCTTTTTTTTTTTTTCTAACTTAAAAAACAACTGTGACTTTACTGTTTTTAAGAAGCTTACAGCTTTTACTAGTAGAGTTGAATCACAACTGCTGTGGCCTTTTGTCTCTGTGTGCATAAATCCTGTTCAGTGTGTGAAAGCAGAGCACTCTAACCACATGCCCTAAACTCCACATATGGCTAGAAATTTTTAATTTCCTTAACTCCGGGGTTAAGGACTAAACAATTTCCCCGGACAAAAACTTCAGATTCCCAAAGTTCAGATCACTGCAGTGAAATCGGCGCTATACAACTTCAGAAGCTTGCTTTATGTGTTAGTAAGTCATATATTGTAGTGTTTGCTGAAAAGCCAGCAGAGTCCCATGTATTCTATTCATTTATGCAGGACTCATGACATTTCCTTCCAGCCCTTTACTCCTTTTCACCAGTCAGCACTGTTGTATAGTATTTAGGAAGTCACTGATAAATCTCACATGGCAGTACAGATTAGTGGAAACAGCATATGATTAGAGCTGGAAGTGCTTTTGAGGCATCTGCAAGGTAGGTCTATGTGTAATTTCTATTTTATGCAACAAAAAAGTCTCATCACATCTCTAGTCATAGGAACAGGTCCTTCATAGTGAAAATAACTGTGAAATCTTTTTAGAAAGCCATCAGTTTCAAAAAGAAGAAAGTTGCTGCTTCTTGGGTGCTTAAGGAGGAATGGTGAGTTGTAGGCATCAGGAAAGCCTGCAAGACTTGCATGGGAGCTCCTTCCCCATGGTATTTTTCACAGTAAATCAATTCCAAGCCAAATGTAGGCATCTACCTGTGTGTCACAAGCAGCAAGCCTTGAGATTATCTCTATGTTTCCCAGCAGCCTGCTAGTGGCACACGCTCCTCAGCTCTGCTACACTTGGCTGGTAAAAACAGCTCAAAGCATTGTGTGCAGCATTCTCAATCTGAGCCAACCATCTCTCACTGCATATTCCATAAGGAGCCTAAATACCACATTCAAATCACAGGCTGCCTATGTAAAGGTTGGGGGTGCTGGCACTGGGTTTGGCAAGGCCCAAGTCCACCTGCAGTCTTCATCTTTTTATATGCATGTGTTAAATCCCTGATTATTTAATAGGTGATGGGATATTTTCTTCCTTCAGCTTATTGCTTTGTTTATTTTAAACCAAAAGGTTCATTGCAGCTGGCTCAGCAGCATTCAGGTCATGGCTGATAACCCTCTTTGTTCTACTGTCAGTGTAGCTGATGATACAGGTAAAAATGGAAGAGAGAGGTCAAAAATCTAAAGAAGTGTTCCCATACTCCTGCCATTTAGTGAGCTGAATCTGCTGGCGGACTTGTGCAGAGGTTTGGGAAGCAGTGCAAGGCATAGAGTGTGACTTGGCAGCATCCCCAAAACATAGGTTGCAACAGGATGTGCCCAAAGGAGAGTATGAGAACCCAGGCTGACTGAGATGGTGGGAAGGAGCTGAAATGGGAGAAGGTGTTGACACTGGAGGGAAGCACATACAGTCCAGGAAAGACTTTGTGTCATAGTACCGTTTTGGGTTGGTTTTTTTTTTTTCCCAAATGTGTTAATCAACACGTAACCAACCAAAGTTTCAAATTCTCCAGAATATGCCCATTTGGGGCGTTTGGTATTTTTGTTTCTGCTTCCCTGTCTCACTTCATCCTTGCTGCCAGCTGGTCTCTGAACTAAATGCTGCATACTTAAAGAGACACCTGGCTCATGGTGCACCCAGCAGAGTCATAACTATCAAATTTGTGGAACTGTTGTACAAGGAAGTTGTTTGGTTACGTGCAATCGGTGTAACTTTACAGAAATTATAAAGAAAACCCTAAAAACACATGAGCTAAATTGTTGTGAACTTTACAATTCAACACAAAAATTCTTTATTTTACACTGAAAACGCTATTTTACTGAAAATGTGAGGTTCCTTCAGTGGCTTCTTCTGAAAGTAATAATTCACAAAGCCTTGAAAGACTAAAAAAGAAGAACAGTAATAATTACTGATATGAAGTGGGAAATTCTGCACTTAATGTGATTATATCAATAGCTGTCACTTCGCCCTAAGCCAAACATGACATCTCCTTCCATTGTTTCCCAATGAAAGCACTCATCTGTGTGCTTGTACATAATCTGGCATTTCTCCCATCTGTTCTCTGGATAATGTGTTGGGTTGTTTTGTTTTGTTTTGTTTTGTTTTTTTCTAAAGGGAGTAATTACTTGTCCATCAAAAATAGTTTGTTTAAATAAAAACTGAGGAGGAGCTATGACACCAAGTATTTTCCACAGGGTGTTATTACATGTACATTTTCTTAGTGCAACCCCTGATCTTCTAACTGTTTCTAACAGCCAAAAGAGAAAAATGGGAAAGAAAATATAACTGATTTACTAACTGCTGAAAGAGTCTTCAGATATGCAGGCAATGGGAGTTGCTTCAGGAAGGGAGAATTTCCATTTACAGGGTGGCTCCAAGGGCCGTGCTGCTGCTGTCTTCCTCTCCCTGCAGTCACTTTGATTTAAAGGAACTTAAGTATATCCATGATTGCTTTGAGCCCCACTTCACATCAAAGTGTGTGGAAAAACTGCCAATTAACTTTAAGGTTGTAGGATCATGACCTTGCTTCTGAGATCAGAAGTAGGATCACAAGTAGCAAGTTAGGCAATGTTACACTTGAGGACATTAGCACCTATAAATCCAGTAAATTTCAGTGACCTGTATTCTGCTCTGAGGGGAATTGAACACTGATTATAAATGTCTGTGTGTGTTGTTATGCTTGTGAGAAGTCTTATTGTATTTTTCATAATTTAAATAATTTTTACATTTGTTTTCAAAAACTATTTGAGAATTTGGGACAAGAAAGTTTTAGTATGGTACTTTTGCGTTATCAGCAAAGAAATATTGTTGTAAAAATCCATTTTCCAATGTACATTATATATTCGTAGAAGTGTATTTTGCCTGGAGTACTTAAGTTTCATTTGAGGAAACAGTCTATAATTCTGATAACTAGGCAATGCCGCCTGCTGCTTAAGCACTATTTCGAACATCTCCAGAGGTCACCTAAGTGCAGGTGAGCAACACCTTTATCTAATTGCAGTTTGGAAGACACATCTTCATTCTCCCGTCCCACCAGGTTTTCTACTGGATTAAGACCCTATAAAGTTCTGTGCTTAGGCATTTCTGTAATTTAGGGCTAGTTGGCCAGGTGTGTTAAGGGGAATATGTTTCAACTACAGAGCACCATCTACCTGGAAGGATGGTGTGGATTGGCTTTCTGAGCTGCTTTTGTCACGAGACAGCTCTGCTGCTTTAGGTGGACATCATGTAATGTCTTGCATATCTCAGAAATAGTGTTTTGACAGTGTCTGTTTTACTCAGTCAAAAATGAGTTTTGTATTCACGTACAACACTGTGGTACTTTGTGTTTTGTACTGAGGTGTACTTTGACCATAAGATAAACACATAGTCTTTTTTCCTGTGGGAATTGTCATGAGTGGGCTCATGGGCATTTCTGTGCAAGTGTGAGAGCTGCAAGAGTTAGCGGCAGCATTTTCAAACTTTTATGCTGCTGGCTTGACTACAGGCTGCTTTTAGCAGAGGAGGTTCAACACCCCTTGAAAAGTATTGGTTTCTTTAGTGATGTGCAGTGCTAACATCAAGAAGTCCCTTGCTTGGGCTTGATGTGCTTTTCATTAAAGCTCATTGGAGGTCAAACAGTGCCAGACGGGGTCCCAGAGGCACAGAGCAGAGAACAGAACTTTATAAAGATTAGACGACACAGAAACACTTTCTGCATATGGCTTTGCACAGAATACTCACTTTGAAATATTTTTCCTCACATAAAAATCACCGGTTTTGTTTCTTTTTTGCCAAAGTGCAATGACTTCTAAGGAGCTGTGTGATTTATTGTTTGTCCTGTACTTTATAGATTATTTAATTAGCAAAGGTCCTTCCGTTACTGTGCCTTTTGAAACAAGTTCAGGATCCCCCTGACAGCTGCCATTTTTTATGCCCTGATACCATTACCTGCAGCAAATCTTCACTGCTTGAGCTTGCTTTTCTCTGATCCTACTCAGTCACGAAAGGCGGTGGAGTCTTCCAGCCTTCTCTTTGCCTTGTCTGCTTTTATTTTTTTTGAGGAAGCCAGATGGTGCATGCCACATGTAATTTGTGTCAAAACTAGTTAATACTGAACTGCTGCAGTGGTTTTTTTTTAATATATGGTAGATCTCATCTCATAATAGTTGATCTATTTCACAGCTGGTTTGGTTAAAGGACAGTAAGTGCGTCTGAGCGAAAAAAGCAGGTACTTGGTCATGGTGACCCAATAAAATAAGACAACTCTATTTTGTGCTATCATTATACAAATGGCATTTACCTCAGTATGGCTAACATAATTTCATTCTGTAGTACCAACACAGATAATTTTCTTGAGATCTGGAAGGAGATGCCACTTCTCTCCCCCTCTGACACCTCAGTAGATGTTCAGTCATATTCATTGTCATCTGGTTAGCAACAGCACAGGCATAAAAGAGATTTGTTTCCATCTAACAAAATATATTAAATTAAGGTTTCTTCCATTAAATCTATTATTTGGGTCCATAGCATGATGGATGACAGCTACTTCCAATGCAGCTGAAAAGAAAATTTTAGAAGACAGTGAACCACAACAAAGGCAAAAGTTTCCATGGAATATGTGGTTGGTTTCATGGCAGAAGTTGCATAAAGGAAAAGTATATTCATACATGACAGCATCCTTTTCAGAGAGAAAAGGCAGGAAGATTAAGTAGCGCGGATGTTATAATGTGTGTTTAATGTACTAAAGTAGGCTCCTCGCCTCAGTAACATATACTTTGATGAGAAGAACTTGAGATCATTTCAGATGATAGAAGGTGAAATGTTCATGGCAGAGACTACAAAGCAGCAACATTTCTTTTGCAGGTGCTTGAGCATCAGTGTTTATTAGTCATATATCACAGGAAAATCCCTTTTAGCAATGTAAATAACTGATCACATGTTCACAAAAGCAGAGTTGTAATATAAAGATGATGATTGTAATATTGCTCTATGGTACATAAAATCATAGACTCATAGAATAGTTAGGGTTGAGATCATCTAGTTCCAACCCCCCTGCCATGGGAAGGGACATCTAACATACTTTCCAGCCTGAATTTAGAGGTATCGATATCTTTTCATTTCAGTCTTATCTGCACTTTATTAGATGAAACACATTATCATTTTTGTGCAAATTTACTTCATCTGAATTGCATAAAAGATTTAGAGACTATAGACTTTTTTTGGGCTGCTGTAGATTTAAAACATTTTTCTACCACTATCTGCTTTGGGGTGAATACAGCACATTATGTTAATTGGTCTTGCAAGATGACAGTGATTTCTTCTCTCTGATTATGGAAAAAGTGCTTTTCTTCCTACCTTATTTGTTTCCAGAAAAGAAGTGTATCATTATATATGTACAGTTGGTCACAGAAGTTGTAACGCGATTAAAAAACCCAGCTCATGGGAACCAATATGATAGCCCTATGTCACTGACAGAATAGACTCTGACACAGTCTGGGAGGGGATGGCAGGCGGCTGCCATCCTTCTAAAACTTATTATTTAAACAGATGTGTTATCAGCCTAAAAGACGAAAAGAAATTTGCAGTATTCATTGGTTATTGATGCTTATAAAAATAAGACCTTGAACAGTCAGTGTGTGTTTGACCTTTGACTTGCAGAAAATTCCTGGCAGCTTTGTTCAACCAAAGGACTATTTACACTGGATGTACAATATGTTCTGAGATTCTGCTGTGATACCATGAAATATCAGAAGTCACTGCATAAGTGGTTCAAAGTTAAATAAAGTAAATGAACAAAATGCCAAAGTAGACTTCAATATCTGTCAAATCCGTGAAACCCTCCGTTGGAGGCAGGCAGTTACATCTACATCTAACTGGCAGAACCTGTGGATACCTTTTGCAGATAGCTACATTTATCTGCATATATTTTTATAAAGTAGATATATTTGAACCATATATACACATGTATATATTTATTTCAAGAATTGATTTGAGAACATTTGTGAGGGATGAAATTAGATCTTGCTTCCAAAAAATCTGTTTTTAAATCTTGCAGCTTTGTTATGGTAGTATGTTTTATGTTACATGAATTACGTCCTTTAATGTGAGTATCTGGAAGATACATTCACCATCGGATTTAACTTGCATTTTGGAATGTCCACAGAAAAAGGATCAGTGGAGCAGTAATAAAAACCAGGCATTTAGTAAATTTTTTTCTGACACATCTGAGAGCAGTAAAGAGACACAGGGTTTTACCAGCCCTGAACATTCAATCATAAGTGAAACTTTACAACTGCAGTAACAACAGCCCTGCAAAAACATTCACTGAACTGCCACAGACTCTCTACTTACTACTGAAATCCTTAGATAAATATTGAATGAAATTTCCTATTGCAAAGCATGGCAAAGGAAAACAAACACACTTTCATATCCACTTTTTTCGCCTCAGAAGTACATCAGGTGACACGGAGGCATACGAATTGAAGTTGATTTTTAAAGGCTTGATTTCAAGGCTCTGAGTTGCTACAGGTGCATTTCTCTTGTGGTTAATGGGAATCAAGGACTGAGGTTATCAACATAGCAAAAGAAATCATCATGAATATACAAAATCTGTACATGTGGCCACATACAGCTTCTGTATTTCTCTCTTTAGCTTAGCATTTCACGAACGCTGTCAAGTTAATTTAAAGATTGGGGTCTGTTTTGTGTTTTGACAGTATTAGAAAAGGATGTTTATAAGAGAGGGACTGAAAGATGCATTCTCTTAGTTTGTAAGGCTTCAGTTCTGCATGGCTAGGTAAATGGGGCTTTCACTTCATGACATAAGGAATACTGTATTATTTATCTTTGGGTGGATTTTATTTTCTGTTTGGTTTGTTGGCTTTTTCCTGTTTTATCACATTCTCTGAAAATATTTTCAGTATTTCAGAATTGCAGTGCATTTTTATCTGACACAGGATGAAAATAACATACAAAAAATAGAAAAGCATGTATTGTAATGCTAATATGAAAAGGCTTCCTGGTTTTGGGTTGTGTTAATACCAGTTGAACTTGCAGAACCGAATCTGGGGTGACTGCCCCTGGAATGGTATCTGTGTTCTTCAGCCTTTGTCCTTCGGAAAGCCAAAGTATAAGAAAATTACCAGAATATTGATTCTGTGCCGAGAATGCTTCAATTCACTTAATGCCAGGAAAATCAAATATGTGCACCAGCAGTTGGTCAGATGGTTAAACAGTTAATTGTTTTTCCTGTGAGACACGCTGTGGAGAGTACTTCATGCAAAGATCTTTTTAAAAATATTCATTCACACACAGTGTGTGAACTTCGGGGTGGACAAGATTTTAACACAGGCTCTGCTAGGCTGGACGCAAGTCATACAATGGGCAGAAAATATGTTAGGTCAGAAATAGGAAGTCAATAAATGTTGTTCCTCTGTATTATAGCTTCAATTCCCAAACAAGTCTAAGGAGCTCAGATTCTTCATGGCCACTGAGAATGGGAGCCTGTAGGAGGGACTGGGGTCTCAGCACCACCTTATGATCCATGACAGGGTATCCCTGTTCCACATAGAAGTGCCACCTCTATGTTCAAAATGAAGCACTGGCCTCCACAAAATTCAGTCTCTCCTAGCACTCAGCAGAAAGCCTCTGGCACATGTCCATGTTGGGCAAGCCTGGGCAGGCTGCAGAAGAGAAAAGCTTCTGCTTGTTCAGGTGGGCCTCAGCAAATTGATAACTGCTCTTTGAAGGGGTCGCATTTGTCTCAGTGGCAATATCATGGACCCTGTGTGGCATGTCAGGTCAGTCTGCTGCTCGCTTTCTGGAGTGATGTTGCTTGTAGCAGGGCTTGAACTTGAAGTGGCTAGTAAGTGGGAATGTGACTAGTAAGGAACCATGTCAACATGCTTTCTGAGGGAAGAGTATCTCAAGAAGTCCTTCAGTATCTCTGGATCTTTATGAAGATCCTGGCTTAGGACATCAGCATTGTTTACTTTAGGAGCAGACAAGTAGTATGTATGCTAGAAACTGAGTTAACCAACGCCTCTTCCACATTTAGCAACAAGCGTTGCAAAGTGGGCCAAAAGCTGTACCTGTGCCTGAAAGCTGACATATGTATGTAGGCAATGCATTTGCAAAACCATCAACAATAAAGGGTTCAGCATTTCTCATCATAGCAGGGGTAAAGACCAGAGGTAGCATGAATTGACTAAATCAGATGCCTCTATATGAATGCGCAAGACCCAATAAACAGGTGGGGGTTGTTGTGCTCTTCTCATTCAAGGGTATGCTTTAGTTCTTTCATTTCTGTCCTCTTTGTCCTCCAAAGTAGTCCCTAGTTTTCACAGTCTTGCCTTTCCTTAGAAAACATGATTTTTCAGGGCTCTCAAATAAGTGAAATATACAGCCTGTAGTTTCTTTGGCATCCTGCCTGTCTGCAACATACAGTCACCAGGCACTAGATCAGGTTCTGAGTGCAGGATCACCTGCCTCCTGGGTAGTTCCTGCTCATCCTGCACTCAAAGGATATAGCAGTCAGTTGAGTAAAAGTATAATGATTTGAAAAGCAACTTTGCATTAACATTGAAGAAAAATCAAGACCTTAAAGTGAGGTTACATTTCAATTAGTTTAGATGAAGACAGCTATTCTATAATGTATTTTTGTTGCCATTTCCACAATAAGTCTGTCAGAGTATTAGGCTAATTTTGAAGCTTTATAAGCAATTATGTGGTGATGATAGGGTAAGTAAGATGTGTGACTAAACTTGTCTGGTCAGTAAAACGAGAGGATGAACTCTTCTGTTTGGCTTCCAGGTAGGTCAGGGAGAACTAATTGCTGTGTTGCTTAAATTGGAAATCAGAATGGTTGTTTTGGTGTGTTTAACCTCAGCTATGCAGCATGTCCTCACAGTGACCTCTCCATTTGCTTATGAATAATAGCTCATCAAAGAGCCAACTGGCCACCACTTTATTCTGAATTCTTAAATATAGTACATAATTAGTAATATCAAAGCAACCACTCAAGAAACCAAGACTAGCCCTACCAACCGAATGGAGTGTTTGTGTTTCTGGTAAACCTAGCTTCAGGTAATGATGCTGAGTTTTCTCTAGTGAGGTTCCTTCATCTCACAACTTCTTAGACCAGAATAATCTTTAGTTCTACAAGAGTTTTAATTTATCTAGGTAATTCTTGCATGTTACTGAAGAAAGTTATTTTTATTCACTGATATTCTAGCTTGACTCAGTACACTTTCTTGTTTAAAAGGGAAAAAAAGGTGCATTATTCTGTACTTCGAGCATCCTTGTTTTCTCTTTTTAAAGAAAAGCACTGCTGTGCAACATACCAAGCATGTCTTGAAGGGTCTTCTGATTCTACTTAAATTAGCAGGAGCAAGGGGAATTATTTCCATCAGTAACTTGGGATCATGAGTAGTCATTATGGGTTTTCATAGAATATGCACCAAAATCCTGGGCAAGCGTTTGTTTTGTTAGCAGGCAGCTGAGTTGCCTCCTTACCACCCTGAGGCTTGTTTGAACCCGGAGGGTGTCAGACTGGGCAATGTCCATGAGGTTCTGCTCCAGCACAGGCTTTGTCAGGTGATGTCTAGGAGAATAACCTCCTTTTTTTCAGTTTACCTGTCTGTACAATGAAGATGATGCTTTCCTTGCTTTTTCTAAATCACTTTTTGATCTGCAAGCCGAAATAACTACCAAGAAAACCCCTAAATACTTGCTGCTGTTCATTTTTTTTTTAAGCTAGCTTTAAATTATGCCACTACATTCATCAACAGTTCAGATCTTTTGAAGGCAAGGCCGTTTTATGTCATGGTAATAGCGAAGAGTGGTTTTGTAATGTGTGAAAGAGTTTTATTTTTAGATTAAGAGAATATGGGTGCTGACATCTGTTAGTGTTTACTGAGAACATAAAAATGAACGAGACTAAATATTTTGTAGCTCTGCACCTATACTTGGCAATAGCAAGCCAAAAAGAAACTTCCCAGCTGGTGTGTAACCCTCATGGAGTCCAGGCTGGCTTTAGACTTCTCTGAAGATTCAGCAGTCAGAGCTTTAAGCAGATTCAGAGGTACTCTGCATATGTTCTCCAAAAACTTTTAGATAAATGGGTAGGTGTTAAAAATCAGTGGCAAAAAGCAATACACTGGCACTACAAGGAAACCTCTTTAGGCTACACAGATGTTGTAATGCACAGGGAACTCAGACTTTCAGTAACACATGACAAAGACATGGTTGAGATCTGGTTGACTGGACATCACTTTCAAAATTCATGTTTAATTTTACTACCAAAGTAGATCTCGGAGCTGAACACATATGAATTCAGGAATACTTTGGTAAAACACTATGAAAAGTACTATGTATTTACTGATCTGTCACTGTTTCTCTGTAATTTCTGCCTTACTGTTTTTTCCATGCTTTGATGTCCCCAGGAACAAGAAAGATCATAAAACTAACTGATAACTGTGTTAAAGCTGCACCTTTTTCCCCTGGCACAGTCATTTCTGGATTCCCTTGCCAATGCAGTTTGCTTTGGGTATTTCTCAGTGACCTGGATTTTCTCATTCAGAAACCACTAAAAAGGAGTGAAAACCAGTCAAAATATAAAGATACACCAGCTTTACCCAATCGGGAATGTGCTTACAGCCCAGCTAGTAGTCTGGGAGAGGAAGGGCTCCAAGGAGAAGGCTCAGATCCTGTGGTCCTCCAGCCTCTGGCGTGGAGCTGGGAACTAAACCCTTGTATAACAAGTTCTGTTACTTCTCTGAAATTTTGAATTCAAGAGAGGATTTTTGTAGAAAAGAGCTTTCTCACTCTACCTGCTAATCCTTCCAGCTTCCCCTACAAACAGTTTAAGGGAGGATGGAGTGCCAGAGGACTCTGTTGGACACCAAACCAGTGCTTTTAAGTTTGTAAAGGAAAAATAAAAGGCACCTGGCTTGAATGGAGAGGCGTGGGGGGAAAACGAGAGGTGATAGACTTACAAATAAATGCAGCCCTACATAAGTGACCTAAATATAGATGAGCATTTCATGTTCCCTTTTACAAACCTTGTGAAGTTGTGAAAGTTCTGAAATACTGAAGTGTTTATTTATTTAAACTTCTGTTTGCTTGAGCTCAGCCCATCCCTTTCTGCACACGGAGCCTGCCACCTTGGAGAGGGTGCTTGGCCAAGTCAGCTCCTGCCCTGTAACTGGGAGCTGTCATTCCACACAGGGGTTGTAATTGCAGGAAATAAAATCAACTGGAATGTTACATGACTGTGTGTACATACCAGTCCTCCAAGTGACTTATTTATAGTCTGAGCCTTAATGTCTGTTCATTAAAATCTCGCAGAAGTTGTTGTCCCCCATCCTGCAAGCTATAAAAGTCTGTCTAATACACTCTTTCTCAGAAGTCAGCAGCTCTCCAGACCCCGTTATACTATGTAAGTTATGACAAAAACTCAGCCTTGCACTCCTGTAGCTTGAGCTTTGGCATTATTAGTTCCCCCAACATCACTGCTGGGGATCAGGGCACAGCTCGGGGGCATTGCTTGTTTTCCATGTAAGAAAATACAGTAGCATTTCATAAAACAGATTGAGGTGGGGTGGCGCAGTGACGGGTTATTGGCCGAGCTGTGCAGCGCAGGCTGTAGCATTGTTAACCAAAGCACATAATACATCACTGTCCTCTTTCAGAGCCAGTGAAATCTGAGGAGCAAAAGGGAAAGGATTTTAAAACGCTGTACTTGATTTTTGGTAGCTGTGATCTAGAGAAAGTAAAATGAGTGGGATTTGGAAGGACTGGGAGGACAAAGAGGCAAAAATGGCTCTTGCTTTGGATTTTCAGTTATTCAAGAAGTGGCTTGTTCTTGTTGGACAGGTACTGAGAGGTATTGAGGTACCTAAATGCTGTTGAAGTCAGTAGGAGTGGTACACTTAAATAACTTTAGGAGTTCAAGAGAAAGATATCAGAGACATTGAACTTCACCTTACCTTAGTAGAGCAAATGTGTTGGAAGCTTTTGTCTGGAGGTCAGATTTAGTGATGTGCCACTTCATTCAGCTATCCAGCTCTATACTTGTACTTGGCAGATGCCAAATCAGCAGTTAGCTAGTCAGGAAATAGTCAGGAATGGACAGTGAGCTTGTGTTCCCTGTTGGGATCCCAAACTGGGGTGTTCCTTCAGGAATTTTCAGCCAGGGCATGTAATACCAAGAAACGCCATCACCTGTTACTTTGCCTTTCCTTGAAGGAGCAGCATTGTACAGGTTTGGGAGTTTCTTTGGTTTGTTGGTTGGTTGCACTGTTTTGTTGTGGGGTTTTGGGTTTGGTTGGGTGGTGTTTTTTTTGAGAAAGCAGGCTAAAATGTTACTATATGCACACAGGAAACTCAGTTTATGTATAGCGAACATCTTTCCTTGACTCTTAGCTTATTAATAAAATTTTTCTTTTTTTTTTAACAGTGACAGGTCCTACATTTCAAGTGGGACAAATACATCTATAATGTTATCTTGGCAGCTCACTTTTGTGTTAGTTACAGTCCATACTCAAGCATTCTTTCCAGATTTTTCAAGCTTCTAAATGCCTAAAAGAGTTGCTATTAGTTTACCACAGTGCTCTGCCAGCCATCTGTTGTGGTTTATATCATTAAATATCAGTAGGGGCTATGTATTAAGGAACAGGGAGAAAAGCTCTGGCATAGTAGAACTCGTCTCCCAGAGGAAACAATGGAGAGCCAGAGGCTACATCTTTCTGGACATTTAAAAACAGCTCAGACTGAAGTGTAGGAGCTTGTACCACAGGGCATTTTTGCAACCCTGTCTATTAAACCATAGAGGTCTAAAGTCTTCCTGATTCTTGGAGGGCAGAAAGCAGGGTAATATCTGTAGACCTTTAAGAGTAAGCTACTTCTTTGTGACTTTGGCCCACAATATTTTCCCATAGTAAATTTGCATTGCAAATTAAATGACTTGAAATATGTGTCTCCAGGAGAAGTAGGAGTAGAAGGAATATACCTTATATGTATTTGCATTTCAATAGCACCTGAAAAATGTGTTGGAGGTCTTCTGTTTGCATCTGGCTCTCTTGGATAATCAGAAGCCCAATGCCCAGAGGAATTGCTTTTGAAGGGAACAGTTCACAGCTGGGTCATGAGATTATAACAGTTTCACAGGGACCGACTAATGGAAGAACTGCAGTCAGTTTGGACTCATGGAGTAGCACTGCATGTTTACATCTCTGAATGGTCTGTTCTTTTCTGGTTTACCCAAAAGAGTAACTGATGGTTCCATCCTGATGGTTTTCTCTTAAACAGCAATAGCAAATACTTTATTTCTTCCATGGCAGTGCCTATGCATGCTTTACTGGGATCTGTCCTTTCTTCCCATCTTCTTCAGCTGGAACAGGGTGGCAGGTAAAGTGTGATTAACAGCAAAGTGCGGTACAAAACACCTTTAGCAATTTGCAGTTAATCCACAGTATTTACCAGTGCAGACTTTTGCATTCAGCTGTGACAGCGTCCTGCAGGAACAGAGGAAAAGTGTGGCATGCAGAAAAAGATGATTAAGGTGAAAATATAGTTCTCCAACTCACTGCAATTCCTAAAGATGTGTTGAGACGAAGAAACATGGGTTGCCAGTGGGCTTATTCATACACAAAGTTGCAGAGAATTTTGTTCATACATGCCTAAGCACCTTCTGATAATGACATATTTAAATCTAGTGAGTGTGCTCTCTGCTTTTATCACACGTGATATTTCATATTTAAAAATGTTTTAGCTTGCTTATTTTTTATATGATTTATTTTTTTTTAAGTGACCACATGCCACGGGGAGTCCAGATCTTCAGTCTAAATCCTTCCTGTCTCATTGCAAATCATGTCACAGCTTATTTTTTGTAAAGGAATTGTTTCTGAAATTAATAGTTTAAAATGTCAATTTCATTTACTAATATCTGACGTACATATATAAGCACTAAGTATTAAAAAATATTAGCCTTGTATTTTAGCAGCTGATAATTATTAGGTGCACAGCATGCTCAGAAATGGTACCTATTTCCAAGACTTCCTTCAACATAGAAGGACAAGTATTACAGTGTACAGATAAACTCACAGAATGCTGTGCTTCGTCTCTTGGTGTAATACATTACTACTTATTATCTGTCTTTATTTTGTTCCTGGACTTGGTTACTTCACAGATTCCTTTACTTTGTCCTCATTAGTACCCACAAATACATCCTTCATGAACATCACCAGTGTTCTGTTATCAAACACAGATGTGAAGAAACCACTGAGATTTTCTTGATTCTTTTTCAGTCGCTGGAAATTTCTTTGTTGTTCTCTTTGGTCCCAGTCCAACACTGTAGGATTTGGTGATTGTCTTTCCACCAACTTCGCTGGGATTTGGGTCTTGTCTTTAATAGTTCCACTAAACTAATTTTCTTTTCAACCTTCAAGTATGTGTCAGAGTTATTTTGTTTTAAAATTCATTATGATTTGCTGTTTTCCTTCATAGATTTTGCGTATTTTTGAATACTGTCTTTATATTCTGTCAATTGCTTCTTGTAAAACTCAAACCTCTTTGCAGTCTTTTGCCCATGTGCTTACTGTCTCACTCTCTCACTCTCTTTTTCAGAACTCTGTTTTCACTCAGCTAACAATAAACTACTTCTCATGTACAGGTTTCACTCTCCAGAAGGATGTATGTTCCTCCCAAGTGAACTCTAACACCTCTTTCAACTTCAGCAAAACTTGTATGCTGTGCCTCTTTGCCAGTAAACATTGCAAATTTCCTTTATTAAAATAGATTTCATTTAATCAAATCAGGAGATGTATTCACAATCATTTCAGACAGTGAACCTGAGAGCCTTATAAAATATTCGTCTTTTCTTCCATGCCTTCCTTAATCATCACCTCATTTATTGATTGTAACACTGCAGCGCAGGAAGGGCTGCAACCAAGATCCATGCTTGCTTGTGTTGGACTGACACAGGCACAAAGGGAAGGAGCAACCCCTGCTGTAGTGTTGAACCACACAGGACAGACATGGTAAAAGCAAAGTTCCTTTTCAAACAGCTGAAGTGTCTGGCCAACATCTCAAAATAAAATCTTTACCTGACCACCTTTCTTCTCTAGGTTAAAGTGGCTCTCCATGTATGTGTTTGGGGTTTTGGTGCATTTTTTCGTTGGTTTGGGAATTTTAGCTGTTTTTGTTGTTTCAGGTTTTTTGAGGGGGAGGGATTGTTTGGTTGGTTTGGGGTTTTTTTGTTTTTAAATCAAACACATTGGCTTTCTTTTCTAGTATTGCAAAATTGAATTTAACCTTTCAAATCTTAAGGCTTTTTAACCTTTCAAATCTTAATTTAACCTTTCAAATCTAAAGCCTGCTATCACTTGCCTCCTCTCGGTGCTAGCATGTAGTTTTTTCTGATTGCATGTGCATTCAGTCCTCCAAACTAGATTCTTAGCAGTATAAAAATTGCTTTTCTTCATGTACTATTCATGTGCTACTAAGAGAGGTCAGTCATGCCGGTGCCTTTGTAAATGCTTCCCCTAAATCCTTCTGCCACCATTATCCTCTAATTTTCACATCCGCAGTTTTTCTGCTGTCTTAGAAAGTTTATTGGACTCAAGACTAGTTAATGGTTATTAAAGCAGAACCTAAACAACCCAGTTAATTTCTGTAAAAATTGTTCTTTCTAGGTCCTCCTTTCAGCAGTTTTAACAAACCTTCTTGTTGGTTTGTGTTTTTGCTAAGTGCTTGAAGGGAATTTGATAGTTCAGAATCTCATTAAAGGGAAATATACCCAGGTTATATAGATATATTTCTACATTGTTGAAAAGCCAGACCTCATCGATGTCCAAGAGGGCAAGAGTGGAGGGACAGATGCACCCTGTAATGTTAACAGCAGGGAAAGGTTATTCCCCTACCCGACCCATGTCAGATGATGTCACTCATTCATGTTAGGAAGGATTGACAAATGTACTACTTCTTGGTTTTGGTTGGATTTTTTTTTCTTTTCTTTGAAGGACCTGGAAAGGAGCTGTGATGATACACAGGAGCTGGAAGTACAGGCAGTGCCAGTGCCGTGGCAGGTTGTAGAAGAGGCAGGGATGCAAAGTCAGGTATAAGATAACTAGGATCTCTCTAAGAACATGCACCTAGAGGAGAAATTACTGCCAGTAGCTTGGTGTTGGAGAAAAGAAATTGGCTTTATTCCCAATTCTAGTAGGCACAGCATAAAACCTACCACAATGGTTTGCAGTTATTTGTACTGTTAATGCTGCCCCTAGTAAGGAGAAAAGCTGTGCAAAGGAAGTATCCACTCACTCTTCCATCCCGTGGTTAGGATGAATCAGTGAAGCCCTAAGGCTGCCGTTACCCAGGTTTTCTCTGCCTTGTGTAGAAACAGGGCAAATGATTTCATTCTCCAGTGCTTTCAGCCCTGTTCCTTCCTCAAGCAGGAAATTAATACAAAAATGGAAAGTAGTTTGCCATTAACATGGCAGTGATTATCTGAGGGCCAGACTCGGCATCCATTGAAGTCAAAGGAAAAAAAAAAAATCCATCAACTTCCAAGGGCTTTGGCTCAAGGCCTAGGAGAACCTCTTCAAATTTCTGAGGATTGCTAGGCTACTGAAAAATAATGTACATACAGTACTTCAGTGTACATATGTTGCTTTGATTATTTCATGAATATCACGTGCTTTGATGTTAGAGACTACATAAAGACAGCCAAAAAAGATCTGTTAACTAATGACTGTGTTTATGCTGTAGTAGGCAAATGCTGAAACTGAATTTGGCCTTTTTCCCCTGGGACTGAATCCAAATAAATGTCATGAAGTAACTGCACAAACAGCATTCACTGGAAAAAAAAGGTCTTTGTTTCACTAATAAGCTCTTTTAAGGAACAATGGATACAGTTTCTCAGTTTTCTTTACATCTGACAAAATAAAGCAGGCAAGAATTCTATTTTAAGGCCATTTGAATGAAAGCAATGAAAATTGGTTTGCTTAACAAAGGTAACTTGACTAACTGTTTGTTGTGGTTAGGAAGATGTGAGAACCCCTATGAATGTTTCTGGATTCCTGAAAGAAATGCATGGCTGTGGAGGTTTGCTTGTCTGGTGAGGGCAGTGGGGTTCCAGTACAGGGCTTAAGTGAGGCAGATTTCACAGGCCAAAATACACCCCAGAATTGCAAAGTAATGGGAGGATGCTGATATTCACAATGTACAAGAATGTGTCTTTCAAGAGGGAAGTTACACTGTAATTTAGTTTACTTCTCTCTCTTGTTGAACTACAGGTTGGGTAGCTGTTTTCTGTGATTCCTTAGCAGATTTCAGTGTCATACTATGACTTTTGGTACAAATGCTGTTTTAATTAAATGTCTCAGAGCCAGGTTTCTCCTGAAGCCAAGCTAACTCTATATGCATTATATTTAATGAAGGGACTGCCATGGACAGACTTCTCCAAAGCCAGCCATGTCACCAGAAGTTACTGCCTTAAGCTACTCACTGCTCTTCCCCTGTCAAAGGCTGCCGCCCTCTCCATCTACTCACGCATCACGTTGTGTAGGAGCTCCCTCATTTGTTTTAAGCAAAATCAGCTCCATTTGTTTTGTTAGTCATCAGTCTGCACCAAGATAACAGGCTCAGCCTGGGCCTTGTAGGAAGTGTTCATACAAACTGTTCAATGAGCACACCAGTGGGGGTGATCCTTAATGAGGAGAGTAGGGAATGGTGCTGAGCAGCTGAGAGTAGTAACCTCTTCCAATTCACAGCAGGGTCCCGAAGAGGACATCTGTTCATGGCTTCTGTCTACAGCTCCTTTGTAGGTCCGACCAAAATGCTTCTGGCAAAAAAAGCAATTCCTACAGGGGAGGAAAAAGAAAAGAAAAACAAAAAAGGTGGTTTGAACATTTTCTGCAGGGAGATGTTAATTTGAAAGAAATTCCAACAAAAAGTGAAATGGTGCCTCTAGGAAAGAAACTGAGGGCTTTCCACTGAGTTCAGTGGAGTTGGATTTCATACAGAAATATATGTTTCAGGATTTCTCCCTATTTTTGAACTGCAGATTTCAATTTGCGGATTTTTCCACCACTTTTAACAGGTACCACCATACTGCTACCAAAAAAAAAAAAAATCCAGGAGCACATATTGCTCCTACTCACCCCGAAAAAGACTTCAACTCCAAATCCTCACTGTAGTCTCTGACCTTAGCTATCTAAATGGTAAACTGCATTAAAATGGATGGGCATGACTGTAGCCACCTGTCCCAGCTTGCTGTCTGTAGCGGTGGAAGACCTCATTTCCACATGGCTCATCTACTGTAAAGCCTTTGCACTCAATTTGCTGCCTACTGCTTTCACTCTAGCTAGCACTTAGTGCTTCAGAGCACATAGAATCATAGAATCATAGAATACCAGGTTGGAAGGGACCTCAAGGATCTTCTGGTCCAACCTTTCTAGGCAAAGCATGACCTAGACTGCATGTCCCAGCACCCTGTCCAGCCAAATCTTCAAAGTGTTCAGTGTTGGGGAATCCAGCACTACCCTGGGGAGATTATTCCAATGGCTGATTGTTCTCGTTGTGAAAAATTTTCCTCTTGTGTCCAGTTGGAATCCAACAGTAGCTTGTGCCCATCACCCTTCATCTTTTCCATGTGACTCCTTGTAGAAAGGGAGTCTCCATCTTCTCTGTAGCCACCCTTTAGATACTGACCTGATGCAAATGCATAAATGTAGTAGCTAAATACTTCATATTTCTTAAAATGACTGCATTAGAGTGGGGCAGAATTTGTTTTGCTGTTTGTGTTAGATCAGGGCACTGTCATTTCTAAATCCTGTGAATATGTGTATAAAAAATATGAAACCTGTAGCATACTTACATTTTAACATTGAATTTCAGTACATACCTCTTAGCAGATATTCTGTGTTAAATAATTTGACAATCTGTTGGTGCAAGACTTTATCATGGGAGTTTCAGACAGTATGGAGTAGATCCCTCCAGAACTGTAGAACTTCTCCACAATTACCTGTGTATTGCTTAAAAACCTTTTCAGAACAATTTGCATATTCCGTATTTACAGTACACCATCTCTTCCTTCTTCAGACAAGTGAAAAACATAGACCTTAATAAAGGCATCAATCTTTGGTGTTTAGTCTTTCTGAAGAAACGCACTAGTGTTTGTGCAGGGAGGAAATTATGAAAAAGTCAGTAACTACTGAAAAAAAGCAGAATATCTCAATATCGCCATTTATATAAACAATCAGAAGCTGTTTGCTGTTAGTGAAGAATACAAGGAACTGACTTTTATCTCTTCCCCCACAGATTTCAGTAAATGGTAGTCTCAGAGTGAAATCATCTTCAGAGTTAACTGGGAAACCATGCTATAATGCCCTAGTCATAGGGATGCTACCAAATACAGTATAGCACTACAGAATAAGCAAGAAATGCTGTATAAGTAGGGCCTCTTACAAGAGAAAGAGCATAATTTAAGGATCAGTATATAAATAAGTTGTAACTCTTTTTTTGAATCTATATTGCTTTTCCTAAATGTACTAAAACTGAAAAGTAATATCAGTGGAAAATTATAGCAGAATGATTTGTTTTCATTGTTCATTTATAGTTAATTTCCTGTACTAGTAGTAGAGGGAAAATGATTTAGCAGTGAGTCTGGTGTGAATTCCTTACACGAAACCAAAAGATAAATAGCTTACTCTCTACTGCCTAAAGGTTTGAGAGTGCGGGTGAACTGAATTAATAAAATCTTTGGAGTCTTTGCGTGCTCCAGTATGGAAGGCATGAGAAGTATTCATGCACTGTGCAGTTTATTTTCTGTACGTAGAATCATAGAATAGTTAGGGTTGGAAAGGACCTTAAGATCATCTAGTTCCAATCCCCTTGCCATGGGCAGAGAAGCCACACACTAGACTATGTTCTCCAAGAAGGCAGCTTAGCGATAACACAGGACAAGTCATCTTCAGCTTTGAAAATCGCAGTCTGCTTTTAAGTTCTCTTCAGGCCCAACAGAAGGTTGTGGGGTTTGCACCCTCTCGCTGGGGAAAAACTGAAAGTGCCCACACACAGCGAAGACATTTCGTGATCAGATGAATGCAGAAAGGGCTATTTGCTATGCTCTTTCTTTTCCTACAGAGACCCTTAGTGTTGTCCTCCATACACACGAGCTCAGCTGTGCTAACTTATCCTTCTAATTCCTTCTATGGTAGCCAGAAGGATATTTATTGGCCGGGGGGGGGGCACTTCTGTATCTGAGTGCTTGACTGCTGTTTCACTGTGATTGTTTTGTGTTTCTTTGTCTCTTGGCTGTTGCTCAGCACTAGTGTGCTGGCAGTATCCATTTGAGGGAAGGAAGAGAAGCAGGAAGGGGATGGACTTCTCAGCACAACTTGGCAGGATTTTTATTTTGGTATAATTTGACCCTTGTTGAAAAGAAGTTAAAATATATATAGGTATAGTAGGTTATATATAAATACTCTACTAAAGTACATATAGGTAGAGGGTAATAGACACAACGTATCCCACTCTTTTCTCAGTGGCAGACTAATTAGACTAGCAAGTACATACTAATGGTTCATGGTTGCTTCCCACTTTTCCTGCCCTCCAGCTGTCTGTTTTTGAATAATAATTTGCATTTCCTCCCAGACCTCTCGTAATGAAAGATCTAACCCTCACTGGTCATGAACTGCTTTTACTAGAGAGAACTGGACTGAACCTGCTGACCAGCTCTGAAAATCAAATAAATTCATCTCCCACTCATTTGCTTTCATCAGTTGCATATGAGATCCAGTACAAATGGGACAGTCTCAATTATAAAGATCAGAGGAGTTACATAATTAAGCCTGCTTCTCTATTTCATTGATATCAAAAAAGTAAAATACATATTATGCTTTCTTATCTACTTCACAAAGCTTTTCTGCACTGAAATATATAAATATGAGTTTAAATACTCAGATCATGAAGCAAGCAAATGCATCACCGTGGTAAGCTACTAAAACTTTGTTGTTCATTTTGTAGAGGGTAACTGTTTTATTCCATATTTGGTATTAAATCAGAGGCTCATTCTTGACTAATAAAATGCAGTTGAAGCTATTGATAAATCAAGATGTGAACTCATAACAGAAACTTTGTTGTTCTAATCTGTTCAGCTTTGTCCACATGGAAAGTAAGGATCAACCAATCTGGTATCACAGAGGTGAAGAGTTTGACAATGCTTACAGCTTATTTAAAAAGGATGCCTAATGGCAAAGTACATAAAGGGATGTCATTTGTTTTCTTGCTGCGTTGGATAATGGCCATCAGTCTAAGACAGGAGCTCAGTACTCACTTTCTGATTACAAAGTTGTTATAGAAGGATAAGGCTGAATGCTAAGCTAAGTAAAAACTGTGTTTCCCAGTAATATTTTCAGACATGTCAATTTGAGTTGTTACCATCCAGTTTCATTGTGTAACTATTAAGGAGATGGTTGGCTTGAATGTGGAAGGAGCTGAGAGCTTTAGCTGAGCAGCTGACAGCTTTTATAGCAAAACATTTGTACTTCTGTAGCATTGCTGGAAAAACTGCCTTTGAATGGAGTAGGATCATGTCCATCTTCAGGCGGTGTTCATGTTCTTCACAGGTAGAGATACGTGAGAAGGCCAGTGAGACTCAGTGCGTAGCTGGAGGGGGTTAGCAGCTAAGTGAGGAACCTGCTTGTGTGCCTGATTTGATGAACTGATATTGGAGTATTTTGTGCCTTCAGCCATATATATATATATATGGTCTTATTAAAAGTATGCAAGTAGTTAGACTGTGAAGATAAAGAAGTTTGTAGTGAATATGCAAATAAAAAACACTGGCTGCTTCCTTGTACAAAAGCAGATGGCACTAATACTTGTAAATTGATTGACATCTTAACATCCTTTCCAACCCTAACTATTCTATGATTCTATGATATAAGCTACTGATGATTTAATAGTGAAGTTCAAGAAAACTTAGGCAGGTTTATATTATTCAGCAGCTGGAGAAGATTTTACTTGCACTGGTTCTACACATATCTGTAAAATGACTACTGCTGAAGTCCATAGCTGCCCTGGTTTTTTATTTTAGAAATGCAAACCTGACATTCATATTATAGTGGCTAACAATATTTTAATGACTTCCCAGCCAGGGAATATTGTAAGAGCACATACCGGAGCCACCACTCACATGGACGAGTGTGACCTGTTTGAAATGCTCTGCGTGGATTGCCAGAGGGGTTTGACAAGGTCCCTGCTAAAGGACTCTTAAATTGTCTCAGAGTAGTGTCATGGATCACCCACATTTTTTAAAGATGGGAAGCAATGGCTAGGGAGGTAATGGTGTATCCCCCGAGGGATCTTGCCTGGAGCTTCAGCTGTTCAGTGTATTCATAAATGATCTGCACAACGGTGAACTGACAGTATTCGCCAGTGATCTAAGATTTAACGTTTAAAACACATGGTATGGAGTTACATGACATCGAGTGACTGGCAGAAATTCAGTATAAATAAATCAAAGCAAAGTATACAGAGAGAAACATCCTTACTATTTACAAGGCTTGCTGTGAATTAGCTGTTACCACTCAGGGAAGAGATGAGGAGTCCCTGCAGATGAAAACTTCCATTCACCCCATAAATGCTGCATAGAGAAGAATTAGGAATGGCACAAGGAATGAAACAAACATTTTATACCTATTATATTATGATTTATTTATAAATAAATATCTTATTAATATAATACACAACAATTGTAGCTTTCTGAAGCAATGACGTGGGGCAAGGGCACAAGCCCTGCTTTGTCGAGTGTTTGGTCTGCACTGCAGGCAGATCAGGCCTTTAAGCCACAGTGTCTGTACTGGCAGGGAAATATCCCTGGAGTAACACAGCACTCCCTTCTGCCTTTGCTGTAAGACCAACAATTTCACCTAGAGAGGGCACATAGGAATAATGTCTTCTTGTATCACCATGCAAGACTTGCCATTAAGTTCTGTTCAGAAGGGTTTTGATGAGATGTAGGATTCGCAGTGCTTGAGTCCATTTAGATAATGGTATGTAGGGTCCTGAGCATGTCTTAATTCATTATTTTAGATTATGCATTTATGTAAGTTTAACTTTCAGACACCAGGTTTATACTGAAGTATTTTACAAATGCATTTTACATGTGCACCACCTACATTTCCATCGTGTATTGACTGCAGATGATGATGGGCTTAACTGCCACAAGAAATGCTCTCACTGAGGCAGTGCCCAGCACAGCACTGCCCAGGGACTTGAGCAGCAAACTGAGGTCCTGCAGTGTAGTCAGCACTATCCCTTTGTCTTGTGCTGCAACACCTCTGACATGGAAAACATTTTTCTCAACAAAGTTTCTCAACTGCTTCTATTTAAATCTAATTTTTTGTGTATCTGTAACCAAGAGCCCCTTGTGTCCTACCTGTTTTTTTGTGTAATACCATTCTGCCAACTAAACACTCCCCTTGCAACTCAACCTAACTTTGCTTTCACTATTCTCTCATTTGTGCTTTTCTAAGCATCAGTCAGCACTCTGGCAACACCAGGTTTGGTGAGAGTTGACATGGTGTCCTGGGTTCAGCAGTAGCAGTCATTTTTCTCTTTAGTAATCACTTTTCTTCTTAGTAGCTGGTGCAGTGCTGTGTTTTTGACTTTCAGCCTGGGAACAGTGCTGATAACACCGATCTTTTTAGCTGCTGCTCAGTAATGTTTACTCTGACCAAGGACTTTCTGAGTCCCATGCTCTTCCAGGGAGGAGGGGAAGCTGGGAGGAAGCAGAGACAGGACACCTGGCTCAAACTGACCAAAGGGGTATTCCATACCACAGCACATCATGCCCAGTATATAAACTGGGGGCAGTTACCTGGTAGGGTTAGATCACTGCTCAGGTCGGGCTGGGTATCGGTTGGTGGGTGGTGAGCGGTTGTATTCTCTTCCCTTGTTATTTCCCTTATCATTATTATCATTGGTGGTAGCAGCAGTGGTTTGTGTTATACCTTAGTTATTGAAGTGTTCTTATCTCAACCTGTGGGAGTTAAATTCTTTTGATTCTCCTCCCCATCCCTCCAGGAGTGGGGGGGAAGAAAGGGGGGTGAGTGAGAGAGAAACAGCGTGGCTGACTGAGCTCAAACCACAACAAATGGTCCTTGTGTGTGTACGCATGTGAGTACATGTAGGTGTGGAAGGGAGAGTGGCCACAATTTATTCACTTAGCAGAAGTAGCTTTTGAGCATTCCAGGGGATTTTCTTCAAGCACACAGGACATGATCAGGTCCATACCTGGTAGCTATAGGAGTTTATAACATCATTGGTGTGTTTATAGTATAGTATGGAAGGTGCTATATAAATATCAATTACTCTATTAGTACTAGTAATTAGGTTTTATACCCTAAATTCATAAGAAAATGCAACCAATACAGACTACCTTAACCTTCAAGAGTGTAACTGTGGTTCATTCCAAGGGTTAACTGTACTTGTAGTTTACTGTATTAGTCCCAGTTGTATTTGACATAAAAATGTTTTTATAGCACAACCAAATACCAGCATATTTGCGGTTGCAGTCAGATGTTTTTAACTATATTGGATATAACCCACAATGGTTTCAGAAGATATTTCCATTGTTTTAGCCAGATTTAGAGAGGATGGATTAAGCTATGGCACACCAAGCCCAGTGATGTTTACATATGTGAGTATCAGTCTTAAAGGGCAAAGAATATGATGTTCCATAAACCTTTATACAGAAATAAATACCTTGTAGCAAAAATGTTTTTCTAAGATCAGTTACTATTTCAACTATAATGACCTGCTTGGAAAAGGTCAGGGGCCACATTCTTCTCTCATTTACACTGGCGTAAATCCACAGTAACGTAAGTGTGGGATTTGGGCTCAAGAGTGTAATACTTTGGAGTTAATTTTCCCCTGACCCACAACATTTCAATGCAATCTGTTCTGTTTGAGCTGTTAGTTTAGCAAACGATTCTATGGACAAGGTCCTGATAAACTACTTAACATAATAAATTAATTCAGTCAGAGCTTCAGGGCAGAATGTAGTCCAGGGCAGTGCTTGTTTTAATTGTCTCTTTCTAAAAACAAAACCATGCCAGTGTTCATCTACCAAAAGGCTTGTTCGGGTTGGAGTTCTTACTACTTAAGCTGAATATATATGTGTTGATAACATACTGAAGTTCTCATCCAACTTTACAAGTATACCCAGTCCCCACTAGTCCTCATAAGTGCCCACACAAACACCCCTCAGTCTTTGTCCATCTTCTGTATGGTTGAACCAAAGCTCCAGTTCATATGTGTTCGTAATTTTTTGCAGTTAAGTTCCAGTTTTAAACTTCACGGGCTTTTCCCATGTCATCTTTTATTTCCAATTGCAATTAGTATTTCTGATCTTTACCACTAGTAGTGAACAGGTCACTATTGAAAGATGATTTAGTACCAATTTAAACATCAAAAGCTGTTTTAATAGATACTATGTAAATCATAGAATCATAGAATAGTTAGGGTTGGAAAGGACCTTAAGATCATCTAGTTCCAACCCAATATGAAGGATAATTTTTTAAAACTACATACCTTCTGTGTGTGCAGTGAAAATGCAGTGTGTGTACACAAGGCAATCCGTATTGCTCTTGAGAAAGAATAGCAAATATTTTTTTGGCTTAAAATAGGAAGTTGTTTAATGTAGCTGAATTCAAACCCTGATTAACAGATCCTGTGTTATCAGCATCCCTTGTAGTTACCTGGGACTCTGGGCCCCTCCCAAATTATATAGGCCAGTGTCATGATTTAATCCAGCAGGTAGCTAAACACCACATAGCCACTCACTAACTCCCCTCTCTCCCACCATGGGATGGGGGAGAGAACTGAGGAAAAAAAATAAAATGTTAAATATGTGGGTTGAGCTAAAGACAGTTTAATAGGACAGAAACAGAAGGGAATAATAATAATAATGATAAAATAATTAGAATATTCAAAACAAGTGATGCACAATGCAGTTGCTCACCACCCACCGATACCCAGCCAGGTCCCAAACAGTGGCCCCTGGCCAGCTTTCCCCCAGTTTGCATATTGAGTATAGTGTCATGTGGTATGCAATATCCCTTTGTGCAGTTTCAGACAGCTGTACTGGCTGTGTCTCCTCCCAGCTTCTTCTGCTCATCAGCCTACTTGCTGGTGGAGCAGTGTGAGAAGCTGAAAAATCCTTGACTTAGGGTAAGCACTGTTTAGCAACAACTAAAACATCAGTGTGTTATCAATCAGCATTATTCCTACTCCAGATCCAAAACACAGCACTGTACCAGGAAGAAAATTAACTCTATCCCAGCTGAAACCAGGACAATATCCATCCCTTATTCTATACCATTTATATCATGCTCAGGTCTCACACTCTCAACGCATCCTTTCCTGACTTTTGGTATATATACACACAGGTATCATTCCCTTAGTCTATAGGCCATCCCTCATTTAACATAAGAAGGACTTGAAGCTGTTGGGGTAAGTCCAGAGAAGGAGCACAAGGATCATAAAGGGGCTAGACCACCTCCCATACGAAGACAGGCTGAGAAAATTGGGGCTGTTTGGCCTGGAGAAGAGAAGGCTGCGTGGAGACCTCATAGCAGCCTTCCAGTATCTGAAGGGGGTCTATAAGCATGCTGGAGGGAGGCTTTTTGTCAAGGACTATAGTAATAGGACAAAGGGGTAATGGATTAAAACTTTAAAAGGGGAGGTTCAGGTTAGATATAAGGAAGAAGTTCTTTACTGTGAGAGAGTTGAGACACTGGAAAAGGCTGCCCAAGGAAGTTGTGAATGCCCCATCCCTGGCAGTGTTCGAGGCCAGGCTGGACATGGCCTTGGGTAACATGGTCTAGACTGAGGCATCCCCGCCCATGGCAGGGATTTGGAGCTAGATGATCTTAAGGTCCTTTCCTACCCAAACCATTCTATGATTCTGCTTAGTCAGTGGCTTTGGGCTCCATCTATTGCAGTAGTCCTTCAGGGCAGGAGAGATAGTGTGTGGTGTTGGATTGTTGCATGCTGAAGCCAATTCTAGTTCTATCATCTCAACACTTCAGCCAGTCTCATCAAAATTGATTCTTCATTGACCTGGGCAATTTTTACTATAATATTATTGGTATGGCATATAGTAACCATAGTGATGATAGCATACTGTATTATATAGTAATTAACATCATACAATTCAAATCATTGGCTATTCTCACCCAGAATCAAATCCCCTCAAGGTACACATCAGACTTCCCTATTCTTCCACATTACCCACCATGTGCACCCAGGTCCAGTTATTTAACATAGCTGAACTAAAAAACCTGATGAAGAGATCCTGGCTTATCAGCATCCCTTGTAGCAACCAGTTACCTGGGAGTCTGGACCCCGCACAAGTTATATTGCCAGGCTACACATATACAGAAAATGGAGAGCCAGAATATTTCAAGGAACCTGTAAATTCCTCAGTATATCTTCTAACCATGGCTCTTTCTCAACTCAGTCCTGTATCCATTAACATGAAACTGCAGAGGAACCTGAACTGGAATCCTCCTTCCAGATTTCAGATGTTTCTTCTTCTAGTAAAACACATCTGTAATTCCTGTGTAGCCCAGACACTTCCTAACATTTCACCTCTCTGGTGCCAGGACTTCCATCATGAACGTGAAGGCAGTCGATCATTTGAAGACCAAAATCATATTAAGCTATCATCCTGCCTAGACTTTCACATTGTGCATTTATATGAACTCCTGCTATTCTCCTGGACACTGGGGAAGTGATAGTCAGAAGGGGTAGTTTTGCCAGTCTCTGACGCTGAGTAATACAGATGTGGTTGAATTTCCCTGCTCAGCCATCCAGTGTACTACTAGATAGCTTCTATATTAAAACCTGATGTGGGTTTGGATATATGCATTGGACTAGTTTCCCTCAAATAACTGTTCCCATCTAATTTGGACATTACATAAATACAGTAACAAGTGAGAGCACTTTTATTGTAGTTTTAATTCAACACAGAGCACAATATATATCACCATTGAAAACAGAACCACAATATGACAGACTCAGATCTGTCTCTTCCCTAATCCCGCGGGCTCTGTGCAAAACCCTAATGGAAAAATACCCAGGAAAGGATGTGATGAGATGAATTCAAACTCTACAGTTTGTTAGGAGAGGCTGCTATCTTTGTGGAGGACCTGAGCTGGAGGGAGTACCTAGTCAAGCTTGTCCCTGGGACTGCAGAGAATCAGGACTTTCTCTGTTAGTATCTGAAGCTCCATGTTGAAAACAGCCTCCTCATCACAGTTCCGCACCTCCCATCCTGGAAGAAGAACTTCAGAGCCCTGCTGCTTTCTCATGTAACTGCGCAAAAGGAAGGGGAATCCCAAGGTTTATGGTGGCATTTGTTTTGCTAAGCGCCAGGTGGATTTCTATCCAGGTGTCCTAACAGCTGCTGAAAAAGCAAGCTATGGAAAATGATCGCTTCCCAGTTACACATGTTAGAAACGACATGGAAAGGCACTGGTACACTTAGGGGTAAAAGGAAATGGGTTTTACTTGCCTCATTTCTTACCTACCATGAGAAACTTGGGGCTTTTTTTCTTGTTCTTTAGTGACTTCTGTAGGTCACAATAGATTACAAAATTCCTTATTTCTTGTTTTCCAATCACCTATCCTGAAGCCCAAGTTTGAGCGTAGATGCGGCAGGGAATGCTGTGTGTGGAACCAGCTTCTGCATTTCAGTCAGTTTCCAGGTGCTGTTTTGCAAAATGTACCGCTCACACTTTCACACCTTTCATTTCTGTTACGCCCATTTTGTGAAAAACTGCAAGGCACAAATGTAAGTTAATTAAGTTGATGGAAAAAAATCCTTTAACTTCAGTCAGACCAGGATTTTACTTTTGCCCATTTCTCAGTAGGAATTACAGCAAGATTGTGCGAGCATTAGCATCTATCACCGATCAACCAAAGCCACAGAGCATTTGGCAGACAGTGAGATATTCCCAAAGACCTGCAAGGGGTCTTCTGGTTCCCACCCAGCTGAGCCCATGTGCCAGCCCTCACTGTTGCCTTCCGTGGGAAAAGTTCGGGGTGTATGTATGCGCATCAGAGGAGAGGATCTAATGATTCCCATCTCAAAAACAAAAAATATGGCCAGCTGGCCAGTTTCAAAGTTGGCTTTCTAAAACTGTATCCTTGTGTGCAACCCAAAATGCTGAGCGGTACTGGCAGTTTTCCTCTGTAGTTGGGAAGATTGCTCACAAAATAAGCGGCTTGAATTAAAAGCAATTGAATTAATATAAAGGATACTCTACCATGGTATACTAGGGAAGTTGATACTGCAGGTATCTTCTTTCTGGCAAGGAAAATATTTAAGGAATGTGTTTTTAGCTGCTAACTAGATTCAAGCTGTATGTGAAATGGACTTGAGAATAGGACTTGGTTCTATATTGCAGTGTAGTTTTGAAGCAGATCCTCGTAATAATATATATATATGTATGTATATACAGTTGGTTTGGGGTTTTTTTCCCTTTTTGGGGGGAGGAGGAATGAGGTGGACGGGTGGAAGACAAGAGGGGTAGTTTTCTTTTCTCTAGGATGCAGTCAGCATCAAGACCCCATTACGTTAGGCATTACTTTAAGTCACAGAAGGCAGCTGTCCTGCCTGAAGAAGCTCAAAGCCCATAGCACACAGAAAGCAGTTGTACATAAAAAAGTTCAGTTAATACAATGGCTTTTTGCTTTCAGTGTAAGTACTTGTTTGTTCAAAGTAGTCTGAACGAATAACCAATTACTTTTTTTAACCAAATATTCAGCTACAATCATACCACTAGGTTATAAACTCTGTATTTTTTATTTTCCCCCTCAAAATAAGTAAGAATTAGCAGTTGTACTTAAAATGTATTCCATTCAACATGTGCTGTCGTTGCTGTTGTTCACCATCGCATCGCGTTTTTTAAAACAGCAATTCCAGTGAAAATTCAGCCTCTTTAGCAGTTGATATATTTCTCTCTTGCTCCATCAGGAAGCTGATCCAGCTTCAGTTTCTGAATGTCCTGGTAGTGTCAGTGCACACGTCTTCTGTCAAGTTCGATTAAGAATAGCTCAGATAGCAGTTGAGTATTTTTCCATAACAAATCATAACTTTTTCACCTTCTCAAGACTTCAGCAGATGTTTCTGTGACAGAGTATCAGTCTGCTTCTGGGCATCATTCCCTCATTAATGTAAAATACTGTGACACTGTTTTCTTTTACATGAGAAGCTTTGTTTCATTTTCTCTGCTGTTGAGTTTAATTTTAGCGTGTGCATAAGCTCAAATTTCCCATCTCACAGCACAGCTGGCTATACCCTAGAGTGTGCAGTCTTGAGTTAAAACCAACGCTGCTGAGGGGGGTAGTGCACAGCTGAGGAAAAGGAAGGAATGCAGTAATACAATCTTAATAATTTATTTTATCATGGATCATAGATTTATTTTGTTTAGCCATATATATCTCAATAGCTTGGTCAGAGTAATAGGGGAAGGGTATTAGTGTGTTGCAGTAAAGGTATGATTGTACTGTTTCCAGTCTGTAATTAAAACTTATTTATGAACTGCCAGACCTAACCAATTTGCTTACAGAGGCAGAAGTAGTCACACAAGTATTGTTATAGGTCAGGTATATTAACTTCTCCTGTACATTGTAATTATTCTGGGCTGTGTACTATATTTTCTGTTTATAGGTGTAATAAGTATTGATATTAGAATCATAGAGTTGTTTAGTTTGGAAAAGACCTTTAAGATCATCAAGTCAAACCATATACCCAACACTGCAAAGTTCACCACTAAACCATCCCCCTAAGTGCCACATCTGTATGTCTTTTGAATACCTCTAGGCATGGTGACTCAACCACTTCCCCAGGCAGCCTGTTCCATTGCTTGACAATCCCATTAAACATAAATAATAAAAATTAAAAATAATATATCACTATATAGAAATAAATACATATGTAAATGTACTTCTACAGATAAATAAAATGTATTAAATTGATAAACATAAAATACATTTAAAATAAAATATAACTCAAATTAAAAAATAAGATGAACATTGCATGAAATGAAAAATAAATATTAAAAGCAAAACTTGACTGTAGCTGAGCTGAGCCCAGGCTCAGCTCTGTGCAGGAGGATGTTAGCAGATGGCAAATGAAAATAAGTCTTCTGGATTCTTCCATCATAGAATTACCCTGCATCGTATTTGGCACGTTTTGCTTCCTGGTGTGCATTGTTGCCATATGCCTTCTGATTTTGAGAAGGTATGCCCAAACCTTGCTTGGACGAGGGGGTGCTAGGGATTCCTAAGCACCAGCTTCCAGGGACTCCTGTTGTCCCTAGCCTTATGAGTCTGATCCAGGTAGCTGGGATATAGAAGCAGGCAAAGCCCTTTACAGAAAGACTAATGATAAAAATGTTGATTTGGGGGAGCAACCAAAATGATACGTGGGGGCTGATCTTCAAATCTGTGGGAACACGTGGAAGCCCTTTACTTTCATGCACAGAAAAGACCTATGCAGTGTGTATTTCTCTCAGATTTTAAAAACAAACCCCAAAACCCTCACTGCACGTTCTGGCAACAGCCCATTTACAAGGCATTTGACCATTTAGCCCCAGTTAAGATCTCTTTGGAATCACTGTCTAACTTTCCATTGCCTGGACTTTCTCTGAGTCCTCAGCCTCAACTGTTGATGGAGGATACGGTAAATAATGTTGGACACTTGAAAAATGCAGATTAATTGTATGAAAAAGTCACACAGGTCAAGGGAGATTGTGTTTCATGTTATTTACTGATACAGGGCAGCATTACCAGTGGAATTTGTACATCCTATACTCTAACATACTCATTCATTTGGCACTCCTTAATGGAAAACATGGAGCAATTATATGCAGACAACGCTGTAATGGAAAATAATTGAAGACAGCCACGGTTTGGGGTTTTGTTTTGATTTGTTGGGGTTTTTTTTAAATAATGCATGCCAGGTCCTGCATGCAAGCATCCTTTTTTTTTTTCTTAATTTCCCTAGCATAAATGCAGCCAACACTTGAACCACAGATGAAACCACAGTTCTGGGGCTCTAACTTTACAGCCAGCTAGAAGTGACCAAAACAACATCTGCTACAGTTAGAATTTGAAAGTACTTTTTCACTTTATTGAGTTCCTTTCTCTGCTCAAGCCACCCTCGGTAGTGTTAATGTTTTGTAACTGTTTTACCTAAGTGGAAAACTTGCTGGTTTTCTGAATTTCAGCAAAGAATTTGTGTGAAAATCCATCACACAAAAAATTGGTGAAGTATATCTGTGCATAAATCTGTGTGTATGTAGTATCTGAAGCATTTGTTATGTCTTCCATAGTGCTGTAACTTTTCAAGCAAGCTCCTTTTAAGTCAGCATATACTTAACTTTCTCTTGCTTTTTATGGTTTTAAACGTAGTGTTTACCTCTGCATAAGTGAAACTGTCAACACAGCGCTTCTAATATTAATGTGACATATATGCCTGTTCTTGTTGCTTTTGTTATTATTAATAGTACCCATAATATTTGAATTATGGTAGTATCTCAAGACCTTCCTTGAGGTACAACCATAATTTTAAGTTTTACAATAAGATTTAAGAGAGGATCCTGTCCCAGACAGAGGATAAGTTGGAAACCAGGCATGGAGAGGAGGAACAGTGAGCTTCAGACGATCAGGAGAAGTGCTGAACTGATGGTGATGATGCCACATGTGTCAGAGGAATCAGAAATAATCAAGTTTGATTGTTCTGGAGAGTTAAATTTGAGTGCTCTTGAATGTGTTGTAGCAGTGTGCCTGAACCTCTGGTATTTGTATTGACCTCAGCTCAGTAACTCAGGCTTTTCAGCCACGGCCAAGAAACAATTAAGTAGGTCAGCAACTTTTAGAAGTCTTTTACATCCTCTTCCTGACAGGCAGTGAGAGCAGAGTGGACATTTCTAGCAATGAGTAGCTGACAAGAGTATATGAAAACAGAAAGATGAGTCTGAACCCCTTTTATATCGGCCTAATGAGGAGTTACAATGATCACCGCTGAAGATCTGATCTTGTATGTCTTACTGCAGTAACTGACACTGAATTGTTCAGTAATCTCCCTATGAGTACAGAGGACAAGTGCACACTTCCCAACCAGAGCCCGTGGCGGTGTTGATGCTTATGTTGCATCATGACTGAGGTTCCCACTGAAGCCCATCTCCCCTCCTGCTGGCAGGACGCCCTGTAGCACCCAGCAACCCACCCTTGCATTTGACTTCCCACTACTGCCCTTGGAAAGACTCTGTTTTGAGAGCTTATTCAAAGAAGTGCCTGCAGGTCTGGTTTGGGTTTACCAACCTGCAATCAAAAAGAACTGCTTTAATGGATTAAGCCTCAGGCTTGAAGCATATGGTGTTGAATTCAAATCAGATGTAACTGGGGATATACTGTGTACAAGGAAATCTGTGTGAGGAACTGTAATTTAGTGTTGATTTGTACACCAGAGGCAGGCAACAAGGAAACGCAATCGGCATAAAGACATGAGATGAAACAGCCCCACCTGAGTTTTTATTTCTGATGTACTGGGCCTTAGCCAATGTGACCACAAAGCATGCTCTTGCAGATTGCTTTGCTTGTGACAGTACTACCGTTTACAGTGTCTTCCCAATAAGCTTGGTCCACAGAAGCCGTGAAGCCATGAGGCTGGCATAAGTAGTGAGCAAAACGTGGTTTCTCATGTGTTTTACTAATCGCATTTCCTAATCACATAAGTATATGTGGTAGAGTGTAACAGAAATTAATTCATGCATCAACAGTGGTACATGATGCTTAGTAATGCTCTTCAGCATCAGGGAAGTGAAGGTGCGGGTGGAGAGATGTTCTCTATGCAGACCTTTTTGTCTGGGAGTTGGTTCACATGATTACAAAGCTAGAAACACTCCATATTCTAAAGAGTTGGTGGATATAAGCAGGTAGATTCTTTTAAAGCAAAAAATGGGGATTTTTCTTAACAATATTTATTTCAAGAGTGGCAAATTTTTTTTTTATAGGAAGTAGTTTGTATTGGATTTTATAGTGTGTAATGTTTTTACTCAGTTTATGCAGGCAAGTCTCTGTGACATTTTGCAAACTCCACTGATCATGGTAACCTTGCTCATGGAAGAGAAGTAAGTGTTCACATTCATGTACATCAGCCTTTCCTTCTGTATTTAGGCATCCATGAAAGCACTCAATTATCTTTCAGGGTCCTTCGTGGTGACTTTTATGCTCATGTTATTATGAGAAGGTTGAGAACCTGTTCTTCTTCCAATTACCAAAAATACAGATTTGTAAAAGAACCAGAGCAGTCAAAGACCTCTTCTGACATAAAGACCTTAGTAGAAGTAGCTGTTGGTGTAGTTTTTCTACCTGTTTTCCGTAGGTTAAAGCTGTATATTCCCACTCTAGGAAGTAGCTTCAGCATTGTAAACAGTTGCCTGAAGAGTAAAACATCTGTTAAGCTGCAGCTATAGGAGTGGAGTGACAGAATGGAAAGCAAAGAGCAAAGGACCGAGAGCTGAGACATACTAGATTTTCTTCCTTGTACTAAGTCATTCGTTGTCATGTTGGAAAAGTTGTCACTTGGAAAAAATTCTGTCTCTTTTTCTTTATTCATGGAATATGAGGAGTTCCACGGTGGGCTCAGAAATTGTTCAAAAGGTAGAATATGAAAGGCTTTGATGCAAGTGCTGTGTGATCACTGTGCCTTACTGCTACTGATCCTATTCTTTAAGCATGTAAAGTATACTCATATGGTCATATTTTAATTATTTGACAATGATTAATAGTATTATGCAACAAATCTATCTGCTCTTCATTGTCATGAGATTACAGGAATGGTGACCAAGCAGGCATTAAGAAAGCTTCAAGTACTCTACTTGCATTGTTGTATATTGGTGGAAATTAATGCAGGAAATCAAGCCTCCTACAGTGATAGATTAATAAAATACAGTGTAATTCCGAGCTGGTGAATTTATGGATTGTTTTTTTCTCCTCAAAAGCTGAGTTGCACCCAGCTATTGAAGGGAAAAATGTGGATATGTCATGCCTAACTGGCACAGATCCAAAATGCTAATAATGCAATTTTAAATTCTACATAAGCCAAAGATGAAAACAGGAAAAGATGGGTTATGGTAGAAGTTTTCTGAAATATCTGCATGTGGAAACTGTTCACAGTTTGCAGCCAACTAAGGAGTGCTATGTTCATCTGTCCTCCTTGCTGGGGTGATAATGGAAGCGATTAGTGAATTGCCAACATGGCAAGTAACAGCCTCCCCGGTGACATTGGCTTTGATTGATTGTATGCAGCCCTGAGAGTTTCCATGTTTCATGCCCAGAGACTCCACATCCAGGATCAGAGGTTATGGGGATGGGAGGGCAGAAGCAGTATGATGTCTTCATTACTCAAAGGAAAAAAGCCAAATATGCTGAACACCAGTGCTGCTCCCCCAAATGCCATTGGCATCAGCTCCTGAAACACAGGTTTGCCAAGTCTCTTGGCCAATATCTGCTGTTCTGGCAACTGCAGCCAGCAAGAAAGAGGGAAAGAAAAAAAAAAAAAAAAAAAAATGAAAGGAATTATAGGAGTGACAAAGTAAGACAGTTCTAGGGTCTGGTTCTCCAGCTAATATCAACTCACTCTGAACAGCAATGACTTCAACACTTCAACGGGATTATTTATGGATTGGACTCTTACAAGATAGCTTGGGAGTACATCGGTTGCTATTAAACAAATATACATGTGGATATTTGTATGTATATATAGGCAAATTACAACACGGGGTGCATGGGATAACCCATATATATAGAAAAGCAATCTCTCTGCAGTTATCATGAGATTATAGCAGTACATAACAATGTCTGTGTGGTGTCTAGGTGTACTTCTGTGCTCATTAGGGTGAAGATAGCATCTTTCTTCAGTTTTCTTTGCTGATTCTTTCACAGTACAAATCAATGGCTCTGGCCTATGGCTTTCTGAAGCTTTTTTCTCTCTGTCCTTTCCCTACCTTGTTATTCATCCCTTCTCAAGGTTTTTGAGGACATATAAGTGATGGTTGAAACCTGCAGGAACCGGGTGTTTTCAGAACCTTATTTACAGCTGCCATATCTATATGCCTTCGTCCAAGAAACAGGGTAATCCTGAATCTGCTCAGTTTTCATTGAAATTACTTCCCATAACAACTACTGAAAAGAGACCCTGTTCTCACTCCCTAAAAATAAGGCATTAACACTTCTGAAGGTCTCTTTAACAGTATAATACGCTTGCTACATTTCAGGCCTGGAAATTATTTACAGAATTTTTATGGGAAGCCAAATACATCAATAAACACATTGGAAATACCTACTGGGACAACAGATTATTGGGAAACTGAGAGTGCTGAGCTTCACAATTATGAAAATATTTTGAACTGAGCAAATGATGAATGTGATGCCCTATTATGCAGTTTAAGTTAAGGCATAAATTTATATGAGCTCATTTAATATGGTATTTAATACAGTATGGTGAAAATAACCAAGTAAATAATTTTGCTTTATATAAGTGAGAGTGCTCTATGTTATTTTCAAAGTCGTGTTACCAGAGCACATTATAAATTGTTGATGTAAATTATTAAGATTTAAAAATATAGTTTAAAATAAGAAAAAAACCTTCAAGAGTTTAGATTGCTAATGATATCTTTCTAAATTTTCTATGTCATTTTGATTTAAAATGCTTGTTATTTTTCCTGGTAAAAATTTTCCCTTTAAAAAGAAAATAAAATAAGATTTCCCTCGCCCCTCCCCCCCTTCTTTCCTTTTTCCTTCATCTTCTTCCTTATGTAAGGGAAAACACAGTAGAGGATAAACAGCTTTCTCATTTTCTAGGCCGCCCCTTCAAATAGTCAGCCTTATCTAGTTGCATTTTCTTTCCCTTCATGCTGAAAACTGAGCTTATGTTATTTCAGCACCCAACACAAACCAGGGAAAGTGCTGGTTTCTCTGGAAGGGTTTTCCTCCCTAAATTGCTCATATTGGGATCCAGCCACTGTCTCCAGGGAGCCTTGTGCACAGGACCTTGGGAGACAGACTGGCCCCCAGGACACATGTCAGTCTGGGCTCACCCTAACCCGCCTCGGCTTGGGACTGAAGGGCAGCCAAGAACAGGGTTTGAACCAGGTGGCTCCTCAGGGATATCTCTAACCACTGCAGGATGTTTCCCGTCTTCTCTGCGGGCGGGGTGATATCGTGTATTTCAAGATCTGAAGTGCCCTGTGTCATAACATGAGCAGAAGTGTTCAGACAAACTGGATTTGGTTCTGTGGCTGATGCTGTTTTCAAATCAGAAAACCAGTCAAGGGCTTTTGGATAAGATGTGCATGTCAAAAGGCAATAAAGAAAACAGCTAATCGCCATGTGCCGTTGTGAGTGGGACTGAAAAATGTTAGCTAATATTTTAAATGTGAGTGAAGGGTCAACAGATGAACCGTGTTGTAAACATACATGTCAGCAGCAGGGCAGGGTTGAAGATAAAATTAGAACCATGTGCTTCTCCATTTCTCATAAGGCACAGAGGTCGTGACCCCAGCGGCTTAAAAGTCCCTCAACAGGGAAAAATATAATAATGTCATATGTCACGCAGGGAGATGCTGTGCTTATTAATTCTGTAAGGTACATACAATTGCTAAGAATAATGTTTTGTACTGCAAAGCAGAGAGTCTCTTTTAAGAACATCTGGTTTTTATCAAATCAAACTACTCTTGAATCAGGTCTTAACACAATACATGGAAATACAGTTAGAACTTACAATGAACTGTAACTAATCCCACAAACTGAAGAATCAGCACAAATCACTAAATACGATATTTAGAGCAAATGAATACAGTCGTCTGATAAACTTTGGAACTGCCTTATTACTGCTATTTATTCAGTCATTAAAAAGCTGTACCCAAATTAGCATCTACCCTATTTCCACCCTAATATCTGAGGAAGCTTTTGCTTTCTTTTTTCTTTCCCCACTAATAAATTCTAGATGTTTCTTTCTGTGGTGCAGTTATGTGGACATTGTGTTGCTTTTTAAGTTCAAAAGGGAAGCACAAAGGAAGGACTGACTACTGCACCCAACCCAATCTCCCTCAACTAAAGACAAGGATGACAGGGTGGTGCTTTGAAGGAGAAGGCACCGTTGTATATATTACGGCAGCTCCAAGGATGGTTTAATGATGGCAACGGCATCATGCTATTACAGAGATGTAAAACATTATATCGCTTACCCCGGGCTTCAGCAAGTTCTCATGCCAATGAAGCATATGCATGTGCAGCAGAAATCATTCAGGAGTGATACTTCCCCAGAATAATATTCTTGAGTCTTGTCTCTGAAAAGAAAAAAAGAAAAGGTGTTTATTTAGCATTTACTGTGTATTTGCATATACCTGTTTCAAAGCATATCTCTGAATATAAACTAGCTGCAGCTTCTCTGATTCTTTGAAGATCCAGAAGCCACAGAGGTGATGTCTCTCTTGTGTAGTAGAGGCACATAACAAAATGCCAGGGTCCTCCTGGGCTTTCCATTCCTCAGGGACTGCAGTTCCAACTTCATTGTCTTCTCTTCCCAAGCCAAACTTCTCTTCCCTTTTTCTACTTCTTATCACTCTTCCACTTATTGTATTTCTTGCCTGCCAGATAGCTATTTTATCTCCCTTTATGTGCATTTCAGAGCTGAGGCCCTGAAATGTCTGGGATGAAAACTGACCTCAGAGGGGCCAAAATGAAGAAGGAACCAGCGTTCTATTTACTTCAGATGAATCCATGCTAAACCTGTTTTCAGCTGCTTTCTCAAATGCAATTACTGAATGCCACCCAAGCCAAAAAGACTTGTCCGTTGACTTTTTTCCAGTCCCTGTGTTCATGCATATGTGGGTCTTTTAGAAGTTTTTAATGGTATTCAGGAACATTAGGCTGCAAAGAGCAACCTACTGCCTCTGAGGCTAACCTCCCACAGTTGCAACCATGAGACAGATGTCCCATTCAGGAGCGCACAGACTCTCTGTTACTGTAATCATAGCACACAAAATACTTAAAATTGGCCTCTAAAATTAGAGTTTTATAGTGGAAGGTCAAAAGCCATGCTATTGGAGCATAACAGGAGAGATCAAGGGCACTGCAAAATGAGATTGTGTGTGAAATGCAACTCCCAGGTAACAAAAAAGATGACTAATAACCTTTGCTACTGAGGAAAGAGGGAAACCCAGTAGGGTACCTGCCAGTATGACCTGAAGGAAAAATCTCTGCTGTTTTGTGAGTGCCAGTGTGATGTGCCAATTAGACACTCAAGGGAATGTAATGGTATGAAACATGAGTGTGTCTGCATCTCTTACTGCAAGTCTCCAGTTGTTCAGTGGATGGAGGAAAATATCAGAAACAAGGGCAGGAGGGTGAATAATTCTTTATGGTTACCATAAGGTATGAAAGCTTTAAGTTAATTTGGTATAAATACACTACAGAGATACATTCCCCTTTCAAACTCCTTTGTCTGTACCAATACAGTGGATACCTACAGATGGCATCAGAAACATGTTTTCTGGAAATTTTTCTCTATAAATTAATCTATAAATTAATTCCCTAATCCCCTTGAAATCCATCTGAAAGCCTTTTAAGGCATCCTGTCACCACAGGCCTCATATGGAAGCAGCTTACAGAATTTCACTCTTCAGACAGCTAAAACCTTTCTTTCTAGCTTTAACTACATTTATTCATTGCCAGTTTATTACAATTTGATCTTATGCTCTATGGACGTAGTTATATAGGACCACAATACCTTTTCTCTGCCTTTGCTTTATGAGAGTGAACATGCTAATTTCTATTTTCTTAGCACAAGATGCATCCTCTCACCTTAATTATCTCTGTGATCCCTCTTTGAAACACGATTTCTTCTAAAATGCTGTGATTGTCCTTAAGAAAAAGATTATCTGGGAAACTTGAGACTATGAATATTCAGTATGTTGTGTGTTTACAGGTGTTAAGACATACGGTGCACTCTTATATGTACAAATGTATTTTAAAATGAAAGAAAAGTGCCAAGGTTCAGGGTCTTGCCAAGCTCTCATGCCTGTACTTGGGCTAGACAGACCTCTTGGAGTCCCCATTTTCTCAGTTTAAGTAGCAAGATGGAAGGTGCCACACAAAGACAATCAGCACAGATCTAAGTACAATAAACAATAACTACCTTCTCTTCTCTTCTGAGAATTGTGCAACCTGACCTAGTTACATTTTAGAAAGTTGGTATGTGCCCCTACATGTATGGCTTCCAGCATAAAGAAACCCGAGAACCAGGCATGTTGTTATCATGTCACTTTTCATACTCCAGTCATCTCAAGGGATTTCATAAATCATAAGGATCTTATTAATATTTTAAACATTGTCAAAAACACTAAACTGTCTGTTATGCCATTCTAGTTTTAATTTTCCTTATTTAAGCCTCTTATAAATTCATACAGCTTAAATGCTCATATAGCTGTCAGTACTTTCTCCTGATTTCATTACCTGCAAATTCTTGATAGAAAGCTGTGCACTGAAACTACTTTGTTGTGGAAGACTTAAAATGGTATTTTGCATGACTCCTCCCAGGTGACCTTGTTAAGGCAGTCAGCACTTACTTAAGCTACCAGTCTTGTATTTTAATAAATGTCACTGTATTCTGTTCTGTGTCTACTTAAAGGCTATCCAAATTCTGGGCCTGATTCTGCAGTCACAGTTGCATAAGCCTAGATGTTTACATATGCAGAGCATCATTAAGCAGTGCTTTGAGCAACCAACAGTTCTATAATCTTGATTAAATTTAATAGCCAAAAGAAGAGGCTAACCACGAATCAGTGACGGTGGAATATAAACCTTGCCCACCCCGTAGAAATATGAGGGTTCTGTGTTCTTGTACCCTACCCCAATCATACTTAGATCTGTTTGAAAGCCAAACCAGATTGTAAATGAATCCAAAACCAAGCCACAAATTGGCTTCTGGCACTTTAGATGCTTCCATTTAGGTGCCACCCAGATATAGAGACTCCACAAAACCAAACTGGTGATATTATCATCATTTATTCGACTTCTAAAATGTCTTCTGGCACCATCTAGGACAATCTGAAGCATAATTAACAGAGTGAAAAGCAAAGAAATTTTGTTTGAAAATGGTCTATTACTGTGATCCCATAGCTTCTCTTTCCTGAATAGCACATCAAACCTTTTCGTTAGAAAACCATTTTTTCTTCTTCAGACTGTCTTTAGGTTTTTTTCCTTAGACAACACTCTTCGAAAATTTTTATGTTCAGCCCCCATCTACATAAGCTTTGATAATGAAATCTGGAGAGAATAAGAAGTAGGTTTTTTAATATAAGAGAAAATAATATGTCTTCATTGTTTTTGTGGAAGGCTGTTACAAAAATGGCTCTGCTTTGAAAGTTCACCTTTGCTTCTTTCACTGCTGATTTTAAGATGTCCCAATTGCAGCACTACCAAAATCCAGATTCTTATAGATAATAGAAAGTTGTGTTGGTGAATGTTCCTGTAGTAGTGAAGGAAAAGGATGAGTACTGCATGCTCCTGGCATGTGCAGTTCCAGCTGAGGTGTAAAGGTTTGGATTATTGCTGTTGGGAGCTGTAACCAGCTTTAACCTGGGCACTGACTCTATTCTAGCCTTTCTTGCAGCTCCAGGTTTGTAGGAACCACTACCTTAGCCGAGGCAAGTTATTATTGCTAGCAGCTTATCCCTGGTCCCACTAGGCTTTGGGCAACATGCTTAGCTTCTGAACTGGAAATGGCTATGCCCACAGCCTCAAAAGGTTGCTGTCTTTTGGCCTATTGACTGTGATATGGCATGGTACAACAGTGTGGCTGAAATACAGACAGAACAATGATAAGTGAGATTCTGGTTTCATCGAAGTCAGTGGCTGAACCTTATTCACTGCAGCAGGGCAAAGGTTTCAACCCAGATGGAGGGTGATTCATCTTGAGTCTCTGGGTATTTAACTCTAAGTGTTGACCTCTGATCTGTAAGTCTAGACTAAATGGTCAGGGGAGAGAATAAGGCATATCTAGAGCATGACGCATCTCATCCTAAAATAGACATCTAAAATAAATTGTGTAGACTACAACCTAGCTGCCCATCTCTGTCTACTGACTATAGAAAACATCAGTATGACTAGTTCCAAAACAAAAATCTATGTTGATACCTACACAAAGATCATTTGCTGGAGAGGACTAAAATGATATAGAAAAAAGTCCCACCATGGTATTTAAGTGGAAAGTCACCCTATCAGTGTTGTTACATTATGGAGAACAATACAGTACATATAGTGATATTCAGCAGCATTCCTCCATGTGAGACTCAGGAGTGACTCAGGGATCAGGATTGTTTGTTTGTGGTTTCTGTCCCCACCATTTGCACGCTCCCCTGTGCCTATGAGGGGGAGAAGATGGGAATGAGGAAAGCATGTTGAACTGGTCTTTGTGCTTCTTCCTTTGTTCTAGCTGTTTGTTTTCATTTAACACTTACCTTAATTTTGTGTTTCCCCATTTTCAAAAGTTTATCATTTAACACTACAGCTTCCACTAAAGCGTGTCATTCCCTTTCTCAATTCTAAATAAATTAATGAAAAAAAAAAATCAGTAATCTATATGTAATGTGCAGAATACCTGTAAAGTTGTACTAGAATATCTACTTGGACATTCACTTTCAACAGTTTTTAAAAAGTGCTTTTAGGTGCCATGGTTTTACAGTGACGGACTTTCGTAGAAAATCTCATGACTCATGAAGACAGTGGTTTTCACATTCCTAATTCTGTTTGCTCATCTTTTTAGAAACACTCTTTTTACTGTGTGCGAGATGAAAAGTTGATACTAGTTTACCATCCTGAAGGCTTTAGAAGAGATCAGAGTATTTCAGAGAATTGATGCCTGTGGATGCAGAGGGGCATGTGGTTGTTACCTAGTTGTCCCCAGTTTCTGAAACGTTCTGGTTCACAAGAGGTACTCGTCACAGCACCATCAAGTGCCCTGCGAGTTTTACCTCTAATTTCTGATGTCTTTTTATGTGAGGCATCTCCATTAAAAATAAATAAATAAATAAACCCACACCAAAACCAAACTTTTCATTCTGAGATCTCTTATGGCATGAGGGAGGAAGATACCTTTTTCTGTCTGCTCTGCATGGCATCATTTGGGGGGATATTGCCAGATTCAGCATACTTAAAGACTGTGCATAGCAATTGTACTGCTAAAATTTGCTCTGCATTTGGAGGGTGAATATCTGCAAAAGCAGACTGACATAAAAGAAATTCTTAAAGTAAATAAAGGAGTGATTTAATTTTTACAAAAGTATAGTCTGCAACAGAATTTTTGCTTGCTCTGTGCATTTTCAAAAGCTTAAAGCTGCTGTATTTCTAGTGCACTGTACCCAGGCTTCATTGCTGGTAAGCAGAGAGTTTATTTTCTGGGTTTCATTTTCAAACCATAGTGAAACTGAAAAAGCAACAAGGGCTGGGTGTGAGTGCAGATTATGAAGACCAGAGAATACTCCCAGCAGATAGAGCTTTGTACGGCAGAACTGATGGTTCACATCACTTGGTAAATACTTAGTACTACTACTACAAAACAAACACTGGGATTAATCATAAGAAAAGTCCACAGGTTGAAAACCTTGAATGAGCAACTGCAGAAGGATTTTTCAGAACCGCTTCAGTCTGTTGATGTATCTTACCATAAAATCTTTCCATATTCATATTTGTTTTTTGGCTGAAGAAGTTAAACAGTGGTCTGGCTGTTAGAACAAAGTGTTCTGTCTCCCTTCCCCTCCTGCCTTCCTGTATTGCCATGGCTCCAAAGTGAGGGAGGAGTCCAGAGACTGAGCAGAATCAAATGCAGGTGGGGATTGTGTGCTAGGCAGCCAAGACAAACAGTGCTCATGCTGTCTTCTATCTTTTTCTCTCCTTTTTTTTTTTCCTTTTTTTTTTCCCTTCCCCTCAACTGTCCTATATTTGAAGCTATCGGCCTGTTTGTAGCTGCTGGTGCATGCAGTGGTACTGATTGCTGCAGCATTGCATCTCCCTGCCGCAGGCAAATGCACACTCTTTTCTCTGTTACATTCTCCTCCCTCAACCCCCTCCCCAACCAAACCTTTTCCCCCCCATGATTCAGTTTTAAAAGAAAAGAAAAAAAAAAAGAAAAGAAAAAAAAGCAGTGAGTAATGGATCTGTGCAAAAAGCCTGGTAACAAAGCCAGGAGAAACTTGGCCGGCTTTCAGCTTTGTTACAGGCTCAAAGCTCAGTCCAGGTGTGTGGAAAATTTTGCGACTGTTATCCAGACTGCTCAGCAAAACTGGGCCCTCTTGCACTCAGACTGGAGCTGGTTTCACATGGCAGCATGAGGAAAACCCAGTTCCCACATGGTTTGTGAGTCAAAATCTCAAACTGAAACCAAGGGACACCTAACCCTCAGCCTACAAAAGATTTACACAAAGGCTGTGTCCCATGGTGCTGAATTTGACAGATCACCAAGAATTTTCCCTTTAAGCTTCAACACTTAATTATAAAAATCTGATTATTAAATTTCTTGTCAGAAAATTATACTGAAATTTTGCACCTGCGATACAGTTATTTTTTCTTACCTCATCCGAAGACATATGGCAAAAGAGTTATACTGAGTAGAAGAAACTAAAACTAATCTCATCTTCTGTTGGCTAATTTGTTCCTTTAGGCAGCATTTTGCCACCTGATCTTTCTCTTGAGTCCAGCTCTGCCTGTGCAAGGTCTGTGTTTCTGGTTATTGAGTACAACCACACACTGCAGAAAGTAGTTTCCAGCAGTGGACACAGAAGTACAGCTCCTAGAGCGGTCTGTGTTCATGGTAACAAATCCACCCCTGCAGTCACTTTTTATATGCAATAATGTAAAGGTCAGCCAGTCCCCCAGGTGTTCTCTAAGGCAGCACAAGGTGGCTGCTGTTGGAGAGACTTGCCATACTTTCATCATGAAGGATGCTTATTCCTCATTTCTTTGTTGCCTCCTTAAATTTAAGTCATAAATTCTGAAAATATAAAATCTGTGCTGGCAGCTTCCTTGTTCCAGTGGCACACGATGGAAGTAAAGTCACTCAGACATGGGCTGTGAGTGGTACCTCCCATATGACATCCTGCCCACCCATCCTTTCCCTGCTCCCACTCAGAGGAGCTCCACACAACTCCCTGCCAGCGCACCATAGTATCTTGTTAACTCCTCAAACAAGATTACATGAAGCTGAGGATCACCTTAGAGAAACAGAAGGCATTATCAGGTTGTGTTATTTATTCCTCTGATCCTCAAAAAGCCTCACAGGCTTCCTTGTCATCAGCTGGGAAAAAAATCTTTCCGTTGTCCTTATGTACTCGTTGAGAGGTGATGGAGGATTTAACTTCTCTGGGTGCACAGGAAAGCCTTTGCCAGCACTGATCAACATCCAGCTCCCATGCCAACAAGAAACCACTCCCCAAAGCCAGCACCCACAGTCTGCTCAGCATTTCTTGCTGGGACTCAGATCCCAGATGCCTTTAGGGCTGCAGGCAGTTATGGAATATGGTGGTTCCTCCCCTTTTTCTCTTAGCTGCATAATGATTTATAGATCAAAATCTGTATCTTTAACGGTTCTGTCTGTGAAATACTGCTCAATGCACAACCAGCAATTTTCTGCATTACTAGAGGTATCCAGGTTCTTAAAAATTGCATCCCAAGTGGAGCACAGAGTGAATACCCACCCTGAAAGGACAGCAGTTGCACTACATGTGTGGCAATGTCCTAACGCAAAGGGAAGGGTCTTACTACCTTCTAGCCAGGTGCCAGAAACAGTCCTTTTTGGTCCTTCTGCTTCAGGAATGTCTGCTGGTAGCCTAATATGCTGCAAGGAGGCAACACTAACCAGAAAAGAGTAGAAGAAGAGAAAAAACATACTGTTAACTGAGAGAGCCAAGGTTTCTTCTGTAAATTCTTACTGTTGCTTTTGCCATGCTCACTGGGACATTAGGATGGGCAGTTGAGTGTATGGTGACACAGAGACATAAACTTCCCAGCGAGAGCTGCTACCAGAATCCATCACTCCAATAATTTTTAGGATGACTATCAAGACTTTTCATTTTTTTGCTTATCATATCCTGGGTGAATACAGTTGTTCCAAATCTTATTTAACTTTGGTCTGCTTGCTCAGTTTGGGAGAATTTAGCTTGTCAGACTTTATTATAGTGAAGATCCTCTTTCCTGCTTCACAATTTTGTGCAGTGGGATTGCAAAAGCTCCAGGTGAAAAGTCAATTAAATGAGCAATGAAAACACTTCTAAGGATATTAAGAATTTGGATTGTGTTTTCTTTTTGTTTTTAACAAAACCTAATGTCAGTTTGAGTGCTAAATAAATCGATGTTGTTTGCTTTTAAAATATTAATGGTAGTCTAGATCTCACCGGCTGCCTTGGTGCTTTAGCTCAAAGCAGGAATGCACTTCTGAAGCAATCATCTGGCAACCCCATTTATTACAGTTTTGGTTTTGTTGAAAGCAGTCTTAGAACATGAGAGAGTTATGAATGAAATCAAACCCTCCATATGCTCCAGGAGTGCACCTACTCCTACCCCAAAGGGCATTCCCTCCCCAGGTCCAGGCTAGAGGTGGTCTGGAGCAAACCCACCTCCAGGGGCCTGTGGTGGTGACAAAGGATCTACCACGCCAGCTGCTCTGCTGCAGGGACCCTCACCTGCACTGCCTTGACTGCTGGTGCAGAAAGATGCTGGTTCCCAAACTCAGAAAACTCTCTCCCCTTATCTTTTATTCTGCACCAAATGGGAATGCCCATTCTGAAAGATAAGAGAAAGAGAGTGTGCATATCTGTGACTTGTTTTGTGATTATGCTTTATTTAATTATTATTCTTAGCTCTGTGGTTAGAACCTCTTGGACTTGGCAGGCCTTAATTCAGGGTTTAATCTTTTATGCATTTTTTTAAACAGAGCTGTACAGTCGGAGAGTCTGGACTCATTCCATACGAGTTTACCCTCCTGCCACCTCAAATCCTATAGAAATGGGGACCTCCAGAGTGTGTTGTATTTGCTATACTGGAAATCTAAAGCAATTCCACTTCTGACATAAATTACTTCTGGGTAGGATGAGTCCAGGCCTTGGTTCCATCATGCCTCAGGTGCCTAATTCTCATGAGGCATGAGAGGAGGTGTATTGATCGGACAGGAAATGCATCTGACTGTCCTGCCCATGACAGGGAGCAGCATGGAACAGAGCAAGCCCACAGTCAAACAACTGAACTACATTTGAACTTGTCAGAATATATGTAATTTTTCATGAGGTTCTGGGAAAGCAGTTGTAAATTGGCCTCTACTAAAATTCTTGTAAAAAAATCATGGTTTCTGCTAGCCTGAGTAGAGCACACATATCGTGGAATATAGCAAGCATCCTTGCAGTTCGGTAGTTGTGTCCTCTATCAGATTATATTTCTGTTATTTCAAATTAAAAATAATGCCTTCATTGTAAGACAGTTCTTTAACCTCTGAAAGACAGAAACTTTAGAACAGAAGCTCCTGCATCTGCCGCATATTTTGAGGAATGCATGATACAAAAATTGTTAAAAGTGCTTTTGGCCTCTCCAGTGAACCTGCTATAAGAGCAGCACACTGGGAGGCAAAGGGTGATTCAGCCTTTGGCTACCTGAGTTTATATAGTATTTAGAATATACTGGAAGCAGACTTTTTCTCTGGTCCTTGGTGCTGGTGTATTTTAATGTAACTTTCTGCATAAACCTGCCCTGATGTGAAAAATCCCTCTTTGCACAGCACTTTGCTACTGCACACCCCATGTTCTGGGATGGATTGTGTCCTTGGGGAGTACAGCAATGATGACACCCATCTTTGTTGTGCTGGTGAGCTTCTCCTGCTATCTTTGTAGGAAAAATTACACAAGGTAATTACAAAGTGATGAGTTGCGTTAAAGTTCTTGGGGGCTCAGTGAGGGATTTAATGGTTGCAGCTGTTTGTTTGCAGAGGGGGGCTGGACAAGTGGAAATATACTGACCTGGGATCTGAGGCCTATTCCTAACTCTGCAAGCTCTTTCTATGTGACCTTGGGCAAATCACTTCTCTGCTTTTCTTCCCTCCTTTATCTGTCTTGTCTATTTAGTCTCTCAGGAAGCCCTTAAGAGCAGAGACTGTATCTAACTCTCTGTTTGTACAGTGACTAACTTAACAGGGCCCCAGGCTTCCTGAAGTCCCAAAGATGTTGTTGCAATGCAAGTCATAAATGTTAAAGACGTGTAAGTATCTGGCCCAGCTCACCACCATCACCATCTGTTTTTCTATGACAAATTAGTAGTATGAAAGCACGTAACTGAGTGATTAGAGCTGTGACCGTTCACCAGACTCCCTAGGTTCTGCTCCTGGGTTTGGCACCACCACACTTTGTAACAAGAGCTGTTTAAAACTTTTCCAGCAGCATGCTGTTGGTTTTTCTTCCTTAGAGAGTGTCAAATTAGTCAAAACTGAAAATAAGGAGGGAAAAAAAAAATCAAGAGCATGCCAGTTTCAACAAAGCTATAATGGGAAGATGATTCAGGGGCCCACGTTGGAATTCCTGGAAAACCAGAAAACAAGTGACCTCCTCCTTTTGCCTCTTCTAGAGGAGCCAGTAGTGTTCACATGTGCTGGAGGAGGCTGTGATTGAAATCTCTGCTCCAGTGAATGTTTTACATAAAGCCGTGGGACTTGGTAAAGTCATAGTGGTGGGGGCCATAACCTGGGGTGCAGAAGGCTGGTTCTTAGTTTGAATTGCACAAAGCATGGATGTGCTTCCCAGCAACTTCCTCACCACTAGACTCTGCTGTCCCAGGGAGGAAGGAGTTCAGATTGTCTATGTGGCTTTACACTTACAGATTTGTGAGGTTTTGATATTTTCCCAGTGGAAAGGGAAAAATAAAAATCATTTTATGTGTTGAACACATAGGGAAGACATTTTCTCCCCAGCTCCTTGTGAAAGGAATTTGATTTCTTATTGTCATTGTGTCCTTTAGTAAGTGAGTACACTGGTGCTTTAAAATAACTTTTGCGACATGCTTTGTGATGTTTGACCAGCATTATCACTTCTCCTTTGGGGATGGTACTTCATCTGATCTGGCTAGAAGTGTGGAAAGGGAGCTTTAAATAGGCTGTCTGTGCGCTAGGCCTTGGGCATTACGTGGAGCAGGCTCCAGGCAGTTGTCATCTGACCTCAGCTGCAACATCAGCAAAGGAGCTTTTTGCTTCACAAATAATCATTTGCTTTTGGTCATGCTTCCTTCACACAGCACTTCCCTATAGTGATATAATCAGTTAATGCTTTCTCCACCACCCTGGACTGTCCTGGAGAAAGGGAATCGTGAGGCTGGACAGGAATGCAAGCAGCAAGCAAGTACGCACTGCTGCTCCAGGATTTAACTCTGTCAGAATGAACTATTAAATTCTTAAATCTTATGAATTTGATAAATTCTTTGCACTGGAAATTTTAAAATATACCCTGCTTTAGGTCAAATTGTTCTTGGCTTCTTTTTAGTAATTCCCTTTTATTTGTTGGAAATTATGTCATCCAAAGGACAAATAGATCATGGGAAGTCTACATTTAGCCATGTTTGAGCTTCCGTCTGACGTACTGGATGATGCAACAACTGGTGGTGATACTTGTGTAAAACAAGCCATTGAATTACTAAATCATTTCTGTGTTTTTATTTTACTTTTCTTGGAAGAAGCTTCCTTGACAAGCAGGTGTTTCTTTCCAAGATCATAATCAGTGCAGAAACATAGGGTAGCTTGGAGCTGTCAAAATTCCACCAGAAGTATTTCATTACTATTATGTTTATGTCTACATCCACTTAATGAGATTTCTATAGATCATGAGAACCACTTAGTATGTCCTTAACTCCATAATGATAGGAAATGGTACTCTTGACTGCTAGACTGATTTTCCTCACGAGGGTTATAACATTAAAATTTCCTTTCCAAAACTAAGAGCCATATGTTGCCACATGGAACCACCATCAGTTGCCTGAATGAGTCAGCACTCTGAATTTTATGACAACTGGAATGACTACTGTGGTTGAATGAAACTTTTCAACTTCAGGTGTTGCAATCACGAAGGAGTTTAGTGTCTGAAGTGAAGTGGAGCATGCTGGTGCAGAAGTGAGCTCATTTCCTAGCTTGGATCTGTCATTTCTTCAGAAGCAGAAGGAAGAGGATTTTGCATCTGTTCCTTCTTGCCTAGAGGAAAGCACGCTTAGTAACTGTTTGGCAAAAGGCTTGGAACCCTTGAGCTCCAATGGTGCCCAAGTCGCCTCAGCCACTGAATCTTGCAAGATGCAGGTTAATAAAACCTGCAGGGAGAGAAAAGAAAAAAATTATTCATGGGAGAGATGTATCTCCCTTTATTTGCATGATTATCAAACTGTGATATTTCAGGATGAGGCAGAGATTGGGGACTTGTTTGTTATGGTTTTCATTTTGATTTTTATCTCTCCAGAGTCGGGCTGTTTTGTGAGTCTGTAGCTGTAACTCCAGGAAGAAACAGGTGAAACGAGGAGTAGCTTGTTAAGTAATGTAAAGTTAACAGAGCGCTGTTTCTCCAGACCCAAAGCAGAAATCTTGAAAGATAGCTGAACAGGAAAGAAATTTTCCAAAATAAGTTACAGTGCCTGTCTGTTGTGATGTAATTGACTTGTGATATATTCATACGAGGTGTAGGAAAGCATTTGGTATGTTTTTGCCAATAAAAGAATTAATGACGTAGATCTCAACTTTCTAGTAATTAATTGCAACTGTTTCTGCCCTGGTATGTTTATAAGGCTTAACTGAAATTCCAAGCAAGGCGGAGAAGTTTAGCACAAAACAAGACTGAAGGAAAGTAAGTTTAAAAAAAACAAAACCAAAAACAAACAAAAAAAAATAAGAAACCAAAACCAGGGTCTTGGTTTGAGACATCTAACGTGATGGGTTGGGTAGTGGTTTTGTTGCATGAAGATGTTGCAGTACTGGCTTGGGCTATTTGACATCAGAAACTCAGTTCATTTGTGTTGAATGATTGCCAAATCCAGCTTTTTCCAGATTCCAAAAATAAAATGAAGCATGAAAAAGGAACCCAATTTTCGAGAATCATAGAATCTGTGAATATATAACTTTAAAGCCATTGTAAGTAGACACTAACTTCCAGAGCCCACTCTTAAAATTGTATTTCTTCATGTATTTTATGAACCTCATTGGAGGGTTTTGTGTCCCTTCTCCTCTCCCACCTCCCAGTCTCTCTCTTAGTCTAACATTCAAGGGATCTGCAATACCAAAAACAAGTATGTTGTTGGCTTTTGCATGTTATAGCTCTTAATCTGAGGGCCGTGAACTCACCAAGTGTTTCTCTTCAAACATAAGAGGATGGAAAGAGGTACGAACTTGTATCGTCTCTGAAGTGAGCTTTGTGGAGTCATGCCAGTGTTCTGCTAAATAGAGATCTGTACTGCAAAAATGTATTCCTGCAGGTGGTTTTGTGATTATGGGGAAGACCAGAGATTGATGGATTATGGGTCTGACTCAAAATTCATTGAAATCAAAGAAGAGTTCTTCAATTATTTTAATAAATGTTATTTTAAAAGTATGAATTGATGATAAGCCAGTACTTGGGTTTGAACTCTCAGAATTTGGGAAAGAGTAAAGATATGATATAATTAAGAGCTGTGAGTAATCTTTGACTCTAGAGCCCGAACTTCAAGAAATTCCTGTGTTGCTCAGTTTCAGAGTTTGCTTTAAAGTCTCGTGTAAAAATCTGTGAGGTTTTACAGTGCTAATTCCTAATTTCACAGTAGAAATTTGAAGGATGTGTAACAATCGATTTCTTTCCACTGGAAAAAGGATAGAAACATAAACTGTAGGCTGGAATACTCAGTTGACGTGTTATATAATTATGCAAATTTTCCATATGAATGCCCAACTATTGTTACATAAGGCATGTAAAATTAGTATAGCCTATTCAAAAATGGTGTTTCCCACGGGTAACACCATTAATGTAAGTAGTCATGCAGTGTTTCAAAGCCTCATCTACCATTCTGGTGCTAATTTTCCATGCGAGCAATAGCAGCTGACATAGCTGGAAATGCTATCTTGTAAAAGGAACAGAGGTTACTTCAAGGTAATCTCCATTTTAAAACAAGTTACACCCAGCAACAAGTTGCATAGCTTTTATCAGAAGTGATAATATTAACTTTTTTATTTAACTCGGATTATTGAACATTATGCTCTTTAACGTTGAATTATTGAGAGATAAGTTATTCTCCGATTTGTCTTGACAAATCATCCTCTTTGCGTTAAACACCTTTGCCAGTAATCTAGATCACAAATATAGCATTGCTCCAGAGATGCTGAATTGTGTTATATTCAGAACAACTTCATACTGTGCCAAGTAGAACCCACCACATTTCTATTTGGTGGATGAATCATTCCATGTCCTCAGCAGTGTTAAGACAAAATAATTTCCCAAAGGCATGAAATGTGCAGCATTTATAAGTGTAGATTTGTTACTATATGTTTTAAATATGTAATACGTATTAATATATGTAAAGAAGGTACACAAGATCTCTGTGGATGATTTTGTTAAGCTTTTGAGTGTGTTGAACTAGTGTTTCTTACAAGTTAAAAGGTAGGCTTTATGGGACGTGTAAGTCTCCCTAACATATTTGCTAGTTTGTAAAGTTTGTATGGATGAAGTTAGTTCTAAATTTCAAAAGCCTCGTGTTTTGGTTTTTAATAGCTATTTCATCAGTGCAGCTGTCTCATGTAATAGGTTTTGATTATTGGGTTTTTCTAAGTATGAAAATTATACATTTTATCTTTTTTAACATAAAATAGATGTTTCTTAAAACATACTCATATGCTGACACAAACATTTGTCGAGACATACCTATAAAAGCTAATACTAACTCACTGTCATGCATTAATTCTGGTGTTTCTTATGGAATATGCTGTACTGAGACATGAGTACAGATGGTTTCAAAGTCTGTACTAAACCTGACACAAAGCACTAATGATGAATTTCCAGAGGGACCCTGACACACTTGTGAGGTGGGCTAATGCCAACCTTACAAAGTTTAACCATGCCAAGTGCAAGGTTCTACACCTGGCTCAGAGCAATCCCAGGCACAGCTACAGGTTGGGCAGAGAAGAGATTCAGAGCAGCCCTGAGGAGAAGGACTTGGGGGTGTTGGTCGATGAAAAAATGAACATGAGCCGGCAGTGTGCGCTTGCAGCCCAGAAAGCCAACCATATCCTGGGCTGCATCAAAAGGAGCATGACCAGCAGGTCAAAGGAGGTGATCCTGCCCCTCTACTCTGCTCTGTGAGACCTCACTTGGAGTATTGTGTGCAGTTCTGGTGTCCTCAACATAAAAAGGACATGCAACTGTTGGAACAAGTCCAAAGGAGGGCCACGAGGATGATCAGGGGACTGGAGCACCTCCCATATGAAGACAGGATGAGAAAGTTGGGACTGTTCAGCCTGGAGAAGAGAAGGCTGCGTGGAGACCTCCTAGCAGCCTTCCAATACCTGAAGGGGGCCTATAGGGATGCTGGGGAGGGACTCTTCATTAGGGACTGTGGTGATAGGGCAAGAGGTAATGGGTTCAAACTTAAACAGGGGAAGTTTAGATTGGATATGAGGAGGAAGTTCTTTACTGTAAGGGTGGTGAGGCCCTGGAATGGGTTGCCCAGGGAAGTTGTGAATGCTCCATCGCTGGTGGTGTTCAAGGCCGGGTTGGACATAGCCTTGGGTGGCATGGTTTAGTGTGAGGTGTCCCTGCCCATGGCAGTGGGATTTTGAACTGATGATCTTAAGGTCCTTTCCAACCCTAACTATTCTATGATTCTATGAAGATGATGGTGAAATCTTCTTCAGAGCTCCAAATGTTTTTCAACTGAGATTCCAAGTTGCCAGAGAATACCTATGCCATCTATTAAAATCCAGTTCACTATGAAGAATCCATGGGTTATTCTTTCAGGCTTTCATCTGCCTTTGTAATTGCCATCACAAACTGGATAAGCTACAGATAGCGAAAATTTTATTTTTCTCCCTGCTTCTTATTGTCAGTGCTAACATAAATCAGCTTCACTGTAAGGGGGAGGGAAAGAAGAAAAATATATACAGCTGTAGTTGTGAACATTTGTAACATGAGTTATGGACATGGGATGCCAGAATTTGTAATCTTTAAAGAGTATGGTTTTATAGTTCAGAACTTAATACTGCAAAACTGAGTAATGGCATAGAAACTCATATAACTTATCTTCAATGATGATAAAAGCATTCTCAACCTATCCTTTTCCAAGCAAGACAGAGTAACTTCTTCAAATACTTGATACATTTCACAAAATGCTTGAATTTGGCTTTAAACTGAAAGAGGGTAGATTTAGATTAGGTGTTACGAAGTTCTTCACTGTGAGTGTGGGTGATGAGACACTGGAACAGAGAAGCTGTGGCTGCCTCATCCCTGGTAGTGTTCAAGGCCAGGTTAGACAGGGCTTGGAGCAACCTGGTCTAGTGAAGGGTGTCCCTGCCAATGGCAGAGGGGTTGGAACTAAATGATCCTTAGGCACCTTCTATCCCAAACCATTTTAGGATTCTATGACCTCTTTGTTGAATTGTGAGGACATAAGTATTTAGCTTGCGTAAACTGCTGTAACATTTACTCAGTGGAAATAGCGATTTATCTGAGACGAAAGTGCAGCCTAAAATGTCTACCATTTTGTTTTCAGTTGGGTTGCACCATATTAATTACTGTCGTTAATTAATACTAAGACTTCTTTAGGCTGTTGCCATCGAAATTTTAGTTATTGTAATATTATTTTATTTGATGTTAAAAGAAATAATTTCACCCTGTTTTAATTCATGAAAGCATCTATTGCTGTTTCCAGGTCCACGGTTTTGCTGCTTCATCCTTCTCTTTCCATCTTTCTAGCTTCTTCTTCATCATACTGGGCATATGGCATTTAAATTCATTTTCAAGACCATTTGTAATCTATCTCCTTCCTGGGTCACCATGCCTTTGGTTCATTGCTCACACCAGCTTGCATCAACCTACTTGCTAAATCATTAGAGGAGCCATTTGTATTTTGGCTCATATAGATACATATATACACATATCTGCACAGAGTCAGTCTCCATAAATACCTTAAATTCTGCTTTTTCAGATCCTGTAAAACTCATGCCAGTATAAACTGCTTATCATGCTGCCTATTATGTCCTCATTGTCCTCCATCTATTTGTGTCACTGTTTGATAGTTGGACTAGAAGATGTAGGAAGCAGGAACTGGCTTTCCCCTTGTTCTTTTTCTTTTTTATAATGTGAAATCTAGCACATTTCAAGTCCTGGTCAGATTAGTCTTTCCTGGAACTATGATAATAAATACATAACACAAATGGTTATAGTGGTTGTTATTGTTCATGTGTGTGCTATAAGTGTGTAAAAGACTCCTGTGGTGTACAGTCACACTGCATTTCTTCATTGCGATTTTTCTGCGGTTTCTTCAGCTTCTTCAGGTTTACTGTTGTTGAGAACAGACGTGATAACTCCCAGGTAACTTTGGGGTTCATTGCAGTCATAGGCAACTAAGTTCATTAGAGGGCCAGGTTAAACACTGACATGTATTCGTACTTGTGAAATTAACTTTTAAGAAAGTATTTGAAATGGAAAATGTCTGTCACTGCAAGCATCTTGTAATTATTCACTTATGATTGAGAAGGGACTTTCCTCTGTCTTTTAACCACAGATGAAAGTAAACCTACCTTTGGTTTAAGCTGTCATGTAAAACCAGAACAATTTCTGAACTTGTCTCTGTGTCCTTTAGAAATTATATACGCGCTTAATGTGCGTGCTCACTGCAATGTTTTCTGCCTACAGAATCATTTCAGATTATTTCCATTTTCTTCTCTTAAATATTTTAAGGACATAATTGAATTGACATTGCCTTCATTGGAAGCTGGATCAGACCCCTTATAATGGTTGGCTAAGGGTTCTTTGATAAAAGGAAAAAAAAATTACTGTCAGGCAAGTTGAAGATGTAAGTGGAAGGGACAGCTGGCTCAGGCTTGTGTAAGGTTATTGCCTTCTATATGGTTTCAGGAAAAGATTAGCTGGAGGCTATTGCTTATCTGAATAACTCCCTTCACAAAGTCTAGCCGTTAGCTATGTAAGCAGGGAACTTCCAGTGTTTTTTCCCACTGTTGTATTTAGTTAATGCAAAAATTTGCACTCTCCAAGCACTGGTTTACAAAGGGGCTCATTCATCACATGTAAGTACGTCGAAGGTAGTATTTGATGTGAAATTCATGAGTGTTGTTTAGGACTGTATACAGTACATAAGCCTCAGGACTCAGCGTTGTATCAGTCACTTCTCTGCTCCTGGAGCAGCAGCATTTTCTTATGCTCTTGTCCTATGCCATGCTTAACCAGGAATCTTTTTACTGAAGGATTTCTACAGCTGTAAAGCTAAGCAGAACATATGTCCAGAGAAGTGAATAGCACATCATAAATAAAGAACAGTTTATTCACAATCTCTCCAGCAGCTGATGACCCCATCAAGCACAGTAGGGCTTTCAGAACACAAAGCTTATGTGAAGGACAGAAGCTAGTTTGGGATCAATGATTTATCATTGAGTGTTATGTAAAAACAGCTGTGTGCTGATGTATCTGCAGAGCTCAATATATGAAGTTGTACAATTTGCCCAAGAAAACTTTAGAATAAAAAATATTGATCTCTAATTGAGTTCTGCTGGCCTCCGAATTGCATCTAGGTAAGAGAAAAGTCTGCTGGCCCAAGAGGTGTCACAAGAGGGAGGTCTGGTCTGAAGCCAGGACCCTGGGCTGTGTGAGGAAACAAAAGCAGTCTTCTCTGCCCCCAAGAATTTGTCCTCTACATACTATCTGACCTGCTTATTGGGTCAGCATAAAGGTGAAGGGACATTATTCCTCTCCCATATACTTCACAGAAGTTTTGAAGAGGGAACTGGTATCAGCAGCATTATAAACTTATGCATTCTTTTGGCTTCATCAATGCCAAAGGTTCATGTTACCATCACTGTCTGTGAAGAAAGGTCTGCATGCATCAGATGTCTAAAAAAAGTCCTGAAGTTATGTGTGGCTATTCCTTTAAAAAAGGAACAAAAGAAAAAAAATAAAAGCATGCTAAAATTGTAATAATTTTGAAGAAATTGAGTTTCCATATGTTCCTGTTGACTATTGCGACATACTTTTTAAAGGAAGAATATACTGAGTTTCTTCATGATGTGGTAGATACTTTTGTCTACATGAGCCCCTGTCTCAGCTTGTCTGTTTTTCCTTATGTTACTAGTCCATAGAAGTAACTGATTCATTTCATTAGGATAGGTGAGAGAAGTATCCTCTAAGCATATTTTCCTCCCAACCATATGAGGAAAGTTGAAGACTGCCTCATACCTGGTTTTAGCCATGCAGAAAGGCAAAACTCTGTCCTTGAGGTAGAAAGGAGGGAAAGTCTAAACGTTTTCCTTTTCAAGGTTAGTACAGGCAGGTTTGACAACACTGGAGGTGAACTCCAGCCAATTCAAGCCTCTTCCATGTATTTTAGCGGAGTTCATCAGTCCAGAACTACATGTCCAAGGTTCAGCTGAACATAAGCTCTGCTGCTGACACCCAAGCAAGGGAAATGTGCACTGAGACTTCAAATTCCTGTAGGTGTTAAGACTTGTCAGGGAAGAACAATTGGGTCAATACTGCCTAGCATTGAGTTCAGACAAGCGCTCTGAAGGTGAAGAGGTTTCCACAGCCTTTAGGAAACAAGCCATCCTGCCTTTCTGAAGGACATCATTCACCTGGACCAGAGAGACAGAGTAACACACATGCAGTGAATTTTCATTTTAAGCAGTGAGACAGAGAGTTGAACCTGGCAGAAGCTTGGTGAAATGATGATGCTTATTGCACAAACAGCTTATGCTTATTGGCTGCACATCCATTTCAAGTAGAAAATACCCTTTCCCCAGGCTAACTAATTTTTCCTCTGTTCATTCCTGTTTGCTTCTTCTGGTTTCTTGAAGAGAAAAGAAACCTAGTCTAACAAATTAGCCTATATTAGCAGGATCCAGATTAGCAGCATGGGTAGCTTGGAGTTTAGGTACATATTTTTTCTCTGAAAAATGGCTAGAGTGGTGTATGAACAGACTCAGGGCTTGTTAGGAAAGGATTAAGTACAGCTCTTGTCTAGAAGAAACTTGAACAAAGACCAATCTGTTTTGTTCATCTTTCATAAAAAGATTAAACAGACTGATTTATTATGTATTACAGTAATCACACTCCTGAAAATTCTTTCCAAAGCAAAGGTGCTTTTTAATTGAATTAAAAAAAAAAAAAAAAAAAGAAAATGAAATTTGTAGAGAGGAAGGTACAGGAACTCCTACGTTCCTGGGCTGATCCAGTGTGAACACGTTACCCTTCAGTGGCTGGCAACCTTTTGGCAGGAATATTACTTATTTAATTGGTGTAGAAATAACTGTTTGGCTCATTTTACTGCTCTCCCTACAATCAGAAGCTTTTGCCTGTTAGATATTCCACCACTTCTTATATACCACTTTTGCAACCTACTCCATTCTCACTTACCCATGATGCTTTTCCTTCAATTTTGTGAATGGAATTGAATTAGCAGCAAGCTAACTCTCACTGACTCTCCAATGCTCCATCAGGTTCCATGCGTTTATTGCTTAACCATTAAGAGGTTTTTATTTTTTCAATTATACCTTCTCTGGGCTGGTTTTCAGCCAGCAGCAGTTTCTCTAGCTCCTAAGTTTCAGACTCTGGATGGAAGAGAGCCTCCAAATAAGCACTAGCCCTCCCATGTGGAAGCCACACACACCATCAGGTTTGAACACAATAACGTGGTCAGCAGACATTGTCAGATACATTGGCACACTCCATGAATTCAATGTGGAGACATGGGAAGTACCTGGTAGTTTGGGGGAGCATTATAGGGACAAGGTTTTTGTTGGACTCAATGATCTTAAAGGTCTATTCCAACATAAATGATTCTATGATTCTATCAAAACCTAAAAAATACGCATGTACTGAACTTATTACTCTCCACTGAGGTAGGGGAAGGTCTTTCCTTCAAGAGTTATCTCATTCCTAATGGGCACCAAGAGCAGAGGGGAGTGCTCGGAGGGCAGGCACAGCAAGCAGAAGGAAATCATTATGTTGGTTTTTTTCTTATCAGTTCTGCAACTTAAAACTACCCTGAAGAGACATGTTTCGACAGAGTCCTTCACACTTCCAAACAAAAGAGCTTTTGTCTCTTCCTTCCTCCCTCTCCCTCCCCCCAGTTTGGATGTATGGCTGGAGAAAAATTATTGCAGGCATTGTCTGGCAGCAACAACCGCAGAGTCTCTTCTGGAAACAAGTTGGGTCAGGTTCATGAAGCGCGCACAGAAAGAGGAAGAGAAAGAGGGAGGAAAGGGGGGGAGATGGGGAAGAGAAAGCTCCCTGGCCAGATAAATAGCTCACTTTTGGAAGATGCTTCACCAGTGTTCCTGCTGTTATATAACAGCTTCAGCCAAGGTCCAGCTATATCAGTTTAGTCGTTGGTATTGGGAGGGGTGATATGCTAACAAAAGTATGCAGTAACAAGCATATAAAATGTCATGTTTTATTAGTTTTGCAGTAAATACAGGGAAGATACAACTAATTCATGCTCTTGCTGCAATTCCTGTTGTGAACATGAAAACGCGTAGATGATAATTAATTTCTCAGTGGCAGGATCCTGTCACTGCCCTATGCATGTTTGCATTTCAACAAAAGAAACAAAATTTCTGCCCATGCATTGCTGAGAAAAAAAAACAATCTATAGTTTTGTCTGGGTATGGAGACAAAGGGGTTTAATGTGACTTAAAGGAATAATTTGAGTATAAAATGGAGGGCTGATTAGAGCAGTAAAATGATCAGATGTAGAAGGAGCAAATACAGTGTAACAGCAAAAAGCCGGGGAGTGGGAATCAGGCCAGCTGGGGCTCTGCTTCCATTCAGGCATGCTGTGCAACTCTAAAGTAAGTCAATAAACCTTGCAGTGCTTCAGTTCAACCATCTGTAGAATGGGAATAATAAAAATATTATTCCCTGTCTCCCCAAACTGCAGTGAGCCATTGAGATGAGTATTGAGTCAGAGCGCTGTGAGTTGAGAGAAGACAGGTTTAAACTTTCCCAAAGTTCAGAAGTTTTCTTGCAGTCAATTTTTATTTGGGAGGCTCAACTCCACCTTTGCAATTGTAAATCTGTTCTCCTCCCACCACTGTAGCAAGTAGGCATCTATTGGCCTAATGTGAACACTCAGCAGACAAGACGCATTTATGTCCACCACAGTTTAGTTATGAGCCGAAGAAGTGTGTTACACTTTGGGAGCTATGGCAACAGGGGAAGGAATGCACAACTGAGGATGGAAAACTGAAGTGAAACCACGGGACTAGTAGTTAAATTCTTTACATACTCTACAACAATCCATGATCCTCTAAAATTCAGGATCCTAATACCCAAATCTCATGAGCCCACACTATACTTTTAATTATGACAGCATCTTTCTTCTTTAGGCTGTTTTGCAGCTCTCAGACGAAGCATGCTCTAGAGCCCAGGCATCACCAAGACATACCTTTGCACTTCTACCTCTCTGCACCCTGAGAAATACTGTTGAAGTGGATGAGGAATATTCTCAGTTCACATCGTTTTCACATTCTGAAGTCTTGGTTAGGGCTTAAGCATACTCAGCAAAGGGACAGTTGGGACGCATAAAATACTATACAATTTAGCCTTTCTAAATTATCTTTGAATTGATTCTAGCTATAAATTGTTTTTCCTGTTAATTTTCATCCCTGATTCCTGGTTGTAGTTAGAAACAGAAGTGCTGAAATACAAATCCAGGCTTCCTGGTGCATTTAGCTCATTGTTGGAGTCTCTAGAGGTTGAGATAAGTTCCAGATTACTCCAACAGTTTGTTTGCTCATTGAAAGTAATTTCCAGATCTCAGAGTAGTTCAGAAAATGAAACAATCAATTAAATACACTCATGTGCATACACAGAATATCACCAAAGTGGTTAATTGGGCAGAATGTTTAAAAGGCACCAGGAGCCTAGCTCAGGAAAGCTGCAAAGACCACAGCAGTTTGGACATCCAGTGTCTTCATAGGCTGTAATTAAACTTTTTGTATGTTACATGCAAGCCAGAAGCAAGCGAAAGAGCAGCACAATTGTTTTATGAGAGTAAAATGTATCTTTTCTCAGAATATAAATTCTTTCATTTTGCACTCAAAAGTATTTGTAAAAAGAAATATACACATGCAGAATGATTTACTTTTCCCTGGTTTTGGTTAGCAGTGAGGGTTTTTTCACACAGGTCTCACTAAAAGTCTGCCTAATGGGAAGGGCTTACATTGTGTTGTGAACAGCAGGTTCAAATCAAGGCTAAACCAGTCCCCTCAGTCCAGCCAAAGCCACAGTGTGCCTGAAACTCCAATCTATTGCAATATTGGAAACAAACTACTGTGCAGTAAATTCTGAAATGTTTTTTCATGTTGCTGCTCTTGTATGAATTAATTTTCTTTCAGCTACAAAATAAGGTAAACAATATCTGTGACAAAACAAAAGGAGGAAGACAAAATCTTTTCAGTTACAGAATGACCTTTTTCATGGTGTTAAGTTCATGATGCTGCAAATACAGTGAATTTAAAGAAATTTTAAACAAAGTACAAAATTGCAGAGATTGCTTCTTCACACACCCTGAAATTCTTTACTTCTTGACATATATTTTGTTTTATTATGAGATTTAACCCTGCATGCGTATTCTGTAACACTCAGTAAAATCTTTAGGAATTCTCCATGTATCAAGTTTCCCATTAAGTTCTGAAAGAAGAGTTTTGCCTTTCTTAACATTTTGTCAAATGATTAAATATATTTTATTATTATTATTTTATTTTTAAAGCTGTAGGAGTTTAACATCCAGTCATCTGTGTGCCAATGAAGTTAGGAAATATTAAGACTCACGGTTTAGTCAGAGACATAATCTTTTCTGGTTTAGATTGACAAGATTTAACTACCATCTCATTGACTGTTTTTCAGTATACGCCTTGGTCACCAATAGAGCTCCATGCATCCCGTGTATTACAGTGGCAGGACTCCAAGGCAGTATTTGGCTATCAGTTTATTCACTAGATTTTTCATTCAAACTCCCTCTTGAGCTTTTGAGTATGGCTCAAATAAATTATTAGTTGGCTTAGAGTGCTGGCTGTAAATGTTTGGGCCTTTATTTGAGCATTAAAAAAGGCCTGGGAACTATTTCAGGGAAAGTATTATTAACAAATTCTATGTGATAAAAGTCTACTATTTGTTTTGGTTTTCAACCAGGATTTTTTATTTTGAGGGAAAGGCAGGGAGGAGGGTTAGTAGCAAGGAGAACCATTCATATCAGAAACAATGTCATAATTACACTGTGTGGAGATACTGTCTTGAAAACAGGATTTAAAAAATTATATAGAAACCTCTATAGCCAAACAGGGAGATCCCTAAGGATTAGCTGAGAAGGGTCTCCTGCAGCTGAGTCAAAGACCTGGTAAAAGAGTCCTGTCAGAAGCAGAGGTAAAGGTTTCATTAAGCGAGCATTTCAGACAGTCAGCAGGCACACCCTGATTTCCAGGCAATTGGTGTTATCCTTATTAACTCCTTGAACACAAATCAAGGCGCAAGCGTTCCTGGGAAGAGGGCAGAACATACTGGAGTCCTTGAGCAAGTTTCCTTCAAAGAGCAGTGCCCATTAAGTTTTACAGAAGTGCCCTGTGCAACTGGATTTTCCACTCAGTGATCGTCAGCATCTTCCTTTTCCACATTAAATTCCCTCTACGCAGTGTTTCTGGTGGTACATTAGTCTCATCAGGTGAGGTTGATAATCCCCATTAGCATTGCCAGTTGCACCATAGAGCTCGGTATTATCCCATGCAGCTTACAGATCATAGAATCGTAGAATACCAGGTTGGAAGGGACCTCAAGGATCTTCTGGTCCAACCTTTCTAGGCAAAGCATGACCTAGACTGCATGTCGCAGCACCCTGTCCAGCCAAATCTTCAAAGTGTTCAGTTTTGGGGAATCCAGCACTACCCTGGGGAGATTATTCCAATGGCTGATTGTTCTCGTTGTGAAAAATTTTCCTCTTGTGTCCAGTTGGAATCCAACAGTAGCTTGTGCCCATCACCCTTCATCTTTTCCATGTGACTCCTTGTAGAAAGGGAGTCTCCATCTTCTCTGTAGCCACCCTGTAGATACTGGAACACGGTGATAAGATCTCTTCTGAACCTTCTTCTCTGAAGGCTGAACAAACTCAGTTCTCTCAGCCTTTCCTCATGTGACAGGCTTCCCAGTGCTCTGATCATCTTTGCAGCCCTTTTCTAGGCCTTCTCTAGGGCAGGGATATTCTTTGTAAACCCAAGTTCAGTACAGTCCTCAAGAGACAACTGGGGCTAATATTTTTGACCCATGTCTCATAAAACCACATGACCAGCCCTTACTGTTTTCTTTCCTCTCTGTATTTTCCCTGATAATCAGATCAATGTGTACAAGACTGGCTTAACAAATTGGGCTATAGGATCAAGATGTTTCTTTGTATCACTGAAACTGAACAACACCAGACTTTAATGGAAAATTTTCACCTCAAACTATTGGATGGGTTTATATTTTCCATCCATTTCCACAACAAAAAGTCTTGGAGGGACTTTTTTATCAAATTTGAAAAAGTAAACTAGCATTGACACTAATTGACCCTTCAGATTGAAGCACCTCAAGGGCCAGCCCTGACCTGAATACTCCTGGGACTAATCCTAAAGTAAATAAAAGTTGATAAAAAATAATTATTCTCAGCTCTGCTTCTACTCCTTTTAAAGTCAATGGCAAAGGTCCCATGGGCTTTAGAGGACACCCATCCTATCGTATTTTCACATAGTAATTCCAGTACACAGTCTGCTTTGGAAGGTTCCCAGGCAGGACTTGCTACCTGCTCACCTTGGACAAAGCTGGAGGTGGAAAGGTACACTTCAGCCATCCAGGGACCATACAAAGTTTTTTTGACAGCCCTTCAAGTTTGCAGCATTAGCAGTTGCCATTCTGTACAGGGAAAAGTGATTTGCCTGTCCAGGGATTTCTGCTGGAAAAAGCTAGTTAGAGCCACTCACCGAAACAGGAGATTTTGCAGGTTTGTAAATGATTTTAGAACTGATAGCCCTCGTGACAGGCCTCTTCAGAGGCCTGCTCCAAAGAGCTTCCGCAATGAGCAGGCACTTGTGTCAACACCTCAGGAGGGCACTCTAATGGCAAAGGAGGACTGAGAAATGGTCAGGTTTTGTCAGGGGATGTTACTCAAAAAGTAAGAAGTCCTAAGAGCCTCATTTTAGATAGAGCAGGCAAAAATTAATCTTTTGGGAAAAAAAGTAAAGTCCCCTTAGAAACCTTTGTGTTGTCACATGTGAACAAGTCTACTTGGATAACATTTTCAGTCAAACCTCCTTGGAATCATTGACTTAGACTTTTTCGTTGTGATCCAAAGACGTTGAAATGCTGCTCTTGGTCTGTTTTGATTTTTTTATTCCTTTTAGACACTCTGGGATAGTGATAAGGTTTTTACTGTTTTAATTGGATGTTTCAGTGCTATCAACATTCATTTTCAAGTTAAAGCCATTTATTTGTTTACAAATTAAAATTCTTTGCAATTTCCAATCCTTGAAATATCTCAATATTTTGAGAGGTTAATAAAATTGTGATATACCATAATTTCCCCTGCAATACAAACTCTATTTACTGATCAAGGCAAATAACGGCGGTCCCCTTTTCTGTAAAAGTAACCAAAAGTGTGATATTGAAGCCAAGTAATGAAGCGCAGTTTGTCTCCCTTGTAAACATATTTTGGGATTTATTATGGGTACTCACCTGCTTGTTCTTGGGCAGTGGAGTGCTTCAGAGCATAAGACATTTCCCACTGTAAGTATTGGTTCACTTATATGCAGCTTTAACCATCTGACCTGAAATTTTCCATTGTGGGTATTTCAGACCAAAATTTTTGGGAATGTTTCAGCTGAAAAGCTTTTCCCAGAAAGTGAGGAAGAGATGCATAATTTTGCCCATATTTTTCTGATTATTTCTAAGTCTTCTAAGTGTTTTAAGGTGCTCTCCTACATCCTTAAGTTGGAATGGAGACCTGAAATTAATTTGTCTGGAAGTTGTCCTAATTTCAGATGCATTTATTCTTCATCTTCAAGAAAAAAGAAAAACTGAACAAGCAAACAAACCTACCACCAACAAAACAAACCTCTAAAATCACAGATTCTTAGAGCAGGGGGCGGGGGTAGAATGGAAGGTGCTTATCCCCTCTCTCTGCTGACCAGCAATAGGACACAAGGAAACAGAAAGAACTGCATCAGGGGAAGTTCAGGTTGGGTATTAGGAAAAGGTTCTTCACTGAGAGGATGGTCAGTCACCAGAACAAGCTCCCAGGGAAGTGGTCATGGCACCAAACCTGTCAGAGTCCAAGGAGCGTCTGGACAATGCTCTTAGTCGTATGGTTTAGTTTTAAGTAGTCTGCAAGAAACAGAGAGTTGGACTTGATGATACTTATCGCTCCCTTCTAAATTGAGACATCCTATGATTCCAAATAACAACTTAAAAAGTAAATAAAACTACTTGATTTTCAGAAGGAAAGTACTCCTGAAGTAGGAAGGCAAAAGTCTCCTGAAGACAAATGAATATAATAGTTCTTTACTAAAACATGTGTAACTACTCTTTTTTTCCTTTTTTTCTTTTTAGTAAGAATGTGTGAACTGCAGGTCAGATGTTCAGAGAAACCCATTAAGTGATTATTTACTTTTTCCTGGAGCATGGCACAGTTTGTTGTTTCTGTGGCTGCTTGCACAGAGGGCTCTGCAGAGAAATAGCAGAATCCAGACTTCCTTCACCAAATAAGAGATCAAAATATGAGACTTTATTTCCAAAGTTCGATTTTTGTAAAGCTTCAAGAAGCAAAGCCGCAAGTAACAATTGCTATGTTAACATAAATATTCTTGCAAGACATTAGAGGCATGTTGCTCCCCTGTGCTAGGCATGTGCTTAAGCCTTGTATATCCAAAAGCTGAACGTGGGTCTGATGTCTCACCTTACAAATACAGATTTGAGTACAGTCTTGTAGTTAGTAAGCATAGGGTTAATGAAGGAAGACAAAGTTGATTTGAACTTGAAAACTTTGGTTAAATTCGTAGCTTTTACCCCAGATATTTTTTGTGTGAGCACAGGAAGGACATTTAATCTCTCCATATCTCAGTTGCATATGTATAACACAGGAATGAAAATACCATCTTTGTCCCACCCCTTTTTTTTATCTCATCTGTTTAGATCATGCATTTTTCAAGGCAATGGTTGTTTCTCTCTCTGTGTATGGAAAACTTGAAGCCCATCAGAGCTCTGATCTCAGACGAGGCCCTTAAGTGCTATTAGTATGTAGTAGGAGTAATAATAATAATAATAATTAATAATAATAATAATAACAACAGATGGAGTTAAAATTCTGACAGACAGCTATGAGCCGTTACACATTTGGGAGTATGAATACAGTCGAGCCTAAGACAGCTATTTTCATCAGAAACGCAAGTTAACAGTTTGGCAGGGCAGCCGAATTTGGCGTTATGTAAGCTGGGCTTTGAGACTTCAAACAGTCATTTTATAAATGTTTGGGGTTTTTCTCCATCTCCATTCAGTTTGGTCTGCAACTGGCACTGGTTTAGAGCTGGCTCATTGTGGGATCTACGCTGCTGCAAACAACATTTGGAAAGCTGAAAAGGTGGTTTCTTTAATTAACTGAAAACCAGAGCCCATAGTCTACTTGATATGAAAAATAGACCAAATTATAGTGGTATTCATAGTCTGCTGGAATGGCTGGTTGTTTTGGAAAAAAAAATGTTTTTAAAGCCGGCTTGCCAAGAAACTGTTCTCTCAGGAAATGATAAATGGCAGTTTGGAGACTTGAGTGGCCTGTACTGTACGTATGTGTCTTGGTAACTGCTGACTCAATCGTGTGTGCTCCTGATGGCTCCCACATTCACAGCGCAGGGAATTTACAGTCCTGATCCACAAACTCATTACTGGCTTGCAGTTCAGGACTTTCATGCGTAGCCTTGGGACTTTTTTATCTGAAAACAATGAAAACACATTTCTTTAAATTACACTTCAGATAACCTTTTGGTTATCATTACTTTTACAGTGTATGCTAAAAACCTTGCAATTTCTTTCCAAAACTGTAGCTTATCTGAATATACCCTGCCAGGTTTGATGTTTTCTATGTTTTGTTTTGTTTTTTTTCTTTTATAGCATATTTCCTATGAAGTTATGAAGTTTTAGGAAATTTAGTAACAGAAAAATGAAGATATGGCTAGAGTTTACATGACAGCGTTGTTATTTTAAAGTAACATAAAGTACTGTCTCTGTGCACTGAAGAAAAATCTGCTTTAAACAATGCACCATTTAGTTGTATGAGATCTTTGTAGTGGTATGTGCTATTTACTATAGGGGATATGTTGTGTGCAAGTGGACAAGCCTTTGGAGTGTACTCTTCTGAGTGCTAACAGTGGTCTGTGTTTTCAGGCCATTTATATTGCCTTAATCCCATTGACATCAATAAATTTACTCATTTATTCTGGGCTGAAAGAGAAGTGAACTGGGACTATTGTATGTTTAGGAGACATTGTTGCAAAACATGCCCTGTTCCTGAGTCACAGTGGAGGGGGGAGAGAGGTTCATGAGGTACACAGAGCTCAAGGAATTACTGGGTTTTTTTCATGTTGCCTAATGAATCTAACTGAAAAAGGTCACAGGACTGGTAGAAAAAATTTGCATCTATGTGTCCATGAAAATTTTACTGTGTGCTTGTAAACTACAAGATAAAGTTCAGATTAAAGAGCTTGGAGATAATTTAAATAAATAATCAATTCATTGCCTTTAGCTTGAATGTTAGAGTTCCTAGGCACCTTATGAAGAATTTGTGTATCTGATCATTTGCATCCTTGAAAACCTTTTTAGCATTCACATAGGAGGCAGTTGTGAAAACACTGAATGCTTCAAAGATCTGTTCTCTGCCTTTGCTCCATTATTGTTCTTGCTCCTTCTCCTTTGCTGTTTCTGAACAAATTCTTGTCCCTTTACCCCTCTGTGTGGTACTGCAGTGCAGAGCAGCTGTAACCAGCTGCATGGAGAACCCTGCCCACACCTTCATGCTGCTTGCCTTTGGCAGAAATGGTGATACTTTTCTATTGAGGACAGCATGACATCTTGGAGGAAGGAAGCACATACCTAAATTAATTTTCTCTACTGTGATTTCAAAGTGAGAAATCTGCTGATGGGTTTTGTATGCAGTCTGACAGATTAGGAGGAGTGTAAATTACAGGTATCTCTGCCCCCTCTGACCAGTTAGATTCTGTTTTTCATATTATATACCATTAATTCTCCACATTTTGCATACCAAGCTAAGAAGTACCAGCACAGACTACCATCAGTGTGAACAGGGACTGTCTGAGGAGAACTACAGATGTCTTCAACTGGGGAACTACATCAGCGAAAAAATGAATACTAACCTCATCATTTGAGTTCCAGCATAATTTTAGTTACCATTTAGTTATGGTAACTAGCAGTTACCATGTGGTAACATCCAGTTGGTTATTTTAGTTATAATGAACAGCACCTGTTAATCACAAAGTGGATAAGATTAAATTATTTGACATTTCTCACATGCTTACAAGTATTGCTGGGTTGAGTACTGGTATACAATAAGAGATGGAGAAAAAAGCCATTTACATGAAAGTCAGAAAAATGTCTGCTTAACTCTAAAATTAAAACTTAAACATCAGATTTCAGCAATAGTATCTGATTACTGTGTTAATATTTCATGTTTATTCAAATGTTCTGGACTGTCTTCTTGTGCCCAGCAACAGGGTATTACAGACTTTCACCTTCATAGACTCCAGAGTGTGAGTATATTCTCAGGGTTGCCTAGTTTGGCAGCATCAGAAGGACTGCGCTAGAAATATAATGATGTCTGTCTCCTGGGGTGGCTGATTTAAAACCTTTGCCATTAGCAATGACCCCTGAGTGAGTGAAGTGTGTAACTAATACACGTGCTCACTGTACTAACAAAAGCGTTTTTAGGCTCTGGGACTTCTGCTAAGATTCAGTTTATGTCATTTTCTACACATAGCAAGATCCTTTGTCCAACACAGATATACAAGCCCTAAATTAACTGTAGAATTATAAATAGGCCATAGTTACAATACCTGAGGAGAGAAACCTCATTTTGACCTCTTCTATTCTGCAGTCACAGAAAGTTACACACTGCGTATTTCACACTTCTTCCCAATTGCATGATCTTCCTCACTGAAAAGCTCACTGGGAGTCACTCAGATAGCAAGGGAAGTGTTGAGTACCTTGCATCACTGCATCACAAATGGGTTTGACAAACTTTGACCTATATGGGGTATGATATCATAGTCATCACAGAAACATGGGGGGATGGCTTCTCTGGCTGGTGTGTTGGAACGGAAGGTTACCAGCTCTTTAGGAAAGACAGGCCCAGTAGGTGGGGAGGGGGAGTTGCTATTTATGTTAGGGACAGGCTGGAGAGTATGGAACTCTGTCTGGGGACAGGTGAGCAGTCCATAGAGAGTTTGTGGGTGAGGGTTAAAGGGAGAACAGCGATGGGAGACATTATTGTGGGGATCTGTTACAGAGCACCTGACCAAGAGGACTCGATGGATAAAGCGCTCTATAGACAGATAAGAACAGCCTCATGCTCGCAGACCCTTGTTCTCATGGGGGACTTCAACCACCTTGGTATCTGTTGGAGGGATGGTACGGCCTGGCACAAACAATCCAGGAAGTTCCTTGATTGTGTGGAAAACAACTTCCTTCTGCAAGTAATAGAGGAGCCGACAAGGAGAGGTGCCATGCTTGACCTCGTGCTCGCCAACAGGGAAGGGCTGGTTGGGAATGTGACGCTCCAGGGCAGCCTTGATTGCAGCGATCATGAGATGGTCGAGTTTGAGATCCTCAGGACAGTGAGAAGAGCATGCAGCAAGCTCACTGCCCTGGACTTCAAGAGAGCAGACTTTGGCCTCTTCAGGAACCTGCTCAGTAAGGTTCCATGGGATACAGCTCTAGAGGGCAGGGGGGCCCAAGACTGTTGGTTGATATTCAAGGCTCACCTGCTGCAAGCTCAGGAGTGTCGCATCCCAACTAGAAGGAAGTGCAGCAGGAGGGCCAGGAGACCTCCTTGGATGGATAAGGAGCTGCTGAGCAAAATTCGAAGGAAAAAAGAGGCTTATAAAAGGCGGAAGCAAGGTCAGGCGACCTGGGAAGAATACAGGGATGTTGTCCAGGGAGCTAGGGACCAGGTTAGGAAAGCTAAGGCCCACTTTGAATTAAACATGTCTAGGGATATGAAAGATAACAGGAAGGGATTCTATAGGTACATTGCAAATAAAAGACAGACTAGGGACAACATGGGCCCTCTCCAGAAGCTATTCGGAGATCTGACTACCCTGGATTTGGAGAAGGCTGAGGGTCTACCTGGACTTGTGTAAAGCCTTTGACACTGTCTCACATGACATCCTACTCTCTAAGTTGGAGAGACATCAATTTGATAGGTGGACCACTCGGTGGATAAAGAACTGGCTGGATGGCCGCACGCAAAGAGTAGTGCTCAGTGGCTCAATGTCCAGCTGGAGACCAGTAACGAGTGGTGTCCCTCAGGGATTGGTGTTGGGACCGGTCTTGTTCAACATCTTCGTGGGTGACACGGACAGTGGGATTGAATGCGCCCCCAGCAAGTTTGCCGATGACACCAAGCTCTGTGGTTCGGTTGATACATTGGAGGAAAGGAATGCCATCCAGAGGGACCTTGACACGCTTGTGAGGTGGGCTGGTGCCAACCTGATGAAGTTTAACCATGCCAAGTGCAAGGTCCTACGCCTGGCTCAGAGCAATCCCAGGCACAGCTACAGGTTGGGCGGGGAAGAGATTCAGAGCAGCCCTGCGGAGAAGGACTTGGGGGTGTTGGTCGATATAAAAATGAACATGAGCCGGCAGTGTGCGCTTGCAGCCCAGAAGGCCAACCGTATCCTGGGCTGCATCAAAAGGAGTGTGACCAGCAGGTCGAGGGAGGTGATCCTGCCCCTCTACTCTGCTCTCGTGAGACCTCACTTGGAGTATTGTGTGCAGTTCTGGTGTCCTCAACATAAAAAGGACATGGAACTGTTGGAACAAGTGCAGAGGAGGGCCACGAGGATGATCAGGGGACTGGAGCACCTCCCGTATGAAGATAGGCTGAGAAAATTGGGGCTGTTCAGCCTGGAGAAGAGAAGGCTGCGTGGAGACCTCCTAGCAGCCTTCCAATACCTGAAGGGGGCCTATAGGGATGCTGGGGAGGGACTCTTCATTAGGGACTGTAGTGACAGGACAAGGGGTAACTGGTTCAAACTTAAACAGGGGAAGTTTAGATTGGATATGAGGAGGAAGTTCTTTACTGTAAGGGTGGTGAGGCCCTGGAATGGGTTGCCCAGGGAAGTTGTGAATGCTCCATCGCTGGTGATGTTCAAGGTGGGGTTGGACATAGCCTTGGATGGCATGGTTTAGTGGGAGGTGTCCCTGCCCATGGCAGGGGGGTTGGAACTAGATGATCTTAAGGTCCTTTCCAACCCTAACTATTCTATGATTCTATGAAATATCCATATAGAAATGTTTCCCTGGCAAATTACACTCATTTCTATGCATCCATTGAATGTGAAGAAATGCTGTGATTTAAACAAGCTGCTTCTTTAGCCAGAGGCTTATTTCACTATGGTACTAGATGCTATGTTATGCTTTAGTGCAGCGGGGAAGGAAGAAAAAGAAAAGATTCAAGATAAAGTGATATTTGTGTTGATGTGTCTGTATGTCTGCACATCATCTTCAGGCTGTGGAGTTTTTAGTTTTTCAGGCAGTAGAACTGTTATATAAATAATGCATATCAGAGCTGGTCACACATGGTCTTCTCACTTGCACATGTACACTGTGAGTACTGAGCCAGAGAGGAATAAGTGCAACCAGACCTCCTCTGCTTCCTTTGTAAATCAGCTTCTAAAAAGCAGTGTCAGACACTTGTGTTGTCATGACAGTCCACATCCCATCTAGAAAGATCAGCGTGGTTATTGTGAGGTTTCCAGGTTTTCAGGTGGCATGGGTGCTGTTCCTGTCTCAGACATCATCTTCTGCAGGAGTTGAGGCAAGTCATCCCACCTTCTGTGGTTTCTATTTCCTCAGCCAGGAGGAGCGACTTGTAGCTTGCTTCAGAAAGCAGGGTGTTGATTTTCTGGTGTTCCTTTCCTGGAATGCCACTGTCAATAAGGTCCTTCCTTACTAATACCCAAGACCTGTGCTTGGTCCCTCTGTGGAGGACAGTCCTTTAGGTGACAATTATAGAGTGATGTCTCTGATCACCTGCAGCCACTGAACATCCCGTAGCACTCTTTGTCTGTCTTTGGCAGGGTTGAGTGGCTTCTTTCTGCTACCATGATGTTCTCCTAATCTTTCATTATATCACTACTTTTTGTTCCTATCTGTAAAAACTGTGGAGTGTTACCATCTGATGTGAAACAGATGCTGTCTTCCATCGCAGAGAAGCTACATTTTGTTATAGATGTAACAGGGGCTAGTGCAGCCATTAATGGCAGGGGCTTGAGGGGAAAGATCCGACTACATGTTAATGCTCCTCCTTTGTGCAGTTGATAACAGTTCTGGTAGGAGGTAGGAGTGGAGAAGGGAAACGTCACAAAGCTTTATGTGCAAGACTGTCACCACCTCTGACTGAAGGACCTTCCAGTATTTCATCATGTCTAGACTATATGTACTGTGTTATCTTGTTTAGAAGCCTCCTTTATCACAGGATAAAATTACAAAGACCAAATCCTTTTTTGTTTTGGACAGTAATGGTCGTCATTATCTGAAGAATGAAGAAGCCAGGCTACTGCTTATGAACCAGAATAACAAGAGGTGGATACACACCTAACATCTGGAGCTGGGCAGATCATTTAGTCTTCAAGCCTGTCATGATGATTAATCAGCTAGGAAAGACTGTGAGCCTTTTGCTTCCAGCACTGAGCATTTGCTTACACTGCCAATAGATCCACTTTCTCAATCACAGTTTACCAGCCCAAATAAGTGCCCAGCTTGGCTATATTCCTAGAAGAAATTATTGACAAAGAAAAACATTAAGGATTTTTTGTTATCTTTGTCATCCATTAGATTTTTCAAACACATTATTTTATCTGAAACATTTGTTTACTTTTGAATCATTATAGCTTAAAATGTTATGGAGAAAAGCCTTGATATTTTAACTGACTCAAAACCAAAGAGAAACCTGCAATGGAACCAACTTGAAAAGTTAACCCATACAGAACTTGTTACCAGCAGCAGCTAAATGATCTGTCCCTCAGTTTTCAAAATAAGCCCCCAAAGTGTTAGGAAATTTGCTTAAAGCCATAAGGTTGTATTTAAGCAAAAAGAAACAGATAATCAGAGTCTATAAAATCTAGTTTCTGAGACCTTGGTGTACACAGAAGACCTCTTTTCAAGGTTGCCTCTGCAATGATGTTGCTTATAGACTAACTCTGGAAATTGAAGCTGGTGTTCTTGCATAGCTGGTTGGCATCAGACCTTGGAATTTAAAGAAAAATGTCTAAAACTACAAAATGCATTACAAAATAATCACTTCATTTCCCCTGAATTCAACTGGCAAAGCTGTTGAACTCCTGCAGGCATGGTAATGACTTTGTATGACCCATGAAATTTGACTGAAAACCCTTCTTCATTAGCAGTTTGTTGCCTTTGTTGTAGTTCTGCTCCTGGTATCTGTAAGATCCACTAGTTTGCCTTTATGAATAATACCATGACAGCCAACAAGAAGTTTCTTTTCCTTTTCAACGTGGGTTTCCAGTGGTAAATATATTACGTACTAGTTCACTTGTTGGTTATTTGCTGGCTTGTGATTGATTGTATCTGCCTCCACTTTTTGAAGCAGTCAGTAAACAAATGAAATGCATTTTTCGTGTGTCTAAGGCAGCTTGATTTTAGAGGATGCAGAGCACCTGCATCTTCTCTCGATTTCAGTGGGGTTTTTTTAGATTATTTATAAAGCATTTTCATTTTTAGAGCATTCTGAGGGAGGTGTTTCGAGGATATTATTTCAGCAAAATCAAATGACGGTTGGAAAGTCTAGGGGAGTAGAGTGGGCTCACCAGTAAATTTCACCTCTGATCTCTGTGTAGCCCCTGGGAATGAAAAGTGCCTTTGGAACTGTGTGTGGTTTTCTTTCGTTCCACTGAGCTTTCCCACTGAAATATTCTGTCTTGCGTCTGTGTCTCTGTAAAGCTTAACGCAATGGCAAAACAAGACGCCGCCTCCTTTCTGAGGAGCAGACTCAAGCATACAAGAATACAGCCCTGGTTTTCTGTGCTCAGAATGGGTGCAAACTTGCCACCTTATTTGTCACCAGGATTTCTAACCTTAATGCCATGGCCCATTAATGACTTCTCCATAATAATATTTATCAAAGTATTTCTGGTCTAATTATTCATGCTGAGCTTGTTGTCTAAAAATTTCTCTTGAAATAATCTTTTTAAAGATTTTTCTTTTGAAAACAAATTCAAGACCACATCAAACAGAGATTCATGTTGCCATTGGTTTAATTACGAGAAGCCCTCAGGGGATCTCAAAACTCACTGTTCTTGTAATTGCTTCTCTCTCTCTTCCCTGCTCTTTTCCCCTTTCCATGTTTGATTGCTGCAGAAGTCATTCATATGGTTATTAGTTTTTAAGCTCATTTAAGGTACAAAGGAGTTTATGTCCTTTTTTGCCCATATAATAACTATCAAGTCATAATTAATGAGTAGATTATAAATGATAAAAAAGGAACTGACCAAAAATATTTATTAAAAAAAGCCCTAAACATGAAGTCATCTTGGTTTTAATATTTTAAGCAAAAAGCAGATAGTGTTGCCCTTCCCTACTCATGCCATGCCATAAAATCAGATCCATAACTTGTGGATGTGTCTCACTTTCTATTCCAACCAGAAAACGTGGTACATGTAGTCTGGCTTTACTCCCTTTGAAAAGCAGTATGGATGCCTCAGTTGGGTGAAGTGTGAAACACAACATAAGCAATGCTAACCTAACTCTATGTGATACATGGCATATTTGCTTTAGAAAGAGCAGCAGCCTCGAATCTGTTTTGAATTAGGAGAACAGTTTGAGAGAAAGAGAGGGGAAAGGGAACCGTTTCATAGCAGGCATCTGAAAAATAACAGTTTGGAGGAAGGAGGGAAAATTGTCAGGCAAAACCTAACAGTTAAAGCTGAAAAATGTATTTCTAACACTGAGGATTATGAGTGTATATCTTATTCTTTGGTTGTTTTGTTTTTTTTTTTTAAATAAAATCTTGGCAACTTAAGTGCATATTATGATGATCCAGAACAAGAACAGCTACTCAATGGTGAAATTATCAGCAGTACTCTGGCAAGAGGTTATTAGTCATAGTCCCAGTATCATACGAGAGCCAGAGCCAAGGATTCAAGAAGCAAAACATTCCCCTTTGGAGAGAGGTCAAGATTAGTCACCTTTGTTTTCTTTAATTGGTGAGGGTGGTAGGGAGGGCCTGTGGTTTATTTTGTTATGAAGGAGAGTTTGGGCCATGGTTTTATGCTAGTTGGGTCTTTTGCTGTTTTTATTAACCCTAAAAGTGTTGTAAATATGCCACTGTTCCACACTGGAAATGAAAATCTACAGCTAGGAGAAAGCTGTTGTCTGATAGCCAAAGTTCTGACAACAAAAATATGGAGTGATATTCAGAGGCTGTACTGCTGTAATTAAACCAGCAGAAAGTCCTCCAGAGGAAAGTACCATGGGGAGTTTTCTTCACATCTGTGGAACTGCAGCATCTGAAATATAAGTGCCTGTTAGCTAAACAGAGAGTCTTTCTTTCCTCTGCAGATAGGTATCGGAGTGCTCAACCAGAAGTACCCAACACGGGAATGTTTTGCTGAACAAGAATGTGATTGAGAATGAGAAAGCAATCAGTTTCCCAACTTTTTGTCTCACTAAAAAACAGAAAAGTGCTTTCAAGTTTTCTTTGAGATCTGAGAATCTGCTCAGGACAGGGAAAAGATTTTTAAGGTTTTGTTAGAGCTCTTCTTTCCAAATTGAAGCTGTTTAGCGTATCTGAAGGTAGGCCATTAACATTACTGCCTCAGTTTGCCCCACTTTGTGCTAATTATGATGGTAGATATCTACTGCAGCGTTCTACTGTATAGGTACACAAAGATTCGCACAGTGCTTTGGATATAAGATGCACTAATGACTGCTATTTATTCTATAACCATAAGCAAACTATTGCATAAAAATAAGGGGAGCTTTTTTTCCTGGTTTTTGTGAATAATTCCCTTATGTTTCTTGTTATCTCAAGCCTGTTTGACATCTTCCATAAGGCTGGATTTCAATTTAAGCATAATTTGGGGTACTGTTTATGATGATGGTGCTAGACAGATGTCCAGTGATACTTGTGGATACATAAACTTCTCATACTTTTAGTATCACTGATTCATTTGTATGGAAAGAATCCCTCTCTTCTCACCAATTTGTCTTATTTTAAAATGCAGGTGGAAGACAGTTGTGTCTGGTCAAAGAGATATTATTTCCTGAAGGGAGGGCTATAGTAAATGAAGATAAGCCAATTCTTGAAAAATCCTGAGTATTCAGTTAATAGGATAGGAGGGTTTTATCTTCTTTAATAGCTTCTGATTGAAGTTATATTTAGAGACAAGACCCTAAATTTCACTTTCCTGGCTTCATGCAAGGAGAGAAAAACATTCCAAGCTCCCTTGTTCATCTGCTGATGCTCTGTTAGTTTAGAGGAAAGGGTTAAAAAAAAAGGATCTGACCTTTGTAATGCTTAAAAAAAAAAAATGCTGTATCCTGAGGCCCTGCTGGGCCAAAGACTGTAGATTTTGGACACTGTCCTAACTTAAAAATTTCCATGTGTTTTAAGTCTTGTCTCATTTATCTACGAGTGTCAACCACAAATTTTAATTGCTTGGCTATAGCCCTCTGGATGCCAGATAGATCTGTGAGTGTTGCGCACATCTGGGCATGCATTCCGTACTGCGGGGCCAACAGGACAGGCCTAGGAGCTTAGGGAGCAGTGAGCTAGCAGAGGGGCTTCGTGGCCCAAATCTACACCTACAGCTAAAGAAAGATTCTTGGGAAGAGCAGATTTCCAATTGCTTGTGTGTCTTATATAAGCCAAATATTTTTCCAAGAAGTTGTTAATAGCAGCAACAAAAGCACTGAACTGAGGCTACCATTCTCAGCTCTCTCTTCAAAACTAGCAGCCCTATCCAGTCTCTGCTTCTTACCATTTCCTCCAGCCACATCCGTCGTGGTCTTCATTTCTGTCTTGGCTAGCAACATTTTAGATCATCCCTTTCCAACCTTTTTTTTACCCTCAGGCCTTTCTGAAACGTCTCCACTTCCAAAGTAAGCACTGCCCCAAAAGCTTTCCACCTTCCAAGGTCTTGTACTCTTTAACAATCTGTAGCTAAGTGCATTTCACTCTCCCATAACTTAATTCTTCAATCTGCCAGCATCCTGCTGGCCTTCTTGCTAGAAGGAGAGGTATATATTCATCTTATCTTGCTTTCTTTTGTCAAGCAGCAAGTTACAGCCAGCTAAATTTGTGACGGTGACATGTAAAAACTGAATCAATTTGTGTGCTTGTAACTTTTCTATTTATATCTCTTAATTTTTAAGATCTTAAAGGAATTCCTCTTATATAAGCGCAGCATCTGTTGTTGCCACTTGTTTCTTTGTAGGTCTCATTTAATAGTTCCTTTTGTAACTGAAGTTTTGCCGGCTGCTGATCTGCAGCATTTACTCGCATAAGGATTGTGTTTATAGGTTGTAAGTAAGTGGCTGGAAATAGTCAAATGTAGCTGTGAAGTCTTCTGTTTTATTGTGTAATATCTTCTTCAGCTACTGCTGTTCCTGAAGGCTGTATCTTCATTTTCATTTGGGGAAAAAAAATGGCAGTATTCTAAAAGTGACAGTTATAAAAACACTCTGCCAATATTCTGTGTTTGGTAACGTATATGCTGTGTTTCATATTATTTATTTAATTACATATTACTGAAGTGGCTTTTTCATACCAGTTTTTCATGTTTTGACCTGTCCGAGCATGTCTCTTACTATTGTCGTTTTCAAATAGAATTCAAGGGAGATGTCTAATCTGAAAAATGGCATTATGATTGTAATCTGTGCACTACTAAGAATCATGGAAAGCCACGTGAAAGAAGTGGAGCTGAGTGGATAGTTAATCAGAGACGTCGTATTTCCAGAAACTTTGAGAAAGGTTTTAAAAAAATATGTTTTTCTTTGGGGAAGGGGACATTTGGAAAGGCAATGTTCCTTTCTGTAACTACACTGCAAAGAACTACAGTTCTCTGTGGTATAGTTACTTGCTTATCTGAATTTCTCTCCCAATTCCTGAATCGACCCTGCCATTTCTTCCATTTCCTACAGTTTGAGCCCCTGGTACCCTAGAGCTTGTACTGCACAATCAGGACAAAATTCTTCAGGCAAACAAAAATTACTTTCAAATGCCACAAGTGTTATAGACAGTAATCAAATGGCCACATGCTGGTGTTATCAGTTTGTTTTGCTTCCCGAAATAATTAAGAAAAATGTGTAGCAAAACTGAGTTTCTCTATGGTGCATTAGGAATTTACTGTGCCAAGTCAAGCCCTCTTTAATAGCAGTTCACTAAAATGAATGTAACTTTTTGGAGAAGCTCAGCCAGTGACTAGCTTAGAAGTCGTGGCTTTTTTCTGAAATCTGACCCTGACTCAACAACTCAGCATTTTCTTGTCAGTCCCAGGTCATCACCCTCTGTTGAAAGCACGAGCAGCACACCCTGATTAATGGTGAATCAGCAGCAGCCATTTAAGGGTTACTACCACAAAAAAATAAAGAAGTTTTTTTACACTTTTGAGAACTGTAGAATAAATATTTACTATAAAAATACCGAATAAGGTGACATAAGCAACAGCCTCAGTTTACTGAAAAAACAGAACCATTTTTAGTATCTCAAAGTGAAGCAGGATTTGGATCTGATAGCTTTATGCAAGAGAGCTGATTTTAGGACACAGTGAGTAGCAAGTGCCTTTCTTTCCAAAGGTGCTTTTTGTCTCAGTGTTATCCGTTTTATTTGTCAGTTGAGACAGCGGTTACAGTGCTCATATATTTTCATTGACTAGAAAGTGACTCGTCACATGCAACCCTCAAAGCCCATTAATTTTGTTTCTCAGGAACTCAGCCTTTATATTTTTCTAATGAGTAATCATATAGTAGAGGACAGTGTTTTCTCACTGGCTCCCCTTCCTCTATCTTTCCCCCAGACACCACACACATACTCCCTTCTTTGACCAACTCTCAAGAGAAAGTACAGACAGTCTGGAGACCAAATCTTCCTTCATGCAGATTACATTCGCCTATAAACAGCTCAGCAACTGGTGTATGACCTCCAGCAAGACTGCTGCCTAATCTCTGGCAACAAAATAAACAAATCCAAGCCAGAAGCTCTGATAAGGGGATTTGCAAGAATCTGGGATCGTGGGTACTGTAAATGGAAGAAAGACCTTTTTCATGGTTTTTGAAGAATCATGTACCTGAAGAAAGAAATTTTCCTTAATAATACTGAGATTGTTGGTCCCCCCCGCCACTATTATAGAGAAATGTTTAAATTGAATCCTCTAAGAAAATTCCCACACCTATCCCTGAGCTTCTCTAGAAAGCCACTTCTAACATCATATTTGTTCCTGTCTACAGGGCCCTCAAAACTAAGGCATTAACTATTAGAAATATTGAGATACCAAATCGTGTAGGGACTTAGAAAGAAGAACAGCCAGGGAAGCTGCCTCTGAAGCTCCCTCAAATGTTCTCAAGATTTAAAAGAAAAGGTCCCACCAAAGAAAAATGTGATTTATAACCACACCTTCACTTGCAGAACAGTGTAAGTACTGCTTGCCCGTGACACCTTCCTTCTTGTACATCAGAGGCCTGTAATGACAGTAGAAGTTGCCTTCTTGTGGCTTTTACTTCTCTCTTTAAAATGTCTCATACTTTAAGCAGACACCCCTTTGGCAGAACTGAGGATGGGGACCCATTGTCCCATTGCCATCTCATTTGCAAATGTCATCTTTTCTGATCCCATCCCCAATTAGCATGAGCAGAGCAATGTACAGAAATCCAGACTGCTCCTTCTTTTGTAATATCCAAAGAATACGTTACTATTTGGGATAGACAAATCAGTCAAATATTGATCCAGAGCCTGCTGAAGTCACTGGAAGTCTGTGATTGCCAAAACTACCACTGACTTCAGCGTGTCTTGGAGCAAGCCCTTCATGGGCAGAGAACTTCCTGGGAAATTGCTTGCTTTATTGGAAATCAAAACTGATTAAACAACAGTCAAACACAACCAGCTATCTGGACCTCCCCCCACAAAAGCTTTGTGGCTTTAGAGCCCTACCCTAACGTGGAAGACAAAGGTCTTTACTTTTTATCTCATATGGCCCAGCTAAATAGCAGTCAGCTTCTGCCTCTGCTTCTGTGGGCCTCCTGCACTCCACAGCTGCAGCAGCCAAACCTTGTTCCCTAGAAAAAATTATACAATTATCCTTGGGAATATATTTCCCAGCAAGAATATTCATATCTCACTTCTCTCCAGTACTTCATCACCAAGATGCGCAGCTGTTGAAGGACTGTCCAGATCTCAGTCCAATCTACTGTCATGTTCAATAGCTCATCACTCCAAAAGTTTCATAAATGCACATTTTCCAGATATATCTTCCGTCTGTGTTTCCTCTGGTAATCCCTGCCTGGAATCACAAATTCAGAAGTATGTATATATAAATCCCCTGGTTAGTTTAGAATAATTAGCAAAAAGACATTTCTTGTTAAGGAAAAGTTGCCCTTTGGACTCTGTCTGCAGTCTTCCAATACAGTCCTTCCAGCACAGCTGTCTCAGAAAGCAAGTGATACCTGCACAGTGGGGGATGGAGAAATGAGATATTTTTGCAGGCTTCACTAGCACTGATTTGTACTCTTACATGTGGGTGATCATGAGTTAGCCATCTGTGATGGGCACTATTTGGGCAAAGCATGCCTTTTTTTAAGGGAGTCAAATAGTGATGAAAAGGAAACCTGATGATATGCTCAATTTTCCATTTGTATTTCCTTCTAGAAGTCTTGAACTTACATGTTCTTCAGCTTCCTCATTTGAAGAACCTCATCTTTCAACAGCCATTTCCACCCAGAATTACTAGTGTTTCATGTACCATCTAGGGTGCTTTGCCTCATGTTTTCAAAACCAGCTGCAAAGTATAAATCTCTGGCACCTCATATTTTTAAATCACTCTATCTGCTTCCCTGCCCATTGTATAAAGGGTTTGAAAAAAAATCAGCATTTTCTCCACGGTGGAAAAACATTTTAGTCTCTGCTGAAATCCTCCAGGTTTGTTGATGTTCTGCTCAGCCTTACTGTCTTTTACTATCCTGTGTGATACTTGGATGATAGCCAGGCGCATATAAATCGCTCCCACTCATGCTCTCTCTGGCGGTTTTATGTGCCTTTCACTACTTTCTAGCAGATATTTTAGGCAGCAATTTATTCCTAGCATGTTTTTTTGCCATCTTACTTTTTTTCCCTTTTTAAAACATATTACATCTTTTTGCCTAGAATTTGCTTAGTGTTTTGGGATCCCTGTGGATTGACGGGTCATAGACTACGACAGCAAAATTGAGGCTTTCTCATTACAATTGTAGAAAGGAGCAGAAGACCATAGGGCAGACTCCTACTGTGCAATTTCAGTATGTGCCGTGGCAAGGGGCAGAGAGTGGGCACGACTTCAAAGCTGGAAGTACCCATCTTCCCTTCAAGATGGCTCTCCCAGTATATTGGAGTCAGCAGAGAAAGGAGGCTTCCCATGCCAGATAACAGGGGTGGTACAGATTACTTCTTGAGTGGAGACTGCAAGAAGCCGGAGACTGAATCTGTGGTGCTCCTAGAAATATTTCATTCTTGATTTTATTCTGAATACCATAAATGTACACCAAATAGAATGTAAATTTTGGACAAATCCATAACCTAGCCTCTGTTAGATATCCTGATTTTTCATTATATTTTCTTGTAAAAATTACAAAAAAAAAAAGAGCAGGAAAAGGAAAAAAGGAGGAATTAAATAGTTTAAGGAGCTTCTGTCTCAAGGCAGAAGAAAATGAGCGCTAGGGATTCAGGCTGAATCTTCCCCTGCAGCACCCCAGTGGGAAAATTAGCTGTGACCCATCTTAGAGGAGTTTCTGTCTTGCTGTCAGTCATGTGAGCAAAATTCGAAGGAAAAAAGAGGCTTATAAAAGGTGGAAGCAAGGTCAGGCAGCCTGGGTAGAATACAGGGATGTTGTCCGGGAAGCTAGGGACCAGGTTAGGAAAGCTAAGGCCCACTTAGAATTAAACTTGGCTAGGGATGTTAAGGATAACAGGAAGGGATTTTATAGGTACATTGCCAATAAAAGACAGGTTAGGGACACCGTGGGCCCTCTCCAGAAGCTATCGGGAGAACTGGCTACCCTGGATTTGGAGAAGGCTGAGGTTCTTAATGACTTCTTTGCCTCAGTCTTTACCGGCAAATGCTCTGACCACACCACCCAAGTCTTGGAAGGCAGACGTGGGGACGGTGAGGGTGGGGACCCTGGGCCCACTTGTTCGGGACCACCTTAGGAACCTGAATGTATACAAGTCCATGGGACCGGATGAAATCCATCCACGGGTCCTGAAGGAGCTGGCAAATGAAGTTGCTAAGCCACTGTCCATCATATTTGAAAAATCATGGCAGTCAGGTGAAGTTCCCGATGACTGGAAAAAGGGAAATATAACCCCCATTTTTAAGAAGGGGAAAATGGATGAGCTGGGGAATTGTAGACCAGTCAGTCTCACCTCTGTGCCTGGCAAAATCTTGGAGTGGATTATCCTGGAAGGCATGCTGAGGCACATGAAAACCAACAAGGTGCTTGGGGACAGCCAGCATGGCTTCACTAAGGGGAAATCCTGCCTGACCAATCTGGTGGCCTTCTATGAAGGGGCTACGGAACTGATGGACAGGGGCAGAGCAGTTGATCTCATCTACCTGGACTTGTGTAAAGCCTTTGACACTGTCTCCCATGACATCCTTCTCTCTAAGTTGGAGAGACATCAATTTGATAGGTGGACCACTCGGTGGATAAAGCACTGGCTGGATGGCCGCACGCAAAGAGTAGTGCTCAGTGGCTCAGTGGTGTCCCCCAGGGATTGGTGTTGAGACCGGTCTTGTTCAACATCTTTGTGGGTGACATGGACAGTGGGATTGAGTGCGCCCTCAGCAAGTTTGCCGATGACACCAAGCTGTGTGGTTCGGTTGATAAGTTGGAGGGAAGGAATGCCATCCAGAGGGACCTTGACACGCTTGTGAGGTGGGCTGATGCCAACCTGATGAAGTTTAACCATGCCAAGTGTGAGGTCCTACACCTGGGTCGGAGCAATGCCAGGCACAGCTACAGGTTGGGCGGGGAGGAGATTCAGAGCAGCCCTGCGGAGAAGGACTTTGGGGTGTGGGTTGATGAAAACATGAACATGAGCCAGCAGTGTGCACTTGCAGCCCAGAAAGCCAACCGTATCCTGGGCTGCATCAAAAGGAGCGTGACCAGCAGGTCGAGGGAGGTGCTCCTGCCCCTTTACTCTGCTCTTGTGAGACCTCACTTGGAGTATTGTGTGCAGTTCTGGTGTCCTCAACATAAAAAGGACATGGAACTGTTAGAACAAGTGCAGAGGAGGGCCACGAGGATGATCAGGGGACTGGAGCACCTCTTGTATGAAGATAGGCTGAGAAAGTTGGGGCTGTTCAGCCTGGAGAAGGCTGCGTGGAGACCTTATAGCAGCCTTCCAATACCTGAAGGGGGCCTATAGGGATGCTGGGGAGGGACTCTTCATTAGGGACTGTGGTGAGAGGACAAGGGGTAATGGGTTTAAACTTAAACAGGGGAAGTTTAGATTGGATCTGAGGAAGAAATTCTTTACTGTGAGGGTGGTGGGGCCCTGGAATGGGTTGCCCAGGGAGGTTGTGGATGCTTCATCCCTGGCAGCGTTCAAGGTGGGGTTGGACATAGCCTTGGATGGCATGGTTTAGTGGGAGGTGTCCCTGCCCATGGCAGGGGGGTTGGAACTCAATGATCTTGAGGTCCTTTCCAACCCTAACTATTCTATGATTCTATGTCATTCAAATGACAGTCCTAGTGAACGCTGTCATTGGTGAGGTGAGAGTGTAAAACTGAACCATGCCCCACTTCCAGGCCTTGCCACAGACCCCAGCTGCTGTACACTCGCAGTAGTAAAAATATCTGTGGTCATTCTGTGGCCTGAGCTGGCAATTGGGCCCAAATGTAACAAAGAGCATCAGTCAGTCCTAGCTTAGAGTCGATTAGATCACTGTAACCAGAGCAGATACTAGAACATATTGATATTATTAAGGCATATAAGCATGTTAGAAGTTTATCATGTTTAAACAACAAAAAAAAATATGGCCAGAATAATAACAAAAAAAACCCCACAGAAACTCAGTTCTGGGACTTGGTTCTCTATCCCAGCACATTTCTTTAAAAGCTCATTTGTCATGTGTTCATCCAGATATAAAATGAGTGTCAAAGCACATACCAGAGGTGAGTATTAACAGGCCTGTTCTCAACCAGCTCTGACCTGTTGCATTAAATTTCTGATGCTGTTTGATGAACTGTGAGTCTGTGGTGTCTTCAGTAGAGGTTGTTCTGATCCTTATTAAGAAAACTGTCATTTTAATATTGTATTTGTATCTCATGGTTTGTTGCAATTTTCTCATTTGCTACTACTAAACAAATCTTTCCTTTGCTTTCCTAGGTTACACAAATGGACCAGAAACTGAACCTCATTACAGATATGCTGCATCATCTGGTTTCCTGTCGGCAAGGGGATCAAGGGAACAACAGAACATCTCAGAGAGGCAACAATGTCAATCCGGATCTTTTCCTCCCTAATAATACCCTGCCAACCTACGAGCAACTGACAGTACCAAGGGGAGATGAAGATGATATATCCTGATGCAGTATAAGTCTGGGTTGGGTTCTTTCCACCTTTCTCCTTTAAATGGGACTGAATGTTAAGAACCTGGAAGGAATTAGGTTTATCAGCCATTCAAGAAAACACACAACTACTGTATCTATACCGCTAGTCTCAAATACCGTCTTCTAAAGCCACTCATAATAGTGAAAGGATTGCCAGGCTGTCTTCTACCAGGCAAAACTTACTGAAACTCCACATTGATTTTGTTCATGAACAAATGATCACAACTCATTATTTCTAAGAGAGACCAAAAAAGAAAGAAAAAAAAAAAAAAAACAGGCAAAATGACAAGGATTTAGAGTTCCTTTAATAATAATAATAGTGACAATAATATTCTAATAATACTTGAACTTAGATGGACAAAGTGCATTCTGTTTATGAATCTGCAAATAGCAACATGTGTCTACTACTAAGGTTTTTTAAACAAACTAGGATAACTTATGTTGTTTTTATTGTATAAACGTACACTAACATGCTAGAGAATGACAAACCACATACTGAATGATTTTCTTTTTCTCTTTTGTTTTAACATTGCTACATAAACAGTTATCAGATAATGACCAGAGTTTTTAAATCTGTTTTTCTTCAGGGAGGAACTAATCCTTAATCTGGAACAATACTATTTATAGTGGAAAGAGCTATAGGTTTTTTAAGATATCAGTTTTTCATGGTGAGACAATAAAGTATTACATAGAAAAAATCTTTCTGCTCTCTAGAAAATTGTTGCCAAAGAATTTATATATAAATAGAAAACACAGTGGTCTGAATGTACTTGTTCTGAAATAGCTTCTTAAAAAGAAGGCTACTACTTCTTAAATCTACTGGATTTTAGCTTACAGTCGCAAAGAATAGTACAAGAGGCTGAAGTGACTGGACTTTGCGGATCAAGTGCTTGATCTGGCCACTTACTGGACATCCATAATGCTTTCAGGAATTGAGGCCCCAGTTCTGGAAAGCATCTCTCACCCAAGCAGCATCTATGACAATTTGAACAGTTTCCTGAATAATCTTGAGAAATTCAACTCCCTACAAGAGCCATCTGGTATTGAAAGTGCCAGCTCTAACTTCGAGGACCGAGGGCCCCAGCTACAACCCACAGGGCTGAACCACATTACCCCACATGATAGTTAAAATAAAGCCAGCAGTGTTTGGGTCAATGTGATATTTTGCATACATAATATGCAGGATTTGGGATTTTATTACTAAGGCTGAAATCCAGCCTTTGCAAATAGTCGGCACTAGTACCCTATCAGCCCTGCTTTGAATGTGGAACATCCTTAAAGCTGACAGAGTATCAGGAAAAGATGTTTAGTCTAATGTGGTGGTGGTGGTAGCCCATACTGCTGGTGAAAGAGGGAGGTGTAGACAGATTTATCAGCTCTTGCACTTTGAGCATCATATGCATCCTGTGCACCCTGTTCCCCTCACTGCAGAACCTGCACCCCACAGCAGTTTCTCTCCCTCCCCGGAAAACTGACACCCTAAAGCCTCATAATTTTACACAGCAGTTAACATCACCTGTCTGTAGTATCTTTGAGCAGCCCGAAAAACTGATGTGTAATGAACTGGGACAGCAGGGAGCCTTCTCATATTCTGCTGCTCATATTCTGGGCCTTCCTCTCAACATTTCATCTCTTTCACTTAGACTGCAGAGAAAAGTATACTGTATTTAACTTTACAGATTATGTTATAATTATCCAGCCTCACTGGTGTACAGCAGGTAAATGTTAAGGGTGTGGAAATTTACAGGCATAAACAGGAATTGTATCTGGGCATTATGTTTTATAAAAACCAAAATTATTGTGATGATTTTGAAATTTTTTTAAGTGAGATTCACTGTAATTTCAGGTTTTCAATCAGCCTGTTAATTTCCTAATAAAATACAGGACAAGAGTGCCATGTCTTTTGATTATTCTAAAATCCAGACACTTGATACACACAGAAAAGCTGATGTCTTTGCATTTCTAGGGGCACTGTATTAACCAGAAAATGCATCCATTCCTACCTGCTTCTTCTCAAGACAATACCTACATTTTGTTTGGCAGCTAATCTCGGTAATAACAGACAGACTGAGTAAATGTTTCGTGCAAAAAGTTATTTCCCTTTCTTGATGTGTCACTTGGTCTATACCCATCTGGAAAGCACTGTTGCCAGCATCCTGGTATATCCAGGTATAACCAGACTTTACAGATTCTCAAGGCTGGAAGTCTTGTCACAAAATCAGTGATCCTCACCGGGGCCCAGCTGATCCTTTCAGAAAGAGCGCTAGCTCTGAGATCTGCTACTTCAACTCTGACAATCCACTTCACCCTAAGAAAAAGATCCATTTTCCCATCTGAAGAGGAATGTCATAAAATAAGCCACCCAATTTTACCATGCAGCTGACTGGAGCTAGCCATCTCCAAGTGCTCACCAGAGATAGGTCTGACCTCTCTGCCCGGAGGGCTGGACTGGATTTATCTTCCCTGCTGAGGTTTCATACCTCAGCGACTTCTCCTGGAAGTAAGTACCTCAGCATCTTTCTTTCACAGAGCATTGTGGAACAGCAGCATCAGGAAGATGAGCTGAACAGTTCAACACTGGAGCAGCCTGAAGTAAGCAGCATGCAATGAGTATGTGTTTCTGCTGAAACCTTATCTGCTGGTGTCTGCTGTTCATCCAAACAGTTCAGACAGGGTTTCTTCAAGTGGGTAGGAAATGTTTCTAAATAGCTTGAAGGGGAGCAAAGAAACTTTAAGATAGGCAAAGCCTTGACTTCATCATTTTCTACCGTGTTTTTGTAAACTGTTAAAATAACGCTTCTGTCACTGCAGAAACGGGACTCTTAGAGCAGCTGAATCATAGAATCATAGAATAGTTAGGGTTGGAAAGGACCTCAAGATCATCTAGTTCCAACCCCCCTGCCATGGGCAGGGACACCTCACACTAAACCATGCCACCCAAGGCTCTGTCCAACCTGGCCTTGAACATGACCAGCGATGGAGCATTCACAACTTCCCTGGGCAACCCATTCCAGTGCCTCACCACCCTTACAGTAAAGAACTTCTTCCTTATATCCAGTCTAAACTTCCCCTGTTTAAGTTTGAACCCATTACCCCTTGTCCTATCACTAGAGTCCCTCATGAGGAGTCCCTTTCCAGCATCCTTATAAGCCCCCTTCAGATACCAGAAGGCTGCTATGAGGTCTCCACACAGGCTTCTCCTTAAGTTTTAGGAAATCCAAAGGGTGTTTGCAATTGCACCGATGAGGTGGTCTCCCCTTAGGGATTTTAGGGTTATAAAGTTAAAACCTTATATTCAATTTCACATTCAGCATCCAAGTACTTTTGACCTATTTTGGGGTCAATTCAAAGCACAGTATTCTCACAAAGGGACTCTCCAAGGTGACTGACTCACCTGCTTTCCAGAGAGCAGTTCTTTGTTCATTGTTGGAGTTAAATGCTTTAGCAAATCTGTGAGATTCCAGCAGAAAGTTAAGGAGTTTAAAAAGCTGCTGTAACATTAGAAAACAATGCATCCCTTGATATTGTGTATCCACATGGACATCGAAGTCTACTGCATCTCTTTGTGCTGCTGCTAGATAGCAGTTTGCATTAAGAATGGTGTGAGATCAGCCTGGATCCCCATCCCTGCCTAAAAACAATAAAGGTCAGCTAAAAAAAAAGTGATCTAAAAAATCATGAGCAGACTCAGCTTTCCCAGCCTCTGGGTGCTACGCCAGATAGGGAAGGTAGGAAACCAGTGAATAGGAGAGGAGGAGAAACATGGGCTGCCCAGCTGAAGGTGGTTATGAAAGCTCACTCCAGCTCAGTCCACAGCAGAGGCAGACAATCATGAAAGTTTGCCAAAAAAAAAAGATTAATGGGGGAACAGGGGAACATGTGTACAAGGGGGAAGGTTTAGGAGATGAGCGAAAGTGTGGGCTTCTGGATAGGGGGCTGTGCTAGGATTCAGGAGACAGAAGCACGGTGCCTAGCATCAGCATTAAGCTACAGTTTGGCCTCAGTGAGGGTCATTTCACCTGTTTGGCCACATCAGCTGCCCCCTCTCTTCCACTCAGCCTACTTGTTTATTTAGACTGCAAATTCCCTGGGACAGGGAAGGCTCCTTTCTGTGTGTTAGCTTAGTACCTAGCACAAAGGGACCTTCAGTCTGGGACTTGAGGTACCGCTCTCATATAAATAATTACTCAGGAGGTAAAAGCCAACCTGGACCCCTGCTATATTCAAAACTTTTACTATTCTGAGCCCAAGGAATTTCAGAGTTGGAAGTGTCTGCTGCCGAGCTGACAATTAGAGGATGCTGGGGTTTAGATCCCCTTTGACATAGTGTGTTACAGAACACCAGAAGTCTGGCCATCACTCATTTTCACCATTGTATATTAAAGCAGGTTGATTTCAAATAATGCAATGGGCCAGTGCTATGCTTAAATACTAGCCGAGACAGAAATCTTTGGATGTCAGTGGATTAAATAGCCATTTTACTGCAGCAAGTTAAGGGCTGTTGTTACTAGCAGACACTTCTGGACTGATTTATCACCCATCAGTTCTGAGGAAGGTGAAATAGGTCAGGGGGCTGAGCTGAAAAGGTCTGGGCAAGAAACAAATTGCCTTTTGAAATATAAAAAAGGAAAATACAGGAAGATTTTCTGTTCTGGGAGTTTAAAGGAGAAAAGGTAAAAACAGTTGTAAGCTAATCCTTGTGTACCCTGCTGAGATGGATATTACTGTTCTCATTTTACTGATGGGGTGGTGGTTTGGGAAGAGGAGGGGCATTGAGAAGTAAAGGAAAGAGATTAAAAGTCTGATGCAAGTACCATTTACGTTGTACTCCTGCGAAAATGTGTTTGTGTGCTTATTTATGCACAGGAGTTGAGCTACTGCTTGTGGTGGGATTACTCTGCGCATGTGGGACAGTGTAAGGCTTTGCAAGTTCAAAATGTATAGTAAAGACACCGTTTCATGGTCGTTCAGTGACAGCTGGGCTCAGTTGTGCATGCAGTGTTGATTTCCTCTTTTTCAGAGAGCCGTGTGAATTCACAAATTTCTGTTTCCCATTTTTGCTTTCAAATCATTGGTTTATAATACTCTTACATGCCCATCATGTTTTCAAGCTGCAACAATCAGAGGTATTTCTTTCCACTTCAGCGATATGAATTTCCTTACCTACCACACTTGAACACATGCAATACAATGTTTCTTCACACTGAGTAAAGGCTTCTTAAATGCCCTCCAATTTAATTTAAAATAGCCTGTGTATTATTTTGCACCCTGGGCTCCCTGAGTAGCAGCAGCTATGATGAAGGTGCATGAAAGGCAGTGAGCTGTTACACCAGTGCCATGTGGAGGTGATGCTTAGCCATGTCCTCAGAAGGGTGCAATAACCAAAAGTGATTGAGTTTAAATGGAAAACAGCAAGTAATTCTGTGAATGCTAGCTTTTTTTCTGTCTTGTCCATGGGCTGACTTTGATTTCTAAGAAATGCAAGTTTCAGTTGAAGCTTTGGGGATTTTTTATGGCTGTGATGTAGAGCAAGTTTGTTTTGTTATTCCCCTTGTGCCCACTGAGATAAGCACGAGCACTCAGCCTTTCCTTGGCGAGGATATAGAATCATAGAATAGTAAGGGTTGGAAAGGACCTCAAGATCTTCGAGTTCCAACCCCCCCGCCATGGGCAGGGACACCTCCCACTAAACCATGCCATCCAAGGCTATGTCCAACCCCACCTTGAACGTCGCCAGGGATGAAGCATTCACAACTTCCCTGGGCAACCCATTCCAGGGCCCCACCACCCTCACAGTAAAGAATTTCTTCCTCAGATCCAATCTAAACCTCCCCTGTTTAAGTTTAAACCCATTACCCCTTGTCCTCTCACCACAGTCCCCTCCAGGCCCCTCTCTCTTTCACCTCAGTGCCTGTTTTCACAGAACTCATAAGAACTGAATTATTTTGTAGACGTCTATCCTTCTGTCAAGTTGAACAAGGCCAACAGGTTCAAAAGTTACTAGGGGGAGTCAAAACAAACACAGCATGAGTGCATTAACCTTGTTTCTACAGGAACTTTGTTGAAAGTCCTCACTTTCCCCCCCTCCCCAAGCCCAGAGGTCTGGAAGACATGTAACGCCTCACCTGGAGCAGAAAACAGCCTCTAACTCCTGGAGTGAAGAGGAGACTTGCAGAAGGCATAATCTTGGGAGCTGGTGGCTCCTGCAAGGCTTGATGCGCCTTGCCTTTGGATCAGCTATTGAAAGACGCTATAAAACAGAATTTTTCTTACATTGCTTCCAAAGACAGTCACCTAAAAGCTAATATGACAAAATGCTTGGCACTGCAACAAAGAAAACGCAGGTGCCAGATAGGCACATTTTGAAACACATCCATGCACACTATCGTAATGCAGCATGATGCCTAGTGAAAAGACATCTACGTCGCTGGTGAGGGACCACTGCTGGGGAAGGGCTAGCCCAAAAGAAATGGCATTGTCCAAATTCACATTGCTCCTGCATGGGCTGGCAACTGCCGCCTGTGGGGAGAGGCTTCCCAGGGGCCTGACATGAGGCATTATGCTCTCTGCCTGTGGATTTGCACCTAAGAAGAACTGATCTATAAAGCCATTCTCAAAACCATCTTGGAGCTGCGTTTGCTTCAGAACTAGCATTGCTCTGGCAAGCTGCCCAGGGATTTAGGCTCGGCTAATCCAAGCTTGGCTCTCCATGGCAGACACCCATGGAACAAAGGAAATAAAGCTTCCACGACCCCGTTGAGTTGCTGGTCAATCACTCAGCCAGGTGCAGCAAGTGGGCTAGGCAGCCTTCAGCGAGCTCTCTCAGATCAGAGAGGGGCAAATCCTTGGTGGGGGTGAGCAGATGAATCTTTAGAGATTTTCTTGCCATAATTTCCCAAGTCTGGGAGTGTCAGGCTCTGAGCCCTCAGTGCCTGTGCATTTCACACAACCTTTAAAGCCAGCTGTGCTGAAGTGAATCACTGCTGCTTTCTGTGCTGGGCAGTCTTAAAGGGAAATAGGAAAAAAAAGGAAGCCAAAGAAGAAACTAAAATCAGTTTTCAGTTCTACTGCATGTTGTATTCTTAAGAGTATATTGATCATTAATTTGTAAAGATTAACATGTTACACAGAGTTGTTACAAGCACTTCTAGTGCTGTAAGGATGATAAGCACATATGAAGTATTAGGATTACAAGCAGCTCGTAAGATGCTATCATCTGCAACTGTTGTTTAAGCATTGCCTAACAATTTGTTAGTTCTAATAATTGCCTAATGGGGTTATAAACTCAGCTGTCTATAAATGGAACCTAAATGTAAATGTGATTCAGATTTTACTTCTTTTGCATCCTTGGCCCTTATGCTGCATATGTATCTTCTGGTTTGATTCTGTCCCTTTTCCTTGATTTCCCTAGGGATTTCCTTCTCAGTGTTAACTGAAACACTGGATGCAGATTTGATGAGCATGCCCTTCAGATCATTTTTGGGGCCCACCAGGTAAGAGTTACCCACATGAGGACTGATCACAACTGCGCTAGGCAGTTCTCTGCAAGGCACATCTTTTTAATCATAGTTTGTCTTTCAAAATCTGAATGACAGAAGATGTGCTTACACTGCTGAAACCCTCTTCTCCTCATGTTGCAGGAGCTGTGGACTCGCAGCCAGTGCAACGTGTGCTTGCTTGCAGTCACTATAGAGTGGATTTTAAATAATGCATTTGCTTAAATGGTTGCAAATGTTTCTCTTTCAGTCGGCAACGAAGTAAGTATTTTATTTCCCATTTGTTTTCTGTCCTGTGCTGTGAGGTGGGGGGATTCTCAGCAGCCATGGGATGGAATTCAGAAGCAGGAAGCAGAAAGGTGCACCAGAAGAGAGGTCCTATCATTAAGCAAAAAGTACTGCCCCAGGCACACACGTTTCAGTCCCTGTTTCTTGCAACCTAAAACCTTGCTTTTACTATCCTGTCTTGATCTTCTTCCACCCAAGTGCTAAGCCTAAATATACCTTTAAAATACTCTGAAGTGTCCCAAACCTTAATTTCCATCCAGTTCTGCCACTCCCACAGTTTAGCTGGGCTCAGTCCAAAGCTGGCAGAAGTCAGCAAGGCTTTCAGTTGGCTCCAGTGGTGCTTGGGACAGGATCCTGGGATGTTTCCTGGTGCTTGCACCTCGCAGTCACGTTAGTCATTGCTCCTTGGTATCGCACAGCCCATGATTAACATTTCCTTACTAAGCCAGCCTTCTGATCGCTGCTTTGACTCTGACTTTTTGTTTTCCTCCTTCCCCCTTCCCTGTCGAAGGGAAGAACAATTCCTGGAAAAGAAAAATGCTCTTTCCCTCACATTGCTGAAACCTTTGCTGAGAGCTTTGGTGAGAGGAGAGGAGACTTTGGAGAACATATGGCTAAAAGTGTTTGGGGTTTTCAGATGGTAAATGACCGATGAGGTCTCAAAGGGGTTTTATTTATAAATGATAGACTCCTGAGAGAGAAATAATTGCTGCTCTCCCAGGCGTAAAAAAGCAATTCACCTGACATAAAACCCAGGGATAAAATTAGCTAAATGAAAGCTCGATATGGCAACTGTATTAAGCTTTTTTTTTTTCCCTGCTGAATGGTGAATCATTTTAATTTTGTTTTCCCCTCCTTTCTTGGAAGGAGAAAAAAAAAGAGCCAAAGCCAAAGCAGTGCCTTGGGTCTGAAAGAACAGATGGTGCCCTGGGCGGCCCTCCGGAGCGCTCTGCGGCTTGCATTCCTCCACTCTGCCACTCAGATAACTGAGTTATACAGCACACGACCATCTGGTGTATGACACATCTTGTGTCCCCCGGACAATGCCCCAGCAAACCTCTTCAGGGGAGAGGTTAGTTTCTAGGGTAACAGCAGCATGTGCAGCTCCAGGCCTTATTGAGATTCAGGGCTCCTCACTTGTCCCTATTCTTCTCCTCGCTATTGTTGTCACTTGAGCTTTTGCTGCTTGGTTACACCGAGACTGACAATATCCATCAGTATTTTGTCCCCAGCCCAGAAACCATTGTCTTCAAATTTTGTTTCATTATTTATGTTTTCAATATCCAATGGTTGGCTGAAGCATCTGCTGTAGAGTGATAAGGCAAGTGCCTATTGAGGAGGATTGGGCTGCTGCCTGACAACGATGGTTTGAATTATTTACACTGTGGCTGGACAAACCTTTGCAAAAGCCAGGGTATCTGTGAAGCACTGAGGTGCCTTTATTTATTTGTCTACTTCAGTCTTTTTAGGTGCTTGCATCTTTTAATCCAGACCCAAAAAAATCTAAAGTCTCCATGGATAAGTCAGCTCTTGAAGAAGTAGGTCTGCTCATTGACTGGAGGTCTCTGAATTTTAACTTGCTGGGAACTATTTGAAGAAAAAAAAGAGGGTTTTGCCTTCCTTTTGGCTTTCTAAGGGGTTTCTCCTGAAGTGACTTTGTTATTTTGTGTGCTGACATTCTCTACTTGCTTAAAGAGCCAAGGCCTGGGCTATAACCATGATCAAGCACAAGACTGTTTTAAATATTCTAATGAATTTCAGTTTTAGCAGTCTAAGTTAGAAAGTTTGATCAGCAAACAAAAGTAGTAGATAGGTGTTTTTTCCACTGAAAAAAAGATATGCATCCCATTGAATCCTTCACTCTGTTTCAGAACAATTCTGTTAGCAGTGTTACCTTCCTCAGATATGTGTAATTGTCACAGCCAGCCAAAATCCCCCCAAAAGCATGAGGATTAAGTAAGTATTAAAAACACAACTAAGGTAATACCAGTGATGTCTAAGCACAAATGTGCTGAACTGCAAGCCTCAGACAAGGTGTAAGTAACTTTAAAATACTGCATCGTTTCTCAGGTTAGGGTCAGGTATTAGGAAACCAGCAAGAACAATAAAGAAAGGTTCTGTACCTATGTATCAAATAATAATAACATACCTGTATTGATATTGTGATACATTTGCTATAATGTCAAGTCTGATTCATTATTTTCAGTCATTTCTAACTTTCTGAAGATTTTACTTTACAAGTAACACTTTTAAAATACAGATATGTGATCTAAAGGCAATTTTAAAAAATATTTCCCTAGAATGTTTCAGATCTGCTATGAGGAAAAGAGGAAAAAACTTTTAGGGTTTTCCCAACATGAAACAACCTTTGATTTTTAGAGCTCAGAGCTGGTGGCAGAAAATGACAATGAGGTGTATCTCTGAGCGAGAAGACTGGTTTTAAATACCCTAATTAAATTCAGTTTTGAGTTGTAGCATGTTTTGCCCAGACCTGTTCATTAGGTGTGCCATGGTAGTAAGTGTATTTATTTCATCACATGCTTGAGATGGCATGTGACTGTAAAAGTAGAGACCACTGTAGAATGCACATGCAAAAGGAGATATTGCTGATCGTGGGCAAGGCTTGCTTAGCTGTGTTTTGCTTGGCAGCTTCCAATAGTAAGGAGGAGGGGCTGGAAGTATCCTCGCTTTGTTACAGATTTGAACAGAGTTCCTATTTTTCTGATTAACTATTAAAAATTATCAGCAGTGTGCTTCACCGGAGCCTCTGTGTTATCTTTGTAGGTGTGAAGCCCTCCGTCCTGGCAAACAGAGTGGGGCCAGCTGGGAAGGTACAGGTAAAGCACCTGGGCTTGTGGTATTTGTGAGAGCACAAGAAAGGTCCATACATTGATATATCATACACTGGAAACTGGGTCTCAGTCATGCAGTCCTTCTCGCTGTCTCACAGCCTTCCCTGCCTCCGCTCTTCCAACCTTAGAGATGGGGGGCTGCAGCCCTGAAGTCTCTCAGCATCTCTCCAGCTTCAGAGCATGAGAACAACTGAAACTAAACCAGAGCAGGCAGTCTCCCCCTGCAAAATGTACTCTTGGTCTCAGAATAGTATTAGGTGAGATATTTCTTTGGAAATTGTAGAAGCTGTGTGCAGTGCTGAGCCCTCAGCTGGAGTGCTGTGTAGTAGTCTGGTTACTTGAGCTGGATGAGTCTTTTCTGAAAAGTGGCATGGAGCAGAAGGGACAGAGGAATTGAGAGCCTGTATTGGGAGTTTCTCTGTCTAACCTAGCAAAGCAGAAAGCTAAGGTTGCTCTCCATAAATACGTACAGAAAAGAGAAATGCTGTTTCACCCAAAGGACAGTGTTATCGCCGGAGCAAATACGTAAGTTGTCCGCAGATACATTCCTGTGGGTTTCTAAATATCAGAGAAGGAACTTTCTACAACAGCACTCCAGTGTAAATATGGGGGCGTCAAAACACCCAGGTTTAAGACATCGCTTGATTAATTTGTGAGAGAGATCATAGGCTACAATTGCCTGCAAAACCAGGAAACTGGTCCAGGTGACTCAGGACATCCCTGCTGCTCCAGTATTTCACAGGTTTTAAAGGCAGAAGAGACCATTAGACCATCTGGTCTGAACTTCCATATGACACAAGCCATAGATCTTGCCCAGTTGCTCTTTGCTGAGCCCAGAAGTTTGTCTGACTTAAGAGCTCTTTTACAAAAAGTCATTCTGTCTTAGTATGAACACAGCAAGACTCACTTCCTTCCCTGAGGTTTGTCATAGCCTTAATGTCCCTGCTATTAAAATGGACATATTTTCTTGGTTTGGTCTGAATTTGTTCACCAGTATCTGAGATTCTTATGAGACTTTCCATAGGGAAACTACAAAGCCTTCTAGCACTGGAAATGATCCTGCCTTGGCAGAGATTACAATAAGCCTGGTCTGTGAGTGAAGACTAGGGTAAATACACTAACTGATCCAGAAAAGTTGAAGGGTTTAGCTATATCTTCTATGCTATACCTTCCATGTTTAGACATCCTTCTGATGTTATATCTTGGCATTTTAGAAGCGTGTTGGAAAGTGATAAAGTTGCCTTGGTGCCTTGTTGCAGCAGAATCACCTGATTTTGCCTTGGTGACTGTGGGGTTTGAATACTCCAGTGGTAAGGCTTTAGAATCCTTAAGTATTCTTCTCATGCATTGTGGGTGCAGGGGAAAAGGAGGGACAGGTAGAGGATAAGATACTGCAGTATGTTTGGACATGCCAGCTGCCCCGGGTATCTGCAGGCAGCGACTAGAGGACTTCAGTTATGATGGCTGTCAGCCTGTACTTACTACAGCACTGAGTGTGTTTGAAATTATTTTCAAAATACTTAGGAAAAGAAGCTATTCAGGACAGTGAGACATAGAGCTGGACTGAGTGAGGATGGGTATTCCTACATCTTTTTGCAGAAAAACAAAATGGACCTATTTATAGTCCAAATGAGGTGGTTGTTCCTCTTGTGGGAAAAAAGGAGCTACCATTTTCTTGCCTATGATAAATCCAAAGCGAAAAGGTGAATCAGGCAGACATTGCATCTAGCAATATCCCTACCTTTACTGCCCTGTCAACTTCAGGGCAGCTAATTAGGAGCAAATGGGGCTGAAAAGAGCCATGATTGTAGATCTCCATCTGTGAAAGCAAAGGCTGTTTATAGGAAAAAACTGAATCAGAAGGGAATGACCATCTTTCTCATTTTACAGAGAGGAAGGACAAGCCACAGAGGAAGAAGCTGTGCTCAGTTTCATGATGAGGCAATCATTTTGCTATGTTTATACTAAGACATCTCTGTACTGTATGAGGGCCACACTTGACCACACTTTTATGCCTTTGTCCTGATCTCTGAGACCCAGATGAAGCCAACCAGTTGTTCACAACATCTGCTTTTTTTGAGAGCACAGCAAATGATTTCTTAGCAAAGAGGCTTCTCTTTGAAAGGATTACTGAAGAGTCAGAAAGGCAAATTAAATTAGGAAGCATAAAGCAAAGTGCCATGAACAGAGGGCAGAAGAATATACTGCTATTCACATGTGAAGTAGATAATTGACTAGGAATTCAAATGCACTCAGTTTTTTCAAGAACGTCTGAATATTTTTATACTTAAGAAAAATAATGGCCAGGTCTGTTTAGAGGGAAAAGCAAAAACAAAATAAGTGGGACCATGAGACATGATGTGAATTGCATCTAAATATGTTTTAGAGAAAAGAACGTGTTCGGAAGAAAACAGTATTGCCGGTTCACGAGACTTACTTTCTGGTATCTTTGTGGGAACCAAATGAATTGCAAAGCATCTGGAAGGTCCAAAGTGTCAATTATGCCTTTATGTATGTGGAGGAAATGTCACACGATGGAGGCAGTCATTGGACATGGTCAATTGTAGGGTTTTATCATTTGCTTAGCCTTAAAGCCTCACTCAACAGTCGGGTTAGACAATGGCACTGTCAAAGCGGGAGATGGATCAGTTTGGCCACTCAGAGTTACTTATCAGCACAGAAAGTGTCCCTGGCCTCGGACAGTGCTGACATTTCCTTTGCAAAACCTGGCTCGGGGCTGCTTCGAAGGAGTCTGCTTCCACGTTTGTGCAGCTAGAAGCAGCCAAACAAAAAAAACTGAACACAAAGCATGGATAGCAACTAGGATTTGCAAAAGTAATCATGCAAATTAAGTGGGTTTCCAAAGTTTCCCTTAGAGCAGATCTGCATTTCTTACTCAGATTTTTTCTCCACAAGTTTTTTCAAAACACCGGCTTTGCAGAAGCATCTCACTGGAACATGTAAAAGGAGGTTGCACATCATTCAAGTACCATAGGAGCTGCCAAATCAGAAGAATGGTTTTGAGAGGCCCATATGTGTGACTGCGAATCCCAAATATCTTCATTTAACAGCTTGTTTGTTACAGTTTATATTGAGCACTGCAACAAGTCCCAACAGTACTCTTTCCGGATTTGCAAACTTGCATTACTTCTCCAGGAAAATTTTAAGTCCAGCAACATTTGTAATATACAATTTGAGTGTGGTTTACTGCATTCAATGTCTGCAGCACAACAGCATCTATAGTCTGTAAAACTGCGCAGAAATGCCACTGGTGCCGTTTCCAGCTGCAGTCCAGGCTGGGTTCCAAACTCCAGTCTTGTCACACTCTGGCCAACTCTAGTAGCAACACACTCACATCTTTAAAGCTCACACAGGTGTTACCAGAAACCTTGTGCAACACTAATCTGTGAGAGGGGAGCTGTAGGTGACGTTTTTTGTCGGTTAATGAAGGATGTTTCTGCAGAACCATCAGAAATTGGTGCGGAACTTGAAAGTTTCTCCGAAGTACTGTTTCTAGGTTTGTGGAAAGTAAACCAACAGTTTGAACTGCATCAGCCTTGTCACCTCCACAGCTGCAACCAGCATCCTCTTACTCTTAAATTACACATCATCTCACACAGATTGTTGGCATTGTCAAGTGTTGTTGGACTTCATACAGCTCCCCTCACATCAAGGGAGTTTTGGGTTGGGCTTGTAGTCATTATTATAATTAATTATTATATTACTGTATCACTATGGTTGCCCTTGTAAAGTCTGACATCTGCTTGACTGAGTGAAAGTGTCTGGATTCCTCCAAGCCGTGTCCTACCAAATGAGACGCCATTTGCAAGATGCTTATTCTCCAGGCTGGATAAGAAAATGAGCAGCAAATGGGAGGAAGGGAGAGTCAGGGGGAGGAAGTGTTTGATAACTAGTAACTAACTCTTTATGACTATGTGCACTGCTGCTGTCAGACTATGGTGTCATTGATGTTGACATTGTATAACACAGCCTTATAAACTAGAGGGAAAAAGACAGGACCTCAGGTTATGTCATTTGTAAACAGCCTGGTGCATCCTTTGGGTTTGAATTTTCCTCATTAGGCACTGAGTGGTCTCCACATTATACTAGTCTGTGTGCTCATATGTGGCATCTCCCAGTGGTACTGTGAGTGCACGATAATACCAACATTAACAATTCTGAGGCCAATCATAATGCCAAGTTTACGCAACTAGCACACTTGTGACTCAAGCCTTGAGCTTCTCCACTTGCCCCAACAGTCCCTGCACAGTTGCCTGGGCTTAAAGTGCTTGTTCTGTCTAAAACAGTGGTCAAAAACCTGCCTTTAATTAATATATCCAAAAACTGAGAATGACAGGTTTTTTCTGGTTGTGGCTAGTTGTCATAACCAACAAGTTACAACAAGGTAACTCATACATTTAAAGAAGAAAAACAACTGAAAAAGGAATGGGATTTGCTTTGTTGTGGAGTGAGTTGCCTAGTAACCCAAATGAAGGTATTTATGTAAATTGTTGGATAAGCCTACCAATACAGGTATTCCAGGAAACGGCGGAGTTTGTTTCAAATTCCAGGAACGGAAAGGAGTTTTCTGAAGCGAGCGGATGCGCATCATGTGTATTTAGAGATAAACTCACTGAACAGATCTGAAATACAACATGGATTGGGATGGCTTATGTTGACATGAGCTTGGCTGCGTACTTCGTAGGGGAGCGCAAGGGAAGAGCGTTATACAAGTGCGTTCTAGCAGTAAAATTACTTGAAGGGATGATTCCTGGAAACTGTTTTTAGTCTGAATTTTAGGGCAACTCTTTCACTGTGCCAGTGAAGCTTGCACAAGTAACAGCTCTGAAAAAGAGAACATTTAATATAGTGTAAAATCCAGCAGCCAGTGGTGAGTGGATCAGTCTCCAGAATGTAAAACCTCTCTATAGAAAAACAGTAATCGCCAGGAGGGGTCAAACTGTTGTCCATCATCTCTGCAGGAGACAGTGGCTTATATTTAGGAAAAAAAGTCATACAAACCCCTAAAGTTTCTGACTGGAGAATAAGGTAACTGTAAGACTTTGTTGCTTCTGTGTTGGTTAATGTCCTTTCACATGTTTAGAAGAATTATCTGCCTGCTGAACTGCAACTTAAAATAACAGCATCCAGTTCCTCCTCTTCTAAGGTCTTGTCATCAGAAAAAGAGCACAAGAAAGTGTTCTGTGGACTATTTTGGGTTCTTGAGAAGTCACTGAGTAACCAACTGATAGCGGTAGGATTCTTTCAAAGCCAGTTGTGCATGAGAAAATGCAGGTTTGTCAGGAGAATGATTTGTATTTCTTCAAAACATGATGCAATGGGTTAGCCAGTGCTAGTTCCTGTCCTCCGCACAGGGTGAGGGTGATGCTGATGCCTTCTCTCAGCAGCTTCTGTCATAATTTTTTTTCACTGAGAAGTCTTTTCTTAATAGATTTTATAAATCCAAATATAAAGGATGAATTTTCTGTCACATGCTTACTTTGAACTCTGGGTCCTACCTATAGCAAAATATGTTGCCTTTTACTAAACATACTGAGAAAAAGCCAGATACAAGATGCTATCCAGATGGTAGTTTCCTCTGGACTTATTCTGAGAGAATTGTTGTCACTTTCAGAGTTACCCTGCCTTAAAGGTTAGGACGGATCACTACCAACATGTCGGTAGTACACGTTAGATAATGTGCTTTCTACAAAACATGCTGTGTACAAAACAAGAAAGGACCATTTCTCCTCCAGCTGCTTTATGCCTCCTCTGACACATTCACTGCTCACAGGTGAAATATAAAGGAGTTTTCTACTGTCATGGCAATGAGGATTCATTGAGATTTGCATAAATGCACTGTTCCTCCAGGCCTGATGTATCTGCTGCTGGAACTGGTGAAAATACTGTAAGGGGATGCAGTCAGAGCTGAGCCAGGCTTAGCATTCTTCCAGTTACACAAATCATAGGGTGAAGGTTGATGTCTCCCAGGAAAGCAGCCTGCCACACCAATTCACTGCTAGATATCATGCTACAGCTTGAAATGAATGGTACTTAGGCTATAAACAGGGAAGACATAGCTACTTAAAATGGCAGCATTGCCCTTACTTGTGACCAATGATCATCTGGTGATTTGTTTTCTGAGAGTCACAGCTTCTGAACTCATAGGAGTACATGAAAGTCTTAGTTATTTTGTCACAAAAAGGAGCTGCTTAAGCTCTATATTGGGGTGGGAGGGAAGGCTAGGAAGTGTGATCAGGTTGAAAAGCATTCTGAAGGCCAGCAAAACCTGATTTGTATGCACCTGGCACATAATTGACTTCAGCTTGCAGCCTCTGAGCACTGCTGTGCCCTTTGCTGGATCCAGGATGCTCACAGATGTGGGATGGTCAGCAACTTGAGAAGCAGGAATAGCTCCAGGAATAAAGCTCCCTTTTCCCCTACTGATCCTTTGCTGACACTGCTTATCTAATTCCCACTGCAGGGAGCCTTGGAAGAGGCCATGTTCTAGGTGAGTAGCACCACTGAGCTGTTCCTGAGGATGCAGGGATACCTATCTAGGGGGTGGTTTTATTGCTTTAATTTTTCTGTATTTACTTATATAGAGTCTACAAAACACCTCATCAGTTTCTTTTTCTGTTAAACACAAGTAAGGAAAGTTTAGTATAGTATTTTCCTTGTTATGTATTTTGGAGTCATTAGCTAAGTAGTTTGCCCCTAGTTGAGAAACCTATTCCATGGTGTTTATCAGGCAGAGATCAAGAGCAAAAAACATGCACTGAGCTGTTAAGAAAAGCTCCATCATCTCTGATGTTGCAGATCAGATTGGGTCAATTTTTCTTCACAGTGCAATGTCTTGATCCCAAATTCATCCGCTTATAACCTATGTGCTCCTTCAGATCAAGGCTCCCCACGTACCCTGGGGCTGCTGCCTCTCCCACAGCCACAATTCCATTTGCTTATTTTTCATCCCTTTCCATATTCAACAGCACAAAACCAAGTTAAGGCAAGTTTTGCATACGTAATCATCAATGTTAAGTCCCTGTGTTTCAGCGAACCCATTCTGAACCCTCTTGAAGATGAATTTTGGACAGAGCAAAGCACTAGCCAGCTGAAAATCAGGACTGCTTGAGATCCCCTCCATGCAGCACCCAGATTTTCCAAACACAGTCACATTCCTGCCCTTTAGTTCTTCACCACTTTGATTAAACCTTTTTTTTCTTTACACTCCTAGTGCTGGCCTCACTAGTTCTCTTCCATTTTTTTAGATCCCTAGTACATTTATTCAAACAGCTTTTGTTAGGATTTTAGCTTTATCTTCCCTGTTTGAATATTCCTCTCACCTCTCTTTTCTCCATTTGCCAATCTGGAATTACGTACATTTTGTAACCTCCTTCTTTTTCTAAATATTCCTCTTAAAAATGCTGCGTTTGATTTTGTGTAATGGTAGATTTTGCTCCTGGAACAACTCTGCCACCTTTCTTTGGCCAAACTGCATGTACATCAGCTCTTATTAATGAAACATTATCTAAGACGACACTTGCAGTATTCAACATCTATCCAAAAATCAGCGTTTAAATGCTTTCATTTTGCCATCACTCACCTAGGTATTGCAAAATAGCATTATCCTAATTTTAAAATCACTTCAGGTGTTTTCTTTGTGCAATAGAATTAAACTCATCTTGAAACAGAAAATCATCAAGGTTAGTCATTATGTTCTCTGCATTATCACTAGAGATTTAAGTGTGCCATGTATTCTGTGGCCAATTAAAACTCACTGCTCTGATTTCTACTCTAATTGCAGCAGCTGGATTGAAGTCTGGGTTTAGAATGAGAGGAGCAGGTGGGAAGTGGGATGGCAACAAGGGCAAAAGTTTATGTTTATTCCCACATAAGTACAAGAGTGCGTTTCGGTGAAACAGAAATAAAACCTTAAGAAACTGAAGCTTCTAGCCCAACCACATGGGGAAACATCTTTATTATTGCCTTCATTGGTCTGAGAAGACAGACAAAACTGTCAAGGTTTTGAAAGTAAACCTGAGGATCTCAACTGGTAATGTTAAAACCGATGCAATGGGATCCCTTTATCTCAGAGACACGGTAATTGTAAAGTGCTGCATTAAAAAAGTAGCATTAGATATCAACTGTTCCAGTGCCACACGTCTCAGTTGAAAAATCCAACTGTTGTGAGAACAGGAGCAGTACAAACATTTACACTTTCCCTCTCCTGTGTGCTAGCTCTTCCCTTAGCATCTTGTAGCTCTTATTAAAATCTGCTGCCTTAAGCTCAGCACTGACACTGGAGTCGCATCTCACTGGGGTTGAACAAGTGACTCTAACTCCTGGTGTGTGGCTTTGGATGGGTGTCTCAGTCCCAGAACAGACTTGCTTTGTTTTTCACCTGTTACCCTCATAGCTTAGAGACAGAATGGGTTGTCTCTGCAGCCTAGCTTAGATAGTCTGGAGTCACAGCTTCATTTCGTGCGCAATATTAAGGGCTCTACAACAGGAGTGGAAGTGGGACTTCACACACCCTTCCCCACCCAGAAACATAGCAGCATCTGGGAAAATGCACTCTAATCTTTCTGCTTGTCTTCTCCTTGCTCCCTTTGGGCTGACCCACCCAGAGCGGGAGGTGAGATTGTAGTGAAATGTGGTGGACATGGCGCGACCTTATCATGCTTTTTCGCTCTGTTCTCCTTTCTCAGATGGATGCTTACCAGTCTTTGAGTGAATGTGTTTGTGTGAATTGATTGCAATGTAGATTTTGGAAAACGATTCTGTGTTCTCTCTAGAATGCCTACGTGGAGAGGAGAGACACACACCGAGACTCCCATCCTCTCATGCCGTTGTGTGCCATGCTCTCGTACACAACAGCACTGATGATGTTAATCCTTCCCTAGAATAAGTTTGCGGGGGGGGATGGGGGATGGGGATATGTGTGTTGGGGGCAAGGTGTTATTTTATTTTCTTTTTTAGATTTCTTGCGGGGTTTTGTTCGTTTGTTTGCCTTTGTGCGGTGTATTTTATCGCGGCGTTTGCCGTCAGCGGCGCCGCCTCCGCGCAGGGAGGCCGGGCTCCCGTTGGTACGGCAATACCTCTTCTTCCCGTCCCCGCGGGCGCGGAGGGGCGCGGAAGGTCGCGGTGCCGCGGCGGGGCCAGCAGAGGGAGCGCACGCGACGCGGTGCTGTTGCGGGACCCCGGCCCCGCTCGCGGCGGGGGCTGGGTGCGTTTGGGGAAAACGGAGGTATTTCCGAAACCGCCCGTTTTTCCCTTTCCCCATCCCGGCTGCAGCCTGTGCGAGTGTGGGTTTCCATCGTTTTACCTTGCGATGTGATTTGGGCAGATCCTGTCGCAGGGATGAGCCCTTGCGCTAAGAACTGTAAGGCTTTGCTTGGTCCTTCAGAGCATCTCTTTAACGATAGTACAATATCCATGGAGAGCTACCTTCCTTTTCAAGCAGACACTGTTTCTGTGAATGCCTTCTCTAGTACGGCGTTGATGCCTGAAGGAGTGACTGTCACCTCTGCAGCCACTGCTAACATCTGTGCCTGCAAGTGCTGAAGCTATCGTGCTCAGATGGGGTACAAGGCCCCGAGAGTGCTAATAACTGTTCTCAGTCATGAACTCTAGTGGCCCTTGATGCAGGAGTGGTTTGAATAAGTCTTGGGCATGAAAATTATCCAAATTTGGAAAGAAAAAGGTCATATAAAGAAAAAAATATCTTGACAAGACTTGTGCATTGAAAAACTGATTTCTGCATCTGCCACTCAGAAAGGACCAGCTGTTTTTTAGAGAGAATCCACCCCAAAGAGCCTGCGCTCTGACACCCTAGACTCACAAACCAATGCTGGGTGGGAAACTCCTCCATCTAAACATGAACCCACTGGCTTCAGGGGAGTCTGCACAAGTCGTTTTGCAGGAATAGACCTGAGCTCGACAACAAAGATAAGTGATGCAACATCAGTTTGTCCGTTGCCCTTGATTATATTCTAAGCACGTCCTCATGCCCTAGCTAATCTTTATTTTCTATGTACAATTAGGGAAGATGGCTATTTGCGATGCCTCTAAGTTCTGCTCAAAAGCCATTAACAGACAGGTCTCTCTAGAGGACTGTGCTAACTGTGGATTTAGTATTGGATTTATATGCTACTTATCTATTTTGATGCTTCTACCAATAAAAAGTCCAGAGTTGTCTAACACACATTCAAGTAAATCACCAAGACAAACAATAACAAGGATGATGGGGAAGGAAAAAAAGTGCAAATGTTGGAAGAATCTGGATATTTTTAAGGATTACAAGTAATCAAGTCTGGATCTGCAGAGCTTACTGCTTCCCCTACACCTCCTGACAAGCCCAAATCACTCCCAGGCCCATGAATGCTTCCTCCCCACTACTTCTGTGTTCTTACAGTCTTTTTCTGATCTCTTTAACACTTTGCTTGCAGCTGCCAAAGTCCCCCTCTATCCAAGCCGTAAGTTTGTGGGTTGTTTCATTCCCAAATGGTCTCCACCTGTACCTTCTGAATTTGGAGGTAGGAGGCAATGGAAAGGAGGTTAAAAGAATGGCTTCTGAACCGCAGAAGTCCAAGGCATTTTGTGAGGTGAAAAAGGCTTCTAACACAGAGATTTCTTCTACCACTTCGCCTTTCTAAGTGTGGTCCTGTCAGAAAAAAGTTAAGGGAATCCATGTGGAGAGGAAAGGAGGGAGCTTTCATTGATGCATACCCTTCCAGAAACCTGGGACGCTTTGAAGGCTGACACAAGGCAAACCTGAAACAGGCTTGTCTCAGAGGAGTCTGTGATTGCCAGCAGAGGTCCTGCTGCTATGCCATCCTGGGTAATATTCTCCTGCTGCAGCTGAAGCATTCCATACACCCAGCCAGGGGTTGCTGATGGTCCCAACTGCACTCTGTGCTGTGGCTGGGGCCAGCAACACAAGAGGTATTGCAGTAGCAGTAGAAATTTTTTCCACCAAGCTTTGCATAGTAATATCCTGTCCTAATTCATCAGAAAGGCAGAAAGATGTATGCTGAGCTTTCTAGCCTGTGCTAAGACTGAAGGAGAAACAAACAAAAACCTCTGAGGCTGATTCTAATCCATATTCTTCTCCTCTAGAGTTTGCAGTAGACAGGGCTGCCTCAGGACACAAGGTGGGCAATTACTTAAAGCAGTGGGCTGCTCAAGAGAGCAAACTGGCCTGCAGTCTGTTTTGCCTATGCCAGAGCACTGTGGTCAAGGCTGGGATACAGGAGTAGGCATCAAGGAAGAACATTGCCTTGCTGTCATGGGTTCAGCAGCAGCGGTCATTTTTCTCCTTCGTAGTAGCTGGTGGAGCACTGTGTTTTTGACTTTGGGCCTGGGAACAGTGCTGATAACACCAGTGTTTTCAGTTACTGCTTGGTGATGTTTAGGCTGGCCAAGGACTTTGTGACTCTCATGCTCTGCCAGGGAGGAGGAGAAGCCGGGAGGAGGCAGAGACAGGACACCTGACCCAGACTAACCAAAGAGGTATTCCATACCAGAGCACGTCATGACCAGGATGTAAAAACAGAGGGCAGAGACCCTGAAAGGTGGGCGTGCACTGCTTGATTGGGTTGGGGATTGGTGGTGAGCAGTTGTATTCTTTCCTTGTATTTGCCTTGTCATTATTATTATTGGTGGTAGCAGCAGTGGTTTGTGTTATACCTTAGTTACTAAACTGTTCTTATCTCAACCTGTGGGAGTTGCATTCTTTGGATTCTCCTCCCCATCCCCCCCGAGACTGGGGGCAGAAAGAGTGAGTGAGAGAGCGACTGCCTGAGTTATAGAGGCTTAAACCACAACACTTGCAGAGATGGCACTGTATCTTCTGAGCTTGTCCTGCTTCCCATCAGGTGTTGGCAGGTTTGTGCACCACCTGTGGAGCAGCAAAATTGAGTCTTCCCTGCGCTGACCAGGATCTTCCAGCTGGTTCTGCTTTTAGCCTGTTGCTTAACCCAGGTAGAACAATGAACCACACAAAATCATACACGGAAACACGCATGTACACACATGCAGATATAAATGTATACCATCTATGCACCAAACATAAATAAAAAAAACCTCCTCTCGTAAATTTTGAGCACTTCTACTTTGGTTATTATCCATCCAAGCATATTTGGTGGTGGACTTTTCAGCTTTTTTGTTTTTTCTTTTTTCCTTTTTACTACGGAGGTCACAGATTAACCCGTGCCTAAGTTTCCAAACAATACATATGTCAGATTTACCTTGCTCCCTCCTAAAGATGCCACTATTTAGTAAGGCATAGAAATTTGTCATTTTGTTTTTAATGTCTTCAATACAACCAGCTTGTAGGCTATACAACTGGCACCTTACCTGAAAGATGAGTCTATGGTGGGTCTATAGTATCTGAGGCAGCTGGTTTTGGTTGGTTGGTTTGTTTGGTGGTTGTTTGTTTTTTCTTATTGCTGGTACAGGCTTTTTAATCCTATTCATATCTGACATAAATTATGCTAATGGCTGCAGCATTCTGATCCATGTTTGATAGCAGGTTCTGAAGTGGTTGTTGCTAGGGCAGCCAGAGGAGTGAAGCCGCTGCCTTCAATCAGATGGCCCACTTGTCCAGGGGTGCTGCTGTTCTGTTCAATAACCTTTATAGTGTTATTTTCTAATCACTATATTTTTCCCCATTCCTTCAAAGCTCTTTCACGAAACAAAATCTTTATTTTCAGGTATCCTGTTGTGCACCCTTGCTCCTGCACCGAACTTTTCTCTTCCTCAAGAATCAAACTCAGCCTTAGCAGCTAATAAAATCATTTGAGGGACCAGAGAACATTATCATAAGGTAACTATAAGGCAAAGATGCAAAATTAGTTTGCATGCCACCCGTGTGACCAGGACCTATCCAGCTGTGGAGCATTCTTATTTTACAGAAAGTAGCATCTGCTCTGCTTTAAAATACACCTTGAGGGTACAGCAGGGACTGTAACACATTTGTACCCCGGTGTTGAACCATGGGCCAGCCCCAGACATTGCAACGAGGGATGGTTGTTGCTAACAGCTTCAAGTGCAGCACGAAAGGACTCAAGAAAGAGGGGAAAAAAGCAGGAAAGAACTTATGCTTGGATGTCTAGGGCCATCTGCCACCGCAGAAGTACAATACTGGATTCTTGAAATGTAAAAATAGATCTCAAAAGAGACATGTTTTAATGAACTGAACACAAAGAAACATGGTCGAAATAAACTGAAAACAGAAGCAAGGTTCAAGGATCTGTTTGTTAAATGAACACCCAAAGCCAGAATATGTTTTTAGTGCTGGAGAATGCTGGCTGTCTGGTTTCTGCTAAAGCCTCCCTTCTCTCTTTGGGATGCATGTGGGAGAAGGAGGGGGTGAATGGCAGCCCTTGTTTGTCCTCTCTTGAGGAATCTAATTATGTATCAATTGATTTCAAAGCCTGGAATAGTAACTCTCTAGAAAACACTCGCTCGGAGACATTGTTCCAATTTTCGTCTGTTCATAATTTATTCACCTCCAGTTTCAATGGGAAGGGCGCTCTCTCAGACTGATTCGCCCCCCGCAAGTCCCACAGAATATCGCAAGTTTGCAGACTTGAAAAAAAACCCAACAAAACCAAACAAAACGCGCACACACAGAGCAGCTCTGCGAGGAGAGGGGAAGGAACAAAACCCGCTCCTCCATCGCCGGGCTCACACACGCCGCTGCCGCAGAGGGCAGCCCCACCATGCCCAGCTGGGAACCGACTTTTTTCCCTACCAGCCAGGGAAATAACCTTCTGGGGCAAGGATTGCTGTGCACCCCACAACACCGTTGCCTCCCTATGGCACTGCAGTGTCCTGAGGAATAGGGATGCAAGCTGCAGGCTGCTGCTTGTCTGCCGGTGTTCAGTGCGCAAAAAAACAAACATGTTTTGGTAGCTCCCCCCTCCAGCCCTGGCGCCACCCCACCCGCTCCAGCCAGCCTGGCTCATGGCCATCCTGGGGCTCCCCTCTGCACCGTGGACTGCCTCCAGCCACCCCACAGTGGCCACTGTAGGGGACTCCATCCCTTGGTCACCCACATCACACAGTATGGGGGGTGATGGACCAGGCCCAGCACCTTTGCAGCCCAAAGGCTGTGTATGTGTATTTGGGGTGGGGGTCCTATTTGCTTGCAGAGGGAGGCTCATGGTACCCTCTGTCCAGCACCACCGCGTCCCCACTCCGGGTCGTCCCCCCCACCAAAAAAAGAAGCAACGGCAGCGGGTTGGGCGGCTTGAATCCATCCCTCCCCAGTCCCGGAAAGCAGTCGAGCCACGAGTCTCCTGTCATTCAGCCTTCTGCCCGGCTGATCACTGTGAAAAGAGCCGCCCCGGTGACAGAAACACATGAATATTGACTGCAAACAAACCCCGGGGGAGCGGCACCTGGGGGGCTGCTAGCGCCGGACCCCCCTAGCCCAAAGCCCACACCCGCGGGGGACCGCACCCGAGTACGCGCACCCGCTCACTCATTGCCCCCGCCCGGAGCGAGGTCCTCCCTCGGCTTTGCAAAGCCCGGCCCAGTCAAGGCGGAGGGGGGAATGTCCGGCTGCCTACAGCCCCCCTGGTTCTCCTCCTCCTCCCCCCCCGCGTACCTGCCGCAGGCCGGGGAGGCGGCAGCTGAGTCTATATGGCTGGTGGGTTGTAATGGGGCTGTCCCCCGGGGGGGAGGACCATAAAAGAAACACGTTTCATTTACAAGTTTCCCCAGCTGGCCCCCGACTTTAGTCCTTATTCCCTTTCTGGAGAGCGGATGCAGGGTGATGGCTTCTCCCCCCCCCCCCCCCCCATGCATGTACCCCAGGCCAAAATCTTCGCTTTCACATCAAAATCTCAGTTTAAAGGCAGGAGTCACGGAGAAAGGGGGTAGGAGACAAAAGCTCTAACCCTCAAGGTTTTCCATCTCTTTTGGGGCCATGGCACCCCTGATTATTATTTTCCTCTCTACCATCCCCAGGGAAAAAAAAAGTCATTAATATTTGCTTTAGAAATATACTTTCAAACAAACCTACCCCCCACCCCGGAATTAAATAAACAGCATCTAGAAGCTATATCACCAAATGCCCCCCTCCTTTTATTTCTTTTCCTTCCCTATTTTTTAGGGCTAGGGCTATAAATAACCTTTCGTTTGGGTTTCATGGACGAGACACTTTTCTACGGTGTCCCCCCGGCCCGTCCACCCCCCTTATACTGCCAGAGTGGGGTGCGGGGCCGGGGGTGCACCGAGGCCGCCCCCCCGCCAAGCCCCTATTAACCGCCTATTACAGGGGGTGGGGGCAGGGAAGGTGCAGATTTAAATGGTGCGCCGTCGTTCCCCCCTTCAAACGCAGACAATTTTGATGAGTGGGTTTTTGTCCGGATGGTTTGTAATGGTGCCTGTTTTGGGGTGTCCCGGGGGGTCCGGGAAGCTTTAATTCGCTCACAAAGGCTCATTTGCAGGTCAATGCCATGGCACACTCGCCTCTCCCCTTTGCCTAAATCTCCTTTTGTTTCCCATCGCCTGCTCCTCATGCCAGATGGCCGCGGAAAATGCTAATTTTCTCTCTCTCTCCCCCCTCCTACCCCGCCTTCCCCCCCCATCACCACCTTTTTTTTCTCGCATTTAATTGCGGCCCTTTGCAGATGGGGGCTGCGGAGTGTGTGCTTCATTCAAATGAGGTTTGCTTTTTGGTTTCCAGGCACGTTTCTAAAAGTCCTATCTGAGTCAGGCAGGGATTAGTTTGACAGGGAAGTGATCAGATTAAAATCCATGCATGAGCTCGGCCTCCTCGCTCCCTCCCTTTAAAGCTCTTCTCCTTCCCTGCCTTGCCTGCTGCTTTCCTCACAGGAAAAAGGCAAATCTTTCCCTTTCCTGAGCTGGCGCTAGCGATTTGGAATGGGAGGCAGGGCCGATTTTGCCTGAATCAGACAGGATTCCACGGAAAACTCATCTTCTTCGGGCAGTGGGAAAATAAGCTTCCCTTAGCAAGCATCTTGTTATCACTAGGGTCACAAAGCATGAAAATAAGAGATTTCTCTGCTTTTAAAACTTCTTTTTGAAAAGGCAAGTGTTGGTGTTGATGGGAAGAAGGGAGTGGGTGCCACCATAGGTGTGGGTATCTGAGGGTGGGAGGGGGACCAGATTGTACAGAAGGACACCAGTGGGTAGCTTCAGCATGCAAAACCCCCAGGGGGATCCAGCCACCTCCAAGTGTGTGGCACGGAGGGAAAGCCACCAAAGGGTTTGGAAAAGATGCTGAGGTGTGCCCTCCTCCTCAGTGTCTCCAGGGTTTCACTCAGTTCTAGTAGGATGAGCTTGTCCTGAAATGGGGTCTGTGGCTTTTGAAATATTTAAAGGTGATCACACTTAAATGCTTGACCTCAACAAGGAAAAAAGTGCCAAAAGAGCAAAAATTGTGTGTTGTTTGTTTTTTTTTTCCTTCTTTAAAGACAGTGTAGACAGTGCTTGCAGCAATTGTATGGGATGAAACCCAGACTCCTTCCACCTCCTTTTTATTGGGGCACAAGTTAACGTTTCTCACTGCATGCTGGCAACCCACTGCTGCAGCTCAGCTCTGCAGGGGTAACCTTGGGGCAAAGCTGTTGGCTCAGGCTGCCCCTTCTCCTGAGTACTGAAGAACCCCACTCAAGGCTTTGTGATTTGAGGGGAGGAGAGGAGGCTGTGTTCCTCTTCTTCGCCCAATGGCAGGATGATTTTGACCCTGGGGTAGGAGGTGTGGGTTTGGCTCATGGGTTTTCAGCTAGAAAGAGGTCATTCAACTCAGGTTAGCTGGGTAAGCATCCTGCCTGCTGTGCTGTTAATGCACCAGGCAAACCCCTTAATTCCTTTCCTCTCAGCCATATTTTTAAGGCACTTCTGCATTTTGGTTGGCACTGGGTTCAGAAGTGCTCTCTAGAGCAACTCCCTCAGCAGTAGGAAAGGCCCAAGTATCTGCCCCAGTTGCCAGTGGGGCTGGACATGGATAAGCTACCACCAAGCTCTTCAGCTGGACTAAGGCTGGAGGCTCTGGGGTGGGTGCCAAGGTAGAGCTGTAAGGTGGCTTCTTGTAAAACCAGAGGAGGCAATTCTACAAAGCAGTGGTAGAGAAGAGTTGCAATCTGGGGTCACAAGGGTACACAGGCCTCTTAAAATAATGCTAAAATCCTGTTCTTATTATGGGGGGAGTGGAAAGAGTATATTAGCGTTAGGAAAACCTTTAAAACTATTTAACAGTGAGAGATAAGCTTATCAGAGAGGGTATCAGTTTCTGTCCAGTTACAAATCTACACTTTCTTCTTCCTGTATGGCTTTTGTTAAGGCAAGCTGCTGATGTTTTCTTGCTGATTTTAGAGCATATCAGCCAACTGCTTTACCTGAATTCTCCTTAATTTTCTGGCTTAATTAAAAACAGCTTGCAAACAGTGACCCAGGTGTTATGCATGCTGGCAACTTGCTGGCACAGACACCTGGATCCCTGTCTGCAGGCTGGGGTAGCTGCTCCAGAGCAAGAGTTGGTTGTCAGGCAGTACGAAAATTTTTATATATACATATATATGTATTTTCATATATGTATGTATGTACATATTAATTTTAAACCTTTGCTTTTGAATGATTTGCATATTGTGATTTTTGGAGCATAAGAAAAACACCATGAAAAAAAAAAATCATCATGCATTGTGATTTGATTGTGCCCTAAGAGACAAATTGCAAGCTTCAGCTTTGGGACTTAGGGGTGAGAAGGAATGAAGTGATGCCTTTGCCTGCAGGTAGGACTCTGAACTGGAGTACGTGTATGTGAATGCAGTCTGCTTTTTGCCTCTCCTTCTTGGGGAATCAGGGTTCTGGATTGAACTGATCTACTAAAAAAAGAACCACTGCATTACACTGAGTGTTCGGCTTTAATAACTCATTCTGAATGAAGTCTAACGTAGAAATAGCCATTCCCTTTGGGATAACTAACAAAAATAAAAGTGAAACTACAGTAGACAAAGATTTAACCCTACTGTGCCTTAAAACTTCAGTAACTGTTTCTCTCGCTCTTTTTTCTTTTTCTTTTTTAATTTGGAGAAGGGCACATCCCAGATATTTGGGATTTTTGCTTAAGTTATGTTTGTTTCTGTAAGAATTCAAGAACATTTATTTGCTTAAAGGCTTGCCAGTGAAAAGGCCCCAGGTCTAATCCCTTTCTGCTACACACCAATGAAACTTAGGAAACTCTTTGACTATTGACTTTTTCACGTGGAAACTGATCTGCTGAAAGTGAAAAGAAACCATTTCTTGGAGGGGGGAAGAAAAACCTCTGTGAAACTCTGTTTTGAAGAAGTCATCGTCCTTGGCCTGTGGAGTAGCAGCAGAAGCAAAGGCTTTTTGATCCTCAGATTTGTAAACTTGTAGACATAATAATGCCATTTCTCTAGTGTTAGCAGGTGTCCTGTCTGGAAGTTGCTGCCTCAGCCTCCAGCAGAGCTGGGAATTAGAAAATTGTCTGTCTTTCCTGAACCGTGAAGTGCTGCTCTTAAATAAAGGCCAGGTCAGATGTTAAAGGGACATTCTTGTCTCCTGAAGCCGAAATAATCTACAGTCACAGCGAGAAATGAAGGCATCCTCCTCCCAAAATGGTCAATCTCTTTATCTCCCATTATAGTCCGCAGGGTCAAGAAAAAAAACCCTTCCAAGCTGATGTTTTGCAATATTTCTCCTCAGTCTGTAATTATCCTGGTTCTGTATAGCTGAATTTCAGGGAAATATGGTAATTAGGAAAGTTTTAACCTTTCCTTTTTTTTCCTCCCCCCTGTTGTCCTTCCTCTGACAGAACAGTTCAGTGAACACAGAGGAAGCTACAAATACAAATTCAGTATTTTCTCTCTGCTTTTTAATAGCTCTCAAATTAAATTAAGATTTTAAAATTATTATTATTATTTAATATGGTTGAAGAGATTTTTTGCACCAACTCCTTGAAATCCTGCAGACAGGCACAAACCCAAAACCAATGAGCACATCTTTTAATTTGCAGTAATTCCCTCTGATAAGGTGTCTTTGCAGGCTGTGGTTTATGGATGTTTGGTAACAGTGATTATTATGGAAATTATCCCTGAATCTCCTCCTGTATGCCCCTGCTGTTGCTTGGAGCTGTGCTGCCCTGTGCTGCACACACGGTAGCAAATGCAAACTGCTGCTTTTATTTATGCTATAGAAAAGCTGTGCCTGGCCAGAGGAGCACCCAGCACAAGAGTTGTACTGACAGAGAAAAGGGGTTCCTGCTAGCAGCTGTGGGTGTCCTCACTGTTCCCGGCCATGTCCTGCTGCCCTGCTTGTACTCCCAATGCAAATTAAACACACATTCCCCCAGGACTTCCCAATCCCTGTAACATCCAGTAACCTGCTGCGCTCCCTGGGCTCCTTGTTGGTGCAGCACGGGCCAGCAGTCCTGCCTGGCAGCCAGAGGAGAGGACGGATGAGAGTCTGGAAGTGCTGAAGTGGGTTTCAGGTACCACCGCATCCTCTCCAAGCAGAAAAGCCTGGTCATAGCAGCTGCAAAGGTTTGGTCTTGGCAATAAAGGTGGGCTTCTTCCTTTGGAGGGATATGCTTACCAACGCCCATGGTTAGTGGGATGAAGAAACAGGTTTGGCCTAATGTGGTGCAGAAGAAAATGGAGAACCAGGCACTGGTATTTCTGGTCCTGCTTACTCACCTGGGTGAGGGCAAAACCTGCAAAAAAAGAAAGAAGCAAAGCTTTGGGCACCATCAGCCGGCAGATGAGATGTTGTACAGCACCAGCAAAACTGAAGTTATGCAAACTAGAGCCACATTAGAAAATGCCTTGAATGAAGGTTTTAGGAAAAGCAAGCTTTGCTAAACCAATTATCCTTGCATGTATGAAAACAACTTAATTCATGCCCATTGTTTTCTGGATTAAATTGATGGAGATCTTGGGTCCCAGTATGTCTCAAGCTTCTTGATGCGACCCAAACAGGGACTTTTCCTCTATTTTTGTACATAAACAGATGCAATAGTGGTGGTGTATTCTTGGGGAGGGTGGTTTGATTTTGTTTGTTTGTTTTTTAGGTGGCTGGTTTGCATATGCACTGGCAGCAGCCTTCACAGAGAGTGGCGTGCAAGCAGAGCTGTGTGCTCCTGTCCCTCTAATCCAGCATCACTCAGAAACAGCCCTGATCAAAGCATCTTCCAGTTCTGAAAAACTCTTTTCCTTTCCCCCACCACATAGCCAGGCACAGGGGTGACTTCCTAGGCTTGTGATGGCAAAAGCAGTGGAGACCATAGTCTGGAGTCGAGGTGCTGTGCCTGCAGGAGTTTGGGAGGTCATTCTGTCTCCTCGGTCATGGAGAGTGGGCAGTGTGAGGGCGGGACTGATGTGTGACAGGCAGCGGAAAAAGATGTGGTGAGGTGAAAAGATTTGTCAAAGCTCAAATAGTGAGCATTCTGTTAGTATAAGGGCTTGAAAAAACTGATTTTTAATGTTTTTTAGGTTCCTGTTGTAGGTTATATCCAACAAACAGTTTAGTGTGTTTGATGAGGAGCAGGTGAGGATGAGGGAAGTCAGGGCCCAGGCTCTGCCCCCTTGTGTCTGTGCATGATGATAAAATCTTTTAATTAAATGATCGCATTGAGTGCACAGAGTGAACGGTGCTCGCTTAATGAGCAGTTGCTCAATTTTGTTTTTCTCACCTCTCAATAGACGGTGCTATGTCTTATTAACTGCGCACTGTTCAAACCCTGCTCAAAGACATTATTAATTTTCCCACTGGGTGCTGCTCACGGTAGTATCTGAGAGTCTGAGAGCTTTCCCAACATTAATGGATTAAAATATAAATGACAAGCGTTATTATCCTTGTTTAATGATGGTGGCCAACACAAAAAGTGATGAGAGCTAATAATTAATTCTGAGTGCTGGTCCAAGGTACCCCACACCATCTCCTTCCAAGCCCTGGGCTTTGTCTGGCTGAAACCACATGCAGAGCCTGGTGCTCAGTGACCCTGACTGCAGCTGTGGATGTTCAGTACCTTCTTTGCAAGTTGGACCCAAACATCTCCTATTAGATACCCAGCAAAGATGAGCACAATTAGTGGCTGCTCATAAAAACTTCAAGCACCTTGCCCAGGACTGCACAAAGCCTCTGTTGCAGGAACAGGTCAGGAGGAGTCAGTTGACCGCCAAAGCATAAAAACCTGCGTCCAGCAAGTTGGCATTGGATTAAGCACAAAAACAGCTTGCAGGCCCTTGCTTTACTTTCTCAGCTTTTCTGGCCAGAGTTTCCCCAGCAATTTCCCCTTTGCCACACAGCTCAGATTCATTCTGCAAGTGAAAGTGCTGCATGAAGTGGGTAGAGAGTGCCCTGGGGCAAGAAATTGTGAACGTGCCTGTGAAAATGTGTTGTGAGCAAAGGATCTGGGCTGAAATTGTACAGACAGCTCAGGCACCTCTGAAACTTGAGTGTTTCCTTCCCAATCCTCATTCTGCATGTAATACAAGGGTAGTGGTCTGAGCAAGAGAGAGCATTGAGTATGCAATGTAAATCTGGTAGGTGAGAGTGAGTGATCCTGGGGTGATGTGGAGCCTAGTAACTCCTCATCAAGGCTGGGGCATTTCAGATCCCACATTGACCTGGGCCACAGTGATAATACATAGCAGATTATCATTATTACCCATATATAGGTGAGTGAAGGGAGAGATGGGACATTATCAGCTTCAAATGTATTTCTGTTCCACCTGTACCCTGTTAGCTCCATAGTCAGTGTTTTGTAGTACTGCCCCCCAATTCCTGACTCCTGTTCCCTTTCCCTGCATCCCTGTCTCCATTGTATAGATTGGGACCCAGCGACACCACAGACTCAGACATGAGGCTGCACAACCACCACTGGCACTGGTTTTCCTGGAGCAGAGACTTGTCTGTGCAGATTGGGGAAAGTGGTTCCAAAATTGAGTTTGTCCCATGTTTAAAAAAAGAAAAAAATGTAGGGTTTTTTTTTTCTTATAGCAGGACCTGCCTCTGGGTTTTTACATTTTGTGCAGCTTATCTAACGGTTTAGCATCTTCCTTCCCCCTTTTTCCCCCAGAATCTGTCTAAGCAAAAGTTTCTTGGAGATATAGGGCTAAAAATACCCCTTGATTTAAACAAACAAACAAACGAAAACATTAAGCTCTTTTCATAGAGAATTTCACCACTGACACCAAAAGAGATTGCGTCATCTTTAGCACTCTAGATGCTGTGTGACATGAGAGGAGATACTTGGTTCTCCCTCCTCCTTTCTCTGTAAATCAGAATAACAGATATAATCCTACCCTTTCATCTTACAAAAAGACTTTTTGTTAGTGTTTTGGCCTGCTTTGTTCCAAAAAGGCTTCTCAAGAACATTTCTTAGAGGCTACATGCTAGTGGAGGGGAAAGCATTGGAAAACTGTTTTTTCTGTAGCAATAGGTGATGAAGTGGCTAAAAAAGCCCCTAGCTCCCTGATTAATTATTTCATGCTCCCTGATTAGTTATTTCATGCATATATGTGTCTGGGCTTGTGTATATGGATGCATTCTTCCTCTTCACATCTGTTTCTTTGCTTAAACATGGTCAATTCAAGTTCTGTCTCCCTGTGTGCATCCCTTGCATGGATCTTCGGGTCTAGCCATCCTACCAAGCAATCACAACTCTTTGCAAATGAATTGGGCATGTAATGAATGTATTTTATATCTGTACTCAAATGTAGGAAATTGTTCTCTAAAAATGGTGGAGGTTTTCCCTATCCTATTACCTACACCTCCTGCTCATTAGCAACAAATATTTGCTCAAGAAGTGGAAAGCAGCTTTTTGTTTGTTTTAAGCTACAACAGGACAAGTTTTGGCCTGGAAAGAAAAGTTGAGGCTGGGAAGGAGAATGATTCCCAGTGTCAACCATATGTTGCATTCATCTAACTGAAGTGGCTTAATTACTGGTAGATGTTGCCGCGCTCATAAAGATAGCGCTAACCGTTGTGCCAAGATTGTTTGCTGATAATTGCATATCCTAAAAAAAAAGGGGGGGGGGGGGTGTTAAAAAAAAGAAAAAATCTGGAAGACTTCTTCCTGCCAAGCTTCCCTTCCAGTCTTCCTGCAGCGCCCTTTCCTTTTAGGAACCCACTGCAGGATTCGAAAGATGCTTGTTTGAAACAAATCTTCATAGGTTTGGCAATGTCAATGCTCCTGTCTGTGTCACTCTCAGGGCAGGGGAGGAACTGCAGTAGCAATCCCCCAAACTTGCAGCTCTTGCTTCTCAGGAGAGGGAGCGGTGGTGATTTGGCGTAGATTATTCCTCTAATTGCATAGCTGGTTTTAGCCTGGGATTAAGGTGGCTCAAATAATGACCTGACTTTTTGTAGCTGTAATGAGCAGCAAGCTCAGTCCTTCAAGATCCCTGATATTTTGAATCCTTTCCAAAAATATTCCTGTCCTCAAATCTAAAGTGGAATTTGGGATTTACCGCTAAGGGGTAAGTGGGTTAGTGGCAGCAACCGGCAGCCTCCCTCTGCTTCTGCCTATGCATTCTCATGATAAAGGGCACTTTAAAGCCCCTCTGACAATGAATGCGTCCTAGTTAAATATTTCAAGAACTTCTTTACATGGTTTCCTCTGATGCATGTACTGGTGAGACATCTGTCTTCCTTACTAATAAAGTAGTCTAGATTTAAAATGAACTTCAGTGGATTGCTTTGAAACTATAGGCACATATGGTTCATAATTAGCTGGATATCTCTTATAGTTAAATGATTTTTTCTCTCTCTCCCTGTTGCCCATTCGCATCAATAATAGAAGCAAACAAAGTTCCAATTGTTCCCTGTTGCGGGACATTATGTGCCTGAATAAATGGATGTTGGCTGTGTCTACATGGATTTGCCATATGGCTACAAAGGCCGAAAGAATAGGGGCAGTGTGCTTTGTGCCGGGGTGAGGAGGGCTGGCCGGGCTGGGTGGGGCAGGGTGCAGGCAGCCGCACACCTTCCCGCACTCCAGGGCCCGCTGGGAGAGCGGAGCCCAGGGCGAGCGGGACACAGTCCTCCCCACAGTGGCATGGAAACCTGCCGGCTCCTCTCAGGAGATGCCCAAGAACTGGAATTATTTGCTTTAATAGAATCCCATGCCTAAACTCTCCCCGGGGTTAGGGCTTTCCTCCCGAGCTCAGCTCCTCTGGCCGAGGTATTTGGGAGCTCGATCAGGGATCTTTCACTGCAGAAAGTCCTATTATTAGTTGGGGGCTGGGACAATGGAGGTCCCAAAGGCACCTGCCTCATGAAAGCGAGAGAAAAGCCCATAAATCCTGGAGGATCCAGCTGCCTCACTCCGGGTATTGTTGGCTTTCATAAGGAAAGGGAAAAGCTATTTTTCTTTTCAAAGGGGGGGGGAAATCGTATTGAGAGCGCAGCCACTGATGCAGGCGAGTAAAATAATCCTGTTCTGATTAAGCGATCATGGAGCTGGAGGTAATCAATGTTACTTTTACAGCCAGGAGTGTTTGGTGGCCATGACAAGGGGGCAGAGAGGAGCGCTGCAGGGTTCAGGGGAAGATGATGCGTATAAACCCTGAGCCTTATTGTCCCGGCTCCCTCCCTTCTCCATGAAAGATCGTTGTTGCAGAGCTCATAGGGCTGGGGAGTGATTCCCTTGTCCCTCCCCACCTGCTGGGTCCTGCATGGTGGTGCAACACCCCGAAGAGGTGATACAGCAGGGAGTGGGGCCTGAAAAGGACAAGTCTGACCAGCTGGTCCTCATGTCTCTAGGACCCCCATCCCCCTCCCACATCTCTGCTCCCCATCTGTACGCTCGTTTCCCAATCCTTGCAGCACTTTCATCAAGGACCAGACTTGGCCTGTTCCCCACTCTTTAGGCAGCACAGGGTTTGGGACCCTGGGAGGGGCATGTGCCCCAACTCCATGAGGCTGTGTGCAGATCCCATTGCTTTAACCTGCTCCTGGACCAAGGGGACAGGACAATCCACAAACTGCATTGGGTGCATGGTTGTGAAAGCACCGCCACCCCCAAGCATTAATGCCAAAATGCTGGGTATTTTGCCTGTTTGTTGTTTCCCTCCACCCCTCTTTTATGGGAGCTGAAATCGCTGCCTTTCCCAGCACTGTTGTGTGTTTGCCCTGTAAATTATTGCTGAGCTTGGGCAAGAGGTACTAGGAAGTGTTTCCTTGAAATAGCCACGGCTCAGAGCTCCAGGTCAGGGTTTGAAGGCTGGAGGACACCGAGGACAATCTCCCCCTCACCCCAAGGCAGGGGTGTCCATCCAATGCTGAGCCCACCAAAGATACTGTGCAGCTGTTGTCACCCCCACAGGCAGTCGCTAAGCAAAGGCAGCAGCAGCCATAGCCTTGATAAGGTGCTGCTGTACTCAGCACAGTCAGGCCCTCAAGGGGGGCCAAATACAGCTTTGGTAAGAAGGAAACAATTAAAAATAAATAAAACCTTATAAAACGTGCTGAAAGGACGAATTTGGGGCGTGAAGAAGGGCGTGTGCTGCCGAACTCTACCAGTACTCAAAACCACTTGTTTTTAGGTCTGGGGAGGGGGGAAAACCAACCCGTCCCCCTTGGAATTGCACAACAGCTCCACACCGCAGGGCGTGGAGGCGGACGCGCCATCCCCGCATCCCTCCCCTCTTCCCCGCCTCAAATGCATAGAGCTGGGGCTTGCCTCCCCAGCTTCCACCACCCTCCCCGCCCCCGAACTTCCCCCCCTCTTCACCCGACGACGCCGGCACAGCACACACCAAGTAGCCTTGCAGGGGTTTCCTGGCTTCTTTTATTTAGTATTTTTGAAGTTGTGGCATTATTTGCAATGGCAGTGGTACAGACCGGCTCAGGAACCACTGAAACGGATTTGTCTTCAAGTCTAAAAAATATTTTGATTCATAGCTACATCTTGTGAATGCAAAAAAAGAAAAAAATTTTCCCACTATAAAAATAAATTTACATTTTGTAAATAACAAAAGCAAATATAGTGCCCTTCGGCTTAACCAAAGGGAAAAAAAACCGAAAGGCTATTGGATGTCAAAGTTATCCACATTTCTGACATAAATAGAAAATATAAGTTAGTATAACTCTTAAAAAAAGTTTTTACAAATATACACTCGCTTTTTTTACTTTTTTCTTTTTTTTTTTTTTTTTTTCACTGAGAGCTCAGCAGAGATTAAGCATTTCATATAAATGACTTTTAAAGCTTTACACTTCTGGCCAGTGTACTCACATTAGGCATAATACATTTCTATACAAAACGTAATACATTGCACAGTTGTACGTTAACACTGCTCCGGCCGCGGCCGGCGGGCAGGCGCTCCGGCTTCGCTCCGGCTCCGGCTCCCGGTCCCACTCCCGGCGAGGGCGGGCGCAGGGGGCTCCCTGCTCGTCGCACCGCCAGCCCCGGACCCCCGCGCCTCCGGGGGGCGGTGCGCCACTCCCGTGGGTGCCGTAGTGCAAAAGTCTGGGGAGGAACAAGAAAGAGGAGGAAAAATAATCGGGGGGGGGGGGGGGGGAGAGACGACGACACAAAAGAGGGCAATAAAACACCGAAGCAGAACGCGTCCGGCCATCCCCGGGGCGCTCCTCACCTGGCTCACCGGAGCCGCTTGCGGGGGGCCTGTTCAGCCGTGGCGGCGGCGGCGGGCTGTGGACAGGCGGCGGGCCGCTCCGCCGCCGCCTTGGGCTCCGCCGGCCTTTTTCTCCTCGCGAAGAAATCTGGATGGGGGACGGAGAGGAAGGGGGGGATCCGTCAGCCGCTGCGGCGGGCCGTCCACCGCCCCCAGACCCCACCAGCGCCCCCACGCACCTGTGATGCGGGCCGTCGGGCCCCTGCGGCAGAGCCGCATGCCGCGGCAGCGGGGCGCGGCGCGGTTCTCCCGGCTCAGGCGCCCTCCGGGCCCCTTGCTGGCGGCGGCGGCGGCGGCTGCGGGGGGCGGCGGTGACGCCGGAGGAGAAGGGGGCGCCCGTAGGAGCGGGACGCGGCACCGCCCCACCTGCAGCGTCTCCCGGTAGAAAGCGGGCACAGCGCCGCCTTCCACCTCCTCCCAGCGCAGGCGGCCGGGCCCTGGCAGCGGTGTGTCGGTGTGGAAGTTGTAGTCCCAGCGACGCTGGTCATCCTCCCCGATCTCCCGCAGGCGGCTCCGCAGCTCCCGGCCCAGCTCCTCGTGGTCCACCGGCCCGAAGAGGCTCCTGCAGACGGGGCTGCGGCCGTGGCCGACTAGGGCCCGCCGGACGGACAGGCGCTCCAGGGCGGCGGCGGCAGCCGAGAGGTGCACGTTGGACATCGCCGCTGGCGGGGACGCGGGGTGGGTGCCCCCCCCGTCGTTCCTCGCCCCAGGTTCCGCACGCAATCGTCCCGGCCCTGCCTCTCGCCTCTGAGCCCCTACCCCCGTCCGCCTGGCTTTTAAACCCCGCTCCCCGCGAGAGCGAGCAAAACAACCATTAGCATAATAGTATTTCCCTATTATCGGCCCGCCGCGATTGGCGGGTCTCCCCCCGCCACCCCCCGGTCCCCGGCGGCAGCCCTCCTGCTCGCGCCCTCCATTGGCTGCGGCGGGCAGCGCCGCCGCGCCGCCGCCGGTCGCATTGGCCCGGCCCGGCCCCACCGCGGTCTGGGGGGACGTTCCCCAGCGCTGGGCCGGCCCCGGGGGGCGGCCGTGGCGCTCCCCGCCCGCCGCCGGCTCCACTCCCTTTGTCTGCTGGCGGCCGGGGATCCGGCGGAGCTTGTTCTCCGGCGTCTTTCGGGGCTGTTGTTCCCCCCCCCTCCGTGTTGCCCTTTCAGCGTGTAGGGGGTGTGCGTGTGTTATAATTTTTATTATTGTTATTATTTTTCTTGAGGGGTGTCGCCGGGAGGTTTTTCAGCATCCGCGGGGCGCAGGGGCTTGGGGCGGGGGAGGTGGTGCGTGTGGAGGAAAACGGGATCGTTTCTCGTTCGGTTTTTTTTTTATTACACTGCTGCAAAACAAAACGAGATGTTTGCAGATTTCAGAACAAGCTGAAGGCTATTTTTAAAAACAGGGCTTCTCAGCTGCATGGAAGTAATAAGTTGCAGCCTTACTGAATAGAAGTACATAAAACCACAGCATTTTCCTCTCCTAACTTTAAAAGCCACATAATATGTGTTTGTTCACTGCAGATGAACTAATCTTGCTATTGTGTTGCCAGGGATCAGCTGGCTTGTGCTTTACATTTTCTGCAGGTCACTGCAATCATTGCCTTTTGTTGTTTTGGGATGGAGGAGTTTGAAAGGGGGGGGAGGGGGGGACACATAGTTGACACGGTGCTAAAATTGGGTCCAGAACATCATTGTAATTTTGATGCGCGCCTCAGAGGCTTGTTACCACAGTGAGATTTTCATCTGCAAACAAAAAGGGAAAAGGTGGACCTGTGTCACTCTTTGAACATTTGGGGACACTGACTCTCTGTGTATGTACAGCTCTTGCTGCTGGGACACTTGAGCGCTTGAGCAAAGACAACATGGATGGTTTCATTCGATAGAGGGAATAAAATTCATTTTAATCCCTAGGGTGATGGTGGTTGTGCAGAGTCTGCCCAGGTGCCGACTTACTGCAGGGCTAGAAAGGTAGCAGCTTTAGGCCACTTGGGGCAATGGTGACTGCAGGCAGGTGTCAGCTTCAAGAAGAGGGGTAATGGTCCTTGCAGTCACGGAAAGCCCTTTCTCATCCCCCAGCTGGGCCAAAATAAGTAATCTTCCTCCATGCTGTTTCCACAGTCAACCCATGTCTGTGACAGAGCAGCCCCCCCGCACTGCTGTGGGCACTGGCTCCTTCCCTTGCCATACTGGTGAGGAGCGCAGGGCAGCCAGGACAGCTGCTGTAGGCTCCGAGGTACAATATTTTCATAAGAGTCACAGAGTGGTTTGGGTTGAAGGGACCTTAAAGATCATCTCGTTTCAACCTTCCTGCTGGGGGCAGGGACACCTTCTGCTAGACCAGGTTGCTCAAAGCCCTGTCCTTGAACACTGCCAGGGATGAAGCATCCACAGCTTCTCTGGACAACCTATTCCAGTGTTTTGCCTCCCTCCAGGTAAAGAACTTCATCCTAATGTCTAGTCTAAATCTACCCTTTTTCAGTTTAAAGCTCCTTGTCCTATCCCAACTTTCCTCATGAAAACTCCCTCTCCAGCTTTCTTGTAGGCCCCCTTTAGGTACTGGAAGCTGCTCTAAGGTCTCCCTGGAGCCTTTTCTTCCCCAGGCTCATCAACCCCAGCTCTCTAAGCCTGTCGTCATAAGAGAGGTGCTACAGCCCTCTGGTCATCTGCACTTGCAGCGGTACTCCCAAAGATTGGCCGTGAGAGGAAAAACCAGCAGCACCTGTGGTTTTGGACCCATGGACCTGGGGTTGGTCAGAGAGGGGGTTGCAGCCTGGCTCACTGCATAGGGTCTTTTCGTGCTCAGACTGATGAGCAGGGAAATGGTATGGCAGGTTTGATCTCCTGAAATCATTTTATGATGTCTGTGGGTGAAGGTGGGCTGTTCAGTTGGAAAGGTCTGCAGCTTTGCAGTCAAGAGAAGATGCAGCAAGTGTCTTCAGGGTGCAGATGCTGCTTGCTTCCTGGGTAGGTGTAGAGTCACGCCTGACAGAAGACTGCTGACGGATGGTACAGACAGACTACTCTCATTTCACAAACAGTGGTAACACAGGAAGTTTAGATAAATATTCCCCAAATGGGTCTTGAGGTTACCCATGAACAGGTCTCCTGGCCCAAAGGGTGTCATTCAGGGAGCAAGCAGGTCACAAGACTGCCCTCATGGTTTCTCATCACTGAAAATGCATTATCTTAAAAAGCAGGAGGTAAGCATCAGTTAACAAGGGTTTGGCCAGGGAGAGAAGGAGTGGGTCCTGAGCCAAGCTGGGATGGCAGGGGAACATGTTGAGCATGGCACAGTGTTCAGTTGGGATTTGATTCTCAGCAGCCATCAGGCGAACCTCTTGGGATGTAGGATGGGCTGGTTTTAGAAATAGATGTGCTATGCAGAGAAAATGCCTCGAGTTCCCCGAGAAACCTGCTGAAAAAGTGCCCTCTGTTCAAGACACTAGCCAAATGGCAATGCTGGGTCCCCGCAGACAGGGGCTTTTTGTGAGGAGTCCCTGTGAACCTGCTGCCATTCTCCCCCAGTGCTGGGAGAGGCCAGCGGCCGCCTTTCCTGTTTTCTGCCTCCTCGGTTTTATGCATTCCTGAGCCACAGGCCGAGTGAGCAAACTTCCCTGCTATTTACAAGATGTGGGCGTGCTCTCTGCAAAATCCACATCGTGGTCCTCCCAAACAGTTTTCAGAGGTTAGCCAATATTTATGCAGTACTTGAGGGGTGCTAGGAACTATGGTTTGAACAGGGAAGTTATTGTCAGGGGTTGCCTTGTGTTCGAGGTTGCTTCACCTTCCTGCTCACCTGGGAGTTAAAGCAGCTTATGTTTGAGGTTTTCTTTTTTTCATCTTCCTCGCTGCCAGTGTTCCCCATCTCTTTGACTTCTTTTTTTGTCCCATTTTACACTTATGTTTCAAGCTGGTAGTCATAGACTTGGGGACTTTCAGCTCACAGTTGCCAGTTCTAGCAGTGTTTGTGCCTTTCTTCTGTGTGGAAACACAGAGCATCTCCAGCCCATTTGAGGAGGAAGTACTGTCTGCACAGAGAGATGTTTTTAATTTAGTGAATCCATGAACTCTAAGGCCAGAGGGGTATGTTATGATCCTCTAAACCAGCAATTTGACTAACATAAGCCACACAATCTTACCCAAAAACTCCCACCACCAAGCCCATTATCTTCTTTAGGAATTCCTGCTTCAGAATACTGAGGAGAGTAATTACCACTAGGGTTAGAACAATGCCCCATAAGAATGAAACATTTTTGCTCATAATATCCAAGTCATATCTGCTTATGTCAGAAAAAACAATGGCTTTAACTAGTGTGTATTTTTGCTGGCTGCTCTGTTTCAAAAGGGTGAGGGGAGGGAAAGAATACTCCTTTATGGCTTGTGCATCATTGCAAAGGGGTTGTGGTTGCAGGAGGTTTATTGCATTTGACTATTCCTGTTTGGAAACAGTCCAGGTTCACCGTCAGAGCCAATGTTGAGCCTGATGGCTTGGCAGATAGTGGAAGAAAGGTCCTTTCACTGTAAACTGAGGAGGAAGTAACCAAGGAAATTTGATAAGAACACATGAAGGTAACAAAAGAGAGAGCCTTGACACTGTCATTCCGATGGGGCTGGTTGTTGCAGGGTTCCCGTGACATGGCACCATGGAGGAGCCCTCCTCCATCTTCTGGAGAATCTGCGGGTGAACATCTCCTGCAGGAATTGTCCTCAGCATGTTGCCAGACAAGCAAACTATTGTTGGGCCCGTGAAGCTTGAAGGTTTGTGCTTTGCTTCCTTCTCATTTCCTTTGATGCATCGTTACCATTTATACGCTCAACAATGTTTAACTCAGGATTCTTCAAAGGATGTGATTGCTTCATTTCAGAACATGCTATATTCCATAATTGCTTTATGTGAGATACAAACCAATAAACATCAGTACTTTATCTCCCATGTACTGTACTTCTCTTTTACTATGCATGTGGTCACAAGCAATTTGCAGTTTTGCATTTATACCAGTGGCAATTTTGCTTGGTACTTTGGAGTCCTGCTTAAATAAATCGATTGCAATTAAAGTTCAAGTTAGCACAGACTGCCCAAACTTCTCATTGAGGTTGTTTTCACCAGCAAAGTGATACTTTGAATTATACAAGCCTGTGTAGATTCAGAATTTTCCATTTCCTGACATGGTCATTAAAAAAATAATCAAATTATTAGATGTGATAGCTAGGCAAAGCCACACTAACTCAGGTGTTAAAATGGGAAAAGATAATCTGAACGGAACCCTGAAAAAAACCCTGGTAGTTTAAATTCAATTGAAATTGGGTTTTGATGCATTCTCAAAAATATGCAAAAGCTAACATCTCAGGAAAATGCTTTATTTCATTTATTTTCTTATTTTAAAAAATTATTATACTTTCTGTCTTTGGTTGTTAAAAGAAGAGCTAGCCTTGCAGCCCAGCTGCTGCGCATCATTAGGGTAGCACAAAGGTAGCAGTGAATTTATCCTAATCTATTGATGGACCTGCCAGTGCACCCGGGGCGATCTCATTTCTCTTTTCACACTCTTCTTTTGCTCTTTCCAGCATGTTGTTTTACTAGATGAAGTCCACTCACCATCTGGCCCCTCGTGACTGACTGGAAGCCTGTCTCGTTTGTGGGATGCTCTCCATGAACGGCAGTGCAGAGAGCCTTACCGACACCATGCTGTTAGCTTGGAAACCAGGCTGGGAATTGCAGGTACCAAACAGCATTCTGAGCTCTCAGTAGGTACCCATGGAGGGTGGCTCTTTTTTGCTGACTGTCTGTGTAGTTATATTTGAGCAGCAGTTAAATACTCCACTGATTTATATTCCCTGCTTTTCTGTTAGTATTGTTTCTGTGAAAGTCATGCTCTATGCTCATACCTACTGTTTGTTGCCACTCTTTGTATTAAATGAGAGGTTTGTATTTTGCTTGTTTTGACATTCCTCTTGCCTTTCCTTTTGACCCATAGTAGTATTATATTTGGAGTAGCTTTTCATAGGTTATTTCTGCTTTCTGTAGGGGGTGGTGGTGAAGAGGCCATTACACAGGTCTTATTTTCGGTTTCATATTTCTTAAGTAAATAGGGGTTTTTTAATGCTGATAGTTTTGCACGAGTCCTGAAGGAGGTTGTCGTGGCCTGGGCTGTTGCAGAGGGGAGGTGCCTCCTCCAAAAACAAGCCCAAGAGCAGCGGTAAGTGCATCGGCAGTACCTTCAAATGGATCCCAGCTCACACCTAGTAAATACACAATCGGCACGGCCCTGGCCCCGAGCCCGGGTGGTGGCGGCGCTGCCCGCAGCCGTCCCCGGTGTGCGGGGCAATGGTGCCCTCTAATGTTGGCTGCGCCGGGAGGCACGGGAGCTCGCCCCGCTCCTCCGGCTCGACACTGGGGGCGCGGCCTCGCAAGGTGGGTTCCCAGCGCGATGCGTGTCGTCTTCCCGCTTCCCCACCGCGGCCTGTTGTCCTCCCGCATCTCGGAGCCCCATGACTTGTTGGTGTATTCTCCCGTGATCCAGCTCCCTGGGGTGGCATCACAGGAGCTCTTGGCTGGGATGTACCTAACAACATGCCCCCGCTTTCCCGCAACTTGCCAAAAGACCTCTGGGTAAGGTTTGCCAGAGGACGCTGCTCTCCATGCCACCAGCTTGCAGGCAGCCCTTTGCTGTCCGTATGAGTCTTTGACAAGCTTTATGAATAGGATAATGCATTCAATTTATTCTGTGAAAATTCTGTTAAGTGGGATCTTGGCAATCACAGAATCGTAGAATGGTTTGGGCTGCACGGGACCTAAGAGATCATGTTGTTCCACCCCTCCTGCCACGAGCAGCAACACTTCCACTAGACCAGGTTGCTCAAAGCCCAACCAAGTCCAGCCTGGCCTTGAGCACTTCCAGGGATGGGCTGTCCCCAACTTCTCTGGGCAACCTGTCCCAGTGTCTTACCACTCGCACACCAAAGAATTTCTTCCTACTATCTAATGTAAATCTTTCAGTTTAAAACTTACCACTTGTCCTATCACTACACTCCCTGATAAATAGTCCTTCCCCATCTTTCTGTCCAGTACCTTTAGGTACTGGAAGGCTGTTCTAAGGTCTCCCTGGAGCCTTTTCTTCTTCAGACTCAACAACCCCAACTCTCTTATCCTGTCTTTACAGAAGAGGTGATCCAGCCCTATGATCATCGTCATGGCTCTCCTCTGGACTCACTCTAACAGGTCCATGTCTTTTCTTTGTTGTGGGCCCCAGAGCTGAACACAATGGGTCTCAACTGAACCTGAACTCCAGGTGAGGTCTCAAAAGAGCAAAGTAGAGGGAGAGAATCACCTTACTCGACCTGCCGGCCATGCTCTTTTTGATGTAGCCCAGGGTACGGTTGGTTTTCTGGGCTGCGAGTGTACATTGCCAGGTCATATTCAGTTTTTCATCCACCAGTACCCCCAAATCCACTCATCACCCATCCTGTGTTCACATTTGGGATTGTCCCAACCCAAGTGTGGGAATTTGCACTTGGCCTTGCTGAGCTCTGTGAGGTTTACACAGGCCCACCTCTCAAGCCTGTCCCTCTTGATGGCATCCTTTCTTTCCAGCTTGTCAACCACACTGCTGAGCTTGGTATCATCTGTAAACCTGCTGAGGGTATACTCAGTCCCACTGTCCAGATCTCTGACAAAGATGTTAAATAGTACTGGTCCCCTGAGGGACACCGCTCCTTACTGGTCTCCACCTGGACATAGAAATATTGACTGGAACTCCTGAGTTTGATCACCCTGCCAATTTCTTATCAAGTGAGTGGTCCATCCATCAAATCCATGTCTCTCCCTTTTAGAGACAGATGTTGTTCAGGACAGTATCAAATCTTTTGCACAAGTCCAAGTAGATGATGTCAGTCACTCTTCCCTTATCTGTCAATGTTGTAACCTCTTTGTAGAAGACCATCAAATTTGTCAGGCACAATTTGCCCTCAGTGAAGCTATGTCGGCTGCCACCCGTCACCTCTCTGTTTTCCATATGCGTTAGCATAGTTTCCAGGACAAACTGCTCCATGATCTTGCCAGGCATAGAGGTGAGACTCACTGGCCTGTATCATTGTTTTTGTGCTTTTAAAAAGTGAGCATTTGTTTCCCCTTTTCTAGTCACGGAGACCTTCACCCGTCTGCCTCACCTTCTCGAATATGATGGATAGTGGCTTAGCTCAATGGTAGCTCAAACGCTGGAAATCTAAGAGAAGGAAATGCAGTTGTAGGGGATTCAGACCTCAAGATACATACCTGTTTTCATGCAGGACTGGCATGTCCTGGAGAGCCCCAGGAGCTTTGTCTTCTCTACATCTTTCTTTGGCTTGTTCCCTCCCTAAAAGTGGGTAGCAAAGTAATGTGGTGGTGTGGGATCTGGCTGTTCCTTCTCTTGCTCCCCAGGTTGTATTGTATTTTCTTATTTGCCTCCCGCAGGGCTTGTTCCCTCCTTTCCCTGTGATGGGGTGTTTAGATACCATGCGATGACGCAGCATGATGAGATAATTTCTCCCCTCTCCTCACCCCTTGGCTTGTTGTTTGCATTCTTTAATTAATTTATCTTCTTGCCTACAGCTTTAAATTTTCTTTTAGCATAGTAACTTTCTGAAGACACACCAGTAAAATTTTATTTGCTCTTAATCTTGAAAAGCAATCATTTTATAATCTCCCTGCTAAATTCATAGCATTAATTTTGCTGTGAGCTTTGAATGTGGACCAAACATAACCCAGCCAGTGGTGAACATACAAAGGGAGAGGTTCAATGAGCTCCTTGGGTGTCCATCACATTCATTTTACAGTAGTTTAACTATAGTAAGGCTGCCCTGCCCACAGTGTGGTATGTATTCCTACAGAGTGGGGAGTTAATCGTACCTGGATCCAGCAGCACACTATAAGCACATTTATGTCATATAGAACAGTTAGTGCTGTGAGTCATTGCTGGGAGCTCAGCCTGTGTTTTGTATGGGGTAGCATTTAAGCATTTCTATGTGTTTTCTGCAACAGCAGTTGGCACAAATCCCACTAGTGTTCAGCATCCCTCTGATCCAAAGAGAAACCAAATGCCATATCCCCTAACCAAGCAAAGGAGGTGGAAGACCGTAGGTAACACTGGCTTAGAGGGTTTTTTAATAGTTTGCATTATATGCACTGACATAGCTCTTTCTTAATGAGCCAGTTCTCAAGTTTTGGATTGAAGCTGAACCGCTACCTTGGGCCGTGGTCAGGAATGTTGCTAAATAAATTTCATGTGATTGTAATGTCCTTTGGTAGATGGTGGAGACCAGGTGAAAGCTACATTTTTTCCTGTTCTGTGGCAGGTTGAAAAACAGTCAGGTCATTCTGTAGCCTTAGAAGTTACCCTTAGCCACTGCTCTGCCGCTTCTTGTAGGTGCTATTGCTAAAATAAGTCTGTATGGTAGCAAGCTTCAGTTTCAAGTAGGTTGAGTTTTGGACTGAGAAGAGGACTGGGCAGAAATAGAGGCACTTGTACCTGACTCTTGATTAACTTTTAATTTTATAACAGTGCAATTAAAGCCAAACCCTGATGCTGTGCAGGATAGCAGGTATCTCACTGTCCCCTGGCAAGCGTGTAGTCACACATGAAGGCATTTCAAAATGACACGGTACAAAGTCTTCTAGTGTGAATCATGAGCCACATTCTCAAACATAGTTGTGACCAAAGGAGTTTGAAACAAATGTTTGCTTAATAGTAAAAGCATAAGAGGAGCTGGATGAAAGACCTGGAGGTTAAATCCTGGCAGCATGGAAATCGGAGGCAAAATTCCCAGTGAATTGGGGTCAAGGTTTCAGCCTCAAGCGAACTAATCCAGATCTTGCAGCTCTTCTCAAAGTAAAAATGAGTCAGCTGGTCATCATTAATATTCAAAGGAAAAATATGAACCAGGTAAAATCATTTAAGCTGATAGTGGTCAAGTAGTAGTGAGTTTGTTCTGGAAGGAAAAAAGTATATCTGGAGGTGCTACGTTTATGGAGTCTCATTGCTCTCTAGATCAAATGCACTTGCTTTGGAGATGGGAGAATGGCTTTTTTTTCTTTAAGTGACAGCCTACAAATTTAATCTAGAACCTTTCCTTTTCATGCACCACAACAATTTTTCCATTGACCAACAAGGTCCTGAGTCCCTCTGCAGTCCTGCAGTTTCCAAGGGTGCCTCCAGTGGGATTGAAGGTGGTTGTCATGTCACCTGTGCAGACCCAGCTGAATTTGGCAAATTATTTAATTACTGAGGCTCAGGACAAATATAACCCACCACTCCCCAGGCTGTCCTGGGCTTCAGCTTGAAGGTAGCAAGGAGGGAGTCTGAGCAGAGCTGCTGAGTAGGTTGGTGTCAGTTTTAATAGGAATCTCCAGGATCCAGCTACCTTAGGAAGCCAGTGCCCTCCTTGGGGCAGCTTTACAGAGGTAATCGTGTTGCTGTCTGGTAGAGCATTAGGAAAATTAGTTGGCATAGACCTCCTTTTTCTAGCAGCACTTTTTTTTTGTTTCAAATATCCAAAGTATTTGCAAAGTCCTCAAGTCCCATTATTGCCTTAGCAGGGCTGCTTCTCAGTGGTTTGGACTGAAAATTTGCAGGATTTCTTGAAAAGCCAGGTGATGGTTCCTGGCTTTAATGCATAAAGACTTTGATGTATGGAGTTGTGTGTTCCAAAAATGGAACACAGGAACTGGGTAGTAGTGCTCAAAATGAGCTCTTCTTTGTTCATGTCTACTCTCTTTAGAGTGTGAAAAGATTAAGTGCCAAAGACTGACAGTGACAAGTCCAGCCCAAGACTATGCAGGCATTGCTGGTTTATGCCAGCCTCGCATTTGGCCTTAGGAATGGCTTAGAATTAGAAGTATCAAATTAAAAAAGCCTCAAAAATAAATACTGCAACAGAAAATTTCTGGCCATCATCCAGTTCTCCAATGAGCAACAGCCACCTCTGGTTGGGGCTGGCAAATACTTGTTCTCTGGCATGTTTGGAACCACTAAATCCCTTTCTGTGCTCTTTCCAGGGCATAGATGGTTTTGCTACCCCTTTCAGAAGGGGGTCTCTCCTTTTCTGGTGGCAAGTCCATGGCAAGTGCTAATATCTTTGCTCAGTGACAAAGAGTCATGGGGTTGCGATTCTGTGATCATTGTGGGGACAAGCTTTAATAATTATTTTAAAATATATGTATATAAAAAAGTAGCTCTTAGTAATTTGCTCTTAGGAAAATTTCTGTTTGTCCAGCTCTTGGCTATCTGTCTGTGCTAGAGCTGTATTCGGTGTTGGTTTAACTTAATTAGCTTGAAAATTGTCCCCGAACTGCTGTGAAGATTCCTGATATCCCACTTGAGAACCATTAGTGGGCTCCCCTTGCAACTTCAGTGCTAAGGATCCCCTAAGGAAATTCCACCTCCAGCAAAGGAGGTCTGATTTCTTTCTGTCTCAGGTGAATTCAAGTGGAGGGCAGATGCGAAGGACAGGATAAAGCATTGAAAGGTCTGCAAAGCCTTCTGGTGGTTTGAACAAAAAAACATCAGTCTTGGATTTTTCTTTGTTCCCCCTTGTATTTGTTACTAAAACCAAGACTGTAACTGTTCCTCCCAGGTAGACTTGGCTACAGCTTTTACTGCTGATGCAGGGGATGCAGACCTGGCTGGCAGAGTGGATACCTCTACTGGCTGGTGTCTTCTAGACCTTTAAAAGCTTTGTTTTTCCTGGGTGAGCTGAATTACAGGCAGCAGTGTGTGCTCTGCTCCAACTTTTAACAGTGCAAGTTTGGGGGTTTGCTCTGGCTTTACTTGTCCCAGCCAAGCCTTCAGCTGAAATTAGGTGTTTGCTTAGAGGGAGAAAAGTAAAGACCTGGTGTGAGGCTTTGGAAGGCATTTAAAGTTCCAGATACATGAAGGGGGGTCTAGCCATATCTGTTCATTTCGCCACTTCTGAGCTGCTGATAAACGCAGCCCTCTGTGACTATGGATGCCTTCATCCCACCTCTTCCATCCACAGGAAGTGATTATCTGCAGTATAAGGTTGTCCTTTACCCAAGTAGTGGATGAAGCCAGCTGGGCACAGGGGTAGCTGTCTCCTTTCTTCCACACCCCTTTTGGGCTCCACGCAGGTCACAAGTCCACATGGAGAAAGTGGCCTCCCAAGTGGAGCAAGGTTGGGAGGGGGCATGTTCCCCCTGGCCCTGAGCAGGTAAGGTTTTGTGTGAGGATGTAACACAGACCCCCCTCTGTGTGGGGAGGTCGTGTCTGGGATGTGCAGGGATTTAGAGATGCATGCTTTGGCCTTCTCTAATTGCTTTATGCAGAAACACGCATTAGCAGAAACACTGAATTAACATCCAGATTTTGTTTGTGCTGTGTATAGCTTTGTTGGAAGGCTAAACAAAAGATTCTTGTAACATTGTGTTGCTGTGGTCTCTTGAACGCTTGAGAGTTACAAATCAGGCAATTGTTTGATTGTGACACAGGAAAATGTTTTGGTAAATGCAGGAGGCTCAAGACTGGCTGAAAACGTCTGGGGCTCTCATTGTGTGCAGAATGTAATGTGTGCAGAGGAAATCTGCCGCATTCCTATGGCAAACCACAACAAGAAGCTCCATACAGCCCCAGCAGTTACAATTCTCATATAAATTATAATGGCTTAAATGTTATTTAAATGATAAATAGCTTTTACATTCCAGACATTGCTGTGATTCCAGAAGGTGGCTGTATAATACCAGCTGAATGAAATACTGCATATTGCAGGATAAGCAAGAGGCTTTATTTGTGTGTGTGTATCCAGTTTTGACACATCTGGCATATTCTTTGGCTATAAACCTTGGACTTCCAGTGCACTCACTGTGTGTATCTTGGAGACCAGGGCTTCATCCATTATCCAACAGTGAGTCGTCTGGAGTTCAATCACACCAACATGCCAGTAAGCTGAAGACACAACCACAGAGGCAGCAGAAGTATCCATTGCTTCTGGGCTGTCACCGTTGCTTATTAGCCTGTGCAGTTTTGCATGGACCCTGCCCAGAAGCCAATGATATAACCACTCCTTTAATCAGTTTCCTACATAGATGGCTGTATCATGCTTGCTTACAAGTGTGGCTTGAGCATTAGGAAGAATGGCAAGTCTGGGGGAGATCATCCCTTGCCCAGGAGAGAGTTTACACAGCAGACCTGGGCCTTCACTAAGGGAAGAGACATTTTTTCTTGCTGATTCTTTAATGTCCTAGCATAGTGGACCAGTAGAGGCTGATGGCATTTGATGTCGGCTTGAAGTAGAAGGTCAGGGCCAGCCCAGCAGCCCTTCTCCACTGCATGGCAGCAGCTCACTGAAACTTGAGGGGCTTCTGTTTGCTCAGGAAAGATTTTGGGGAAAAGGTAGGCCACAGCTATAGCAGCACCTGGACTATGACTCCAGAGGTGTGTCCTCTGGCTGAGCTGAGGTCATCCTAAGCAAGGTGCTACTCAGTGTGAGCAGGCACGAGAGGCTCCTGCCCTGACAAGATTGTGCTGGAGCCAATGAGACTGGATGAGCACAAAGGACTAAGCTTTCTCTTCCTATTTGGGCATGTTATTCTTGGTGTAACTCTCCTGAATTTGGGCCACAGGTTTTTTCCAAAACTCTTTTACAATTGACACAGTCTCTGCCCCATCTGCATATTTTGTTGTCAAATTCCAGCATTCAGGAATGTTCTCTTTTGGTTTAGTTTTTCCAGAATATTAGAGAGGAGAAACTGCCCTGTGGTTAAAACAATGCGACTGGCGTCCAAGGGATGATCAAATCTGACTCCAACCTCTTCCACAGGCTTCCTCTGTGATTTCAGGGAGGTCATTAAACCCCTCTGTTAGGGTCCCATCTGTAAGACAAAGAGTATCTAATTCTTTTCCCTAATCTGAGTCTCAACGTTTTTTTGTTTGCAGAGCATGAAAAGGGGCCTAGATATTAGCTGGAGCTTTGGGACTTTACCATTGAAAAGCTAATAACAACCGGCCATATTTCAGATAAAATGTGATTTTTCAGTTTAATATGCTAAGTAACAAAGACTTTACCAAAAGAATGAACAATAGCCTTTTCCATTTCACAAAATAATTTGCCAGGCACAATAAGTGCACCGGTATTTTTATAAAAACAAATCATAAATAATTGCTTTTTGTAATTTATTACACACATAGAAAAAGCCAAGAGTTCAGCAGCCACCAGAATCTGATTTCATTGCCGATTTGGACTGTCTCCGTTGGTTTTTATGAAAATCCCCCAAAGACTGTGCTATTTTGTAAACTAAACATGGCTCTTTCTTGCTGGCCACATGGAGTCTTTTTCCATTCATTAGTGAGCTGCTTTCACAATTAGACAAAGGCATAAATCAGTCAACAAACATGGGAAATAATTTTGGTATTACCAGGCTGTCTATGCTCTTGTTTGCTCAACTGTATAAATCTTTCACCAGACTACAAATGAGGCTGGTTCCCTCAGTGTCAGGGTCAAGGGAAGAGAAGCATTAGGGCTAGATCCTGTGGATTTGACGGCTCCCACCAACCATGGCTGGTGTTAAGCAGTCTCCCTCATTGTGGCAGTTCAGCATTCCCACTGTTGGGGAACTGCTTTGAGATAGTTCTTCCATTTCCTCTCTTGTATTGCAAATCTTAAGAAACATCACCAGAACCATAGTTCCTGGAGGGTTGTGTATCCATAAAGGCTTTACGTGTCTCTCTTTGAGTATCTGCACACCTTACTGGTTATGGTGGAGTGGCCTTGGGGTCCTCTTGCAAGGAAGGAAAGGGTTATCATTGCTGCTTCTTGGGCAGGGTGATGAGGTGTACTTGTAACTACTCATCTTGCAACTTATGTCCCTCCTGGCACACTCCCAGATCACAGCCCATAGAAATGCAGTTTCTCTTTGTAAAGTGAAATGAGGGCTCTGCTATACCCAAGAGGCAGTGATTCTTTCTCCGGCATTTCCAGCCGGCTCTCACACTTGCCACAGGTATGGGTGCATACCCTAAGTCTGGTGGTCGTAGCTTGTTCTCCATGGTCACCTCCACAGCAGGCATTGAGCTTAGGTCCCTGTCTCTCAAAACTGTGTCTTTTACCCCCGAGGCTGAAAATTAAACTCCAGGGGTTTTTTTACTCTCTTTTGCTTGTCAATGCCAGTAAAAACCAGCTAAATCCGAGTGGTTAGCTGTCTGAGCTGCATGCCCTGGGCAGGATGAGGCTCGATCTGGTGGCGAGTAGCTGCATCTGCAAGTCATTGTTTCCCGCTGTCGCCTTGCTGGGATCTGTTTTCAGTTGCTGCTGAGACAAACTCACCAGTCAAAACATTGACGCTTTTCAACTCCAAGTCAGCAATGTTTCCTGTAAGCAAGTGTTTTACATTGCATTTGCATGAGTTGCTTTTTTCATTGTCTTGAAACCCTCCTAAACAGAGTTCTGTCATTAATTTTACTCTTCTATTCAATGCCGGTAATTTGTAAATCATGCCTGTCCAGCACAAACCAGGGAGTGATGATGTTGGTGCTGTGCTGCAGGACGTTCAAGCGCAGGCAAATCCATTGTTTCACACTGAGATGAACCAAATGTTGAGCATTGATCCTTTGCTAAGTTGGGATATACACTGGGTAATCTTCCTTCTTCAGTAACGAGTACAACTGCTAGGGCATTGTGTGTTGGGTCTGTTTGAGTGCTGGTATCCCTGTAGGAAAGTCATTCTTTAAAGGTGCTATTTTATTAATGCGCTGGCTGCGATTGCAAAAGGTTGTTTCTGTTCAGCCTCCAGAGATATGGTACCCACCCCTGGTGAAACATTAAACCTTTGGTCACCTCCCTCCTTTGCCAGGAGGGCCTGTCAGCCCTCACTGAATCCTGGGTCTCTGTGGTGACATGTGTTGAATAACAAGGTGTTCCCAGAGATCTTATAGTTCCCTCTCCCAGGGTTTGGTCGAAAGCCTGGGAGCCCTGACAACCACGCTGGATCCAAGCCAGCAAACATCTGCGTGTGTCCCTGTATTGATGTGCCTGTGTGTCAGCCCTCCATTTCTGAACACAGGTTTTATTAAATTGGAGGGACTGGCTGATACGGTCAGTAGAGGAGAGTCTGCTTGAACCATCACAGCTGAATCAACCAAAACCTCAAGGTTTTCAGCAAGTTGAAATTGGGGACAATTTGCCCGAAGCCTGAGGCAGAATATCCACCTGCATCAATGACAGGGGGGGACCAAATGGATGTAGCAACCCTAGCATGAGAACCATGGGTGATGACGATGCTATGTGAACCCATAGTGCACGCTCATCAAGAATAAGGCAAAGTATGTAATAAGCGATTTTAGGAAGAGCATGGCCAGAACATCAAGGGAAGTTGTTAGTCTGCCTTTGCTTGCTGCTGTTGAGGCTGACCCAGTGTTGGGCCTCCCAGCTCAAGAGGGTTGTGGACAAACTGGATTGGACCCATTGGAGGACTGCCAGGAAGGTCAGGGATCTAGAGTATGTAGTCCTTGAAACAGGTGGAGGGAATTTGGCTTGTTCAGTCTAGCAAAGGGGTTTGGGGTGACCTAACAGCCAGCTGCAACTACTTGAAGGACAGCTCCAGAGATTATGCAGACAGACTCCTCTTGGTAGTGGCAGCTGATACCATGAGAGACAATGGCCACAAACCACAGCTTGAAAAATTCAGATTGCACATTAGGAGAACCTTCTTTCCACATAGTCGAGGGGGGGGCAAATCTCTTTTCTTTGAGATTTTCAAAGCTTATCTAGAAAAAGCCACAGCTCAGCTGATGTGTTCAAGCAGGAGAGCAGATGAGATCTCCTGAGATCCCTTACTACCAAAAGTCCTGTGATTCTACAAAATCAGAGCACTGAGACCTCTGCTTTCTTTTTCTCTGTAAAATGAAGATAACGCTCAACCAGAATTCAACAAGAAACCAGGATTCAGCAAGTAAGCAAACAAAGAAACCCCTAAGCAACTAAACAAGCAAGCAGACAAACAAAACCCTAAGTAAACAAGCAAGCAAATAAAACCCCCAAACAACAAATGAGTCATGTTTATTTAATTCCCCACTTTGCAGTCAGCCTCATGATTTGTGTGGATTTAGTGCTTTATTCTTTTTTTATTTTTCTGGCATTGGCTTGTAATTTGTATTCTGAGTGAAGCCACATGTGAACATTTGCTAGCTCAGTCTCTCTATAACAAATTTGCAGCACCTGGTGAAGGAGGGAAAATGGCTCAAGTAGAGATGTTGATGAGAGCACCTCTAACTGCATGTAAGATCTATGTTTGTTCTAGGATCTGTATAAATCTACTTCAAGAAGCAAAAGGACTTGGAAATAGCTGTTCTTTTATAAGCTTCACTTGCAACCTCCAAAAGTAATACCAAAGTGCCTTTTGTGAAGAACTACAACAGTCATCTCTTCTGAGCCACCAGAGGAAATAAAAGTGGAAGAAGTTAAACAGTTAAAGAGTTGAAGACTTTGTCACGTGTTCCTGTCTGGGGCAATGTCCGCTTTCACTCTGCTGGGACTCTTAAGCTGGTCTTTGTAGTGATGGTACTTGAAGCAATTAGCCCACCTGGGACAAGGCTGAAGAATGAGATCGGTGGTTTGATGCATGGTTACCTTTAATCCTGCCTGGCAAGAAAGCAAAGGGGAGGGAAGAAACAAAGAAAGAAAGAATAAATCCCTCGCATGCTGACTCACCACCTTTTGCACAGTAAGCTTTGAACTGCATGCAACAGTTTCTGCACCTTACCCATGCTTCATGTTCCCAGCTAGAAAGCACCTTTGTGTCATTTCTCAACCCATCAGCCTGCAGTAAGTCGTTCCATGAGCACTATGGATGTTAAAGTCGGTTCTGGAGGTGAGGCAGAAGCCTTGGGAATGAGGAGCGAGACCATGAGGGAGAGCAGCCGCTCAGGAGACATCAAGAAGGGACAAGTGATCCTTGCTGCCTATGTGATTGCAACCATAGAGCTGACCTTCATCTTCATGCAGATGGGAGTCATGCCTGTGAGTATGGGTTATCTTGTTTCACAACACGCCTTGCCTTCAATGCTAGTCTATGTAGTTTTCCAGGAAAACTACACTGAGATTTTCTAACAGGAGAAAGTGTATTCCTACCTAGTAGGCCAGCTGTGACTGTGTTCAGGGTATGCCCAGGCAGTAAAAACGGGTTTATTGTACTACAGTATCACCTAGAGACCTTTCCTGGCCTGGATGGAGCTAATATGGTTTGTATCTTCTTGCTTGTAGTAGGAGGGTGACCCAACAAGCAGGCAGCAGAAATCAGAGGTTTCAGAGCAGAGGTGCATTTTTTTGAGGGTGTAATAAACCAGCCGTGAGTGGGATTCGTTTCTTCTCACTGGACTTTTCTGCCTGGTTTTGTAGAATCATAGAATCATTTAGATTAGAAAAGACCCTAAAGATCATTGAGTTCAACTATAAACCACATGCTGCCAAGTCCACCACCAAGCCATGTTCCTAAGTGCCACATCTACACATCTTCTAAATACCTCCAGGGATGGCGACTGAACACTTCCCTGGGCAGCCTGTTCCAGTGCTTGACAGCCCTTTTGGTGAAGAAATTGTTCCTAATACCCAATCTAAGCCTCCCCTGGCACAACTTGAGGCTGTTATCTGTTGTCCTATTGCTTGTTACTTGGCAGAAGAGACTGACGCCTGCCTTGCTGCATCTTCATTTCTGGTAGTTGTAGAGAGAAATAGGATCTCTGCTCAGCCTCCTATCCTCCAGGCTGAACACCCCCAGTTCTCTCAGCTGCTCCTCATACGACTTATGCTCTACACCCTTCACTATCTTTGTTGCTCTTCTTTGGATGTGCTCCAGCACCTCAGATGTCTTTCTTGAAGTGAGAGGCCCAGAACTGAACACAGTATTCAAGGTGTGGCTGCACCAGTGCCAAGTACAAAGGGACAATCCCTTCCCCAGCCCTGCTGGCCACGCTATTTCTGACGCAAGCCAGGATGTTAGTGGCTACCTGGGCACACTGCTGGCTCGTATTCAGCTGGCTGAATCCTTTTGCCTGCTCCCTGGCAGCTTTTCTGCTCTTATGAGCTCCTGGATATGCCTATGCAATATATGATGTGCCTATTTGCCTGTCTCTGGTGAGCCCATGCTTTCTGGGAGAACTCTCTGCTGTTTTTTTGCCTCCAGAGACAAACTGCTCCCTTCTTCCTTGACTAAATAAGCCCATGGTGCCCTCAGCCTGTAGGCTGAGAGTTTGTTTATGGGAGGTCAGTGTAGTTGATCTTTTAGGGGAGTTTTGGGGACCTGGGTGCAGAGCATGTACTGTGGAAGCAGGCTAGATTGGGGCACCTCCACATATTCTGAGAGCAGAACTTGGCTGAGAGTTTTAAACAACTCTCAGCAAATGGTACAAACCAAAACCATGAATCAGAAGTAGCTGTCTCTTGACATTTTTAAGTTAGAAACCCCAAAGGGTTGTGGCTTTTCAAGGTGTGCATCTGTGGGTTTTTTGCAAGACCAGGTTGTGGATGTACTGTCCAGATTACAAGTAAAGGCAATATTTTGCCCTTGTTGTGCTTGCAGTTATTACAGCTTGCTTGATTAAACAACAGTTCTAAGACCTTACCACAGTCATCATGAGGTGCTTGGGCTGCTCCAGGTGCAGAGTCTGGAGGCAGGAAGGCTGTTTAAAATCTACCTCATTCCCCTTAGCAGTAGTTGAATATGTTCAGCTATGTTGCACTGTAAAGGTAAAGGGTGATTCAGATTTGTTACCTGGTGCAAAATTTATGGTTTTGATCATATCCCCCTGATTTTCATTAGCTGATGGTGTGGGATGGAGACTTCAGTCTTTATTCAGCAGCCTGTGTCTGACCCAGTGAAGATTTCATCTGTAGGTATGGGGAACTGCAGGGAATGCTTGTTTGGAGCTGTAGTCCTCTCAACCAAAACAGTAAAGTCTTTATTCAGAAATACAGCATACCTCATTTCCTCTGACCTGTTGGCTTTGTTGTTTGTTTTTTCTTTTTTAGTACTTGGCCAAGAGCATAGGTTTGGATTCAGTGGGGTTTGGCTACCTCCAGACAATCTTTGGTGTCCTGCAGCTTGTGGGAGGTTCCATTTTTGGAAGGTAAGAGAGAACAATTCTCATGACCTTTTACATAGCTGAAAAGGCCAGACATTTTTTGCTATAATAAAAAATCATTTTGCTCTGGTTCATGGTCCTTTCGAAATGTTTGAAGATTTTATAAATGGGAAAGAGGAGAATAAATACTATAGTTAGAGATACTACAACATAGAAGCACCCTTTTTATTAACTTAGCTATGTTTTAATGGCACATATTTAAGTGTAACAATACACTGGGAGCAGGCTTAAACTATCAGAGTCTTCAGAGGCCAGCTCCTAGCAGCTTAATCCTGTGAATATTTTATACCCATGTATAATCTAAGAAATGTCTTGTGACTGGGAAACCTAAAAAAAAAAGGAGGGTATTTATTGATGTTAAGCAGAGCCATCGATGAAAATAATTGAGGGTCATGTTGTTTCTACAGCTGAATCTCACTGTGTCTACATCAGTGTTTAATACAAAGCTAGACTTGCATGAATTTTTAAGAACGGATGTATCTGTAAGCTCATCTATAAAAATAAGAAGAGTGGAAGGGACTCAGAGTTTCTGCCTCTCTACCTCGTGGGACACATGCTTCTGTTCCTAATAAAATGTTAGTGGCCCAAAAAAATTGTAAGATAGAGAAATGCCTTCCCAAAAAGCAGAAAAAATTTGAAAGAGCAGTGTAATCCAGAGACAGAAAAATAAAGTGAGGATGAGAAAATCTACCTTTTCTTCTCAGTCTTGCTACTGGTCAACAAAGTAATAAATGGATATGGAGCTGTTGTGTGCTTCGGTGCTCTACAAGATCCTCTAGTAGATGGTGTGTAGCACTTCAAGGATCTGATCTCTAAAAGCCCTTCAACACTAACATAATACACATTTTAAAATTAATAACAATAGCATTGAATTCTCCAGTGCAGTTTAGAAGAAAATGCATTCCTAAGAATGGAGATGGTGCAAGGGGCCAATTTGAATGCTTTTTCTAGTAATATACAAATCTAGAGTAATATTTCTGGTCTGGATCTGGTGCCATCTGAAATCTGATTTTCCTCTGCACGTGTCATTCAGTAATATCTAGAGGAGATGCTGAAGGGAAGAAAAAGGCAAACCAGAATCCATCCAGGTCTAGGTTCCCACTGGTGTAGGTGGGACTGAAGGTGTATACTGCCAGATTGAAGCCAAAATTTGCAATGTAGGTTTGAGATAAAACAGATTTTCCTAGATGTGAAGCTGCTTTGACCTCAGTATAAAGGTAGAGAAAGAGAAAATGGGAGGGAGGGGGATACGAGACAGAAAAATGTGCAGCTTAGGTCCGTTTTTCTTATTCTTCTTGCTTGGTGCTCCTAAACAGCCATGAGAAGATGAAGCACTGAATTTACTCTTCAGTAACAAAACAAAAAAATCCCTGGACTATGTAGTGAGCTGAGGTCTTTAGGTTACAAACAGCTAATATAAATTTCCCTGGCATTCATGTAAACAGTGAAGTTTTGACCTGTACCTCTTTCTCAATGTGAAGCACTTCAATTACTTATGCTTAACTTTGTTTGTAGATCAGGCTTGGCATTTTGGGGGGTCGTTTCTTTTAGTGTAATCACAACTAATAGCAGATGAACGTTACCTTGCATAACAAACTGTAATATACAACTTCAGCAAAATGAAGGAAGGAGGAGTTGTAGTGGAAAAAAGCTATCTAGGGCCTGTTTTAGTCCCAGTTGCTCAGAACCCTTTCTGTGGTACTCTCAGATTTTGTCTGACTTAGCTTTTCAAAGTATCTTGGAGTTGAATAAAACCTGAACCAAAACCTGATTCAGCTGTTTTGTTGGTTTGGTGGTTTTTTTCTCAAATAGAAACAAATTTGAGTCATTATTGTGAAGTCTTCATTGAACCTAAATAGAAAACTTTCTTTTTGCCTTTTTTTTTTTTTTTTTTTTCTTTTTTAAGTGATGCTGAAAGAGAAAGTTGCTCTGAACATCGTCTGGAAAGAAATTGAAATAACTTCAATTGCCACTGAACCTGAACCGAAAAAAATTAGCTAGCCCGATTCCCTGGTCTGAACCAACTCTAAGAGTCACAAAGTAAAATTTGAGGGCACCATGTGCTCTGAAGAGATAATATTGAATGAGTTGCTGAGCTGTTGTAACTGCCTCTGCCTGTACCTCGTGTTTAGCAGCCACATTTATTCACTGGAATGCCAGAGCAGGAGACTTGAGCAAGCACATACTATCTTGTGCTTATGAGGGGTCTGGAAATGGGCTGAGAGATGGCAGTTGCTGGTATATTCCCGTGTTATGCCAAAGTGTCCATCCCTGTATTCCTGGGTGGGCAGCTGGTTCTTCAGCACTGGTCCTTGCACTCCTCCTCCAGGCAAGACTTACACTGGGGAGGGCAGGGGGCTTGTTTCGGTTTTTTGTTTGTTGGGGTTTTTTGCTTGTTTTGTTTTGTGGTATCATCTCTGAATATCTAGTCCTCTTCTGGGAACTGAGCGCTTCTGAGAATCTGACCAGCGCTTCCCATGGTGAATGAGAGTGAGGTGGCCATGCAGCTCCATCCATCTGGGTGCATCACTCTTGCAACGACCTGCACAGTCCCATTTCTGACAACCTTGCATCATTTCTGTACCAGGTTTGCAGATAAATTTGGTGCCCGAGCGGCCTTAATTCTTTCCTGTGCATCTGGAAGCGCCTTCTTCCTGCTTATGTCCATCTCCACCAGCATACCTGTCCTCTTCCTCTCCAGGCTGCCAGCAGTGTTCATGCATGGGCTACCAGGTAATGTAGGTGAGGGCTGAGGGGCTTTCCAAATTGCTTTTATTGCCAGTCCTCTCTCCTTGCTCACATTGCTCAAGTCAACAGGCTCAACAGCATGAAGGAAGGCAGGAGGAACATTTGATGGTCATCAGGGATGAAATGGTAAGAATATGAAGGAGCAGGTTTATTGGCTTATTGAAAGCAGGGCTATTAGCCTGTAGTACCAGGTCAATCCTCCTATATGATCCTGTGCAAATTGCTTGGACTTCACCATTCAGACACAGGTGACAGTTACTTGCTGGCAGTAGTGCTATCCTGAGCTTCTCAGCTGCCTTCTTGCAACCATGATATTTTATAGGAGAGCTTTTCCCTTTCTTGTGGTAAAGTGAGTGTATTGTTCAAAATTAAACATGATTGCGAAAATACCTTTAATTACCCACTAAGCTGTTCTGATTTTGTTGATCTTTGCTAAATGTTTCTTGTAAAAACCATAAACCTTCAGCTACTAGAAGTCTCTGAACTCATGCAAGAGGACTCAGGTTGATAGTGTGTTAAGACTCTTCTTGCCTCTTGTGAAGTGGTTTGAGTGATTTTGTTTCCTATGACTGACAGGCTGAACCAATTTTACACCAACAATGTGCAAGGACTGTTCTGTGGCAGGTGCTGTTTCTGTGGCCTAAAAATTTGTGTGTTTGCCGCTCAGACCCTGTGGCAAGCTTCTTCTAGGGATTTGTTTTTCTCTGCAGGTGCTCAGAAGGTTATTACAGACATGACTACTCCTTCCCAACGTGCTGATGCTTTGGGGAAGCTGGGTCTTTGCTTTGGAATAGGCATCATCACCGGCTCTGTCCTAGGAGGTGTCCTCTCCACGAAATTTGGGTGAGTGCCCCACTTTTTCTGTATTGGTCTTGTTGCAACCATTGAAGGAGCTGCAAAGGGGTATTTTGCTTCTTCCTCAGCTTTTGATGATATCTTACTGCTGGTGGCAGTAGAGGATCGTACCAGAACTCTGAATTTTACTTTCCTTACTGGTACAAAGAACTACTTCCATGGCTTTTAAGGAGACCTTGTTGAAAATCTCATCTTCTGTCTACTTAAATTGATTTAAAAACAAGTTGAATTGGGAAATGGAGTCTGTCTGTCTCCTGGTTGTTCTCTTTGAGGCTGGCTGTGCTGAAAAGCAGCGCGTACTACTTAGCCTGCTTTTAAGAAACAGTGTTGTACAACTGCGAAATGGAAATAAGGAGCAGTGTGAAACTTGTGGGGAAATTAGTGCAATTGGGGGATGCTTGGGAAATGGGAAAACAAGCCTGGGACAGTGGGGGAAAAGAGTGGGAAGGTCCAGCCCTGTCACAGCAAGATGAAGTCCATGCTCACCATTTCCCTGTTTGCTTTGCACAGTCTGGCACGTTGCAGCAGGGTGATACCTTCTCTTATGTGCTGCAACAGGAAAGAAATGCCTGATTTTACTGTGTTTACCGGTATCTGTTCATTATTAGTAGAGGAAGCACAAAAGGGATGGTGTGTCAGGGAACTTTGCAGGCAGGGTAGTACACCCAGCTGTAATCTTCCTGGAAGATTTCCCAGCATCTCTCTAGTGGGGAACAAAAACAGACCAAACAAAAACCCTTGTGAATTTTTGAGCATTTATTTTGCTCTGCTTATTTTATTAAGGACACTTGCTTCTGCAGATTCAGGTGAGCATGGAAATAACTTTTTTTGAACTTTGTGACCATTAGAGCTGTGCTACAGTGTAGAATAGGGGTTGAAAATCACTCGGAGAAGCTCTGGTTTTAGTGAATCTGGCTTGCCACTGGCAAGGATCAGTCAGTGTCCCTGGCAGGGCTCAGTGTCCACTAGATACCATTGTGGGCTCGCCCACCAGTGTTCCTGACGCTGCCTCTCACCACTGTGGTGATCCAGGGCCACCTTACCAGCCTATGTCCCACCTCCCTTCCCTTGTACTGCAGTGCTATCTTGTTAAAAATCAATTTTCATGAACTCCAGGCTGTGAGGTTAAATATAACTGGTTTATTTTTTTTTCTTATGATCCTTGTCCTAGTGCCATAAGCACCACGGACTGTGTGAGGTGATACGTGCTTAGAGCATGCTCCATTATGGTGGTGTTAGGCATCACACATTGCTCTCTCAGCTCTGTTGTGTGTCCACGTGCATTGGGGTGCTGCAGCCATGCTACTTTGTGTCTCAAATCTTTGCAAAGGTTAATGTTTAGAATACTTTAACCTTGCTGCTTTAGGGAGTAGCCCCTGAAAACTCTTTGCTGCTGTAACTTGGCAGCATTGGGTCAAATTAATTGCTGCAGACAATCTCAGGAGTTTTCTTCATCTCACTTGAAACCTGAAAGGTTTTCTTCAGTTATTTTGTGGTTGGTGCCTGGTCTGTGTCTGCGAATTGACACAAGGCTGGCAAGGAGGATTCATTTTGTAGTTGAATATAGTGCACAAAATGAAAACTGGGGATGTACGTAATAAATAATTCAGGATTTGAAAGTTTTTATAGCTGTTGATGCTTGAATGGGGTTTTAATTCGTATTATTTTTAATCAAATACAGTGGTTGTATCCCTTCTGCATGTCAACTGAAAATAAAGGTTACCTCAGTTCCCAGCTTAATCTTTGATTATATACCCATATTTAAGAATTGTTATCTAGCAAAAAATTATGGGGTTTCACTTTCCAGTGTGTATATCAATTGTTGGTTTATGGAAAAGTCAGTAGTGGTAGAGAATCCCCTGTTTCAATTCACTATTTAGGGATACTTGAATGCATTCCAGCATTTGGATGTTGGGACTTGATGCTGTTAGCCAACAGAATGCTTCCAGACTCCCCTTATTGTGAAAGCTTCTGGCCTTTACATTAGTGCCTGCAACATAACACTGAGAAAAGTGAATGTTGGTGGTAATTACAGAAAAGTAAGTGACTTGCGCTTAGGAAACTACATACCTTTTCACTTTCCTGTCAAAGGGTTTGTTTCTCTTGCATCCGGTGGAGGGCAGCTTCGGCTCACGGTTCATGCCTGACTGCGGAGCATCCATCCCATCGCAGTGACTTTGGGGCTGGCTCTTCTGTCCTGTAGCAGTTCTAGGGAAAGCAGCCTGTCTGCCGACAGCATTTCTTTTTCTGCATGAGAATATGTGCATCCTCGTGGAAGAGTGGTAGGAATTGCCATTAAAAAGTGACAAAGTGCAATGCACTGTCAGGATCCTTCTGGACCACCCTAACATGCAGAGGGCTAATTGGATTTTATAAACAGCAGCTCGAGGCTGAGAAGATCACTCTGGGTGTTTGGTAGCGACCTTTGCTGCAATCAAATCCTACCTTCCCTTTGACACTGTGCTTAGCTCCTCTGCCAGATTTCTGTGCAAAGAAAAGGAGGAGCAATCTACTGATATTTAGCCTTTTGGCTGTTGGTGAGTAGGCAAATGAAGACAGCCCCATGCCACCAAACAGCCTCCAGAGCATCCCCAGCACCTCTGACTGTGTCTGAAGCGCTAATCTGGAGGGAAAGCAGTGGGTGTTGCATTATGGTCATACCCGAGGCTCCTTGGCCTTGTTGCTGTATCCCACAGATCGCTGTTAATCATCCATCTCTGCCACATTTGTACAGGAAGGCTCCAGCTGTACTTGGAGCTGCGTAATTACTTCCATCTTTTTCACAGAAGAATGACCCGTTCTCCTTCCTCTGAAAATAAGCGTTTCTGCTATGTCATGGAAGAGCAAAGCTGGAAATTTGTGTCCAGTCTGTGTTCTTCGCTTTCCCTTACCACAAAGCTGGCCAGCGTTCCCCGTCTGTTGACAGCATTATTCATACATTAGCAGTGGTTTGTATAAAAGAGGGCAGAAACCAGTCTCAGTTCCTCAGCTGATGTAATTTTGGTATTATTCCACTCTATTGTATTTACCATTGATGTATTTGACCTAATGAGCCAGTCTGTTGTTGATTTTATTGTTGGAATAATATTTGTCAACCGTTATTTATTAAGGGAGCCCCAGGGAAGTTGAATGGCTTGTTTTGATTTGCATAGGATTTTTTTGTATGTTGGACCCTGACCTCCACTCCTAAGCTGTAGCCACTGTCTCCATCCCTTCCTTTTCCTCTCTCTGAAGTACTGTAGTTTTCCCCATGTTTTCCAAAACTTGGAATGAAGCTGTAGCAAAGGAATTGTGATTTTTAGACCTGGATATGTTTCATTTATAGTGTGGCTTTTCCTTTTGCAATTAAAGGAGCTGCTTGCCAGCTGGCTTCAACTTACTAAATTTAACTGCTGGAGACCTCGCTCTTAATATATAGCCCTGTCTACTCACCTCTGTACAGACAGTGCTTACAGTTGTGAAGAACATCCTTTCTATGGGTAGGGTGATGGTCAGGCAAATTTACACCACATAACGATGAGGTATAAACCAACTTATTAATGCAAGCATTTGCAATGTTAACCATTTGGAAAGTGTTTTCCTGTTTCTGTGTTGGGTTTTTTGTTTTGGGTTTCTTGTTTGCTTTTAAAAAAATAATAAAAAATTAGTGTTTTCTGGTCATTGGATTGGATTGCAAATATAAAATACCTAGCTTGAAAATAATGCCTGTAGATCAGCCAAGGTCCCCAGGTTCTTGGATAGTCTGCAAACACCATGACAGCTCATGCACAAAAGGTGACTCAGAAAAGGAGCTCTGTTTGCTCCCTGCAGATGTTCCCCCCTCCCTGTACATTTATTGCAAAGCTGTTAGGGGACCACAGGCTGCAGGTAAGTGTGTACCCCTGGAGAGAACTGATCTGGTATTTGTAGTAGACTTTTAAGGCAGTGCTGTGGATGAAAGGTGAAAGAAGAAGGCTGGATTAGTCTTTAAAAGTGGAAAGATGAGCCAAGGTAGCTAATTACGGAGACTTCATCCTTTCTTCTGGGACTATGATTAATTGCATTTGGCTTCTTTCTTCTTTCTTTCTAACAAGGACATACAGAAGCTTTGCTGCATGACCCAAGATTTGTTTGCTTTCTATGGACAAGGTGAGGTTTCTTCATTTTAGTGACTCAGCTGTAGGCTTAAATCTCTCGGAGCAATTATTCTTTTGAACTTGGGATTTTCCTAGTCAACCCCCTTCAGTTTCTTATTTAGTATTATTATAACACGCTTTTTAGGCTTTTTTCCCTGGCTGTGCTATTATCCTTCTTCCTCAAGGGGAAAAGAAGGAGCTTGTTTGCCTGGAGTAGGGAATTGCATTTCTTTTCAATAACCCACTTGAACAATGTCCGCTGGCAGGGGATTTCTCATTGCTTTGCAGCACAGTGGAAAAAGCTGTGGGTGTTAAAGGGCTGAAGGCTGGGAGCCGGGAAGGCGGGTGGGAATATGGCAAAGGGTGAGAGGGTTGCACTCCATTTCGGGACAAAGCAGGGCATTCTGCTGCTGGAAGCTGCTCCTGCTCCCTTCCATACCAGCTGTGGTATGTCTCTGCCTGGGATGATGTTGATCGGCCAAGCAGCATGGATCAGTGACGTTTGTACAGTCATTGCTTTGTCCTTTGTATCAAGGGACATTGGAGAAAGGGAGGTGGTGTCTGTCGTCCACAAGCTGCAGTGTGGTCTGTTACTGTTGGTAGAGCTGTGTGGTGCCTTGGGAGAGAATAGCAAATGGGCTGTTTGTCAAGGAGCTGGTGGTTTGCAGAAGGCACAGAGGACCACAGTTGTGCCCTTCCAGATCCAGAGATTCTTTATTTCCTTTACCCTGCATAACAACAATTTTAGTTTTGGAATCCATGGTCCCAAAAATCATCTATACGGTCTATGTTAGCCAGGTCTAGATAGAGGATCATGCACATTGTCCCTCCACATCTTGTTGGTTGAGGGTTCAGGCCTAAGGCTTCTCTTTCTCCTCTATTTCCAGCACCAGAGCTTTCTTGTTCTGATGAGTTGTTTATTTTTGAACGTGAGAAATGCCTCAGTGCATAAAGGCCTTTGGGTGGAGTTCACCTAATCTTAGACATCTACAGTGGAGACAGTTATACCTAAATTTACTGTCAGACTCCATGTGGTTGATGGAGAGACACAGGCACTTCTACAGCACCATTTACCTCCTCATGAAGCAGGCCTGAAATAACCCAGGGGCAGTGTGCTTCACAAGATTTCTACCTGCTTAATACCTGAGTCCCAAAACACTAGTTCTGGCCATCAGCACATTGTGCCTCTGTTCACAGTCCTGGAGTTTGATACTGGTTTGTGAGCATACCAGAAGTCCCCAGGATACAGGTCCTGAACAGTATCCCCTGTCTGTGCTGCCTTCATGCAACAGAAAGAATTTCATGAAGCTCATCCCCAGCCCTTCCTTCCTGCAAACCTCTACACCACTTACCACTTCTAGGGCACCAGTTTTAGATTTGGGTCCACTAGCTTTCTCCTGTTTACCCCTTGGAAGATCACAGTGACACTGCAAAAGTGACCTCATTCCTTCTTTGCAGACCTTCAGGAAACCTGGTTCTTCCATATTCTCCCTATAACCCCTGGTCTGAACTTCAGTGGCATGATAATGGGGCTAAGAGCTCCTCTTTGGTTCTTCACCTATAGGTGGGGCCCTTTCTCAAGGGAGGAAGAGGGGTTCAGGGTAGGAGCCAGCAGCTCTTGGGTGGGAGAGCCCATGCCTTGGGGCTGCATTTAAGGGTATGGGGTATGGCCTAGGAGGGCTGAGCTTGGGTTGAGCTAATTGCATGTTGCTTGGCAGCCCATTCCTCAGTCTTTTCAGGAGCTCTCCATTTTCTTTCAAAACCCACTTAGCTTTCTTCAAGTATTTGGTGGGAAGGTTGTGAGTGTGGCTGTGCCAGCTCACAGGGCATGTCATGGAATCATAGAATAGTTTGAGCTGGAAGGGACCTTTGAAAGTCATCTAGTCCAACCTTATCTTGAACATCTGCAACTCGAGCAGGTTGCTCACAGCACTGTCCAACCTGACCTTGAATGTCCACCTGCCCCTTCCCCCCACGGCACCCTCCTTCCTCCTAGGCATTTCTGCCCTTTTGGGTTAGATGCTTCATCTTCCCAAGGAAACCATGATGAAAAGGCATTTAAAGAAAAAGAAATAATAAAGAAGAAGAAAAGGACAACTTCCTCATGTGGCTGGTTTGTGGTGCTTAGACAGAGGGCTGGGGTGTGGGGGCTTGCACCAGAAGCATGGGAAGAAAGAGGGATTCCTGGCATGGGTTGACAATGGTTACCCCAGCAGATGGACGGTTAGGAAGTGAAGGGAGGGAGGAGGGGAATATGTATGGGAGAGCCAAGGAATTTTTCCTACTGCCTTCTCCATCTTCCATCATTCCTGTGTTCCAGGGAGGCTACCCTGCCTCACCGCCTCATGCCTGGAGTCAGAAAGTGTGGGGGTGGCGGGTGAGCGAAACCCTGCTTTGTGCACATGGTAGCTAGATCACAATCAAAAGCGCGTGTGTTTGTGAAGTGAGCTCTGCTAAACAATTACAGATGTTTGAACGCCGCTCCCCTCAGCCAATGCTTGGAAAGCCATGGGTTTCTGTGCAGCGCTGTGCCCTGTCTGGTGGGTTGTTAACTGTGATTCTGTGAAGGTTGTGTTGAGGTGGTGGCTGGTTTTTCTTGTCAAGCCTGGCTTAACAGTCCCAAGTAATACGTGTAAAACATGAAGAAAAAGAAAAAAATCTGAAATGTGGAATTTTATGGAAAGGCACAAGGTATTTTGGGTCTGGCCTTGCTAGCAGAGGCAGTGTCAGAGAGCTGAACATGACCATCACTGCGCAGGTTGCACAATAAGGCAGTGTCTGTTCATGACTCACTGGAGCTTCATCTGCTCTTCTGAATCCTGGAATATTTCATGACTGGGCAGCAAATCCAGCAGTATCACTGAGGATTGAAATCTATGGAAATAGTGTTTTCTTTGGTAACAGAAAATAGAAAACTGAGAAGAGGCTGTGGCTAATCCCTGAATTGGGATTTGGGGCTTGGCTCTATCGTGATTTTCCTATGATGCAACTAAGTCTTCCCATCCCTCTGCACTGGTGTTCCTCATGCATAATTTGGGGCAATGAGATTTTTTTTTTTTCCTTCCCTCTTCCAGTGCATTTACAATATTGCTATTTAGATTTAAAGGGGAAAAATGAAGACCTGGGGAACTACAAGCCGATCAGTCTCACTTCTGTGCCAAGCAAGATCATGGAGCAGTTCTTCCTGGAAATTATGCTAAAGTAATGGAAAACAGGTGATTGGTGGCAGCTAACACGGCTTCACTAAAGGAAAACCATGCCTGACAAATTTGGTGGCCTTCTACAATGCAGTTACAGCATTGGTGGGTAAGGGAAGACCAGCTGATGTCACCTACCTGGACTCGTAAAAAGCATTTGATATGGTCCAGCACAACATCCTTGTCTCTGAACTGGAGAGGCATGGGTTTGATGGATGGACTGCTTGGTGGATAAGGAATTGGCTGGATGGTCACATTCACAGAGTTAAGGTCAGTGGCTTCATGCCCAAGTAGAGACCAGCGACGAGTGGTGTTCGTCAGGGGTCAGTATTTGGACCAATACTGTTCAACATGGACAGTGGGGCTGAGTGCACCCTCAGTAAGTTTGCTGATGACACTAAGTTATGTGGTTCGGTTGATACACTGGAGGGAAGGAATGCCATCCAGAGGGACCTTGGCAGGCTTGAGAGGTGAGCCGATGCCAACCTCATGAAGTTCAGCAAAGCTAAGTGCAAGGTCCTATACCTGGTTTGGAGCAATCCCAAGCACAAATACAGGCTGGCCAGAGAGCAGCAATTGAGAGCAGCACTGAGAAGAAGAACTTGGGAGTGTTGGTTGATGAGAAGCTCAATGTGACCCAGCAGTGTGTGCTTGCAGGCCAGAAAGCCAACTGTATTGTGGGCTGCATCAAAAGAAATATGACCAGCAGGTCAGGGGAGGTGAATCTCCCCCTCTACCCTCATGAGACCCCACCTGGAGTACTATGTTCAGCTCTGGGACTCCCCACATAAGAAGGATGTGGGCCTGTTAGGGCGAGTCCAGAGGAGGGCCATGAAGATGATCAGAGGGCTGAAGCACCTCACCTGTGAAGACAGGCTGAGAGAGTTGGGGCTTGCTGAGCCTGGAGAAGAAAAGGTTCCAGGGACACCTTAGATCAGCCTTCCAGTACATAAAGAGAGCCTACAAGAAATCTGGAGAGGGATTTTTTATGAGAGCATGGATTGAAATAACAAGAGATAATGGCATTAAACTGAAAGAGGGTAGATTTAGATTTAGGTAGATTTAGATTAGGAAGAAGTTCTTTGCTATGAGGGTGGTGGGACACTGGCACAGGTTGCCCAGAGAAATTGTGGCTGCCCCATCCCTGGAAGTGTTCAAGGCCAGGTTGGACGGGGCTTTGAGCAGCCTCGTCTAATGGAAGGTGGTGTCCCTGCCCATGGCAAGGGGTTTGGAACTAGATGATCTTTAAGTCCCCTTCTGACCAAAACCATTTTGTGATTCTATTCTGTGATTCTGCAGCCTTTCTGACATAGACTCTGTATCACTGCTCATGCAAATATCTACTACACTGGTGGAAAAACATCCGATTTTCCAGGATACATCCTCTTCTTTATCCCCTGGTGACCTGGGCAGGCCGAGCCTTTGTGACCCCAGCTACCATGCCATTTTTTGAACTTGTTTCTTTTTTAAACTGTTTCTCAAGCACAAGTGGTACAGTTTTGCTGTTTCAGAAAAGTGGCATTAAAAACCAAGCTCAGCCAGCCATAGAGCACAGTACTGGGGAGTCCCAGAGGTTGGGGCCTGAAGTGGAAGGCTGCAGAGCTGAGCCCAACAAGAGCTTGCAGAGGGAGCTGGAGGGCAATGTGCGGTGTCACAATCTTCCTCTGTTTGTGCGTTTTAGTGTGGACAGTTCTCTCCTTTACATCTCCTAATCATTTAGATTCAAAAGGCTGTGTTTACTTTTCACTCTGATCTGCTTTGGTGAACAAACCCAGCCTTGTGGTGAGGTTGGGGCAGGAAGGATGTGGTGCTTGTGTGGGAAGGACTATCAGACAAGGGAGAGAGGGAAGGTTAGGATGAACGGAAATGTGTGGATTTGGCATGCGAAGGGTGGTCTGGGAGGAGTTACAACTTGGGGAGTTGAGTGAAGTTGTGCAGGAGAAAGGCTCAGTGTTTTAGATGTATTGGGTTAGCTGGGGCTTTAAGGCTGGGGTATCAGCAGGCTTGGGCTGGAAGGAAGTAGTATTTCCAAAATGGACTTTGATTTGCCATGGCGGAAGAAAGTCAACAATATATCCACTGCTGCTCCCCCCTGTTTTCCTCCTGCCTGAAATATTCCTGCTGCTGGAAAGGATGGGTGGAAAAGAAGTCCTTTTGGAGGAGTTCGGGGTTGCGTATTAAACCCTTCCTGGTGTTTCTCTTGGCCGTTACTTACTGCCAGACTGATGGATAAGCAGGAGGCTGCCAGGTGAATGGGGGGAGATACAACACCCAGTTGTCCATGCTGGTTTACCATAGCCTAGGTGAAGGCCAGGCTGCTTGGATGGGGTCCTCAGAGGGAAATAAAAAGCAGGTGACCTCTGCATGAACTACATCAGCTCCTGAGGCCCCACATGAGGTTTTGTTTCCTTGCAGTCTCTTTAGAAAACCCCATTCACAACCAGTCTACTAGCCTTCCAGAGCTAAAGATATGTGAAGCATTCAGGCAGTGAAAGCAGCCAGATGGCAAAGGGGAGTTTCTAAATGGCAATCTCCAGGCTAACCGCAGCACTTACTGGGGCTCATCTCTTTAACCTGACAAATGATGGGTTATCACAGCCACAGGAGAAGGTATTTCCAGCATCAGAAACATTCTCTGTAGCATTCAGACTGCAAGCTTCTGACCCCTCGGGCTGAGCCCTGAGCTGTGCTAAGTGATGCACCAACTGCCCTTGGGCACCACTGGTGAGCAGAGGTGCTAATTCAAGAGAAGGGCAATGATACTGGTGTGATCTGAGATGCTGGACACCTTGGTGTGGGTCCATCAGTGTGCATCAGAGAGTAGCACTGTGTGTTGAGCCAGCAGTGGATCTGCACTAAAGCACAAGCAGAAGCAGTCTTGGTTTGCTCAGCCAGTATTTGCAGGAGGCAGGGCAACATGTCCTATAGGGTTATGCCCCATTTTGGGTGATACGAAGCAGCAGCTTTCTATGAATAGCACGTCTCATTTTGTTTTACTATTGCTTGGGAGGTGGCTTCGATGGCCTGGGAGAGACATAGACCCTATTTGTTCATTAGAATAATTTGTTTCATTTACAAATGCATAAGGGGCTCTGCTCTCATCTCCAACTGCCCTCTAAAGCAGAAGTGCAGCAATCCGGCTTTCCAGAAATGACTGTGGTTTTGTTTCAGTCTCCCATTTGGGGATGTCTAATGTGGATTTACAGAGGATGGGAATTTAGCACTTTTGGAAATCTGGTCTGTTTAAGGTAGTTCAGGATCTGAAAACTTTGAATATTTTTGAGCACCTGAGGTTTTCTTGTTTACTTGTTATTACAGCAACTGTTGCTTCAGTTCTCTTTTATTTTTATTGGTGGAGAGGAAATCATAATCCTTTGTGGTCTGTATGCAGTATAAACTTTCTCAGTCTCACTAAATGCTCCTTTATTCCATGACATTCTAGGCTGAAACTTTTGGACTAGTTACTTTTTCACAGAACTTCACTGGGAATCCTTTTGAAATCTGCACCATTTTTATTTTTACAGGATTTGGATCGTTTCTTTTTTACCCCAGGGTATGTGATATTGAAATCATTGGAAATGTTTCTTTGAGTTAGGTTTTAAATCAAGAGATGGGTGAAGAAATTTATAGAGGAAAGAAGGAAACCTCCAGATACCCAAAAGATTCCTGCAGGATATTTCTTTTAAAAACCCAGATAGTTTGAAATCCCCTTGGAAAAGCCATCTGGGGAGCATCTGAGCAATGCTTAAAGGAGGCCAGAGTCTTAAATGCTGTTCTCAGACTTTAAAAAATGGGAGGATGAAAGACAGTAATGGTTATTAAAGCTGAGGATGTTCATATGTTGGATGTTTAAGCTTACTTCCTACAGAAGCTATATCAGGCTCTTTCCTGATATAAAGCTGCATAACAGATTGTCTGTTATTGCGTGTGATGAGATTTCTTTCCCTCCCCTTTCCGACTGTCCAGACACAGTTGGATATGAGACAGATGATGGATCAGTTCTTCTGGCTGATGTTTTCCAGTGTAGTCCTGGATGTTTCCCAGTCCTCCAGGAATTGCTTTTCATGGCAGAAAGAGGCCTACTTCTAGATGGACCTACTGATTTTAAGAAAAGAAATTTTGAAACCATTTGCTGAAGAACTCCTTCAGGGTAACCGGAGGAGCCAGAGGAGGGGTTGGTGACACCAGGCTCATGCCTCACACTACACCCACATGTGTTCTAGTTGCATGCAATTACAGGGTCTGGGATGTGTAATTGCCTGATTGTAATCTGTCCACCCTACCAAAAGTTGCATCACTTCGATTTTGCCTGGGTGCTGTGTGGCAGGCACTTTTCAGATGGAGCCTCTTGCCCTTGGAGGATTCATAAAGTTTTTCCTGTGCTTTTGCATAAAACCTGATTATTATTTTTTTAATTGTTTTGTTTCTTAGGGATGGAAGTTCAACCGTGGCAGGGAAGAATTTGCAATAGATAGAAAAGTGCATCTGTGGTGCAAAGCTCCTCTGAATAGCAGTAGAGCTAAATTGTTCTAAAGGTTTCCAAAACACAAATGCTCCCTTGACTATTACAGCATCCGGTGTAAGCAAATGTCATTTGCCCTTCTCCAGCTGTGCCAATTCATCCCATTCTGTACTGGTGAGAGGCCAGGTGCCCACCAGTAAAGCAATCGAGCGCCATGTGCATTAGTCACCTACCTCAGCCTAATAGGACCTGAGATCAGATGATGCAAAAGTAACTGCCAAATACCTAGCAGGAGTAATCCAGCTAGGAGGTAAGGCCTCACCTGTCTGCAGGTCTACCCTGAGAGCGGGATACAGCAGCGAGCTTGGTGCTGGGCAGCAGCGGCAACCTCTGAGGAGGAAAGTGCGGGAATGCAAATGGCACGGGCACAGAAGCCATCTGATGCCACACCCAGGCACTCTTTATTGTGAAAGAGGATCTATTTCTGGACTCTGGAATTGAGCCATCCAAAAGTAAATGTTTAGTCAGCCTTGCAAGCTGTCTGAAATGCGTGACGTGCCTGTGACAGGGCAGATTTGTATGGATGGGGCTGACCTTTCTTTGCCAAACGTGATTCTGCCGTAACGAAAATCTATCATTCAAGAGACAGTAAGGTGTGGGTGAAGTTTGGATTTCTGTCCTAGAGAAATGAGTTGTAAGGGAGAAAAGGGAATCTGCCACTTCAGCAGGGGCTCACAAAGAGCATGGGGTTGAGGGCTTCCCTGCCATGAACATTGTGCCCTTTGAAAAAAGCCCTGATTCTGTGGCTTTGGCACAAAACTGGGGGTTGCTGTCAGTATTTGGCTCATAAGCATGAATGGATCCAATCGGCTTTGTGTTGGGCAGGCTTCTTGCTTTGGCTAGGAGCTGCAGATACAGCCTGCGAAGGCAGGGAGAAGGCAGTGCAGTGACAAGTAGCGCTTGGCCACAGTGCTGGTGATGCTTTGGCCCCTGGAGTAGATGGGGACATCCTGTCTGACACCTAATGGACATCTCCAGCATAAGCCAGTGATCCAGGGGCATGCTGCCAGGGAGCAGCAGCAAGTTCTTGAGTGGGGCAGAGTGGGCCCATGGCTGCCCACTGGTCGGTGTGGGACAAGAGGGACAGAGGGCACCAGCAGCCAAGCACAATGGCTTGGCCAAAACCCACTTGATTTAGAAAGCCAGATGTCCAGGTTTTAGGTGTTGGAAATCTGCAGCTCAGACTGTGTGATGGTTGGGTCTCAGGCTGGATTTTAGGTCTTTTGGGAGAGGAGTGAGTTACAAATTGTGGATTTGGGTTCAGGTTACAATTCTGCTCCCCAGGGCTATTCCAGGTGTTCAAGCACGAACTCTTGGACCAGGCCCATCTCTAATTAGGCATGTTCTTTAAAAATGTTTTCCTTCCTCGGCTCCTGTTCTCTTGGCTTGTCTCCACTAGCCCTCTTTGCTGCACTAGAGCACAGTTTGCTGGGTATATTAATTGAACTGTTTACACACCTGGTTTCCTGCAAGAATAGACACCTAGCTCCTTCTTTTGAAAAGTCTAGCCCAGAGGCTGTAAACAGGAATTGTGCTATGTCTGGAAAAGCTGAACTACTTCTTATCTGTACTCCCTCGGGCTCTGGGAGCTGCAGACATGGGTCAGTTGAGCATGGAAACCAGCTTGCGCACTCTTCCCACCAGTCCTGTTCTCCCACCCAGCTCAGGTCCTCCAGCAGCTGAGGAGCCACATTCTTTGCAAGGTTATTCCTTTTCACTGTGATGGTGACAGGAGGGACCCCACATGACCTTTGGGTCAGCTCAGATGTATATTTTGCCTCATGTACGAGAGCTGAGTGTGTCATTTTGGAGCTATGTTCTGTGCAAGACTGCTGATGGGACCTTTCCTCTCTTTTCATGGCTTTGCCTTCCAAGGTTAGTTTTCTGTCCAAGCTCCCCAAAAGCAGTGGTGGGTTCATCACTCCTTGTAGTCTTCTAGACATGGCTGAGGAGCATCTTTCGTTTGCCATTGTGTGGCTCAAATAATGACTGTGGAAATAAAAATCGGTAATGCTTGTCTGGTGTGGAGCTCTTTGGGCTTAAAATGTGTAAGCATAAACAAGTGCCATTGCACAACTTTGATTTCAAGGTATAAGCAGAGGAGAAAGGCAAGACAAAATTATTTGGCTGACAGTTCAAGTATTTCTGCTGTTGAGCCAGGTAGTATTGGAAAGCCCTATAGAGCTTCCTCAGATGATAAAACAGACCTTCAGACCCTGCTGAGGAGTCACCCTTCACACCAGTGTGCGCTCTACTGCCTTAAAATACGCTAGTCTTGTGGACATGTTATCAGCTTCTGAATCCCACTTTGCAGCTGTTATCTTACTGGGGTGACATTAAGTTTTACTTTGCTGCTTCATTTCTTTGCTGACTATTACTTAACTTCATCTGGAAGATACCAGCTAACCTTTGTAAGGCCATGAGTTGGGAGGGTTGGTTGTACTGTGCTGTTGGTTGTTCCCAAGCTATGGGATGTGATGCTGATGTGCTGGGCCTTGGTATATTAAACTTCCTGTGCTTCTTGAGGTTTCTGAAGCACTGTTGGTGAAGGCCCCTGGAAGAGTCCCCCCCGGGTAGGCCCTTGGGAAGGGGCATGCAGATGCCTGGGCTGGGAATAAGAAACAGGAAATCAGATTCACCTTAGAGTTAAATTTGCTATCCAAATTCCATTCCAGGTAGGAATGGAAAGTGCTGCTGTTCCCGAAGCACTGGGCTGGACTGGGATTACTCCAACAAGCTCCTAAAGGGGACACAAAGTCATCTGGTGGGGAATGAAAGGAAGCATGAAATAGCTTTTGGGTGCTCATGCCGCAGGGAGCTCCAGCAACTCTGTCTGGGACCGGCACAGCTCCTAATCACCCAGCAAGCAATGACTTTGTTGTTGTACTTTATGTTGGCGTTGATTCCTGCTTGGCTGCTGAGTGTTGGTTATATGCCATAAGCGTTACGAGCTGTAAGGGCTGGGAAATCTCAGCTCTGGAAAGAAGCCCAGAGGAATGAAGGTGGCAGATACTTTTGTCCAGGCTTGCATCAAAACCCTTTGTGCAGGAATAAGAGAGGGCTTACGCTATCACTCCGATTACCTTTACCTCCTGCGTAATCATACCCCTCTTCCGAAAATCAGAAAGCAGGGCTTTTGCTAGAAACCAGTGACTAGCTAGATCCAGCGTGAAGCGGCATGACCGTTCATGCTGAGCTCTGTGCTCCTGCTAATAGTATCAAATCAAGCAGGAAATTATTTTTGGAGCAGCAAAGCATGTTGAAACCCAGCAGAAGGCAGCTGTTTGCGTAACCGGAGTTGTGGGAGAGCTGCCTCCCTTGTTGCCAAGCGCTTGACTTCCTACACTGGTGAGAAACAGTTTCCTTGCTCCCGGCAGTGTGAGCAAATCCCCTTAGGCTTGGGAGGCTGGGCTTGGTCCAGCGTCCATCATTCCTGTAGCTCCTGCTTCACTGCTCTGAAAGTCCTGGGACACTTTTCTGCAGGGGTCTGAATTACCTGTTTTTGACTCCTTAGATCACTGTTCAGCCCTCTCCTTAGAAACAAATGACCTGCAAAATAAAGGGGTTTGTTCAGAGTTTCAAATGCATTTTGGTTACCTCCCAGCAGAGATCCACATCTGGCAAGTAGCCTATGCTGGAAGTGAAACATTAGTCCTGCCTTATTCTGATCATCAGTGCTGTGTTTTTACACCCTGGCTGGGTTTTCAGCGCCAGTTCAATGCCTCAGTGGTACCTGCAGCGCTTGGACTGCTTTTGCAAGGGTATGTCCTGGCTCCTTTTCAATTTGGCTGTTTCAGCAGCTCCCAAGTGTTTAAGAGGGGCTTGATAAACTTTTTTTTTTTTTTGGGGGGGGGGGTGAATATCTTGGCATGTTCCTGCTTTGTGACTCTCTGGCAATACCATTTCTACCTTTTCTTCCTGCTGCTTTAGTACAAGTTGATAGAGTCCAAATGCTGGCCTTGCCTCTTGGAGGGGGTTCCAGCTGTATGGTGATGGATCACATATGCAAATGTGTTTGTCACCCTGAGCTCTGCTAGGCTTTTATACCTTCATGCCAGAGCAGAAATACATCCTTTCAGTCCTACAGTGAAACACTGTGCCCTGTGAAACAGTATTGTTAACATAGGTCATAGGATTACATTAGCCAGAAAGAATTAGATAAAGCCATGGCTGCAAAGACAGCAGTTGACCTGGTGCAAAGGGGGCTTAAATTCCTGCCTCCCAAATGTGATGTTTCTGCACAGAAGGGAAGGACCAAGCCAGTGCAGAGAAGTTTTGAAAGCTGCATGGGGGTATAAAGCCTTTTTTGTTTGCAGTTTTATTATGTCATCCCTTGGTCATGCGAATGTCGCCCCAGAAGAAAGACTTTTTAACATTACTGCCTTGTTCTGGAAAAGTCCCTGCCTAATTATTCATGACCGCTGACTCCTTCAGCCATGTGCGGCTTTCCTAAGGACTGTAGGGTGGAAGGAAATTCCCTGACGCAGTGAAAGGCAGGAAAAAATCCAGTGTACCCGAACTGAGTCACTCTGAAGTATTTATGGCTTTCCAGTTTGGTAAAGTTGTCATGCAGCCTGGTTATGGTTAGAAATGGTGTCTGTCCTTTGCCAGGTTGAAGTTTCTTACTGTTACATGAATGTACGTCAGCAACGAAGCCCCGGAGCTGGAGTGATGAGCAGGGCAATTTCCATACTGTAGAAGTCTTGGTGAAGTATATTAAAAATAAACTCTTAAAAAAGCTGTTGTTTCACTTTATAGTAACCTTTCAATATAAGCACTGATTGTGTCTTGGTGGTTTGGTAATACATGATGAGCCTTTTTATTTCTTCCTGTCCCATCTATGTCTAGGATTGCAGCTGTCAAATATTTCACTGTCTAGGGCTGTTTAGTGTCTTATGGTTTTAGTTGCAAATCCGATTATTCTTCCCTTGCCACTTAACTGTTCCCCGTGGCATTGTTATGCCCCGTGCTTTGGGGTATGCTTTATTTTGTTTGGGAAGGAGACAGGACGGGGTGGTGCACCCTTGGAGACCTCTGGTCCATCCCAAGCGTGCGTCCTGCCCTGCCTTTCAGCAATGTTTCTTTTTTTTTTTGCTGCACTAAACTGACCCTTTGTTGGCCTATGTCTTTTGTGGCCGAGTGAGGGGGTTAAAGGAAAGTGGTGGAAACCCATTTGGTGGCTGCTTTAACTGGTCCCTCATGATTTTCCTGCTCCAAAGCCGTGTTGTGGTCTTCATCCCATATTTCTTGGGACCTAAACTGAAACATTTATATATATGTAAAAGTTGTACCCCAGAAGGTAATCACATTTCCTGACAATAAAATAGTATCCATCCCATAAAATGAAGTTAATGTGAGCCTCAGTGGCTAGTATTCCTGCAATGCAAGGGAAGGAAGCAACTGCAGAGTTGAGGAGCAGTATACTAAATTAGTCTGTTTGAAACCACTAAGGTAAGTCTTATTTCCTCAGATGAATGCCATAGCTATGTCTGAAGCAGTACCTCCCTCTCTCTGCTGATATTTTACCAAAGGGTAGCTGTAGGGAAGGGTTTAATTTCTTTTGTCACCTTATCTCTGGGAACCACTTCAGTTCCGTTTCAGTGACGTTCCTGCAAAGCATAAGACTAAAAAAGGGTTTATCGTCTCTTTGAACTGCCTTTCACTGTGAGGAATGAGGATATAATTGTAATGTAGGAAGGACAAACTAAACATGTTCAGGCTTGTCCTGCCTGATCTTTTCCTGTTTCTTTTCTCCCCTCCCTTTGCAGCTAGCGCTCATGATTGGGATTTTCCAACTGATGAAGTCTTGGCTAGCCTAGGGGCTAATATGCTCTTAGCTGAGCAAGCTCTCTGGACCATTGGATATGTGATTTCTTTAGATGCCAGCCAAGACCAGCATTTGCCACTTTATTTGTGTTTACCACCAAAGCATCAGTCTCTCACTGTTTATGTCTATGGGATGAGTGCTGGGGGAGTCTTAGGCAGATGGCTTTTCATATTCCCTCTGGGATAATTTTTTCCACATGTTTAGTGATCTTCCGGTACTCTTTTCTCTCAGTCATGTCTGGATTTTACAAGAAACAGGTCTGTGGAAGAAATTAAAAGCAAATGTTAAGCAGACGTAAAAAAACTCTGAAAGAACATCCCTAAAGCCTTAAAATCTCATGGTGTTTTGCTTTTAGGTTATCTCATTATCAGTGTAGTTGAAATACAGAGTTTGTTGGCTGTATCTGTCAATACAATGAGTTGTGCTTAGTTTGTGTCATTTAATAAAAAAAATGTCTTTAAGCCTAGTTTAACTACTATCTGTTATCTGGTAATTTACTGAAGAGCAATGAATTTTAAATACTTTCCTGCTGCTAATCCGTATCTCTGCTCTGTGGCTGGGTTCTTTGTACTGGGTGATGCTATTTTGATGGGGATTGGCAGTCGTCGTATCTACATTGCTGATGTTGGGCCTGATTCTGTAAACCGTTTTTAGCTTTTACTGACTTTGCATCTTTTCCATGATGTCTCCAGTTGATCTTTTCCAACCCCTTTTCCATGATGCCTCTGGTGCAGCCAGGATTGCAGCATTTCTCGATAATTCCTCAGGATCTGAGTGGCTTGTTTTACTTTGACCCTGTGGGTTTTGCTCAGTCCTTCTCAGACAAGTTTCCACTGACTCAAATTCGTGCTTCAATTGAGTCAGGACTCCAGTATACGTCCCTGGGGCGAAGTCTGTTTCTGGGGAGGCTAGTTCCTATGGAGCTAGGCCAGTCAACACTGGCATGCAATGGCAAGGCTCCCTGGGGAAAATTCTTGAAACGGTAATAGGGATGTCACACACTTCCAAAACCTACATATGGGTGCTTCTCTCATCAACAGTGCTGTAATATGCATTGCTGGTGTTGCGTTGGCAGGATGTTGCAAGACACAGAAAGTTTTGGGTTCTCATTGCATTGGTGGTGTGGCTGGGGCAACAGAAAAGACTTTTAGGAGATCCATGGAAAAGGGAGAGGAGAGGAAAAGTGTGGCCTGCTGGTCTGAGCACCAAACGTGGCATGTGAGGCACCTGACTTTTAAGGCTCTTCTTCCACCATGATCTTTATGGAACCTTACCGGGGCACTTATGTTTCTGTGCTTCATTTCTGTGTGAGTACATATGGGGCATTTGTACCACCGCCACCCACAGGTATGTTATAAATCATGAGATTTAAAGTGTGAGTCTTTCAGCTGCTACGGCATTAGGTCTGTCTCTGTATGTAAGAAAGGAAAACTTTATATAAAGACTGTCATGAAGACTGATGTGGACCCAGGTCTGGAGATCCTTGTACTTTGTACACCCCAACATTTCCCTGGTGCTGTACAGATGTATCTCCAGTAGGCTTGGCAGCATTTTGAAGTCCATGTTTTCATAGTTTTGCCCTGTGGAAGGTAAAGAATTGTGTGTTTTCATTTCACTTCTTCACTGGTGCACTGAAAAGAGAAAAAACAACCACCCGCTAGTAACTTCAAAAGGTAAATAATTTCCTCATAGAATCATAGAATAGTTAGGGTTAGAAAGGACCTTAAGATCATCGAGTTCCAACCCCCCTGCCATGGGCGGGGACACCTCACACTAAACCATGCCACCCAAGGCTATGTCCAATCCAGCCTTGAACGCCGCCAGGGATGAAGCATTCACAACTTCCCTGGGCAGCCCATTCCAGTGCCTCACCACCCTTACAGTAATGAATTTCTTCCTCATATCCAATCTAAACTTCCCCTGTTTAAGTTTGAACCCATTACCCCTTGTGCTCTCACTACAGTCCCTAATGAAGAGTCCCTCCCCAGCATCCCTATAGGCCCCCTTCAGATATTGGAAGGCTGCTATGAGGTCTCCACCCAGCCTTCTCTTCTCCAGACTGAACAGCCCCAACTTTCTCATCCTATCTTCATATGGGAGGTGCTCCAGTCCCCTGATCATCCTCGTGGCCCTCCTCTGCACTTGTTCTAACAGTTCCATGTCCTTTTTATGTTGAGGACACCAGAACTGCACACAATACTCCAAGTGAGGTCTCACAAGAGCAGAGTAGAGGGGCAGGATCACCTCGCTCGACCTGCTGGTCACGCTCCTTTTGATGCAGCCCAGGATACGGTTGGCTTTCTGGGCTGCAAGCGCACAGTGCCGGCTCATGGTCATTTTCTCATTGACCAACACCCCCAAGTCCTTCTCCGCAGGGCTGCTCTGAATCTCTTCCCTGCCCAACCTGTAGCTGTGCCTGGGATTGCTCTGACCCAGGTGTAGGACCTTGCACTTGGCATGGTTAAACTTCATAAGGTTGGCATCAGCCCACCTCACAAGTGTGTCTAGGTCACTCAGCCAGTTTGTCTGTTGATGTGGACCTCTTTGGTGTGCTGAAAGCAGCCAGCTTCTGCAAGGATCCAGGATATCACAAGTGCTAGTCTAAAACCATTGTCGCTGCCAGACAGTAAGGAACATGGCCTTTGCTGCCTTGAGTTACCTGGTTGTAGCATCTAAAATATAGGTGTTCCCTAAGATCCCTGCCAAAGTGTGTGGCCTCTGGCTCTTGCAATACCAGATGGCTTGAAATGTAAATCCCCTTAAGTACAGCAAACTCCAAGCGTGCAACGGGCCAGCACTTTGCTCACTGGAGTTACAGAAATGTATAACTGAGTTTTCCAAATTCTTGGTTTGGATACAGCTCCTGGTCTGTAGACAGTTGGTGGCTCACACACTGCTCACCCCAGTTTGTTTCCAGCTGCTAATTTGCAATTAAGCACAACTGAAAATAGAGTAAACACTCTGCTCTCGATTTTCCATGCAAGTATGTCAGGTAGCTTGCAGTTGCTGTGCTCCATTGGTGGTGAATGTAGCAGGCTTCTGCTGTAAGCATCTGGCTGGGTGGAGAGGCTGCCCATGAGGCTGCCTAAGATGTGGTTCCCACCAAGTGCTCCTGTAAATACCAGTTCAGCATAATGCAGCTGATACTAACTGGCATCCCTGTGGGTGGTCCCAGTATTGAGGCCAAGATGAAATGTGGTGAGAGCAAGGAACGAAGCGCTGTTTCTCCCTAAGGGGAGTGTCTCCAACTGAGAGCAAAGATGTGTTAAGCAGAGCTCAAAATGCAGCCATTTCACTAAGTCTGGATGTTCTCATTCAGGGCTTTGGCAATGCTGGAATCCACTGAGATATACAAGGTGAACAGAAGACCTTGCAATTACATTTAATTGGTATGAAGTGTATTATATCTGTTTTCAATTCATTGCTCCAAAAGTGCAAGCAACTTCAGTTAATATCAAATGTGCTTTTTAACCCAAATAAATTATATTCTACTGTACTTAACAAAGTAGTTGAAAATACATCTTTCAGTGCAAAGTTTCTTAGCTGTTCCTTGGCTAGTGTTTGTCCTACAAAATGGTATAGGGGAGAAAACTACCACAGTTTGCAAATATGCAACACAGAACAACCTCTTTTCTGAATATATTTAACATGCAGAAACCATTGTCATTATGGGATGAGGGAAACAAAATATTTAATTGGGGGAGTTCAGTAAATACAGTAAGTGAGACCGCTCCAGGTTTGAGCATATGAAGCCTGTCCAAAAAAGTGAACTGTGCACCTTTAATTATTGAAATGGAATGACTCACTCTTCTCGTGCAGATGCCTCCTTCTGGGGTCAAACTCTTCATGAAGTCAAATCAGCTGCACCACAGCCCTCAGGCTCTGTCTTTGCTGGAGAAAGGGTTGTTTTCAAGGGGTCTGTTGTGCAATCAAAGAGGTTGGAGTGGGATGCTGGAAACTCTTCCCCCTGATCTGTGAAATGTTTTATTTGTGACTTTTGGGTATTAGCATTTCAACATTGCTTCCCCTACAAAATTAGCCCTAATGTGTCCTATTTCATTAGAAGGTCTTACTAGAGAAAAGGTGCTGGAGCCCTTGATGCAGCATGGCAAGATTTTTCACACCTCAAGGTAGGAGGTGTTGGCTGCCACTACTTGTTCCAAGGCAAGATCAGTCCACGCTGTACCTCTGGTAGGACGCTGCTACAGTTACTTACCTCAAGGTAAAGAAGTAACTTGTTTTGCCAGGGATTATATAGCTTAAAAATGTTATTAACATGAATGCGGTCCTGGTAAGAGATGAAATTTAAGTGTCAGACTCGGCTAGTCAATGACTTAGCTATCTAGCTTGTCAGCCTTTGGGTGTGGGCTGTGGAGGGAGCCTTTCCTTTTGCATGACACAGGGATTGCGCTATTGGATCATTGCAGTAGCCTCACCGGTGCCCTGCTTGCAAAAGGGACTGGCAGCTTGAATCCTTTTGTGGGCTGATGCTGGGACACCTCCAAGCACTGGCAAAATAGGTAGTGGCCTGCGGTATTGGACTGTCTGCCCATAGTCCCATTGTCTACTTGCCTGTGCCAAAGTGGCAAGATGACATGCTCATTGAGGAAAGCCAGATAATCTGGCATCAGTGTCTTGTTTTTGGGAGGCGCAAGAGGTCCTCTTGGAAATAGCAGTCTCCGCCTGTCTCCCTAGCATCAGCAAAGGCAGTGGTCCTGGCTTGCCAGAGCTGTCTTTGTGCTTTCTTTCCCAGCCAAATCCTACCTCTTTCTCCTGCAGGAACTACCCAGACCCCACCCCTCATCCTTGGGCAGCAAAATTTCAACTCTGCCCCCGCGTTGTTTCGAGCCAGCTCTGGGTGAGTGAGTGTATCACAATTGGTGAGACAATTCCAGACGATGCCAAACTTGCGGATACTCTAAAACCACCGCCATGGGCTGAGACCTGGCCTGCTGGGAGCGCAGCCCAGATTACTGCAGTAAATCCTCAAGAGTTTCCTGCCCAGCTGAGTCTTTTGGAGTCTGTAACATTGTAACCTCATAAAAGCTCGAAAAAGCTTGAACTCATTCAAAGATTATTTCACACCACCTACAGTACTCTATGAAGTCAGGCATGCTGTAACATATGATTAACGATGCGTTTGGTGGTGAGTCACCAGGTAGTCTAGCAAGCACTGCTCACCTTCTAACCAGTCTGTGTGTGGGAGTCCTTACCCAGCGGCACACCCAAACTGAGCGTTTTAATAATTTACCACATTCTGAGCTTAGAAGAGCAGTTTTTGTTGCTTAATTAAAAAAAAATACTTAAAGGCTTTGCCACCGTTAGGGAACAAACCTCCATCAAGAAGAAGGGGGAGACCCAGAAAACTACTATTATTTTGTGTGGCTTGAGTGTCCAGGAATGACTGGGAAAATTCATGTTGAAGTGATGGGAGATTGCACCTTTGTGTTGCATTAAACAGTCAATTTATAAGATAGATGGAGATAGGATGAGAAAGTTGGGGCTGTTCAGTCTGGAGAAGAGAAGGCTGTGTAGAGACCTCCTAGCAGCCTTCCAATATCTGAAGGGGGCCTATAGGGATGCTGGGGAGGGACTCTTCATTAGGGACTGTAGTGAGAGCACAAGGGGTAATGGGTTCAAACTTAAACAGGGGAAGTTCAGATTGGATATGAGGAAGAAATTCATTACTGTGAGGGTGGTGAGGCAATGGAATGGGTTGCCCAGGGAAGTTGTGAATGCTCCATCGCTGGCGGTGTTCAAGGCTGGATTGGACATAGCCTTGGGTGGCATGGTTTAGTGTGAGGTGTCCCTGCCCATGGCAGGGGGGTTGGAACTAGATGATCTTAAGGTCCTTTCCAACCCTAACTATTCTATGATTCTATGAGCATTTCTTGACCCAAAACATAGCACTACCCTTTCCTAACTGAGTATCCCAGCACAAAGTGAGAGTTGTAGTTATTCTTGTTACCTGAAATGTTTAAGGATTGTAGAAAAAAGCACATCATTTTCCAGGGAATGAGCAAGAAAGGGTCTGTCTGGTTTGTGAAATGGTGGTGAGAGACATGGTTTTGGTTCAGGCTGCAAAGAAGGAAATAGCGCTTGTATCTCCAGCATGATCTGATATCCTTCATAGTAAGAAGCCTAGGGAAAAGAAAGAGTGCGACAAACTTGCACAATCCTTCACCAATTACTTTTCCAGCCTCCAACTGTTCTCAGCTCCGGGGATTTCCTGGCTTGAATGAATGTGGTTCCTGACTCCTTAATAACCTTCAGTGGATCATTCTTCCAAGTGCTTGTCTAGCCTCTCATTGTGCCTATCTAAACCTTTTGCTTCCACAACACCAGTAGCTACAAACTCCACTGACCTTCTACGTGCTGTGGGAATAATTAGGCCTTTCTCTTAATTTGAAGCAGTGCCTGCCAGCTTTGTTTGGTGCTTTCCAGTTCTTGTGGTGGAAATTACCATGTCAGTCACTTCCCAGCCCCCTGCTCCAACTCCTTCACGAACGTGAACCTTTATTAGATGTCACTTGCTGTCAGCCTCCTCAGGCATAAAACCAAACATCATGAATTGTCCTTATTGCTGTCCTCTTAGCCTGTCCCATTTCTTAGATACCTTTTTGTGGAGAGGGGACCGGGACTGCATGCACTTTTCAAAGTACTGCTGAACCAGGAGTTTATACAGTAGTCTAATGAGGTTCTCTGTTCACTTGCTGTTTCTTTCATAGTAATCCCTAATGTTTAGTTAGCTGAGCACTGAGCCAATGATTTTGGATTTTGTGGAATAGTCTATGATAGTTCAAAGGTCTTACTCCTCAGTAATGGTAAGCAGTTCGTAAACCATCATTTCATACGTGAATTTAAGACTTGTTTTCCCTTCAGGCATCACTTCAAATTTAATTTCCACTGACTTTCAGCTGCCACATTACTGCCTAATCCTTCAGCCCCATAAGGGCTGTATGCAATTCCTCAGCGACTGTTCTTTTCCCCAGTACTCTTTTTAGTTGCGTATCCTCAGCAAACTTTCTTACCTCACTGCTGCTTCAGATTGTTCACAGATAGATTGAACAGCACATGTCCCGGCCTCACTATTGGGATGCCTCTGTTGTGAGAACTGACCCCTTACACCTACTTTCTGATACCTATCTTGACCTGCCACAGCTCATCCAGTATTAGTGCTGCTGGGATCAAAGCCAAATGTTGCAAGCCCCTGTTCAGGGAGTGCAGCTCATACCTGGTCCTTGTCTAGACTTCTCCATTTCTAGACATACAGGATGGATGTGGAGTGTGAGGCAAGCAACACCTTAGCCAGCCAGCTGGCTAAAATCTTTTGGGGAGTGCAGCATATTGCCCCATTTGTTATAAATGCGTTAAATGTGCAGGTGTTTGATGCCAATGGGGCTGTCTACACCATGCGATAGGGAAAAGTGACAATCACACAAATAAGTGCAAGCTTTGAATTAGCAAAGTGCAGTATTATTGAAATGGGGTGTTTTGTCAGAAAAGAGCATACGACAATAAATGATACTTGAAATTAGTGGCGGATTATGGGCAAAGCATGCAAATCCGCCCACATCTAATTGAGGCGTAACTGATATGCCTCTTCCGGCAATTAGCCGAGTTCCTTGGAAGAGTGCTGTGTTGGATCAGGCAGCAGGATGGGCTGGCATAGGCAGCCTGCTCCAGCTGCCTGGGAATTATCATCCTGCCACAACCATTCCCTTTTCACCCCGGCAGCAGGATCTGCTGTGATTGAGCTGAGGCTGGAGCAGCGGCCAGTTAGTTTGAGCTGCTTTTCATTGCTGAGATTTTTCTCTGCGGCAGGCACTTGCGGGGTCAGACAGCTTTGTTGCTGCAGAATCCATGATGGACAACCAGCCTTATCCATTCACACAGAGCACTGCTTACACAGGGAGCTCTGCCAAAGGAGGATTTTCCCTGTGGAAGAAGTCCAAGTGTTTTTATTCAGTGCCCAGCACTGACTTAAAGTGTTTTTTCTGCAAGGTTGGGTGTCAAGTCCCACCAGCAACCCTCCTTGTGCTAGGTCAATGATGCACGCAGGAGTGAATATCCCTTAGAGAAAGTTAAGCCACAGGTAACTCAAATTACTTTGGGGATGCCTGTAAACTCCTGGCCCTATCCCACATCTGGTGTTGCCAGCACAGAGCAGCTTTGACATGCTTCTTCCATTGCACTCCTGGCTGTTTGCACTGCTAGTGCACCATTTCCAGTCATTAGCATCCCTTCCTCGCCCAGTTCTGACAGAAACGGGTGATGTAGGATGCCTGTACCTTCCTCTTCATCTTTTTTCCTTTTCCTACCACCCAAATTTTCCAGATGTTGCTGCCACTACAAATAAGCAGTTGAATGAGCATTTCTCTGGGGGTGACTCATTCTCAGCCTTTGAGGGGCTCTGTGGAGGGTGTGGACACGAAGTCTCACCAACTCCTTGGTGTCAGGTTCACTGGAGTGAATAACAGCCTTCTGTTCTTCCCAAAGCAGCAGCAGCCAACTTCTGCCGCTCCTCATCTAAAACACATGTGGCAAAAAGGGCACCCTGGTCATGGTTTCCAGTTGCATCACAGCAGTGAACTCCCTCCTTTTCCTGCTAACATATGGGTGGTGTTGGGTATCTGCTTAGGTTTTATGTTCTGTCTCTAGAGAAATCTCAGGCTCACAGTGAAATAATGGGAAAAGTGCAACCAAAGGAGTCCCACTGAGGGGCTACAGTGAAATATGGGTAATTTATCTTAGGCGATTTGTCCTGCCTTGTGAAGTACCTTCTACCTGACCATGAGGAAGCAAGGAAGAAAGGTACCTTTCTCTGGCACATGTCACTTGGACGTGGCATTTGTTCCCACCTGGGATTTAACACTTCTTCAGCTGGCATTAACCTGAACTCTTTGCTTCACCTGTTTTCACATGTTTTCACGTGGGCATTTGTTTGGACAGGAGAGCCAGGGGAAAAGATTCATGCCACACTTATTCATGCCTTTGTGATGTTTTTTCCATGAGGACAGGGAATAGGAACAGTGGAGAAGAAAGTTTGAGGCTTTTTTTGTTTTCTTCTCAAAGACATGTATGATGTGATGCGTGGTACTGGCTGCCCTTCACTGGTAGGGCTGCTTTGAGCACTGGGCTAACTGGGTTTACGTTACTGTGCAGTTTGTCGCCCCAGGCTGTGGAAGCTGGACTGTCTCTGTATATTTGTATGAATGTTCTAGGAAATGTGGATTTCTTTGAGGCTCAGTCCATTTTTGATTGAGGTTTTTGTGGCTTTGTTTCTTTAAGAAGCTTTGGGGAAATTTTGTGCTTGCTTCTTTAGTCTTTAGGAGGAATCTCAACAACATAGCCCAGACCACAGTGGGTCAAAGACGAAATGTTTTCAGCAAGCATTGTAGCAGTAAAACAGAGTTCCTTGAATAAAACCATCACTAATTTACAATAAGCTATGCACAAAGTTCTTGTTAGTTATCAGGAACAGCACAGTGACTGCTGCTCACCTCCTTAGGGACCTAAAGCTGTTTACTGGAGAGCATGGTTTGGTGTCATGGTTTCACTTGAACTTTAATTTTTCCACCTCAGTTTTTGCTTTTCTTTTTAACATACCAGCTATTTTTCACCCATAGCCACCCTTCTAAGTGTGTGAGTAGATGAGTGGATGAGTGGATAGTGTGACTGGGCTGCAATCAAAGAAATATTTTGAGAGTCCTTTCAGAGCTCTTTCAGGAATCTGGGCTGGCTATGAATGCCGGCTTTATGCAGCACTGTTTTGAAGTAGGAGTGAGTCACTAAAAAACAATTTGTGCTCTCTCCATGTTCAACTTTGACTTTATTAAGAAAAAGAGAAAGAAAACAAACACAGTCCCATTCACTGCCGAAATACACATTGATCCTTTAATCCTCAGGGAATCGTTTGGAACTGCTTCCTCCTCAAAAGAATTGCTGTACTGATGCGACATTTAACTGTGCAATTACACATGCGTGTTTTTTTCCTGGGCTTTGCAGAGCAGCATTCTATGGCTGGAATGCTAATCAGAAAGCAATTGATGCGATCTCATAGTACATACAGCCTGAATGCAGCCCTCCACCCAGGTACCTTTGAGGGTCTGTCCCAGCCTTTTCAGGCAGGAAACCAAAGATGGGAATTACAGCACAGCAAGGTCAGAGTAAGAACTGAAATCTGGGCTGGAGCCCAGTGCTGTATCCCGTGTTGGTTTGTTGTAGCCTTCCTTGGTGGAAGTGGGAGGCTCTGGTACCCATACCTCCTTGGCGCTGCCTGGAGGCTGTAGCTGGCAGCTGCCAGCAGGTACTCTGTTCAAACGCCTTCATCTGTGAGCTGAAAATATTACTGCCTGAAAATGCCTGGTCAGTGGGCTCGCTTATGCTCCTGCACCGCTGCGGGATCTCTGCATGGTACAATCCCATGCCTCTGTGGGATTGAAATTTTCATGGAGGTTTTACAGAAAGCATTACTTCAAAGCTGCTGGGAAGTGCTTTGCACATATGTTTGTATATACATCTGTATGTGTGTACACCCACACATACTTGTTTGGCCAGGCTCTGCTTTCCAAGAGCTGCATTTGCTGTAAACTTTGCCAGATTTTTCTGATGCTTCACATGTGCCGCCTCTGACTTCAGGGGCATGTGACACTTAGGGCAGAGCCAGAGAAAAGTCATTTCCAGGAGTTGGGGAGCCTTTGAGAGCCCCTCACCTGTGTTACTGTGTTATGTCTTGATTCAGAAACTGAACCCTGACTGCACTTGTTTGCCTCATACTGTTTGACCCTGATGGGAGCGGGTTGCAGAGTAACAAAGAGTGTGTCCTTGCTTCCCCTTACCTGAAAAGCATGGTGTGCAGTGGGATTTACAGTTACCTACAAGTAAACATAGAGGCTGGCTGGAACAAATGCAACCATTCTCCAGCTTGCTTTGAATGCTAATATTTTATTTGGATTTAATTAGTTTACCATGACATTACTATTAACGGTTTTATCATCAGTTCTTCTTTCCCACTAGCATTAAAAATGGAGTTTCCAGATGGGCAATCCTAGCTGCCAGCCACTTGTCCCTTATCCACGGCCACAGGCTATCACGTGAGCCTTTTGCCTGGTCCTGTGGCAAGCATGCCCTGGGCTGGACATCCCACTTTTGAAACCCTTTAAAACTCTTCTAAAGGATGCTTTTATGCATCCACCACATTTGCCTAATGGCCTCAGGAAAATGAAAAGGAGAGGCTTTCGTTATGTGATTAAGCAGTGTTTGGCTGATGTTACGTGCTCCTGGCCTCCAGGTCACTCTGCTCATGTTTTCTTCCTATTTTTCTAAAAGCTTTAGGTTGGGGCAAGCTGCAGCTGCTCCTGTTGGCAAAAACTAGCAAAAACTAGTCCTCCCCTGAGTTCAAGTGTTTGCTCCCTGCGGCTGATTGCTTTACACCCTCCTGGCAGCAGGACCTTAGGGCATGTCAGTCCCATGTACAACAGGACAATGCATTTTGTTCCTCCCTTTCATGGCAAGGCTGAAAACACACAAACAGCAGGCAGCTGTGGTCTTAGCTGACAACCTGAGAGGAGCTTTGCTAGCAGAAAACCCCAAGGGAGAGCAAGGAAGGCTGCTAACAAAAAGTCAGCAAGGGACTCTCTCTCTAGATGCAAGAGAAACAAAGGAAATATAAGCAATGTGCTGAGGTATGCAGATAAAGTTATTCAAGTTATTTTGACCATGAAGCCCAGGACAGTAAAGGCTCTTAACCTCTATTAATCAGCAAGAAGCTGGAAGAGGCTGCACAATAATTTCAGCTGCCGAAGCTGCTGTGCCCTTTTGCTCCCTTTAATTTATTGTATTAGTCCTGCCCTCATCCTTTGTTCTTCTGCTCCGCTCAGGAAATCTGCTGCTGGTTTTGGCACGGCTCACTCTGGCTTCACATGGCTGGTTTGTGGGCAGCCAGGAGGGACAAGAGGGAGGGCAGGAAGGGAAAGAGGATGGGAAAAGGTCCTGTGGGAGCAACCTGCTTAATGTGCCTCATTTTATTTCATAATGACACCATGTCCCTTCCTGGCAAAACTTCCTCATGATCAGCCAGACAGATAAAATTGAATGCAGAAGGACTCACGCTGCTATCAGCAGAGACGAGATTTCATGTTTAAATCTTTAAAAAAAAGAAGAAAAAAACAAGTGTGCCCACAAGCCAGGTCTTGCACAGCCAGGAGTTGTCAACCCAACGATCATTCTTACCCCAGCCTTTGGCTCCGCTGAGGGGTTGGGGTGTCTCACCTTTAGCTTTGCTGTTCTGTTTTGTAACACCTGTTCCTCATCAGACCAGTAAGAAATAAGAACAGTTTAGCCCCAGGTCCGGCACTTGCTTAGAATGTAGAAAATGGTCCAGCAAGCAAAGCAGAGGGATTATCACTGCTAACCTCCAGCTGTTTTCTCTGCTGGTGGCAATAGCATCACTGTTCCCCTTGCCAAAGCACTGTTCCTTGGGGCTGTTGTGTGGTGCAAACCCTCCCCTGCCCTCCTGTTTGCTGGACCTCTTCAAACCACTACCACCTCCGTCCCACCCACCTCTGCAAGGCTGCAGCTCCCCTCCCAGTGGCATCCAAAGGTGTGGGTAGAGTTTTCCCCATCAGTGGCAGTGACATGGAGCAGCTCTAGCTGAGGATTCAGCAGCATCATTGCAACTTCACCAGTTTCCCCAGCAAATGCATTGACCTCCTGTCCTGTCAGCATTGTTGCAAGAATATTGTTAGCTCAACCCACTGGCATTTGTCTTCCCTGCTGCCAGAAATAATGATTCAGCACATGCACACTGGTCTTAGCATTTGTGTCCCTTTACATGACAGTGTAAATATTTATGTGCCTTTGTGTAGCAGGAAAAGACAAGATGTGCAGTCCCTCACCTACCCAAGTCCCAAAGCAATCCTACCGGGGATTCACAAGTGATGATGTGTCAAGAAAGATGCCCTGTGCTGCTGCTTTGTAGAACAGTTGCTTTTCACTGTAGAAGTGGGAGGATGTGTCCCACTGATTATGTACCAGAGGGCTGGCACAGGAGGTGTCATCATAAGTAGCTCATTGGTTGTAATGGAAACATCAGAAAAAAAGAAATTAAGATCCATCAGGGAAAAAATTGATGACCTGCTGTGTTGGTAAGACATTTTTATAACCCTTGGTTTCACTTCATCTTTCTGAAATGAGCAAAGAAATGCAAGGGGTGGATTCCTAGGCACAGGTGTGTCCTCTCCAATTCCAGAGTTCATCCCTGCCAAAGGAACAGATAGTGGAGAAGGTAATCTGAGTGTGCAACTTCATCACCTTTCCCTCTAGGAATGCTACTGTTTAATATGTGGGAAAAGACGAAGCGCTTACAGAAAGCCGTGGTTAAGAAAAGGGGTTTTCAGATGATTTTGAACACTTCAGGCTTGTCTGGAAAACACAGTTTTGGACTTGATATTTTACTGGATTTCTCTGAGTTCAGAGTCCAGCCATACAAAATGCCACAAATCCATTACAGTAAGACCAGGTTTTCCCAAATAGATAAATTGTCAAGGTTCTTCTCTCACTTCACAGCGATGAATTATCAGTGGTATGCTTATAGTGAAGCAGTGCATTTTTTGCTTGCTAATTCTATAGGGGGATCCTTTTCTCACTGTTTGCTATAATTCTTCTTGGATCTGAAGAATAAAACATATTTATGTTGGCATGTGGGATTCTGAAAAACCTTAGGAAAAAACAGGACTGTGAAGAAAGCTTTTCTGTCCAATGAAGATTTTTGTGATGGGTTTTTCCTGTATCAGAATGAAAGCTGAAACTACAGAAACCCTAAAAACCACTAAACCAGCTGCAGCTACTTATTTTGATTATTTCATCCCTTCTTTTTTTGTTAGTAAATTTACTCTATGTTGCAATGCAAAGTAGAAAATCCAGATTTCTTGGATAAAAATTTGGGTCCACAAAGTTAATTTCAGTAGTTTGGGAACTGCTTGACAGATAATTTTGAACCAGAAAGTAGCAATCTGCTGCACTAAAAATAAAAACTAACGATCTAGTAAATGACTAATTTTGTGGTCTGGGGTAATTAGCAGAGCAGCTTGGCAATGGAAGGCAGCAGGTCTAAATTACTGCACGAAGTCCATTTGCAGGAAGATATTATCTGGCTTTGTTGTTATTAAGAATAATTAATGAGAATTAAAATGTTCACCTGGGATTTCTGCTGTCGTTATTAGTGAGAATAAGTGTGTATATGTATGTATTTGCTCTTTGATGCTTTTCTCAGTTGTTTGCATCTCAATCCTTGACTGTCTTGCTCTGGGACTTTAATAATACTCTATAAATTATTCAGACCATACCTTTGTCTAGCACAGAGGAAACTTGAGGCTTCCACAATTACTGCTGCTGGTTATTCATGAAAAACATATACAATGGTCTGACAAGGAAAACAGCAATAAAAGGTCAGGCAATAAGCTGCTCTTTATCAGCAGGCTCACAGGGAGCATTGGTTGGCTGCTCAAAGCTCACTTTTGCATCTTGTTTTTACAACACAAGTTGCTGGGGATGGCGTGGTCACCTCTGAGTCTGCATAGACCCAGATGGCTACAAAGCTTTCTCTGTTGAAACACATGCATTAGTTTGCTGAAGTCAGGGTGCTTAAATTTCGATGCCCTCAAAACATCATGATGGTCACTTAGTCTTCTGCCCGCTGTGACACCAACATTTGGTGTTTCTGCTGGGCATTCCCATCCCAAACCTGTGTCCTACAGTAGGTTTTAAGCAAATGCTTTATGAAATCCTTCAACTAACAGGGTTCCCATGATAGGGGAGTCTTTTGGTGAACTGGTTTAGTGGATAATTGCTCTCACTGTTGAAAACAAAACAAGCTTCTCCCTTTGTTTTCAGCTTGACTGTCCTGAGTTTCAGTCTTACAGCCCTGGACTTTGCTCCACCTGTCTTTGGCAGAGCTAAAGCCCTTCAGAATCTGAAATTTTCCCACATGGTCTTAAATACTAGGAGGAATCATTTCCTAATCTTCTCTTTCAAGAGAACAGTGATAATTGAGGATTTATTATTGACTCTAATGCCCTTTATGTGGTTTGTGTTTGGTTTTTTTAGTTAAGTTGAAATTGTTCCTTTTTATCATTGTTCAACTGCTGTTAATAATGGCTGTTCACTATGTCTGCATCTAAGGATGTGGCTCTACTTCTGTTGAAGATCCAACTTTTGGGGCTTCGAAGGACAGTTGAAGCAGTGTTGATTTTGAGCACCTCTGGATAAAAGTAGGTGCATCAATCAAAGTGCTGTTTGCTCACCTCCTCTGAAGGTTTTGTAAATCATGATTGTTATTTTTAGCAGCTCCTTTTCAAGTGATGTTTTCAGTTCTGGTTGTAGGCTGGGCTGTATTCTACCATCCTTAATCATCTTGAGTACTCTCTTCACTTTCCTTAAATTCAATGGATTTCAATGAGAAATTTCAAGGAGAGAGATGATACTTAGATGAATGAAATTGGGGATTAGATGGTGGATTAGATGGAGCCTAACAAGCAGATGCTGTGCTTTCAATAGAAAGATTTGTAAGCTTCGTTAAACCAAGAAGGGCTCTTTTTGCATGACACAAATTTTAAAGCATTGTGTTATACCCTATTATTCATACAAACAATAAATGGTCTTGATGCCAATAGTCATCTTTTGGTGAAATTTCAAACTGTGGTCATACCCAAAACCTCCATGACAGAACGTGTGCTCTTTTATAGCCTTGTGTACTATGACTTCAAGAGGATTGTTCGTCATCCAAATACCCGACCCTTTTGCAGAATGAAGGTAAAAATGTCTTATTTATATTTATCCACTTACTTGTGTTTTTTCTGTTTGCAGCATTTTTGCTCCTATGTATGTCGGGCTGGTGGGAAATCTCATAAATACCATGATAGCAATGTTTTGGATCCCTTTGCAGGCTAAACCAAAGTCAGACCATCATTTGACAGAGCACGGTAAGTATTTAGTGTTTCTGATAAACAGCACATGAATAGGGACAGGGGATTGATATGCTGTAGGGACTGCTAAAGGACTTGGATGTTTCATTTAAGGCAAAAAGGTGCCAACTTTGAAATGCTGACACTTTAATGCTTGAAAGAGCATTATTCTCTACCTGTTAACCGTTCTGCCATGCAGATTTGCAGGCTTCCAGCCCAGTGCTTGCTGTGCATCTCAGAAAAGGCAAATGTGAACCTCTTGCTGGGGGTTAGTTTGCCCTGGCATAGGAAGCAGTCCTGCTGTCTCACAGCAGTCCTCTGCATGCAGACCTAGTACCAGCTCCCAACCTCCTGCTGTTGGCACAAAGCTGGTGCTGCAGAGACATGCCTTTTCAGAAAGGTGGTGGTGAACCTGAGCAAGCAGTCACAGTTTCTTGCTTTCTGCCTCCAATCTGTATAAATAGATTATTAATCAGTATGTCATCTTCTATAGGCACATCACAGTCTGGCAGTGTGTTTAGCATCAGAGAAATACTACGCCTGATGAAGTTTCCGGGAGTAATGGAAATTTTCATAGTCAAAGTTTTTGCTGGACTTCCCATAGGTAAATCTAACTCATTACTTGTAATTGCTGATGTATTTAAAATAAGGTGACATACACTGTAGACCAGGCTTGTCTCAAGTTACTGAAAGCGCATTGCATTAGATCGTGAAGCAGTGATGATTCAGTTCCCAACTCGATGCTGGATGCTTTCAAATGCTCCGAAGCTACATAGAGTCAAAACCCTGGGACTTAATGTATAACAGACTACTTGTCACAGGCTGCTTCTGTAACTTTTGGCGAATCACTTAATCTCTCCACTCCCTCTCCTTGTAAATGCTTTTTCCTCTTGACTGCCATTTCTGTTTAGGCTGTAACCTCTTCAGAGCAGATGGAAATCATTTGTCCTCTGCCAGAAACGCTGAGGTTCTTCCTGATTTGCTTGGTGATTTTAAGGGGTATGTGTATCCTTATCTTTTTCCCAGCAGCCAAAAACTATTGCTGGACGAGAAGCTATGGCTGTTCTAACTGTTAGCTGCAAGAAGGAAAGCCACAGCATGTTTCTTCTCTTGCATGTCGATGGTGGTGCCTGTTCTTCTGTTCTTTGTATATTCCACTTGGGGTTTTGTGTCATGGTGGGAACCTGCTGTTACTTCAAACCCATCACAACCCCGCCTGTTTCCTTGCTCCCTTTGAGTCAGTTGCTGTCCTGGCATGGTCCATGTCTCCCAGTTTGCCTGGTTATACATGTCCTTGGCCACAATTTAGTGATCTTTAATTTTGTCTGCCTTTCCCCCTGCTTATTCAAAGACAAGCCAGCATGTCAGCCTTGTTAGTGGTGGTGTTCTCTGCCCTTACAAACATTTTCATGGCTTTTTTCCCAGTCAAACTTAAAAATGCAGTTCGTCTGGATTATGGTTTCCAGGATTGAATTTTGTGCATATCAAAACACGTGCACATCATGCATCTGAACAAACTTCCCTTCCAAGCAGGGATCCTAAAAGAGGATTTAAGACACCTTAGCTTTTATACTTTGCATCTTTTTCTAATTCATCTGCATCTGGAAAAGCCCATGAAGTTTAAATAAAGTGAAACATTATTTACAAATTAAATTCTAATTTGTAAACTGGAAATTCAGTTTACAAATGAAAGTAGATTTGGTTGTGGAGAGTGGCTGAATCAGAAAGGAATGGCATTTCTGGCCTTGGTCAGGTTCTTCTATTATTCTTTGCTAAGGTTCTGGGGCAACAAGTCTGACTGGAGCTGTAGAATAACATTCAGGGAAGTAAAGGATTTCTGGTTTTGGTTTTTGGGTTTGTTGTTGGGTTTTGTTTGGTTTTGTTGGTTTTTTTTCTCTTTCTTTTTGTGTGTAGTTGGCACTGGCGGGATCAGCAATACCAGTTGGTGCTCCCCCACTGCTGGAGACAGGATACAGTCTGAACGGACTGCTTGGCTTGCCCTCACAGTGCACTTTTTTGGTTCTTATGAGACTAAACTTTTAAAACTTGTTTTTATAAAATGACAGCATTTCACAGAATGAGACAATCAAGTGATGTTTTAAGAGGGTTTTCTTTGCTGATTCTGGCTCATTTCTCAGCTTTAAGTAGCATTCATTTCTCTGTTTAAAAATGCCTGAGACCACATCCATATGCCATCTGCACTGTGATCTCCTGTGCAGTTTCCTTTTTTCCAAAGGCCAGGCAAGTTGCACTTTGTTTTAGTCATCCCTGCTGAAATGCAAATTCCTCCCTGTTGCAGAAGACGTTTTTCCTGTGCACAGCAAAAACATATGCAACCAAAATAAACATCTCCTGTCCAAAACTGCAATGGAACTTCTAGGCAAAGAGGATGAAGACAGTGAAGCTGAGATGTAAGGCAGGACTAGGGCTAATAGTCTGTCACTGAAAAGTCTGGGATTATTTCCATAAGAGTAGGTATGCGTTCAGTTGAGGCACTCCTGCTACAACTATAGTGCTTACACTGCAGTGAGGAGTTACTAAAATTCTAGAGACTTCTCTCTGAAGGTCTTTCTTCAGGGGACTGACCATACGTGATGGCAGCTGAAAGGGGATTGGGCCATCACCTACTTCTCTGCAGCTCACAACTGGAGGCTGAGCTCCTCAGGAGAACATTTACCTTTCATCTCCAGGCTGCAACTGTATAATTAATTAGATTAACCAAATTACAGACTGTTCTCTATTTACCTTGTAAACAAGTTTGTGATATACACAGAAGAAAACCTTCTGTTCCTTATGAATCTCATTGTTGTCTAAAATTAGCTTGTTTGAGACCAAAAGAGCCTCCCCGGGAGGGCTGCAGGGCTGGGAACCTCCTTCCTGTGCTGCATAAAAGCAGAGACACGGGCACTGTGCCTCTTGCAGGAGGGTAGCTGCCAGGGGATGGACACTACAGCATGGCCAAATTATGTTCTCAGTTTACCTGAGAAAAAAGAACTTAATTGCAATGCAGTAGATAAGAGACAGAAAAGAAAACACAAGGATAAAAACATATCTGACATACCTGTTGCCGCCCAGAAATCACCAGGACCTTGAAAATACTGATAAAAAGCTGCGTATATGAATCTTTGACTGCCTAATCCCTTTGGAAAACCTGATTTTAGCATGATTGCTTTAGCACCTGCATCCCATTTTTAAAAGGACTTTTTTTCACATGTGGAACCGGATTTCACCGTGAGCCCCAGGGCTCTGCATCCCATCACATTTGCAGTCCAGTGTAGGAGGGCTGAGATGGGCTCCAAGAGGTTGTGCTTGCCTTCTCACACTGGCTGTCAGTACAGATTGCTAAGCTGGCCTGCCGAAGCCATGACTGCCTTTAGAAATGTCATGTCATTTTTTCAAAAAGACAGTGTGCATTCCTGTGTCTCCTTGGTGCTTTTCCTCATCTTTATCACATCTCACAAACCATTTATCTGCTTTCTGCTGCATAACCCTGGTTATTCATCCCACTGGTGCCAAGTTTCCTCTGAAGTTCACGCTTTATTTATACCCTCTCAAAAAAGGCCGTGTTTCTGAGGATATTTTTTGCTATTTTCCATCTTTTTTCCAGTTGAAAACCTGAGCCTTGCAGCATGGATTAAGGCCTGTCTGGGCAGCTCCTGCATGGGCTTTGGGTGTTCCCAGAAGAGCCTGGGCACACACTACCCTAGCAAGCCCACCCCAGGATGGGTACATTACTCACATGGCTGCACTCAGCTGACCCACAGCCTACCCAGATGGGATCTTTGTAAGAAATGCTTGTTCCTATGAGCATGGAATGTTTTGAGTTCGGTCTGGGGCTCGCCTTGTGGGTTTCATGAAGAAACGTGTTGCCAGTGGGAAAGAAACCTTTAGTTGCTGAAAGAAGACGGGGAGAAGGGGGTTTCCCTTGCCCAGGTAGCTTTAAATGACCATGTGAGCACAGGGCATGACACTCATCTCAGGAAGAAACCTTTGCACCTCCAGGAGAGCATTCAATGTGTAACCCTAATTAAAAAGCACAGCCTATCCCCTTGCTCCAAAAGAAATCAGCTCATTTGAAGGAGAAAGATCAAAATCTGCCTTAACTCAATGAGGGACTTGAAAAGGCAGAGGAGCTGTAGAAGCTGGCATGTGGTACCAGGGGGAAGCACCATGTATGGAGGAAGGTTGAGGCTCTCCTAGGTGGTACCTGCAGCAGTGCAGCAGGATGAAGGGTGAGTGCTTGCTTCTATCTAATCTTCCTGCAAGTGAAATGAAGTGTGGGTTTTCTTTCATTTCTTCACGTGTGCCTTTTATAAACATGTGCAACCCTGTTGCCTGGTTTGGATGTTGTGAGTAAATACTGTTATTTGCATGTTACCTTAAGCTGGCTTGAGCTAAGAGTGATTTCAAAGTAACTGGATAATGGCGGTGTGCTCTCTGCAGAGGGGTGTGGTGAAGCCATAAATCTTCATGAGCCCCAGCTCCCCAGCACTTTCTCCAAATATCTGGAGAGTGGCAGAACAGGGCAGAACTTCCTGACCCCCATCCTCTCCCCCGGTGCCATGAGGCCAGCTGGGATTCAGCTATCGCCTTTATGGGAGGAAAAGGTGTCTCCAGTGGGGTTCAGAAAGGCCTTGTGGGAGGGTGGTAGCCCCTCCAGGCAAAGGCTTGGGATGCTTGGAGGGAGGTCCTCATTTCTGCAGGTGCTCCACTGGTAGCAGTGCCTTTGGGGTGCTGAATGCAGTGGAGTTATGCTGGTTTGTTAGGGTGCAAGTCTTCCACAGCATTTTAGTCAGCAATTTAGGATCGCTCTCCTCACACTTCCTGGAAATGCCAGCAAATCCTTCCCATGCCACAGGGCTAGTGACTTATTTTTCCAGGCCACAGGCTGTCTTCTCAGTCCTCCTGGGGTCTGTTTTCTTCAGGAAGGAGAGGACCACAGCTCCCTATTTAGCCAGTCAATGTACCTCAGAGGATCCTACAAGGAAGGGTAGGACCCCTGAAGGCCATCTGCTCTCTTCTCCTCTCCCCAGCAGAACCAGTGCTCTCCAATGGGCATATTGTGTGGTTGTTCACATGCAGAGAGTCCCAGTTTCCTACTGTCTTAGTCCATCTGAGGTGCACAAGACACTAGGGGAGGCAGCAGCCTCCTACCCCATTCCACTCCTTGAGAGCAATATTTTGTCATAATATTTGTAACTGGATGGCTGTTTGTATATGATGGGGGCGTGTGTATGCATGTCTATATTTGTGTATGTTTGGTGGTGGTAGAAATGCCCACTGTTGTATTTTCATGTGAGATTAAGCAAGTGGGCATTTTCTGTTACGCTTTCCAGAAATTGCCTTAATTGAAAAGCAAACCCCCCAACCTGTGCTGCTTCTGTGAGTACTTTCCTGACTGCTTGTGTCGACACTGCTGTCGATCCAAGGGAGAGATATTTCACCATTGCCGAGGTGTGCAGTGAAATCTCTGTATTTAGGCTGATGTCACTGGGTTGTTCCCCATGGTGAAAATCTCAAGACAGGTAAAAGAGGTGAGGCATCCAATCAGATTATTTTAATGGTTTCAGTCTTGTCTGAACAAATGTTTGCTTGCTGTCTTAATGGTTAGCCTGGCTTCGATGATACAAATATTTACCAGTTTATAATAAACAGCTGAATCTACAGCCTACATAGTTACATTATTTGAAGATGAAAGTAAGGGGGATAAAAAAAGTTAACATTTAAAGATTAAATTACTACAATGACTTTGAATAGGATTCTGCTTGTGTTTATATCCAGTCCTGGCAGTCCCAGGAAGAACTACTGACTCATACTGGAGGTGATTGGGAGCAGGGTCTGGGCCACTATATGCAGTGCAAGTATATTTATGTATGCTTTTAATTAACCCCCCCCCAGGTTTGTTCCAGATTATGTTTTCAATCATCTCTATGGATTTTTTTGGCCTGGAAGCAGTGGAGTCTGGATACCTGATGTCATACTTTGGTGTCCTTCAAATGGTAAGTGAAGTGGAAGTACGCCTCTTGCCACACCACTATCTAAATTACCACCTTTTTGATAAATGTTCTTGCAAATCCAGGTGTAATATTGACAGTCAAATCCTGCATGCTGTACTTGGCCGCAAAAAATAGAAGTGACTCCACATTTATTCTGTTCCTTGTAATGGGAAGAAATCAGAGCAAGGAGTGTCCTGAAAGCTTTCTTGCCCTTGTCTCTCTTTGCAGATCTTTAAGCTGTGGAGCTAAAATTTCACTGGGCTGACAGACAGACTGTCCTGATTTTTGTAACAAAACTTACATTGAAGCTGAAGTGCCATAACTAAGGTTTTCCCTGGTGGAGGTTAGCTAATTTACATTTACCTAGTAGCACTCGGTTAATTTATGTAAGTAGATGATCTTGGCATTTTCACAGATCCCTTCAGTGTAGAGGAAGGACTTGTTTCTGCTGCATGGAAACAAGCACAGCGAGCTTGTGCTTCACCAAAAAAAAAAAAAAAGAGAGAGACAAAAAGAGAAAGAAAAAGCAAAAATAAAAAGGTGGGCAACAGAACATGGAGACTACCAAAATGGGTAAAAGGGAAAGATCAGCTGAATTAGGCAGTAGCAGGGCCAAAACCAAATGATGTTGTGTTATAGCAGAATGTTGCTTTTGGAGGAAGAGGCTAATAATTTTACAGAGAAAGCAACATATGGTTATAAGCAAGCCTCAAGGTAGGGATGCAAGTTAAGCAATATCCTGAAGGAGGGTGGTCTTGTTATTAAATCCGCCTTAATTTCCTGGGCATTGCTACAGAGTTCCTGTGCAATCTGAAGGAGCTTCTCATCTGGGGCATGGCAGCTTTACTTCTGTGTGATTTGGATTTGGCATGGTACTGCCTTGGCCTCACCAAATCTGGATACTTGATGAATATGGCTGTACATCAGCAAGTGTAGCCTGCAGAGTAAACTGGCTGGAGCTGAGGAGCTGGTGCCTTTGCCATGTCCGTTCTGGGAGGGTGGCTTTGGACTAGCTGTCTCTTGGTCCTGTGAGCTCAATACCTGCTACCAGCTGGATACCCTTTCATCCAGCCTCATTGGAAAAAAACCCTGTTTGCTGTTCCACAGCATGGAACGCAGTGTGACAACTGGGGTGATCAGCAGCTGCTCTCCAAAGTATGCTTCTAACCCAAACTCCTCTGCAAACAGAGGCTTTCCCTGTGTTAGTCTTTGCCTGCTGCCTCCTAGACCAGCATCTACAGGAATCACTCAGGTTTTAGAGGGGCCAAGTCACCTTCTGTTATCTTCTTCCACCTTTGAATGTAGAGGATCTCTGCAGCAACTGTCCTCTTAAATTAGACATATCAGTTAAATCCCTGTTACGTATATTTATAGTCCATCAGATTTGCCACATGGCTATGGTGTGCTTGTTTCAAGCTGGGTAACATGGGCAGCGATAGCACTTGTATAGACGCAGCAGGAGTGGCTTTGTATAGTAGAAGTTGTAGTAGTAGATGGAGCTTGGACATTGCTATTGGATCCAGGATATCTGTCTTTGGGACACTGCTGTAATGTCTACGATATCTGTCTCTCTTCACTGCTGTTGTTTCCCAGGTTAGTTTGATTGAAACTACTGTAGATAAGGTTACCTGCACTGCCATGCCAGTGCACCCAACACACAGATACAGCCCTGAAGATACGGGAATTATAACATTCACCCTGCTTCCTAACAAATAATCAGATGTTAGTGCTAACCAGGAACCCGACCCTTCCCATAGTCAGAAGGTTTCATCGCACAGAGGCCCATCATGCCTATTACCATGATCTAACCCAGCAGCGGCCTACAGGCTCAGGTGCAGCATCTGCTTTGTTGGGGAGTCTTTGCCTCAGGACATTTAACACAGAAACTAGTTTTTGTCAGCCAGGCAGTTTTCTTTCATCTATCTGTGCAGTTTCTGTCCATGTTGCGATGTGTATTCTACAGTGTGAAACTCTGGACATCAGGAGCATAGGAGTAAAGTGGTCATAGGATGCAAACCTCTCTTCTTCATGATGGTGCATTGCGGTTTGTGGTCAGAGCGCCAAAAAAGAAAGGGGAAAATTGCTAATTCCTGGTGACAGTAAAGCCATCTCACCTGAGAGCTTGCAAAGCACTGCCTTCTGCTTTGTCACTTGTTCTTTCCACTTCATCACTGGCTGTTCCAAGCTCTGCTCTGGTTGATGCAGGACCAGATCCTCAACTGGTCCAAACAATATTCTCCCCCTCTGGCTTTTAAATTATTGTAAAACTTTAAAATTTATGTCTTTACTTTCAGATCAGGTCTCTAGCTAGAACAACCCAAAAATATCTCCTGCAGATAGTGACTAGGCTAACGTTTTATGGCCGCTTTCTGTTGGGGTTCCTCCAGTGTAAGATGTATGCAGGATATGCAATGTGTGTGAGTGCTGTCCTGCTGAGCCACAGAGCTACTTGTGTGCCTTCATGCCAAAGTTGGCATTTCAGATGCATTTGTTTCTGCTGTATAGTGATTTGATACTGCTGGAGATAAAAATGCAGATTAAGGTGCAAGCAAATTCCACCAGTCTGGATGAGTGAAAGTTGATTAGTATCTGCTGACTGGCTTCCCCACTTCACCAAGTAAATTATAGCTTTATTCATAAGGAATATAATGTCCTTTTCAGTGAATTTCATCAACCAGATCCTCAGCTTTGATTTCTTATTCCTTAGTTTGCCTGTCAATAAAACATTGTGAGGGTTTTCTCATTCTCCTGGGCTTGCTCTGAGCCCTCCTGTTAGAGGAAACCTGTCTCCCCTATTTGCATCTCTGGCTGCACCTGAAAATGGGTCATGTTTAAGGACTTTTACACATGGGAGCTGACGTCACAGAAATGAAGGGCAAAATAAGAATTGAACCCTGTCCTGTTTACTTTAAACCTCCCTGTAGACGTCAAACACAGTGCCAGGGAGGTTGCACAGCACCAGTACCATATCCCAAGGTCTCACTCACTCCCAGCACACTTTACATGCACTAACCGGCTTCAGAGATGCACAGGGAACAGCACAGTGAGCAAGACTTGGCTGAGCCCATTACTCAGCTCTTCCCCAGAACTCTTATGCTGACAGAAGCATTGCCTGTTCTGCCAATTCCTGGTAAATTTTAGTAATATTATTTTTTTGTGTTACTGTAGTTTCTATTTTTTTAATGAAATCTCAAAACCAGCGTCTTCCACTTGCACAAGAGGTGAAGTTGCAGCCCACTTTCCCAGCCTGATCAGCAGCCCCAGGATGACTCAAATAGCTATGGTCTCTTCCCGCTTTCCTCTCCTACCCCGAGGATATTAAGCTCCAATAGTTTAGCCTAATTTTTCAGCTTCTCAGCCTCATTTTACCTATTGTGGTGAGAAGTGGCCAATGAGCTGTAAACATCTCTTTCTCACCACTCCTCCCATTCAAGCCAGCTGCAAAGCACCTAGAGAGGAAATTTTGAATGGCTCTGGGACCTCATTTTAAATAGGCAACTCAAAACAAACTCAAACAGCTCTCTGCATGGGGAGATTAGCACAGAAACACCAACCCCGCAGGAGGCAAAGCATTTGCAGATGGAGGATGTTAGTCGCCCTGCTAATTCAGGCAGCCTTCCTGAGGAATCCCATCCAGAGCTCCGCAGCTCACTTCCTCATGCTTAGTCCTGTCTTGTTACTTTATGATGCACAGGACTCCAACGTTTGTGGGGTGTCCCATGCCTGAGAAGATTCTTACAGGTTTGGAAGGTGAATTCAGGCTGTTTTTTGGAGCCTGGCAACCTCATAGGTTTTGTCTGGTTATCCCTCACAGCACCTCTCTTGGTTCTCCCTTTGTTAAGCATCAGCTCTGCCCATATGGGAATGGTTCATGGCACTTGCTAGTAGTGAATTGGCTCAGCTGGTGCTAGTAGTGCCTCGCAATGCTGTGTATTGCCAGTGGCCACTGCTTATGGCACAGGGCATCCTTGGTACCCTCTCCCCTTTGCCAAGATGGCTTTCCACAGCATGGTCTCCCTTCACCCTACTGGTACATCTTCTGGCTGCCACTCGTTTGGCATGGAGGGACATAGTTTGCCTTGTTGCTGCTCCCAGTATGTCTTAAGGAGACCTGAGTGGCCCAAAGTAATACGCCTGGTGACGCATTGTTGTAAAAGCTCCTGTGGTAGTACCTCTCCGTAGGGAGCAAGGGCTTCCCAGCTCTCTGGATGAAGCACTGGCCCAAGAACTGGCACCAATTTACTGTTTGTGGTTAGGCAAAGAGGATCATCTAATAGCAGAGGATATTGAAAAGTGTGGAGCAGACTTAAGTGCAGTGAAGGTGGGAAAGGGGCTCAGTTTTGGATCTGGACAGAGCCAAATGAGGTCAGAAAGGGTGTGCAGGAAGGCACTGTCATAGCACTGTGACGAAGAGCTGTTTGATGCAGAAACAAAGTTGTTGCTTAGAAAATGGAATATTTCTAAGACTAGAATGGGTTGATGGGGAAGTGACAATAGCAAGTGGAAGGTAATTCAAACAATCTGGGGCTCTGCAGTGATACTTGAAGCACCCTGGTTAGCACAGGCTGTCTGATGAGCTGAGACTATGCCAGCATAAGTCAAGGAGGAGGAGTCGGGTGAGAGATAACAAAACAAAGCAGGGAAGGCAGACAGTGAGAGGGGTACCTCTGCACTGGACATCTTGCACTGCAGAGATTCCCTTGCTCATTATTTGGTTGAAGCATCTTTATCTGATTGCTGGTGGGTCTTCAGACAGGAAGTGTGAGAGCCTGTCAGGGACGCAATCCCTCTGTCCTCCGGGGCTGGGCTTCCAGAGTCCTCTCATCTCAGAAGCCATGTGAACGAAATTGCCCTCATAGTGAATGCCTGGGAGTGTGAGATGCCGCTCAATCTCCCTCCAGAGAATAACTAATTTCATAATAACTTAAGATAATTTAACTTTGCATAATGGGCAGAAGCAGGCTAGGCTCTGACTTTTCTTTTCAGGAGTTGCAAGCGCAATAGCATGGAGAACTTCCAGGTGTAGTATCTGGCTTGGAAAATGCCGCTGGAGGATTAGGCAAGTGAAATACCTGGAGTCCCTGGTTGGTATCTGAAATCACATCTGATGCTTAGATTTCAAACCATGGAAGGGGGTGGGGAAAGCTTTCCTTTAAGAACTTTTTCTCCCAAAAAAACCAAAGCAAAATGCACAAAACAAAAACTCTGGGTGGGACAAAGGGGTAGGTATTTATAACCCTGAGGGTCAAGAAATCATAAGACATCTGTTCTATTTACTGCATTTAAATTTGTATTGTTATACAAACTCCACCTCTAGCTGTGCAGCTTCTGGAGGGACAAGTTGGTACAAAGTGATCCTGAAAAGATGAGAGAGATTCCTGGAGGAGAGATTTACATTGCATATCATCTTATCACCAGTCTGTCCCTCTTGCTTTTTTTTTTTTATCCCTGCACAGTAAAAGAGATGATTAAAGAGCCGGGGATTTAATTACAGCCAGGTATGCCTAGGGGGAAAACCCACTCTGTGAAAGGACCTTGCAACAACAAACAGAAAGTTCTCCACTTTCCTGGCTTTGAAGGATTTAAATCTATGGAAGGGGGTGGGTTGAAGGGGGAAAGAAAGTGATTAGGCTGGAGTTTGCAAAACATACCATCCTCTTTCCCCTGCTCAGCAAAGTGCTGCCTTCAGCAGTTTGGTCCTCACCATCAGCTTTCCTCCCAGTCCCACCACCCGTCTGCTCCTCTGCAAGAACTGAACTACTTCTCAAGCACTTTCCGGCATTGCCGTGTCAGTAAATCACCACCGTTTCCCCTCCCACGGTTTTGCACCATCCAACCTGTGCGGGAAAGCCTCATGATTTCTGTTGCCTACTGTGGTCTGCCCCGCTGGTGCCCACCCGCATGTCCCAGCCCAGCCGGCACTGCGCTCGCCCTGGGAACTGCCAGACGGGCACAGTTTCAAAGGCGAGAGATACGGGCCTGCTGCGTGGGAGGCTGCCTCTGATGTGAATCATGCTATCTGTGCTAGGGATGGGGCCCTGTATCTTCTCTGCTCGGCTGTACCAGCTTATCTGCGCCTGCTTCTCCAACCTTCTCATGTCTTTTCATTTCTAGACTGTTGGGTGAAAGGGAATTTATTTTGTTACTGGGTTCTGTCCAGTTTATGATCGATGCTGATGGAAGAATCTGTAGAAACAGTCCTGTGTCTGCTGAGCACAGAGGGCCATCCGAGCATCTGCCATAACTCCTCCACTGATGAGGTTAGCTACATGGGGGTGCCAGTCCTGCTCAGCAGCAGCTCCGTGCAGCAAGACTAGAGCTTCACTGTTCAAAAGTCTTCCAAAAACTAGCACCTTAAGCGTTCAAACAGCACCAGCCTTTTCCATCCTGCAAGGGATTCCTGAAATTTGTTAATGAGATTAACAATAAAATGGGTAATTGACTCTTCTCAGCGAATTGGAGCTGCTGTCTTCACAGAAATCAAATGTAGTGATAAAGGTAAAGAGTATTTTTATACATGATCAGCTGAACTAGTGTAATGAACTCCCAGGCTGGTGAATCCAGCATAGCGACAAGGAGATTGGTTGTTCCTATGCACTTATTGGGAGGCTTATTTGCTTTTAAAGAAGGACAGGGGAAAGAAAAAAAGATGAGTTGGTTTTTCCTGTGACATGTGTACACAGCCATGGGCAGTGCCTGTTATTTCACTTGCAAACAATTTCCTCTCTCTTTTGTTTATTGATGACAGAAGGCATTCCAGCCAGGTACACTGTACCCCGACTTCAAAGGAGCTCAGGTTACAAAGGCAAGCACAATCCAAGCAAAATGAAATGCAGGAGGGGAAGGCCCATCACAGCTGATCTCAAGGGGAGCTAAAGTGCAAGGGAAAAGCCTAGAATGCACCAGCAGTAATTAAAAAAAGGATAATTCATTAGGGAATGTAGTGAGAGGACAAGGGGTAACGGGTTAAAACAGGGGAAGTTCATACTGGATGTAAGGAAGAAATTCTTTGCTGTTAGGATGGTGAGGCACTGGAATGGGCTGTCCAGGGAAGTTGTGAATGCTCCATCCCTGGCAGTGTTCAAGACCAGGTTGGACAGAGCCTTGGATGGCATGGTTTAGTGGGATGTCCCTGCCCATGGCATAGGGTTGGAACTAGATAATCTTAAGGTCCTTTCCAGCCCTAACTATTCTATGATTCTGTGAATCCCTACATCATCAGTGCAACCAGGGCTTGTCCATGGGAGCAGTGATCAACAAGTCATCTTGGATGCCTCCACTATTCCCTGGTAAAATCCCTGGCAGATCCAAAACCTTACATGGGAGAATGCACATGAACTACCTTTCACTTTCTCCTTCCCAAATGTACCTGTGCAGGTGGCTGCTGCTCATGCAAACCCAGGAACTGTGCACCCAGGGAAAATTGCAGGCTGGAAATAGTGGAGTTTCAGGTCTCAATTCAGACTGGAAGTGAGGTCAGACACCCTGGTGACTGGAAACATTATCCAGTGCCAAAGTCACGATGCAGTGTCCAAACTCAAGCTCATGGCTGGATTGGTGGTGACCATGCTGGAGAGGGAGTAAGGCAGCCCATATAACTAGAGGGGAGGCTGCAGTCTTCATAACCCAAGGATGGCTGTTCAGCCCCAGAGGGAAAGCAGCTGACTTGGGCTGACACTTGCCCTTAGAAAAAGTCCCATTACTGAGCTGGTTTGCTTAGCAGTGATGGGGAAGCCTGTGTTTGAAAGCCAGCCATGGCACAAAGGCTGTCCCTCTGCCCTGCTCACTCTGGGGACAGCCTGGTGGTCTACATGTCTCCAGGTCCTGACAGCTCAGAGCCCAGCTTTGCTGCAGTGGTGCTTGTTGCCAGGGCTTAGGTGCTCACGTGTAGTGATGGAGATGTTTTGGGGTACACCACTCCCACAGCCATCAGACTGGACTGCTCTGGGACATTGCTGATGATATACCCCAGTGACTCAAGGCAGGGCAGGGACTGGGCTGTGCCTGCACGGTGTGTCCCAATTAAATATGCCATTCAAGTCTGGGCAAATTGAGAAACATTTCCTTTCTCCTGTGGCTCAGCAGTCAAACTGGGGTTCGGGTGATGCCACCGCTGAGTCAAGCCATGCCCTGCGACAGGGCTCAGCCTCCATCCCGTGTGACTCAGCACAGCCCTGGCTGGGGCAAGGCAGCAGGAGGGACTGGGAAGTTGCAAAAAGTTAATGATGATTCCTCTTTTTAGGAGCACTCAGCTTAATGAAGCGTTACTCAGTGGCTTCTCCACCCACCCCCGAGTAGGAGCTGCTGGGGCTGGTATCAGCCTTCTCTGGTCTTCATGGCAAAGCTGTTAGCAGGGATGACTCGTGTCACCCCATGCATTACCCAAGCATCACACCACAGCAGGTCTGCCAGTGTCCCCAAGGCCACTTGGCACGTGACACAACCCTGGAGAGACATGTGGGCCCTGTGCCAATGTCACAGGGTGGCCAAGCACACGTGAGCTGAGCTCTCAAGTCCTGCCTGAAGGTGGGGATGGGGACAAAAAAGCAGCAGGAAATGTATTTACTGGGAACCAAAATGTCTGCTTGGTGCAGTGTGCCCTTGTATCAAAAATCACTTGTGCTCTGAAGCAAAGTGAAGGGCCAAATTTTTATATTTTCCGTTAAATTGTAGTTTGTCAGAAATAGATTGAATTTGTAGCTATTGTTCTCTATATCAGCTTTATTTTCACTCTATTTACATTTACTTTTTACTTTTTTTTATTTTAGTAATTGCTTTTTCTGGACTGCTTGTCATAGATTAATGTTTCCTTTCTTTTTAGTAACTTCTTATTTATTTTGCACTCCTTTCAGTTGAGTTTGGGTTTGGGTTTCACCCTTAGGAATGGCGCAGTAAGGTTGTGCATGGTGTAGGATCATTTCAGGTCCAAGCAGAGCACCAAGTCTTTCTCCAGGATGGACTGCCATTGAAATGAAACCATCCCACCAATGAAAGCATTTTGAACTAGAGGTCTTCTTTCAAGTCAGAGGGGTTTTTGCTTGAATCAAACAAACTCTTTCAAGACAGGGCTAAATTCCTATCTGTCCGTCCCCTGAAATGCAGCCAGTCAGGCTCCATTTTCACAGTGATCTCTATCCTCTCAAGTCCACTTGGCTATGAGAGGACAGCACCACCTGAAATGTAGGAGGTGCTGAACAGAGAAATAAAAAAGGAATCTTTGCTTGGCAACATCCTGGAAAAGCCAAATACTTCCTGGGATTTAAATTTTGTTGATTCTCCTTCCCTCCCCCTCTCCTCTATTTTTTATTTAAAATCTGTAAAACCAGTTCCCCGTCCCTTATATCTGCACATTCTGCTGGGACTGGATATTAGCATCTCTGTCGTACTTGTTTCCTGCCGAAAAATTATGAACCACCCAATTTGTGTACTTATAGTTTAAAATAATGGCAAGTGAAGGTACAGGAAAGGAGGCATTTTCCTTCTCTGCATGCAAATTTACATTTTTTCTTTGGAAGGACTTGCCAAGAATGAAGACCTTGATATTAACTGTATTCCACAAAAACACTGAGTTAGAAAAATTCATTTGTATCTGCAAGTGTCTTTAGAAAGTTTCAGTCAGCTCTGGTGAGTAGGCAGTGATGGCAAACTCAGATGTGCACTGTGAGTAAGGACCTTAAGCTGATGGGATGGATCTATTCCTAGGATGCAAAATGCTTGAAATAATGGATTGTATCTTCCAGCCATTTACCGTGACAGCCAGGTCCCTGGGAATAACCCATTTGCTGGCTTTCGTTTGCTTAAAGCACTGTAGCAGTTATCTTTTGAGTTTGTTTGAATTGTTATATATTGGGCTTAATAGTGCTTGTGTGCTTCTTTCTCAGGTTGTTCAGGGTCTGGTCATTGGCAAACTCACTAGCCACTGCACAGAGATGACCCTGCTCAAGCTCAGTGTCTTCGTCTTTGCTGGCGTGGGCCTTGGCATGGTAAGGCTGAGTGTGAAATCATCCATGATGCTTTTTAGTAACGCAGCAGCACGAGGTCCATGAGACCTGGCCGCTACTCTGCCCCTTGAAATGCCACCACTGGCTTTGCTGGGTGGTCCTCGGCGGAAATCCAGCTTCCCTGGGCCTCTGTACAAACAGAACCGTGCTCAGCGTAAGCACCACTCCAAAGAATGATAAAGAGCCACGTGAGTAATAGTTACGGGGATTAAAAAAATTATTAATCTCACACAGAAACTCGTTAAGTCCCTCCTGAGTCACTGCTTTGCATAGAGATACTGCCCTTGGTCTTGTCAGCAGCTGCATTTCCTGAACTACCCAGAAAGTAAATTGAGATTGGGGGGCAGGGGGGGTGGGAGGGGTGCGGGAAATCATTGAGGTTGTATGCTGCTGTGAGACAGTGGAGGTTGTGTGTTGTACTTCTGGGGCCTTATTTTTGCCTAACTCCCCCAGGCTGAGAGTATTTGGGGAAGGAGGTAGCAATGCAATAATTTTGATCCTCTGTTTTGGGGTAAGTGATGTTACCTGTCACTGGTTGCGTCTGCATAGGCGATAGTTGATGCCAATCTCAACTAGTAATTGGAAAAACGAGTTGATGTAGGTAGCTCTGCCAGTGATTCTGTTTGCTCAGACTTGCCATGTTCAGGGAGCCGATAGCTCTGCCCAGCCGTGGTGATGGAGGAAAGATGTGCACTGGTCCCCGACAGTGAGATGGGTCAAAAAGATGAGCTGTGTCAACCTTTAGACATTCCCTGCAGGATTTGGCCTTGAGCCTTGCTGCTGGGGCACTGGTGCTCCTACTGGCATGGGTAAGATGGATGCTGTTTCCACAACTGTGCCACAGCCATAGGGAGGTCAGGGCCAAGATCTGGAGGGTATTGAACTTCATGGTTCCTAGCTAGATAGATGAGATGAGGCACTTATGCACCTTAATTAATCTGAGGCTAAACCGCATGTGTGAGATGAGTCTGGGAAGGCAGGATGGATGCAGATGAAGGGTTGGCTCTGCAGATGGAGCGCAGTCACCTCTCTGGGATTTCAGGGCTCATAGAGATGCTGCCAGCTGGTAGGATGCTCAGGATGTGTCCCTCCTGGCTGGTGTCACACAGTTTTGGCTGGTATTGACACGTCACCTTAGCATGTGACATCTGCGCAGCACTTGGTGCTCCTGAGCATGGCCCAGGAAGAGTGTTGAGGTCTCACTGAGAGGGAAGGCTGGAGGTAGCTGGAGGTAGGAAAGGAAGCCTTGGTAGCAGTGGAGTGGCACACAGGGTGGCTAATGTCCCAGTGTGAGGAGACTGACATCAGCTGCACAGGGAGGGGACCCAGGAAAGGAAATAGTTTTAGAGTTGGCAGTTATGCTGAGCTCCAAGGGCTGTGGACAGCCTGACAGCACAGGCCTGGGGACAAGGGTCAGCAAAGGCTTCCCACAAGAGCTATTCATAGGCAAATGCAGCTGTGATTCTTTTTGCCGGAGATGCTTTATTAAAAAGCACTCTGTTCAAGCGGCTGCTGAGAAAACATCCGTTTGTAGGGTGGCTTTCCATCTCAGTGGGGATGAGTGCCGTCACAGCAGCAGGCCCCTAACACAGAGATTGATGTGTTAAGCTTTTAATCCCACGCAACTGCTGGTAGAGAAGCATCTTGCCTGCTGTGCCTTTGCTGCGCATGGCCTCCAAAAAAGCAGATCCCCTCCCAAAAGGACAGAAGTGAGGGGAAGGCCTAGCTGTTAATAAAAGACACTCTGAAATCCGTCTTCATGTCACTGGAAGGCAGGCTAAAGGGTTTATGGGGCACTGGCACCAGTAGCAGTAGACAGACAGACAGCAGTCCCGGTGGGAAGAGACTGCAGGATGTTCCCAGCAATCTACAGCTAGAGAAGGGAAGGGGTGGGCTAGGAGCTCGGCAATACAATAACACCTGGAAAAGGCAAGAAGGGGAGAGCCAGTGTCTGATCTGCAGATGCAAGCTGGGAGCATGTGGGCAGGGGTGTAGGGGGGCTTGGCTCTTGCGACAGGGAAGTTCTCTTTGTGTGAAGACATGGCTGTGCCTCGTCCTGCCTCACTGCCTGCATTTCCCAGGCATGTGCTTTCTGCAGTCTGCTGAAACTCCTGATCCTGCCTCCCTCCCCTGAAAAATGCCTTTGGATCTGCTCAGGACGAAAAGAGCACTACCTACTCAGCGGCTGAGGAGCAGCGGCGACTGGGCTCTGCCTGGCTCAGACCTTTCCAAGTCCCATAGGAGCAAAGAGCAATTTCCTCTGGTTTTGCAGGACAGACCTTGCTCTGGTCTTTTCTGTCCATTTGCTTCAGCCCATGAGGGAATTCATACAAAGCGGGAGGGGGTTAAAGCTGAATTTTTTTTCTGAGCTCTGCAATGTTGTCCTGCAATGACATTTGCCCTAGCAAGGAGCTATTTTCTCTGTGTCTGAGTGTTGATGTACCGAATACCTGTTCCTCTGTCTTTGTTCTCTGGTTCCTTAATCAGAGGTGCCTAGATCTTAACCAAAATGTAGGCAAACAGCCCCTCCAAGAAGAGAAATCTGGCTGTGTGTGAGTCTGGAGGGGAACTAGGAATGAACTGCAGTATTTCCAAGTCATTAGTGAACAATGAATGTCTCTGGGCTTCTCCATCTTCTATAGCTGAGAGGCAGGGCCCAGATCTTAGGAGAGAGAACCCTAGAGAAGGAAACTTCTGGCTAAACCAGTGACAAAAATGTTTTGCAGGCACAATAACACACCTTGAGACACAGGTGAGGTCAGGAGACTTGCAGGAAAGGGGGAATTTCCTTTCCATGCCCCAGAGAAATCCATTCATTTGACCAGCAGGGCTTGTGAATGAGCCCAGAGCCGCTCTAGCCCCATGGCTTAAGGGAGCCTCACCACTTTGGTTTCAGTATTAGACAGCTGGAGGGATGTCTCCACTAAGAATATGTGCAATAACATAATCATTACTCTCCCTAATTATGCTCACTAATGTGCACTTATGGCCAGGAGACCTATTCCAGATTAGTGAATTTGGTGAATTTATTAGCGAGGAAGCAGCAGAACAGGATTAGAAATCCCAAAGGTATGATGTTACATAATGCACGGCACTCATTTATTTTGACAAGCTCAGTTTAGTTTTAATTATTTATGATAACGAACTGAAATGCCTTCTCTAGGCTGTTTTGTGTAAGTAATAGAGGCTTCCTGAAGTACACCACATGCATCTGCTATTCAACATTTCCTCAGGAGTTGGACAAGAGACAGAAGACGGGGGGAAGGGCACAGGGACGTCACTAATTCCCAGATGCTAAAAATACCCACAGCAGTGCCAGAGAAACGTGATGCCAGATTGTAGGGTATCATCTGCTACTTGCTTCACATGCTTGGCATAATCCACTACAGACAAATGGTGGGCTATGAAAGACCCTGCAACGTCCAAAGCTGTGCCATCATGTATCACTTGTGGCTCCCGCAATTTACCTAAGTAAATCATGGGTTTGACTCCTGATGTTTTTCTAAGTTGTTTCTTGCCACAAAGTGAATGCTTGTTCTCTCTAATGATCCATTGTCCATTGTGTCCTGTCCCTTAGGCCCTGATGAGGACTGTGTGGCACTACTGCATCATTGCGGTGCCGCTGATGTTTGCCTTCAGCACGCTGGGCACCATCACTGACAGCATCCTCACCAAGGCTGTCCCCTCCTCTGATACTGGTAAGGCTTATCCAAAATAATCAGGCTGGTTTTTTCTTGTTTTTTGAGTCCATCAGATGCTTCCCAGCTCACAGTACCACTATCAAGCACTAGGGCACATTCATGGCCAATGCCCAGTTCCCCAGCAGATCTGGCTTGGCAGTTGCATGCAATGGGTGTCAGCAGAGCAGCTGAATGGGGACCACTGGTTTTAATACAGGATGAGCTTGAACGACATTGCACCCCAGTGCTCCTGGTCCTGTGCTGCCTGCTGACATCCATAGAGGTGGGTGTTGTAAGGGAAGTCTCTCCCAGTCAAACTCTCCTCGCCATGGGAAGCCAAGGTATGTTAGAAAAAAAAAAACAAAACAAGCAAAAAAAAGCCATGAGGATGCCTGAGAGAGCTGCTTGTTCACACCTTTTAATTTAGGGTGTCTCTGGAAGGTATTCTGGATCGCCCTTTGGAAACATGCTTTGCCCAATGCAGTAATTGCCCCCTCTTCTACATTTTGGCCATCTATCAGTCAAAGGGTTACCATATTTCCCTGTACGAGCAGGCTGAAATGCAATGGTAGACACACAAATCTTTATGCCTGTGGTTTTAGTTCTGACAGTGAAGGAAATATGCCTATGTTATTGTCATGGGAGCCTTGCTGTGTTTGTCCCAAGATGGAGATGGGTTAACCTGGTTTGGTGTCGTTTGCTCAGGCTGTTTCAGTGTTTGCTCACAGAGCTGCGTTCACCAGGTACCCAAGTCTCTTTGCTTTAGCTGGGCTTTTCTAGGATGCCAACCCTTTGTCTTCTCTAGCAGCTGTCTGAGCAGATGCTTCTGCACAGACCCTATCAAGAATGGAAGTTATAGTTTGCACAGCCCATTAGTGCAAAGTTTATAAAACACTTTTGAGATGCTTTTGGATGAAGAGCTTTACTGAATGTCACTTCAGTAGTTTATTTGTAGAGCTGACCACCACATCTCCTACAAATGCTGGGAGCCTGTGATTTCCAAGTGCAATATTTCTACCTGGGAGGACCGCTTAGTTCCCAGGGAGGTGTGGACTGGGGACATCTCAGGCCCTCTTCTTGGCCAGGAAGAAAATATGCTGTTTCATGAGTTGGAGCAGTGAGGAGGGACAGTCAGGGGGGAAGGGCACCAAATGGCTTTGGGATGTAAAGCCAAACTGGAATTCATCCAGGCTCTTCTCAAAGGGGCTTTGTGGGGAAAATTGGAGCACTGCTTGGCTTTTAAAACCCGAAGGCAAGCTTCGGTCAGAGAGGAAAATGGGCTTAGTTGCCTCACCCTGCTCCCTGCTTTCTTATGTTGTTGGGTCAGCCTGCGTCTTAGTGGGATGAACAGCATCTGCGTGGCAGGATGGCAGGGCAGGATGGAGGCAGCCCAAGGGGTGGTGCAGATGGTCAGGAGGGGATTGCAGGACACTGGGAGAGCTATTCAGGGCTTTCTTCTGCCTGTCCTTCCTGGGCTGATGCCATGCCATGTGGTACTACAAATTCCAGAGTTACAGCTGGCTTGAAACTGGGCATGCTGAGGAGGGATGCTGCTGGGGGAAAACCTTGTCTCTGACACTCCTCCCTGACCCTCACCTTTCAAACTGTGCCTTCATCTTGCAGCGTTTCTGAGGGAAGCAGCACTGGATGGTTTTGTGCTCGTTCTGGAAGCAACGGGGCAGGGGCTGGGGTGAAGGCAGGAATGCCTGACACAGCAGAGCTGTGAGCTGCCTCTCCACAGCAGCTGCAGCAGTGACAGTGTGGGTGTCTCGCAGCGAAATGCGGCTATTAAAATGCTTGCCATCCCTTCTCTGGCTGTGGGTGGCACCCCACAACTCCTGCTCCACCCGTGCAGCAGCTCAAAGGCTGTTCCTTCCTATGAGCTCCCAGGACCAGCTCTGCACAGTGAGCATTTTGGTGGCGCATTAGAAATCCCTACTTTTCTAACAGCATGGAAATCTGGCTTTATGAAAAAGCCTCACTGTTGCTGCATCAAAAACCTGAGTGCTAGCTTGCAACAACTTCTAGTTAAAGCAAGGAAATACACATCGAGAATTTGCCTTTGGAAACATCACTTTTGAGACTTTCTCCTGTCTTTTCCTGCTATTTTTGCTGGCCTTGGACTGGTAGAGCTTCTGAAGACTTCTTTGGGCCAGGGAGAGGCTTTCTGAGGTTCTGGAGTTTGAGCTGAGCTCAGGTGTCCACCTCATCACAGGGCTGGAGCGGAAGGGGTGTTGCAGGAGGATAACCTGTCTGTCCTTGCTAGACACTGAGTCACCCATCCTGGCCTTTTAAATAGGTGCCTCAGAAAGGCAACACTGGGATGTAGGATGACACCAACCCTTGCTTCCGCCATGCTGCTTTCAGGTCTGATCCAAGGTCACTTCCTACCAATGCTGATGTGTTTGCCACTTACTCTTTGCTTATGGCTGGGGCTTTGCATGGAAAGGAAGATAGCGGAAATGATTTCATTCATTTCCCTTTGATATTTTTTTCCCCTCTTCTCATCTTCAAAGGCAGGAAGGGAAATTTCTGCCCCACACGCATGTGCTGTTCAGCTGGGCATGTGAGCTGGTGGGAGGGCAGCCCTGAACCCAGGGGGGCTTGGGTCTGCACAAGCACCCCTTGTCAACCCCAGTCCCTCCCCAAGAATGGAGGTCTTGTTTCTGCACAGACTCCCCCACCCTCAGGGGAGGGAGGAAGCCCAGCAGAGCCTCCCTGCATGATGGACCCATGTTTCATGATTTATTTGCACATCGGATGCAAAACCTTGGGAGGAGAGCTTGCAGCAAGTCAGGGCTCAGCACATTGAACCCCCCAGCTTTGCTTGGGCTTTGCTGGTTCAAAGGCGGCCACTGGTAGAGATGACCTAATCCTTAAATCAGGCCCTGTGATTGCCCTGCAGGCATGTGGCTGATCTGGGCCAGCACCATCATCTAAGCGTGGCAACAGGATGTGAGCTGGAAAGGAGGGTGAGCCAGGGCGCCTGGCACAGCAGAGGGTGGGAGGAGGGATGGAGCCGCCCGGTTTGGGGAGCCACCAGCGCCCAACCCTGAAACTTGCGGGAGGAGAGGAGGTCTGGGGCAGGAGGGCAGGATGGGCTGCCAGCCAGGACGGGTCATGCCACATATGGGAAAAGGGGGGGAAAAAGCTGGGGAGAGAGAAAAAGGGTCACAGAAGGTGCAGAAAGTGGGATAGCCGTGATAAAGAGGGTGAGCATGTGCGTTGACAGGGCTGTGCAAAGCGACACAGGAATTTTTCTGCTGACGTGGTGACTTGTCCCAGTTAAAGGTCTTGCCTTAAATGCGATCCATCACATGTGCAGCTTTGCAACAGAGCTAGGGCCACGCTGCAGAGCTGAGATTTACAATGTCCCAAAGCTCGAGGGTGTCTGACATGAGGGATCTAATTTAAGCCCATTAAACAGAAATTATCTTTCTCAGCAGCATGTTGGAGAAGTCCAGAGGGAGAGACCAGCCTTTTAAGAGGATGGATTTCTGCTCCAGAAAAAAAAAAAAAAAGGAGAGGGAAAAAAAGCCTCCTCAATCCTAAGAGCCAGTTTGGCAATTGTACGTAGTAATTAGTTTAATTCAGATAGCTAGAGGGGAAAAAATAATTGCAAAACCTGCCCAGAAAGTTTGGTGGTTGTGGGATGGTTCCCATTGGCAAAGGGTCAAGGCAAGGTCCCACCCATTGCCTTTGTGTTCCCATGCGCGGGAGGAGCGCTCGGCAGCGCTTCCTGGGAGATTTCCCTCTCCGAGCAGCTACGCCCTCGGCTCAGGCTCATTGCACAAATATTTTAAGCATGCTGATAAAAGCCCAGCAGTCGCTGGCTGGTATTACACGAGCACCTGGCTGCCTTTTCTCTCTCAGAGCTGGTGATCATTTCCCCGTGGCTACCCACATTAAATATCACACTTGACTCCACATCATCTCACATGCAGGACAGCATCCTCCTCATCCTTCCCAGATGCTGCTGGCCTTGTGCAGCAGCAATGCGTCAATGCATGTCTTGGTGGAAAACCGATGCCAACAGCCTAAATAAATGTACTGATAATAAAAAAATATAATTGCAAACATAGTTTCAGAGCAGGGCACAAGTTTCTTGCATATGCTGCCAACTTGCCCTTCCTCCTGGTGCCGGGGACTAATGATTTTCTGGCTGGTTGGGTATTTTCTGCTCCCTTGACTGTGATAGGTGTCCTGCATGAAGACCGCATGGCGAAGAGCGCACTAGGTGTGTGGGGGCCAGTTTTGTGTCCCATGGGATGACCTGGCCATCCGTCTGTGTGTGGAGAAAAACCTGCCTTTGGCAAACTAGAGGTGCTTCCCCATCCACTGGGTTCCTGTTAGGATGCAAATGGAGAGCTTCGAGAAGGGGGAACCGGCCCAGCCAGATGAAGGGCTCGCATTTCCATCCAAATGGAAATATCCGTTCTTTTTGCAAAGGGGTGGGGATAGGAGGAGTATTTCAAGGGGGTTCAGTCTTTATCTGTGGTTTTATTTATTTAGTCTTAAAGACTTAGTTAGACCTAAGCTTCTCACAGCTGCTAAGCCCTCAAGAGCTGTTCTTCTGTCCTACACTAAATAAGTGGCAATAGCAGCTTGGGCAGAACAGGGCCCTCTAGGGTATTAGGATATTGGGAGAATCTGTGTGATTTGCTTGGAAGTCTCAACCACAACCCTAAAAATTACCCGTCCATCCCTAAACCCATGCAGTAGTTACCAGTCCTGCGGGTGCAAGGTTCAAAAGCATCTTCTGGGGCCAAAGGCATCCTTGGACCCTGGTGAAGGCAGCAGTGAGCACTGGCTTGCCTTTTGGGCAGCATTACAGTTGTCCGGAACGCTCAGTAAAGAGCTGAGCTGGCCCATGGAGGAAACTAGTCCCCATGCCTCCAGGAGTCCTTAGCCTTAACAAACCCCGATTGGACCTCTATAAATTAATGCAGGAGATTATTTAAAGTTATTTGCTACTACTGCAGGAGAACACCATCAGGGATGAAGGGGATCCCGCATGCTCTTCTCCACTTCTCCATCCCAAGACTTGCTCTCATCCTAACATCTGTGTGTCTCTGCCATCTCTCCTAGGTACCATGCTTGGGATTTGTGCCTCAGTGCAACCCTTGACCCGGACAGTGGGCCCAACCATCGGTGGAGTTTTATACAAACATTTTGGTGTCTCCTCCTTTGGCTGTTTACAGCTAATTGTTAATACAGGTTTATTTGTTTACCTCTTAAAGAGTAATATCCCACTGACAGGGATGAAAAACCAATAATGCAGTTGCAAGAAAGTAACCCCCTTTTTCCATAGAAATAAAGATGTCTTGAGTTTTATTTTTGATTCCACGTACCTGGAATAAACCCACTTGAACAATACCTTCATTTTATCAGCATTTGCTTCTAGAGTAAGGGACAGATGGATTTGAGAAGGCCTTTAAGCCATGCTGGGGTAACTGGCAGCCGTGGGACCTTGGGAGCTATCAGGTTCCTTCCTCAGTGGCTGTCATTGCAGGCAATAGCCCTAGATCCTCAGCTGTTGTCAGTCAGCATTCCTGCTTGGATTCACAGAAACTAAGGGGATTAGGAGCCAGTGCCTCTGTTCTGGTTAGCCCTGCAATGGTACCAAGGAAAGCTGGGAGTAAAATGCATCTCAATTTGAGTGTCATTTTGCTGCATTAAATGCACGTCTGGCATTCTAGTGCTAGAGAGGATCAAAGCCAAAGGTTTTCAAATGCTGTGGGCAATGATTTGCTACATCCACAGCCCAATCATGTGCAACCCTGCCTCTGCAGGATCCCAGCAGGGCATGCAAGGAGATGCAAAGCCCTGATGGAGCATGCTACAGTGTCAGACTCCCTGCTGCTTCCAGAAATGAAAGCCAACCCTTCTTCTAGGGTTTTTTTCCTGTTCCCTATACTGAGTCTCCCTTGCTCTTACTACAGGCTGTTTGTAATTACAGACTTTGCAACTTCCTCCAGTACAAAGTCTCCTGCAAGAACTGCACTGATCTTGGGAGGGGGAAATTACCTGATTGAGATTACCAAATCTGGAGCATTCATTAGTAGCGAGTACTTTGCCTGCTAAGCTTGCAGTTTTTACTGTAAGTGCAGAGTCATGTGCTGCAGCTTTGCTCTCAAGGAAGCCAGGTTACTTAGTGATAGTTGAGCCTCACAAGATAAAACCTCAGTGCTTTTATCCAAAAAAATTAGCTGCCTTTTTTTTTTACTCCAAGGTTCTTGGTCAAGTTGCTATAGAAAAAAAAAGACCATCACCTGCATTCTTCCCAGTTATCCTGTTGAAATTTAACTCTATCTAAAGCCTGAAGAGATAGAGGAAGAGGAGAGAGCAAGGCATTCAGCTTCCTTTGCTGCAAAGCTGAGGAATCCCATAGATTTTCAGCAGTGTTATTCTGAAATAAAGAATCCAGTTTCCTGCCTTAGCACAGCACTAAGCTACAGGGGCCAGGGGAAGGACAGAGGGCATTAGGAAAGAGCAGCATTTTACTGTTACAGGGAGCTCTTGCACCTTCTCTAGCCACCATTACTCAATTGTATGGGAAAGCACTTCAAAAGGAGCACTTATCCAAGCTGTGGTAAGCTTTCCTATTTCCACCACTGACCAGAATCAGACCTCAACACACTTTCTGTCCCTGCTCAAGGTTTGATGAGGTCAAATGCAAATGGATTATCTGGGCTTTCTCCACCTCCCACTGCCCAGTCCAGGCCACCAAGAAGCTGAGCTTACCCACTCTTTTAAAGCCACCACACCACTGCCCATTCCACAAATAAAAATACATCAAAAAAAGTTACTACAGCCCAGAGTATAGTAATAAAAAGTGAACATTTCAAGTAATTTATTCGGAATGGACATATTAATGCAAAAGCAATATTAAGACCAGTAACTGCTGAAAGACATTCTTCAAAATAAATACAAATATAGATACTAGAAATAATTTAAATTGCGCTTAACACCACCAGTCAGTGTTGAATCTTCCTCGCGTCTCATAAATAGAAGATAATCGTTCGCAAAGCCATGCCACTTAAAACACGTGGACACTTTGCTAGAAGTCCTTTATGAAAGTCTTTGGTTTTTCTTTAAATGCATCTCAGGCAAAGCTCAGGGCTCTTTGCTCAGCAGCCTCAACAGGCTTGGAGAAAACCAAGCTGCTTCCAGCTCTCTTCTTCGCTTTCCTTCATTGGTACCCTGTCCCATTTCAGTCCAAGACATTTGATCTGGTTTATCATCCAGTGGTATGCTCTAAAGGCAACAAGAGAAAGCAGGTTAGTTAAACGGACAAGAGAAAAAAAAAGGAGGGAGGCTTTAAAGGAAGAGTAAGTGGTCAGCATTGACTTGTGCAGGTATCGCATTATTTTTAGCTAATTCTGTAAGGAAGGCACTGCCAGGTGCCATATCTTATCCCCCACCATCCCCACAGCCGTACTTCTCAGCGCCCCGCATGAGGCCAGCTCCCACCAGAAATTCCCAGCAATGCATCCGGAGAGGGATGCGAGCGAGCCCACAGGCAGGCAGCACGGCCCGGTTTCGGGGTGCGGTCGGGCACCTCCGCGGGCCGGCGGCAGCTCCGGCTCGAAGGGGAGGTGAGCAGTGCGGACGGAAGGAAGCCCCCACCGCCGAAGCAGGTGGGTGAAAGGGATGGGGCAACAATTAAAAGTAATTTAACAAATAAACCAAACGAGGAGCGCGGCAGCACCGTGCTGGGGCTCACCTTGGGGCCGGGCCGGCCAGGGCGAGCGGCGGCGGCTCAGGGCGCCCGGGCCAGCCGCCGCTCCTGGGCACCCGCCGCCTGCTCCATCTCCTGGCGGCTCTTGAAGTCCTGGATGGCCCGCTTGTTCTGGAAGTCGATGAGGGCCATGGTGATGGAGGCGTTCCAGCAGCTCTGGTCGGGGCACCGAAAGTCAATCTCCTTGCGGTCCTTAGTGACGATGGTGAAGTAGATGTACTTGCCCGTGCGCTCCACGCAGTCCACCTTGAGGATGGAGCCGAAGCCCAGCTCCTTGCCCTTGGCCCGCTTGTGCCCGTCGGGGAAAAGACTGAGGCTGTCCTTGGTCAGCACCACCAGCTTCTTCTTCCACAGCTGGAAAAGGCTGTCGCTCCGCTTCTCCAGCTCGCCCTCGCGGATCACCTCGGCTTGCATCTTCATCCTCTCGCTCCTGTGGCTCAGGCTCCGCTCCGGCTCCTGCTCCTGCTCCTCCTGCTGCGGCCCCGGCTCCAGCTCAAGCGGCGATGACCGAGCCTCGCCGCGACGGGAACAATTTATTGCAATGAATCAGCGCCGGGCGCCTTCCGGTGCCTCCCCCGGGGAGCCCGGCTCACCGCCCCCTCGCCGCCCCGCCCCCCGCCCGCCCCCCGCCGCGCTCCCTGCCTGCCGCCGACCGTCCGCAATGAGCTGGGGCAGCGGGGGTCCCCGGGAGCGAAGGAGGGGGTGCTGGGTGCCCCGGCTCTGCCATCTTCCGTGTTTCCTCTGCCCAGAGAGGATAGGGCCAATGTGACCTGATGCACCCCCATCTTGCCCCTCTAACATTCCCTGCCACTTCTCAGGTCCACACTGATGCACATGAGGCTCCCAAAACTTGTGGTCCTGGACCTGGGCATCTTTGCCCATTAGGCCTGCACTAGCACCATCTTTACCTGGCGCAGAGGGCTCCAAGCCCCACATGTGGTGGGCCGCTGTCACCTCCCATGGTCATTTGACTTAAGCCAGTCATGCCAAGAGGCTCAGTCAGGACCTAGCCAAGCCTACCAACTTCATTTGAGGCCCTGCATCCAGCCAGCTCTGACCTTCCATCACCACCATCACCCGACCTCCTTGAGTCCTTTCCTTGGGGCACCCAATTTCTCCAGTTTTGCATTAACACTGCTCCCCTTTACCCTTTTTTGTTTTCGCTTGCAATCACTGGGTTTATCCCATCTTCTTCTCCCCAGCCCACTCCCTCCTCCCGGAAAGACACCACAGTTCATTATGGTCTGGTCAGTGCCCAGTACCATGGGGAAATCAGTAAAGGCTGTGATGGTAGGAGATGATATTTGAGAAGCATGTGCAAGCCTGAAGCTCCTTCCTCTCGTACACCATTCATTTTGTTACCCTTTTATGATAGTTGACACAAGGCTGATCCAGCTTCTGAGCCACTGCCTTGATGCTGCTGCTGAGGGCAGGGCTGTCCTGAATGAACTTATTCATGCTGTTTCTAAAGTAGTATTTGCTCAGCTACATACTTTTTGCAGCATTGCCCTTTGGACTTTGAGCCCTATTCACCTCCATCATCTTTCTTGAATGACCGACAATGCTATAGGTGTTTGCAAGCCAAACCCCAGAGGTGAGCTTACAAAGCAAGGCCTGGTCCCTTTGAAGAGCTTGGCAGCATTCCCAGGGACTTCAGCAGGGTCAGAAACTCATTCCGCGGACAAATCAGAGCTACAGCCAAACTTGTTTCCGCTGCAAATCACTCAGCAGCTGGAGCATACAGCCACGCTTTGATAATTTGCAGCAGAGCGCACATCTGTGGGGATGGCCAGAACAAAGGGGGAGCTGAGCGATGCTCCCAGGATTGACAAATGAGCTGGGAATGGTTTGGCTGAGGTTCTCGGGGTGGGATGGGCTGGGACTGCTCCGGGAAGACCATGCTGGCCATCACTGCCTGTGGAGTGAGGGGGTGGCTGTAGATCATACATGAAGCACAGGAAGAGCAGCAGGCTTTTCCTTGAAAGTCAGCACTGTAGCTCACTTTTTAGTGTGGTTTAAGTTTGTTTCAGGGAAGGGAACTATCCGGATTGACTTCAAATTAGGCTGCACATCTCCATTTTCTGGACAATATTATGATCTGCCCCAAAAGGTGCCTTGAGAATAAGGGAGCTTGAGCCAGCCAGGAGCAGAGCTGGATCTTAAGCAGAAATCATAATGATATTTTTAATTGGGCTCCAAAATACAGCAAGGAATGGTCTTTGTGCACAGGAAATGGGACACCACTTCAAAAAGAGCAAAAAAAAAACCAAGGCAGCAAGTCAGGAGCATAGAAGAAACATCTGGAGGAAGGCTCCCAGTGTGGAAAGGCTGCAGGACTTGGCATGTTTGCACACACCTTGCTTCAAAAGGTCCAGTAAAAAAACCTGAATTTGCTTTTAAATGAAACTCCCATGTGTGGATGCGGGGTCAGCGGCCCACTTTGGTCTCTGTCTTTCTGCTTTTGCTTTCATCTGAGTGATTTTTCTTCTGCATTTATCCATCATTTTTGAAAACTCAAAGCCTCCCGCAGTTGTCACCGCAGTCACTTTGTCTTAGCACCGCCCCAAACTGCTAGAAAAATAAAAGCTTACTAGGAGAAAAACCATGAAAATATTGCTTACACTGTAGAAAAAGGTAGGTTCTTGCAGAATTGGGACCCCAGCTTCCAATGTATGCCCATTGTAGGAAAGCTCCACTTTTTTACATAGCATGGGCTTGTTAAGTGGATAACCACATGAAAGAAAAATTCAGTACATTGAAATACTGTAATTTTAGGTCTCTGGCATTGCAACCATGCAAAAATTCCATAAAGTAGGCTTCAAAGCCTATTTACTAGTGAGGAAGTAACAGTGATTCTAACTGAACCCAAAGTGAGCAGCAAAGTGGAATCATGGGCACTCTCCTATGGGAATATGTCTTGCGAAAGACAGCAGAGCTTCAAGGACCTCCTGCGATCTGACCTGGGAAACATGTGGCAATTGCTTACAAGTGGCACAGCCCCAAACCTAGTGGATGCTGTGGTAGCTGGTCACTACTGTTACAAGTATACAGCAATAGCTTTGCTTGGAAAAAGTTAAAAATATGCCTATTGCTTTACTTTTTGAATAATAAGGGTTGATAACTAGGTGAGGAGCTGACAGCAGAGTGCTAATTTAATCTCCAGTGCACCTGGGGAGAAGGGTGAGAGATGCAGTGCAGCTCTGCACCGTACCCTGACACCGAAGCTTGGGACAATGATGGGACAAGTGTCACAGGGTTGTCTGAGTGTAGGTAGTGGACAGCAGTTAACGGCCATGACCCAGCTTTAGCCAATAGGAGCTCTGGGTGATTGCAGTTCAAGTGACTGCTGCTGTCTCTGCCCAGGCTGGGGCTAGTGGCTCAGAGAAATATATTGCTGCCTTTAGTTCAGCTTTAGTTCAGTTTACCTGTGTTACCAGCTTAGCAGCAAGAGCAAGATAAGTGATTTTTTTTCCTTGAAACCCCCACATCACCATGCCTGTGGTGGCATTATAAAAGGTCAGTCAGCACCAGCCCTTCATTACCTACTGTGTACAGGTTTGCGGGAATTTGAAAATTTAGGAATTTTTCTCTCTTCTTAGAAAGCGGGTGGAAGGGAAATGACAAAGTGGGGAGTGTTAACCAGGGCAAAGACATAGGAAATACACTAACATTCATGCACTGGAGCCTCATCCCATGTGGCCATCTCCCTCTTCCCATACTCCCCAAGGATGCTGATACCATGCTCTGCTTCACCCCAAAGCAATTTCTGTTCAAGTAAGGGCATTTTTGAAAGTGTATGTGGCAATTTGGCATGTTAGTGGGACTCATCCCTCTCCCAGGTGAAGGGAATAGCATTAGGGACACTGTGGGGGGATGCTTGTATTTGTGTGTGCTGTGTACAGGGATTCATTTATGGGTGTGGGATGAGGTGGCCACACACAACCTTGAGAGATGGGCTGGTGATGCCAGCTTCTGCAGGCTGGGTCACTGGCTCTGCCATGGCACATGCCCCTTCAACGTGTGCCTGCTCCAGAGAAGGATTTGATCATCATTTCAGAGTCTGAGCCATCATCTAGCTCGCTGCTGGCAACATCGGGTTGCCTTAGCTACGTGAGTCATGGTAACACAGACAGCAACCACGCAGCCGCTGCCAGGAGGAGCCCTCGGTCTGAGGTCAAAGCTGCGGATGGGTTGGGCTCACACCAAGGAAACACGGAAAAAAAAGGTGTTCGGGCGATTCACCTCCTCTGCGGCTCTCCCCACGTGCCCATCAGCAGGAGCTGCTCGCTTTCCTGAGGGATTTGGCAGTGCATTTAGCCTGCCCAGGCCTCTGGCTGGCCGCAGCATTGCATCTCCCTCCAAAAAGATGTGGGAGATCATATACTGCAGCTATCAGCCATTGCAGGGTACCAGCATTCCCGCTGTCATACTGTTTTTATTCTCGTTGTTGCTCTCTAATTCCAGAGATGTGAATCTTCTCTCTGAGGGGTCTGTCCCTGGAGAAGGACCCCTAATTTCGCTGGCGTTACACTGGCATGTTGGGTAGCAGAGAAAAGTAGATGCTCAAGGCCATGGAACTTCTTTTATTGTAATAATTTAAATATGACATCTGTAAATAAAAAAAGCTGGTTTACAGGATAGGCATTATAATCCTGCCATCTGAAGTTGATTAGTAACAGAAACATATGCTTTTGCATTGTAAATTGTTGCCCTCTAAGTTTATACGAGGGTGTAGCCATATCCATAGGCATGTATAGCTAGAGCTCAGTGTAGTGTCTCCTGGAAAATCCATTCTCAAAACCCACCTAAATAGCCATAAGTGTGTGGGTTGCTACTGTGGAAAGGTTATGAGGAACAGGGGTTTATTCACACTTTTTTTTTTTTTTTTATTTTCAGACTCCTCAAAATTTTTTTTTTTTTTATTAGACTATTCCAGAATATCTCTGAGAACTTCTTGGTTATAGTTCCTTATTATTCTCCTCTTTCAGAAATGTTCTGGGAGGAACTGATGCCACTTGGTCACCCCAAAAGCTATGGTCAAGTGGTGGGTACCGGTCCCTCTGCAGGCAGGACCTCTTGTAGGGATGTGGACCACATCAGTGGCAGCTGTCCAAGATGGAGCCACCCTGTGAGGGGTCTCAGCCTCACTTTGGGGGTGTTCTGATCTTTCCATGAGCACAAAGTGAGCTCAGGTATTCACTCAAAGATGGCCAAGTTCAGGTGAAGAAGCCCTTCTCATAGGCATAGTTCACTTAGAATGATCTCAGCCAGGGAGATGAAGGCCACCAAGGTTGTTTGTTTAATGATTACAGTGAATAAAACACAGCAAGGCTGGAGCTTTTGGGTTAATTTAAACAAGGGAAGCAGAGGAAGCATCTTTGCTCAACTTGTGAGAACTTTCTTTGTACCATACGTAAGCCATGCATTAATCAGCAATATCACGTAGCACTGCTTGCTCAATTTACTAATATTTATCTGACTAAGACTCTTTTTTTCCTAAGTAGCTTGAAATGTCTCATCCCACTGACTCAGTGTGTTACCATTACATGTTGTAAACTGCTGAAGACAGTCATAGAGCAGGCGTGAGGGGCTGGGGAAAAAAGATGTAATTTCCAGTAAGCTGGTCCTTGGTTGTGCTCTGAAGGAGATGGCCCAATAAGGGTAGGCATGTATCAACTCAAGCTTGCCTAGGAGGGCTTCAGGCACTTCAATTCAATGCTGGGATTAAAAACTGGAGAGGGGGAGCCTGTCCTCTGTCTCTCCCCAGCAGCTTGGGCACGATCATGTATGTAGTATGTTCCCCACTCTTGAACACTGAATAGGGGCTTAGTCTGGTTACCAAAAAAAAACCAACAACAACGAAAAAAAAAGAGACTTGTGCAATCTGCTGTGGTCCCTCACCTAATACACGTATTTTTGAGCCTCTTGGACCAATTTCAAGTGCGTATGGCAGGATTACAATAGGTGGAAAGTTGCTGCAAGGTCCGTGTGTAGCTAGACACAGTTCCCCGATCAGAGGTCTCGGAGGCACCCAGATGCATCTTTACAGGGGCAAGGAGGGTATTGACCTAACAAGCTGGGTTTGATCCAAGGCTTTTGTCTGAATGCTGGCAGACCTGCATATAGCCTGTTCCCAGGATCATCTTTACGAAACAGCTCGCTGAGCATTGTAGGGGGAACCATGAATGCCTTGAGACTTATGTCAGTGGGGAGGAGAAAGCCCCATCGTGTGGCTGCCGTGGGACCCATGGTGACTCAGTACTTCCTTCTCAATAAGATTTCTGCCAAGAGCATGGGAAAACCAGTGGCTTGCCAAATGCTACCCTGAATTATGTGGTTATTTACTGGTCCCTTTGAACACCGTCAACATTTTTTCATGTCTAATAACCTCAGGACATGGCTTAGGGTACAGCTGATGATTTTTAAATGATGGGACATTCCCCCTCCAAATTGCTCAATTTCCCAAACCAAGTCTGTTGGGATAAATATTTGGGATTTTTATTTTGCAGCAGCAGTGATAAATGTCTGAAACCTCAGCCCTGACTGACGCTGATGTGCTCTTTGCATGTGAAGTCTTCGGTGATTACAACTCATGCCATTCAGCCTGACATCGCCTGCCTGCTACCAGCCGGACTTTTATTACTGTGGTGTGCTACAGCACTAACATTTATGAGAGATTATGAAGGGCCAGGCCTTGCAGGAACGTGATGACACCACACACCAAAATGAAGGTCACTACTCCAGATAACCTGCCCTTTTGAAATCTGTGCAGATCAGTGAAGTGGCTTTTAACCAACTTTTCCCTACTTTCATCTACATGTGGACACTCCAGCACATACAAGTGGGATGTCCTGCGTCACATTCAGGCGCATCACTGGATTGCGCTTCCTGGCGTCAGTGTGGTATGTGTCCTGGTGTTCTGTCCTGGCTGTCCTGACGGCAGATGATTGAGCTCCCTCCTAGTCACATCCTCCTGCTTTTTGCCTTGCTTTATTTTTGGACTAACAGTGTGTAACTTTACGAGTAAACACTGACAGGCGTTGCAGGACCACCTAACCACATCAGCAAACTTGAGGGAGCTGGGGGAGAAGATGAGGTCATAGTGCTGTCCATACTTAGAATGTTTCCTGTCTCCGGGCAGGCTGGGGAACGGTCACAAACAAAACCCTCCAGGGCATCATTCCCAGCAGTGGCCAGGGCCAGGCCATGGGGAGCAGCTGGAGGAGGAAGAACATTCTTTCCCTCCTGGGCAGCTGGCATGCGTGGCAGGACAGGTGGTAGCACTGATGTCATGTTGCACATCACCATCCTTTGGCCACCAAATTTTATGAAGCTGGAACACCGTATCATGGCAGGTGTGGAGGGAAGAAGTTTTTGGTGCCAGCTGTCCTCTCCCGAGGCCTTCTGCCTCCTTGTCAGTGTTCCCACTGCTGTGACCTTTATCTGCTACCATTACCCTGCTGCTCCTCGCTATAAACCCACACCCAGAGCCAGCAGGACCTGAGGATGCCACGTTCCCTTGCAGGCAGTGCCTGGAAGGCTGAGTGGAAATGGGTGTCTGATAAAGTGGATTAAAAACTAAAACTAGTCTGCATACACCAGCTTCAGGTACTTCAATGAAATCTCAAAACCATGAAAGAGAAAAAGAAAAAACCCTAGAACTATGGGATCAAAAGGAGAAGGGGAATCAGCAATGTATATTTTTCCAGTTTTGATTTACTTTCCCACATTTAACTTGTTGCTGTCTTATTTTCCCGCTCCAATCACCAAATAAAGGGGCATGAGTTCAACATGGAGTTGAGCTCAGCAAGGGAGTGAGTTCAACAGCCATGAGCAGTATAATTTGGTGTGTATAAACTGTAGGTGCCACCCAATTTGTACCTGTCCTTTGCCTTTTGAGTCGTACAGTGGGGGATAGCAGCATCCCGCTTGCTCTGCAGTGCCCGAGTTAATGTTTGATGATGGGACTAGCATGTAAAAGCCAAAATTTCCTTTTCTCCTGCCAGTTACTCAGCCTGTCTCATGTTCAAACACCAGCCCCACCTCAGCAAACATTTGCAATGAGTAGCTCAGGGCATGTCCCAGCCCCGGGTCCTGGGGCCAAGCCCATTTGTGCTGCTGTAAGGCGGGATGGGCTGAGGGCTGGGGCTGGGGAAAGCAGCCAGCACCAGTAATGCCGTTATTCTCCTCCTGGCAGTCCATGTGCTGGTTGGCTGAACCAGGAGGTGGGAAAGGGAAATCCTAAGTCATAAGAAGCTGAGGATCTGACTTTTTCTGCTCTGTTAAAGAAGCCACAGTTTGGTGGTGGGGAGAAATGGGTTTGCAGAAACCTCTGTGTGTTCTGTGAAGAGAGCCCACACTTTGGAGATGGGCATGAGCCTAGTGGCCCAGTGGCCTGGTGGTCTGGTGCCCGGGTGACCTAGTGGCAGCCAGTGCTGCTGGAGGCACCGGTGACGGCAGCCTTTACGAGTGGAAAAAAAGATGAAGTGAGAAAGTTTGTGATAAAGCAGGGAGGCAGTTAAGGGGAGGAAATGAGGGCACTTGGCACATAACCTTGGCCGGGCTCAGCTCCCCAGGGACGAGCCAAAAATAAACCTCCCTAGAAGCAGGGCAGCCAGAGCCTGTACAATGAGCAAGGAGAGAAAGCAGCCATGGGCATGCACATGGGATCAGGGGGACAGAAATGTATTGCTTGGCGGAGGCTATTCCACTGCTCTATTGGGGGCAACTTTGTCCCCACTTACCAGGGGTTTCTCTGAGAACCTGGCACCCACACTTTCCCCTTCCACCAGCTCAGTGGGGCTTCAGTCCAGTGCCTGGTACAGCAGTGGGAGGAGAAGTTACTTTCATTGAGCTGAAAACACAGGAACGTTCCTAATGCTGCACAAGCCTGTAAGCTAATAGCTTAAAATACAGAAACCCCCTCACCATGATGTAATTGCTGAGTGCTCACTGGGCCAAATGTCATAAAAAAGCAGCTATGAACTGGTGTCCTTTAGAAGAGGGATCCCTTCTGCAAGCAAAGGCAGGTAGCAGTGAGTGGTATTTACTACCCTGGGATGGGTTTATCTGTCCTTTTCTAGAAGTGTTGTAGCCAGAAGGGTTGGTACAGCAGGAATAAAACACTCTGAATTCCTTGCTTCCTCGATTTATATATTGACTATTGGATATTCAAAGTACTGAATCCTGCTGGCCAGACAGCCTTGGGAGCCAGGAAATAACCTCCAAATGGAGCAAAATGAGTTAAATGCCTTGGCAGGCCACCAGGATGACTAAGTCATTCTTCCAGCCTTACTGGGGCAGGAGTCAAAGTCATAGAGCTGGACACATTTCCCATAACTGGAAACCTTTGGCCAGAACTGTGGGATCTGGGATTGCAGCAAAAGCCATGGTGGGCTACTGGAGGCCAGAGGGGCCATGGGCCGGGCAGCTTCAGAAGGGAGGTGCACATCTGTGAGCGTGTGTGCTTTGTGAAAATGAAACCAATGAACAGAAATAGCAAATCACTCACTTGCCCAAAATAGTGGGAAATGAGGCTGGAGTTTCAGACAAAGACACTGACAGCCCAGTTTTTCTGCCAAGGTCTTTCTAAGGCCTCTTTGGGCTCACACAGGTACTTCTCGATCCTCGGCTTGTATTACGCAACCCTGTAGTACAAAGCTATGTGAAAGCAAGAGAAATGCTTGATCTTGGTGATTCCATCTGCTTTCTTCCTTCGCCTCTTCTGGCTATCCAGACGGGACTTATCTGTACCCACTCCAGCAATGCATGACAACAGCTAAGCACCATGCAGGGAGCCATGCAGGTGCTTCACCACCCACCACTTATTTAACTGCCATACCATTGCCACTTGGCTCTCAGCACCACCAAAACCCATCATCGTCGTCGTCGTCATCATCATCATCATCATCATCATCATCATCATCCACTGCTGGGAAATGGGCAAGGGAAGAATAAAACTGGGTGTTTGCCCCTGGCACACCATGGGCCAGTCCCCTGGGCAGAGGCCTCCCTGGCACTGGGATTTTGGCTCTCTCTGAGCACATTTCTCTGCCACACTCCGCGCCTGCAGCTCAGCCTCTCCCTGTGACTGATAAGAGAAACAGCTTGACCCTTATCTTTGTTGACTCATGGCTGCTCCTGCTTCACTTGCTGTCAAGGGCCAGTTGCCTCCTCCATGAGAAAGCTCCTAAGTGTTGAACTGGGGCACAAGGAGCACAACCACACCTGCATACAGAAATCCCCTTCAGCCACAGTCATTCAAACACCACCCTGTGGTGTCTCACTTGCTGCCTCTGCTGCTCCTCTCACAGCGTAAAGCAAAGGCTGTAGTGGTACTGTCGTGGGACAGTTTTGCTTTACCCTGCTCAGAACTGAATGGTGATTGTGTTGGCATGATTATTAATTAAAAATAAAGATCCTCTATTATTTACAATAAAGGCCATTGCCAGGTGACAAAGGTGTTGGGTGGCCCAAGTCACTGCATCTTTCCCAGTCCCCAAAAGGCATCTCTGGGCATCCACACTGTCCCCAGTTCAGGAATGGGAACACCTGGACACACCAGCCAGCTTTGTGGCTCTGGGGACTTTGGGTGTTTTCCAGCAGAGAGAAGGGAGATCCCCCGATCAGGATGGGATGCTCAGAAGCACCCTGGTGGGAGGATGGTCAGGAGCACTCCCAAATGGGAGGTGTGCAGTATTGTGTTGCATGGAGGAAAAAGACCCTCCCAGTGATTCTGTGCCCACACTGTCACCACAGTGGGTAGCAGGGTGAGATACTGTATTTCACCCAAGGTTTCTCATGGCCATGTTTTCTCCCAAAAGCCATTTATTTCTGTGCACACACAAGCTGCAGATGTGCAGAGACAAGCACTGTCACATGGGGTACCAAGGCAGGAGCCCGGGACACCCTTGCCTATCCTTGGCTACACCAGCACACTGGTGGTGATGAGAATGAGGAAGGGGCTGCCTCGAGAGAAGAGCAGATGCTCAGCACTGCTGACACACCGCACCCTGCTCCCCAGCCTGAAATGCAGGAGAGTGGTTTTATTTCCATCCTCTGCAAGAAGTTGCTGCGAGTCATCTTGAATTGTAAATTATTTCACATCCAGCAGCAATGAAAGAAGACAGGAAAAGGTCTTATCTTGTGAGAAATCTGGGAACTGGGATGGGGACACTGCTGTCCCTGCAGGACTGCATTTCTCTAGGAGGTCAACAGGTTGTGGGTCACTGCAAGAGAGTTCCCACTGCAAAGTCAGGCTGTGATCAACGATTGCTTCAGGTGTCCAGGTTGATGAGCTTTTGTAGAGCATCTGGGACCCCAGGGGGAAAGGGGGCGGGAAGGCGGGGAGATTTGTGTTTGTGTGGGGCTGGCAGGGTGCCTGGACTGGGATCCCAGCCCCAACTTTCAAAGGGGGGAGGCTGCTGGCTCGGCACTGACTGATGGACCCGTCCCAGCTCTTGCATGTTGCTCCCGCGTGTGCATGTAAAAAAGCAGGTTTCACTTCCCTTTGGTGAAAGGCAACCTTGTTCTTCCATGTGGCAGCCAGGGTGACTCAGCCTGCCCACACAGCAGCCTGCCCTCCATATCCAGCCCCAGGTATATTTGTCAAGCAGGTAAATCAATTATTGCACAGAAAGACCTTGGACCTTGACTTCTTTCCCTTTTTTATCCCCTTCCCCTCCCTGGAGGCCCACTGCCTCGAGTGGCACCCGGCCAGGTGGCAGCCCTGGCTCCCTGCCTTCTCTGCAGGGCAGAAAAGCATTGGCAACCCAGCCGGGCAGCTCAGTGGTCCCAGGGCTGCCTGTCCCTGAAAGCCAAGGGAAGCCCAGCAGTGCTGGCCAGAGACAGAGGAAATGCCGCGGGCACAGCGCAGCCACAAAGCCACCGGGTGCTTTTCTGAATAATTCTTTTATCTCTGTCAGGAGGAAGTCATAAAGTGATTATGTTTCATTGAAACACGAGGAGGAAGAACACCCCAGCACAGAGGACCAAGTTAGGGCCAAATCTCTGGCCTCCTGGCTGCCGGAGGGAGCAATAAAACATAGAGGCACTGTGGGACTAAGCCGGCAGTTCAGCCCCTGCAATTATCACCATTTCCCAAGGGAGATTTCCACCACATGCCTCTGGTTTTCTCTCCCTGGTCACATGTTAGGACAGACAGGCAACGTGGTGCCTGCAGGAAAAGTGCACATGTGGGCTGGGTGTGCTGGTCCCACCTTGGTGCTCACCATGAGGGTGTTTCTATCAGAGGACAGCTGCCCGTTGCTTGGCATTAGTTAGAGTCGAACAGAGCCGAGTAGATTCAAATGACTTTCTGAGCTCCTAATTGTGGCTCCACTTTAGCTTCCAAACACCTCTCCCACCCCAGCAGCTCCTCCTCCTGCCAACAACCACCCAGTACTTTATCCAGGAGACATTTCTGCCTGGTGCTGTGTGTGGGGAGGGCTTGGTTTGGCATCAGAGGTCTTTTTCGGGTTGGGGTTTTTTAAGCTGTACTCTGCCTCTTTGATGTGCTGGCTCCAACACCAAAAAAGCTGATTGTATCTTGCCTGGGGGTGCTGGGGCGGGATCCGAAAGTGCCAGCAGCATGGCCGGGAGGCAACCGGCTTCAATCTGTTCTCACCAGTCACTCCGGAGCCCCCCAAACAAAGCCATGCCAGCCCAGTGGGATGGTGGGGAAGCCTCCCCCAAACCCTACTGCACACCATGCACAAGGATCTCTTGTGGTGTCACCAATACACTCGAAGGGGGCTGGTACCCTCCTCCCATGCATCACCACCCCCTTTAATTAAAACTTGAAATCATGTAATTGCCTCTTCATTAAAGCCAATTAAAGCCTGGCTGACAAGGGAGGAGGCGGCACATTTTGCAACTTGACACGGAGATGAGAAAGCACACACCACAATTACAGTGTCTGTTTGCTTTGCCTTCACCCAACGTCTTCATCAGGGCTGGCTTTGAAATCGAACCTGGGTGAAATGGCCCTGGCAGGCTCCTTGCACCCAGCAAGCCCTGAGTACTGATCAGGCTGGCTGCTGGAGAGGCTGCTGCATGCCATGGTGGGAAAGGGAGGCCGGGCTGCCTCCTCTTCCTCCTCCTCCTGTTCTACACCTGAAGGCAGGGCCAAGTGCAGAGGAGAGATGCTCAGGGGTGGAGAACAAAACTGGGGGCGGCACTCCCCATGCCGGCCAAAAAGGCCTTGCACCAGGGGCTCACTGGTTGGAGCTGGGACAGCTACTGCAGCTCTGCCTCTTTGTTTCCCTCTCCCAGGGAAGCTTCAAAGCTGGTGGTTGCTCTTTGCCAGAGCCAGGAGCACCCACATGGGCAGTCCCCACACTTGCTTGGTTCTGGGAACCACGCTGACCTCACTCTGCAAGGTGGGGGCGTATGTTCAGAGTTGCTTGTCTTTTGATGTCCCTAGCCGTAACAGCAATGAGATGTTAGGGGTTCAGTCCGAAATGAACCAGGACATTTGCAGCCTCTTCGGCCTCACTGTGGGAAATGGACTGAAATTCCTGGCCCCCAGAAGGCACAGGATGAAGCTGGGTATAGCAGGAGGGAGGGCTCCATCCCCTCTTCTCCTTGGCCAGGAGATCCTGACACAAAGCAAGCCATCTCCATGACTGCAGGAGTTTCCAGCCAAAGCAGCTCTATCAAGTCCTCAAGCACAGAGTCTAATATACATGCAGCGCTAAAGTGTTCCTGCATGAGATGCCGGCTCAGTGATTACCCTCTTGCTGCTCAGCTTTGAAATGCCTGAGCAAGCTGCCCTAGCAAACACTTTATTGCACACACCGCACTTGCCTATGTTTCAACCTGAATTGCGCTTATTAACCTCTTTTTCTTTTTCTGTTTCTTTTTTTTTTTTTTTGAATAATAGCAGTCCAGTGTACTTTGTAGGTGATCTCTGTCTTCAAAGATCTCCTTTTTGATCTTTTCATAGTCTAAGCAACAATTCATCCTATATAAATCTCAGATTGAAAGTACATAATTTGTTTTTCCCTGCTTTTTTGAAGCGGTAAGAGATGAAACGGCTTAGGGGAATGTCAGCAGCAGTTATATCTTAATTGGTTTTTCTCTGCATCAAAACGCCTTGAACTACTTACTTGTGTGCAGGAGCTCTACGTGACCTTTACGGCAAGTGCTGTAACTCCCCCAACAAGTTATATCCCATTGCCAACTTCAGGAGCTTGCTTTGGTAGCAGCTCCAATAATAATTTTGTACCCAGCCCTCCTTCTCTCACGCTCTTTCCGTCCGGGTGAATTAAAGAGTTTGAAATGTGCCTGAAGTCAGGAGCGCGAAAAGGAAGAAGGAAGATTAGATAATTGGGTGAAATAAAAAATAATATTAAAAAAGGAAAAAAGTCCCAAACCCTCCCTAAGTGTGACCTTACCACTGCCGGGGAAGTAGGTACTAATGCTAAAACACTGAGACAAGTTCCTCCTTTACCCCTAGAAGGTGGATGAACATGGACTCAACAACTGCCAAAGTGAATTTGCTTTGTGAAAAGATCAGTTTAACAGCTCACAAGGAATATTTGCACAGTGCCAAGATTTCCGTCAGTGATAACCCAGTGGCCCTTCTTTTCCAGCATCATCCCATGCTGTTTAGCTTCTGCCCCAAGCAGTAGAAAATTATTGTATTTCCCCCTTAGGGTCATGTGTATAATTAGTACATTCCTTCCCTTACTACCATTTCCCTTCTCTTCTGCTCTTAAGCTAGATTGGGTCTGATATGGGTTACGTTCACCTTGCAGATATGGGGCAAGCAGCAAGGCAGGGGCAACGCAATGAGAGGCCGCTGCATCACTGACAATGGCTCTTTGGGAAAGGGAAATTTGCTAGAAGGGGCTTTTGGCAGCACAGGACTGTTACTAGGAAGGTTTGTACAGGCCAGAGAGCCATGTGGAGCTACACTGGCAATTGGAGCAGATGCTTGCTGAGTTGTAGTAACCTGCTTTGACATTCCCACAAGGTGTCCGAATTCCCACGGTAAAAACTGGAGGCAAGGCAGCTTGTGCGAGAGGAGTGCACTGCTGGGTGGAGCGCGCATTTTTGCTTGTGTAATGGTGAGGTGAACAAGCAGAGAGGGAAGCTGGTCTGGAAACAAAGGCTGGCACTTGGCGAGCAGCTCAGCTTCATTCACATGATGCTTTATTAACAGCACACAGGCTTGGATTTTTATTGTTTCCATTTTTTTCTCTTTTTTTTCTTGGATGCTTGTCAAACCGGCGTGACTTACAGCATTTATTGTTTGGGCTTCCTGGCCCACAAGAGGCTGGAGGTATTTAGGACAGGAATATCAGCATACGGAAAAAAATAGCTCTGCCTGCTATTAGTGTGATGACTACAAATTGTTTGGGAAAGGGAGGATGAAGGTTCTTCCATGCACAGGCTACAGCGATAGAGCTCTTTGCACAATGATTATAGTGAAAAACATGGGCAACAAAGGCAGAAAATGTGAGGACTTCAGCTTCAGGGGAGGATCCCTGAGCAGATAATATACTGACACTAAATCAATGCCTCACAGACTTTATTTGGGAAATAATACGGTATTTATCTGTGGGAAGAGGCAGAGGATAAAGAAGCATGAATGCAACACTTTTCTAATACATTGTCATTTAGAGCAATCTATCAAGAGGAGATTTGCAGGAGCCTGAAGTAAACTTCATGTTTTTTCCAAAAGTCATACCTTGGTGGACAAAAAAAGCTATGGGACCAGGCAAAGTTTAGTGATAGCAAGGCTTTGGGGCACATAATACATGCTCTATGAGCAGGGGAAGCTAGTCCCCTACCTGGCTGCATAATCCTTGTCCTTACAGGCTCAACTAGAACAGATGTTTCTCCCACTTTCTGGCTGAGCTGCAATTGTTTCCAAAAAAGCTCAAGCTAAGATGCTTCATAGGTTGCAAATTTCAAGCCAAGTTCATAACATCAGGCAGCTGGGGCATGTCTCACATCTTGAACTCGCCTCCCAAATCGCCAAGCTCACAAGGAGCGAGTGATTTCCTCATGCCATAACTAGTCTGACCTCTTCTTAGGTGCTCCTCTCCAGCAGCGTGGGCCTCCTCCAGACTACACTGTGCTGAGTTGGCTTCCTCCAAGAGACCTCATTTGCTTGAGGAACTGCCATCAAGGCAGCATTTAACTGAGGATGAATTTATTACAGGTCTCCTTTATGTTAAAACAGGAAAAGCCTGTTCAATAGAGTGGAAACATGCAGAGACTATTTTAATTTTTCCAGCTACTACAAATCCCAACTAGATAGCAAACCCCAGATAACTGAACACGCTGAAATTGGACCGAAAGCTGTTATCCCAAACACAAAGTTCCCAGGAAGGTACCATAATGCTGTGCAAGACCTCTGAGAAACCACACACTGCCCCCGATTTTCAGCTGAAAGCAGAAATCTGCTGTTCATTTCTGTATCACATAGGGCAGCACCTCCAAGGCTTTCTTCCTAGACAACCAAGGTGCTGAGAAGCTACTAATCACACTGCAGCCCAAGCAGGCAACACGCCAAATTAATCTTGCTTGGAGCAGCTCCAGCTGCTTCAGCATTCAGACCCAGAATTGAAGCTTTTTTTTTCCCCCCTCAAATGAGATGCTACTGACATAAAGACTGCATCAAAAGAGCATGTTCCCACAGACTGAACTTCACAGGTCTTTCTTTATCGGGTAATCAGGCATGTGTGCAAGCAAACTCACTTTTTCAGGATCACCTCATTTTTAAAACTTCCCACCTTCGTTTTGCACAGGGCCCTCAGTTTGTCGTATGTCACAGTCTTCAGACAACACCAATGTTGATTCTTTCTTAATTCTCTTTTCCAGCAGTTAATGACTCTCATCTCTTGTAGCACACCCACACTCCCTGTACTTACTATCCAGCCTGGATTTGTCCAGCTGTGACATCCTGACAACCAACCCATCAGTTCTTCACACTCTTTTCTGCTAAAGGAACAAGCTGAGCTGTTCAAATACCTGTTACTTTTCCTGTAGATAAAGTCTATAAATAACTACCTGAAAACAGAGAATTCTATGAGAGGTTCATCTTTAACATTATCAACTAGATCTGTAATGGCAAGAACATGGCTAGGTTTTGACAAGATCTGTTTCCCATTAGGCTGTGTCAACTGGTGTTAACTCTGCTCTAATGAATCCCAGCCCAGGGCTCCCATTGCTTCGAAAGACTAACATCTCACTAGGCAGCTTCATTACCCACCCATCTCATTGTGCTCCCTGAATGCTGGCACATTTGCTCTCTGTGTTCTGGAATTTCCCGTTTTCTTGAAGTTAAAGTTAAGCCTTTTGGGATTCATGCACATGAGTTACTTCAGTGCGCTAGTTTGCAGGTGTTTATCTCCAGGTAGCAGCACTCCTCTTTAACCATGTAGTGGAAAGTATTCTTTAGGATGGAAGAACTATAATTCAATTTCTTTTGATCTAAAAAGAAAAAAGGCTGGTCAGATACCTCTATTTCATGTGCCTGGCATCACAAGCACTGTTATTAACAAGTTTGCACGTGAGCAAACTCCACTAATTATCCCTCCCTTTGTCAGACATGCCTTTATGCTGTTCTTTGTGCCTACCATAACAGAGTACAGTCTAGTGACTGGTTATGGAAACTCACTTTTAAAGTGTACAAGTCCAGAACCATTTCCGCTCTCTTTTCCCTTCCCTCATTCCTGCCTTAACACTAGGTCACCTGACCAGTAGCACTATGCATTTCCTGACTGCAAGATATTGATACATGTATATCTTAACATGACATAAAGCAGTTTACACCACCCAGCACCTCATTTAAGCCATGACCAAACTGAAGAGTTCACTTGGAATCTTTAATAATGACATGACCTTCAAAAAATCCCAAATCCTATAAAACATTCCAGTCCGCTTACTTACAAATGGAGAAAGTTTACCTGATTTACATCAAAGAACTCCGCAATGCAGTATTTACAAGGGCTCCTTTTCTTAGGCCTCTGGCAACCAACGGATGCAGCAGGACTGCAGCAGGACGTCAGACAAAAGCTGTGCAAGGCCAAACAGCTGGCACAGCTCCTTGTCAAACACTGCACTGTTCACTACTAAAGTCAAAGGGATGTTTTAACCTAGGAAGTAGTATGGACCAGACAGGCACCAATAATCATATTTCACAACTTTAATAGAATATTCTATCTATTCTGTACAAATTGAAAACACTGTATTAAGTTACAAATGTGTAAAGTAAGGCTGGAGCACTCTACATGCCTGGTCACAGTGTTGATACAGCTGCTATTCAACTGCTGCCAGAGGCTGGCAACAGATGCTGAAACTAGAAACGTGTACCTGAAGTGCCACACAACAACAAAAGGTAGTTCTGAAGACTTCAGAGCTTTAAAGAAAACAAACTGCGGAATGGAATAATTTCAGTGTTGCAAGTAAGACACCAAGACTTCAGATTTATTGAACTGAAATTTGATAAATTTCCGTGTTCATAGTGAAAGGTCCTTCCATGCTGGACACTAAGCAACAAGACTACTGGAAATTTTCTTTGGCTGCAACCCACTTCCATCAACATCAACAGTTTGGCCTTTGTGTTCTGATCTTCATCCAGAAGAGTTGTCATTTTGATGCAAGTTAATTTCTTCTGTCTAGACTACTACAATGAGACCAATTAAAATTATTTGTTTTACAAGTACTCATATTGTATGCAAAAGATGAATATTTTCAAGTATATTAAAACTATTAAAAAGCACTAATTCTGTCAAAGTACTTACAAACATGAATAAATAAATAGTAAGATGAACAACTAAGTCTCAAATATGACACCCCTTCAATGGAGTAAAGTTACTTCAATTCAATTGGTTTTACTGAGATAATAAATATGACATTTAAAGCTGCTCAAGCACTAGTTCAATTTGTAGGTTGCAAGTAACATTAAAAAAGTGGGGAGGGAACTAGCAAAAAAGTCATATTGCTCTATCTGTTTCAGCTACCAAACATGTAATCCATTTACTTTAGCTTCTCAGTATGTTGCTATTCTGCAATTTTCAATGTTTGACAAGAAAATGGATAATCCTCACTTGGTAGTCTGGACTATTCCCCTATGCATAGGGAAAAAGGCTCTAATGGCCTACTGACATATGTAGCTACAGTGTACCAACGGCTGTAGAGTGTGTTATTTAAACCTCTTATTTCCCAAATGCATTGAAGTTGCCACTGTACATGTTAAGCAATAAAGAAAAGTTAGTGAAAATCATGCATTTTAAAACAAATTAATTTTAAGCATTGTTAATAAGATTGTGCTGCAGCGATGGAATATCCTGAACTGCAGGCCAGGTATCCAAATATTTGTTAAGAGTTGTTCAAATATCACTTCCAAGTGGTATTTCCTTATTACTGTTGTTTGCATTCAGCAGGTTGGCTGGAATCTTTCTGTATAAAGGGAAGAAAGACACAAGACAGTTAAAAATCAAGATGGTATACAAGAAAACACTTCAACAACTAAAAGAAATTGGCTATGCAGTTTTGAACTAGCTAGAGCTTTCATCAGCATGTATTAAAAAAAGCTATATGTAAACTCAAGCTACACCATAGAGGTCTGAAGAGCAGTCACCATGTATACTGGACTTCCCCTTGCCCCCAACTGCTTGGTACCCATAATATTTTCAATCTATATTTGCATTCTTTATGCTCCACCCAGCAGGCCAAGGTTCAGACAAACAAGAAAGCAAACCACCTTCTACTCCCCCCAGCCAGAGGCTCAGTTTGACTTTCAGTTCCTATTAAACAATACAACAATAAACTGCCATCTCTTCACCAATTCCAAGGAGGGAGTAAGGCAGGAAGGGTGACTGGTTATTCTGCAGCACATTTGATTTTTTTTTTTTCCCCTGTAGAAGCCTGGCCCTTTAAGCTGATAAAAATTTAATTAATGGGTTGATTTCTTCACAGTTCTGCATCACCAGCAGGGAGCTATTCAACAATGTAACACTAGGCAAGAAGTCCACATGTTAATCTGAATATGTAAAAGTAGAAACCCCTTCAATTAGGTAGTGAAACAACTTCCCCTTTGGCAAAAGAAGTGCATTTGGGAAAGAGAACAAGTACTCCAACAGCTAGAGAACTTAAGGTTTTACATTGCGCTTCTTGCTTTTTTGGTTATAAAATAGGATTCTTAGAAAGCAGGATAATTTATTCAGTGTATTTCTGGTTTGCTTCTTTTACCATTCTTAATATAGTTTTTTATGAACGAAGAGCTGTCACAGAAACCTGCTGAGTTCTAGTAAAGAAAAATGGACATAAAAAACATGACATCTTGAATGTCACTCACCACAAAACAAAGTGCTTCTTAGTAACTATCCTAAAAACCTTCATGTGTTGCAAAAGAAGTAAACATGCAAGAGTACATTAAATGTAAAGTAGCCAAGAGCTAAGACAACTTAAGCTTTTTGCCTGCAGCGAGGAAGAAAAGGTGCAACTGCGACTCCTTATTGTAAGTTCTCCTGCTGATACTCTGCACTAAACCCAGACTATTTTTCTTTTCTTCACTTTAACTGCTTTATGCTTACAGTGGTCACTATTACCCTCACTGCAAGTCTGGATTAAAGCCAAACACTCTGTCTCTTCTGCACAGTTACGCCAAAGGCCTTTCAGACTTTTCTTCCTTGTGGTTCCCCTCCTCTAGCACATCTGGCTAACTCCGTACTCTCTCATCTGCCTGGGGTTCCAAATACCACTGATGTGAATTCATTTTCTCTGATCTGAGACTACATACAGCATAAATTCCCTCTTAAGAAGAGGGATATTTACATAGAACACAATTACCATTCTCTCAAAAAAAAAAAAAAATGAGTGCGACTGTCATTGGTAATATGTTGCATGCTACTCCTTTTCACTTGGAGGCAGACAAGGAACAACATTTTTATCATAAAGCTTTCCAAACCTATCTGTTTTTCTTGTAACTGCTTTGTATTTGAACATGGTTGCAGAGTACTGCACAGCATCGCTTCCTCTCACCCATGCTTTCTGGGTAAGAGCCATTATCAAGTAACAAACCCATTATTTAGAAAGTACTTAAAAATCTTTCCATCTCCCTTCTTCCTTCCTATTCACCTGCTATGTTTATATTACACACTTAGGTTGACCACTGCAACCATTCCAGATAAATTTTAATGATCAACTAAAAACATTGTTGCATTTTCTGATAAACTTCATTATCTTTTCTTTATACTTGCCTTTATTTCTATAAGCATTTACATCACATTACTGCACATAAATGTTTGTCCTGTAAAAACTAAGTCACTGAGATTACAAAGTTCCTTGTTAAGGACCTTTCAGTTTTTGCTCTCAAACAAGAAATAAGACGATTTAAGGGTTTCTTGGATATGAGTAAGTTCTTGGAGAACTCTAAGAGAAATACTGCTAGTTTATTTTTAGCTTAGAGTTGAGGGCATATCTATCCTGAGCACATGTATGAAAGCAAGCCGTATAGTAACAAGGCAATATCTCAGATCCAGATTCCAACATCAGCAAATTTCTTCCAAAGTTCTTCAAATCATAGTACAGCATGGCTCCTCCTGCTGAGCAAGTCAGCACATGAGCTCCATATTGCCTTCAGCTACCCACCAGCCTCATATAAGCACAGACAAGTACAATTTTTCATGTTACTGACGCCCATCAGGTACATGCATGTTGAAACTTACGTTTGGCTCTACTGCCTCCTCTAAGATAAGGGATCAGACCGCAAGCTCTAAGTGTGACTGAGATACTACATCCATGCTCCCTCAGGCAAGGCTATTAAGCTTGAGCCTGCTTTTCCCAAGGTGCCCAGACTCTTGGTGATGTTTGGTCAGCCAATCACTACCAATCCATTCACTGACCTTAGATACACCCTGCATTATTCATCTTCCCTTTCTAGCAAGACTTCCATTCACGTTGTATTTCCCTAAATTAACTTCCCAAGATATCTTGGAAAGGTGGTAAAGTGCATTGGCCAGGCAATAGAGACCAAACAGAAAGACTTCAACCAGTAAACATATGGAGGAATTGTATCTTAAAGTAAATTTAGAAGCAAACACATGCACTGAAGCTCACTAACAGCAACAGAGAAAAGTAAGAAGTCTTGCTGTAAAAGGGATTCTCTGTAGTATTCATGAGCAATGATTCAAGTTCATAGGAAAAAAGGAAGGATTTATTTTGGTTTTTTTACATCTTCAAAGTTATTTCATAGTATTTACTTATTCTGTGCAAGGAGCTAAAACTACTCTAAGCCTTCGATTCCATTTTCAGACACTGTCCCAGTGGAGATATACAAGCTAAATAAGTGACATTCCCACCTACTTTTCCTCTTTTGCTAACAAGCATCAATATACAGCTTTTTTTGCCACCTACTTTTACTTACTGCATTACTTGCTAAGAATTAAAACAAACCCAACCCACTCTTCCTACAACAGACATGAACATTCTTCGTTTTGATTCTGGCATTTGATTATCCAGGAGAACAACTCAAGAAGCTAAAGCTAGTTAGCTTACACACAGACCGCTTGCTCAGACATCACTTACACTGTTATCACCTGCTCATGGACAAAGGACATGCATCCAATTTAAAGAGGGAATTTCACCTAAAATTTTTCAAGATCATAAGGCTACAATGGAGAATTATAGCAAGTCTGAAGTAATATTGCTTTCATGACTTTCATGCACACTACCCACTGTTTACCCATCCAACTGATCTGGTATCCTAGAGGATGGGGGCATAAGACCAAAGTATCCATGTCATTCACCTTGGCAATTTAATCCTTTCAAACCAGATTTTTTTCCACATAAAGTTACAACTGAAAGAGACACTGAACATCTATTAATCTCCAAGGTTTAAACAGATGAGGCAGGTTACATTTCTAGGTGATTCAAAGAACAATTGAGTCTTTACCTCCTTATTTGGGAAGCTTCCCATCTGCTAAAGCAGCTGTGCAGGCACAGGCAGCCCATCATGATCTTGTCTGACTCCCATACAGAGCTGGCTGCCAACAGTGGGATCAATGAAGGCAGAAGGCACTAAAGCTGACATCCTTTTCAGCAAAGACAGAAAGCCTTTCCATAATTCAAATGTCCTGCCATGAGCTGGTCAAGTTAGGGGTCCTAAAGCTAAACCTTACTTTTTGTTAATTTTCTAATCCATGTTATTGAATGAGAAAAAGCAAGGATACACTCAGGTAGTAAACTCAGCCTGAACTGCCTCCTCCACAACTGGAAAGAATGTTTCAAAGGTTCTGACTAGGAATTTGCAGCTAACAGCCCCCTTCCACCACTGTCACACAGAAGACAGGCCAAGTATCTTGAAGCACATGCAGTCTCTCCCTACAGTAGCTTTCTATTTCATAATTCTAAACAGCATTCTGTATTACGCCAGCTGCTTCTCAATTCAAGCAGAGCATCACCAATGTGAAAGAGAAGCAGCTAAAGGAACAGGGTGCGCAAACACATAGAAAAATACACTAAATGAAGTACATTTATCTAGTTTTATAGCATCTTCTGAAGCTACTTAATCTTACTGCTCAGTCTTCCAAAGCCACAACTTATATAAAATGTAAGATCTGGCACTAACTGAAATAACTCAAATGTACTGAAAACTGACAGGAGTTAAAGGAAGGAAGGAAGTTAAAGCAGAAAAGTGTCAACATGTACGTAGGAAATGTAGTGCAACAACAAAAGAGGTGGTAATACAAAAATGGCTGAAGAGGAGAAATTGGATTTGAAAGGAAAACAGACCAATTACTTTTTGTGTACATGAAAAGGAAATCTATTCTAGATATAAAAAGGATGGAGGTGGGAGAGTGGGAGGATGGGAGGAGAGAGCGGAAAGAGTGAAAGGCAAAGAGGAGCAAGGGACAGGGAGAAACAGGACCAGAAAATGAGATGAACAGAAGAAATGGAAAACAGGATTAGCAGTTACAAGCCTTAGAATTAAAAAAAAAAAAACCAGAATTCCAAGTTGACTTAAAAAAGCAAACAACAAACAAACAAAAAACCCAAAGAAAACTGTCAGCCACTGGCTTCAGTTTAATTGTAAGAAGGGAAGACAGCTGTGTAACAGTTTGGAGCAGGATGACATCTAATCTGTTGTAACAAATGGATGTTCTGCTACTGCAGGGGAACAAAGAGTGCAAGTATGTTGAGGCAGGGTGTCTGTCTTCTCGAAGTGTATCAGATCAGAAATAACAAAAAAACCCACTACAAAACACAAACTCACCTCTCAAAGTTGAGTTTAACAAAGACAGAGAAGGACATTATCTATGTATAGAGGGAATGAGTTAGATTACAGCTTCTTCTAAGTAACCAAAGTGGGGGGAAAAAAAAAGGATAGAAATAAGCATAAAATACAGTGGTTTGGGTGGGGGGGTGGGAATACGGAGCCTGTTGTGGGCATTACTCTCTATGAGACATGGAATGAAAGATGACAGTACACAATAAAAAGAACTTTTATTTTCTTCTTTTAAATAAAGGGACAGATGAGCAGAAGAGCAATACCTGTTCAGAATCATGAGTGTTCAGGAAAAGGCCTGTAAGAGCAACTGACTGGCTTTGTCAGGCCACATAAATAAGAATTATGTGAAAAAAGACACACTAAGCAAACTGATGACTTACAAGAGTTCAAGAAGAACAAAAGACATGGTTAAAAAAATAACTTGCAACTATACTAGAAACAGTAAAAAGATGCAACATCAAATCAGAAACAAGGAAAAAATAAAGTGACAAGTTCCGGTATCTTTTATTGTGTGTATATAAAACACAGTTTGACTCCTACAAAGGCAAAGTAGAAGTTGTGCCAGGAAGGCAGAGAGGTCATTCTGAAAAATCTAATTTAGTTATATGACTTAAAGGCATTCATCTCTATACACATTTATTTCTAGTTTTTACTAATAAAACCTAAAGTCCGAAGTCACCATACCCCCAATTTCTTTTCCCCATACAAGAAAAAAAGCAAACAAATAAAACCAAACCCAAACCAGAAGACCCTAGAAAACAAACCACATTGCATGGCTAAAAATGGGACTCTTGGAAGTTAGGTATGAATGGAATTCCACCTTACCTATAAATGTATGAATGATAAACAGACTTAAATTACACCTAAATGGGAAAAAATTGAAAGGAACTGTCAGCATAAATGAAAAGTGAAATGTACAAAATAATACAGGAGGCAACACCCATAACCTTCCAAGATACCTTAAGCTTTTTTTTTTCTACAGAATACCAAATCCCTTAAAAGGACATTTGATACTTAGTTCTAAGTCAGAGTATGTTTGTGCTAATATTCTGTTTCTCAGCTGTCCCAACACTGCATTTTGATCCTGCAGAGCAGAGTGAAAAATACTCATTTCTGCTACTCTAATCCCATTTAACCATCTTTCCACAAGAAAGGCTGTCTTTAGTATACAGAAAACCAAGCTCAATTCTTCAGATGTTGACAAAAGCACTGACTAGTGACATGATGAGGTATATAAAATCATGTCAGAAGAGTGACATGGTAAGCTCCTGTTAAGACTTTCATCCAAAGATCGAGTAGTTTTGCATGCCTTTCACTTCTTCACTTGTGCCTTTTAAAAAAATTAAAAGCTGGTGTTTTAAGAACTAAATGAATGCAAGTGTGTCATCACTGTCCCAGCTTCACTGAATGTAGAGCATTAGCTTTACCATGACTGAAGGACTGAAAAACATTTATCAGAAGGAACACTAACCCTTGAGTCTGAATTCTAAACCACATCTCAAAATTTAAAATTCAAAGCTAGGGACTAACTTTTTTTGGTTTCTAGTGATCACAGACATGTGGAGTCTAAATTGCAGCTATCATGACAACCAAAAAGAACAACTTAAGAAAAATAAACAAGCTAGTTGAGATTTATCAGGTCTAATTCTAAGTAGAAGTCCAGCTACAAAATATTCAAATATGACCTTCCTAAATAAAAAATATGTATTATACAGAGATACCATTAGGAGGTAAAGGCACATAGTTTGGAAATTATCTTTTTCTTGGTGCATGTTGGAAGATGAAACCCTCATTTTCTCAGTTCAGGGAAACACTTAACTTTTCATTCAAGAGCAATTTTGAGTGCTGAAGAAGATTAAAACATTGCAGTCAGAAGATACGGGGGTTTTGGTTTAATTTATTAGTCTTTTCACAAACTATTGTATCCTTAGTTACGCTGCTCACAATTACAGTCTGCATTATGAGTTAAGCACACAGAAAAATTTTACCTTAGGATCACTCTCTGCATCTTCCTCCTCTTCTCCCTCCTCTTCCCCCTCCAACTCCTATGACAAAATAGAGATAAACTAACAGAAATTAAAACAGGTTAAAAGTGCAACTTTTTGTAATGGAGAAAAAAAAAAATAGTAAATGATATTACCACTATATTCCAGAGTGTTTTGGATGTCGACATTAAAACTACTTGGGTTGACTTAAAAGAATTTTGCATCTTAAAAATCTTAAAGCAAAATACTTAAAAGAAGTTTAAAAACATTGATTTAAAAGATTCAGCATTGCTTAAGGCAACCTTCCTACATAAGCTGCTGCAGTTTCCAAGCAATTTTTCAACTTTTACCTGACATTTTTTTGGAATTTTACGGTTCTGGTAGTAAGCATATGTCTAATTTTGTTCTTTGTTTTTTTACCTCCTTCTAAAGAGCCTGTTTAGTTGGATTACTACAGTCAAGCTACATGCTCTTGCACAGGATTTTTACACTCTGTTGTACACACACCTAAATACAGGAGACAGATTAAGAATAAACTATCACGACTCAGTAAGAAAGTGTTTAGTCACTCAGAGCCCAAGCCCAGCAGTCTGTATCACAACTTGCAAAGAGATAAAAGAGACTGCATGCTGAAGGTTGTCAGCTTACATTAGATCCCCAGCTCGGTAACTTATGATGTACTCTACTACAGTGAACTTCCCTGACAGTTGTGTCATTAACCAACAAGCAAGAACACTACAGCAGAAGCAGTAAAACAAAAATATAATTATCTACAAAGGGTATTAGTTCATTTAAGCATGGTATCATTTAGTGGCTTTGTGCAAAGCCTTTTCACAGTATAGTGTTTGTATTCAGACAACACTACTGCAAACAGACCAAAACTTCAGGTATATGAGAAATTCCAGCCTATATTAAACCTTTACCCTGAGCAGTTGCATGCTCTTCCCTTTTTACTTCACATTTAGCAAGGCTCAGTCTTCAAGTTTATGACAACTAAAAGCTGACAGCCAAATTCCACTACTGCCTAAGTAACAGGTATTTCAAAATACTAGAAAAATCTGGATAAAGGTTCTTGTGGGAAGTACAAAACAGTCATAGATTTTGCAGGTCATGAACTCTCTTGGAAAGAAGTATCATACACAAGAGCATTTATGAACAACCATTTTCTGTTCCATGTAAGACTATTTATGGAATGAAAACACAGTAGATAATTAGTTATCTACAAAAGATACAGTATGCATCTCACCTCCTCTTCGCCTTCTTCATCTTCTTCAAACTGAAAGACAAATCCAAGGTTTTATTAGCTCTGCTGGTATCTGCATAAAATCTTCTGCAGTAATAGCACATTCAAACACAGAAACCGAAACTAAGCCACTTCCAGAAGCAAAGATTAATAACTCACAGTGAGCTGAATGACTCTTTCCTGCTCCTTAGTAACAGTAATCTCTTCAGGTTCTTTGCTATTCTCATGTAATTAATACTACACACTAGTCAGAAAAGAAGGATAGTGTTTCTATCTACATGGTGACTAATAAGCAAAATGCTGATAGTATACATACGTTATCATCATCCTCTATAGCTTCCCCAGTGAAATAAAGCACAGCACGAGGGACTATCCTTTCACGGAAGAAGTGCCCAATTTCAAAATCTGCTGCCAAAGTAAACTCTGAATCTTCATCCTGTAAAGCAAGACAGTTTTTCTACTAAAAATTTGTTTGCTCCTCTATAGCATATCACAAGTATTTCAAAGTTACAGATTTGAGAAACATCACACTGTTACCAACATCAACCTTCAGGTCACGTGTACTTTCAGTATTCTTGGCTTCAAGACAATAAAAGAAATATGGCAAGTCTAAATTCACTTTCCGACTTTCTATATGCAAGCTACTGGCCTGCCGAAACACCATCTACTGAAGAGGCTCTTATAAACTTGGCTCGGTCCGACACGTGACATTACAGAATCATTCAGAATGCTTCAGATTGATTTTTTTTTTTTTTTAAAAGCCAGATTCTAGCCATACAGTAGTACTGAGTGGCTAGAGAAAATAACCACTTCCCAGCAGTGATTATTATACATGTACTGGATTTGCAAGATGTGTTAACAGCAAAACAGCAACACATTAGAGAAGTCAACAATTATCTGTCAATTATTTTAACACGGCAAAACTCAGCTTTTGCAAAAGCAAAAATGACAATAAAAACACAAGGAGTTTAATAGAAGAACCCAAACAGTGTCACCATAGAGATACTCAGCAAAAAAGGTATGGCAAAGAGCGATTATGCAATTTCATAAATATAAGCTTACCAGTGCCTCTCCATCAGCAGATACTGTAAAAAAAAAACAAAAAAAAACCACACACAGTAAATTTTAGAATTGTTTGTATAATCTACCCCACCTCAATATTAAAGATGACAAAACACAGTACAAAGACGTTCATACTAGA